>OZ007595.1:136889713-139389713 GCA_963931845.1 Maratus michaelseni
GGAATCATGTTCTTCAGAACTACGTTTAGTTCAATACTTATGATATTTTTTTAAATAATAGTACTTTTGTTTATTATTTTATTTAATTGAACAAAAATTCTTAAATTTGAGTTGCTTAATGTAATTACTGTGTACATTAATATTTCATTTAATCAGTTACTTTTAAATCTGAGCACTTGTTTTGTACCATATGGATTTTTGAATTTATAAAAATAAATAAATATAAAATGACGGATACATATAATAAATATGTGGGTGTTTAACATTTTTATTATTATCTTCACTGTAATTGAATTAAAGTTTACATTAAATTTACATATTTCTGATTTATTTATAGCAATTTCTTATTTTGCATTTTATTTCAAATTATATTCCAGCTGAATAAGTAAAACCGGATATTTTTATTTATCTACACCTTCTAGAATATTCTATTATTTAATAATATTCACCAATATTATGCTATTTAATAACGAAATTCTGTTATTTACTGAAGGAAAAAAATTATTAAAAAAAATTGAATAAAAAAAATTATAATAAAAAAAAATGTTTATTTATTTCTTTTTAAAGTAAAATATTGAAAACATTAAAAAGAAAGTGTTTTTTTATCATTTTAAATTTTAGAGAATATTCTCTCATATAGTTATAAATTAATGCAATTATTATATTAAAACACTAATTCAGTTATAGCCAAAGTGGTCCGGAATACAAGGAAAAAAAAGTACTATTTAAGTAAAGACAACGCTCTAAGCTTATGTTTTTTTTTAAACTTAAATTGCAAAATATAAACAATTTCCAATCGAACGACTATTTCCGTTTTTTCCTGTGACAATTCGAAGATTGAAATGATTGAGGGAGTGTTCACCTTTATTTTGGTCGACTATGTCTATACTATTAGTTTCTATTAAAAATGACAAAACTAACACAGGAAATTTTAACAAAAACTATAAAATATATTCTTGAAAGTGACTACGGCTGCTCAAGATAATTGCTACGATTATTCAGAACAGAATTTTAAAAATTTGAATTACAATTTTTAAAATTCTGTTTCGAATAATCGTAGCAATAATCTTGAGCAGCCGTTAACTCTAATTTGCTGTCGGATAATGGTGCGGAATTTTAGGACCGCTATAATGCATATAAGTGCAACGAAAACATTTTAAACAATTGACAGCTGTGCTAAAAAGTTATGATATGGCTGCCGCTGTACCTGTGAGATAACTTGACGTAATTTATATATGTAGGCATTTTATATCTATACAGTAATATTTCGGGAAAAGGCAGTAGTTAAGTAAAGGCTGTATGTGCTTTTGCCTTTAATCACAAAAACTAAAAAAGAAAAACTAAATTGGCGTCTTCGAAAACGCCTTTGCAGCCAGAATAAAAAAAACATTTCATCTTACAGATACAACGATAATAATCCAGTGCTAATATAAATTGCTAGTTGACATAATAAACAATTGAGTGGCTATTTCCCTTTTTCTCTGATATAATTTTGTAATTAAAATGCAAGTTTTTTTATCGACTGTACGTGTAAATATACAATTTAAAAAAGCGAGTAAAGTAATTAAAATTAATATGATATTGTATCTTGGACCACTTTTTAAAGCTTAAAATTTGGTATGGCTATATTGATACTTTTCTTCATGTGAAGTGGAACTGTTCGCATGAGTTATCAATTTGTTTAAAATTGTTTTTGGCTAAAAAAATATATCTCATATCATGGAATACCACAGGGAAATGTTCACCTTTGAGTATATTGGAAAAATATATCAAATTTCCTCACGTAGAGGTTCCATGTAGACACATGGGAATCAAAACTATTGAATGTTTGAAGATCGAAAAGTGAATTTTACTTACAGCCCATTTAATAAAATATTTTCTTGGGTGAAAAAATGTCACACTCTTTCAAATACATGAAAAAATATTTTTCTAGAAAAAGTTTTAACACTTGAGTTTCTTAAAAATAGGATACGGAAAAATAAGATATGGGAAAAATGCAACTCATGCGTATAAATAAAAGTAAAACATATGATAAGAAAGATGAATCAGTTTCGTACTACTAAATTAAATATTTTTCATATCTATTTATTTATTAGTATGTTTCGAAAAATATTATTTGTTAACTGTTCGTAGTAATAATACACAATAAATATTAGTTAATACTTTTATTATTAGTGGTACATTAGAAAAAAAAATTACAATTAAAAAGAGGATATATCCTAAGAAAGAAGGATCAGTTGAATAATATCATTAAGTGAAATATTTTTCATTTCTAACTACTTATTAGTGTATTTCAATTTGTGTTACCCATTTGCGAAATTAGTGCATATATACGTTCATTTCAGTAATTTCTTTGTTTTATAGAATCCACAACGAAAATTCCGAAAGAAGAATTTTTACTTTATGTACCAATGTACAAATGAAGAAATGAAGAAGTACCTACAAAGTTAGTATTGATCTTGTTCACCTGCGTTCGATGTTGATCAATCGATATAACTTTCTGCATAGTGGTTAATCATGTTTGTGGATCTTGCTACAGCATCCAATGCTCTGGAATTGGTTTGCCAAGCATTGACGGAGTTAAGAAATGCCCCAAAGCCATGCATTTTCAATTATAGAAAATTAATTGCATTATATTAAGACAATTCAAAAACCAATAATAGAATAAAGATTATAGAAAAAAGCTAAATTACAATATTTACAGACATATTTATTAAAAGAAGTTAAATTTATAAGAATATTAACAATTATTTATGATCTACCCTTTTAAAATCCATGCGCGGATCTATGTAACCTCAAAAACTCGGAAACCACAAGCTGCAGGGCTACGAAATTTGTCTCACGGGTTGCTGGTAGGGGGCCCATGAATGATTGGGGCAAAAAATTCGAAAATTTTAAATAGGATTTTTTTATTTTATGTTTTTGACGAATTTTTGCCTTTTTTTATGTTTAACCCATAATCGCGCGAGTTCTAACCAGTTCTAAATGTTTACCATTAAATATTAATATCAATTTGAATCTAAAGATTTGTTTTTAACAAAAATCAATTTTTTCAAATGTTACCTATCAGGTGAAGGTTATGCATTACTTTTAATGTCGTATTTAAATAATGTGATGACTGAAAAATTCTTAAAGCACATACGTAAAATTTTAGCAACTATTTCATACAAGTTTACGTGCATTATTTTTTATATAAAATTATCATCAATCAAATATTACAGTTAAATACAAACAGCTTTATTCTACTAAAAACTGTTATACAGAAAGTCGATCGCATGTTATGGAAATGATTTTCACAGTTGATTTCTATGCATATATTCTGTATTTCTTGTAGCATTTTGACTCTACTGAATAGCCCTGACTCTTGGCTGTAGATGTAATTCAAAATTTCTATTATGGAAGAATTTATGTGAGTACTGACATGCCAGTTTTGGTACTTTCGTGTTAAAGCGGCCCCCACAATTTGACTATGCCAAGGTTGTAGCTATCATTTTGCCAAGATCATCGTAAATCTTATATATGTATCATATATACTGATATACAGGGTGTCCCAAAAGTCCCCGTACAACTTCAAAAATTTATTACAAAAAAAATAATAATCGGCCTACAGCAAAAGTAATTACAACAGTGCATAGAATAACTTAAAAAGTTTTTTCTACAGCCTAAATAAACTTCAACATGAGATCCTTTCGTAGCACGAAAAACATCAAGACGATATTTTAATTCAATCCACGAACGTTTTTCTTGCTAACATCAATAGTAGCTACTGCTGTTTGGATCTTTTGTTTCATTTCCATGAGACTATTAACTTTTATTCAGATTTCATCAAACAGTTGTAACTACTGCTGATGTTAGTATGCTGAAGCGCACGTGGATGTAATTGGAATACCGACTTGATATTATTCGTGCAACGAAAGGATCTCATGTACAAGTATACTAAGGTAGTAGAACAAAACTTTTTAAGTTACTCTATGTACTGTTGTAATTATTGTTGCTGTAGGCCTATTATTTTTTTTTTGTAAAAAATTTTTGAAGTTGCACGGAAAATTTTGGGACATGGTATATATACTCCAAACGCTTCTATAAGTGCCTTATACGTCAATAGATACATATTATTTGCGTCGTAGATGTCATATATACATCATATACGTCTTATACGCATGTCATATATATATATACATCTTATATGCTTCATATATAACTATAACATGGTCGTATACGTCACGAAATGTTATATACATCATATATTATTATAATGTCATCTATGCTTTATAATTTGACGATAAATCTTGGTCGCTTGGCGATTGATCCTCGGGTGCAGCTATAACACTAAACTACCCCTGTTTTTTTCCCACTTCTCTTTTTTGGCTTTTCGAAGTCTTTTAAATGGGTATGAATAAAGTTCAATGCAGAATTACATTAATTGTAATGCTGTAACATTAACTTCAATACTAACAAGTAAAATGCAGGTAAATTCATGAAGTAAGTGTCATTTTAATTTACTGGTAGTTCTTCAATTCAGACACAATTTATTAACGTTTCTGATTCTTTTTTCGCTAAATGTGCGAAACTTGATTTGGAAGTTTGAATGAAATATTTCTCTATATGAAGCTCGATCTTATTCCGGTCTTTTAGATATAAGAGAAAACATAAAATAGGACTGTCTTCTTCGATAATGAGTTCAAAAACGTTTTTCTTATAACAAAGTTAGTTTACTTTAGGTTTATGAACTTCATGAATTTTGAGCATTAATTTATTTTCATAACAAAATATAGCGGTAGTTGCCACTCACGAATATTGACGATACTTCAGAAAGTTCACAAAACGGTATGGGAGAAATTTTAGTTGATTGTAAGTTTAGTTTATTTGGGTATAACAAAGATACTTTACTTCAGATTTACTTCATGAATTTTGAGCTTTAATTTATTTTCATAACAAAATCTAGCGTCAATCATGAATGTCTTAGACATTTTTCTATGCATTCACAACCTATTTTGTTATTTGTTTCGTCCATCGATTGATAACAGTCACTCTTTTAGATACCGCGACATAAAACAAGTCATGGTTGATTCATTGATACAACAAATTTCCATTTAGTACCAGTTTGGTGTTTGTTAAAGCGACCGAAAAAAAGTTGCAGCTCACGAATATTGACGATACTTCAGAAAGTTCACAAAAAGGTTTGGAAGATATTTTAATTGATTGTACTAAGAAAAATTGTACTATTATGGAAATTTCATGCTAGAGATATAGCGAAAAGTAAAGGCAATTCCACAGAATCAACATTTCAGAATATATATGGAATTTATTCAAAGGCGTTAAACGTAAAAATCGTATTTATCTTCTGTAGATATATTTATACATAAATCTTATATGCTGAATTGAAAGATAAAGGTTATTTATAACTTTCTACGGAAACATTCTGATTACTTAAAAATTGTGTAAGGATATTTACGCAGCTCTTGTAATTATTATAATTTTTAGTGCTCAAATTTTATTTTAATTATAATATTTTCAAGTATCTACCTAATGTTGAACATAAATAATATCAGTTTCATTTGCTATTGAACAATTACAAAATAATTTAGTAAGTCATGTTCAATTAATTACTTAGTTTTTTTAAGATAAAGGTTATTTATAACTTTCTTCGGAAATATTCTGATTAGTTAAAAATTGCGTAAGGATATTTACGCAGCTCTTGTAATTATAATAATTTTTAGTGCTCAAATTTTATTTTAATTAAAATATTCTCAAATATCTACCTAATGTTGAACATAAATAATATCAGTTTCATTTGCCATTGAACAATAACAAAATAATTTAGTAAGTCATGTTCATGTTAATTACATAGGTTTTTTTTATGATAAAGGTTATTTATAACTTTCTTCGGAAATATTCTGATTACTTAAAAATTGTGTAAGGATATTTACGTAGCTCTTGTAATTATTATAATTTTTAGTGCTCAAATTTTATATTAATTATAATATTTTCAAGTATCTACCTAATGTTGAACATAAATAATATCAGTTTCATTTGCTATTGAACAATTACAAAATAATTTAGTAAGTCATGTTCATGTTAATTACTTAGTTTTTTTAAATACCCTAATTTAGTAATGTCACGGATGGAAAAGTATGTATGAAAGTACTTACTTGTATAATAACTAAAAAATAAAATTATACTCATTTTTGCTACGAAACATTATCATCAATTATAGGTAATAATTAGTACTTAATTATACAATGATATTCGTACAGAAATTGTAACAAACTTTGAATTGTTCAATGCCAACACTCTAATTTAACAGGTTATTTGAATTTTTCAGTAAATGTTATCTTTGGATATCAAATGAGAAGTCATTCGGTGAAATTCATTATGATTTAATCAGATTTAAAAATTTTAACTCCTAATGTAAATTGCTTTATAATAGTTGAAACACAAACTACAATGTTGGTAGTTTTTTAAGCATAACTCAAAAACTATTTGGCGGAATGAGCTGTAATATTGAATTCGAATATTTAAAGTTTCTTGATATGAATTTCTGTTATATATTTAGTAGGCTATAATAGAATTATGTTTTCGAAGATTAATACATAAATTACGAAATTAATACATATTTATTTTTACACATAAAAGTTTCAAAGAACCTTTAAAGTAGCTTTATAACTTCTTGAAGCTTTAAATTGAAAAAAAAAAAAATACATAATTCTTAATCGAATGGCCATTTTCTTTTTTCTCTGCGACAATCTACCGATTAAAATGCATGGATTGTATTATTTTTTGGCACAGATTGTACATGAATTAGATTAAGCCAGTACATAGGAATGATAATAATATTTTTTTTATGTCTTCATGTAATAATATGATGTGAATGATTTAAAAGGATTTTATAATTATTTTAAAACATATACTAAGCCATATTTTTTTTTCATATATGAAAGATTATGTTACTTGTCCTTAAAGGTTTTAAAATTAATTAAAGAAGAGCATATATATTTTCAAACAATGAATGTCTATAACTTTAATAGTCCCTAATAGTAAATCAACATTGGTTATGTTATGTACCAATACTTTACTATTAGAAATTATTAGAAATATGTTCAATGTAGTAATAATATTGGTCACGTATGTGATTTATACGGAAAATATCAGGAATTAAACGTCGAAATTATAAGGATAATGCCGATCAAGTGATGATGTATTTATTGTTGATATACAAACAATATTATAAATTTATACACCAAAATGTTGGGAGCTATATTGCTAGTACCTTCAACTACGTAACGAAGATATAACGAATATTGGCTAAGATATAAAAATTGGAAGCTGTATCGGCAAAATATTTTATTTATACGGAAAATATTAAGAATGTAACGTCGAAATTATAAGGATAATGCCGATCAAATAATGAGGTATTTTTTGCTTATATACATACTATATTCTAAATTTATACACCGCAATGTTGGAAGCAATATTACTAGTATTTTCAATGATGTAACGATGATATAACCAATAGTACCTAAGATATAAAAGTGGAAGCTGTATCGGCAAAAATATTTTTTGAGACCTGTCAATTTTTGTATGTGAACGTCTTTAAAATTTACAAATGTTCTTTTTAGTCGTGTTTAGAGATTTTAAATTGAATATAGCTAATTTAAAAGATCATTCAATCCAAGATTCAATCCATTTTTTTCGAAAATCAGTGTTTATAACGGTAATAAAATCCACCATTCATTCAATAAATTCCTTAAGAGTCTATTAAGACGTTATAGGAAATTATTAATAATATATAAGCAAAATCAAGTAATCTCACTCACTATACCCAATATTTGCCATGATATAGCAATTTAAATAATATTAGCACAGTATTATTTTTCAACCAGTAACTTGTGGTCAAACTTGTGAATTATCTTAAACTAGCAGACTACGCCCGCTGCGCTGGTCGGTTTCTCCAAAAGAACCTTGAATAAAACGAAATGTATCGGTGAATTTAACCTTGTATTTAAAGTAATCTGTACCTTTACCTGGAATATCCTAAAATAACATAAAAACGGACACTTATTTCACTAAGTTATGTTTTTTGAATACGGTTTATTATTACGTTTACAATTTATTACCTACCGTTTTCCATTGATTTATATGTTTTATAGCTTTTTTTTTTTTTTTAATAACGTGAATTAACCTACATTATTCACAACTAAAAAGAAATGGCGCATCTAGTAGTTGTCGAGAATTAAATAAAAACCATGCACTCGTGACATCACAATTCCCCTTTATATTTTAACAGAATAATACGGTTACTATAATTAGTGACTCGTGCTGACACATTGCTGTTATTATTATTTTTTACGCGTGAAGTTTTCGCTATGGTACTCCATTGTGAAATTTGGTAATTTTTGAAATTCAATATTTGAAAAATGGCATAATCAGTGGATTTGAAATTTATATCAAGAAAAATACAATTTTGTACCTTTCTAACGCAGTTTGTCTAACAATTTTCTGACAAATACTTTTCGAGCAATTAATTTTTTCAGTAACTTCAAATGTTTCATTTTCCGAGATTAATCTGTGGCAACGATTAGCGAAAATCACAGTCGTCAGCAACGCATACCTTTTTATTAAAGAGGATAATACTTTCACACGTATAAATCACTCGCGCGAGAAGTGAAATTATTATGACTAACTTCCATGCATATTAGTAAATCTAAATTTTAACTACTCATTTTATGTACACAAAGTGTAAAAGATGTCCGAAATGTTTGAAACTATTGTATCGATCGTCGAGAAATACAGTAGTTGAAAGTTGTTATGTTATAAACATTAATTATTTTGTTTAAAATTCTAAATATTAATTTGGCTAATAAGTGTAATTGCAAATCTGTTTACTATGTTTTATAATGAGGAGGTACGTATATTAATGCCGCTGTATTGAATTATTTGTCGAGTGACTAGTTGGTTTGTTCTAATTATCGTAGCACATTAATGATACATTAAGGAATTTACCCTACAGTTTCCAATTTGTTTACAAATAATACATTTTGTAATTATATGTATCTGGAATTTACTTTGTAATGTAACAGAGTTTAGAAGTAAAATCATGCTACATTTTTTACACAAACGTATGTCTTCGTTCCCTTAAAAATGCATTTTTCATAATAAAATATTTATATATTTTATTGCCTTAAAAATTCTATATTTCAATCTTATAATTCTTAATTAACTTTTTTTTTTCTAAATAAAGCATTTTTAAAGGATTAAATAAATTGGAGGCACACTATATTAATACTTTTAATACTGTCTTCTAAATATATATATATGAGATTTAGTAATGAGGAAGAACATTTCTATTGTGTCTTTATACTTTTCTCAGCTACTTCGTTTTTTTATAAAGTACCCATCCGTAATTTCTCCCTATTACTTGGAAAAAGAAAGAATCCCGCTGTAAAACACCCCAAGGACCTTTTACACATATGATCATTTATTTTGTCATTATGTTTCCTAACGGATGCCATATTATTTGCAGTTTCACTGTATTACATTTAAGGAGAAAATATTCGATTAAACGTAAAAATGTTTTTAATTTATAGAGTTTTGACATTAGAACTCTTGACAATCTGGTAAAACATTACAAATGCAAAACTTAAATTAGTATTTAAAGATTTTAACAATATTCGTTATACAATCAAATAAATATGTTAGTTTCATTTCTAATTGAAAATATATACATAAATTAAATTAAATATATACATAAATTATATTAAATGTAAGAGTGATCATAGACATACATATTTTTTGTCAGGAAAAATTACAACTTGTTGAAAATTTACAAATATGCTAAAAGAAAATTAGCATTAACACATTTTAATTATATTAGTGACACTATACAACGGGGAACTTAATTGTATTCAAAAGTTGTGAGCATTACATTTAAAGAAGAAGTAAATAAGTGTAAAAATGTTAAACAATATAGAGATTGCTGTAAGTAAAACACTTTATAACGTGTTAAAAATTTACATTTCTGTTAAAAGTGATTGCAACAATACGCGAGTTACAGTAAAATGATTCTAAAAGTTTTATTCTCAATTTGTGAATGTCATATTGACGAAAGAAAATACATTAAACGCAAGCATGTTCAAAATGTGAAGATTATTTGACAGTAAAATATGTTATAACTTCATCTAATATTACCTTCATTTGCAAGAAGGAGAAATTTTAATATTTAGAACAGAAAGTGAAAGTTAGAAAAATAAACTTTAGATAATACATTTCTACTACTTCTTTGTATTTTACATAGCTTTTTCGTATTTTATAACGTACTCTTATTTAATATAGTACGCTACTTGGACAAATATTTTTTTTTTCACTGAAACATTTTTTTCATACCTTTTATTGACATTTTTATTCATATTTTCAGAATACTATATTCAAAGTAAAGAAACCATTATGTAAAATGTAATAGTTTAAAATAAGTGTGCTATAACTATGCTAAAATTTATATTAGACATAAAGGATTGTACTAATATTCGTGGCACTATAAAACAAATATATTTGTTTTATGTGCTTTAATGTAATACATGCACAAAAGATATATATATATATATATATATTAAATTAAACATAATGTTGTTTATAACGCAGAGATTTTCTGTTAGTAAAGCGCTTTATAACTTGAAAAGTTACCGTCGATTGTAAAATATAATGTTTATCATTAGGAAAACAACAGTTATATCCCTTCATTGTATTTTTGTCAGCTCTTTCTGTTTTTCCCTTTGATTTTTCTCTCTGTAATATTTCAAACTCACTTCAAAAATTGAAACGCATTTTTATCTAAAGTTCACCAAGAACTTTCTTACATATATAGTTATTCATTTTTTAATTATATTTCCTAACGGGAATCATAGTATTTTGAACTCCAGAATATAACATTCAAAAATAAAAATAAATAAATAAAAAGTAAAAATATGAATAACGCAGAGATTTTTTGTCTCTAAAACTTTTTACAACTTGTTGAAAAATTGCTCCACTTTGCAAAAAATAAGAGTTATTATTAAAAAATAGTTTCTTATAATTATTTGTATTTTACTGTATTTATATTATTTTTTATTTGTATTCGATTTGTTTTCACGCTAAAATCGCAAGATTATGTAGAAAAATGAAACATAATTTTGCTTCACCCTTTTACACAAATCATCAGACATTTTCTTTCTTATATTTCCTATCGAAGTTCTATTTTTCTCAACTTCATGGTACTGCATTCAATGAGAAAACATTAGATTGAAATTAAAAATATTCATAACGCAGATATTTTTTGTCAGTAAAACATTTTATAGCTTGTTGAAAATCTACTTATTTTTTGAAAAAAAAAAATCTTATAATTATTTGTATTTTACAAAGCTATTTCGTTTTTTGTTTCAGGGTATTCCGCAATAATATCTCAAGAATATTTAGAAAAATGAAAGGCATTTTACTTCAAAACAGTACAACAACCTTTTTACACAAATATGTGTACGTTTGTTTTGTTATTTTTCAAACGGAACTCTTATTATTCGCATCAGAGTATTTCATTCAAAGAGAAACATATTAGATTAAAAGTAAAAATGTTCTTAACGCAGATATATTTTGTCAGTAAAAGTCTTTATACTTTGTTGAAAAATAACTTTCTTTTGCTCAAAATAAGTTTTAACAATAAATAAAATATTTCTTATAAAAAATGTATTTTGCTCAGCTATTTCGTTTCTTTTCAGCGTACCAATATGTAACGTCTCAATATTACATAGAAAAATAAAAAGCTTATTCCTTCAAACAGCCCAAGAACCTTGTTACACATATGGTTAGATATTTTGCCTTATATTCTCTAACGGAAGTTAAATTTTTTTTTTAACTTTGGAGTATTCTATTCATAAAGAAAAACATTAGATTAAATATAAAAATGTTAATAATGGAGATGTTTTTTGTCAACAAAACTCTTTATAACTTGTTGTAAAAATACTTTCTTTTTTCAGAAAATAAGTTTAACATTTAAAAAAATACATTTCTTATAATTCTTTGTACTTTATTCAGCTATTTCCTGTTTTACAGCTTATTGCTCGGCAATATCTCAAGATTACATAGAAAAAGAATTTCGTTTCAAAACAGTCCAAGAACCTTTTTACACCAAATGGTTATAAATTTCTTTCGTTCTGTTTCCTTTCGGAAGTCATATTATTCGCAACTTCAGGTATTGCGTTGAAAGAGAAACAGATTAGAAGTAAAAATGTGCTTAATGCAGACATGTATTAAAAGTAAAACTATTTATAACTTGTTAAAAAATCCCTTTCTTTTGCAGAAAATTAGTTTTAAGATAATATATATATATATATATATATATATGCATTTTACTCACCTATTTCGTCTTTTTTCAGCGTAATCCTCAGTAATATATCAAGATTACTTAGAAAAACGAAGAGATTTTTTATCAAAAAAGCTCAAGAAACTTTTTACACACATGGTTATATGAATGTCTTTTATCCACTTTTTCCTTATATCTACTAAATGATTTCCATACCTTTGAACTTTAAAGTATTCCATTCATAGAGAAAAACATTAGATTAAAAGTAAAAATGTTCATAGTGAGCACACATATATTTTGTCAGTAAAGCGCATTTTAACTTGTTTAAAAATTACTTTCTTTTGCAGAAAATAAGATTTGACATTTAAAAATAATTTTCTTATATTTTTTTTGTATTTTACTCAGATTTGTCGTTCTTCTTTCGGCGTACTCTTCGGTAATACACTGCTCAAAACAATTAAAGGATATTTGAAGTTTTATATAAAATAAAGATATAAACAAAATTTTTTTTGCCAAAATAGAAGAAGAGAATCACAAATGCAAAATTTTCTGGTTTTCAAACTGTGGAGTATGCAAATTTTGAGTTCGACGTCAAAAACGTCGCTTCAGCGGCAGCGAATGAAATTTGACTTTCAACTGGATAAAAGAGAATGAAGACAAGGATGATCGGCATTCAGTGATTGCTTTGTTTCGATGAGTACGATGTCTCAGCGAAGTCATTTGACAGATTCAGAAGCTTGGAGAATTGTTGGTAGGTTAGAAGGGGGCCAAACTCAAGCCGAAGTAGCGCAAGCCATTGGAGTGTCACAAAGTGTCATTTCCAGGATCTGGAACCGTTTTTTGGAGAGTGGATGTGCAGGCCGAAGACCAGGGCAAAGTCGTAGATGGGCAACAACGCCCAATGAAGATCGGTATTTAGCGTTAACAGCTCGGAGACACCGAAACATGAACGCTACTCTTCTCCAACAACACTTTCGCTCGGCTACAGGCACCACGATTTCAACTCAGACTGTCCGAAACCGTCTCCATGCTGTAGGTCTGTATGCTCGCCGACCGATGGTATGTGTTAGATTAACATCAAGGCATTGTCGCGACCGCAGGGAGTGGGCAACCGAGCATGTCAACTGGAGGAGAAATGAATGGAGCAATATTCTGTTTTCTGACGAGTCCCGTTTTTCTGTGCATCCTGATAATAGGCGTATTTTCATATAGAGGGGCCGTGGCAGTAGGAATAATCCTGCGTTCGTGCACGAAAGTGTCAGATTTGGTGGTGGAGGAGTGTTGGTGTATGGTGGCATCTCCATTGACGGGCGCACTGACCTCTACATCATTCGAGATGGAGCTCTGACTGGTCGCCGATATAGGGATGAGATCCTCAGACCTATTGTAGTCCCTTATGCTGCAGCAATCGGAGATAACTTCATTTTAATGGACGATAACTGCAGGCCACATCGTGCAAACCTGGTGGAGGATTTCCTTTTCGAAGAAGGAATCGTTCGAATGGAATGGCCAGCGTGTTCTCCAGACATGAATCCAATCGAGCACGTTTGGGACAAGACGAGTTTCTGGCCGCCAACAACCCCCACAAACTCTCCAAGAACTGGAAAGAGCTCTTCTGGAAGAGTGGGGCAGAATACCCCAACTCGTCATTAATAGCCTCATTGAGTCCATGCCTCAAAGGTGTTCAACGTTGCTGGCCGCCCGTGGAAACCATACCCCCTACTGAAAATGATTTTCTTTGAAGAAAACACCTTTTCTTATTCTTTTTTTCTCATATGCACAAATTGTGTTTTTTTCCTTTAGTACACAAATGCGCAATAAAATGCATTTTTTTCTGCCAAACATGTGTAGTGTAATTTATTCTCATATAACCTACTATGTCTGTCGACCATGTATCAATCAGCTAAAAAGTTTCCCAGATACAAAATCCACCTAAAACGGCAATATCCTTTAATTGTTTTGAGCAGTGTATATTGCGTTGCATAGAAAGTACTTTCTGTTTCTGAAAGTTGGTTCGTACCGGAAAATTCTATTACTTAATTATTAGACATTAATTCCGATATGTAAGTAGCGACTGCCTGGGTCCCGTTTCATGTTTTTAAGCCGCATCCTTGTGCTGGCATAGTAATTTAATTCAGAACTACGCAGTTTTCTCCTTTTTTCGAATCTCTTCCATGTACTATGTAAAAATTTAAAAAAAATCTTACAAAAACATACAAAACATTTTATAAAATACAAAAACATATATTGTTGTCGTAATGCTATCCTTAACATTCCTATGCTTATTTTGTGTTTATTTTCTGTGAGCTCCTAATTTTTTTTAGTTATTAGTGTTTGTGTTTGCCCCCCCCTCCCCCGGTGCTACCAGTAATTGATTCACTACCAATTTAATCTCCTATAGTTATGCTCTGGAGATGTGTTGCAACAGGCCACGGGCTCCTCGGCTCAAAGTTCTTCGAAACGCCTAATAATTATTCAGTACAAGACACTCCACTTGTAATAGACTTTGCGTTAAATTGATTACAACTCCGTAAGCTCCTTAACCGACATCAACTGTTCGTCTAATAATTGACGAACATAATTTTCTGGTACGAATTAGTTTTCCCAAACGGAAGGAACTTACCGAACAACCCAATATCAAGATTACTTAGAAAAATGTGAAGAGACTTTCGTTCAAAACAGTCCAGGAACATTTTTTCAAACGTGATTATACCTTTTCTCCTTATATTTCTAACGGAAGTTATATTATTAGCAACATTCTAAGAGACAAAATATCAGATTAACCAATTAAGTGCTGCCACATGAACCGCATCATATAAATATAGCCTAACGTATTTTTTAAAGTACATTACTTGTCTCAATTGATGTGCAGTTAAAATTTTAAGAAATCTGTATTTTTATAGAATTTTGTATAGGGTTTCAAAATGGGAAGTTTGGCACCTAATGAGGGTAACAGCTGTTTCATTCGCGTATGAACATCCAAGCCGTATGTTGCGCTAAATTCAAACAAGTACAGTAAATTCCGGCGTATAATCCGCGGATCAAACAATTCTGTTTCAGACCAGAAAGTGTATTCAATAATTGAAGTTAAATATTTACAGCGAACCAGTAAAATACATTTTATAAAATAAAATTTCTAGGTAGAAACCTGATTGTTTGATCCGCGGATAATACGTCGGAATTTACTGTGCATAGTACAAACCTCCTGAAACGAGTATTGCATATTTTTATGCAATGAAATATACATTTTTAAAATACCATTGTAATTTTTAATCATGCATAATTTTTTTTTATGTACACATCACACAGAAACTTTTTTTAATAACTTAATACATGAAATTTATTTACCTGTTTCAATTGATATTTTTATTGAGTCTATTTTACAATCATTTTTTAAAAATATATAAGAATCACAATTGAATCCATTTGGACACTACACTGTTAACTAGTATTTTAAAAACACAAATTGCACAAATTGTGCTTATTAGTTGCTAAAAGCAGTGTAAAAATTGTTTTAAACTCATAAAAGAGCTAAAATCCTACATGTTTCGGCTTTAAACTTAAAGCCATCATCGGGGAAGAGGAACAACACAAACGACTACAGATCTTTTAATTTTCGACACGAGAAAATTGAAATCAACAGTATGGAAATTTTTTTAAAAATAAGCGGGCGCTCTCTGTTGCCAAAGAGCGAAAAACAAAACAATGAATTAACAAGGGGTTAAAAATGTATCCCATAAACTAGGTATGTTAAAAGAAAAGTTATCATTACAAATACAATCTTTTCTAATTTTAATTTCCAATGATTCCCTAATGGCGGCTTTAAATGGGTTATTGAACCTATGGATAATTCTTGCTTTATCGAAATTAATTACAGTATCATTATTTTTAGCGTAAAACCGGGAGAGTGCAGTGGATAACTTTCCAAATTTTATGTCGTTTTTATGCTCTTTTATTTTTAAGGTTAAAAGAGCATAAAAACGACATAAAATTTGGAAAGTTATTAACTGCACTCTCCCGGTTTTACGCTAAAAATAATGATACTGTAATTAATTTCGATAAAGCAAGAATTATCCATAGGTTCAATAACCCATTTAAAGCCGCCATTAGGGAATCATTGGAAATTAAAATTAGAAAAGATTGTATTTGTAATCATAACTTTTCTTTTAACATACCTAGTTTATGGGATACATTTTTAACCCCTTGTTAATTCATTGTTTTGTTTTTCGCTCTTTGGCAACAGAGAGCGCCCGCTTATTTTTAAAAATTTTTCCATACTGTTGATTTCAGTTTTCTCGTGTCGAAAATTAAAAGATCAGTAGTCGTTTGTGTTGTTCCTCTTCCCCGATGATGGATTTAAGTTTAAAGCCGAAACATGTAAGATTTTAGCTCTTTTATGAGTTTAAAACAATTTTTACACTGCTTTTAGCAACTAATAAGCACAATTTGTGCGATTTGTGTTTTTAAAATATATAAGAATCGTTTTAATGTTTCATTACTGTACATTTTTCGCAACATAGACAAATGTTCCTTTTACAGATTTTTCATTTTAATTTTCTTACAGCTTGTAAATAAATTGATTCACGCCATCAAAACGAATATCTGTATTCATTGTTGATCCTGGTCCTAAACAAACTGTCTGTTTCGATTCAAGTTTTTCTGCATTTTATCAACGCATTAACTTTATGACGTATTTTTTCTAACCGGGCTTTCATGCTTTTATTTCTCTATGGCTTTATCATGGATTTACCTAGTTTAATATGTTGGTAAAAAAGGGCCAGCACTGTTTTTTATTTTTTATTCCTGGTGTATAAGAGCTCAACATGTATATAAAATGTCTACACCTCCATATATTTATATTGAATGAGTCAACTATGGCAAGCTGGGATAGGTCACATTTTCTTTTTTTTTCATCAAAAGACAAGCGCTTTGTTTATTTCTTCGACTCCATTCCTTCAAAATTGCTCCCTAAACATACAACTTTATTATTTTTTATTTAACTATGGCAAAACGCTTTATTGCAATAAATTCCAAGAATCATCTATGTCTTCTTATCAAAACCTTGCTATCAATCCCGGGGCAATTTTGCAGCGCATTTTTCTTACTGTTCCTGTTATTAAAAATTCCCTATATCGCATTTTATTCTAATAAATGGAACGAGTTATAATGTTGAGTAATAACGTTGTGTTTTCTAAGATTTTCAACACATTCAATGAAATGCAGAATATTCAAAATTGCACATTATTTATAGAGTTTTATTTTCCCATAATCGATTTTCAAATTGAGTTGCTATCTTTTTGAAAAAGGTAAGACCCATAATTTATAATTAAATCGTATCGGTTTTCCTTGTATATACATTTTTTAAGCATATCTTCCTGTGTAAGTAATAATTTCTTCATCAATACTTCGACACTCTGAAAATATCACAAATTGTTCCAGTTTTTATCAAAAAAAGATAACAAAACCTCTAAAAATTACAAATTGTTCCATTTCTTATTAATAAAGTAATAAAACCTATGCTTTTAGTTAATTGACATAATTCATCGATTGAATTGTACTCACACAATTAAAGAAATGACTATTTCTATTACAAGCGTCTAGTCCCTGCACTTTGGCTACGATTTAAAAAAAATGGATCATGCTGCGTGCATGCGCATTGCTCTAGACAGTTTCAACGAGAACCATATTAATTTTATTCCATTCCGCGGCAGTTTTTTTTTTTTTTTTTTTTTTTAATTCGTAAAAGGATTTTGATTTAAAACATTTAGCGTAATATAACTAAATATTTTCTTTCACAATTATCTTTTTTTTTTTTTTTTTTTTTTTTTTTTTTTTTTTTTTAAACATTCTTAAAGAATTTCAATTTCAGACTTTTACTAAAATAAAAAAATTTTCCTCCGGATTTTTCAATTTTTAAGGATTTTTATCGATTTTATAGCGTTTTAAAGCGAATTTTTAACATCCAAAAAACAATTTTTAACATTAAAAAAAACATCACTGGACACACGAAACTTGCTTTACAGCAATCTCTAGAATGCACGAAATTCATTCAAGCCGTGGTCAATAACTTGTGTATGTACGCTTCGCGTACATTAACCGAAAAATAACATCACTGGACGCATGAAACTCGCTGTACAGCATTCTCTAGAATGTACGAAATTCATTTATAACCAAATTTCACATTTATTTCCATTTTGTTTCAAACTTTCCATCGCTTATATGTTGAAAAATGGAAAGTTTACATTTTTTTTTATTCAAATTATTTTTTATAACTCAAATAAATACTGAAAAATAAAACTTACATTTTTTTAATTCAAATTATTTTTTATAACTCAAATAAATACTGAAAAATAAAACTAACATAAATTTTTCTATTCAAATTATTTTTTATAACTCAAATAAATACTGAAAAATAAAACTTTCCGCCGCTGGGATTCGAACTCAAGACCACAGAACGGAAGAGATATGACATACAACAGAGCTATACGCACTCATTTTGAAATGGCTTAGAACCAAATTTTAAAGTATCAGACAAGCCCGCATGCGCGCAGAGTGATCCGTTTTTTTGAAATCGTAGTCAAAGTGCAGGGACTAGACGCTATATTTCTATTGGGTTGTCCGGAAAGTTCGTGTCGGTTGTGAGTATCAATTTGTACCGGAGTAGTCTATCGTTTAATTATTAGACACTGATTCAGATAACTAATGTCGAATAATTAACGGGAAGAATTTTCCGGTACGAATTGATTTTCCCAACCGGCACGAATTTTCCGGACAATCCAATATATAACTTAATATCACGTTGCGAAAAAATAAAAATTAATAGACTGTTTCCGAAATGGGAGAGATAGGGGTTGGGTTGATTATTGACGGCCAATTATCTACACTAGGGATATAGGCCCGGGGGGAGCGCCCTCCGTGGGGGTCTTTCTAAGGGAACCTAATCCGTATTTACGCATGGAGAAATCCACGGCTCGAAGAAAACCACGAAAACTCCGAACGATTAGGCCGACGGGCGCGATTGGGATCGAACCCAGCACCTCCCGTCTACCAGCTTCGAGAGCACAACCTCTCAGCCACTGAATGGGAGAGATAGAGTTTAATGGTTTTTAACATAAGTTTGTTCGTAACTTTTGTGCCAGCAAAAAACTTATTAACAACTATTTTACAACTTATATTACTTTGCTATTATTACAACTTATTTAAAATTTAGCTGTAGGCAAAAAATAATTTGAATTAGAAGATGTTAACTGTGTTCGTAACACATTAATATAAATATGTATTTTTGAGATTTGAATGTTCTTTCTTCTACTGATCCCGGTTAATTACGCTTGCGTATTTATGTAATTTATAATATGGACATAATGTTTGATATTTTAAAGAGATTGTCCTATATTCACAAAAATATCTATGTAAATTTGTTAAAAATTTAACAATAACGCAAAGTTTGTTAAACAGGCAATGAATTGAAAATTGTGGTATTAAAAGTATTATTGTTTTGTTTAAGATTTTAAATATATATTTTTTTAATGGAAATATTAGTTGGCATTAAAGAACTTCAGCAGTTATTGAAAAATTAAAAGTTTTTTAAAAGTAAACTCTCATTAAGATTTTCACCATGCATGTGACGCAAAAAAATGAATATGTTAGTTTTATATATTGTCTTGTGGCACACATTGGTGTGTTATATTATCTTCTTTAGTCATGACATACCGGCTTTTGCAGATTTAGTACATAAACTTTTTCTACTCTTAATTAAATATTTATTACTTTGACATTCACTCTTTAAAATAAAATATTTACATTTTTTTGTTGGAAAGAAAAGTGTACATTTAATTTTATCACTTTTAATTGACTTTTCATTAGCAACAATATTATAGAATGGTTAGAATATGGGTTAATGATAGTATTGTATGAAGTTGAGATATTTAACATTCCTTTTTAATTTGCAGAAAAGTAAGGCTTAACAGTAAGGAGAAAATTTATTCTACTTCATAGTTTTTTTCTACAGTTCTTTCATTTTATTTTCAATTTAATCCTCAGAAATAAACCCTTATTACTTAGAAAAATGAAAAGAATTCGCTGAAAAACACCCCAAGGAACTTTTATAATAAATGGCCATTCCCTTTGCCATTATGTGTAATAACAGAAGTCGTATTTTTCGCAACTAGAGAGACATTGAAAGAGGATAATTCTAGATTAAATGTAAAAGTGTTTAGTTCATTAAGAAGATTGTATTTATCAGTAAAGCTCTTTAGCACTCATTGAAATATTACGTGTATACTAAATGTAATTTAGAATTAAAATTAAAAATAAATATTTTGGAAACGATAAAAGAACTATATAAGTTATAATAAAATAATCTTACTTTCTTTACTAGACCTGGCAACTTGCACAAATATACAATTTAGACTACGCACACAAAGTATTTTGTATTTCCAAACGCGTGTTATATATTTATTAAAATACTTTTAATTTTGAAGTAATTTCGAATATTATTCGCAATTTTAGAACATCACTTGAATATATATATATATATATATATATATATATATATATATATATATTAGATTAATCTGAACAGGGATTGTAACGAATAGATTATTTGTTAGTAAATCCCTTTCACGCTTATTTCAAAATTACAAGTACGATAAGTGAATTAACCTTTGCGCGGCGCAGCTTTTGGCTACTTGGATGATTATAACGACAGCTTATTCGCAATGTTTGCTTATCTCTTTCTTTGCCTTTCAGCTAAAAGTGACTTTTTCTCTAAGAACAGGCAAAAGGTGGACGTCCATGCTGCAAAATGAATAGAACTGTTGAAAGGAGATGGTGACGGATAACAGACTGTGGAAAAAGTGTAGGCAGTATGTTGTTGGAATATGTTTGGCATGTTGTTGGCACGTCTGTCACAAAAATCTCTTCTTTTCCTCTTATTTGAAGACATTTATTGTCTTTTGACTAGAGAATATCTAGAAATTTTATGTTTCTGTTGGCGAATGTTTCGTGCTTCGAGGGGAAAATGACATACGCAAAAATTCTGTTTTTAATACAAACTAGTCGTTGGGGGCCACCGTAATACTTACCCATCATGGATATGCATAATATAAAATATTAAAATTAAAATGTGTAAACTACTTATAAAATGCATTGCAATTCAAATAAAATTGTGGCTTGATGACATCATAAACTTTAAAGCGAGGCTAACGAAACAGACAGGCTACGGCGGTGCATTCCACTTATCTTTTTTTACAGACCGCTAGAGTGACGTGATGCTCTTTTCGTAAACCTGCATTGGTGGTTTCGAGCAACACGTGACTCCCGCGGTCTGTAAAAAAAAAAGATACGCGTAAAGCACCGCGATAGCCTTTCTTTTTCGTTAGCCTCGCTTTAAAGGCTCGATTACTGAATTGCTTGAAACAGGTTTTTCCTTATAACTCCAAGAATAATTATCCTATTAACTAGCGGTTTATTGCATCTGATTAAGCGTCAAATTTCCAATTAAAATATATCGTTGAAGTGAAATTTGGATGAAATACAGGGTCATGAAAAATCGATGAGTGTGGAAAATAGAATTCCAAATATCTCGGCAACTCATTATCCGATCGACTTCATGCTTTATGCAAAATTTGTTTTTTTATTGTCTTTTATATTCATTTGTTAAAATAAAAAATTTCGAAAATTTTTATATACCTTTTATCAGAAAGGATATTTCGAGAGTCCGAAAAAATAGTTCCGGTTAATCGAGGTTATTGAAATGAAATAGGCTTCTTCCCATTATTACATACTAAGTACATACCAAATTGCAAGTCTCTATCTCAATTTTCTCGGAAGATAGAACGTTTACAGACACACAGACACACAGACAGACGGCAAATTTTTTTTTCTAAAAATATGTTTTTCGGAATCTCCAATGTCTGAAACGTGTAAATCCGTCAAAAAAAAATTTCGATTTTCAAAATGGTTACAAGACTTACCCTATACTACGTATGATGGTTAAGTAAAAAGTAACAGACAGCAAAATTGCTAAAACAACCTTGTTTTTTGTCGAAAATGAATCTTGAGCTTGGCTACTTTCAGGTAATTTATAGTTTAGATTGTTGAAATTTCTGTATTTGTGCGGACAAACAAAGCGGGTATTTTTGTTGTTTAGCTAAAATAAAGAAACAAAAAAAGACCCTTTAATTCGCGTTTTTTAGGGGGTTTTAATAAATGTTTAAGCGTCTTTTAAGGAAGGATGCTATCTAGCCGATATTTGAACCAGCCGTCTTAAAAAGATAAACAATATTATTTTGTACTTGCGATACAAAAAATGAATATATTAGGTTTAAGAATTGAATATTGCATTTTGATGCTGACCTGAATCGGCAATTCTTCCATGTGATTATATTATAGAATATAAATAATTCATATTTGCAAATGTGCTTAATTTATCAATAGAAATAGTATCTAAATATTGTCATTTTTACTTATGTATTGAAATTTGGAATTATTTATTGTACGGAATCTCATCTGCATAACACATCTTTTGTAGAAAGCAAGTTTTAAAGCTAATTTGTTTCGATATTTAGGTCACACATTACAGTGTACGATTCAATAATACCTCCACATTATACGCATACAGGAAAAAAGTACTTCAAACATATGGTCACTCGTGTTGTCATTATGTTTCATATTAGGAATTTCCCTTCACCACCATCTCTCTGGTAAAGAAGAATTTAAATTAGTATTAATATATTTGATAACACATTCATTTCAGCCCTTTCAAGCCTTGGCCCTTTCAACTCCAAAGATATAGTTTGGTTAAATACTAAAGAAATGCTGTTTTAATACGGAGACCAACATATTTTAAGAAAATCTATACACGAGAAACACAACAGTAGAAGATTTTACAACAAGCTAACTACATTAAATTTGGGTTCTTTTTTTCTGTTTCTATATAGACACCGGAAAAATTACAGCAGAAAACAAATATTTAATGATTTAAACTTAGTTTAATACGACTTTTAATTTCGACTTCTCTTAATCAAGCTAACTGTTTCTTTGAGATGGTTACGTGGCTAACGAAAAAGAAAGGCTACCGCGGTGCTTTACGCGTATCTTTTTTTACAGACCGCAGAAGTCACGTGATGCTCGAATGCACCAATGCAGGTGTACGAAAAGAGCATCACGTCACTCTAGCAGTCTGTAAAAAAAAGATAAGTGGAATGCACCGCGTTAGCCTGTCTTTTCCGTTAGCCTCCGGTGGTTACGAGGCTAACGAAAAAGAAAGGCTACCGCGGTGCTTTATTCATATCTTTTTTTACAGACCGCGGAAGTCACGTGATGCTCGAATGCACCAATGATGTTGCACGAAAAGAACATCACGTCACTCTAGCGGTCTGTAAAAAAAAGATAAGTGGAATGCACCGCGTTAGCCTGTCTTTTTCGTTAGCCTCCGGTGGTTAGATATGACGTGTTAATAAATAAGAATTTTCTCAGTGGAATGAGCAACATTGTTAACGTCTTAAAGTATCTGAATATATTTTTAACCGAAATTAATATAGTAATTGACTTATGCTTTGAAATTCAATAGTATGGGAAATTGAAAGTTGCATACCTAAATGCATAAAAATATATTAATATTCAATTTAGAAAGATATATACATAAAAAAAGGTATATTTTTAGTTATTTACGGAAACAATTAGCTATTTTATGAATTTTTGGTAGTGGGATTTTTAAAGAGATGTTACAAAAGAAGGAATTTTAAAAAAGAGTTTTAAAGCAAAAGGTGGAATATCAAAACGCTTTGTTAAGAATATATTTTCTGTTATAAAAAGTATACCGGATACGAAAAAAAATCTGTTAAACTTTAGATATTTCTTAAAAAAGCTGAATTGATGATAAAAAAATTGCGGTTTGAAAGAATGAGATTAGAAAAAAACGGAGTTTTCAAATTATTCTTTATTAAAGAAAGTTACAAATACGGAATTTATCTACCCGAAATATGAAGCAGATATTTGCATAAAGAGCTTGTAATCAAAAGAAAAAAAAAAGACAGCATCTGACATGCTTAAATATCCACTGAAATGAAATTCAGACTTTTACGGTCTGGAGTTTTTTCGCTGTGAGAATCATTCGCAGTTCTTCGATTACTGATTCCTCCTATTGTAAAAATGTTTAATAAACAATCCACGAAGTGGGAATAATATTATGCTGTCGGCAAAGAATACAATAGTATTCACATACCTTCATGTTTTTTATTAACGGTTGAATTTGCATAAATGTACTTCAGACATTGTATGTCAACGTCCTCTATGGGTGATTTTGAACTAAAATATTTTTATTTTTATTAAAAAAAACGCGATCTCGTAATCATCATATTTTCGTAAACCGCATTTATTTTAATCAATTCTGCTTTTTAATTATTTTGTGCAGATTTAACAATTTTTCCATGACCCACCATTTGATATAAATACGAACAGATTACGAAGTTTAGGCTATATTTAATAAATAGAACAAAATAATTTTACCTAATGAAATACAATTTGAAAAAAAAAAAAAAAAAAAGGCCTTGTAGAATCCAAATTAAATAAAGAATCTGATTAATCAAATTTTATTTTTCCTATTTCAAGACAATCATTTCATTCGGATAATAATCTACCTTTGTTAAATAATTTCAAGAATATTAAAGCATATCAAAATGAAATATAAAATATTGGAATTTTCTTTTATCAAAAAAAAAAGTATTCCATATATATACAAAAGGAAGCAAAAATCCCTGTCGTGATTAATCATGTCTAAGAAATGAAACATCAAGAATTGTCTGTGTAACATTTTTAATTTTGAAAACCTTTTTATTATTAAATCTATACATCATATTTTTACCAGTATAATACGTCAAAAGCTTAAATCAGTTACTGTATGAAATAACTAATCACGATTTTTCACCGACTTATAGTAACTTCTGATACGTATATATTATATGTATGTGTAATTAAATGAAATATATCATTTCATTCCCACAATATATAAAAAATATATATTTTAAGGTATTTTACAAATTAATTCATGTGAAAAAGAGAAAAAAAAGGATATTGAAAATCATCTCTAAAAACGACTCAACGTTATCCGTTAATACAAAAGAGAATAAAAATCACTGCTATAATTAATCATTTTTAGGAAATGAAACTTTTTTCATGCAGTATTTGTGTAAAATTTTATATTTGAAAAAGCCATTTAGCATTAAATCTTTGTAGCACATTTCTTTATTTCGTTACGATATGAAATAGCAAATCGTGATTTTGTTTTATTCTGTTGTTTAAAGATATAAGTATTTCTTATTCCTGTCCTGGATATTAAACTTACTTTTCAAATAGAAAAGAAATCTTGTTTTTTATCTATAAACAATTTGTTATGAAAGTTTTTAAATGTAAATAAACGATAGACTATATATTTGTTTTGTAACTCTGACAACTCTTAACACACTGGTAACGTGTTACAATAGATAAATAAAATGCAGTTTACAATGTATGGCATTTTGTTGTGTAATAAACGAATTATAAAATTAATCAATGGACGTATGGGACTGTGTTTGAAATATTATTTTCTTTTGACACGAAAAATTAAACTTTTTGCCAAACCTTATGCGGTAAACCACATTCTGTTACGGCAATATATTCCTCTTGTATTAATTATTTGAAATTTGAACTTACTTATGTATCTCGTTAAATTACCTTTTTCTTATTGCCATAAAAACTACGACAATTTTAAAAGTCTGATTGTAATAAACCGCATTAAGATACAACAGTATGTTGTTTTAAAATGTTTTTTTTTTATTTTAAACGTGAACTGCTTTCAAGGACGCAATGTTCATTATTTAAATGTCACAGTCTTTGAACATAAATCGCCAATAGGTTACACTGCCACTTTTTGATTTAGTTCCGGTAATTTATTTATGTGACCACAAATATAATCTAGTTGTATAATATGCAAATTATTGCTTCAGACGTCTATGTATACTGAACATTCTGCAAAATCATGTTAATAAATGTGAAATATTTGTTTTGAAGGTACATTGCTTGTTGTATTCGATGAAGTAACAATCAAAAGTATGCAATGCGTAGAAACGAAGACCATGTGCGGTCAAAGCGACATCAAAAGCGCATATTATCGTGACGCTTAATATTGCTTTTGAGCGCACTGGTACTCAGCGACACGTTAGTTCTTTATAATAAATAAAATATTTATTTAAAATCAGTTAAGAAAATTCTGCATTGCAACAAGGTGATTTTAATTGTTTTACATAATTTAAAAGGAATGTTGATGTTTGATGCAATGAGTCAATTTTAACAAATTCAATGCGAAATCAACAAAAATTGCTAATAAAAATTAAAGCTGAAAAAATATTTAAAAAATGATAAAAAATATTCTTGTTAAACAAAATAAATAAACATTACTTTCACTAGGTATGGAAAATTTATATTGATTAAAGTGATGTTTAAATAGTGTTTTAAGAGTTAAAATACTTTCTATTATTCTTTATGCAGCAATACATTGTGTGTACCGACTGTAGTCACATTATGCATCATTAGTTTGATTTCCTTAAAAAATAAATTATACATTTTTATATGTGTTTAAGAATTTGATTCTGCTTTATAATGTGTCCAAATCTTCTGCGTCCAATTGTATATTGACTTGTTTCATTTATCTAATAACGCTTTCGAGAAGGGAAGGCTAATTCCACAATACGCCGTTACCTAGTGTTGCAAGCTGTCTGCACACTATATATATACACTATATTTGTGTATATATGATGACCGGTCATTTGCGATTTTAGATGTTATGTTAAATATCGAGAAAAATACATAAAGATTTATCCTGAAACTTCAGGCGTGTAAACAGCATAGTTGATGTCATGTATTTCAGCGAAGATTTTTTTCCGAAACCCCATAGCATAGTCAATAAATTATATAGTCAATAAATTGCGGAAAACGAATATTTTTTGGATAACCCAGTAAAAACTAATATCGCAAAAGCGTTGAAACGGTAACACATGCTTAGGAGGATTCTTTTAATAAACTATGTTCATTTTTATGAGGATAGCATGTATACTCATGGAGAAAATAAGATTTTTATAAAAACAATCCCAAATTTCACCAAGTGTTTTGCTTATAATATTCAGAGTTCTTAATATAAAATAATGTTTTTTTTTCGGAACGATGACACACAACATTATATATAATACCCTGCAACCAGAATTACAAAATAATAAGTATTGGATAAAAAATGAGCAGGTTTACTAAATATTTTTTCACTGCGCATGCGCGAATTCATTCAAATTATACTGTGCATAATATATTAGCTAAATGTATGGACCAACTTTTGAGAAAGTCTCAAAGAGAGAAAATGAGAGACACTTCATTCCTATTATGTCAACTTTCATAAGCTAGTATATTTGGATACAACCTCTCATATTTTTGCTTCCTTTTGGGAACAGCTAATTTCGAGCTTATTCTATTGACGATTACTATCAGAATTTTTAAGCTATGTTTTTGAGACTTTCACAAAAGTTGGTCCATAGATTTTGCTAATATATTATGCACAGTATAATTTGATTGATTTGGCACATGCGCAGTGAAACAATATTTAGTAAACCTGCTCATTTTTCATCCAATATTTATTATTTTTTAATTCTGATTGCAGGATATTATATATAATGTCGTGTGTCATCGTTCCTAAAAATAACATTATTTTATATTAAGAACTCTGAATATTATAAGCAAAACACTTGGTGAAATTTGGGATTGTTTTTATAAGAACCTTAATTTCTCCACGAGTATACATGCTATCCTCATAAAAATGAACATAGTTTTAAAAGAAGCCGCCTAAGCATGTGGTACCGTTTCAACGTTTTTGCAACATTAGTTTTTACAGGGTTATCCCAAAAGATATTCGTTTTTCTTCAATTTGTTGACGGCCACTCATGAGGTTTCATGAAACAATCTTCGCGGAAATATATGGCGTCTATCATGTTGTTTACACTCCTGAAGTTTCAGGATAATTCCTCATCTATCTTTCCAGATATTTAACAAAACGTCTAAAATCGCAAGTGACCGATCATCATTGGCCATATAGTGTATATAAAGCAATTCTATAATCTTTTTTAAATTCCAAAATATCCTTGTTTTTTCTTACAGTTGTTATGACAAATTTTCTTCACCCGATTCATATAAAGTGTGAAATTGTTCCAGATAATTAAAAACATTAAAAATGACTCTAATTAACCCCAATAAAAATTATATTTTTATAGCATCATTAAGTATGACAAATATTAGAAAAAGCTTAAATAGTGCTTTTTCAGATACATTCTTCTAGTTAATTTTGTGAATAAGTTTGATTAATTACACGAAAAAGTGTTCATTTTATTTATGAATTTTTATGAGGTAATTAAGTTTCTTTTAATTAGTCATAAATGAGAAAGTACTTTTTATCTATTGTTCTAGGATCGAAAAAATATTATTTGTCTTTTATACATTTCTACTTTTACACATAATACAATTAATCATTAATGAAAAAAAATATGCATGAATCATTAAACAAGAGAATGTCTAACAATCTTAGTGGGATTTTGAAATGTTAAAAAAATAAAAATATTATCTCTTCTAAGAGGAGACGTTAGGCTGTATATAGTTTATTGTATTTAAGTGAATAAAAAATAATTCTGCATATTTTCATCTTTTCCACTCGCAAAAATTATAAAAATATATATCATTCGGCATATGTTTGCTGAGGAAAATTTGAATAATGTATCAATTGTCTAAATTTTGTAATAAATAATTTATATTATTGTAGTTTGCTTTTTTTATAGCAATAACTATAATTATCATAGAAAAGCATTTACAAAATGTGTATTAAATGTAATCATTGAAGTATTAATTTGTTTTTAAAGACAATCGATTCGTGACTTTATCCCAGTTTTTAGTATTGAATACATAACAAAATCAATCACGCAAACTTCGTGAAAATTAATATCTAAGCTAATTCGAGTGTTTAGATCCAAATTCTTGGCCCAAAATTAGTATTATTTTTTTATTTTGGTTTTGGTTTTGTAATATACAGTTTATTTCATTCTGGTTTCTATTATACAGTTATATCCTCAACTTGTTTTGATAATATAATTAAAAAAACACATAATTTCAAATTGATTTCCCTTTTTTTGTTTTTACATGCTTCAGTTTGACTAATACAATGCATGGGCTGCTGTTTTTGACATTTTATTTGTTTTCACTCTCTCTCTCTCTCTCTCTCTCTCTCTCTCTCTCTCTCCACCCCTCTCTCTCTCTCTCTTTTTTTTAACCGAGTATGACTTCGGCTTGTCTGTCTGTTTGTTCGTGCTCTCGTAAATATACTTGGATTGCCATGTATTTTTTATATATTATTGACAGCATGACAACTATTGAAAATGAAGTGCAGTTATAGTTCTTTTACAGGTACAGTGGAAAGTATTCCGTTACATTACGGACAATGGGGAAAAATCGTATCAAGTGCATTTTAATGGTGTACCATTTAAAAAATAATGAAATTTATTTGAATTTATGAAATGCACTAAAACAAGCATTTTGTAGAATATGGGGTGCAAAACATTCATTATTCATTTACAGGGCTACTCAAAGAAATTCCCCTGCATTATATTATATGGAGAAAAGCTGTTTGCAACGAATTTTAATTAAGTTACACTATTTAAAATATAATGAAATTTATACATATTACTGAGGTTTACTGCAAGATACTTGTTGTAGAATATGATGTGCACAGCATTTATCGTTCCTTTACAGCAACATACAAATAATTTCCGATACAGTACTGTATCCGAAGTACCATCTATTAGCGACAATTGGTGGAAATGCGTTTACATATTTGGTAAGCGTTTTTAAGTTTAACTAAATTTTTTACATAGTACTACGTGGTGTTTATAAATGCTATTGAAATATATCATATACAGGACAAGAATTCGTAAGCTTCACTGAGTATGAGCATAAATTGCTTAAATGTTGTTTTTAATTGAGTTATTCATTTTCATGTCTAAATATATTTAGTATACTAAGGGATGGTTGTAGAATATAAATAAAATAATATACAAGACCACACAAAGAATTAGATACATGGAGGTGTGATTTTTATTGTTTTAAGCTGGTTTTAGGCTGAATTTAATTTTAGCTTAATATGTGGCGTATAAAAAAATATGTAGGTAATGCACAGTGCTGTTCAAGAGACTACAAGTATGTTTTCGTTTATTGGTAGAAATTGCTAAAGGTGAATTTTTGACTTATGCATTTTCTTTTTAAACTAAATTTTAGCATGATATGTACAGAAATCTATAGATCATATAGACTATCTATAGATCATCTATAGAATATACAGAAATCTATCGATCACATATAATGCTTGAAAAACAAATTGGAGTATTTTTCCGGCAACGGACCCTAATTGCATAAATTTGGTTTTCAAATGTGTGATGCGTTTTCTAATATGTTTACTTACGTATTTTGTGTACCTTATTAAACAGCGATATTAAAAAATAAATGAGTTGCAAACGTTTGATGAATGGTGTTTCTTTCTTGTTAAGTATATATTTATGTTATTCGCCCCCCCCCATCCTGCGCAATTTTCTATAGCATGGAAAATGATTAATTATACTATTAATGTTCGAATTATTTTTACCTTTTCCAAATATGCTTTACGCATGCTTGCTTAAACATACATTTAAATAACCACAACGAACAAAACGATTAAATATTAACTTATTAATCAAATATATTAAAGCACTGATTTTGTCATATAAATAAATAAAACCATTCCTTTAAGCAGAATTATAGTTATAAGTCCCATACAAGGTTTCGTTTGGATGTGTTTCAAAAACATGATTTATTTTCAATGGGGGAAAGAATAATGAACAGCTTTGTGAAAACAATCCAAACGCACAGAATTAGATGTAGTTTTAAAATCTAAGCAGTTAAATAATCAATTATACTAACTGTGAGTTTCAGATGTAGGAATTTTGTTACACTCATTTATACATATTAATCAAAATTACATTTTTATTCTTTGCAGAAGCCCCCTTCTTTACGAAATATAAATCTGCAAAGATGTGAATAAAACATAACTCAGAGCTTTACATCATACACGTTCATTTTTTTTTTAAACAACGGAAAGAAACTGGGGTAGAAAGACTATTTTGTGCCATTATTTTAAAGAAGAGTAAAATTTAATACAAATGTTTCAGATTGTTCTGTCACTACAATTTTTTTTTTAATTTATACTGGAATTTTATCTCTGGAAAAAGAACATGTTAAAAAACTTGCATTTACAATATCTAGATTATTAGTCACTTTATATTACTTCGAACTCAATGATTACTCGTACTTCTAAAGGTGTTAATAAATCACTATAAGTTAAAAATAAATTTAATTAATCAGACCTTTTGGTTTTCACTTACGACTCTTACATTGTGAAAAAAGAGCAGATGTCTTTTATTGTAGCTCCAATGTTTCTTAAGGTTTAAAGTACCGTAATTTCGTGCGTATACGCCGCACCTCAGACAATTCGATTTCCCACCAGAATTTATTTTAAATAAAATGTGACTGTCTTCTGCTTAGCACTTATTTGACGTCTTATTTTCAATAAAATTTCCGGTTTGAAAAAGACTTAACTAAGAAGCGGCGCATACGCGCGAAATTACGGTATATACAAAAGTATCATATAAGTTCTTCCGAGTTAACCGCGATTTTGAAAAGATTTTATTTGCCATTAGAAGCCTAAGAAATCAATAAATGCGCAAGAAATAATAAATATGGGCATATTATTCTGTAATAATATTTAGTGTTACTTGGTAATTTATTAAAGCATTTAAAACTTACTAGATGGAACCCGTCAAAACGTGACGGAAAAAAATACTATAACAATATCAGTAAAATAAGATTCTTTATTATTTAAGTGGGGCTTCGTATGAAACAGTCTTTCAAATATTGTATTTTAAAAAATCTCCCCCCCCTCCCTCAGTGAAATGCTATTTCCGATGCAAACTCCAAATGAACACTCCGTAAACAAATGTGTAATGCAAATCAGTTTGACATTACCACCATATTCCCCACGACAAAAAAAAAGAAGAAAAAAAAAAAAAAGGTCATGGACCTATAAAGTATCATACAAATAGTCCTATCATAAAGTATCATACAAATTTCCTACTTTCATCTCATATTCAGTAAATAACAGAACATAGTATAAGCACCCCCCCTGTGATAATGCAATCGAATGAGCTCCTATGCGCATATGTATTGCATCTGCCCAAAGGCACCGTTGAAATTCGACCTTAAAAATAGTTTTAAAATGTTTAAATTAAAAGTTTTAAAATGTCCTCTTTAATCATTGTTCGTTTCAAATCCATATCTTCTAAAACGCATCCATTGTTTTAAGCTAATCAATTTTTATGTAAAAATGAAGAATTTTTGTTAAAAATAATAAATTAATATGCAGATGAGGGAAAATTTTAATGTTTTCAATTGTAATTTATTTGTATGGTTTCTTCTATCCCTTTACATAATCAGGATGATTATTCCTTTTCCATCACAGTCGGTCTCTTATACAGTTAAATATCCAATGGATCTTTAAAAAAATAATAAATAACAGTTCCTAGCATATTCTGATTCAACATATACATCAACGAATTCAACATATCAATTTTATGTTAATCATAAACTAAAAATAGTTTTTTTTTTTTTTGACAGATTTTATATTAGTACTCTATCTTATGGATAATCTGATCTTATGATTTATCAGGTTCTTCTGATTATTTTTTTTCACTTTTCATGAAGGTTAGGGATACCTATTTTCAATTGTTGCAACTTTCCAAGGGGCTTATTTTACATTATTAAAGCAAACGGATGGTCATTGTTGAGATAGAATTGAAAAATATTTCATGCTTGAAAATTATTTAAAAAGTCGTTAAATTAGGCGGCATATTTCAAATAAATTTCATTCGAAAGCTAATTTTTTTTTCTAATTGAGGATGTAAGAATTGAAATTGTAAAATGTAGTAAAAAAATTAAATTTTTAGTATTTAGAAATGATGTAAGCGCGATGAAAGCTAAAGCGATAGTGCCGTTTGTTGTCACAACCGTTATACATTTCTAAATATTGCCTCTGTGTTTTGGATGGCGTCCAAAAGTAGACTACCATTTTTTGACATCGAAAGAAAAATTCACAGTGAAAGAAATAAGACTTTGCCGCTAATAAGGAACTGTTAAATGAACTTATAACAAACCTACCAAAATAATTCCTATAAAATATTAGCCTTAAATTGTTTATTCTAGCTAAAAATACAATCATTATTTCGTTTTTTTTTTTCCTGAAATTCTTTACTTTTGTGAATTTTTTTTATGAAAAAGGAAATCTTAATAATTTAAATCATATAATTCCTATAACTTAATCCTATAATTTAAAAAAAGTAATTGGTAACATGTAATCAAGGTATGCAATCAAGATGAAGCAACCAATAGAGGCTCCAGTTCTAATCTTTAAAATTAAAAATTGAAATATCAGTAAATATTACGCCATGTTGACACAATCGTATAAATTTTTCTTTTTAGTTTTATCAATGTTAAAAAGCATTTCAAGCTAAGCATAACGTCATTTTCACCGGTACAAACTTTTCACACGTACATTTATGCTTAAGCACCATGGATACAAATAAAAATATATTTTGCATTTAATTGTAATGAAAAAAAATGGCATCAGCAAAGTTATAATGCTTAATGATAAAATGCACCCAATGGACAATATTTCCGTGACGTCACAGTAAATATGAATTTTTATTTGCTTATAAAACACACGGATAAATATTTTTACCGAAATATTTAAACATTTTAACTATATTTTAACTTAGAAATTAAAAAATTCAGCCTAAAAGTCACGTGCTTTTAATATTTAATATTTATTTTTTATGCTCGCAATCATTGAGTTCAGAAAATAAACTCTGTACGTCGCAACAGTGGTCGTTAATCCGATTGCCGACTTTATGACGTCATAAGCAGAAGTAGAATTTTAATTTAAGATTACGGCTAATTAATTAAATTTTCGAACAAACGAATGTACGATAACAAATCTGTGACCCAATATCTTTCATTTAAAAAAAGAATGATGTAATTTGATGTAGTAGTTTGTTCTCACGGATTGTCGAAACAAAACGCTTAGCGTTTTAAATATATAGATTACTTTATTTTTTTATAAACAAATGAGATAGGATGAAGTTGTTTACTGTGAAATTATGTATATCCCATTTATCCTCTGTACTGTAAAAGACCATGTTTAAAATTTTAGAGAAATATTTATATTTTCTAAATTATTAGAATTGGAAATATAACATTGATTTTATTTTTTTTGTTTCTATCATAATATAAGTTTGACTTTCGAAAATACTTTTTAGTAAGACAATAAAAAATAAAAGATGTCCACCTTTATAATGACACCATAAAGTATATTATTCATCAAGTATGATAAAGGCTTTTTGATATCATTCTAAAGATTAATGTCCCTTTATGAAATGTTGCTATGATTTCCTCAGAATTTCGAGCACATTCTAGCAGTAGTTGTTGTGTCATTATTCTAGAAAAATCATTTCAATCGAAATATAAACGTGTCAGCATCTGCACTTTGGAGAAAAGTCAATTTGGAACAACTGATGATTATTTATCTTAAGTGTTACACACAGTTTAATTGTTTTCGGCAGTAAAGAGGTTTTATATTGTGGAAGTTTTTTTTTTCTTGTGTTTGTGTACTATGATATGAATTGAAAACGTTTAAAATATATTTTTGTTTTCCAAGGAACCTTCACGCTGTAAATCAAATTAAACTACCATTCCATAACATGCTGAAAAAAGAAAGTGCTTAGTTTAATGAAGTGTGTGAAGATAACCATAGGTAAGCGTAAAACGTAATAGTATGGTATTAGAGTTTTCATATTAAAGAAGCAGACTTGATGAGCACTTCGCAACGTAAGATATTTGGTCAATTTGGAACAACTGTTTTAAGTCGTAAGATATATACGAGATACACTCTCAAAAAAATCCGTGAATTGAACAAATTTTTCCGTTGCCTTTTTTCGTTAAAACACAAAAATTTCCGCTTTGAATTGGTTCGTTTCCCGCAAAATACGGAAAGCTCAACAATCTAACAAAAAATATAAATGAAATTCTCCAATCTAAGTCTGCAATTTCTTCAAACCACAGGGGAGTACCGGCAACTGTTCTGCGTGTTACATTTCCGTATTAGAAACGGAATTTTTACGTATGATTTTTTCCTACAAAAAACGGAAAATTCAAGAAACGAAGGTCAAATTTTCCTGAAATTTTCCAGTCAAAAGACAGAAATTTCATCAAATAACAGAAAAATCTCTTCCAATCACAAGGGTATTCCGGCAACATGCTGTCTGTATTTTTTACTGTTTTTGACGAAAATTATTTTGAGAGTTTACTATAGGATCGTATTAGCACATTTATTGACTAATATTTAGCCAGAACACATTCTGCTAAATGTTTTATATTTCATTCATGCTTTCCAGTGAAAACTGATATAAGTTTCGTTGCTAATAATGATTCGATAAACTGTATCGTAGAAGACCAATGCTTGATGCCCAGCTATCGAAGCGCCATCTTTTAACATACATTCCAAACGAATTTCATCTATGAAATTCGCAATTCATTTTCTTAATTCTTTATGGATAATACCAGGTATCAAACATAACAATAAAATCCCTTCAGTACCAAGATTAAGTTTTATTTAGTGAAACATCTTTATAATATTATTGTCTTTATTGTAATATTTTAACGGATAATTGCTAACTGCCCTGTCAGTGGCATAAAACATTTTTAAAATATTTGAATTTTTAATATTAAAGGAAAAACACGTTATTAATTAAACACATCATATTTTAATGCTAGGGTAAGAACAACCGATTGTTTTTCCATGATGTTTTTTTCTTTTTGCGTTTTCTGTGAAAAAGATAAGAAACGTAAAATATTCCTATTATTGAAACTGTCCTTAATTTTTATTTTATTAACGGTATTTTATTTTCAGTATCCCATTTTGAAATATTTTCAAAACATACACATTTAAAAAGATCTTAGCAGAATAATTTTAGCATATTTTTTAAAAATATTTATGACATATATATATATATATATGTATGAATTTAAAACCAAAGGTCATTATGGTAATTATTTCATCAACTAAAGCGTGATGTTAAAAGCTGATATACACATCTAAGATACATAAAAAAAAAATAATAGAATCCATATTTTAGAAAAATGTCTTTATGCAAAATTAAGTTATATTTTTATTAATTGTAAATTTTATATTTAATTTCCCATTGCATTCATAAAGCCATTTTTAAAGTAATATCTTAACTACGTTAAAAATGTCGTTAAAGTTAAAAAAAAATAATTTGGCTGTCTTCCATACGATACAATATGAGATTTTTCTGTAAACCACTAAAGCGAATTAATTTTTCACGAACAAAACAAGTCTAAACTTCGAAATATTTTGATATTTTAATCTGTAAGATAAATTAAATTTTCTATAGTTAAGAAAGTTTTCCAGACAAATTCAATTTCTTTTAAACAGTTTCTGTTATAAAATTAAATGAGATTAACAGCAATTGCTGCAGTGAGATATAATCTTGTTTAGCTTCAAAGATATATTTGAATCACTGGACTTATCTGCAGCTTCAATTTTTCACAAATTTAATTGAAAATAATGGTGAAATAATGATCGAGATGGCATAATCTATTACTGGTATAGAATTAAGATTGCGTAACAAAGAACTGAAAAATTTATTTATAATAAAATTATTTTAAGATGATTCATACGGTATTAAAAATTTTGTTTTTTAAATTCTAAAATACATGCATAATAACGTTTGGATAATAATTGACTATTAATTAAAATATATAACTAAAGACATTTAATGATAAAATACACTAAAATAATTTTAAATACAGGTTCATATAAATGTTTTAAGTACATTCCGTGCTATTCATCAGTATACGTACACAATTACAAAGCGAACCTGAAAACAAAACAATGAAAACAGTTAAAACTACAGTTTAATTAGGACATCATACTCAATCGGGGCCAGCCTCATTAACTACCACAGTCAGAAAACACGACTACATTATACACAGAAGTCAGACTAAACAACTTGCGCATTATCAAAGTCAAGGGTATGGTCGTATTCATGTGCATGTGCAACCAAACAGGAGTTCAAAGTACTTGTATTAAAATAATATTTATACTGTTTAAGTCTTGCAATTAGAGAGCGCCCAGTTTCTCCAATATACAGGGTGTTTCATACAAGATGGGCAAAATTTTAAGAGGTGATAGCACACATCCAAAAAAGCAACTTTCATCAAAAAATGCATTGTCGGAATTAAAACGCAAAGGTGCTATAGGGGGTCGAAGCTGTTGTGATACGAGACAAAAACACACAAAGAATGATTAAGTGACAAAATCAAGTTTATAATTACATGTGATTAAAATAAGTGTTCAAAACTGTGATAGGAAGTGTCTATGTATGCGGTACAACGGCGAAGAAAGAATTGGCGAACTTTCTAAAAAACAACAGGCATATAACTCATTTCCCTTGCAGCGGCCGAAAGTCTGACAACGAGGTCTTCTGCAGATTCAATGGTGGTCTCATACATAAGAGCCTTCAGCTGTCCCCACAAAAAGAAATCTAGACATGAATGTTCTGGTTAGCGCGGTGACCATGCTACAGGACCACCTCTCCCAATCCCTCGTTTCGGAAATGTTATTTCAGGATAGTTTCGTACATAATGTGCTGGTGATCTATCTTGTTGGAACCACATTACCAGCCGGATGTGTTGGAGAACGGTGTTCAACATGTCTGGCAGCACTTGTTGCAGAAACGTGAAGTATTTTCTCCATCAAACCTTCCTGGCAGAAGGTAAGGTCCGAGTAGGTAGTCTCCGATTATTCCTGCCCAAACATTAATATTAAAGCGTCGCTGATGAGCATGTAGATTTACATCCGGCCATACATGCTGATTGTGGGTGTTAAATGCACCTTCACGTGAGAATGTACTTTCATCCGTGAAAAGCACAGTTGCCACAAAATCTGAATTTACCGTGTTCTGCTGCAGAAATCAACGGTCGAATTCCACAGTACGAGGATAATCCCTTTCAGTCAGTTCCTATACTCGTTGAGCATGATAAAGATGAAAACGTTCATCCTTCTGTACTCACCATGTCGTGGAGTGTGATACATGTAATTGCCTAGCCACAGCTCGTGTACTTATTCTTAACTGATCAGCCACCATATCCAGAATGATTTCTTCCACAACTAACGTTCCGTTTGTATTTGCACTAGCTGCATCTGACCCAGAAGCGAAAAATGATCCCGTCTCATACAACTGTCGGTTCAAGCTCTGAAATGTTTTATGGTCGGGCAACCGCCTGTTGGAAATCGCTCTCCGTACAACCACTGAGCCTCTGAGCCATTTCCATTTGCAGTTCCGTCGATAAAATGCATATCACCTTTTTCCCTATTAATGAAGGGCAACCTTTTTTGATACGTTCCTACCGCGATTGACATTTTCACACTCGGATCAGCGGCTTTTATGTATTAATCAAGGCAAAATTTTACATACGTGTTCTTCTTCTTCCCCATATCACATTTGCATAGTATTCGTGTCATTCTTAACCGGATAACTGGCATCAGGAATGGAGCTTTAACGTTTGCATGACCAATTTTCCACATGCGACCGAACCTTTGCGTTTTAATTCCGACCATTCATAATTTGATGAAATTTATTTGTTTGGTTGTGTATTATCACATCTTAAAGTTTTGCCCATTTTTTATGAAACACCCTGTAGATTGACATGCAGCTTTTCCAAGGGATTTTATACACGACACTTCTAAGGTCAAATTTCAGATACTTATGTTTATTGTTACTGGGAGAATTACCAATAGGACTCAAAGGCACAAAACCAGTCCTATTATTAACATTCTTGAAAACGGCTGAAATTTTTCAGAAATATTAACAAAGTAAAGTAACGATATAGTTCCTTTAAGATTGTCAAGTTGATAAGGAATGGGATATTTATGGGTTTTCTTCGAGAGCTCTGAACAAATTCTATGACACAAACGTCATTAAAAAAATATTTTAATAATGATACTTAGAACTCAAGAATGGTTGCACATGCACTTGAATACCATCACGTCCCTGACTTTATAAAGCGCAAGTTGATAAGTCTAATCGCTGCGTATACAGCAGCCGATTTTCCTAGAGAGTTTGCTGACTGCTCTAACTAAATCTACATTTAATCAGGCTGCCCAGGATCTGGCTGAGTTTAATGTCCTAATTAAACTGTAGTTTTAACTGTCTTCATTGTTTTGGTTATCCGGTGTTTTGTAATTTTGTTACGTATGCTGATGAGAAGTACGGAAAGTACTCGAAACGTTTATGAAAACCTGTATTTTAACATTTGTCATATATTTTAATTAATGACTTTTAAAATTGTAAAGTTTCCATAGTTTTCTGATGTTTAAAGAAATCTAGAAAAAGGTGTGTAGGTAATAATTTCAGTGCTGTTAAAAAAATATTTTAAATTATAATAAGAACGATATCTTATGTTATAAATGTAATTTTAAATTTTACTACGGAACGAGTGTTAATCTTTTAAACTATTTGAAGTCTTTAGATTTGGATTTTTACTTATTGGAATAATAATTTTTTTTTTCGAATGGTGTCGTTTATGTTAGGTGGTATGTTTCTGCAAAAAATACCTATAAAACAATTAAATTTTGATTTATTAAACTTTAATTTTTAATAATCTCATTTGTCTCAAATTAGCTGTTACATTCGTCATAATTAATGTAATTTTTTAAATAATTAAAATCAAGTAGATATTGTAATAATTTTTTTAGTTACTACACACAGTGGCACAGATTTTATTTTTAAATATTATTTTTAAACATAAAAGTGAGAGATTTCATTGACATTACAGAAACACCCGCTGTGGAGTAATCCGAAGTATAAATAATGGGAACAGTATAAATAACTAAGTAACTAATTAATTATATATGTATACGTTTCTTTTTGTTCAAAGATTCTGCTATAAATATGTTTCTAAAAAATATATATATTGTTCTTCCGGTTGAAAATACCGTGATTATATGTCATTCAGAAAATATTAGATATAATTTTATTACATATATCTTATATAAGAATCTCCCAAAGTGAAACTTTACATATAATTGAAATAGAAAATGTCCAGATATATTATGGAATAAGAGGATTAACATCAAGGGAAAAAATGTCTTTATGTCGTAAGAAAATCTGTTTCGGTTGCTGGGTATCTTGAAGACTTATAAGTTAACGTTATAGTTAAAATGACTTAATATTCTCGTGAAACAATTTCGATAATACAAATTAAAATAATTCATCGTAGATATTTAGATGATTCTTAGAATTTGAAAATAATATTGAAATTTTACCTACAAGAGCATATCGAAAATGTACCTATAAAATGATGATCTAAATGGAGAAATTCAGAATGTGCTTGCTTCGGACGGCAATGTCGACAAATTTCATGAGTTCAGCATATTGTTAATTGAATTAATTTACTTTTTAATGTTTTCATTGCTAAGTGCTGACGTTAAATTTTTGTATCTAACCTGAGAAGATAATTCTGGGTTTCAAATAATTTATGGCTCAACTGTCGTATTATGTTCCAAAGTGTGCGGTAAAGAATTCAACGTAATATTAATGAAATTAATTTATTTTGTAATGTTTTCATTGCGAAGTGCTGACGTTCCATTTTTGTATCTGATCTGAGGGAATAATTCTGTGGTTGAAAGGATTTATGGCTCAACTATTATATTATGTTCTGAACGTTAAATATTTATATATTTATATGACATGTTTCGCGATAATTTATTAAGATGAAGACACGTTGTTTTTGTTTGTTTGTTTAAAATATCAGTGTTCATAACTCTGCAAATTCCTTATTCCATGGATTGAAGCGAGGCTAACGAAAAAGAAAGGCTACCGCGGTGCTTTACGCGTATCTATTTTTACAGACCGCCGGATTCACGTGATGCTCGTATGCACCAATGAAGGCGTACGAAAAGAGCATCACGTCACTCTAGCGGTCTGTAAAAAAAGATAAGTGGAATACACCGCGGTAACCTGTCTTTTTCGTTAGCCTCGGATTGACGATACCTACGTAATTAATGCAGAAATTTCAATTTAGAAAAATAAAAACTTGGTAACAAATGCTAACCTAAATATGATACATATTTTGAATAAATATAAAAAATATATTTACATATTTAATTAAATTATCGTCTTTTTAAAAACCAATCTTTTGCAAAACGTCATATCACACGAACAGAGGCTAACGAAAAAAAAAAAAAAGGCTACCGCGGTGGTTTACGCGTATCATTTTATTACAGACCGCCGGAGTCACGTGATGGTGGAATGCACCAATGCCGGTGTACGAAAAGAGTAACACGTCACTCTAGCGGTCTGTAAAAAAAAGATAACTGGAATGCACCGCGGTAGCCTGTCTTTTTCGTTAACTTTGACACGAACAGTTTCAAAGCAAAAATGCTTAAGTGTATATCTAAAATGACTAGTTACATTTGTGATTTGATGTTTTTCATTAATTTTCCAGATTTATACATATGTGTATACATTTATTTTTTACGTTTACTTAGCCTACAATATTCTCGTGGTTAATATATTTTACAACAATTATTTTACAAAATAATCCACGGAGCATACTATAACCAAAATATACCCCATTGTTGATTAACCCCGTAAAATGTGACCTAGATATTGAATAAAGAAAAATATCTTTTCAGAAAATGCTAAGTACTCAGGCATTTTTTAAGAAAAAATTTCAACTATCTAGCAATAAATTACTCTAGTTACATTGATGATCGATACAGTTAATTAAAAATACTTTGTAACAATAAGAAACGACTTAGGAACTGTAAAACTGCTAAATAGGGTGAAAAGGTATGTGTCACTGATAATATTGGAAATCAATAGCACTTGTTAAAGTGTAAGACATTTTATCCAAAGATTTTACGGTGAGCTTAAAAATTACAGCAGCTTGAAGTTTTGTTTATTGACTTGAGTCAGAGCATTTCCTAAATCAAGAGTGGGGAGAAATATTCTTTGATTATTATTATTGTATTGAAGAATGTTATCTATAGATTTCAAATTATGAATTTGAAAACTATACTAACATTTAAGACACCAAAGAAATAATATTTTAGAGTTTAAAAAATTGTTTATTAAAAGTATTTTATTATTTCACTTTATTGTGCATTTGTAGAGGAATGAAAAGCAAAAACAAAGGCACATTTTTGTTATTAATTTTATATGTCGTCATTTTTACAATTTTTCAGAAACGTAATGAAGACTGAAATATATTTTAAATATATAAAGAGAGTAACACTAAAATTCTTATTGGCCTCCAAAACCAAGAAACTAATATTTTGAAATTTAATTAAAGGGGAAAATATTTTTTTGTAAATTGTAAATAATTGTAATTTGATATGTTATATGAAAACATAAAAATATAATAAAATTAATCTAAAAAAAAAAATATATATATATATATAAATCAATCTTTATATATATATATATATATATATATAAACGTATAAATAATGTAGATAATATCTATAATTAAACTCTTACGTCTATATTGCCTTTTTTTCAAATACAAGATGCTGCATATCATTGTATATGTGTTTGAAAATATATAAAATTGTTTATATATAACGAAACATACTAAATATGTTTATATTAATTTATTATTGAAATATTTTATAGAAATCTAACCCTTTAAATTAGTGTGAGTGTTATATTGCCCTAGGCAACTAATATTTTAAAATTTAATTGAGAGGAAAACATATTTTAAGAATTTTAAATAATTGTAATTTTATATGCTACATGAAAACATAAAAGATATAATACAAAATTAATCTAAAACATAAATATATATATAAAAAAAACAATTTTTATAAAAGAAAACAATAAACGTATAAATAATACACGTAAAAGTAAACCCTTACGTCCCTAATGCCTTTTTATCAAATACAAGATATTGCATATCATTGTATGTGTGTTTGAAAATACATGAAATTTTAAATGTTTATATTAATTTATTGAGAAATTTTATAGAAATCTAACCCTTTAAATTATCCTCATTTTTAAATTGCCTATATTAGAATGATTCATTTTATGCATTTTGATAAATTATTTTGAAAAATATTGTGAAATTATCAAAATAATTATTTTCCATAAAATTTAAGAAATTATGTTAAAATACATGCATTCATAATGTATAAATATGTATTCATAACATAAAATTTAATGTTTTCAATATAAGTATAAATATATAGTTTTGTGAAGATTTCTGAGATGCAATGAATTATAAGGTAAATTTAATTAATCTACAATGATGATGGACAACTAACAGATAATTCTTTGTAAAACATTCATTAATATCGACTTAGTAAATACATTTATATACGTAGCATGAATGTAGTTAGATAAAGGTAACGGTTGTTTTTTAATTCTTTTATTTCAAATTGATATACATTTAGAATGATTTATTTTCTATTTACCTTGTTATTTTATCATAATGAACAGAGGAAAGTAATTTCAACTAGGTAAATTATATCCAATGGTTGGAGTAGCATAGTTGAGATTTATTCCAACAGAGCGAAAAATGCCGGGACCAGGACTCAAACCTTGCACAAATTACAACACCGAACAATGGAAAAATGCTATAGTTATAGCTCGTATGAATGAAATTAGCGCTGCATTTCGCAGCATTGTCCAACAAATAAAAGTTAAATATGCCAGTCCAGGATATCGTCTGGATAGCTTGGTAGGGAGAGCGTTGGTACGGCAAACCAAAGTACCCAAGTTCAAGCCCTTGTCCCAGCATATTTTCGCTCTGTTGGAAAAAAATCTCAATTATGATACTCCAACCATCGGATATAATTTACCTAGTTGAATATACATTCCTCTACTCATTATGACCTAATTACATGGTATACATGAGATTCCATGCTATTTCAAGAGTCATTATGTAAATGCTATAGTTAGAGCTCGGATGGATGAAATTAGCGCTGCAGTTCGCAGTCTTGTCCAACAAATAAGAGTGAAATATGCCAGTCCAGGATATCGTCTGGATAGCTCAGTAGGGAGAGCGTTGGTACGGCAAACTAAAGTACCCAGGTTCGCGTCCTGGTCCCGGCATATGTTCGCTCTGTTGGAAAAAATCTCAACTATGATACTCGAACCATTGGATATAATTCCGGCATTGCCCTGAATTGGGCGCGAGCCAGTTGAATATACTTTCTCTGCTCATTATGACCTAATTACATGGTATACAGAAGTTTCCGTGCTATTTCAAGATTCATGATGTAAATGGTATAGTTATAGCTCGGATGACTGAAATCAGCGCTGCTGTTCACTGCCTCGTCCAACAGATAAGAGTGAAATGTGCCGACCAGGATATCGTTGGGATATCTTAGTAGGAAGACCGTTGGCACGGCAAGCCGAAGTACCCAAGTGGAGTCATGATCGCGGAATTTTTTGTTTTGTTGGATAAAATCTCAACTATAACACTCCAACCATTGGATATTGCGATTTTATATTTGAATAGTTAAAGCGTGGTAATAAATTCCAATTTACACGCTTCATTTATTGCGCTAACCTCTTAAAAGTTGACTTAGATCGAATTAATATTTAATTTAGAAAAGGAAGTGTTACAAAATGCTATATAAAGGAATAATTTAAAAACTCTCAAGTATATCACTGGAATGTCTCCAGCTATACTGATGATCGATGCAGTTAATTAAACATATTTTGTAACAATATAAAACGACTGAGAAAACTGTAAATCTGGTACAAATACCTTTAAAAATTTCGTCCCAGGTTAGGACAAATTTTGCTGTTGTAATTTGTACAATCGTAAGCTGGTGGAACTTTTTACCATTAAATGCCACTTTGCAAAAGAAAATAGCATAATATTACATTCTGTTTTTATATTGAACCACAAACTTCTGTAAATTAAACCATTAACTGGAAAATGTCGAACCAAGTATTAATAAAATGGTTGACGAATAAACGGTAAAATATTCAGCAATAAATATTACTTTGTGCACACAAGGGTAGATCAGAACGGGACGTTTGTTTAAATGGGATTCAAACTAACACTTGAACTGCGTTTGAAACCTGACACCACTTGATTTTTAGACAGTGACAAAGGTGGATCAGAACGCGACCTTTGTTCAAAGGGGATTTAAACTAAAAGCTTGCACTGAGTTTCAAACCTGAGACAATTTGAATTGTAGCCAGTGAAAATTGTTGAACCAAGTATTGGTAAACAGTTGAAGAATAAACTGCCAAATATTCAGCAATAAAGATTAACTTGTCTACACAAAGAGGAATTAGAACGGAATCTTTGTTTAAAGGAGATTCCAATTAAAAGCTTGAACTAATATTCAAACCTGCTACCACTTTAATTGTAGCCAGTGAAATATGTCCAACCAAGAATTGGTAAAATGTTCAAGAATAAACTGTTAAAATATTCAGCAATAAAAATTACTTTGTAAATACAAGAAAGGATCACAGCGGGACTTTAGTGTAAAAGTGACTCAAATTTAACGCTTGAATTGGGATTCAAACCTGATACCAGTTTAATTGTAGGGATTGTTTTAACCACTAGATGGAGATGTGGATAAAACTATCTATTCTGATTGGCTGTTAAATAGTTCCATTTTTGTGAAAGTTGAAATAACTTGCGAATTTGAACCATGAAGTATTTTTTTTAAAAGAAAGAATGATATTGTTGTTTATGTAATTACTTTTTACTACTGGTTTAAAATTGAACCAAAATTTGTAACAATGTAGGGTAAAAATGCGTGTGTTACTAATAATATTTAAAATCAATTCCATTTCTTAAATTGTGTATCCTCTTTTTATTGGCGGATTTTTTGACGAGTTTAAAACTCACAGTTTCTCGAAATTTATATACAGATCAGTGAATTAATCAATTTAAGAATGAAATGGGATATCCTTTGTTATTATTGTATATAAGAATGTAAACTATAGATCTCAAAGTGATATTTATAGCTTAAACTAACTTATTTATGCTAGGGCATCTTAATAATATTCACATACATTAAAATTAATGCATAAAATTTGGAAAATATATAAAATGATACTTGAAACAAAGCAACAATTATACAAAAGATAATCTAATATCTGTTTAAATTAAACTTTTTATGCAGTTTTTTTAATATAAGGTGTGATGAAGAGAAATTTAATTTATTTTCATGAAAATATCAGAATTCATAAATTTGGAAGCATTCCTTTTCATGATAGGGATGAGTGATTCTGGATGGTTGCTTTATAATAGAATAATTAAACTCGTAATATAACCTCTAATTTAAACATATTACAATTCTTGAATAGCTACGAAAAATTTAAGTTGGATATCAACATAAACGTTCCTTTTTCACAATGAAAAGTCTATAAAATGTTGTATGTATGCAGAAAGAGATTTTTGATATATATTTATATATATATATATAAGTCTATGCAAATTTTCACGGTTTATGATTTGTCGAAGACAAATTTAATTGTTTTTTATGAAGAAACAAAAATCCATACAAACGTAAGGACATCGTTTAGTGATAGTGACGTGGCCACATAACACGAGTGGCTGTTTTGTATTATAAGAATTAAACTTGTGTCAGAGATTTCAACTTTAATGTGCCACAATTCTTGAATAATCTCGATAAATGTGAGTAGGGTTTTGAGATGAAAATTTCTTTTTTTATAAAGGAAAAACTTAAAAAATGTTGTATGCACGAACAATTTCTACGAAATGGCGAGGTATCGAAATAAAGTTAGAATATTAAAAATATTAGAGTTATATAAGTTAGAATATTTAAAAATATTATAACCTCTAATTTAAACGTATTACAATTCTTGAATAGCTACGAAACATTTAAATTGGATATCAACATAAACATTCCTTTTTTCACAAATGAAAATTCTATAAAATGTTGTATGTATGCAGAAAGAGATTTTTGATATGTATATATATATATATATATATATATATATATATAAATCTATGCAAATTTTCACGGTTCATGATTTGTCGAAGACAAATTTAATTGTTTTTTTATAAAGAAACCAAAATCCACACAAACGTAAGGACATCGTTTAGTGATAGTGACGTGGCCACATAACACGAGTGGCTGTTTTGTATTATAAGAAATAAACTTGTGTCAGAGATTTCAACTTTAATGTGCCACAATTCTTGAATAATCTCGATAAATGTGAGTAGGGTTTTGAGATGAAAATTTCTTTTTTTATAAAGGAAAAACTTAAAAAATGTTGTATGCACGAACAGTTTCAACGAAATGGCGAGGTATCGAACTAAAGTGATTCTAAGTACATTCATGATATATCCTGTTAATTTAAAATACTTTGTAACAACAAGAAATGAAACTAGTAAATTTTGGTACTGCTATAGATAGGGCGAAGAAGAATGTGTCACTGATAGCATTGGAAATCAATTCACTTGTTAAATTCACTTTATCAACAGATTTTCGTAGTTTTTAAAAGTGATACTTTCTCAAAGTTTATTTAGTTACAGAATATGTAGTTACAGGCTTAGAATAATGTTCAACCCAACAATAATATTATTTTTTGAAGTATTTTTGTAGTTTATGGGGACGGTGAACTTACAAAATGATTTATGTTATTCTAGCGAGAAAGATTTTAGGAAGTGTATTGTACCATTAATTCAATAAATATTTGAAAAAATAAATCACTTTATTTTGAATTATTATTTTTAAATGTATGAGATAGTTTTTAAAAAGAAAATTGCATTATCCATAAATTTAAATTTTCAAACTATTTTCTCCATTTGTTTTTCATTTGTATCAGTCAGACAGACTGAATGGAAAAAAATGCATTCATTTTTAATACGACAGACTGTTTATTTTTTTTTTATTAAAGAAAAAGGCATAAAATTGAATTTTCTCTAATATCCCACGTAATAATATACTTTATTACTATTTTGAAATTTATATGATAAATCAATTTTCCAAAATGAAGGGATATATTTGTTGTAGTATGTATCCAGAGTGTCCATTAAGACATGTTGTGTATTTTGAGGAAACTCATGCATCATTTTAAATATACATAAATTGCAAAATATTTTGCTTTTTAGAAAAAAGTCGTTTGAAATAGTATATTACGATAGGTTACTTTTATAAGTTAACTTTTAAATATATCAAAACACAATTTCTGAGAAGTACATGATAATAATTTTTTATTTTATTAAATATAAAAAGTTAATAACACAAAAGCAAAAATTCATATTTTTGGTCGATTTTTGCTCATTTCAAAGATCATGTGCTCTTTAATATTTTGGTTAGGTATGTAATATGAAGATTGCAAAATGAAATTTTGAGATTTCACTAATACTTTTCAAGTAAAAATATATTCTAACTGGCATTATTCATTTTAATGCATGTTATGTATACAGCAAATGAAGTAATTTTATTGAATATAAACAATGAAAATATATACATATTATTAATGTTTTGTATTTAACATTTTTTTTATGTTTACATTTTTAAAGAAATACATATAGCGAAAGTGTAATTTTAGATATCTGACGAAATTAAGTGGTTTCCTTAAAAGAAGAAAATAATGTATAAAAATTTAATAATACGAAAGGATTTTTTTCTGTCAGATAATGATAAAATTTAAAAGACCGGTCAATATAAAAACATGCAAGGTAAAATACTGGACAAATTTAAATATTAAAATGAAAATATAGAAACTAACGAATCTACATAATGTAATAAAGAACGTTCTTAAATTACATATAATGACCTCTTTTTGACTTACGATATTGTACTTTATTGTGTGGGTTAAATGTTACTAATTTCCTTATAATTATACAACATTTACAAATAAAATATTAAAGAGAACAATTAAGATAAAGTTTTGATACTCTTTATGTATAGATTTATTGCATACAAATTTTATATGAATTCAATATAGTAAAATTACATGTAAACCAAATTATAGATGCTAAACAGAATAATATTACATATACTGGGCGTCTAAAGAAGACAAACGTTTCCAAAAAAATTACAATACGTCAACAGTGAAAACTATTGAAGTTCCTTTTGTATGACAGTAATTTGTGAAAATATGCTTTTTTATTACACTTCTGTTTAATTTTTGTTTATCTTTCACATATCATCGATGGAGTTACATTATTCACAACAGTATTAAATTCCAAAACGTAAACTCTAGTGTTGGCTTATCAGATTTTATATTATGTTTATGAAATATTCCTGACATTAATTTTCAAAAGGTTATATTTAAAAAAAAAAGTTCTACGGTCTCTGAGACATATACAATATATTTAGAAACATTGTCTATAAGCTCCGACTGGTAAAATAATGCAAAATGCAGAGTTCTAATCAAAACTTAGCAAGTTATGATACTTTGAATTTTATGAAATTTTGGAGCTTGCCGGCGCGGAAATTTAGAAATTGATTAGAGAAAATAATTGGAGAAATATTGTCTAACTAGTGGATCCGTGCGTGGGCTTCGCACTGTAGTCTAATAATTTTTAGCATTATATAATATTTTTTTAGATGCAGGTTTAAACTTCTAAAGGAAAATTAAGGATAAAAATATCTGAAAATCAGTCAATACAGAATATCGTCTCATTTATTCCTTTACAATAAAATTTCATCGAAGATAGAAAAAAGCACGCGCGAGGGGAAAAAAATAACAATTGTATTTTAACTACATTAGAGGATGACGTAATCTTCTTCTGGAAAAATACGGGACAAAAAATAAATTAAAATATAGTTAAATTGCAATTAAATCTAATATTATAAATCATACATTTTATGCTACAGGTGTAAAATACCACTGCTTCGATCAATCAATAATATTTTTTTTTCTTCTAAATGTTTCCATTTCAATTTTGGTTTTTAATTATAAATATAAAATAAACCCTTAGAGAAAAAGTCACGTTTTACCTCTTGTGTGCAATTTATTATTTTTTATAATTTTTTCGAGCATGGTATAATGCGGTATTTTATTTTTGTGGCAACATTGATTTGAAAAAAAAAAGCTTTTATTTATTTATGAAAATAATGCTGATTTAAGTTTTAATTACCAGCAATAAAAAAAAAAAAAAAAAAAAAAAAAAAAAACATGATGTAATGAAATGTGAGGGTACTATGCCAGAAGCCGCTTTAAAATCATCATTTGTTGTTTTGTGTTTCGTAAATTCATAGAAATTTCCTATTTTCTTAAATTCATAGGATGTTGACAAAGGAAATAATATATATGATTATAACTCATTTTTAACTTATATTGAACACTTTTGCAATTTACATTGTCTTTATATCTCCAACTATTAACCTTCTCACTGACAAGCTCGTATTAATAAGTTCAATAAGCTCCAGGTTTAACTAAAATATAAGCATTATTTAAAGTAATAAAATTCTACTGCTTAAATGCATTTTTAATGAGCTGAGCAACTAATAATGCTGTCAAGAACTACATTTATATTTGTAACTAAGTTTTTTATATTCAATGTTGAAAAATTACTTTTTCTTAGCATTTAAAACAAAATGAAGAGAATAAAACATTACAGATTTGCCCTTTTGCAAGACTGTCAGAAGTGAAGACATAAATGGGCGTTTCAATCTTTTTGGGACATCCTGTATAACAAACAATTGGTTTCTGAAAACCAGGCATATCGCACTTTATGTTTATAATAATGCAAAATAATTTACATTAAAAATGTAATTAGTTTGTTTTTAAATATTGGATTTTTTATCTGAGAAGTTGTTTAATAAAATTCCTATTTAGCCTTTAACAAGTAAATGATGTGTTTAAAAATATTTAAAATGTGTCATAATACAATAGTTTTGTAATCTGCTGAAAAATATTATATAGATTTTTTTTTTTTTTTAGTTTAAAAAAATACATCAAAATTATGTTGTTTATTACTTTTTAAAAACGTAAAAAATAATCAAAATCCTATGTTCAATTTCAATATGCAACAATAAAATTTCTTCTGAACTTAAATTGTGCAATTTTGTATGAAATCAAACGCGATGAAAAAACTCCATTAGCTCTTTTCTGGAAATTTTGAAGTCAAAATATTAAAATAAAATATGAATTGTATTTTATACTTTTTTACAGAAACCAATTTTTAGAAGCTACAAATATGCGAAACCAAAATTACAACTTATTAAAGCAAGTAGTTCATGCGATATGCTTCAAAACCTTTAAAAAATACACATTTGATGTCAAAATCGGATGTTCATATTGGAAATTTTTTGTTAGAATTTCAATATTAGCAAAGCCTCCTATACTTATTCTTTATATATACATAAACAGAAAGAATACGCAATATGCAGTCTATGGCTATTTACGTTTATATTACTATATGGCTATTTACGTTTTTCTGTAAGAGAATTTTGCGATTAAAAAGTATGGGATGCTCCCTCTCTCTCTCTTTCTGCTGTACATATTTGAAAGCTAAAAAAAAAAAAAAAAAAAAAAAAAAAAAAAAAAAAAAAAAAAAAAACACTATGTACTTTGCATTATATCGTGGTTTATTTTTTTTCATAAATTCATCTATATTTATTGTTTGTGATTGTATTTATTTTTTAATAAAGTTTGAAACACACGTAATATATACAGCGATAGAGTTATTAAGATGTACATGTAGCTGTATGTATTACAATTGAAATTGAAGTCAACTCATAACCTTTATAGCAATATTCATGTTCAGCACATCGTCATCAATAAGATTGAAGTATATAGTTTATATCTAAATGGTTAAATCACATCTTTTTGCTGCCCATTGTTATCAGTTCCAATAGATTTAAATTATGTTTCTTATTTCAATATTTTTTTCTTTACCATTATTAAAATACCATTTTACATTAATATGCCGAACATCTTTATCAGCAGGCTTTTGCCTTTAAAAATAAGTTTGTCTAGGGCATTCCTTAAAGTTAAACAGAATTTTTAGCATATTGATTTTCTTTTTGAGAAACATCTGCAAAAGAATAGTTCACTTTTCAGCATTTTTTCATTACATCGAAAAATGAAAAGCTTTCGAAAATAATTAAAAAAGGATTTCAAAAACATTTAAAAACAGTTAGTATAAAAAGAGATATAACATTTGAAATATTTTTTACATAAGAATTTGTTAGATAAAATGCAAAGTTTGCTATGACATATTTAAATGACCTGATTCAACCCATGTAAAATCAATCGCAGTACGGCATTTTTGTAATCTGTAGAAAATTCTTTTTTTCATAATTATTAAAATGAAAACTTATGAAAATTATCAAATTATATTGTATCAAAATTATATTCCAAACATATCAAAATATTTATCGAATATGGTATTTTGTAGTCCGTGTAAATCTATACTAATAAAAGAGAATTATACCTCTCTGTGTGTGTGCCTATCTGCGATGGCTAGCGAAATCTACCGCACGTAGAATCTATGCTAATAAAATAAAGCTTCGTTTTGTGTGTGTGTGTGTGCGATTGTAAGCGAAATCTACCGCACTTAGAAGTCTGCAATTTTGTGTTGGGATAGTCTAAGGCAAATCCTACTCTTACGTTCGTATCTTCGTATTCTTACTTCTCAAATGCCGCAATAAGTTTTTGAAAATATCATTGTAAACACTTTGAAAAAATTATTTCGAAAAGGGTCGTTTTACCGATGGACGTTTTACTTCTTATGGCAAGGTCTCTCCAGGGCGCAATTTTAGAGCTGCTAACATACTAAGATGGTGCTATTAATGGTAAACACTTCTTCAAATCGTTTTTAAAAAATACGAATTTTAACTCTTTCAGAAACGCTGGCGAACGCAGAAGATCGTCTCTCACGGAAACGACCTTTTATTCACAATTCAGTCTTCCGAATGCTCATTACTAAAAAGAAAAAAAAATGGTGGAATGAAAATAAATGCACATTTTCGACGGACAGAAAATATACATGGATCTTTCAATTCTTGTGGACATTTTATTTTAAGAACGACTTTTTAGTCATATTTTTCAGGTTAGCAGTCCGTGCAAACAAACGACATTCAGTTTCATTTAAATGATTTCATTAAGCAAAAAATATCTATATTATACAAAAAAATTCGGATTGTACAAAATTGATTATACAAAAAATATCTCGCTTCTCAAAATCTTGATTTATCATATTTGATTTGTTTTATATAAATTAAAATAATAAAAAATAATATTTTAAATAAAGTTTACTTTTTATATAAAATATTGTTTAATAAAATCAATATTTAATATTAAATTAAGTAATTGTTCTGTTTCAAAAATACATAAAGTGGCTAGTATATATATATATTTTTTAAATAATGATACTGTATATATATATATATATAAATATAAATGAGTTCAATTTTAAAACATATAGGTTTTTCAATAATAAATTAAAAAAAAATTATAATATTTTTCTTCAATTTTGCAATTTTTTAGAATTTTATTCGGGATATTAAAATCTAATTTAGCATGAACGCGTGAACATCTGCGTGTTATAGCACATGCTTTTTCTGTTCACAAATAAGTTTGTCTAGGACATTACTCAAAGTAACGCAGAAATTCTAGCATAATGATTTTTTTTTAAACATATCTACAAAAGAAGGGAAACTTTCAGCTGTTTTTTTCTTTCATCGAAAAAGAGAATGTACGTGAAGCATCACATAAAACACATATCTCTGAATATAAAGCAGCTCGACATTGTAGTGGGACAATTCAATCTTCCAACTGCTCATTACAGAAGACGAATGGATGAATGAAAATAAATGTATATTTGAGAAGGAAGAAAATATATACAGAAATCGTTCGAATCAAATCTTGTGCAACTTTTATTTGAAGTGTTCTTTTAGTCATATATTTTCATCATAGTGGTACATGGAGATAAAGGCATTTAGTTAGCAGTGAAATATTGTTTCTGCTATACAAATCTAATAAAAATCTAGCTAAAATCGGACATACGGCTTTGTATTTTACGGTACTGTAAATAAATTTGCTTTAAAAATTAAAAAAAAAATAATTGACAAATTAATTAGTATTTTTTCGTAAAAAAAAATATTTATAATGTAATAATATATAAATTCAACTTTAAAACATGAAATTAGATATAACAGAAAGACTTAAAAATACATGTTAGTATTGTATTTTTCTAAATTGTTAAAATAAAAAAAATAGTTTTAAAAATGTCAGAAATCTTAAATAAAAAAGTAAAGTTATTAATTTTATTTATTTTAAATTATAACTTTGTGTATAGAATTTTTAAAAATAATTATTAATGTAATATTATGCGAGATTTTATTGAATAGCTACACAGTTATGCAAAGTATGTTGCCCTGTGCTATAAGTTTGTGTCAGACTTTATTTAAAATGTCACAGACATTCTTTTCCAAGCAATATGTAGAAAATAAGTGTATACTTCCGAAGTGTATATTTTCTTGAGCAACAATGAAAAGTCACAGTCTGCTGAAAAATAAATAAAAAGAAAAAGAACCACAACTACATTTTAATCTCGAAATTGCCACAGAAAAAATGAAAATAGCCATTCCACAGGATATTAAATCTTCTTTGATAGTATGTTAAAATAACTTAAGGTTCGTCTTCATGCTAAAAATGTACAAAACTCTAAAATTTTCAATACGAAGATAGAATCTTGACATCATAATTATATTTATCGGTAACTTTTGTCTTGAGATCCCAAGCGGAACGTCATTCGGTCAAGTAGCTTAGTAATTATGAATGTTTGAAATTTGGAGTTCCCAATGTTAAGTTAATTTTTAATCGTTAAAAAATGTATTGCGATTCGGGTACTCTTTTAAGCGTAACTCAGAATTTACTTTGCGGAATAATATGTAAATTTGAGCTTCAGAAAATTGATTACTGTTAAAATCTTTATAGATTGCAATTCCTATTTTTCAACATTAATGTATATGCACTGATGTCCAGAAATTAAGGACAGTGACAGTACACTTTCGATTTCAGACGTTTTATAGAATACCTACTCAAATTCGCGAAGCCTTCTGAATGTTACAGCACAGGCTTTTCCGTACACAAATAAGTTTGTCTAGGGCATTAATCAAACTAACGCTGATAATCTAGTATAATAAAATATATACACATAAAGTGACTAGTATTTTTTTAATAATGATACTATAAGTTTATATATATATATATATATATATTTGTAAGAAGATATTATGCAAATAATTGATTTACTAGACTTATATGAACAAACAGACGATGAATAACAAAATATGAACTTTAATACAGTCTTAGAAATATAATTCTACAATACTTGACTAGCAATTTCTTTTCAGCTAATCCACTTCTTGCCAAACATATACAATATATTTATTTATCAAAGAAAACAACTAGGCCTAACAGCGCCTTTACTGGATATTTCTCATTCCAATGCTTGCTTCACAATAAAAATTAGAAGACTGGCTCTTTTTCAATTTTGAAGATGTTCAAATCTTGATCTCGTGATCCAAAATATTTATAATTCGTGCATTTAAATCATGGATTATAATAGTACTAGAGTGTCAGTTATTTTGATGATCATTTACGTCATAAAGGAAATGAAGTGTTTAAACTGAAATCCTACATATATATATATATATTCAATATATATATGTAGGTTCAATTTTAAAACATATAACTTTGTCAATAACAAATTCAAAAAGAAATTTATTATTCTTTTAAATTCTACTATTTTAGGGAATATTTTCTGGATTATTAAAATACAATTTAGCATGAATGTGTCAACATCTGCATGTTATAACACAGGGTTTTCCGTTCACAGATAAGTTTCTCTGTGGTATTAGTCAAAGTAACGCAGGAAATGTAGCATAATGACTTCCATTCTAAGAAACATCTACAAGAGAAGAGTAAAACTTTCAGCTGTATTTTTTTCTTTCATCGAAAAAGAGAATGTACGTGAAGCATCACATAAAACACATATCTCTGAATATAAAGAACCTCGACATTGTAGTGGGACAAATCAATCTTCCAAATGCTCATTACAGAAGACGAATGGCGAAATGAAAATAAATGTACATTTGAGAAGAAAGAAAATATACACAGAAATCGTTCGAATCAATTCTTGTGCAACTTTTATTTGAGCTACACTTTTAGTCATATATTTTCATCATAGTGGTACATGGAGATAAAGGCATTTATTTGCAGTGAAATATTGTTCCTGCTATTCAAATCGAATAAAGATCTAGTTAAAATCTCACATAAGTCTTTGTATTTTCATATAAATGTAAAAGAATTTGCTTTAAAAATAATAATCATTGGCATAATAATTACTATTTTTACGTAGAAACATGATTTGTAATGTAATAATATATAAATTGAACTTTAAAATCATACAATTAAATGTTACAGAAATATTTAAAAATACATGTTAGTAGTGTATTTTTCTAAATTGTTAAAATAAAATAGTTTAAAAAAATTAAGAAATCTAAATTAAAAAAGTAAAATTATTAATTTTATTTAATTTAAATTATACGTTTGTGTAAAGAGATTTTTTTTAGAATTATTAATGTAATATTATGCGAGATTTTACTGAATAGCTACAAGATTATGCAAAGTATGCTGCCAGGTGATCTAAGTTTGTCTCAGACTTTATTTAAAATGTCACAGATATTCTTTTCAAAGCAATATCTAGGGAATACATGTATACTTCCCCGTTATGTTTACTTGCATAAAAAAAGAAAAATCACAGTCGGCCGAAGAAAAAAAAGAAAGAAAAAAAACCCACTAATTTCAATCTCCAAATTTTAACATAGAAAATTAAAATAGTCATTCGACATGATATTATATCTTCTTTAATAGTATGTTAAAAGAACTTAAAGAAACTTCATGCTAAAAATGTACAAAACTCAGTACGAAGATATAATCTTGACATCATAATTAGATTTTTCCGTAATTTTTATCTTGAGATCCCAAGCGGAATGTCATTCGGTCAAGTAGTTTAGTAATTATGAATGTTTCAAATTTGGAGTTCCTAATGTTAAGTTCATTTTCTTCGTTAAAAAAATATATTGCGGTGCGGGTACTCTTTGAAGCCTAACTGAAAATTTACTTTGCAGAATAAGCTGTAAATTTGAATTCGCATGTTTAAAGCTGCAGAAAATTGATTACTGTTGAAATCTTAATTGATTACAACTCCCATTATTAAAAATTAATTTATATACACTGATGTCCAGAAATTAAGGACAGTGACCGCACACTTTCGATTTCAGACGTTTTGTAGAATATCTACTCAAATTCGCAAAGTCATCTGCATGTTAACACATGGGCTGATAAGTTCCCGGTCAGGGACACAGATGACGTTGCAATCGCCGGACCGATGCTTTTTTAGTAAATACTAACCTTTAAAAGGTAGCAGAAAAAATGTCATGACGATTCGTCGCGTGGATAAAACGTTAGAGTGGTTTCATTTGAACAACTTTGTTGATAAACAAAAAAATGGATAAACAAGAATTTCAAGAATTGTTATTTGATGGAAAAAACCACCGTTCAAACAAAAGCTTGGCTTAATAAGCGTTATCCAGACACTGCACCAGGTAAATCAACCATTATTGACTGGTTTCCTGAATTTTAAACGTGGTCGCACGGACACCAGTGATGCAACACGCAAAAGATGTGATTACTCCGGAAAACATTAAAAAAAAATCAAATAAATCGTTTTGGGGAACCGTAAAGTGAGGTTGCAGGAGAAAGCTCAGACACTGAAGATATCCAAGCAACGTTTAGGTTATATTATTTATGAACATTTGTATATGAAAAAGCTGTTGTCAAAGTGGCTGCCGCGCGTGTTGACTTTTGACCAAAAACAACAACGAGTCGATTATTCTGAGCACTGTTCGCACACGTTCGGAGCTTTTTCGTTATAAAATTATGTTACTTATTATTAAATTATTATTATTATTATTTACTAAATTATTATTATTATTATTAAATTATTATTATTATTATTATTAATTTTTGTTTATTTTTATTTAATTATTATTATTTATTATTTAAGTTATGTTATTTATTAAAGTTATAATATTATAAAGTCATAAAGTGATAAACTTTTGTTAAAAAGTTGTTTTTTCTTTATTAGACCGGGAACTTATCAGCCTGTACAGCACACGCTTTAAGTTCACACATAAGTTTGTCTAGGACATTAGTCAAAGTAACGCAGAATATGCAACATAATGATTTCCTTCCTAAGAAACATCTACAAAAGAAGAGTAAAACTTCCAGCTACATTTTCCTTCATCGAAAAAAAGAATTTACGTAAAGCATCCCAGAAACACATATCTCTGAATATAAAGAAGCTCGACATTGTAGTGGGACAATTCAATCTTCCAAATGCTCATTACAGAAGACGAATGGTGGAATGAAAATAAATGTACATTTGAGAAGGAAGAAAATGTACACAGAAATCGCTCGTATCAATTCTTGTGCAACTTTTATTTGAGGTGTTCTTTTAGGCACATATTTTCGTCATAGAGGTACATGGATATAAAGGTATTTAGTTAGGAGTGAAATATTGTTTCTGATATTCAAATCTAATGAAAATCTATTTAAAATCTGACATACGGCTTGTTATTGTCATATAACAGTCAAGTAATGTGCTATAAAAAATGGCAAATTAATTAGTATTTTTAAGTAAAAAATGATCTATAATGTAATAGTATATAAATTGAACTTTAAATCATAAAATTAGATATTACGGAAATATTTTAAAATACATGTTAGTATTGTATTTTTCTAAATTGCTAAAATATAAAATAGTTAAAAGAATAAGAAATCTAAATTGAAAAAGTAAAGTTATGAATTTTATTCATTTTAAATTATACCTTTGTGTAAAGAGATTTTTTTTAGAATTATTAATGTAATATTATGCGAGATTTTACTGAACAGCTACACAATTATGCAAAGTATGTTGCTGGTGATACTAGTTTGTCTCAGAGTTTATTGAAAATGTCACAGAAATTCTTTACAAAGCTATATCTAGAGAAAAAGCGTAATCTTCTTCGTTATGTTTTCTTGCATCAAAAATGAAAGATCACAGTCGGCCGAAAAAAAAACCCACTAAATTTGAATCGCCAAAATGTCAGACAGAAAATGGAAATAGCCATTCTACAGGATATTATATCTTCTTTCATAGTATGTTAAAAGAATTTAGGACTTCATGCGTCTTCATGGTAAAAATGTACTAAACGCTAAAATTTTCAATACGGAGATATAATCTTGACATCATATTTGATTTTTCGGAAATTTCTATCTTGAGATCCCGAGCGGAAAGTCATTCGGTCCAGTAGTTTATTAATTATAAATATTTCAAATTTGGGGTTCCTAATGTTAAGTTCATTTTTCATTTTTAAAATATATATTGCGATGCGCGTTGCCTTTTAACCTATTCCCTATCAACCACGAGTATACTCGTGGCTTCTCAATCTAAAATTAGCAATTCGTACCGGAAATTTCGAAAGAGGAATTTTTATTTTATGTGATCAGGAAATGTCTGTAATTAAATAAAGTAAATATTTCTGTTAGTATTTTCTGGTATGAATTCGAACTCTCTACATACAATAAATTTTTGTTAATTTTAACCCGGCAGTGAACGTGTTAAGCAGAGCTCAAAATTTACTTTGCGGAATAAGCTGTTAATTTGAATTCGCATGTTTGAAGCTTCAGAAAATTGATTACTATTAAAAACTTCATAGACTACAATTCATTTTTTTCAACCTTAATTTGTTTATATATATATTCAAAATAAATTTTCGAAAACAGAATTCTAACTTCTGTATGTATTACCACAATTCGATTTCTAAATGCTTTAAATATGCAAATCGAAAATTACAGCGCATTCCGAGAAGTATTTTTTGAGTTATTCTTACAAACTTATTCGCATTGAAATTTCTTTTGTAACGATTACAACTGAGTTTAACATTACGAGTTCCGAACTTTGAACCTTCATAATTCCAAAACCACTCAAACGTATGACTTTCCGTTGGGTATCCTAAGATAAAACTTACCTTAAAAATAAAGTAGTCGTATGTACCAATCCCAAAACTTTCTTCTACCTCATATACACCAAAAACGACTTTGCACCAATTTATATCAAGGTCTAACTGAATCTAATGTTTTATTAAATTCCGTGCATTCGTTCTCGAGATCTGACTATCGATAGAATCGCGTAAATCATGAAAAATGCAGCACAGCAGCGCCCCCTGTTGGGATATATACACCAAAAACTAATCAAAAACAATTTGTGTCGACGTCTAATTGAATTTAAAGTTTGATGAAATTCTGCGCATTAGTTCTTGAGATACAGCTATTGTAAAAATGATGAAAAAAGTAGCATGGCAGCCCCGCTTGTTGGACTGGTTACACCAAAACGTATTCTGTATCTATCTATGTCATGGTCTAACGGAATCTGAAGTTTCATGAAATTGTGTGCATTAGTTCTCGATATATAGCTAAAGTAAAAATCGTGAAAACTGCAGTGTAGAAGCGCCACCTGTTAGGCGATTTACACCAAAAACTACTCAACACCAATTTATAGCAAGGTCTAACTGAATATAAAGTTTTATTAAATTCGCACATTAGTTCTTCCGATAGAGAGCCCACAAAATTTTTGCCACATACAGACAGATACACAGACAGACTCGCAGACAGACAATTTCTAAAAACAGTCAAATAGTGTTCAGGACATTCTAAAACGAATAAATACGAAAAAGTCGAAAATTTTCATGAATCCAATACCTTCTTCTTGTAAAGATAGAAGAAAGTACAAAAGGATGTCAAAATTAAGTTTATATATTGAAAATTTCAGGGTTTGGTATAATTTCACTATGAATACAACAAACACCTTTAAGCTTAATTTTTACCATGTATTAAAAGAATACATAATTTTCATTCGAATATCTACTTTTTTTCTCGCGGACAATTCGGTGATTAATATGTATAGGGTGTTCTGTTTTTTTTTAGCCGGGTGTACATCACGCTTTACAAAATCATATATTTATAAATATATACAAAATCATGATTGTAATAGGACAGTTCAATCTTCCGAATGTTCATTATTGAATCAAAATTAATGTAAATGATGATGATGTAATTGATATTGATGTAATGAAAATAAATGCACATTTTGAATACAAACCGAATGCACATAGAAATTGTTCGAGTCAATCATTTTAGATATTCCATTTCAAAAGGGAATTGATTCAGTATTTTTATAATTTTGTTTTTTTCATTTTAGTGGTCCTTACAAAGATAGAGATATCTAATTCAATATAAAAAAGATTTTGCTAAAAACTGCTAAATCTCTTTTTATTTGCATATAACACTAAAATGAACTGTATTAACATATTAAAAGTAACATGCTATTTAATTTACATAAAATATTACAATATTATAAGAATATTCCAATTGACTTTTAAAATAAGAAATGGAGTGTCTAAAAAATATCTAAAAGTGTATGCTAGTATCGAATTTTTGTTGTCTGTAGTCTATATATGGCATTGAAAAGAATCAATATTCTTAAGACATCTAATAAGGAATGTTTTTTAAAATAGTTCAATATATTTATATTTGTATTTTTACAATGATTATAGCAATTCATGCAGTTTTAAGCTGAATATCTAAATGATAAAGAATGAGCCATTCACTAAAGATATTAAGTTTCTCTGAGACTATATAAAATGACACGGAACATCTAGGATTCAGATTTCTTTTCTAAGAAATATTTACAAAAAGAGAGTAAACTTTTCAGCCTTATTTTACTATATCGAGAAAGTACACCAAGCTTTGTAGAATCACATATTCCTGAATATAAACAAGATTGAGATTGCAGTAGGACAATTCAATCTTCAGAACGCTCATTACTGAAAACGAATGGTGGAATGAAATAAATGCACATTTTCGACAGAAAGAGAATGGACATAGGAATCTTTCGAATCAATTCTTGCGTAACAATTGTTTTTTATAATAAAGGTATTTCAAACATATTTTTCTATAATTTAATGCTCGTTCAGATAGTAGCAATTTAGATTGGCTGTAAGGGCATACTATTTAAGAATGTATTTTAAACACTTGATTTGTATATTGTAATTTTTTAGCATAAGTAAAATAAAAAATTACATTATAATATTAGAGAAAATAAGTTCACTAATAAGATTTAAATTTTTACATTAAATATTATTAATTTTAGTTGGGTTAAAACAATTATTGTTATATCTATCTATCTATCTATCTATCTATAATCAATTTGAATATACGAAATATCCCAAAAAAAAACATTTTGCTTAATATTGTTAAATCAGTTGTTATATTTATATAAAACTGAAATGAACTGTATTAACAGAATACAAATAACAAACTAATTAATTTACATAAACAATGAAATAGAAATTTTCAAAAACATCTAAAAGTGTATGCTAGTATCGAATTTTCGTAGTCTGATTAAATCTTTAACATTTAAAATAATCGGTATTTTTCTAAAATTTAATAATGAGCAAATTTTTTAAATTAAATTGTTTTAATATATTTAGATTTGCATTCTTACAATTAATTTAGCTTTTTATGCAAATTTAGACTGAATATGCTCTAATTTGTTGCCTTATAGAGATAAGTAGGTAATTTAATTTGAAAAGGTGGTTAAGATAATAGAGAAAATGAGACTGCATTAATGAAATTGGCTCTTGTGCCATTTCTCCAGTTTTATTGCGACACACCTGGACAAAGTTTGAAAATCTTATTTACCATTTTACTGCAACAAGTTGATTACAAAAAACTGCAAACTAGTATGTTTTAAAATATGTAAATTATAATAAAGAGGAAAAAAACCGTGATTTACACCACTTTTTCGTTCCTCATTCGACCAGTCTGCGTATTTTCTCCGCATACAAATTTATTTGGTTAAACCTGATTACCTATGTGAATTTTGCAATATACCTTACTGTAAGGCTGAAACAGAAAATTTTCGACTATGGAAAAGAAACACTTGTCATATATTAAACATAACACCAGGGAACAGTAATTTCGACATGGATCAAAAACAGATTTTGAGTAATTTTGATTTGCTGAATACGGAAATAATAGCAAATTTTCTGGTTTGGCTCTTGTTTTCGAAATAAAGCCAACAATCCAATAATGGCACAAGTACCAAAAAGTAAATTTTTTTATATTACATATGTTCTAACATTTTATTTTGAGTGAAATTTGTATTGCAAAATAGAAATATAGATTTAACATAACTGTTAAAATTAGTTTCCTTTATGATTTTCTAGAATGTTCAATCTCTTTATAATGTCCAACGGTAGTCAGCCATCATGTGGCGATCCGAACGTCATTGGTACCTAGATTTGCTTCATTGTTCTGATAGCTTGGTGGAACCGCTCTTTACTGTATAATACCCAAATTTTCAAGAGATATGCCTTATAATGTAAAGAAATGCACCTTATAATAGTAAAAAATGCACCATAATGTACATTAAAAAATAATTATTTCAAGAACCAAAGTTATTTCAAGTAACTAACTTATATGCCATAAATGTAAACATTTGTATGTATCGAAATCGCCAAAGATATGTAATGCCGCAGAGAATGACATTTTTTCCCCTGTGCAATAGAAAAAAAATATGGATTTGACAAATTACACTATGAAGAAAATATACAATTTTTTTCTAACGATAACAGAATTATCATACATTTTATTATCGACCACCGTTACTAGCGGAATATTTGCAATCACGGCTCCCCTCACCACTGCCGGAAAGGTGGTTTGATCACTAATGTTCTCACTAGGAACTTTTATAAACAAAGTTCAAAAAGTTTAAGACATGAACCAGCGAATTTGACAGAGCAAAAGCCTTTTCCGCACTTCAGACGATCACAGCGGCGTCGATGCTTTGAGCTTATTCATGGCCCTGTTAGGTTTGGTTTTCCTTTAGTTATCCTTTAATGTATTTAAATGCTCCTACGTTAAAGAAACATCTGCAATGTGTTCTGTATCTTTTGGATTGCCTAAATTTGTGAATGAAGTATTTCAGAAATTGAAAATAAAATTCAGGATGTAATTCGAAATAATGCAGTCAACTAATATCAATAGATTCTCCTATGTTAAGGAAACATCTGCAATGTGTCTGAATATTTTTGTTTGCCGTAATTTTTGGAAAGGAGTATTTCAGAAATTGAAGAATGAAATTCAGGATACAATTCGAAATAATGCATTCAATAGATGCTCCTACGTTAAGGAAACATCTATAATGTTTCTGTATCTTATGGATTGACTAAATGTTTGAAAGATATATTCCAGAAGAATAGAATTCAGGTTGCAATTCGAAATATTGTAATCAATTGATTTCAATAGATATACTTGCGTTAAGGAAACATCTGCAATGTTTCTGTATATTTTGGGTTGCCTAAAGTTTTGAAAGAAGTATTTCAGAATTTGAAGAATAAAATTCAGTATGCAATTCGAAATAATGCAGTCAATTGATATTAATAGATGCTCTTGCGTTAAGGAAACATCTGTAATGTTTCTGCAATTTTTGGATTGCCTAAATATTTGAAAGATGTATTTGTGAAAAATAAAATTCAGGATGCAATTCGAAATAATGCAATTAATTGATACCAATCGATGCTCTTGCGTTAAGGAAACATCTGTAATGTTTCTGCATTTTTCAGAGTGCCTAAATTTTTGAAAGATGTATTTGTGAAAAATAAAATTCAGGATGCAATTCGAAATAATGCAATTAATTGATACCAATCGATGCTCTTGCGTTAGGAAACATCTGTAATGTTTCTGCATTTTTGGGATTGCCTAAATTTTTGAAAGATGTATTTGTGAAAAATAAAATTCAGGATGCAATTCGAAATAATGCAATTAATTGATACCAATCGATGCTCTTGCGTTAAGGAAACATCTGTAATGTTTCTGCATTTTTCAGAGTGCCTAAATTTTTGAAAGATGTATTTGTGAAAAATAAAATTCAGGATGCAATTCGAAATAATGCAATTAATTGATACCAATCGATGCTCTTGCGTTAAGGAAACATCTGTAATGTTTCTGCATTTTTTGGATTGCCTAAATTTTTGAAAGATGTATTTGTGAAAAATAAAATTCAGGATGCAATTCGAAATAATGCAATTAATTGATACCAATCGATGCTCTTGCGTTAAGGAAACATCTGTAATGTTTCTGCATTTTTTGGATTGCCTAAATTTTTGAAAGATGTATTTGTGAAAAATAAAATTCAGGATGCAATTCGAAATAATGCAATTAATTGATACCAATCGATGCTCTTGCGTTAAGGAAACATCTGTAATGTTTCTGCATTTTTTGGATTGCCTAAATTTTTGAAAGATGTATTTGTGAAAAATAAAATTCAGGATGCAATTCGAAATAATGCAATTAATTGATACCAATCGATGCTCTTGCGTTAAGGATACATCTGTAATGTTTCTGCATTTTTTTGATTGCCTAAATTTTTGAAAGATGTATTTGTGAAAAATAAATTTCAGGATGCAATTCGAAATAATGCAATTAATTGATACCAATCGATACTCTTGCGTTAAGGAAATATCTGTAATGTTTCTGTATCTTTTGGATTGCCTACATTTTTGAAAGAAGTACTTCAAAATTTGAAGAATTCAAATTCGTCATGCAATTTGAAGTAATGCGGTCAATTATAACAATACATGCTCCTACGCTAAGGAAACATCTGCAATGTTTCTGTATCTTTTGGATTGCCTAAATGTTTGAAAGAAGTACTTCAGAAATTAAAGAATAAAATTCTGAATGAAATTGGAAATAATGCAGCCAATTATTTTCAATAAATGACGTTCTCAGTCCATTATCATAGTATCGACATTGGAGATGATACATGGAGGTGTTGAAACATGCTGGTAATTTTTTAAGGATCTTTATTATTCCTTTACAGGATTGTTTGTTACAAATTAGCAGTCAGAATGTTAAACTGAGAGTTATGCTTAATACTGCTTTAATATTATTTAAAAATATCATTTCAGGAAATGAATTAATTTTTTTTCTTACTTTAAAAATATGACGTAATTTTAAATTTATGAGTAATTAATAACATAATCATGTAGTTCATTATAAAAAATATTTTTTATATTTATGTTTTTACGATTATTATAAAAGGAATAAAATGAAATGTCTTATATTTTTATAATTTTGTATAACAATAAATATCACATACAATCAATTCACATGGAAAAGAAAAATGTTGTACTTGCGCTACTTAAATATGTTAAACTGTTAAATATTATGCTATTATATACGAAAAACAGTCTTTACCCAATATATATATATATATATATATATATATATATATATATATATATATATATATATATATATATATATATATATATATATTAATGGAACTAATAAAATATTGGATGGAAAATCAGAATATTTCAATTCGGAACAATTCGTGGTAAAAAAGTTGGATTTTTTTTCTATTCTCTCTTTCAAAGATAGGATGCAAATAAATGAAAAAAAATAACTCAACTATACATTAATGCATTTATCTATATTACTAGCGTTCTCTTTTCCTTGCTAAATAAGCAAAATATTTTTTTTTTTTCAATAATCGCATTCTTTTCATGTGAATCGCTGTCATTGCGGAATTTTATGGCTTCTGACAAATAGTTCAACCACACTGAAAGTATTTATGAAACCTAGCACATTCTATGCAATTTATATTATTCTTTTGTCACTAGAAAGCTTCCAAGAACAACAGAAAAACAATGTGTTAAGATGCATTATGTCAACATATTGATTAATATTTTTTTCTTAAATAACTGTACACTCGCTATGACATTTCATTAATTCTTTACTAAGAGATGAATTTTCCACAGAAATATTTGTAATTAAGTCTGGTATTTAAGAAGACAAAATGTTTATATAGAAGTTGTTCTTTTTAAATTCGTTTAATTAAAAAGACATTTCACTAAAGGAAGTTTAGGCTTTTGACTCGATATTTATTTTGATGTTGAATTAATATTTATGAAAATAATAAAGAAAAATAGATACAGATTTATTAAAAATATAGAAATATTTTTAACTTATATTGTTATTATTTTTAGAAAATAAAAATAATTTATCTTCAGTATAAACGTAGACACTCTGTATAGTACGTCGAAATAGTTGAAAGGAGTTATGATAAATACAAAAGCATATTTGAAAGGATAAATGTTTTTTTTTCTTTTTTAAATACTTTTCTACAGCGAGAAAAATCATATACAATTATTTAAAAAATAAAACTAACGTAATTTGTATGGTATTATCTTTTAATTATTATTTACGAAAAAATAAATTTGCTTTTTATATAATATATAAATGAAATATTAAATATTTTTCTAGTGTACAAGAAATACTATTACATATTTATCTGAAAATTTAATGTACAATTTACAATAATGTAGATACTGAAAATACATCGAACTGAATGTCTATGCATATTTTTTTTATAAAATTTAAATTTAAATTTTGAAAAATAAAACGCAAAACATATATTTATGAATTACTTTAATTGTTTTATCTGTTCCCAATAAATCAAGCTTAAATATCTTCGTTACAATTATCATTTTAGTAGAAGTATCTGTTCATCGCGGAAAAATCAGAATATTTTACTTTCAACAGTCGAATTTTTTTCATCTGAATCGCTGTCTTTGCGGCATTTTATGACTTCTAAAAAATAGTTCAATCATGCTGACACTATTTATGAAACCTAGCACGCTCTATGCAATTAATATTATTATTCTTTTGTCACGAGAAAGCCTCCAAGATCAACAGAAAATTCCATTGAAGAAAGAGTCATTATGCCTCCATATAAATTAATTAAATGTCCTTAAATAACTAAATCCATTGAGTATAACATATCCTAAATTCATTATGCAGAGCTTGCTTTTCTATGAAATGTTTACAATAGAATGTGGTAATTAAGAAGACCAATAAGTTGTATAAAGTCTTGTTATTTATAATTTCAGTTAATTTATTTCCATTTTAAAATACTGGTATCAATTTGTGCTGATAATGCCCTAGCTTATTAAAATTTTATGAGGGAGAAAAACATTAATTTAATGTTTACTAGTTGTATATCGCTTATAAAAGTTCTGCCAAAATATCGATTTTTTTCTAGACATTTTGTTCTTCTAATAATGTATTGTATCCTATGTTTATAACGTACATATCACATTTTAAAATACAGTTAATAATACATTATATCTATCTACCTATCTGTATGTATAAATCAATGGTTGAGTGTGTGCTTTCTTACACGAATCTACAATTTTGTACCGATTTGCAAGAAACCTGATATACGCTGATGTCCAGAAATTAAGGAGCAGTGACCAATTTCAATTTCAGACGTTTCGTCGATTATCTACTGAAACTCGTGAGGAAATGCCCAAAATGCCCTTGAAGTTTGAGGATGGAAAGAACATGTTTGACTTCATGTTTTTCAGCGAAGATTTTGTGGCGAGGACAAATAGGGTGGAGGGGGGGGTGCAATAATAACTTTAACCTATATTGGATCGCCATCATATAAATATGACAGCTCGTATTATAATTCTTCTAAATAAAAATAAAATAAAATTTAGGTTTATTAAAATCTCTTTAAAAAAATAACATTTCAAACTTAAGTCTATTTCAAAACTGTTATGAGGGGTAGGATTATATGGGATTTCCTCCTCAATTTTTCAATTATTGCCGTAACTTTTTGAGTTTTCACTGTATTTCACTGGTCTCTTTATATGAGATGCCCTATAGTATTGACTATCAAATCATGACAAAATTGACAATTTGACATCCAATCATTGACATCTTTGCTGTAGTTTGCTCAGTTAAAATTTATTTCATAAAAATACCTTTATCTCATCAAATTTTCAATATATTAATATTTTAATTTCAGTGTACTATTTCTACGACTTTTTGACAAGTTTTTGAAAAGCGGTGTTAAATTCGGCTGAAAACTCTGCATGCTATATACAGTAGTGGATGATGATCTCTTCCCCAACAACGCACCATTTATTTTCAGCAGGATTCAGCTTCGTGCCACACAGCAAAAGTATGCAAGCATGGTTTCAAAATAAAGGCATAGATATATTACCATGGCCCGGAAACAGCCCTGATCTCAATTCAATTGAAAATTTGTGGCGACGTTTGAAAATTCTTGTACGAAAAAAACGTCCATCCAATAAAGGACAACTTATTGAAGCTATAATTGATTCTTGGCACCATTTGATTACGAAAGATGAAATCCAAACACTCGTTCACTCGATGAAAAGACGCTGTGAAGCTGTCTTAAAAAATAAGGGTTATCCTACTAAGTATTGATTGTGTAAGTATCACTTTAAAAAAATGCAAATCTAAGATAGATCTTACTATTCGTTACATAACTTTTTTATTATTAAATTCTACATTAAATTACCTTCAATTTGATATATAAACGTTTGTATTTAAGTGAAAATTAATATATTCTACAAGCACACAAAGTTGAAAAACATGAAACTTTCATAAAATGTCCACACTTTTGGACACCACTGTATATATATATATATATATATATATAACACCTTTTGAAATTTTCACAAAAAATCCTTAACATCTTCACGAATATACGTGCCATGCTTACACAAATGCACCTAAATGTTGAACAGGACCTACATAGTCATTTGCCACAGTGACAAACCATTTTTAACATTTTCTGTTACTTGGGTGATCAAAAATATTATTTTACTATTAAAATTAATATTGTCCTAACTGTCCTCGCAACAAAATCTTCACTGAAAAACATGAAGCCAAACATGTTCTTTACATCCTCAACGTTCAAGGGCATTTTGCGCATTTCCTCAGGAGTTTCAGCAGATATTCAACGTCTGAAATTGGTCACTGCCCCTTAATTTCTGGACACCAGTGTACATTAGATTTAGAGCAAGAGGTATGTTATTGCCTATTATAAAAATTTCTCTTTCCAATCTTTACCCCTTTTTCATAATTTCCATATCTTTACACAAATCTTTTTTTGTTTCAATTGTGTAATGTAATTTTTCTCTTTCCTGTTTCCACAAAAAGAACTTCGTATGGACGTTATTTTTATAAGCCAATAAAAATTCACTTAGTATATTCTCACATGCGAAATTGAAGTCTTAATAATGCGATTTTTTTATTTTTAAAATTAAAATTTTAACTATAAGTGAGTTAAAATGACCTATCGTCTTCATTTATTTCAGGTATTTGGAGTTAAACCATCTACTGTAATAAATATATTTCAATTAAAAAAAAACTATAATTAAAAAAATAATTTAATAAATATGATTTTATTTTCAAAGAGACGCTTTTATTGTGATGTCAAACAGGCTCTAAACGAACAGTTATTGCCATTTCGTTTGTAAACTGCAGTTATATCTTGTAGATATACCTATAGCTAAGTGTTTTAATACTTTAGATGTATTGGTAACATTTTCTAAAATTTATATTAAATAGGAAATAAAACATAACGACCATTTGTTTTAATCAGTTCTTTCCTTTTTTCAAACATAGCTTCTTGACTGACGCCACTACTGAAAGGGCCTAGAAAATGACATAACTTTCGTGTAACCATTGCAAATTTAATTTTTATGAAAGAAAATGTTATGTCCGGGAATCAGGGCCATATTTATTTAACCTACTGTAGCGTAGGTAATTTTAATATATATAATAGGTTAGATGGTGCAGATAACGAAACTTCCATCCAGCTGGCGGACGAGTGGAGGGGGTCGATGTTGCAACATCACACACCCCCTCTGTAGTAAGAAATGAATGACAACCCGTTTACTGATGTTACCTGGACTAGGAAACATCATAGTAGGAAGTAAATGTAACGTCATTTCTTCTTATTGTCATTTTAGCGATTTATGAGCGCGCATGATTTATCTCCGTCATTGTGATCGCCGATTTTATGCAATTAATTGCATGCAGGTTAACATGGGGAAAGCCGCGTAATTCTGCTAGTACTTTAAAAAGAGCGACTTTTTGTTTGCAGCTTTAGCCTAAACAGATCTCTTTTGTACAGATTTCTTTGAAACTTGCATTTTATATATCAGTATGGTTAACCCTTGATCCTATCTGGTGATTAGAGCTATGGTCCTTTGTTGAGATTTAACAAATCTCATGTAGTTATTTACATTTCAATGCTGATATCGCATCTTAATTTCTAGTTCTCTTTTACGAAATTTTGAAAATAAATTATGATACACAAATGATATCGATAGGATTTTTTTTTTTAAAGTATTCATAGTAACGAAATATCAAAATCATAAAACAATTAAAATACTTTCTTTTATAAAAAAATAAATAAATAAACTACTTTAATTTAAACAAGAACGAAAAATGATGCGTCAAGCATATATTATGTATCACTTTCCAGCTCTTCCAAGTGGCTGAGAGGTTCTGCTCTCGAAGCTGGTAGACGGGAGGTGCTGGGTTCGATCCCAATCGCGCCCGTCGGCCTAATCGTTCGGAGTTTTCGTGGTTTTCTTCGAGCCGTGGATTTATCCATGCGTAAATACGGGTTAGGTTCCCTTAGAAAGACCCCCCACGAAGGGCTCCTCCCCCGGGCCTATATCCCAAGTGTAGATAATTGGCCGTCAATAATCAACCCAACCCAACCCAACGCTTCCAAAAAAATTTTGCAAATCATTACCGTTTAATATGCTGAAAGATAACATCTAAGTAAACAATTTGAAAAACGCATAACATATTTAAAAACGTAATTTCAGGAATTTCCAACATATACAATATTCGGAAAAATGTCCGAATAGTTTTATTCAGCCCTGTATATGATCTATAGATTTGTATATTTACTACATAGGATGCTAAATTTTATTTTAGTTAGGAAACGCGTAGCACAGTTTAAAATTCTCCTTCTGGAGTTTCTGTCAATAAACGGAAATGTGTTCGCAAACTTTTGTGCTGCCCTGTATATGATCTACAGAATTTATACACACCAAGTAATAGACAAAAAGTGAGTTTAATTTAAAATTGCGTTCAGCCACTTAAAACGGACTTCCAAGAATTATTGTTAACAGACAGTAGAGAATTCTTTTGTGTGTCCGTGTAAATGAACGATGATTTCAATACACACAGTATTCTGTAGTAAGCCTCTTGTAATGCACCTTAGTGATATATATAAATTTCAATGCGTTTAAAATAGTGAAACATTATTTAATTAAACCGAAAACGATTTTTCTCCATAGAAGTAATGTAACGGAATTCTTTTGACTGTTCATGTAAAGTAACTATAAGTGCTATGCACACTCTATTCCATATTAAGCTTCTTGTAATGCACCTTAGTGATACATATCAATTACAATGTGTTTGAAAGTGCGTAACATCATTAAAATAAGCCGCAAATAATTTTCTTCCGTAGACCGTAGTGTAAGGGAATTCTTTTGGATGTCCCTGTAAAAAATCTATAAGTGCTACACACTTCAGTTAAAATAGGGAACATGCTATAGATAACGACAAAAACATATAAACATTTCAGGGCAATCCGAGCATATTTACGGGAGTTAGAGCAAGGACAGGCGGCAGACGGCCTGACAAACCAAAGTCATAAACACTTTTCAACTAGGTTGGAAAGTGTTAAAAAGCTGAACTTGATATTTTTACTACATTGGGATTATATTGGTTTATGTTACTGTCGTACTAATATTTGTGCAAAAGAAGCGTTGACAAAAATATAATATATTTTTTGAAAGATAGAGTATGTACATATAATTAAAAATAACAGCAACAAAACGAAATCTGTATGAAACAAACAAAACGTAATATTTTAAAACTGTATCCTATTATTTATAAAATAATATAAAAATGGTTTTTTTCTTTAAGATTTTTATGCAAGATAATTTAAAATATTTAAATAATATCTAGAAATTTCATTATAGCATATTTAATGCAAAATAAAATTGAAGCATGCAAAAAACAAAAAGTCTAACAAAATCAATTACTAAATTAAAATATTGTCTTTTAGTTATTCTTCGTTCTCAACTATAGTACTTGTCAGAAGATTTGGTTAAAATAAAGAAAATTCAATTAATTTTCAATTACTTTGAAAAGAATAAGAATGTTGATGCTCTTAAAGTCCCTCGAGACCATTTGAACAGGGGTATATTTAGTTTCTTATTTTAATTCCTCTTATGTGACTTCGGTAAATCGTTTTTTGAGTACAAAGAGGAAAATTGCAATTACAATTGAATTTAAAGAAATGTATTTTAACTAAAATTATATTCAGTGAATCTTTTTAAGTAGGTAGGCATTATATTTAAAAATTTAAATCGAACTTCATATTTTTCTAATTAAAAATAAAATACTCAACAAGAAGATGATCAAATATCTAAAAAAATCACAATTTAAATTTAGTGAATTTTTTTTTCTCTCACATAGAAAACTGGAGTTATACGTGTGTGTTAATAAAGGCTTCAGTAAATCAATATTCCCAATTAAAAAAAAATAAAAATAAATAAATAATAAAAAAATACAAAATATGATGGCGTGTAGAACGTAAGATAAATGTATCGCATACGAAAGATTAATATTGAATATCTAAAAGAAATGACAATCTATTGAAAAATGAATTTATTTTTTTTCTTCATGGAAAATTGGAGTTATATTTGTTAATAAATGTTTCAGCAAAGTGAATTTCACAAAAAAAGATGTACAATGTTTTCTTGTAAAACTTAAATGAATGAATCGCATATAGAAGATTAATATTGAATATCTAAAAGAAATGTCAATTAAAATTTGCTGCAAACTGAATTTATTTTTCAGACACAAAACTTCGGGGTTATATTTGTTAATAATTGAATCAGTAAAGTAGCTTTTACAATTTTCAGAAATGAAAAAAATGGTTTACGAAGTATAAATGTAATAAAATTTTAACATAAATGAATCGCATGCTGAAAATTACTATTGAATATCTAAAAGAAATGGCAATGTAAATTTGCTGCAAAATAAATGTATTTCGCACTCATAGAAAGTTGGAGATATATTTGTTAATAAATGTTTCAGTAAAGCGAATGGCATATTAAAAATAAATGATGCACAAAGTATGAAGGTATATGAAACTTAACATAAATGAATTGCATACAGAAGATTAATATTGAATATCTAAAAGAAATGAAAATTTAAATTTGCTGTAAAATGAATTTATTTTTCACTCACAGAAATTTGAAGTTATATTTGTTAATAAATGTTTCCGTAAAGCGAATTTCGCATAAAAAAATGATGAACGAATTATGAAGGTATATAAAACTTCACATAAATGTATCGCATACAGAATATTAATATTTATTAAAATCATTTTGTAAAGATAAAATGTAAAACAATTCCATGCAGTATTGTCTACAAGGCAAGTCTATATCAAACAAAAATACTGTTTCAAAACTTAATGTTATTTTATTTATTATTATTTTTTTAATGATGTAAAATAAATTTTCTTTTTTTTTTTTTTGCATTTTAAAATTTTAATTTTTTTTCTAATCCGTAATTAATATTTAAAATTAATTTTTAGTTATCTTCGCAAAAGAAATTTCTTTTTCACACATCGAAACTTAGTTACATTTGATAGTAAAATATTTTAGTTAAACGAATTTACAAATAAAAAAGTGAAGAACAAAATATGAAGGCAGACATGTAAAACATATCATAAATATATCACATACAGAAGATTAATATATGTACTAAAAGCGTTTTACAAAGATACAATGTCTTTAAACTGCCGTGCTGATATACGACAAAGCATTATCTGTATCAAACAAAAGTATTGTTTCAAAACGTACTGCATTTTTAATTATAAAACAATATAAAGGAAAATTTCTTTTACATTTTTTTCATTAAAATTAATCCCTAATCATTAAATTATATATTTAAAATTCATTATATCTTAATTAAATCATGAAAAATTAATGGGATGAAAAAAAAGCTGATCTGAATCAATTACCAAATTGAAGTTTCCCCTTTAACTTTTCTTTTTTTCTGAATTTTATTGCTTATCAAAAGAATCGTTTAACGTGAAACATATTCAGTTTCTTTTAATTATTTCGGAAAGGAAAATAAATAAAAAATGATTCTCTAAAATTTCCTTGAGACCAAAACAGGAGCATATTTGATTTTTTCATTCTTTTTCTACAAATGTAAACTCCGCAAGTTGACATTTTACTACGATACAAAAATTACAATTCAGATTGAATTTTAAAAAATGGGCTTATCTAAACATATATTTAGTGGATATTTACAAGTGGAGATACCTTATCATTTTTTAAGGGCAGATGTGCTGAAGTATAATAAATACAATGCAAAGCATATCTAAAACAAAAAGTAATGTTTTAAAATTGTACTCTATTTTTTTAACTATATACAAAGGCGGTCAAAAGTTTCTGGCCAGCCTAAAATTTTTGGTTAATTTGTAAGTATGCTCATATGAAAAGGAATGTCAAAGTGATACTTATACATTTTATTGACATAATAGTTAGGAACTTATTTATGGAATAATAAATAAATATCAATAAATTTAACTGACAAAATTAATTGCAAGGGAAAACGCATGTTTTCAAATGTTTCCGGTCAACTTGGCAAGTTGTTATAATAGAAATTAACAGTGATCAATAATATTTAAATTTACTATTTTGTCATCATACCTTTAGCATTAGGTACTGCGGCGCAGCGATGTGGCTTCGATTTAATGAAAGGTTGAAAATCATCTATGATAAGTTTTTTTCCACTTTTCTTATAATTTTGGCAAAAATTCTGCTGAATTGGAATATTTATGATTCTCCACACCTTTGTCAAGTTTGTTCCAAAGATTTTTCGTTGGATTCAGATCGGGTGATTGGGCTGCCCATTTCAAAACGGATTTTTTTGTGCGAAAGCTATTGCTTCATGAGCTTGCATGTATGCTTTAGGTCATTACATTGCTAAAAAACATAGATGCAACAACAATTTTTACTCCACTAAGGCAGCAACGGATCTTGTAAGATATTCTTATGCATTGCACGATTCATCTTGCCGCGGATTTCAACTAACAGACCGACATTTTTTCCAGAAAATGCTCCCCACAGCACAACGTGTCCTCCACCATGCTTCGTTACAGGAATTATAGGAATAACATATCTCGAATCGTATCTTTTGTTTGTTTTAAGGTCTTCAGACGTACTGTCTGCTATCACTCCCAATAAGGTTGAACTTCGATTTATCGGAAAATAGTACTTTTTACTTTTTTCAGTTTTCATTTAACCAGTCTTTGTGCTCCTTGGCAAACATCAGTCGGGCCCGTTGATATATTTTTACTTATGAGAGGGTTTTTTTTTACACCGACTCTTTCAGAAAGTCTTATGTCACGTAAGTGTCTTGGCATGATATTGACATGACTTATTTCAGAAATGTTTTCACTCCGTAAATCGCGGGATATTGCAGCGGCCTTTTTATGCGGGTCCACAACTGCTTTTCTGCTGATAATTCTTTCCACACGAATAGTCGTTTTCTGGGGTCTCCCAGACCGTGGCAATACCTGAAGGCCATGGCCATCTTTATATATTTTTTAAATATCGTTCACAGTAGATTTTCCGTTCGATAACTTTGTCGCAATCTTACGAGAGGATTGGTTGTTTAGCAACAAACAAATCAGTCGTTTACGAACAATAATTGTTGAACTTTTCATTTTTGAATTTTTTACATTATTCACGTGGACTAATTAACAAACACGGCCAAAAATACACTTTACCGATAGCAAAAACTAGCAAATGTCGAATACCCGGAAACTTTTGCACACGCTAATTTTGAATTCCTCCCCTTTGCATCAAGTGTCTTAAGTATCCAATCAAAATGATCACTAAAATTTATTAAGATACAACTAAATGTAAATATATTGCTTGAAGGTGCGTAAAAACATACATAAAAACATTTAAAAGCACATTAAAGTCCTTTTAAAAATTACAAAACGTTTTCAACCGAAACCCGGTCATCATCAGTGGAAAAACTAAATTGTTGAGTTGAGTTGTTATCTCTTTGCGTTTTCTTGCTTGCCCGGAATAAATTATTTTACTTCAAGGGTTTGGAAATAAGGTGGGATGGGAAAGGTAATCAATGATGCCTTAATTCATTCCAGACTGCGTGGATATCATATGATAATACATCGTTACAAACTATTCCTTTTTTAGACATTATTTCTAGAGACTCTCTTATGATTGCTTCCAGGTGATTATTTGTGCGGAATATAATTTTGGATCTGTTGAAATCAACTTATTATAGGTTCAGTTTGCGCTAATCTTGCTAACGCAGTGTGGGGTCTATTTAATCTCAGACCTGCGTCAGTTTTTCCACTGATTATGACCGGCTTTCGGTTGAAAACGTTTTGGAATTTTTAAAAGGACTTTAATGTGCTTTTAAATGTTTTTATGTATGTTTTTACGCACCTTCAAGCAATATATTTACATTTAGTTGTATCTTAATAAATTTTAGTTATTAAACAAGGTGAATTTGCACTGAAATTTTACCTTTTATCAAAATGATCACGTTGTCAGAAGTTTCATATTCCTAACTTTTGAAACAATTGCGCTTCTTAATCACTGAAACGTTCTGGCTAACAAATAAAACAAACTAACTGGCCGGAAACTTTTGACCGCCACTGTATATTATATATTACATTGTGGATTTTTTTCAATTTACCTAAAAATTTTAAATAGTACAGTGGGACACTGATAACAGTACTAAACTTGTAACTTTATAGTTATTATTTTGACAGTTGATATGCTTTTATGTTTAGTGTAAAAAAATGATCTCTGATTTGATACATTTTAGCAGAAATTTGCATAAGTTGACTACACTTTAAACTTTTCTATTTCAGTAAATCTTTAGAAGTTGTTCATTCATTGATTTCCTATTTTAATCAAAATCACTTCTGTTGTATTCAAGACTGTTTTATCGGCTCATTATCTTTATCATTTATTATTACATATCACTAGCTGTTTAACCCGTTCTACGCACGGGAGTTCATGAATTTAATTCTAAAATGTGAATAAAATGAATTTAATTCCCCTGTTAAAGTGTTGAGTTGTTCAATAACTATACGATTTAGAAAAAAAAATTACTACTGCGCATTTTTTTAATAAAACTTAATTTATGTTGCCGTGGCAACAGACGATAAAACAATATCTTTGGAATAAGGGAATAAATAAAATAAAAAAAAATTTTATGTTTGTGATAAAATGTTTTTCTTTATTAAAAAAAAAAGAAATTAAATAATGAAGCGCAATTAAATAATCTCTAATTATTTGCATGCGAGGTAAAAGAATTATCGTAATATCCGCTACAGCTGCTTAGTATTAAAGCGTGGCGTCCGTAATATGTATATCTCACATTGCAGTAAACATTTAGAACTGGTTAGAACTTGCGTGATTACGGGTTGACATAAAAAAAGGCAAAAATTCGTCAAAAACATAAAATAAAATAAAAACCTACTTAAAATTTTCGAATCTTTTGCCCGACTTGTTCATGGGCTCCCTACCAGCAACTCGTATGCCAAATTTCGTTGCCCTGCGCCCTGTGGTTTTCCGAGTTTTTGAGGTTACATAGATAGATACGCGCACGGATTTTAATAGGGTAGATATTTTTCTTGCTGACCCACCCAGCGTTGCCCGGGACCGTGTAATAAACTAAAATTTCTTAAAAAACGAAACTGTGTCGCAGATTTCCGAAGGTTTTGGCACCGTATACCGGGCATACTCGTACGCTCCGTAAAATCTTTTATTTCCACCTTCCACCGCCAGGGGAGCATTCTGCTGTAAACAAACCTGTTTCCGAACGAACATCTGACACAGGTTCCCGTTGCTTACGGCACCGTAATAGTAGACGTGCTACAAAAGCGGTTTGGAGAAGATGGGTACATTATTAGCCGAGTTATTGAAATAAGGCACAGTTAGAGAAAATAACCTTGAAGGGGTTCCGTGGGCAGGGGATGTTCAAGTGTCCTTCAGAAAATGACTTATTAGTAGGTCCACTATGCATCTTTAAAAATTTGTTCATTTTGTTAAGCTATGAACTTAATTACAAATTTGGCTTAAACTATTATTAGGAAATAGTGGTAACTACTACTCATAAATTTACTTCAATGTTATAGAGGGGGACTATTAAGTTAATTATAATGTTTGTAATCAGTTGCGTTGTAATCGGAAAGATAGTTGCTGAGATATGGAAACGGGACATAGTTAGAGAAAAAACCTTGAAGGAGGTGCCGGGGAGGAGCGGATGTTCAAGTTCACTTCAGTAAAATACTAATTAGGAGGACCACTATGCATCTTTAAAAATTCGTTCGTTTGGTTAAGCTAGGAACTTAATTAGAAATTTGTCTTAGACTGTTATTTGGAAATAGTGGTACCCGCTACTCATAAATTTATTTTAATGATATAGACGTTGATTATTAAGTTAAATATGATGTTTGGAATCAGTGGCGCTGAAATCGGAAAATTAGTTGATGAGATATGGAAACAGGGTACAATTAGACAAAAAGCCTTGAGGGGGTTGGGGGGGGGTAGTGGTTCGAAACATAATTATCTGAGGGAAATAAAGCACAGTTAGAGAAAAAACCTTGAGGGAGGGACCGCGAGGAAGCGCGCGGTCAAGTGCTCAATAACTAATCACTAACTTTGACTGTTGGTATGCATCAACTGAATAAGGGCTCTATTCTTTTATTAGGAACATAAATTTAATTTTTACAAAAACTATTATTCTAAAATAGCGGTATAATCTATATAAAACAGTGATTAAATGTTACGGGTGAAGCTAAAAATGTTAAATTTGTTAAATGTAATTAGTTCTGTTGAAATCAGAACAGTAGATTTGGATTTATTAATAAAGAGGGTCAATTAATGAAAAAGCCGCCACCAGGTGGCGCGCAGTCGAGTAAAATATATGTGATATTTAATAAAAAGTATTTTACCCCTACCCCTCCCTATCCCTGCAAATTTAACAAATAATCTGTTAAATAAAGTTTTCTGTATTAATAATCTCTATCATACTAATATATGTCATGCAAAAAAAACCTTAAGCCCAGCTAATTATCATTCATTAAGTCGATAAAATCCTTTAAAGTTAAATTTTTAGAATTTAGCAACGGTTATTAATTAAGTTGATTGTCTACATGTCATATAATCTCTGATCCATCGATTTTAAACACTCGACTCGCAATGATCCGTACCTTGATTTATTTAATGACCCCAGACATGTTATACAACCAACCAACCGAAGATTGAAAAGCGTATTTTTTATGAGATCTCTTTGTAGATGGATTTTAATTAATATTTAATTTATCAAAAATCTATTTAAAATTTTCGAATTTTTTTGCCCCAATCGTTCATGACCGCCCTACCAGCTACCCGAGTGCAAAACTTCGTAGCCCTGTGCCCTGCGGTCTTCGAGTTTTTGAGGTTACATAGATAGATACGCGAACGGTGTTTAATAGCATAGACTAGCTGTTTAACCCGTTCTACGCACGGGAGTTCATGAATTTAATTCTAAAATGTGAATAAAATGAATTTAATTCCCATGTTAAAGTGTTGAGTTGTTCAATAGCTATACGATTTAGAAAAAAAATACTACTGTGCAAATTTTTTTAATGAAACTTAATTTATGTTGCTATGGCAGCAGACGATAAAACTATATCTTTGGAATAAGGGAATAAATAGAATAAAAATGTTGTTGTCGTTTGTGATAAAATGTTTTTCTTTATTTAAAAAGAATGAAATAATGAAGCGCAATTAAATAATCTCTAATTATTTGCATGCGAGGTAAAAGAATTATCGTAATACACGCTACAGCTTCTTACTATTGCAGTGTGGCGTTCGTAATATGTATATCTGACATTGCAGTAAAGGGGGGTGCCTGGAGGAGGGGATGTTCAAGTGACCTTCAGAAAATGACTAATTAGGAGGACCACTATGCATCTTTAAAAATTTGTTCGTTTGGTTAAGCTATGAACTTAATTACAATTTGGCTTAAACTATTATTCGGAAATAGTGGTAATTACTACTCATACATTTACTTTAATGTTATAGTGAGTGACTATAAGGTTATATATAATGTTTGTAATCAGTTGCGTTGAAATCGGAAATATAGTTGCTGAGTTATGGAAACGGGGCATAGTTAGAGAAAAAAACCTTGAAGGAGGTGTCGGGGAGGAGCGAATGTTTAAGTTCACTTCAGTAAATTACTAATTACGAGGACCACTATGCATCTTTAAAAATTCGTTCGTTTGGTTAAGCTAGGAACTTAATTACAAATTTGTCTGACACTGTTATTCGGAAATAGTGGTACCCGCTACTCACAAATTTATTTTAATGATATAGACGGTGATTATTAAGTTAAATATGATGTTTGGAATCAGTTGCACTGAAATCGGAGAATTAGTTGCTAAGATATGGAAACAGGGTACAGTTAGACAAAAAACCTTGAGGAAGGGCCGGGGGGAGCGGATGTTCAAGTGCCTTTCAGCAAATGATAAATAAATAGAGCCACTATATGCATCTTTAAAGATTGATTCATTTGGTTATGCTAGGAACTTAATTTGAAATTTGACTTAGACTATTATTCGGAAATACTGGTAACTGTTTTCTAGAAGTACACCCTGAAGCTATGAATGCTGATTTTTATGATAATTTAGCAAAATGGAACTGGTTTGGAGAATTTCGGAACATAATTACCTGAGTTCTGGAAACAAAGCACAGTTAGAGATAAAACCTTGAGGGAGGGGCCGCGAGGAGGCGCGCGGTCAAGTGCTCAACAACAAATCACTAACTTTGACTGTTGGTATGCATCAACTGAATACGGGCTCTGTACTTTTATTAGGAACATAAATTTGATTTTTACGAAAATTGTTATTCTAAAATAGCGGTATCATCTATATAAAACAGCGATTAAACGTTACGGGTGAATCAAAAAAATGTTAAATATGTTAAATGTAATTAGTTCATTTGAAATCAGAGCAGTAGATTTGGATTTATTAATAAGGAGGGTCAGTTAATGAAAAAGTCGCCGCCAGGTGGCGCGCGGTCAAGTAAAATATATGTGATATTTAATAAAAAGTCATTTACCCCCACCCCTCCTCATCCCCGCAAATTAAAAAAATAATCTGTTAAATAAAGTTTTCTGTATTAATAATTTCTATCATACTAATATATGTCATGTAAAAAACTCCTTAAACCCAGCTAATTTTCATTCATTAAGTCGAAAAAATCTTTTAAAATTATGTTTTTAGCATTTGGCAACGGTCATTAATTAAGTTGATTGTCTACATCTCATATAATCTCTGATCCATGGATTTTAAACACTCGACTGGGAATTGCAATCATCCCTACCTTGATTTATTTAATTACTTCTGTGGAGATTTTATAAAACCAACCAACCGAATATAAAAAGCGTATTTTTGATGAGATCTCTTTGTGGATGGATTTTAATTAATATTTAATCTATCAAAAATCTATTTAAAAATTTCGAATTTTTTGCCCCGATCGTTCATGACCGCCCTACCAGCTACCCGTGTGCAAAATTTCGTAGCCCTGCGCCCTGCGGTTTTCGAGTTTTTGAAGTTACATAGATAGATACGCGAACGGTTTTTAATAGTATAGATTTAATAGTATAGATACATGACAACCGTATGTTCTTTTTAAGTGAAATAAAAATATTTTGAGCAAGAAATTTTTATGAATGAATGAAGTCAAATAGATAACACTTTACGTGCCAATCACGTGCCTAATCACTTTTGTAAATACATTTTCTGGATTCATTTAGGCATTTTCCTTACCTAAAACACTAGACATTGCAAGTATGACATTGATCTGGAAAAAATGGAAATCAGTTTTTTAATTTTAGTTGTTAAACTGTGTGATGATCACGATATTGAATACACATTTATTAATATATCTTTGCTTACTATACACATTTTATGTTTTTAAAATCATAGTCCATAAACGATTTTTAAAATAATTATTTAAGTATAAATTTATGTAGACCTGGCAAACTGGATATTTGCGTAAGGCAAGATATTTTTAATCCCTGTAGGGCAGTGGTTCCCAACCTTTTTTTGGCCGCGCCTCACCAAAGCAACTAAAAAGCCCTGATGCCCTCCCCCCATACCATCGCCGTTCTTATGTAGCATATAATTCTTATTTAAGAAAATTATCCATATGGACGAAGATTGAAAGAACATTAACAATGACAAGTTATTTCACAATTTGTTATCTTACCAAACAGATAAAATATTTTCTCGAATAAGTTTTGAACATAATTCTATAAATTCAATGAAGTCACACATCTTCACACATGCCCCAAAGAGTTTTGTTGTCTTTTGCCAATTTACCTCAGTGTGAAAACAGAGTATTTTATGGTCTCCTTTTTTATTTGCACAATATTTCTTGAAGAAGCTATCACAGTTTTGCATTAAACTCGAAAGTATTCGTACATTTTATAATTGACTTAAACATTTCATCAGGAACAGATGGTGAATTTTTGGACTATAAGATCTCTCTATGAATAACAGAATATTAAAGAAGCATTTCTGGATTCTCATATTTATCAGTTTTAAGTAGATATGTGTAAAAATGTTTTCAGTTGAGACTGGCATATTGCAGAGAGGATAAAAATACAGGTCTTATCCCAGAAATGCTAGTCGAAAATTTTTTTGAAAAAAAAAAAATCTAAAATACCACAATAACTGGAACATTTTTATAAATTTTTAAGTATGAAAAAGTAATAATTAAAATTGTCCTATACAATTATTCCGAGTAAATATTCTTTTAAAATTTTTCCATGGAAATTTTTTGAAAATTGAGTAAAAATATTATTTTATTTTTACTTTATTATTTAAAAAACCTGCTGATATTACATTCGTTTTTAGCCTTCAACATTAGCTAAAAAGACAAAAATAAAGTGACAAGGAATGCTTTAGTAATAAATCTGGAACTGCCCCCTTGTGGGGCCCCCGTTGGGAACAACTGCTGTAGGGCGTGATATTTATCGATCTTCCACTGTATTGAGAAATTCATTAAATCCTAATTAATGTATAATAAAGCGCGATCAGACTAAATTAACAAATTGGTCTGTTTCACCATTTAGTTATTTTTATTTCTCCCAATAAATCTTGTCAGAAGATTTGTTTAACATGGAAAATAATTAATTAACTTCAAATTACTTTGGAGAGAGAAAGATAATTGATGCTATAAAATCCATTTGAGACCATTCGAACAGGGGCATGTATATATATATATATATTAAATACTACATATGTAGAATCTGTAAAATGTCATTTTGGTACGAAAATAAAAAAGGAAGTTTAGAGCGAGTAAAAAGGAATTGTAACAGCGGTGATGTGATCCTGGAAGTCTAGATGTGTCGTCTAAGCCTAATCCAATTTTTTGTTAAACTACACTCCATGTTAAAAAATTGTCTATGTGCGATTTGTTGTTTTTGAAAACGGAATTTCTGTTTATATTTGTACTCTTTGTCACTTGCGATTTTAGGAGTTTTGTTAACTATCTAGAAAAATACATGAGGAATTAACCTGAAACTGCAGGTGTGTAAACAGTATAGTATAGGTTATATATTTCCGCGAAGGTTTTTTTTTACGAAACCCCATCGGGGACTGTCAACAAATTGAAAAAGAACGAATATATTTCGGATAACCCTGTAAAAACTAATGTAGCAAAGGCGTTAAAACTCGAAATTATTAATAAGTGGTTTCTTGTAATATACTGTGTTCATTTTTATGACGATAGCATGTATACACGTAGAGAAATTAAGGTCCAAAAGGATGCAAAAATATGAGGGGTTGTATCCAAATATAGTAGTACGTGCAATATTGTGTACGCTATATTGGCACTAATCAACAGATATTTGATACAACCCTTCATCTTTTTGCTTCTTTTTGGGAACAACGGATTTCGAGCTTATTCTATCGACGATAATTTTCTGAATTTTCAAGCTATGATTTTGAGACTTTCACAAAAGTTGCTATATATACTTAGCTAATACCTTATGCATATTATATTTTGATTGCATTCTTGCATGCGCAGCGAAACATTTGTTAGTAAACTTGCTCATTTTCCATCCAATATTTATTATTGATAGTAATAAACATCAATTTATGAAAAATATATTAAGAAACAAAATTGTATAAATTACACGAATACTCATGTGGCGTAGTCCATACGCCATTGGTGTCTTTACCAATTAAAAAATAATCAAGGAAAGCCAGAAAATTTTGATAACTTTAACTTTGAACATTGTGTGAACAATGAAGGGTCTTGGGAGAGAGTAAAGATGGCGCAGGCGAACCACGTAATTAGTTTGGAATTTACAGCTGTTTTCTTTTACAAAGTGGCGTTCTCAGAGTGTTTATAATACTTAAGTTAAACATTCAGTGTCTATATTTGTAAATTTCCTAACAATATTTAAAGAATGAGGCTTCATTAGATCCATAATTAAATGCAGTTTCAGAGACTAAACGCCAATTTTTATGTTATTTTGTTTTACCTTCCCTGTTACATGTCTTCTTAAATTACATTTAGTGGTGTTTTCTAAGTGGAGAATCTCTGTCACTATATATCTTATAAATTATCACTATATATCAATGGCAACTATTAAAAAATATATTTATATTATTTTGGTAATAAAAGACAAAATGTAAATACATATTTTTCTCCATTTTAAAACAAAACCTTTTTTAATTTCCAAAACTAAATATGAAGAAAATATGACATTTCCACTATAGCAGAACATGATACCGTAACGATTAAAATATATTTAAATAATTTAAATAATTTACTACTAAATCAGAAAACTTAAATAGATATGTTTCTCAATTTTTAGGCAAAACCGTCTTAAATTTCTAAATTTAAATAGGAACAGAATATGACTTTTCCACTACATTAAGATTTGTTGGTATAGTTTCTTTTTATAATAATAGTTTGGAATATGCTCTATGGAAAATGATATTTTAGAAAATACAGTCCACATTTAAAGGATATTGTAAACTAATTACTGCAATCAAAAGACATAATATAGAAAGCACTGTTTCAAAACTTTTTCTATTATTTATACATTCATATAAAACAGCGACATTTTCCTTTACGTATTTTATTTTAAACACATCCACAGTTCTTAAATAACAATTAGAAATTCATTACCAAAAACTTAGCGCATGAAAATAATTTGATTAGAAACATTACTGTTGTTTCACCTTATTGTCTTTTTTTCAGAACTTTAATATTTATTTACCTTGAAAAATATTCAATTAATTTAAAATTTCTTTAGAAAGAAAATGAAAGTCGATACTGTAAAATACACTTGAGACCGTTTTAACGAGGTCATTAGAGACTTCCTCCTTTTAATTTTACTTGCATAAAATCAGCAAATTGTAATTTCAAAATGAAAATGAAACGTAAGATACAGATTATAATAAACTCAGATGTTTTTAACCAAAATTACATTTTGTAGATTATATTTAATTACATTTTATTTTTAAAAACTCTATAATTAAAAAGAGTAAACCACTACAGCAAGATATAGTAATGCAAAATCTAAAAAAAAAAAAAAAAAAAAAAAAAAAAAAAGATATAATAAAAGAGGAATGTTTTCAGAATATTGAAAATTGCTATTCTTTTATTATTAAATGTTTTATAAAGCTAATTTGACAGTTATATAGAATTATTACTGTGATTCAACGAAATAATTTTTAAGGCTGGTAATTTTTTATTTAGTTTTAAAATACTTTACATAATACAACATAGCAGAAAATCATTATATACAATTGGTTAGCATGTAATGCATTTTAAAAATAATGCTTATTTAAAAAAAAAATAGTGCAAAATATTAACGACACAGTAAAATATGTTTACAATAAAAGTCTATGCTTCAAAACTGCATCTTTTTTTAAATAAAACTATATAAAACAGGAAATTTTTCATTCAAAAGTTATGTACAACCGTCAAATTATATTTAAAAAAATATTATATCTCGCTAACTAATGTACAAAAAAATAAATACATGAAAAATCATGGCTGATCAAAACCACTTATAAATTGGAGCATCAATTTAAGCTATTGTTCTTTCCGAAATTTAATGCTTGTCTAAGGCTTTATTAAATCTGAAAAACATTGAATTAATTTTTAATTAATTTTGAAAGATAAACGAAGTTTTCGCTTTAAAATTAAGATCATAAGAATATGTGCATATTAGATTTCCTTTTTATTTATTTATTTATTTATTTATTTATTTTGTTACTCATGTAAAATCGTCAATTTGTCATTTGAGTTCGAAAATAAAAAATAAAGTTCAGATTGCATTAAATCAAATTGATTTTAATAAAACTACATTCAATGTATTTTTTAATGGCTGCTAGAGAAAACTTAACAGTAAAATAAGAAAAAAAATTTAGTTATGCATTTTCCTACGAAGAGGGCTACCAGCCTAAAAGAGTTATTATGTAACAATCCTTATGAGAACATAAATTTTGCCATGGCAGAAGCTTATTCGGAAAATGCATAAACAAATAAAATATAAATATATAAAAATAAAATATCAATTTTAATTGAATTTGGTTATTCTAATTTCCAGTGGACACTATAAACACAAAAGAAATATGGGCAGTATCTGTGTCACCTACTTTTAATTTCAGTCATACATTGAAGCATAAAAAAAATATTTTACTTACATTAGGTTATCATGTGTCCTCCAAAGGGACGCTGAAAACTCAAAAGTAAATCGTGTTGAATCAGTAATATGTATTTTTATCATGAGTACGGCTATCTGACAGTAAAACATTAAAAAATATATATTTAAATTTGATTATAAAATTTCTCGTTAGGAGCGTTATCGGCATAAAGGAAAATTGAGTTTAAATCACTATATATAATTTTAACTTGGATTATGGTGGCTATATGAGAAAACATAAGGAAAAAAAACTCTATTTAAACATTTTAATTACGCAATTTCGCAACAGTTGCGCTACTAGGGTAAAATAAATTAATGGTGTTTTCTTTTTAAATGTATGTGTATTTGTTAATGGCGGAAGCTGTTTCTGAAGATTGAGCGAAATCTGTTCTCCGAAAGTCAGCTCAAAATGTGTTCGAAAAGTAAACGAAAACACAGAGCTACACACACAGAGTTACACATGCACACACACGAAAAAAAAATTGTTGTAGGTGACTGTAACAAAATACTAAAATTTCATTACAATAAGCATTCTACAAATACCGCGTGCGTTTAACATATGTTCGTTTCGTAAAATCGTCACATATATTCCTATTATTTTGTGTGGACCTGTACAATAACTATAATTGCTATATATACTATCTTCCAGAATAAGTATGCTGTAGGTGACTGTAAATACATACTAAAATTGTCGTCAGCATTCAACAAACCCCGCATTTATAATGTATTCGTTTCATTTTTTTCATACAATCAGACGTTTCATAAATTATTTGCATAAAATCAGACGTTTCATAAATTATTCTCATAAAATCAGTATTTTAATAAAATCAGTACATGGGAATTCTATATATACTAGGAGATCCAACCCGGTCTCTGCAGGATAGAGAATGTACATGAAAGCCTTTTTTTTCTAATTGAAAACTCTCATAGATTTTTTTACATTTAATATATATTTTTTAGATTTCTCACTAATAATAGCAAAAAACATTTTTTTAATGAAAAATAGCAATTCAGTATTCAAAGTTTTGAAATTTATTAAATAATATGCTTTCGTTTAGTCCTCGTGATAGGTGTTAACAGACGAAAAAATCCATTTACAGCGGCCTTTTTTATTCTTATAATTTCAATGGGTTAAGAGCGTAGTTCGATTGCATGTCTTAAATTTGTGTTTTATATATTTTTGTTATTTTGTTAATTTATTGATGAAGTTTCAATTTCGTTTTGGAATATATGCCGGAAATAAATGCTCAAATATTTATATTAATTTGAGTTATAATTAAGTAATAATTAATATATTAATTTAAGTAATAATTAATTTAAGGGATTTTTGTTTCATAATCGTCTGCATGCTATAGATATGGATTTTTAAAAAAATCATGCTTGAAAAATATTTAACAGGCCATAAAAAATGACTGAAGTGCGATACAGTCATGAAAAAAATGCATATGAAAGTACGTTTCCCACCCCCCTATTCAACGGTGAAAAATAAAAAAATTGCGATAAAAAACTTGCAGTAAAATCGAAATTGAATCGTCTGGTGTTTCCAACGTCAAAATGACGTCAGCATTATGGACAGACCCGCTTCTCTTTTATAATATAGATATGTGGATATAATATTTTATTTCACTTTTTTTGTATTAAATGTTTTAAGTGCTAAATTTTTTTCTTGAAATAACTTTCAATGTAATACATCATTACTTCATTAGAGTTTTAAAAACTACAAGAACTTTTTATTAAGCTTAATCAATTACCACTTTTTTGCGAAATTAAAAGCAAAATATAACTCAAATTTCCAATCTTAAATCCCTTTATTCCAATTACGGTTTTTTTACATTAACAAAATTACGTAAAAAAAAATGTTATCGCTTGTAATACGACCAGATAAAGTATAAAAGAAAAATCAGAGTAACAATACCCAAAAGAATGATTTAAACATATGAATGTTCAAGTTTATTCCTTATTTTTCTCATGTTTGGCTTACAATTTTACATTTGTGAGTATAAAAAGTGCGCAGAAAAAGAGGGAAAATAATGGGTTTCACATAAGAATATCCATTAGAGAGTGATCATTTATCAACAAAGATCATTTGTTCTTGTTAAAATTAATGAGTATGTTAAAAGGGCATTTGCATGATTAACTGAACTTTTAGTGTGATGTACTGTGTAATTATATAATAAATTACTGAACGCTTCTCCATAACATTACCCTTTATTTTTCTGGTTTGTAAATCTGATTCTAATGAAGTAAAATTGGATGTGGGATTATCCAAATGAGGAACAATATTTTATTTCAATCTTTTCAAAATTCATTATTTTTTATGAGTATACGTTCATTTTATATGAAGGAAGGTACAGTAAAGTATAAAACTCTTCAAACCGATTAAACTACTTTCAAAACTCTTTATTCAATTATACATTTAATTTTTCAAATATAAAATGTACAAAACATATTTTTATACAAAATTTCTATATATTTATATCTATCTGTTTATCTATCTATCTATGTATATTTGTATATATTAATTTCTGTTTAATAGAGTCTAACTAGGATAACATATTTTACAATATATCTTGCGAAACAGTTAAAATGTAAAACGTGAACTATAAAAAAGACAAATTCTTCTTAACCTACGAAAATTGCAATATAACATGAACAAAAATATGCAATAATCGTTTTCAAGTTACCCATTATTTCGAAAAGCGTTACTTATCTGAAAAGAACCTCAGAAAACAATATATATTTTCGAGATTTACAGAAGTACTTATAAAAAATGTTTTATTTTGTTGCCACTGAGTTTCGGAAACGTTTTCGAGTAACTTTTATATACTATTTTAATAAGTTTTTTTAAACCGGAATATAGGATTTTGTGATAGTATTAAGTACATAGTATCAACTACATAGTATCAACTACACATTTTCTGCTACGTAACTGGATTTTTACATGACAATAGTACGGAAATAATATTCATTTAAATTTTAATGTTAATTCTGTTAATTTTTCATGTTTGTCCATAAAACATGTTTGTGGAACACAAAAAGGTTTACTTGAGAATTGACAGCATCCGAAAAAGCTATATTCCAGTTTGAGAAAACTGATTAATACACTATAGAAACTACTCGAAAACGTTTCCGAAAATCAGTGGCAGCAAAAATACATTTTTTATATTGATTCTTTAAATATTGAAAACATATTTGTTTCTGTGTTTTCTAAAAAAAAAACGCTTTTTCGGAATTTGGCATTAAGTCTCCGGCTTTTTTGGATACCAGTATTTTAGTACAGAAAATTTTGTTTTATTTAATTCTAGCATTCTGTGATTTGAAAGAACAACATTTTTCTCTAAACAATTACCGGTGTACAAAAAGCCGGAGACTTGGCAACAACAATGTAAATTTTGTTTCCATTTTTAAAAGTATTATTACAAGCGTTTTCATTGTCTTTAAAGAAACATCAATAGTAATATTTTTTTTAACTGTACCCCGTATATATTGAGATTTATTTAGCTTCCTTGCTTTATATTGCTTTATATTGCTCTTTTTTTATACAAAAACGGGAAGAAATAGTATAAATCGATCTTTTTATTCTTAAACCATTTAATTTATTTTTCAGCTTTTTAATGATTAATTAAAAAGTATTTATTTCAACATTTGTAATATGCCAAAATAAAGTGAAAAACACAAAAAGAAGTCTCCTTAACAATACTCACACGAATACTTTTAAAAAGGTATAACTATCCGAGGTTTACTCTTCATTTTTCTCACGTTTCTCTTACGGTGTGCCACTTGAGAGCGTAAAAAGTACATAAAAAGGAGACTCAAATGGATTTAATGAGAGAATGTACATTAGGAAACGGTCGTTCCTAAGCAAAAATCATTAGTAATTGTTAAACTTAATGACTACTTGAATGTGAATTTGCGTGATTAAATGAAATTTTAGGGTAATGAATTCCGTAATTCTGAATAAGTTAATGAACATTTCTATGTTATACAGGGATTAATTTTTTATTATTTGTAAGTTGGTTGTTGCACTCACATAGTTGAAAGTGGTTTGTGAAATTCAAATGCTTGATTTGATTCATATTTTTAATTATTTATCATACTTATAATACAATTTTAATGGTTTTAAAAATTTGAAATACCTGAAAATCCTCATTTTTTCTTCTTGTAAGTAGTTTTAAGTTCAATAATTATGAACATTTCTTACTCTTGTGACCTGACAAATACACACTTATTTTTTTACAGAAGAAAAATGACGTCATAGAATAATCATTTTTTTCTGAAATTTACACTTTAAAGGACTCATAATTTAGGTACAGAAATATGGATCTAAAATTACTACTCCTCATAAAATAACAATTTAATTATCAGCAACTTAGATATACACAATAACAATTTTAATGGTTTTAAACAATTGATATACCTGAAAATCCTCATTTTTTTTCTTGTAAAGAATTAAAGTTCAATAATTATGAACATTTCTTACTTTCTTGACTTCACTCACTCTCTTACAGGCATTTTTCAAACACAGATGAAAAAACGTTTATTTTATGAAGAAACCAGCTAACAAGCCTGGCGTTGGCCGAGCCCGATATAATAACAAAATGTTCTATACAAATATGACTGAAATCTGTAAGGCTATCGAAATAAAGTCGAATGAGCCAAACCCCGTCATAATTGGAGCCATAGAACAAGAGATACTCCTATAGTTCCACCTACCACCGCAAGGAGGCGAAATCTGTTCTGGAAGAGGCCTTTTCAGAACACTCGACCCAACCAAATTTCCTAGTATACTTGAAATTTAACCACGGGTGAACATTGCCAAAATAGCGGAAATGGCGAAAGTGAGTTACGCAAATAATCCTGTTTCGAAAGGGTTAATATAGATATTTAAAAAAAAAAAAACCCAACGATGCATTTTGAAGAAAATGAACGAGTCTATGATCTGGAGTCTACTGTTTGTCCGTATTCACATTTCCCGAGTCGAAGCAGATTTTTAAACCTGCGCCGCAAAACGAAAAGTGCGTGAATGAGTTTTGTAAATTGTTTTTTGTTTTTGGATGGTTAAAATTAATTTTTTTCAAAACAAATACCAGATTTTAAAAAGCAAAAGGATTTAGATTAAGCGCGGTAGTTTCAGTTTCTCGTATCTTTTTTATAAACGCCAATTCGAATTTTTAAAGATAGGAGAAATCGTTAAAAATGCGAAATTGACTTACGGTAAAAAACGTTTTCGAAAGGGTTAACGTGATTTTTCTAAACTAAAGGCTTCTGCTTAAACCCGATAGAACGTTGATGTCTTTAGGTGTGTGTTTTTTTGTTTGCATATTTTAGAATGCCGATGCCAGATTTTATATATCGCAGAAAATCGCAATTCGACTGCGCGCAATTTTTTTAAGGGTAAATATTCTAACTTTTCAAAAACAAATACATATGATAAAACAGGAATAAGTGTAGATATTGTCTGGTATTTTTAAGTTTTCGTACCTTGCTCTGAACCACACATGCAATTTTTAAAAAATCGTCGAAATCGCAAAAATCGCGAAACGGAATACAGAAAAAATACATTTTCGAAGGGTTAATTTTCGTATTTTTTTAAAACCTAAGAGGGCTTTGAAAAGGACAATGTCAGCTCTTTAATTTGGTGACCATTGTTTTTCCGTATATTTTTTTAGTGCGGGAGATGCAAGGCTTTGAAAATGGGAGAAAATAAAACATGAATTATATGCTTATTGATTTTTTTTTGTTAAATATGTTTTTTTTTCGAACCAACCCAATCGTTTGAGACGTAAAAGTGTGTTCTTCGAGAATATGTAGACGGTTTTTCTGTATTTTCAGCTGTTCGCCCACGGCGAATTTAGAAAAACTTCAAAAGAAATGGGATAAATGGTGCTTTGTTTCTTCTATTTACGGAGATATAAATAAAGGGCTTCTGAGCATGCGCGTGCTGATTTCGGAAGAGTAATTTTTTATTTGTGATCTTTGATCAGTTTTTAATTAATAACTACTCTAACTTTCAAAATATTAAAATTCTGAGGCTTAAGTGCACCAGGAGAGGGTTTGAACTACCCAAATCTAAATTTCCAGGCTTCTAGGTGGGCTAGATTTTGCTAGCCATCGCAGACAAACAAACAGGCAAACACACACACAGAACGAAACTTTCTTTTATTAGTATAGATAAACACCAGTTCTGTCATTTATTGTTTTTGTATCAAAGCAAAAAAATATGCAGTTATATAGAATATAAATAAAAATGCAACAAAAACCAAACAGTTTAATTTTTAAGAGGAAAAGCATAGAGGTTCACATTTTCGTACCCCATAAGAGGTGAACTATCTTATCGCTTGCCAGTAGCTAAATCATAAAACGTTTTAAAAAACATATACTGTTGATAGCAAACATGTTTAAAATGTTATTCCCCATCCAATTAAATCTCTATTTATGTAAAAATAATTATTTTTGCAAAAGTTAAAAAACTTTTTTTTTTCATGAACTCTCTATTCCATAAGTTACATTACATTTAGAAAAGAGATTCTCCATTTTACATTATTATTTTGATAAATATAAATAAATATACGAAATATTATTGATTAAAATTTTTAAGGATTCAATATCAAAACTTTCAATCCAAATGACTTGACATTAGGTTTCTGAACATAAATTCAAACACAGTGTAAAAATATAAAGTCGAAATTGGGTGTTAAGAATCAAAGTTTAAAATTTATTTAAAATTTTAATATGTAGACAACGACTTTAAATTTTTGTCCCATGAATACGTTTTCAGTTTCTCTCAAGACATATTTGCCCGCATGTGTGTTCTCCCTCATCGACAAGTTTTCCTGCATTTTTGAAGTCTATAAATTCAGATCTATAACTACATAATTTGCACTCATCTAAAGTAAAGTGCCACCAATTATTTATGATATACATATTTCTGATTTATTTACACCTCTCACCTTAAACTATATAGTGTCACACCCTTTGCTGTGACGTCACAATTTCTGCAACTATTAATTTTGAGTTAATTTTACATAAAATTACTTATTTATATAAATATTACTATTTTTTTGTGATTTTGAATAAGCTGTGAAATTTCAAAAGAAAAGGTGGAAAATACATAATTCTACTTGACTAAAAGTAAACATTTTTTAATAAATTTTATTATAGTGCTTGAAATTAATGCATAGCTACTTGTTTTGATATATTAGATGTAACGTCACAACATTTTAATATCCTCTCCTCCCCCTGTCACACTGTGCTTATCATTGTGAAATACCTGTCCCCCCTCTTGAAGTGTGACGTATTTAAGGGATCTCACATAAGTGCTTTGTTTTGACAAGAAGTATGAAACGATTCTCCTATCACAAGAAACACTTTAGAGTTGTATAGTGTGTTCTTGTGATGCTTGTGGCGAGCAATATATTAAAAGAATCACTTCCATTCCTGAATACGTGAGGTTATCGAATCATATTTTGTTTTGTATATTTTGCTGTCAAAGAAGTTCTGTTATATTATTCACTTGAAATTCTTCACAATTTCTATATCAATCCATCTATTTAATTGTGTACGTGTATCTAATGTGTAATCACAGCACGTTCTTATAAATAAATGTATGAGTAGGACGGTGTGCACGTACAAAGATGTCCAAAAAATGTAAATGCGCCCCTGACGACACAATCTTACCGCAAATGACTAAGTGAACTATTAACTTAAGCTTCAAGCTGCTGTTTAGATTCTGGAGTCATTTACATTATGGAGTTATAATTGCTTTGATGCTCATAATGTTTTAAAAAACGTACGTTATATTTCCAAACATAACAAAAAAAAACTACATATAAAGCAAAATATATTCAATATTTTAAAGAGTTTGTAAGGTGTTTTTATAAGTAATCTTCAAAGGAGATTTAAAGAAATTAGCTTTATTTGAAAAAACTCGAATGTTTCGAAATGCGTGTTCATAACAGTTTAAAAACTAAAAATTAGATGGCGTCATAAAATTAAATAATTAATATATACTATGTATATATATTCATTGTTATATTTAAATTTAAAAAAAAATCTTAAATTATATTCAAGCACCTGAAAAATTATAAAAAGATTCGTTTTAAAATTTTACACCTACTAAAAAAATTATAATAATTATAAATCTCCAATTTTGGTGTTTGAAACCAATTAATTTCAATGTTTGGATTATTTTATTTTGTAAAAATTACATTAGCAAGCAATTATTAACAATTAAGATAATATAGCACGGAAGTAAAATTAATTCTTCGTGAAACGCTTGTATTAAAAATAAATAATTCCGTTTATAACTTGTCTTTAAATGTACATAAATCGTATTTTATTCAAATAAATCTGGCAAAAACTGTCATAATACATTACTTAAAATGTAAATGAATGTTATAAAACTTATTTATGATATGTAAGTTCTTGATAAATCTTTTATTTCTAAACACATGTGACTCTGAGTTTTATTTTATCTATACTTTACAAAGTTATGAGTTTTGTCATTTCCCTTGAGGTATCTTCGATCAAGCGATTATTTTCGTTTTATTTTAGATAATGTTCTTTTCATATTATTATCAAAATATTCTACTACAAGATATATAAAAGTTTTGACAATCCATTTGGGAGTAATTACTCATAGTGAAAAGTATAATAATTAAAAAGAAGAGTTCAAATGAGACGTTTCGCAATTTTTACAAATATCGGATTGCTCAAATATTTGATTTAATAATGTAAATTATATATATTTTTTAGATATTAGGAAAAGCGCAATTAATGTAAAGAAAAATTAAAATGACACTTGTTACAATGTTTACAAATATTTTGTGATATTTTATTCGTCACATTAGAAGGACATAAAATCCCATTAGAACGGATCACATAAATTGCATACAATTAATGTTTTAATCTCGCTACTAACATAACAGCTTCAATAAATTTGTATAATTAAATTTTACCCATTGTCTCTATTACTGAAAATGCGCAACACTATAAGCTGTCCTTAAAAATTATTTTTTCCAAACTGAACCGATATCCTAATTATAACCATTTGTTTAAAATGTAAAAAAAACTTTGCATTGTTATTTTTTTCTGCTTCAAAAATCGTATTAATAAGTATGCGTATAAAAAAATTTTCGTATTTCTATTTCACAAAAGTACAGTGACCTCTCACTTATACCACTTATACGCGATACACGGTAATTACTTTTCGGCACCAATTTCTTTTTAAAGTAATTTTTAGCTTTTCTAATCGCAGAATTTATACATCAAATTTTGCTGTTTTAGAATAGTGGTACGAAAAAGTAATTACTGAACATCGCGTATACGTGAGAGGTCACTGTATGTTGCGGGTCATTGGTTGTGGATTTCATTTCACATGTGTATATATTTTCGCATATATTTAAATTTGTGACGACATTTTTTCAAAATGTAATTTCAAATAGATTGTTTGTGAATCTATTTGGGAAGGTTTACTCATTGCTCGAATCATAATGAATAAAAACAACTTTTTAACCACAAATTTATGGATTTTACAAATGTTTTATAGATTTTTTATGATAGAAATTAACTTTTTACTCCGAAACTAGAATAACATCTTTGAGAAAGAAATAGATGAAATTTATTTTTTATTCGTAAAAATTATTTCCTCGAAAATAAATGAAAGTCACTGCCATAATCAATACTTAAAAGCAAAAGGTAAAAAAAAATGACACACAGTATGTTTATTTTATTTTCATGGTAGAATTTTTTGTATTCTTAAATATGTATTTCGGAGTTTTGTTTTATCTCCATTTTATAAATGTATGGGTTTTGGCAGGTCCCTGAATGTAGTTTGTATCAGATATTTATTTTATTCATCTTTTATGTCTAGAGATAGCTCTTTTGAGATTGCTATCAAAGTATTTTATTCAAAGAATATAAATATCTAGGAAATGCCCTTGGGACAAAGTATTTATTGTTGTAGAATAGTTGAAAATATACATTTTTAATGTTTAAAAAGCTTATTACTAATACAATTTAGTACTTTTTCTCACCACTATGAATGAATATGGTCATAATGTGCAGTCTGCCAAACACAAAATGACCACTTATATTACTTCAAAGAATACAGATATCTTAAAAGTGCATTTGGAAAAAAATATCCATTGTTGCAGAAAACTTGGAAAGACACATTTCTAATGTTTTTAAAGCTTTTATGTCTATTAGTGATACAATTTATATCTTTGTCTCACTATTAAAATAGCATATTTAGGAAGCATCTATATATATGGAGATAAAGCGTAGTCGGCCAAGATAAAAAAAAAAAAAAAAAAAAAAAAAAGATTGCTCCATACATTTTAATCGCCAAGTTCAAGAAAACTAACGCAAATAACCATTCAGCTGGCAATTATGTCTTCCTTAAATTTATGTTTTAAAAAACTGGCTTAGGGAGTCGCAGTTTTCAATACGAAAACCAGATTTTGACATTATATTTGGATTATTTGGTAAATTTTACGTACAGATACACAACTGGAAGTCATTCCGTTATGTAATTTAAGAACGTTAAAGGTTTTAATTTTGGAATTCCTAATGTAAAGTTCATTTTTAATCGTAGCAAAATATATTGTAAATCGGGTAATTTTTTAAGCAAAATTCCAACAGTAATTGCGAAACGATTTGTAATTTTGGATTGACATATTTTATATTTCTAATAATCTATTTCTATAAAAGAATTCATAGGTTACAAAATATATGTTTTTAAAAAAATTATTTCAAAAATACATATATGTTTTAAAATTTATAGTATCCATATTGCAATCTATTTTTCAACGATTACAAATAAAATAACATTAGCAGTTCCAAATTTAAATTTTCATAATTCCTGAACAACTTGATCGAACGACTTCCCGTTGAAACTCCTAGGGTATCACTTACCTTTGTATTTTTATCATTATATTTTTATTATATTTTTATTATATTTTAATTTAGGGTATAATTATTTAAAAAAAAATAAATATGATGTCGAAATTAATCTTTTGAAATTACTATCGAAATATTCTGCTTTAAGAAATTTAGATTAAAAAAAATTGTATAGGAATACATAGTCATCTTTCGAATCTAAAGTAACAAAAATAAATATTTAAATGACATTTTTTTCATATTTACAAATATTCTACTGCTTTTTATTGAAAAAAAATTGCATTTTTCTTTTACTAATAAACATTTTCTTCGTGATTCTTACAAAGGACTTTTATTTTTCGTTCGTTAACAATTTTGTCGGCCATATGAAACTGAAAATGATTTATTTAATGTTTAAAAGTAACAAATACTGTAAAGGCATTACGCTATTCTCATCCTTGGAAAATATTTGTTACTGATCAATTGTAACTAAAACTTTATTTTACGAGGGCATTTCGAAAAATAAAGATACACCGTACGCCGGAGGAAAAGAAAAGTTTTGGCATGCAAGTTGGCAACACAGGTGTTAACTTTGAACCGTTAGCTTACTCCTCGCGGTTGTTCGGCATTCCAACGTTGATTCTGGTTGGAGTAGGTCGTGTTTAAAATGGTTCCGCCGATTCAGGATCCCGCCAAATGCGAAGTGCGCTTCGTCATACGTTTTCTTCATGGATGAGGTCAGCGACCAGCGGATATTCACAAAGAAATTGCTTCTGTTTATGGGAACAGTATGAATCGACAAAATGTAACGAAATGGTGTCGATTCATTTTTCAATAACTACTCATATTGAGAAGCATAATTAATTATGAAGAAGACTTAATTAGACTACTATGTGATGTTCAGAAAGATTGTTTTTAAATAAAACCAGTGAACGCCTGCAATGCTTTTGCACTGCAATATTTCAGAATATTTACTAATGTTTTTTTCTTAATTAATTTTTAATTGACTGTTGTATACCATATCAAAAGCCTGTTCAAAACCTTTCTAATGATAATTTATTCCTCGTTGTGCTTTGTGTATGTGCATAAAAAATGGATATTACCATCAGAAATAACATGTAGTATATGTATATATATATATACATACATTTGCTTCACTTGTAAAATATCATTTTCAGAAAACTTACAGTTGAATTTTCCAAAGGAAAATGAATCTCATTTCCCTAATCATATCTTTAAGATGTAACAATTATTTGACATAAAATATCCATATGTCATTTTTGCTTTGAAAAACCTTTATTCTTAAATATGTATTCAGAATTTTATTTTGCCTTTGTGTTTTAAAAGGATGGTTTTTGTCAATTCCCTTGATGCTGGTCTTTTTTATTCCACGTTTATGCCTGGAAATATCACTTTTGAGATTACTATCAAGACATATAGAATATAGTTCAAAGAATAAAGAGATCTTGACATTGCATTTGGGAAGCATTATTCAATATTAAAAGCATTAGGGATTTCAAGAAGTGTTGAAATGGCTTTTTAATGATACAATTTTCAGATTATTTTTAGTTTTTAACGATACTATTCATGTTTAATTAGTAAAATAGATCGTTAGAAAACACATGTATAATACCTTTTTACCGATATATGGTTCTTTTAATAAAAATATATAGATAATATTTTATTTCTCTAAATCTTTTTCTCTAAAATACTCTAATATCCAATATCAAAATATATATATAAAAAAAAAAAAAAAAAAAAAAAAAAGAGGAATATTTCAAATAGAGATTTTTGAGATTTTGCATGCGATCGTGTTGGCGCCTGAAATCTGGTATATGAGCGTGAATGAGATCTATTTTATCATCTCTTGAAATTTTGCAAAGTACGGATGCAACTCCGGGAATCTGGTTTCAATGGTATTTGCACAATGAAATGTTACGTAGATAAGTGTTGTTGTGTGGTACCTATATATATATTGCGGTTTTAGATTGAATCAGGTGTTTATGAACACATCTCGTTCTCGGGCTAGTTAGTTCTTCCATGCTATTCGAGCCACGCATTAACTTGAATCGGAATTTTCGACAAGCGGTTTTGATAGAGTCGTCGGCTGTCAATTTTTGCCAGTTTGACAATAAGTTGAGCTTTGTATTTGGCATACAGAAAAACTTGAGAATACGCAGTATTTCATTTATTGTACTATTATTTACTCAAGGGAATTTCTGGTTTGTCATCGGTGAGGACATCTGGAGCCGAGTTAAGAGAGTTAAATTTCACAAATATCAGAAACGATTCCTCCCCACCCCCTCAGTCTTTCTTAAAGTGAGTTTATTTATGATCGTCTGCATTAAAGGTGAACACTCTACTGCTAATTCTCTTATAAATAAATTGATGTGTCTAATTGAAAACTGTGCCATGACCTCATTTCAAATTGCAGGCATAGTAGGGTATATCAGAGATTTATTGTATCTCTATTTTATAAAAGTATGACATTTTTTTGTGTCTCCAAGTATGTTAAGCAGATAACTGTCGTTGTGTGGTAGCTATATATATTGCGGTTGCAGATGGAATCAGGTGTTTTTGAACACATCTCGCTCTCGGGCTAGTTAGCTCTCTCATGCTATTCGAACGATGTGTTAACTTGAAGTGGAGTTTTCGACAAGTGGTTTTGACAGATACTTCGGCTGTGACTAACACATGGGCTGAAAAGTTCCCGGTCTGGCACACAGATGGCATTGCAATCGCCGAACCGATGCTTTTTTTAGTAAATACTAACATTTAAAAGGCAGCAGAAAAAAGTGTTATGACGATTCGCCGTGTGGATAAAACGTTAGAGTGGTTTTAGTTGACGACTTTGTTGTCAAAGTTGTAACGACTTTGTTGATAAACAAAAAATGGATAAACAATAATTTCAAGAATTGTTATTTGATTGAAAAAAAACACCGTTCAAACAAAAGCTTGGCTTGATAAGCGTTATCCGGATACTGCACCAGGTAAATCAACCATTATTGACTGGTTTGCTGAATTTAAACGTGGTCGTACGGACACCAGTGATGCACCACGCAAAAGAGGTGGATACTCCGGAAAACATATAAAAAGTCCACAAAATCGTTTTGGAGAACCGAATCGTTCTGGAGTTGCAGGAGATAGCTCAGACTCTGAAGATATCCAAGGGACGTGTAGATTTTATTTTGAATGAACATTTGTCTATGAAAAAGCTGTTGTCAAAGTGAGTGCCGCGCATGTTGACTTTTGACCAAAAACAACAACGAGTCGATGATTCTGAGCACTGTTTGGAGCTATTTCGTTATAAAATTATGTTATTTATTATAAAATTATTATTTTATTTATTTATTAAATTATTATTATAAAATTATTATTTTATTTATTTATTAAATTATTATTATTAAATTATTATTATTATTATTATTATTATTATTATTATTATTATTATTATTATTATTATTATTAAATTATTATTATTATTATTATTATTATTATTATTATTATTACTAGATGGAACCCGTCAAAATTTGACGGCAAACAACTTGATAATACCATAAAAGTAAAATTTATAGTTGCTTTAACTTGACAAATTTCATAGTGGGGAGCATAATATGATTAAGTGGTCACAGACTTTTCCATCGATAAATCACATGAGGGGTGTATGCAAAATTTAGAAAAGTACACCCTTGGGGGGTCAAAGTGGGGGGATGGACATGGGAGATGCATAATATGATTAAGTGGTCACAGACCTTTCCAATGATATATAACATGAGGGTTGTGTGCAAAATTTAGAAAGTACGGGGGGGGCAAAGTGGGGAGATGGACATCGGAGATGCATAATATGATTAAGTGGTCAAAGACCTTTCTAATGATATATAACATGAGGGTAATGTGCAAAATTTAGAAAGTACCCTTTGGTGGGGGCAAAGTGGGGAGATGGACATCGGAGATGCATAATATGATAAAGCAGTTACAGACCTTTCCAATGATATATAACATGAGGGTAATGTGCAAAATTTAGAAAGTACCCTTTTGGGGGGGGGGCAAAGTGGGGAGATGTACATCGGAGATGCATAATATGATTAAGCAGTTACAGACCTTTCCAACAATATATGACATGAGGGTTGTCAACAAAATTTAGAAAAGTATCTCTTGGGGGGGGGGGGGGGCAAAGTGGGGAGATGGACATTGGAGATGCATAAAATGATTAAGTGGTCACAGACCTTTCCAATGATATATAACATGAGGGTAATGTGCAAAATTTAGAAAGTACCCCTTTGGGGGGGGGAAGTGGGGAGATGGGCATCGGAGATGCATAATATGATTAAGTGGTCACAGACCTTTCCAATGATATATGACATGAGGGGTGTCAACAAAATTTAGAAAAGTATCCCTTAGGGGGGTGGGGGGGCAAAGTGGGGAGATGGACATTGGAGATGCATAATATGATTAAGTGGTCACAGACCTTTCCAATGATATATAACATGAGGGTAATGTGCAAAATTTAGAAAGTACCCCTTCGGGGGGGGAAGGGGGGCAAAGTGGGGAGATGGACATCGGAGATGCATAATATGATTAAGTGGTCACAGACCTTTCCAATGATATATAACATGAGGGTAATGTGCAAAATTTAGAAAGTACCCCTTCGGGGGGGGGGGGGGGGAAGTGGGGAGATGGGCATCGGAGATGCATAATATGATTAAGTGGTCACAGACCTTTCAATGATATATGACATGAGGGGTGTCAACAAAATTTAGAAAAGTATCCCTTAGGGGGGTGGAGGGGCAAAGTGGGGAGATGGACATTGGAGATGCATAATATGATTAAGTGGTCACAGACCTTTCCAATGATATATAACATGAGGGTTGTGTGCAAAATTTAGAAAGTACCCTTTGGGGGAGGGAGGGGGGCAAAGTGGGGAGATGGACATCGGAGATGCATAATATGATTAAGTGGTCACACACCTTTCCAATTATATATAACATGAGGGTAATGGGCAAAATTTAGAAAGTACCCTTTGGGGGGGGGGCAAAGTGGGGAGATGGACATCGGAGATGCATAATATGATTAAGCAGTTACAGACCTTTCCAACAATATATGACATGAGGGGTGTCAACAAAATTTAGAAAAGTATCCCTTGGGGGGGGGGAAAGTGGGGAGATGCATAATATGATTAAGTGGTCACAGACCTTTCCAATGATATATGACATGAGGGGTGTCAACAAAATTTAGAAAAGTATCCCTTAGGGGGGTGGGGGGGCAAAGTGGGGAGATGGACATTGGAGATGCATAAAATGATTAAGTGGTCACAGACCTTTCCAATGATATATAACATGAGGGTAATATGCAAAATTTAGAAAGTACCCTTTGGGGGGGGGGCAAAGTGAGGAGATGGTCACCGGAGATGCATAATATGATTAAGCAGTCACAGACCTTTCCAACAATGTATGACATGAGGGGTGTCAACAAAATTTTGAAAAGTGCCCCCCTTAGGGGGGGGGCGGGATGGACCCCGGAGATGCATAACATGAATAAGTGGTCAAAGACTTTTCCACCGATATATCACATGAGGGGTATGTGCAAAATTTAGAAAAGTGTCCCACTTGGGGGGGGGGGATGGACACCGGAGATGCATAACATGAAAAAGAAGTCACAGCCGTTTCAACTTGCAACCTTTTTCTCGAAGGCATTTGACAATATTAAATTTTTTTTTACCGAAGACAATTTAACGATATTCTTATTTTTTTTGCGTAATTCGTCAAACGTTCATGGAAAAAATCAGGAAATTCGCTAATCAATAGTTGATAAATTATAAAATTCAACAATCGATAGCAGTAAAATTGGTCAATCGATAACGGAAAAATCACGAAATTCATCAAATGGTCTCCCGTAAAAAAAATTGTCCTGCACACTGATGTGATGATCAAAAGGGTTTTGAAGTATAGGACAAAATTAGCACTTGCCAAACAGCGAGTAATACTGAAAATTTGGCAATGGACTTTATTGCCACCACTGGTCAAACATAATAGTCACACTCACCAATTGCGATGATTGAATGGAAAAAGATTTTTTTTTCTCTGCTGTCGCGCGACAAATTTTGAAACCATTTGGTAAATTTCATCCCCGAAATTGGCAGATTGTGAATTTTTTTCTCGAAGAAATTCGACGATATTCGAAAAATTTTTCTCCCGAAACCAGTTGATGAATTTTGCGATTTTTCCACTGTGTAGATTAATGAATTTTGCACTTCTTCCGCTATCGATTGACGAATTTCGAATTTTATCGACTATCGGTTAACGAATTTCACGATTTTTTCCATGAACGAACAAATTGCGCACTTTCTGCTAATTGACACATTTCGCCCTTTACAATTCAGTCAATGAGTTGAACGTTGTTTCTTTCGAGAAATGTCAGGAATGAAACAATGATTCTTTAGGTTGAATTTACTTCGTTCGATGCCCCATGGAAGAATGTGTGCGATGCAGCAACGGGCGTCACAGACTTTTTAGGGCACCTGCAGACTAAAAACATCTAACCAATCTTCGCGGGGGGAAAATAACAGATTTTGTCAAATGATTGAGGAAAAAACACTACTTTATCAAAGGATAATGGGAAAACATGACTTTTGTTAAAAGACCACAGAAAAAACGTAATTATGCAAAAGGATCGCGAAAGATAAGCAAATTTTGTCAAATTTTGTCGCCCAATAACAGAAAAATCATGGTTCATAATCATTATATCTAGTAGTATATGTAAATACAGTTTGTGATATAAGACAAAATTAACATTCACCAATCGGCGAGTAATACTGGAAATTGGTGATTGATGTTATTGCCACCACTCGCTAAACTTAGTCACACTCGCCAATTGCGATGATTGAATGTAAAATGAAATTTTTTTTCCCGCTGTCACTCAAAGAATTTTGAAACCATTTGGTGAAGTTTTTTCCGAAACCATTTTGTGAATTTCCCGATTTTTTCTTCAAAATCATTTGACAAAGAGACTTTTTTCTCGATGGCATTTGACAATATTCAAAATTTTTTTACCCAAGACAATTTGACGATATTCTTAATTTTTTTTGTGCAATTCGACAAATGTTCATGGAAAAAATCATGAAATTCGTTAATCAATAGTCGATAAATTGTGAAATTCAGCAATCGTTAGCGGTAAAATCGTAAAATTTGTCAATCGATAACGGAAAAATAATGAAATTCATCAAACGGTTTCCGGTAAAAAAATTGTCTTGCACGCTGATGTGATGATCAAAAGGGTTTTGAAGGCATTTATTTTATTTGTTGTATTGTGTATAAATACCTAGGTGGAAACAGTTTGCTTATTTTGTCAAATGTTTCAACAATATTCGACCCAATACGCATGCATAAAAAAAATCTTCCGGTAGGACCGGCCAATGAGGTGAAGGTCTATTACGGTCTCTAGAAACGTGTTTGGGATCATCTCCTGTTGTTTTTTTCTTGCACTTTGCGTTAAACCTAGGAAGGTATTTATATAGAACTCACTGTGGAGTGTTTAGAAGGTATTTATTTATTTCATTTATTATAATTTGTATGAATACTTAGGTGTCCATTTCGGATTTACTGTTTAAAAATGAATTTAGGCTCTTTTAACGTTCGCGAAATCAATCCCGATGGAAATTGTCTTTTTAGATCTCTATCATTTTGTTTATATAGTACAGAAAATGATTATTTAAATGTATGTAAAAATATCGTAGAACACGTAATACAAAATTGGACCACTTATAGTCCGTTTATTATCGGGGATGAATCTTATGGTGTTCCCATTGCTAATGAAGACAATTATGTAAATATATGGTTCTTCATAGAGGTATATGGTTCTTCACACTTCAATAGAAGCATTGTTTAAATTAATATAATTCTACAAATATGATGCAGTTTTAAAATATCGAGTAATGATTAATACTGTCAAAGAATATACTCATATACGTAATTAAGTTTTGGTACTTCTCTATTATCTCATCGACCACTTTTCATAAAAAAAAAACTATCGCCAAATAAATGGGAGAACGTTGTCATTGGAATATCAAAATAAATAAATAAAATATAAGAATTTAAGGATACAATTGTTATTTTAATTAATGAAATAACTAATAAATCAAATAAACATAATGAAAAATACACGCAAATGTTGAATTAAAAACCACTTGATGACATAAAAAACACGTATAATGTTTTCGACATCAAGTAAATGGGACTGCAATTTTGGCATTTAATCATACAGTTTGGCGATAGTATTTTGTTATGAAAAGTGGTCGATGGGATAATAGAGAAGTACTCAAGTTTTTTATACCAAGTTTGAAAATTTATCTTTTTTTGACATTTAAAAAAAATAACATAAAAAAACATTACAAATTTGCCCATTTAAAACATTCAAGATTTGTATATATACAAACAATACAATGTAAATATTAATATTGTTACATGATACATTATATACATTGTTTGCATATATACTTCTTTGTATACATATATTGTTTGTATACATACAAACAAATATAATGTAAACATTATTCAAATATTAAGAGTTTGCAAATCAAAACATTATAAAGATTTGTATACATACAAACAATATAATGCATACATACTCTTTACAAATAAAATAGCCCACTTATGTAATCACAAAACTTTTAAATCGAATAGAGATAATATATTTCTGTTTATTTTATAACTTATATTCAGATGCTCAGATTCTGCTTTTTTCGAACACATAATAATAAAAATATTACTACCGTGCGTACTGTCTTTTGACATTATATTTACATAATCGAATTCATTATCAATCGGAACACCATAAGATTCATTCCCGATAATAAACAGACCATAAGTGGTCCAATTTTGTATTACGTGTTCTACACGTTTGAATAATTATTTTCTGTACTATATAAACAAAATGATAGAGATCTAAAAAGAAAATTTCCATCGGGATTTCGCCAACTTATGAGCCTAAATTCATTTTTAAACAGTAAATCCGAAATGGACATCTAAGTATTCATACAAATTACAATAAATAAAATAAATAAATAAAATAAATACCTTCTAAACACTCCACAGTGAGTTCTAGATAAATATCTTCCTAGGTTTAACGCAACGTGACAACAGAAAAAAACAACAGATGATACGATCCCAAACACGTTTGTAGAGACAGTCATAGACCCTCACCTCATTGGCCGGTGATTTTTTGACGCATGCGTATTCGATCGAATTTCGATGGAATAGATTTGACAGAATTACCAAACAGCTTTAAATATATGGATTAAATTATTATTATTATTATTATTATTATTATTATTATTATTATTATTATTATTAAATTATTATTATTATTATTATTATTATTATTATTATTATTATTATTATTATTATTGAATTATTATTATTTATTATTAAAGTTATGTTATATATTAAAGTTATAAAGTTATGTAAAAAAGTTGTATTTTCTTTATTAGACCGGGAACTTATCATCCCATGTATTATTTGTCAGTTTGGCAATAAGTTGAGCTTTCTATTTGGGATATAGAAAAACTTCAGAATACGCAGGATGTCATTTATAGTACTGTTATCTGCTACAGTGAATTTCTGATCTGTCATTGGTGAGGTCATTTGGAGCCAAGTTAAGTGAGTTAAACTTCATAAATATCACAAAAAATCCCCCCTCTCAGTTTTTCTTAAAGTAGGTCTATTTATGATCGTCTGCATTAAATGTGAACAACTGCTGATTCCCTTATAAATAAATTGATGCATCTTATTAAAAACTGTGCCATTATCCCAGTCCTAATTGACATCACAGTAGGGTATCTCACATAGTTATTGAATCTCTATTTTATAAAAATATGACTTTTTTTGTGTCTCCGAGTATTACTTTGACAAAGCATCTGTTTCATTCTCTGTTTAATTTAAACATTCTCTTTTTAAATTACTACAAAATGTTCTATTTGAAGAAATATAAAAGGTTTCTCAATCTACTCTGAAAACTTTACTCATCATCAGCTAAATAATGAACAGATGTATCGTTGCAATGAAACACATGCTATAATAACAAGTATTGTACTGTTTTTTAATAATAAAATTTATATCTTTGTTTCTCTTGCAGAACAAATACTTCAGAAAACAAATAGATGGATGTATCTTTTGTTCATCCATACAATTCATTTTACAAAAAAACTAAAAATCACGGCTGTATTTAGTTGTTTAAAAGATAAATACGTTTCACAGTCTTTATCTTTATTTTACTTTCATGCTTGAAAAAACCCTTTATTGCTAAATATATGTTTCATAAATATATTTTTTCGATATTTTATGAAAACATCTATTTTTTCGGCCCCTTTATATTTTCTCCATCAAGTATCAATTTGAAATAAAGTTTATTTCAATATTTTTTTTTTTGAATTACAATAAAAGTATTCCACTTCTAACATGTAGATATTTTCACGATTAGTTTTGGAATAATTACTCATTCATTAATACAATAAAAATGAGAAGAGATAAAATGGCATACTGAAAATTTTTCAAATATTTTTAGATAAATTGTGTTTTGTTTCGCTATTGGAAAATAGTTGTCAAGAAAAAAAAAAATAGATGAAATTTATCTTTTAGTATACAAAATTATTTCCATCAATGGAAAACTCAGTAATCGACTGCTTAAAAAAGGAAAAGAAGGTGATATAAAATAACTTTTTGTAATTTTCATAATGTGAAAATTTGTGTTCTTAATATTATATTTAAGAGATTCAGATGATATTCATTTAAAAAAATTATGGGATTTATTAGTTCTCTTAACGTTTTTTTAATAAAGTATCTCTTATCAAAATATTCTTATAAAAAGAATATATAATTCTTGAGAATGAATTGGGAAAAGTGTTAATTGTTAAAAGTAAAATGATTTTGAAAAAGAGTATAAAGGACACATTTGCAATATTTTATGAATTTTATAGGAGGGTATTTAAGTTTCTGTTTCACAACTGAAACGCAAAATTAGGATACATATGCGTGATATATCTTACATTTATACAAATTTTACTAAAAATATATAACTACATATATTATTACAGATAATATGCCATATTCAACTCAATTCTCAGCCCAAGGGTTGCGATTTGCCCAATGAACTTCTATGAGAACCACGAAACACACAATCAGTGATACATATTTATAAAAATTTAAGATCCACATCAATTTTTTTCAAGGGTAGTCTTATCTGTCTCATGTATTTTTATGGAAAGATAAAATGTGCTTTGATATTTATAATAAATTTAAAATTATGTTACAAGACCCTAAATATCATTTGCGTCGTCATAGGTTCTTTTACATGTAGGTTTTTATTTTCTGCGTTACAGTGGTATGTATATATTTTATTTCTGAACGTTAATTATACATTATTTAAAATTAAATTTGCACTATACAGCTTTATATTTAAAATAAATAAAGAAAATAAGAACGTTTTTGCATTAAGAAAAAGTGTAATTTTTTTATATAAAATCTCTTGATTTTTTTTTTTTATCTTCAGAACTTGGAAATTCTGCATTTTGATATTGCCTTTCACATTTACAATATCTGATTATCTGAATTTTATTTTATTATGTTATTTTATTTATTTGACTAATTTTGCAACATTGCTATTTAATTAATTCTGTGATAGTGTTAGTATTTTTACTTATATTGAATAAACATAGCTTGTTGTAACCCACTTAACATAACAAACATGTTGAAAAAAAAAGATTGCTGACATCAGATTTAAAAAGAAATAAAGAATACCATCAAAATTTTATTAAAATGAAATGATATTTTATGTAATGATATTTCCATGTTCCAAAAATGAAAGGGTGTACTAAACATGTGAAACAGAGATTTACTGTAATGGTTTTTTAAAAGACTATGGTCGTTTTGGGGTCCTTTGAGTGTACTACAGTCATGTATCTGATTTTTTCTGTTTCTTTATATTAGCCATTTTTCTACATCAAGATTTTTTTTCAATCCATCTGGGAATAATTATTCATCGTTAGAATCATAGTGAATTCAAAGAAGAGGTTGAATATATATATTATCTATCCTTTGACAAAATTATTGCCTCCGTAGTGTACTGAAAATCTCTTGCATAATGAATTATTTACAAGTTAAAATTATATAAAACCAATATTTTTATGTTATTTTCAAGATTGAAAAAAAAAAGATTTTACTAAACATGTTTTTCAGATTCAGTTTACCTCCATTTCGTAAAATTTTGGCGTTTGGCCTGCAGGTTTTTTGAACAAATATAGGTTTTATTATACATTTACATTTTAGACGGCGTTCTCAAATTACTTTCAAAATATTCTATATTGATAAATAGAGAAGCTTTGCAAAATACAATTGGGAATGTTTTCTCATTAATAATCTAATGAGAAAATATATAAATATATTTTAATAAAATTTTCTCATAATGTAATGTTTAATGCAGTAAAAATGACACATTTGTGATGTTTAACAAATTTACATAAGGTAAAGCTAGGAGAGTCTGCGCACAATTCAAAAGAATAACAATAAAAAATCTAAATATTAATTTTTTGCTAAACTATCCATGAATAATTTTTACTTTATTTGTTTTTTATGTATTTCCAATGCGATTTTGTTGTTATGTTGCAATTTATTAAAACAGTTGTAATAAAACCAAGAAAGTTATTTTGCGCAATATGTCCTTACAGGGTTGGTGTGATTGCGCATATGAGTAGGAGAGATTGTTACTAATAATAACTACAATTAAATTGTTACAATAATAATTACACTTAAATGATATTGTTGTAAGGATTTTGTGAACAAATATTATTGTATTAGGAGTGAATATTTCAACCTAATGATTAAGGAATCAGAAAAAGGCAATAATTTTTTAAACGATTAAAAAATATTAATTAAATGAAAAAAATTAAAGAATCAGAAACAACAAGTTCAGAGAAGATTACAAAATAACATCAAGTTATTTGATAACACGTTTAACTTAAAATTAGTCCATTTTCATTTTTTATTTTTTATGCTAATTTACCAATAAGCTGCGTAATCTCTCCTAGCATGGAAACTAATGGGAACATTGCGCCATCTCTCCTAAGTAGCAGATACGCAAACTCTCCAATTTCGGCAGGAGAGATTGCGCATCCTTTTATTTTAACATGGCCGTTACTAAAACGAACCGTAGGTTTTCACACTTTTAGTCTAGATTAGTAGCTGATGAGAAATCGTTTAAGTTTAAAATATTTTGTACTATTGACATTGTATAGAAATTCTGACGAATAGCTATGATAATTCAAGCACTGAGTTTGGGAAAACAAAACAAAATAGCAATGTTTTTCTTAGACGCTCAAAACAACCAACGTGCACTTTCAAGTAGACACTCCACTACTGCTGTTGTACATCATCTTGCAGTCTCTGCGCGCTCACTCTGCTCCTTCCCCCCGAACCTCTATGTGCGCAATCTCTCCGACTGCGCCATCTCTCCTGGATTTACCTTATGCAGGTATACATAATGAGTATACATAAAATCAGAATTTTCATGAGTCATATGAAATATCAATTTTCTAAAAATAGTTAATTTTAAAATTGTGTTTTACAAATCTAGTAACTTTCATTAAAAAAAAATATTTTTTTTTTTACCAAATTAAAACAGAAATGAATACGAAAATAAAAATCCTTCCATTTCTAAAAAAAATATTTTCTATGGCTTTGAGCAAATCGTTATACATATTTGTTTTGTATCGAAATTTATGTCTAACTAGCTTACCCGCCCGGCGTTGCCCGTGCCAACAACCTTAAATGTACCTGAAATCAGTGTTGAACATTTTTTTATTTTTAAACAAATCTAATGTTGGGGGCCCCACTACCTTAGACAGCAAACACTGGGCGTGCCATACACACTCCCATATATTACCGTAAGTCGAGTCGAAAGAGCCATACCCCTTCATGATCCAGCCCATAGAACCAGAGATAGAAAAGCACCCTTGGTGGTGAAAATCGAAAAGCTCTATCTATGTAGAGTCGAATGAGCCATACCCCGTCGTGATCCAGCCTATAGAACCAGATATAGGAAAGCACCCCTTGTGGTGAAAATCCGAACTAAAATCAGTCAGCTCTATCGATGTCAAGTGGAAAGAGCCATACCCCATTGTGATCCAGCCCATAGAAACAGAGATAGGAAAGCACCCCTTGGTGGTGAAATCCAGAACTAAAATAGGTAAGCTCTATTGATGTTGTGTCGAATGAGCCAAACTGTGTCGTGAAGTGACCCATAGAACCCGAGTTAGCTGCAAAATCCTTTAGTTACACCTTCCACCGCCAGGGGGTACAATATGTTCTATACGAACATAACTGAATTCATTAAGGTTATCGATGTCGAGTCGAATGAGGCATACCCCGTCATGATCCAGCCCATAGAACCAAAGATACGAAAGCGCCCCTGTGGTGAAAATCCGAACCAAAATCAGTAAGCTCTATTGATGTCGGGTGGAAAGAGCCATACCCCGTCGTGATCCAGCCCATAGAAACAGAGATAGCAAAGCACCCCCTGGTGGTGAGAGGAAGTTGATGTAGAATAAATGCAATATTTAATAAAAAGTCGTTCCCACCCCACCTCCTTTATCTCGCCATTTTCGCTAATTATTACAAATATACAAATGTTTCTTAATTACATCTAATGTCCCGATATGATAATGAGATTTCCCTATCTACCTATCCTAATCCGCTTTTCCCTATCATAATAGAAAAAAGCATATTTTATCAAAGAATCGCTGGCAAACGCGAATTTCGTCAAAGGTTCGTAAGAAAAACACGAATTTTATCAAATAATCTCTGAAAAAACATGAATTTTGTAAAAGGATCGCTAAAAAAACATGAATCTCGTCAAAAGGCAGCAGAGAAAACACGAATATTGTCAAACAATCATTAAAAAAGCAAATTTCATCAAAGGATCACGGAAAATGCGAATTTCATCAAAGGATCGCGGGAAAAACGCCAATTTCGCCAAAGGATTACAGGAAAAATGTGAATTTCGTCAAAAGATCGCTGAAAAAATACGAATTACGTCGTAGGATCACTGAAAAAACATGAATCTCGACAAAAGTATGTGGAAAAACACGAATTTCGTTAAAGGGTCACAAAAAAGCAAATTTCGTCAAATGATTGCAGGAAAAACTTGAATTTCATCGAAGGATCGCAGAAAAAATACGAAATTCTTCAAAGGATTGTGGAAAAAATGCAGATTTTGTGAAAGGTTCACAGAAAAAACTTTCGTGAAAGGGTCGCGGAAAAACTGCAACTGTCTTTATTAAAAACCGCACACACATAAACAAACCTATTCTGTCTTCCTGCCTGAGGAAAGCACCGTAATTATAACACCTAGGCCTGAATTTTTTATTTCAATTTAGATTTTTTTTTTAAATTATTAAAACGTGCATACGGAATTCTGGATTCGAGGCTATTCCATGCTCTTCGCCAATCCACAGCAATAAAGCAGACAGCCAATGAGAGCAGGTGTGAATATGGGATGATCCAGGATCCAGCGACGGCAGTTCATGCTCACAGCTGAAAGCGACTAGCCACAGATTTCATTGTTTTGTTTATGTTTGAGTTTTATTTTAAAGAAAAGGTATATATTTTTGGCTAATTGAGGTTCACATAAGTTAGTTTCAATTGTATTCATTCTTTGTATGCGTAGTTGCCCCCATATATTATGTGTTTGGTAAGAATATATTTTGCACTTTACTGAATGCTTTCATAGCATTAGACATATTAGCTCATGTTCTTAAATGAAACAAACTGTTTTCAATAACAAATCTTAATGAATCAAATTAATCTTACACTTTACTATAAAATGTACAGTTCTACAATTTATCGCATATTACAACGTTCTTGGGAACTAAAAATGTAGTCCAATAACAGTCACAGAAAGAAAAATTGTAAATAACAATAAATAAATAATCATAAATTTCACATCATTGAATTAACAAACTCATATATAAGATACAACTTTAAACTGGTATGCCTCATCAACTGTTGTCGAAATCAATATAATGTAAATAATTCTTAAACATTATGAGTTTGCTAAGAAATTAAAACATTCAGTGCAGTGTAGGATGTATTTTTTCCTCAAAACAATTTAATTTGTAAATATGAAGTTAAAAAAAAATCCCCGTTTTCTCGCATATTATGAGTTTTATGAGCAAGTTAAAACATTACGTAAATATGAATGATTTGCGGAGCTGTTTCTATCAAAAATTCAATAACATCGCCCAAAAACCCTCAACAAAAATAATTATAAAGAGTGTGATGACAACATAAATTTTGTACCACATTGCATGTCCGTTCTTGGACGATTCTTATAAAACTCAAAATTTGTCACAAAATGGTGATTTTTTTACAACATGCTTACAAATTAAAAGGGTTTATAATTATTTTTAAAAAATCTCGGCCAGAAATAACATTGACTTTACATTTTTAAAGACTTATTCTTTATAATTATTTTGAAACAGCTCTGCAAATCATTCATATTTATTTATTGTTTTACTTTCTGATGAAACTCATTATGTGAGAAAACGGTGATTTTTTTTTTTTTTACCTCATACTTACAATACTCAAAACAAATTATTAAATATGAAGTAAAAAAGAAAATCACCGTTTTCTCACATATTATGAGTTTTATCAGCAAGTTAAACATTAAGAAAATATGAATGATTTGCAGACCTGTTTCTATCAAAAATTCAATCACATCGCCCAAAACCCTCAACAAAATAATTATAAAGAGTGCGATGACAATATAAATTTGCATGTCTGCATTGCATGTCCGTTCTTGGGCGATTCTTATAAAACACAAAATTTGTCACAAAATGGTGATTTTTTTACAACATGCTTAAAAATTAAAATGGTTTATAATTATTTTAAAAAAAACTCGGCCAGTATTAACATTGATTTTACATTTTTAAAGACTTATTCTTTATAATTATTTTGAAACAGCTCTGCAAATCATTCATATTTATTTATTGTTTTACTTTCTGATGAAACTCTTTATGTGAGAAAACAGTGATTTTTTTTACCTCATACTTACAATCCTCAAAACAATTTAATTTGTAAATATGAAGTAAAAAAAAAGAAAAAAAATCACCGTTTTCTCACATATTATGAGTTTTATCAGCAAGTTAAACAATAAGTAAATATGAATAATTTGCGGAGCTGTTTCTATCACTAATTCAATAACATCACCCAAAAACCCCCAACAATAATTAATTATAAAGAGTGCGATGACAACATAAATTTGCATGTCCGCATTGCATGTCCGTTCTTGGGCGATTCTTATAAAGCACAAAATTTGTCACAAAATGGTGATTTTTTTTACAACATGCTTACAAACTAAAATGGTTTATAATTATTTTTAAAAAAACTTGGCCAGAAATAATATTGATTTTACATTTTTAAAGACTTATTCTTTATAATTGTTTTGAAACATCTCCGCAAATCATTCATATTTATTTATTGTTTTACTTTCTGATGAAACTCATAATGTGAGAAAACGGTGATTTTTTTTTTACCTCATACTTACAAATCAAATTGTTTTGATGAAAAAATACATCCTACACTTCACTGAATGTTTCAAATTCTTAAACAAAGTGATAATATTTAAGAAATATTTACATTACATTGATTTCGACAACAGTTGATGAGGCATATCAGTTTAAAGTTATATCTTATATATATGAGTTTGTTAATTTACAATCTTTCTGTTACAGCTTTTGACTACATTTTTAGTTCCCGAAAACGTTGTAACATGCGATAAATTGTAGAACTGTACATTTTATAGTAAAGTGTAAAATTAATTTGATTCATTAAGATTTGTTATTGAAAACAGTTTGTTTCATTTCAGATCATCAGCAGATATGTGAAAGTTTTGAAACTATTCAGTAAAATGCAAGTTATATTCTTACCTAAAACATAATATATGGGGGCAACTAAACATACAAATAATGAATACAATCAAAACTAACCTACTTTAATCTCAATCAGTCAAAATATAGTCCTATTCCTTTTCTTTAAAATAAATCTAAACAAGAACGAAAAATCATGCGTCAAGCATAGATTATGTAGCACTTTCCAACGCTTCCAAAATAATTTTACAAAACATACCGTTTAATAAGCTAAAAGATAACATCTAAGTAAACAATTTGGAAAACGCATAACATATTTAAAAACATAATTTCAGGAACTTCCAACAGATACAATATTCGGAAAAATATCCGAATACTTTTATTCAGCCCTGTATATGATCTATAGATTTGTATATGCTAGGATGCTAAATTTTAGTTTAGTTAGGAAACGCGTAGCACAGTTTAAAATTATCTTTCTGGAGTTCCTGTCAATAAACGGAAATGTGTTCGCGAACTTTTGTGCTGCCCTGTATAGGATCCACAGAATTTATACACGCCACGTAATAGACAAAAAGCGAGTTAAAATTAAAATCGCGTTTAGTAACTTAAAACGCACGTCCAGGAATTATTGTTAAGAGACAGTAGAGAATTCTTTTGTGTGTCCCTGTAAATGAACGATGACTGCTATACACACGATATTCTGTAGTAAGCCTCTTGTAATGCACCTCATATAAATTTCAATGCGTTTAAAATAGTGAAACATTATTTAAATAAAGCGCAGACGATTTTTCTCCATAGACGTAATGTAACGGAATTTTTTGACTATCCCTGTACAGTAAGTATAAGTGCTATGCACACCCTATTCCATGTTAAGCTTCTTCTAATGCACCTTAGTGATATATATAAATTTCAATGCGTTTAAAATAGTGAAACATTATTTAAATAAACCGCAAATGATTTTTTCCTATAGACCGCAATGTAACGGAATTCTTTTGAGTGTCCCTGTAATAAAACTATAAGTGCTACACACTTCCGTTGAAATAGGGAACATGCTATAGATAACGACAATAACATATAAAAATTGCAGAGCAATCCGAGCATATTTACGGGAGTTAGAGCACGGACAGACGGCCAGACGGCAGACGGCCAGACGGCAGACGGCAGACGGCCATACGGCCAGACAAACCGAAGTCATAAGCACTTTTCAACTAGGTTGGAAAGTGCTAAAAATAAACATTGTGCTACGACCATAAACCGTCGTCGCTGGTCGCTAAATCCTGGATCATGCACCTGCTCTGATTGGCTGGCTGCTTCATTGTCACGGATGGCGTTGCCGAGGCTATTTCATGGGAGGAGCTTGAAATAGCCTCGAACCCAAAATTCCATATACACGTTTAAATTTAAAAAAAATGTAAATTAAAATTTAAAAATCCGGCGGTGAGGTACACTTTCCGGTGATAGTATCTACACATGACAAAAATTTCAGAGTCCTAGGTGTTATAATTACGGTGAAATCATCGGGCAGGCAGACAGACACTTACTCTTTTATAGAGATAGAAATGAAGGCATATACCGGCTGACCAGAAATAAAACACACCTACCCTTACCTCCCTACATATCGATCTACTCACTCAGTGTAAATGATTCAAATTTTATGCGCATACTATTTAAGATATGGGAAAACACCTATTGATGGCGCTGTACAATAGAAAATATGAAAACAAACAAGTTGAAAATTTGAAGTGGATGCATCATATCCATGGAAGTTTCTGTGGAGCAATGAGACTCATTTTCACCACAGTCGGACAGTCATAACCCATAACTGTAGCATTTGGGATACTGAAGACTCCAGTACCTTCCAAGCGATTTCACTTCACTCACCGAAAGTTACAGTCTGGTGCGGATTGACAACTACATTCATTCTTGGACCTTTCCTTTTGAACAGGTTCTTCGTTCCCTGTGACATGCATTGTGACAGCTGAGAGTTACAAATGGATGTTCGAAACTTTTGTTGTACCCCATTTGCAAGAGCGGCAATGTCTTGACTCAATTATCTTTATCCATGTTGGAGTGCCTCCACATCTTGAATTCTTTGTACAATAGTTTCTTCAGCAACGTTCACTAACCACAGAGCAATCAGCAGAGCGTTTCAAACAACCTGACCATCTCGTTCTCTGAATCTTAAACCGTGTGATTTTCTGCTTTGGGGACAATTAAAAAATTGTATTTATCGAGATTTCTGGTAACTTTGGTAGACTTTAAATTAATGTTACTCTGAATGTGAAAGCATCTCAGTCGGCCAGTTACGATCAGCAGTTAAAGAAGCTGTAGGGAGGTGCAGAATTTATATCTTCAATAAGAGAACCATATAGATCAGCAATCCCTGCATTGAAAAGGTTCTTGTCGCATGAATGTTTCACACGTTCAAATAAAATGTGTTTAAAATGTGTGTTTATGCCTTTTTGATCATTTGTCCAGTGTCACAGCGCCATCTATTGGTGATTTCTGTAACATTTTTTCTCGTAATCCGTTTTCCCATGTCTTCAATAGTATGTGGTACCAAATTTGAAGCTTATACACTGAGTAGTTTAATATATAGAGACATCGGAGTAGGGGTGTTTTAATTCTGGCCAACCTGTATATTTCACGCAACGCAACTAAACATTTTTTTATCTTATCCTTAAACTGAATTAAATTCATTTAAATTTTAAAATATCTTTCAAATGTGCACAACGTATATTTTCCCCTTTAACCTTGACTTACGTTACCGTTAAAAATTTAAACATAATAATGTATAAAAATTAATTTTGGTGATTTAAGCTTTATAATAATGCATTTGTTTAAAATTTAGGAAAATATTACATGTGAAATTATCAGTATAGATTTATTTACAGCATAAATGTTAGTCAAAATTCATGTTAGATACTGATTTGAAGACATGAATTGTATTCCTTTAAGGCAGAATGGTTTGGGAATTTGAATGAAGACTATTTGTTTGTTCATATCTCAATTTTGAAATTATTATAGTCGATTTAGAATATTAAGTTATCACGAAATTTAATATACGTCAAATTTTCTATTTAACGTTTAACGTTAAAGATTATTTTATTGTAAAGTATGAAGCGAAAACTTTGTATGATAATTTTTATAAAAAATAAAATACATTTTCAATTTTACTTTTGAAAAAACAAATATTGTAAAATATGTAGAATTTTGTTTTTAATGTACACAAATTACTTCAAACTATTTATCAAACATATATATATATATATATATATTTCTAGTAGTGTTTACAAAAAAAAGTGATGAATTACCTTAAAACTTTACTAGCAAATTAGATCATGTTTTTGATCATAAAAAAACCACCAAGGAAATATGCTTTTTTTTTAACTAAATAATTCTCAAACGTATTATATAAGTAAGTTTTCGCTATATAAAGTTTTAATACATGTTAAATGTACTTTAACTATTTTTTTAATTTGTATTTCAAATTTACTGATATAAGTAAGTACATGTTTACTAAAACAAGAAACATGTATTATGAAAGTGAAGTTTCTAACGAAGACATAAATTTGAAGCGCAAGCCGTTAATGCTTATATTTATATACTTAATTATGAGTGTTCCGGAAAGCAATGGACTATTAGTGTATTGCGTTGTAATGAATTAAAACTGCATTTTATTTTACTGTAATGTTCACAATATAATACTTCAAAATACAGTTTTTTTGTTTATGGGTGTAAAAAGGTAATACAAATAATATAGTTAAAACGTAATCATTGTGGTAAACTATCATGTAAATTACATAATAGTTCTATTATATGTAATGGAACATTACTGTATTCCGATGTAATGAATTAAAACCTCATTTTATTTTACTGTAATGTTCACCATATGATATTTCAAAATACAGCTTTTTTTGTTTATGGATGGGAAAAGGTAATACAAATAATGTATTTAAAACCATATCATTATCGTATGATATCATGAAAATTGTATAATTGTTTTATTATATGAAAAGTATATTATAGAACAGTTTAAATTTATGTAAACTTGGTTAACTCGACATTTTTTTATCCCTTCAGGGTGTGGAATTATCGATGTTACGCTGTATTTAAAATTCCATTAAATCCTAATGTATACATGGAAAAAGCCTATCTGAATAAATTAACAAATTGATGTGTATCATCATTTTGTTATTTGTATTTCTAACTTTAAATCTAGTCAGAAGATTTGTTTAACATTGAAACTAATTAATTAACTTCAAATTATCCTGGAAAAATAAAAACAACTGATGCTTTAAAACCCATTTGTGACCATTATAACAAGAACCAATTTATTATTATATTTTTATTTTTACTTATGTAAAATCTATGAAATAGCATTTGAGAAGAAAAATAAAAATGAAAGGTTAGATCGACTAAAAATAAATGGTAGCTGTGGAGGTGTGATATGCCTAATGCAATTCTTTGATAAACTAGAAACCATGTTATAAAAATGTCTTATGTGCGTTTTTTTTTCTCTTAAACTTTCAAAACACGGACGTTTGTTTAAAAACGTAAAAACGCGGCGGCACATAAAAACGCGACGGTATTCTGTCTGCCCCAATGCCTTTTAAATAACAGCTAAAGGAAGACTTTAAATAATATCCTTGTTTAATGCAACGTTCCATAGTAAATGTAAAAGAAATAAATATCAAATTGAAAAAAATACTAATTTAATTAAAAATAATATAAAACGGATGATTTGTAGTAAAATGAATACATGGCTGGTGTACTCCATACGCCAACGTCTTTTAAACCCTGCATATAAACTTTTGATGATACTCCTTTGTCATGCAATATGTAGTAATAATATAAAAATACTCTACAACAAATTTATATAAAAATATATTGAGACAAACGGAATAAATTACAGAAATAACAGACAGCGTTCTCAGTACGCTAGTGGCGACTTTATCAATAGAAAATAATGAAAGATGACAGAAAATAGTGTACTCTAACGTTACATAGTAGCAACACCAAAGAGTCTTTAGGGGAGGAAAAAGCCACAGGTGTTGATCGCGTAATTATTGGGTTGTTCGAAAAGTTCTTTCCGTTTGGGAACGTTGGTTTATACCAGAATATTCATTATATCATTTACTAGACAGTAATTCCGATATCTAATGTCTAATAATTGACGAACAGAATTTTCCGGTAGGAATTGGTTTTCTCAAACGAAAAGAACATTCCAAACAACCCACTAGTTTGGAATTCGCAACTGTTTTCTGAGAGGCACACCCAGAATGCCGGCACTATCCATGTTTGAATTGTCAGATAATTGATCTCTTAATTTCATACTAATATTTAAGTGAGAAAGCTTTATTGGATCCACAAATAAATGCAGTGTCTGAGACTATACGTCTCCTGTTATGTTTAACATTTAACTACTGTGACAAAAATTGTTCCATAGTTACTGTGAGTGGTTTCTATGACCGCTTTATCGAAAAATGAATAAAAAGCTAAATCAACTCATGGGATACTGTTTCTGTAATACATTTTACGAGCATGACTACTATAATTAAAATTCATCTATTCGGAAATCTCTAGCGATATTACTAGAGCTCTAAAGAAAAGAAAACTGCAATGATATTTATAGTTAAACTGAATGTAAGAAGTTAGACTGTACCTGTTCAGATTGAAAATCAAGGCGATCTATGACACCGCTAACAGTAGTTAGCGGTCGGTTAACAGTAGTTAGGAGTTATATTTTTCACCCCACCTTTTAAAGGTTAACTTAGATTACATCTAGTGGAGTTTAGTAACAAGTTAATAACTCAACCGTTCCATTTTAAATAACTGTCATTAACCGAAATTCTTATGGTACACCAATGGTAACTATAAAAAAATATTTAAACAATTTCGTTAATAAAAGATAAAAAGCAAATCAATGTTATACTCCATTTTAAAACAAAACATATTTTAAATTTACAAATTTAAACAGGAGCATCATATGACAGTTTCATTATAGCACAACATAACCTTGTAATGGTTATTTTTTTTATAATTTTGTTAATAAAACACAAAACGCCTATACACATGTTTTTATATTTTTAAGTAAACCTATTTTAAAATTTAAAATTTATATAAGAACGCCATACGAATTTTCCGCTGTAGCAGAATTTGACATTTCTATTTGTGCTTGGATTGAAAGGTATAATTTATTTTTATAATAATAATTTGGATTATGCTCTATGAAAAAGTGATAATATTTTATAAAATACAGTACACGTTAAAATAATGCTGTAAAATAATTACAACAATGAAAGTCTCTAATGTAGAAAGTAATGTTTCGAAACTTTATCAGTTATTTATAAATTCATATAAAACTGCGAAATTTTCCTTTACACAATTTAGAAACATCAACAGTTCTTAAATAACAATTAGAAAATCAAAACTAAAAACTTAGAGTAAGGAAATAATATAATTAGAAACATTAAATGCTGTTTCACCTTTTTTCTGAACTTTAATGATTGTCAGAATGTTTATTTACCATGAAAAATATTCAATTAATATGAAATTTCATTACAAAGAGTAACAAAGTCGACGCTGTAAAATACACTTAAGATCGTCTTAACGATTTCATTATGGGTTTTTCCTTTAACTTTATTTACATAAAATCAGCAATTTGTAATTTGAAAATGAAAATCAATTAACAAAACGATTTTAAGTAAACTTAAGTTTTGCGGATTACATTTAATTACATTTAATTTTGAAATAGTTTATCATACTTTCCTTATTAAAAAGTAAAACAACTACAGAAGCAGACATTAAAGAAAATCTAAAAAGAAAGAGGATTTAGATTTTATAAAATAGGAATTTTTCAGAATATTGACAATTGCTATTCAATTTATTACTAAAATGTTTTATTAAAGCTAAATTTATAGTTATATAAAACAATGAATTTTATTCAATGAATGAAGTGTGAACGCTGCTAATATTTAATTTAGTTTAAAAAATGTTTTATTAAATACAACTTATTAGAAATAATCATATACAAAAGTTGCGTTTATAATGAATTTTCAAAATAATGTACATTAAAAAAAATACTTTAAAATTATAACGACACAGTAAAATCTGCATACAATTAAATGTTATGCTTCACAACTGTATTCTATTATTTATAAAATTGTATAAAACAATAAATAATTAATTTAAAATTTATCTCTAACCTGTAAATTATAATTAAAAATTTATTATATCTTACGAAAATTTATTATATCGTACGAAAAATTAAATACATGAAAATAAGAATGGCTAATCACCATCTTCAAGAAAATAACTGTAGTTGATTGTAAAAAACATACTAAATATGCATTAACATCCGCGTTCAACAAACCCATAAAACATATTCTTTTCATAAAATCGTTACATATACTCATATTCTTTTGTGCGCCAATGTATAATATCTATAAATTCTATATAGACCCTCTTAAAAAACGTATGTTGTAAGGGACTGTAACAACATACTAAATTTACGTTAGAGACAGCGTTCAACAAAACTCGCCTGTAAAATATATTCGTTTCGTTTTATAAATCCGTTTCAAAAATTATTTTCATAAAATCAGCCGTTCCATAAAATCAGTCCTTTCATAAAATCGTTACATTAGTATTTTTTATATAGTGTAAATTTTAAAAAAATGTAACAGTTTTTTTTATCATATGTATTTAAGTGTTAAATCCTTTTTTTTTAACTTTCAGTGTAATACAACTTTACTTCATTCAAGTTTTAAAAACTACAAGACCATTTCATTAAGCTTATTTAGCAACACTTTTTTTTTCTGGAAAATTAAAGGCAAAATATATTTTTAATTTTCAATCTGAAATCACTTTATTCCAATTACGGATTTTTACATTAAACAAAATACATAGAAAAAAAATCTTATCTTTTGTAATACGATCGAATAAAGTATAAACGATAAATCTGCGTAACAATACCCAAAAGAATACTTTAAACATGTGAATGTTCGCGTTTATTCCTCATTTTTCTCACGTTTAGCTTACAACTTGCAACTTGAGAGTATAAAAAATACCGGAAAAAGAGGAAAAATAATCGTTTAACATAAGAATATTCATTAGAGAGCGATCATTCATCAGTAAAAATCATTAGTTCTTGTTAAAATTAATGAGTATGTTAAAAGCGCATTTGCATGATTAAATGAACTTTTCGTATAATGTAGTTTGTAATTATATAATAAATTACAGAACTCTTCTGTATAACATTACCCTTTATTTTTTCTTGTTTGTAAATCTGTTTCTAATGAAGCAAAATTGAAAGTTGGTTTATCCAAATGAGGTACAAGATTTCATTTCAATCTTTTCACATGTATTATTTTTAATGAATACACGTTGATTTTATTTGAATGAAGGCTCAGTAAATTATAACACAATTCAAACTGATGATTGTTTCAATACTCTTTATTTAATTATACATTTAAGTTTCCAAATATAAAATGCGTAAAATTTACTGTTTATACATATGAGAATTTATTTATGTAATACATATTTATATATACAGGGTGAATCGAAACTCTTGGGCAAAACATTCAGGGGTGATAGTACACATCAAGACAAACAATATTAAATAGGAAACTAAGGTTCCCAAACGTCTTCCAAAGGAGATAGGCGCCATTAAAGTTTAGGGTCGAAAATTTCAAATAATTATAAAAAACGGAAAAATTGGTCGATTCGTTTGAGGTTTTCTCTAAAACTATTCTTTATGTCAGTTTTTCTTAAAAATAAATTTTAAACGAAAAGTTACAAAAATGTCGATATAGGGCGCTTTAGATTTTGGAGTAACGAAAAACTACTTTTTACCATTATTTTTTGTGTCTGATTAAATGCTTTCAAAAGCTTAGCCTTAAACTTAAATTTTGAGCTCAAAATATGAATCGTTGGGAGTGGTTAAGTAGCGCAAACTGAACTGTGTTCAGGAGTTGAAATTTGAACCCCCCTGAACACAGTTCAGTTATTCCCGATCTTGGTGTCGTAGACCAGGCAGAAACTACTACCCCCTACACGTAAATCATTTGTCATAGAAGGATGACAAAATGAAATAAAAAATTTATTTTAAAAATAAATTTTAAAGATAAAGTTTAAAAATGCCGATAGAGGGTGCTTTAGAATTTGGAGTAATGAACAACTTTTTTGTTACCGTAGACCGGGAGAACCCGGGCTATTCACTAATGTTCGCAATTCCCTCCGCCGGCTGTGCGAGGCCTCCATCGTTGCTGGTGGGCACTCTTTCCAGAAGTTTTTGTGATTCCTCATGAACATCATGCGCGTACCATTTTCTACGTGTCAACCTTCATTCATATTGCGCACTACATGCATACATCAAATTGTTTCTTTTTATTTTGCACGGATAAATTTCTCATGTCTGCTATGAATAAATTTTGTATTTAATTTTGTCATTACTCTATCGTTTATTTTACGTGTAGGGGGTAGTAGTTTCTGCCTGGATTAATTTTGACACAATTATTCAAATTGGTAAAGAAATCATATGAGTTGTAATTTTCCAACTGCAGGAAAAATATCAGGGCCAGGATTCGAACCTAGGATCTCTTGGCTGAAGCTGCCATGCTCTACCAACTGAGCTATCCCGGTTGTATCTGGAGGGCATGAACTGGATGAATTATGCCCTCCAGATTCAATCGGGATAACTCAGCCAAGAGATCCCATGTTCGAATCCTGGCCCGGACACTTTTCGTCCAGTTGGAAAATTACAACTCGTATTGTTTCTGCCTGGTCTACGGCACCAACATCGGGAATAACTAAACTGTGTTCAGGAGTCGGGAGGGAAAGGAGGTATTTCAAATTTCAAATCCTGAACTCAGTTCAGTTTGTGCTAATTAATTAATCCCAACGATTCAGATTTTTAGCTCAAAATTTAAGACTAAGCTTTTGAAAGCATTTAATGACATACAAAAAATAACGGTAAAAAATAGTTTTTCATTACTCCAAAGTCTAAAGCGCCGGCCTATCGGCATTTTTATAACTTTATCTTTAAAATTTATTTTTAAGAAAATACTGACATAAAGAATAGTTTTAGCGAAAACCGCAAACGAATTGACCAATTTTTCATTTTTTTTATAAGCATTTGAAATTTTGGACCCTAAACTTTAATGGCGATTATCTTCTTTGGAAGACGTTTGGGACCCTTAGTTTCCCATTTAATATTGTTTGTTTTGATGTGTACTATCACCCCTTAATATTTTGCCCAAGAGTTTAGATTCACTCTGTATTTGTATATATATATATTAAAATAAACAAGTTGGAAATTGTACGTTAAACGTGACAAATGAGGTGCGTTCGTTTTAGGCTATAACTAGTTTTACAATGTAAAAAAATCATTATTTGAGTGAAATAAATTATATCGTCTGCTATGAACGAAATGGGGATGCTTTTTGTTTCTTATTACGTATGCCATGTTTACTGATGCGATGTTTTTTTCTGCACCAGACAGCGCTGTAAAATTCAACATGGAGAACTTGTTTTGCGAATGATTACCTACATGGTTAATATTTCTATGTCTCACGATGAATGAATCTATTGTTTATTTACTTTAATGGACTGAGATATTTGGCTGTTAACCTAATTTTCACTGAAGTTGTTTCAGAATCTATACATTTTTGATTTAAGTTTCTACTAAGTCATCTCTCAAGTACATAATTTTTTTTCAACGATCTTTCTAAACTGTAACTTTTATTCAATTTTATTCGAAAAAATAATTTTCATTAAAAATGGCCGCTTGGCATATGGAAAAGGTGTTGTTAGCCCGTATTTGTTTTTCTCAGTCACATGACTTGCGCTTTTATTACATAGGTTACGTATGATAGGATTAAATAGAATAAAGAAAACTTTTATTAATATCTTTTTAAATTTTAATTCGATTTTCATAAAATTTGAAATGACTTGACAAAATTCTGGAACGATTATATATATTAAATTTCAAACCATTCGGTTGAGTAGTTTTTGCGCTGTTATATGCGGACAGACGGACGAGACAACGACTATACGTATTTATATAATTACGAACGCACCCGAAAACATAAAACACAAATGTTTCTCAACGTTCGCAAATATAACACGATCGAAATTATTCAAGAACCTATTTAGAGTTATTCATAATTCCTAATGGCCTTACTTATGTTTTGACATCTTAAAAACCAATATAATTTCCAAACTGAAAGACGTATTTATAAAAGAAATTTCCTATTCTGCCAATTATTTTCGGAAACGTTTTCGAGTTTTTTTTATAGTGTAGTTAACCGTTTTCTTAAAATAGAATATCGGTGTTTTTAGTATACTATCAATACTCATTTAATCATTTTCTGATGCGTAATTCTATTTATGAAAGAAGTGTTTATAAAAAAAAAAGTTTCCAATTCTGCCACTTATTTTCGGAAACGTTTTCGAGTAGTTTTTATAGTGTAGTTATTAGTTTTCTTAAAATAGAATATCGGTGTTTTTAGTATACTATCAATTCGCAATTAATCATTTTCTGGTGCGTAATTCTATTTATGAAAGAAGTGTTTATATAAAAAAAAGTGTCCTATTCTGCCACTTATTTTCGGAAACGTTTTCGAGTGGTTTTTATAGTGTAGTTATTAGTTTTCTTAAAATAGAATATCGGTGTTTTTAGTATACTATTAATTCTCAACTAATCATTTTCTGATGCGTAATTCCATTTATAGATACAAGAGTAACAAAATAATATTAATTTTAATGTTAATTTTGATTATGTTAATTTATCATGTTTCTCTGTAAAACATGTCTATTGAGCATGAAAATGTTTACTTGAGAATTAATAGTATCTGAAAAACCTATATTCGAGGTTGAGAAAACTGATTAATACAGTATAAAAACTACTCGTAAACATTTCCGAAAATCAGTGGCAGCAAGAAAAGTTTGTTTTTATAATGCTTCATTATATCTTGAAAATATAGTGGTTTCTGTGTTTTCTAAAGATTAAAAAACGCTTTTTGCAACCGTGGGTGACTTGAAAGATGTTATTGTGTATTTTCGTGTGTGTCTATATTATATACTCTTATATTAAGAAATATTTCTATTCTTTTACAGTGTATGTTCTGTTTCCCTTTTTGTCAAATATTATTATGCGTATTTCTATTCGATTAGATAAAACTTTAGTGTAATCTTTTTGTCTTTAATTAAAATATAAAAAAACTATAACTTGTTTTATTAAGATTTATTTAGCTGTAACTTTTATTTTGCGAAAAATGGCATATCATATTTCTATTTCTTTATTCATAAATCTTTTAATTATGTTTAAATAATCTTAATGATCAGTCATCTATCTATAAAAAAAATCATATCGTCTCTCTTAACTGTTGTAATACAACAAAATAAAGTGGTAAAGACCAAAAGAAATCTTTCTACCAATCCCCTCAAGGATACATTAAAAAAAGTCGAAGTTTACTCTTCATTTTTCTCACGTTTGGCTTACAATGTGCCACTTGAGAGCGTAAAAAGTACATAAAAAGGGCACTAAAATGGGTTTAATGAGAGAATGTCCATTAGGAAAAATCATTCCTCAGTATAAATCATTCGTAATTGTTAAACGTAATGACTAAGTGAATGTGCATTTGCTTGCTTAAATGAAGTTTTAAGATAATGAATTCTGTAATTCTCTAATAAGTTATTGAACACTTCTCTGTTATACTGTAATTAATTTTTTAAGTCTAGTGTTAAATTAAAGTAATTTAAAGTGGGTTTATACATATGAAATGCTTCAATCGATTCAGTTTTCAATTCCTACTATTAGTTCACACTCTCCCGATACATATTTATATATCTTGTTCAAATTTTCAATCGTTAATAAAATACTTTTTATTCATCCACTCAAGTTCAAATATATATTTTTTAAATTGTAGTGGATGACACTTGATGTTAATACAGTTTTTTCAAATATTAATTCCTTAATTAAATTTAATTAATTTATTTATTTTTATATGGCAGAAAAAATATCAACATGCAGCCGACTTATTTCAGACATTAGTTCCATTTAAAAGGACTCACTCACAAGTATTGATAGGGCAGTCGGTTAAGCTCTAAGCTCGTAACCACAAGGTCCCAGGATAGAGCCTTGCCTGGGACGGACGGAAATTCTCCCGTACTCGAAAATGAATTTCTCTTATATAAGGTATTTAGCAGGATATAAATTTAGGAATAAAGACCGTCAGTGGCGAAGCGTGTAGATCGCTGGAAAAAAATTCTTTTCGACCTAAGTAGGAACTGACTTAATTTTTTTTTAATATTACTTGTTTAATTATTTACCATACTTAATATAGGGTGCTACTTGAGAGTTTAAAAGTTTCATAAAAAGGAGACTAAAATGGGTTTAATGAGAGAATGTACATTAGGAAAGATCATACCTCAGCATAAATAATTAGTAATTGTTAAACTTAATGACTACATGAATGTCCATTTGCGTACTTAAACGAACTTTTAGGATAACGAATTCTGTAATTCTCTAATAAGTTATTGAACATTTCTCTGTTATACTGCAATTAATGTTTTAAGTCTAGTGTGACACTAAAATAATTTAAAGTGGATTTATACAATTGAAATGCTTGATTTCATTCAATATTTTAATTATATATCATACTTAATGTAGAGTGCTACTTGAGAGCGTAAAAAGTACATAAAAAGGAGACTAAAATGTGTCTAATGAGAGAATATCTATTAGAAAATGACCATTTCACAGCAAAAATCATTACGAATTGTTAACATTAATGACTACGTGAATGTGCATTTGGGTGCTTAAATGAACTTTTAAGATATTGAATTCTGTAATTCTCTAATAAGTTATTGGACATTTCTCTGTTATACTATAATTGATTGTTTTAAGTCGATTGTTTCACTAAAATATTTTAAAGTGGGTTTATACAATTCAAATGCTTGACTTGATTCAATTTTTTAATTATTTATCAAACTTAATGTAGGGCGCCACTTGAGAGTGTAAAAAGTACTTAAAAATGAGAATAAAATTGGTTTAATGACAGAATGTCCAGGAAACTATCATTTCTCAGCAAAATTCATTATCTTATCTCTGACCAGTAGCTAAGTCATAAAACGGTAAATTTAAACATTACTGCTGATAGCAAAAATGTTTAAAATGTTATCGTCCATCTCATTAAAACCCTATTTATATCAAAATATTACTTTTGAAAAAAGTTATGAAACTTATTTTTTCATTGTTCCTTGGTCCTATAAGTTACAATCAGAAAAAAACATTCTCATAATACAAAAAAAAAAAAAAAAAAAAAAAAAAAAGAGAGAGAGAGAGAAATTTAACTAAAAATAGAAAACATCACTTATTAAAATTTTTAAGGATTTAATATCAAAATTTACAATCCAAATGATTTGGCATTAAGTATCTGAACATAAATTTAAACACAGGTTAAAATAAAAATTCGAAATTCAGCGTTGTGATTGAATGTTTAAAATTTATTTTAAATTTCAATATGTAGACGATGACTCTCAATTTTTTTTCCGTGAGTGTGTATTCAGTTTCTGTCGTGAGACACCTGTCCGTGGATGTACTCTTCCTCATCGGCCAGTTTTCATGAATTTCTAAAGCCTCTATAAATTCAAATCTGTGACTACATAATTTGCACTCATGTACAGAAAAGTTCCACCCCCCCTCTATTATGTTATACACATTTTGTTGCTTTTTGACACCTATATATACTGGGGTGGGCATAAACATGTACTGATGATAACAAAAATGTTTAAAATGTTATTTCCCATCCCATTTAAATCTTATTTATCTCAAAATAATTATTTTTGAAAAAATTTTGAAATTTAGATATTTTATGATATCTTTCCCCTATAAGTTACATTTAAATGTTCCTCACATTGTAAAAGTACTATTTTGTGAAATATAAATAAAAAATCAAAACCTTATCGATTAATTTTTTTTTTGTGATTTAATATCAAAACTCACAAAAGTTTATTTTTAAAAAATATATGTACACGACTACTTTCAAATTTTAAAGTAAGTTTGTTTTCAGTTTCTGTAGCCAAGCACGTGCCCTTTCGTTTACTCTTCCCCAACGACCAGTTTTCATGCATTTTTGAAGCCTCGATAAATTTATATCTATAACTACATAATTTGCACTCATGTAGAGTACATTTTTACCCATTAATTGTGTTATAAACATTTTGCACGTTTTTTTTATTCCATCCCCCATATGCCAAATGATATTACACTTGAGTGATATCCCTTGTTGTAACGTCACAATTTATAATAATTTAGAGTTAATTTTGCGCAAAAAATTAGATAGATTGATATAAATATTATATATTTTTAAGATCTTGTATAAACCGTTGAAATAAAAATATAAAGGGGAAAATTATCCAACTCTACTTGAAAGGAAAACCTACTTTTTAAATAATAAACTTTATTATAGTAAATTATTGCATAACTAATTGTTTTGATAACATATATTTTTTTATATGATGTCACAACATTTTACACCCACCCTTCCCTACCTCTCTGTGTCACTCTTTTTAAAAATCCCTCCTCTTTCTTGAAGTGTGACGTATCTAATGGATGAACCCTAACTGTGTGTTTTGGCAAGAAATATGAAACAATGCCGGCCAGGCAGCGTGGTTGGTAGCGGAGGAGACTGCCACGGTGAGGGCCCGAGTTCGAATCCAAGTAAGGCATGGATGTCATTGCGTGTGGGGCGTCAGAGCTGTCTACTTCCTTGTGTCTATCCCGTCCTCAAGAAGAAGATTTATGTAATTTGTCTAAGTCCTGCATCTATTTCTGTGAATAAATAATATGGATCATTCGAGACTGCAGCTTATAGGTCTCAAAGCAATCACCTTCAAATGTCAAAAGTTAAAATATGAAAAGATTCTCCTATCGCAAGAAAACACTGTAAAGATGAACAGAGCGTTCTTGTGATGCGCGTGAAGGGAGTAATGCATTGAACGAATCACTAGCATTTCAGAATACACGAGTTTGGGTACAGTTTCATTTTTTAGTATCCTTGGTAGGCATCAAAGAAGTTCTTTTACATTATTAACTGGAAAACTTTCACTATTTCTATACCAATCAATATATGGAATTGCATATGTTTATCCAATGTGCACCCAAAACATCCTGTTGTAATAAATGTGTGTTTTGAAGGGTGCTTATGCACAAAGATGTAGAAGAAAATGTAAATGCGCTCATAACATCACAAAAGTTTACAAATCTTGCCGTAAATGACGGAGTGTGTTTGTAACTAAAGCTTCAAACTGTGGTTTACATCATGGAGTTTTCTAAATTATGTAAATATACATTGCTGGAATTATTCCCTATATTTTTACGTTCATAATGTTTTAAAATATATACTTTATACTTCCAAACATACTCAATTATAAATGAATGAATTATCTATAAATAAAAGTGTATACAAACTTTAAAACAGTTTCTAAAGTGTTTAAGGTTAGGTAAGTAAACTTCAAAGGAGATTTTAAAATATAACCTTTTATTTTTAAAAATTCGAATGGTCTGAAATACGTGTTCATAAAAAAATAAAAATATATAAAAGTTAGATAGCATAATAAAATTAAATAATAAAAAATATATATTCATTGTTATCTTGAACTTTTAAATAAATATCCTCAATTGTAATCCAAAATTTAAAATATAAAAAAATAATAATTATAAATTCTTTATACCAGATTTAAAATGTTGATAATAATTTAAAATCTCTAATTTTCCTGTTTGAAATTTCAATGTTGATTATTTGAAATAATCAACATTAATTAACTGTAATGTTATAATGCTTGATTAAAATTATTAATTTTAATGTTGATTTTCTTTTATACTTATTACATTAAGAAACAATAATTAATAACTATGAATATTCAAAAATATATATAACAGCCAAAAATAATTAATTCTTCGTGAAATGTCTAAAAAAATAAAAGAAATATTTTCGTTTATAATCTTGTCTTTAAATGTATTTAAATCGCATTTTAATTCAAAGAAATCTGACAAAAACTGTTTATTACTCGATTATCAGGCTTAAAGTGTAAGTGAAGTGTTATAAAAACTTATTTATGTTATTTTCATGCTTGAAAAATCTTTTCTCTTACAAATTTATGGGTTTTGTCGTTTACCTAGAAGTTTGTTTCGATCAAGTGATTATTATCCGTTAAATTTAGGTAATGTTCTTTTCAAGTTACTATTAAAATTTTTCTACTACAAGAAATATAGACGTTTTGACAATCTATTTGGGACTAATTACTCATCGTTAGAAGCATGATGAATATAAGTGTAGGATGTCCTTTAAAAAAAATATGCTTTCTTATTTTTTTTTGTCGTATGGCACTTTATAGAAAATAGTAGGCTGTGCCAATTTAAGATTAATGGATTTAACTAGGAATTTCGCCAAATTAGCCAACTATCGTCCAGTTTGCTTCATATATGGCAACTTATTTTTGTCGCCAAATTTGACGATATATCGCCAAGATGGCCCAAAATTTGGTGCTATTGTGGTAACCCTGTCATTAGTACTTTTCAACAAATCGTCATTGTATTCATATGTATTCATCAATACATACTCATTCATATATATTTCATATAAATGCTGACGTCGTAATGATGCGGTCAACAATGTGATTAAAATGGATGAATGTTTCAACAATGGAGCTATATTTTTTTTTCAATTAATATTAAAGAATCAAATGTTATTTCTATGGGGAAGACACAAGTTTTGTGCTGACTTTTCTCTCCCCCGTTCTTAGGGGTCGAATAAAAACAAAATCAATATCCAATTCATGTATTGCCCTCAGGAATACATATATATTCCAAATTTCAAAGCACTATGTCAAAACGAAGTGGGTGCACAATGACGGAGAAGATTTGACAGTCACATACATACATAATTGTAAGCTAGAAGAAAGCATGTAATAAAGAAGAGTTCAAAAGAGACTGTTTGCAATTTCTACAAATTTGATTGATCAGATATTTGATTTTAATTTTCAAAATTATATTTTTAATTCGATATTAAAATAACATATTTATGAAAATAATAGGAAAAAAATACGCTATTAGTCAAACATTTTTCTTCGAAAGTAAGTCATATCCATTGGCGTGATAAAATGTTTAAAATGTAAATAGATTTGACATAAAAAATTCTTTATGTTATGCTTACATTACTCTTGTGAGATAGATTTCAAAATATTCTAATTGTAAGATTTTAAATGTCTTGACAGTACATTTGGGAAATATCGTCCATTGTAAAATCATATTGAATGTGAACAACAGTTAAAATGACACATTCTCACATATTTTAATGATACAACTTATGTTTCAGCCACATTACTAACATAACACCTCTAATAAAAATATATAATTTGACGTGTCCAAATCTCTTTTTCTGAAAATGCATAATAATATCTCTTATTCCTATAAATTATTTATTCTAAAGATTACAGACGATCATAATTATAATATTTTCTTTTATTGAAAGAAATTGTGTATTATTATTATTATTATTATTATTATTATTATTTTATTATTTTTTTTGCTTGAAAAATCGTAGTAATAAATATGTGTATCAAAAATTTCTTGTATATCTATTTTAAAAACGTATGCCATTTTTTAGGGTCATATTCGTGGATTATATCTCACATATGTCTAATACCTACCATATGTTTCAATTTCTGGTTATTTCACAAGATATTTTTACGAATTGTAATTTCAAATAGAATTTTTGTAAATCTATTTGTGAAGATTTACTCATTGCTCGAATCATAATGAATAAAAATAACTATTTAATTGACTCATTTGTGTATTTTACAAAATTGTTTTTAATCGTATAAATTATTTTTTTCTTAGAAACTAGAATAGCGTCTTCAAGAAACAAATAGATGGATGTTATCTTTTGTTCGTAAAAACAATTTCTTCCAAAAGAAAATGAAATTCACTGTCAAAATCAATGTTTAAAAGTTAGTGAAATTTGACATAAAATATTTTTATGTTAGTTTCATGTTCGGAAATTTTTCTATTCTTAAATATGTATTTCAGAGTATTGTTTTATCTCCATTTTATAAAAGTATGGGTTTTGCCAAGTCTCCAAATGTTGTTTTTATCAGAAATTTGTTTTATTCGTATTTTATGTCTAGACATAGCTCTTTTGAGATTACTATCAAAGTATTTTACGTCAAAGAATATAGACATCTTGAAAGTTCACTTGGGAAAAAAATATCTATTGTTCTAGAAGATTCATTTGCAAGATACATTTTTAATGTTTACAAAGATTTTATGATATATTACTTGTACTATTTATATATTTTCTTTTTCTTGTCACTTAAATAGCATGTTTCGGAAACGTGTGCGTATGTGGCGAAAATGTGCAGTCGGTCCAAAAACGATACCCCATGAATTTTACTCGCCAAACACACACACACACACACACACACAAATAGCTTAAGGAGTTGTAGTCATAATGAAATTATTGAATACTGAAATTTGTTATAAGATCACCTAATTTTCACATCCCATTTCGATTATTTTCATTGTTTTGATAGTTTAGAAAATTTTACTTTGGGATATCAAATGAGAAGTCATTTTATTTTTCATTTATTTTAGACGTTAATTACCTCCGAAACCTCCGAAATACTCTCTTCAAGAAATTTAGAAATTTTGTTAATGCCTCTGGGAATATTTAGTCATCCTTAATAGCTTAATGAGTAATAATAAGAATTTAAATGACACATTTTTTTTTATGTTTACACGGATTTTCTTTTCTGGAAACACTTTTATTTTTTAATAGTAGAATATCATCTTTCAGATTGATATAGATGTATATTATTATTTGCTCTTAATTATTTTTTTCTCCTTATGAAAATGAAAATCACGGACATAATCATATGTTTAAAAGTAACAGATATTTCACAAGCATTATGTTATTCTAATCATAGAAATTTTTTTTTATTACTTATCATATGTAGCTCAGACTTTATTGTATAACAATATTATAAAAATATGTATTTTTTTTATTCTCTGCAGGTTATGTTGATCACGTTTTAGTGTTTTATTTTCTGTTTATTTCAGACGAGGTTCTTTTCATATTACCATCAAAATAGTCTCTTTGAAAAAATAAGTGACAAACCAGTTTTCAATAATTAGTCATCTTTAAATGTATAATGAATATGAAGAAAATTTAAATAGACACTTTTGTGATATTCACGATGATTTTATTAAAAAACAAATAATAATAAAACCAGTGAACTCATGGGAAGCTTTCACACTCCAATCTTTGAGAATATTTACGAATGTTTTCTAATTTAATTTTTAATTAACTTATGTATACCATGTCAAAAACCTGTTCAAATACCTTTCAATGCTACCTTATTCCTCGTTGCGCGTTATGTGCAGGCAAATCAAAAGGGATGTTGACATCATAAATAATATATAGTATATGATTATATATATATATATATATATATATATATATATATCTTTGCTTCAGTTGTAAACTATTATTTTATGAAAACTTATAGTGGAATCTCCGAAAGAAAAATGAAGCTCGTTGCCGTATTCATATAAATGAGACATAAAATTATTTGAAATAAAATATCTTTATGTTATTTCCATACTTGGAAAAACTTTTCTTCTGTGTTTAGTTTTATTTTCTCATTGTTTCCTACAAGGACGGGTTTCGTTTATGCCTAGTCATAGCACTTTTGAGATTACTATCAAGACATATAGATTGCAGTTCAAAGAATATAGGGATTATGACGCTGCTTTTGGGAAGTATTATTCATTGTTAAAAGCATAAGGGATTTCAAGAAGTGTCGAAATGATTCTTTAATGGTACATTTTTCAGAGATTTAAAGAGTTTTTAACGATGCTATTTATGTTTTTATATAATTAGTAAACTATATCTTTAGAAAACATATGTGTAATAAATACCTTTTACCGATATATATATATATTTATATCTTTTAATAATAATAGATAACTTTTTAGTCATCTAAATCATTTCCTTTAAAGAGAACGAATAACCAATATCAAAATATTTGTTTTATAAAATAAAATTGAATTGTAATTTGTTATTTTCACATCTCAAATATGTCGGTATTAATATTTGTAGAGATCTGTGGCAAAGTGCATAGCGACTCTTTTATAAGAGTATTACACTGGACGAATATGTTTTGAGATTTTGCGTGCGATCGTGGTGTCCTGAGTCCTAGTATATGAACGTGAGTGAGACCATTTCTGTCATCTCTTTAAGTTTCGCGATGTACGGATGCAACCCCGGGAATCTGGTTCAAATGGTTATTTATACAATCAGATGTTAAGTAGGTAACTGTAGTTGTGTGGTAGCTATATATATTGCAGTTGAATATGGAATCAGGCGATTTAGAACACATCTCGCTCTTGGGGTATTTAATTGTTGCGTCGAACTCGACACAAATGCTTATCTTATTTATTTTATTAAAAATGAAAATTAACTAAATATATATCTAAAAAAAGAATATTTTTAAATACATGAATATGGAATTAGATATCAAATTATTCCATATGGCACAAAGATTCCAATTAAATAGTTACTTTTTGTATATATAAAATTTTTAATGAATTATTCTATTTTTATCAAAATGTATTTGAGTATAGTATTCTTTTCATGGGCTCACCAATTCCCAGACACAATCAATTTTAGAAAGACGCCAGTTATGCTGTTAGGAATGAAGGGACATTTATTTACGGCCATATAAACGTCAGCGGTGATATACACCACTCAAATAAAAATATATGAGTTATAGTGAATAGAGGTCACGTTTGGAGGGAGACGGAGGACCCACCACCAACGATGTTATGCCGTGGGAAGACGATGCAGAGCCAATCAGTAGAAAAACCGGGTACACCCCTCCAATTATTAGTCGGCCGAAATAGCCACTAGAAAAAAAGAAAAATATATTTTTTTTTTCTAAAAATTTAGACTTTTTTTCGGGGCGAAAAATTACTACTATCGACCTGATTGAGGAGTACAGGAGCCAGAGTAGCCAGTTCCAGGAGTCCAGAAAATTGGGAAACAGCCTCCCCTGATTAGCCGAAGATGAAGCCGGAATCTATCGTAGTGAATATCGGAGAACTCCTCAATTGACCCCCCAGGGGGATACCTTCTTTAGGTATTGACGGGCTTCGCAACCCCGGGCACCTGAGCGATCTTTATCTTTTCTTTTTTCCTCTCCTTTCTCTTGTCTAATCTTTCTTCTTTGTTTCACTCTCATTGTGGTTTCCTCTTCTGAGGTGAGGGCGATTCTGCATAAGCCGATATCATCCTATATATATCGACTTATGGAGAATTGTAAATCACCCACGCGTTTGCCGTGCGTGGCGACCCGTGTCCCTGGAAAGAGGGATCCTGGCAGTTGAGGGAAACCAACACACTGCTTTGGCCTCTGCTTCAGGTAGACGAGAGGTGCATATTTGTCCCGTATGCATCAATCGGCTGGTCAGCTGACTCGTCACTGGCTGAGGATCAAGTGATCGGGCACATACTAAACATTTCGTTAAGGGTGGAAACTGATATAGGTGTGTCTTGTGAACGTATAGGCCCTGGTTAGCACTGATGCACGAATGTGCATCCCCTTGTTGGGCTCGGTAGTGGGTGGTGCGGCCGGGGTCTGAATTTTATTTCTCTTTAATATGGATGGAAAAAATTCACTTCCTTCTATTTCTCTCCCATGTGGAGGGCAACAATCTGTACAGAATAATTCCTTCACACGTTTTTTTTGTAGTTCATCGCACTGATAGTCGCTCTGATAGTTCTTTTAAGAAAACTTCACCTTTTCGTATTGCAAAAACATTTCAATCTGTTTTCGGAGACAGTTATTCACTTAAAAAGCTACAGTCTGGGGATTTACTTGTTGAGGTCTCTTCAGACAAACACTCAAGATTTCTCTCAAATTGCAAAGAAATAGGATCTTTTTCTGTTTCTGTTCAGGCCCATCAAACTCTAAACACAAGTCGTGGTGTAATATCAGAACCAGAACTTTTACTCTCTACAAAAGATGAACTCTTGCATAATTTAAAAGATCAAAATGTAATATACGTACGCCGTATCACTATCCGTCGGAATGAGCAAGTGCTTCCTACAAAACACATTATCCTGACTTTTAATAGCCCTACTCTACCAACTAGAATTAAACCTGCATACCTGAGCTGCCCGTACGGCCTTATATTCCTAACCCTCTTCGTTGCTTTAAATGCCAGCGTTATGACCACAGTAAAACTACCTGTTTTGGATTTGTTGCATGTGCAAGATGTTCAGAAACCGGTCATGAGAGTAACTCATGTGAAAAATCTGAACGCGGTATAAACTACAAGGGTGACAATGCAGCTTATTCTCGTTCCTGCCCAAACTGGATCCGTGAAAAAGAAATTCTTAATGTTAAAATTACTTAGAAACTTTCTTATCCTGAAGCTCGAAATATAGTTGAATCTAGAACACCCTCTGTGGGAGTTTCTTATTCTAGTTTACTCAAGCAACAAATAAAATCCTTAAGAAATATAAGCACCCAAACGGAATTCTCTTTACCAGCAAATGATTCCTCTGTTACACTAACCAGCACTATGCAGAAAAAAACCCGTAGTATGTATCGCACAGCTAGAATAAGACCCCAGCCTGCAATGAAACTTTTGCCACCATCCTCAGAACCTGTGAAAATAGAATATTCTACGTATCCATCTAAACATTCAACCGAACATGAGTCATGTCAAAAATCTGTTTCATCTCCAAAAAAATTAGAAAAACCTGTTTCTCCTACACAAAAACCAAAACCATGTGCATTGAAAGAGAGAAAGAAAATTTCAACCCAAGCTTCTTCACAATGGAAAACTGTGAAGGGAAGAAAAAACAAACCGTGTCTTTTTACATCAGTCCTTGCTACAAAAGATTCAAAACAGCTGCTGCAGTATGCAGAGGAAGCTATGGAATCAGAGTCCTACAGTTCAGACTCAAATGATGATAATTATGATAATACTGTTTTTGAGGTATTCGAACCAACGTAATTTTAAATATATATTTGCTTGAAACTTTGAACATTTTACCAATTTTTTAAAGATTTTCTATTTTAATTGTGAAAGTTTTTGTTTATATCTTTTAGACATTTTGTTATATTTTCATTAAATGATTTTAATTATACATTTATCATCATATCACTCTTTTCATTTAAATGTGTTATTTTCATTCATTTTGTTTTATGATAAAGTTTTAATTCATTTTTAATTTTTAATTTGGCATTCTTATTCTAGTATTTTTTTCTCGCTATTTGTTTTATACACTGTGTGACTATATCTAGATGGGTAACCCCATCCAGATAATTATCTCATTAAACTTTGTTTCTTTTTTAGTTTTTATATTTCAATTTGACGTACGTAATTTAATCTTTTTTTTTGGCGCATCATGTCCCTAAAGGGACTTTGTGCCATAAAAACCCAATCAACCAACCAACCAACCTCAATTGACCTGTCTTGGGAGATGTTAGGACGATGCATTAGTGGCGTATCTAGTGAGCATAGTCAGTGCACTTAGCATGAAGACATTGCCATGCCTTTGGAAATTTCCACGAGTGTACATCAGAGGCGCTTAGAATGATCGATGCCAAAGCTCCTACATTTATGCGAGCCGACAATTCACGCTAAAGAGATGTTAACTGCTGGACAGTGAGTTCACAACATCCAGTGCACCTTTATTATTGCTCATTCCAAAAAAAAGTGACTCATAACCATCGATAAATCAGGTTTGGTGAGACCCATTTATTTTTTATTTTCCTAGCTTGGTGGCTAAATTGTACATATATATATATATTTTATTATTATTATCAATATACAAAATAGTAAGAAAAAGAAAAAGGAAATCTTTGTGCACAAAATTTTAATTATCTTTTTTTAGTAAAATAAAATAAAGAAAAAAATTGTTTTTTTTTGTCTTTGTAACGAAACATACCCCTGATAGATTTTGTATAAGTAGATTTACATAATTAATGTTTAATCTCGCACAAAATACAAAATAGATATGCTGATTTCTGTTAATGCAACAAAATTATTTTTTTTAATATATCTCATAAAGAACGCATTTGATTAAAATAATATTCATTATATATATATATATATATATATATATAATGTGTGTGTGTGTGTGTGTGTGTGTATTTTTATTCGCTGCATTGTCATTTTATTCTATTATTTATTTTAAAAAATTAATCCTACAGGTGGTAAACAAAATTTCGAACCGAGGTGTTACCTTTATAAATTAGCTTTTTTCACAACGCGCAGCAAGTAATATCTTTATTTTTTAGTATATCCACTGTACCTCACGTATAGGTATTTTCAGATCGTTTTTCGGCCTAACATTAATTCTTTCGTGTTATTCGACCCACGTCTTAACTTGAAGTGGAGTTTTCGACTAGCGGTTTTGATAGAGTCATCGGCTGTGAATTTTCGCCTTTAGTTGAACTTCTTATTTCTAATTTACAAAAAATCAGAATCCATGGTATTTTATTTATAGTACAGGGTGATTACAAAAAAAAAAAATCCCGATATATGAGCCCCTAACTATCATACCGTTCACAGTAACCCAATGGAATTTTGTTTTAAATTATTTTGAGGTATGCGCTCTGGAATCATATGAAAAACAACAGTTAAACTTTAACACTTACGGTTATAGTAACAAAACTTCAAACATTTCAAATGGCAACACCTCCTTTTTTTATTGGAATGTGATCTTCATAGTGAAAAACAACAAAAAGAGTTGTACAGTACCTGTAGCACGAAAATCGCCAGCGCTAAACAGACTAAGAAGAAAAGTAAAAGCAACTAATAAGGACAGAGAAGCAATAGAAAACAGAATTATTTTTATGTTTCACAAATTTTTCACTTCCCACACGATGACACTTTGCATACGGCAGATGATGGATAGCACTGAACAATAAAATGTTTTACTAATATAAAGATCACATCCTGATAAAAAAAGAAAGGTGTTGCCATTTGAAATTTTCGAAATTTTATCTCTGTAACCCTAACTGTTAGTTGTTTTTGATATGATTCACGAGCGCATACCTCAAAATACTTTAAACTAAAATTTCATTCAGTTTCTGTGAACGGTATGATTGTTAGAGGCGCATATATCGGGATAGTTTTTTTTAATAATCACTCTGTACTATTATCTATTAAAGTAAATTTCTGATTGGTGAGGTTATTTGGAGCCGAGTTAAGCGAGTTAAATTTCATAAATTTTAGAAAAAGTGCATCCTCTCTCAGTCTTTCTTAAAGTGAGTTTATTTTTAATTGCATATGTATTAAATTCAAATACAAATTATATGTATTAAATGCAAATACTCTATTGCTAATTCCCTTATAAGTAAATTGTTGCATCTTGGTGAAATCTGTTTCATGGTCTCATTTGAAACTGACAGCCCCGCAGGGTATATCACAGATTTATTGTAGCTCTGTTCTATAAAAATGTCGCCTTTTTTGTGTGGACGTGTATTGCTTTGACGAAGCAACTTATTTATTGTCTGTTTAATATAGACATTTTTATTTTTAGATTACTAGAAATTGTTCTATTTGAAGAAATATAAAAGTTGAAATGACACATTTGGTATGTTCACAAAGAGTATATTGCTTTTTAATAATAAAATGTATATCTTAGTTTCACGTATAAAGCAAACATAAAGAAACAAGTAGATCAGTTTGCTTCCTTTTGTTCTTCAATGCTATTCCTTTCATAGAAAAAGAAAAATTTCCGCAATTAATTGTTTAAAAGATAAAGACCTTTTACAGACAATATCTTTGTTATTTGCATGCTTGACAAATCTTTTATAGCAAAAAATTACTCATCATCAGATAAAAAATGAAATATTAAGACTAGTTGAAATGACACATTTGGTATGTTCAATAAAGAGTATATTGCTTTTTAATAATAAAATGTATATCTTTGTTTCACGTATAAAGCAAACATAAAGAAACAAGTAGATCAGTTTGCTTCCTTTTGTTCTTCAATGCTATTCCTTTCATAGAAAAAGAAAAATTTCCGCAATTAATTGTTTAAAAGATAAAGACCTTTTACAGACAATATCTTTGTTATTTGCATGCTTGACAAATCTTTTATAGCAAAAAATTACTCATCATCAGATAAAAAATGAAATATTAAGACTAGTTGAAATGACACATTTGGTATGTTCAATAAAGAGTATATTGCTTTTTAATAATAAAATGTATATCTTTGTTTCACGTATAAAGCAAACATAAAGAAACAAGTAGATCAGTTTGCTTCCTTTTGTTCTTCAATGCTATTTCTTTCATAGAAAAAGAAAAATTTCCGCAATTAATTGTTTAAAAGATAAAGACCTTTTACAGACAATATCTTTGTTATTTGCATGCTTGACAAATCTTTTATAGCAAAAAATTACTCATCATCAGATAAAAAATGAAATATTAAGACTAGTTGAAATGACACATTTGGTATGTTCAATAAAGAGTATATTGCTTTTTAATAATAAAATGTATATCTTTGTTTCACGTATAAAGCAAACATAAAGAAACAAGTAGATCAGTTTGCTTCCTTTTGTTCTTCAATGCTATTCCTTTCATAGAAAAAGAAAAATTTCCGCAATTAATTGTTTAAAAGATAAAGACCTTTTACAGACAATATCTTTGTTATTTGCATGCTTGACAAATCTTTTATAGCAAAAAATTACTCATCATCAGATAAAAAATGAAATATTAAGACTAGTTGAAATGACACATTTGGTATGTTCAATAAAGAGTATATTGCTTTTTAATAATAAAATGTATATCTTTGTTTCACGTATAAAGCAAACATAAAGAAACAAGTAGATCAGTTTGCTTCCTTTTGTTCTTCAATGCTATTCCTTTCATAGAAAAAGAAAAATTTCCGCAATTAATTGTTTAAAAGATAAAGACCTTTTACAGACAATATCTTTGTTATTTGCATGCTTGACAAATCTTTTATAGCAAAAAATTACTCATCATCAGATAAAAAATGAAATATTAAGACTAGTTGAAATGACACATTTGGTATGTTCAATAAAGAGTATATTGCTTTTTAATAATAAAATGTATATCTTTGTTTCACGTATAAAGCAAACATAAAGAAACAAGTAGGTCAGTTTGCTTCCTTTTGTTCTTCAATGCTATTCCTTTCATAGAAAAAGAAAATTTTCCGCAATTAATTGTTTAAAAGATAAAGACCTTTTACAGACAATATCTTTGTTATTTGCATGCTTGACAAATCTTTTATAGCAAAAAATTACTCATCATCAGATAAAAAATGAAATATTAAGACTAGTTGAAATGACACATTTGGGATGTTCAATAAAGAGTATATTGCTTTTTAATAATAAAATGTATATCTTTGTTTCACGTATAAAGCAAACATAAAGAAACAAGTAGATCAGTTTGCTTCCTTTTGGTCTTCAATGCTATTCCTTTCATAGAAAAAGAAAAATTTCCGCAATTAATTGTTTGAAAGATAAAGACCTTTTACAGACAATATCTTTGTTATTTGCATGCTTGACAAATCTTTTATAGCAAAAAATTACTCATCATCAGATAAAAAATGAAATATTAAGACTAGTTGAAATGACACATTTGGTATGTTCAATAAAGAGTATATTGCTTTTAATAATAAAATGTGTATCTTTGTTTCACGTATAAAGCAAACATAAAGAAACAAGTAGATCAGTTTGCTTCCTTTTGTTCTTCAATGCTATTCCTTTCATAGAAAAAGAAAAATTTCCGCAATTAATTGTTTAAAAGATAAAGACCTTTTACAGACAATATCTTTGTTATTTGCATGCTTGACAAATCTTTTATATGTGCTTCACAGAACATATATCTTATTTTATGAGAAACATATGTCTTATCGGCTTTTTATGTTTTCTCCATCAAGTATCAATTTGAATTTTCTTCAATTAAATTTTTTTTTAATAACAAGCAAAATATTTTACTTCAAAAAATGTTGAAGATTTGACAATCAATTTGGAATAATTTTTCACTGATTGAAATAATACATATGAAGAAGTATTAAAATGAATCACTGTAATTTTTAAAATATTTTTTTCTGATATAAATAATGTTTTTGTTTCGCTACTAGAAAACAATTGTCATGGAAACGATGGATGAAAATTATATTTTACTTGCCAGAATTACTTCCTCTAATGATAATTGAACTCAATAATCGACTGTTTAAGTAAAAAAAAAAAGAGAAAATTACATAAAATAACTTTTTTTCATGCTCTGGAAAATTTTATTCTTAAGTATTATTTAAGATATATAGATTATCTTCATTTAAAAAAAGTTTAGGATTTTTCAGGTCCCTTAATACTTTTTCAAGAAAATATTTGTTTTATATGTCATTTATATCTAGACGTAGCTGTTTTGAGGTTACTTCCAACATAGTCTCCTTCAATGAATAAATAATTTTTGACAATGAATTGAGAAAAATGCTTATTGTTAAAAATATAATGATTTTGAAAAAGATTTAAAATGGCACATTTGCAACGTTTAGAAACATTTTATGAGCTTTTAATAATGCAATTTATATTTATGTTTCACTTCTGAAAAGTATCTTTATTATACGTATGAAATATAGCTTTCACCTGTATCTAGATATTTTACTAAAATATACATAACTACATCTTTTGTAACTCTGAAGAATGACATACTCAACTTCTAGCCCAAGGGCCGCCTGCGACAAAATGGTATTCTATATGCGCCACGAGACGCACAATTATTAATACATATTTATAAAAATATAAGATAAGGTAAAGCTAGGAGAGGTTGCGCACAATTCAAAAGAATAGCAATAAAAAATCTAAATATTAATTTTTTGCTAAACTATCCATGATTAATTTTTACTTCATTTGTTTTTTATGAATTTCCATTGCTATTTGTTGTTATGTTGAAATTTAATAGAACATTTCCAATAAAACCAAGAAAGTTATTTTGCGCAATCTGCCTGTACAGGGTTGGTGTGATTGCGTACATGGGTAGGAGAGATTGTTGCTAATAATAACTACAATTAAATTGTTAACAATAATAATTACACTTAAATGACATTGTTGTAAGTTTTTTGTGAACAAATATTATTATATTAGGAGTGAATATTTCAACCTAATTATTAAAGAAACAAAAAAGGCAATAATTTTAAAAACGATTAAAAAATTTTAATTCAAGAGGAAAAAATAAAAGAATCAGAAAAAGCAAGTCCGGATAAGATTACAAAATAACATTAAGTTACTTGATAACACATTTTACTTAAAATTAGTCCATTTTCATTTTTCATTTTTTAATGCAAATTTACTAATAAGCTGCGTAATCTCTCCTAGCATGGAAACTAATGGGAACGATGCGCCATCTCTCTTAAGTAGCCGATGCGCAAACTCTTCAATTTCGGTAGGAGAGATTGCGCGGCCTTTTATTTAAACACAGCCGCTACTAAAACGAACCGTTGGTGTTCACACTGTTAGTACAGTGTAAGTTAATTAGTAGTAAAGTTAATTAGTAGTAAATTAGTAGCTTATGAGAAATCGTTAAAGTTTTAAATATTTTGTACTACTGACATTATATAGAAATTCTGACGAATAGCTATGAAAATTCAAGCACGGATTTTTGGAAAACAAAACAAAATAGCAATGCTTTATCTTAGAAGCTCAAAACAATCAACCTGCACTTTCAAGTAGACACTCCACTACTGCTGTTGTACAACTACCTGCAGTCGCTGCGTGCTCACTTTACTCCTTCCACCCGAACCTCTATGTGCGCAATCTTTCTGACCGCGCCATCTCGCCTGGATTTACCTTGTTTGGGCTATGGGTTACCTGGGCTTGTTTGGGTTACCTGGATTTACCTTATAATGGCTTCACTATATTCTTATATGTTTTTATGTGACTATAAAATGTGCCCTAGTATTTATAATTAATTTAAAATTATGTTAAAAGATCGTAAACTCAATTTGCATAATCAAAATTTCTTTCATATGAATGTTTTATTACGTCACAATGGTAACAATATTTTCAATCATGGACGTTATTTATACATTACTTAAAATTAAATCCGTACTATATAGCTTTATATTTATAAAAATTCTTTTTCATTAAGGTTTTATTTCTTATATAAAATCACTTGATTTATATTTATCTTTGGAACTTGTGAAATATGCATGATGATATTACGCTTTATTCTTATTGTATATCTAAATTTGTGAATTTTGTTTTATTACTGTGTTATTTAACTTATATTTCTACTTTTAATATATTACTATTTAATTGCTTTTGTGATATTATTACTCTTTTTTTCCATTACATTACATAAGCGTAGGTGTGTTGCAGCCCACTTAACATAACATTTATGTTTGCATCCCACGAGGTATAAAAGATTATTATGGCAGATTTAAAAATAAATAAAGAATCACCATCAAAATTTTATTAAAATGTAAAGACGTTTTAGATAATGTTATTTTCATGCTTAAAAAATGAATGATTTTACCTTATGAGTAAATGAGAGTTTTATTGTAACAGTATGTTGTAAGACTATGTTTTTTTCGGATCCTTTGGGGTAGCTTTAGTCATGTATCCGATTCTCTTTCGTTTATAGTGGTTATTTTTCAAGTTTAAATTTGTTATTCAGTCTATATTTGAATACTTATTCCCCGTTAGAGTCATAGTGAATATAAAGAGGAGTAGAATTAACACATTTGAGATGTTCACAATACTTTTATGGATTTCTTTCGTAAAATTTATAAATTTACTTTCTGTTTCTCTTATAAAAATCGCTTGTAATCTTCAGAAAACACACACACACACACATATATATATTTATATTATCTATCATTTGTCAGTATTATTGCTTCCATAGGGTACTCTTTCATAATCAATTATTTACAAGATGATATTTAACGGACAATATCTTTATGTTATTTTTAAGATTGAAAAATATTTTATTGTTAAATATGTCTTTCAGATTCTGTTTTATCTCCATTTTGCAAAGGCTTGACATTAGGCTACTCCCAGGAGGTTTTTCGAACGACTATCTATTTTATTATACGTTTGTTTTAGACAGAATTCTTTTCAAATTACTGCCAAAATATTGTATACATCCAGAAATAGAGAAGTTTTGCAAAATCCAATTGGGAATAATTACTCATTTGTTATAATATATTGTACAAGAGAGTAAAAGTGGCACCATTGTGATGTTTAACAAATATATGTATAATAGACTAATATGCCTGTGTATTTAATGTATATATATATATATATATATATATATATATATATAATTTTCTATTTATTATTTATTATATTTTAACACTGCAGTGCATGTCGTTAACCATGCCCTCCTGCCTTCTGGTTTATTTTGCCTGGTATTATTTAATATTAATAATTTTGAGATTTTTATATTTAAATTATAGTTTTAATTAGTTATATTTTAAGGTTCAGATGATTTATTGTTATTTGTTTTTCGTATATGTGGTGTAATTAGTGAAAATTTATAATTGATTTTGAATATATATATATATATATATATATATATATAAACAGAATTTTATAGAATCATACGATAAATCCATTTTCTAAAAATAGATAATTTTGAATTTTTGTTTTACAAATTTAATAACTTTCATTTAAAAAATATTTTCTTAACCGACAAGAAACAGGAGTGTACCTGAAAATCAAAAGCCCTACATTTGGTAATAGTCATTTTTACGGCTGTGAGCAAATCTTCAAATTTGATTGTTTAGTATCTAAATGTAGGTATAATCAAGCCATATATATTTTACCAGACATGCTTAAACGTTTTTAATACTTATTCTAAAACTGGTTTAAATTCATTTACATTTTTAAAAAACTTTTCAAATATGCATAACATATTTTTGCTCGTAAACCTCTACTTATATTACCGTTAAATATTTAAACATATTAATATCAAATTAATGTGGTGTTTTAAACATTACAATAATGAATCTGTGTAAAATATAGAAAAACATTACGTATAAAATGATCAATATTGAGTTATTTTCAGCAAAAATGTTATTAAAAATCCATGTTAGATACTGAATCAAAATTACGAAAAGTGTTCCTTTTTGGCAGAATGTTTTTTGGGAAGCTGAATGAAGTTTGTTCATCATGGCCGTGCGAACTGAAAACTGCACCAGGGACAAATTTTCAATTTTGCGCCCCCCCCCCCCCCCAAAAAAAAAAAAAAAAAAAAAAAAAAAAACACACACACTCCTTCTCTTTGTGATATGTGTCAAAAAATTGATAAATTGCAAAAACATAAATAAATTATATTGAATAAATATCTCGCGTTTATTTCGGAACTTTAAAAGATTTAATTTTAATTTAGAAATTCCAAACAACTGAATAACATGAGGAAATTGCACTTATTTCCTAGAGCAATCATGATGTTTTGCAACAGAAAATAAAAGAATGGGGAAGAGAGAAAAATAAATTCTCCGGAAAATGATCGACGACCAAAAGCTGAATAAATAAATAAATAATTCAGTAGTACAAATTTGGCGGCCCCTCAACTTCTGGGCTCGGGGCAAAGACACTCTTCACCCCCCCCCCCTTCGGCGCTGTTGTTCATACTTTAATGTTGAAATTATCATAGTAGATCAAATTTTGACGAAAATTTATGTATGTCAAATTTTCTAAATGACGTTATTAATGTGTTTCTTACTTTTATTAAAATAATAGTAAATTTAAATGTCTTTTTGAATTAGAAAGAGTTATTACAGAAGGTCGTTTCCACTTTATGGAAACGATTTTCAAAGTTAATTTCAACGCATAAATGACATATTCTTTGTAACAATTTGGCTTTGTTGGATAGTCTTGACTTTTTACTATAACTCTGACTCAAAATTTCTATGATGATAGAATTTTCTTGTTACAGTCCTGTCAGTTTTTTCTGGTACTTCTTGTAAAAACTTTTCAAAGTCCTTTCAATATTCTTGAATTCATTTAAACAACCCAAATGCACACAAAGGCCATTGATGAGGCAAAGTGGGTGCTTTAGGTGATTTTACATTCATTTCTTTAATTGAGACACCATTTATTTCCGTTTGGGATTCTTTCTTTGCTAAATATGCGCCAGCTGAGTTATGGAAGAGCGGCTTACAGAATTTGTACATATGAAGCTCAATTAATGTCTTCTTCATATAAAGCTGGAATTTCTTCTTAAAAAATTGGTTATAAAATATTTTACTGATAATAAAGTGAAATAATCTTAGCTTTACTGCATTTGTTACTTTAAAAAAATCATAACAAAATCGAACAGCAATCATGAATTCTTTTGGAATTTTGTTCTTTACATTCACAAATCCATTTCTTTTTTTTCTATTAATTGATGAAAATTGCTCTTATTTTGATATACTCACTTAAATAAATCTATGTTTAATCCAGTGTTACGATAAATTTTTATTTATCATCACCTATGTGTTTATTATCGAGCGTTAGAAAGTGCTATCCACAACACATTGAAGACATTGTAAAGTTTTCCAAGAGGTCTGGGAGAAAATTGATAATATTGTACTAAGAGAAAAATGGACTATGATGGAAATTGCGATTCAAAGTTATACTCAAGAATCGGGGCTATACAGTAGAGTAAAATTGTCGCAAAGAATATGGCGTATATGTTCAAAAATTAATTGTGAAAATTGTTCCCGAAAAGTGTGAACGACCTTCTTTATGTGTAGAGTATGAAGTGAACAATTTGTATGACATGTACTAAAAAAATCTATTTCTGTTTTGAAAAAATAAATAAATAGTATAAAACATATAGAACTTCGTTTTTAATATACACAAAGTACTTTAGACTTTATGTTCTTCTAATAGTTTTCGGCAAAAACGTGATTAATTACCTTGTACCATTACTAGTAAATATATCGAGCACTTATTCCTTAAATAAAAAAAACACACACCCAGCAAATAGAGCATTACTTCTGAAAATTATTAATTTACAAACTTATTATATAATAAGTAAGTTTCCACTTTATAATGGTTTAAGACGTAGTTATTTTGAATACATCCAATAAGTTTGAATTATTTTTGATTTTATGAATTTATTTTTTTCAAATTTATCATTATATGTAAGTTTATGTTTACTAAAACAAAAAACATGTATTCTAAAATCGAAGATTATAATGAAAATATAAATCGAATACATAAATTTAAAGCGTAAGGGGCTAATACATAAATTTATTTTATTCTTATGGGTGTTCTGAAATGTAATGGAATATTAGTGTCCTGTGATTTAAATACTTAAGACATCATTTTATTTTATTGCAATGTTCAAAGTATAATATTTCTAAAAACATTTCTTTAAATATTTTTTATGGGAGGAAAAATGGGATACAAACAATATACTTGAAAAATAATAACTATGGAAAGATATCATGAAAAAAGTAAACATATTTGTATATTACACTACAATGCATTATTTATTTATTTAACATATGTTTTTAAACTTTTTCATCGTTCTTGTTCAAAAAAAATATATAGTTTATTTTAGTGGAAATAGAAAAAAAATATTCACATTCTAACATTGTTAAAAAGTTTATGTTGGGTCGAACCAAATTTTGGTTTTGTAGTATCTATAACCATAAGACGGCGATATCGCGTTCCAACATTTGGAGCAATGATTCAGCCGTAGTTTAAAATATAGGAACGAGATTTTTCTTTATTATTGTTTCAGATAATGCAGAAAAAATTGTTCAACAGAGCAGAATTTTTTAAACAGTTGAAGGGTGGCATTTTTATAAAATCGTTGTTTAATTAGACCTGTTTCTCAAGAACTTGTAATTTAGAAAATTTGCGTACTGATTACAAACTTTTAAGAAGTTGGAAATTGCACGTTAAACGTGACATATGAGATGCGTTCATTTTATAACTAGATTCACAGTGTAAAAAAAAAATCATCCTTATTATTTCAGTGAAATGAATTGTATCATCTGCTATGAGAGAAATGACTTTTTTTTCTTATTACGCATGACACTTTTATGTATGCGATTTTTTTTCTACACCAAATAGCGCTGGAAAATTCACTATGGGGATCTTTCTTTGCGAATGAATGCCTCCATGGTTTAATATTTTTATGACTCACGATGAATGAATATTTTGTTTATTTACTCTAATGGATTGCGATATTCGGCTGTAAACCTAATTTCCACTGAACTTATCCCAGAATCTATACATTTTTTATGTAACTCATATCTCAAGCAAACAATTTGTTTAAACGATCTTTCTAAAAATGCAACTTTTATGCAATTGTATTCGAAAAAATAATTTTTAATAAAAATGGCCACCTGGCATATGATAAAATAAGTGGTTTGCCAGTAGTCGTCAGTCACATGACTTGCGATTTTCTTTTATAGATTACGTAACGATACGATTTAATAGAATAAAGAAAACCTTTTTTAATATCTTTTTAAGTTTTGATTCGATTTTCATAAAATTTAAAATGACTCGAGAAAATTCCGCAACGATAATATACATTAAATTTCGAACCATTCGGTTGAGTAGTTTTTGCACTGTTATATGCGGATGGACGGACAGACAGACAGACAGACGGGTGGACGGACCAGACGTCGACTATAGGTGCTACGTATTTATATAATTACCAACGCACCTAAAGAACTGTAAATATACACGTTCAATCGAAAATATATAGTTTGTCTAACTGGAAATTGATTTAGATGATATTTCTTTGAAGGGAAAAGGGACAAATTTTACTTTCATAAAAAGTTATTGTTTGATATTTTTTAAAGAAAATGTTCATCTGGAATAAACTTCCGAAATAAAGCATACTGATCTAGTCTGCTGTTCCAATCCAAAGCTTTCTTCAATGTCCTTCATGTTAACACTTCAAAAAGCATATTTTTTTTAATTATGCATTTTAGAAACAAACAAACAAAAAATAGTAGTTAAGAGATCTGTTATTTACTAACTTAACTTTATTTATCTGTTATTTTATTTTACTACACTTCAAGTTTTTTGTCAATAAATGTTTTAAAATTAAGGAGAGATGGACAATTTCGTAATGAAGTCTGATCAACGGTCATATATAAAAAAAGTGAAATATTTTGCGTATTATATGTATGCAAATTAAACCTAGATTGAACAACGCGATTAGGTTTGATTTGTTTTCAACTTTTACCATGTCTGTCTCGAAAATCGAACAAAATTCGCTATAACAGCACCATCTTCAGGGTGATTTTATCCAAAATTTTATACAAAAACTGTCCTCATACATTGCATCTAATTATACAATTTCGTCAAAAAATATTCATATATTCTTAAACTTTAAATAAATTTGAGAAAATTGCATAAAAATCGCTCTTACAGCTCTCCTTTCTGTCGGAATACCCCCAATTTCAACTGGGACCGGACGGTCATAGTCAAAAACATATAAATAAAGTTTTGTTAAATTCTATTAAATCTTACCTACTATTTGAAACTTCGCACACTTTCTGATAACACAATAAAAAATACGACATAAAAATCGCTATCACATCACTCCTTTCCGGCAGAATATCTCCAATATCAACTGTGACCTACTAGCCATAGGTAAAAACCTATATATGATATTTGGCTCAATTCTATGCATAACTGCACACATTTTTCGATGATGCAAAGAGGCCACACAGACACACGAACAGACATACATTCAGTAGAAACGTGTTTTTCGGTATTTTTTACCTCTAAAACTTTTGAATCTGTCAAAAACTGGAAGTGAAAAAGATATAGATGTACTTTCGATACTTTATTCTATTATAGATAGAAGAAAGTAAAAAACATTACAAGTCCTCTTAGGCGAGAACCCAAAATATATGTGTAATACAGAGGTTTTAGAAAGACGACCCCGTCGTATTGGTCTTCTGGAAGGGGATTACTCGTGTACCACAAAATATTTAACTACGTATTAATATGATTTTACGTATAAACAGAATCATTTTTTTTTATTAACATTCTAAATAACGAGTTATATACTTTGCGGTGAGTTTCATAATCATAAATTTCATTTCTTGCAGAATTTTTTTTAGTTTTTGAACATTTTTAAAACGATAATCTGAGAAAAGTATACCGTTGTTCTCTAACCTACAGAAATAAAGAAAACGTTTTTGTCTGGAAAGATAAGGACTAATATTAAGAAAAGCGTAGAAATATTGATATTTGTAACCAGTCTATAAATAATATAGTTCATCATATATATAATTTGTTTGGTCTATATTCTTTAAACTTAACTTGGGATGTAGTACCATTTAAACCCAACCTATTTTACTACACCTGCAATTTTATCATGAATCAGTAAGATTCAGATAAAAATAATAATGTGTATACTTGATTTATACTTGCTAATTTATTCAACTAACAAAAACATTCTCGTAAAAATACAATTGTTTTTATGATAAATTCATTAATTGGGTTTTTGTAGGTTATAAGACTAGGTGGTAATAAAATGTGATAATGGCGCCTGTTGCACGAAAAGTTTTACGAAGACAGTTAAAGGTAAGATGCAAGTGTGTGGAAATCAGTGGATTTAAATATTACATAATAGAAGGAGATATCCTAAACAAAAAAAGTTTAAATATTTATGATAAAAAGATTTAACAACTGCTATTAGAATTATTTTTTTTCTCTATAGCTAAATTGAAAATCTTACAAAAATAATTCTTTAATTCTCAACTTTATATGTAAAAGAACTTATTTCTTCTGCAATTATAAACATAAAAAAAATTACTCGACTATATTATTTGGCAGTGTTATTGTGTATTCGTACACGAATGAATACACAACGAGTTACATGTAGTACTACCAACATAAGAGGTAAACGGAAAGTATGTGCAAAATAGAAAAAAAATACGTAAAATTATATATGTATGTAATGTACATATGTATAATATACATATATATATTTCTCCTTTTTTAATCGAAGAAAATACGCAAATTTTTCGGTATTATTAGACAATACTACAAATTCTATGATTACACAATTCCAAATTCTGTGATTTTAATAATATATAGAAAATTCCCTGTCTTCAGCAATAGTGCTGGAGTTCTTGGAAATTCACTCACTATAAAATATACATATGTAAATATAATATCTTTGAATTCAAAATATACCGCAAACACGTTCTATCAACAAAATCTTACCATACCTCAATTTAAAGATAGGTACGTATAAAGTGTATACAGAATATATATAAAAAATGGTCATTGCTCAAATTAATATGCTGGTCTGTCATTCCATGACAAAAAAAGATTTACAAAGGAACTTGTGTCCGAAGATGCAAAATGAGACCACTGGAGGTCAATGTTCCCAGGCTTAGAAGGGTAGAAAGAAAGAATGTCGAAAGAGGTGTTAATATATCTTTTATTAAATAACATGGTTTAATTTACAGAAAATATTCAAAATTCCTTAAAATCGCCACAATGCATTATGCTCCATAATGTTCACGTATGGATTCAAGAACCTGTTCAAAATGGGCATGTGTGTCACGAACACGTGACACCGCTTCCACAATCCTGGCAGTTTCCGACTCATTTTCGGACGCCAGTTTCTATGTAAATATTGTTTCTCATGATATGACAGACCAGTAGGTTAAGTTTGGCAACGACCTTCTGAGATACCCTGTATATATATATATATAACAGAGAACACTTTTAAAAAAATCACGAATATATTTAATTGAAGCATAACTCTAATTTTATAATTTTTAAAATGCAAAAACTTTTGTAGTTTGCATATTATTTCCCCATTTCTGTTAGGTTTACTGGATGGACGAATCTTAATTTCCGGAAGGCTTTTCGGAATTTGCTTTCTCAGGTGAAAGCAACATGTGTGAATTCCGTTACCATGGTAACTAGAGGTTTTTTTTTCTCTCTACCTGAAATAGTTTCTTAAAAAAAATCGCCTCTTCAATTTCATTTTATTTGACGTTTTATTTTCAGTTTCTTTCAAACATTCGAACTTTTCTGGCACTTTTTAGACATTTTCCCTAAACTTCAAGTAAAATATCTTCTAGTTAGAATATGTTGTGAATTCTAAGGAATTAATTTCTTTTACAACGTTTTAGTAAATTTACTTCAGTATTAGTAAGGGAGAGTGTATTACTTCATTCTGCATTTATATGTTTTCTTTTTGGAACATTACTAATATTTTTACAGAAAAATGATTGTAAAACAAACATATTTGGATACATCTCCAGCTAAATTATTAAACGTATTGAAAACCTAGCTTATATTTATACTTTTAAAAGGAAGGTTAAATTAATTTCGCGAAACATAGCAGTACAATCGAGTGCAAAATTCGCAAAAACCTTTTCGACGGGATTTTTTGCATTAATTGTCCGTTAAATAGATTGTAGAAATTGTTTTCTGTGTAACAACAGTTCCACTATGTTCCTTGAAAATCTACGAGGGAAAGTCATTAAGTAAGTTACAAAAAATAATTAAATAATAACTTACAATGATATTCACTTCAAAACTATTTTTATTTCTCAACATATTCTCCACCAATATTTATGCACTTATATCACCGTTTTATCAGTGCCTCAACACCAGCTGTATAACATTCTTTGGGTTGCTGTCTCAGACATATTAGGACTTCAAGTTGAACCTTTTCATCATCTGTGAACATCATCTTGCTTCCAGGATGGTTTTTTGGTGGACTAAACAGATGAAAATCACTTGGGACTAAGTCGAAACTGTATGGCGGATGTTGAAGAAGTTGCCAACCAAACTTTTGAATTGTCTCATGTGTTCATCTTGAAGTTCTAATGTGGCTGAGACAGCAACCCAAAGAATGTTATGCAACTGGTGTTGGAGCACTGATAAGTGCAGAATTATTAATGGAGAATAAGATGAGAAATAAAAATAGCTTTGAAGTGAATATTGTTGTAAGTTATTATTTAATTATCATTTGTGACTTACTTAATGACTTTCCCTTGTATTATGAATGCAAAAACGAATATAAAATTTATATGACTGGTAATATTCAATTTGGTGCACTCTCATACAGTAGTAATATGATATATCTTTTTTATTTCTATGTATTTTCACGAAATCGTTTTCGCACGTTTTCAAATGTCTAATTTTAATATTTAGTTCAATTCAATCATTAGTTTTACTGACATCTGCTTGTAAAGAAGGGCTTTTCTTTTTACAAACCTACATTTCAAAGTGTAGTATTGCCAAAGTTAAAGCATAGAAAACACATCATCTTAGAACAGTCAATCAAATATTAACCGGATTTCCGTTTCGTTTTCCGAAATTGATAGTAATGTGATACTGATAAGAGGAATATACATTTAATTGGTTGAAAGAATAAATCATTAGCCCAGTTTGGTTTATCCATTTAAATCTGTTTTCATTCGCCATGATAAAAAACCAAGATATACATTCTTCCGTGTTGCTCAACAGAACTTTATGTAATTTCCTGCGAGAGAAATATAATAATCCACCAAACTGTCACTCAAATTTAAAGAATACATTCTAGTCACCTGTTACAAGAAAACCCAAGCTTATGATTTTCTATATGGAAGGGCGCGAAATTGTTGAAAACGAGTTTTATGCTTGACATTCTCGGATGACTGTTAGCACCATGGCTAACATAGGATATAGGATAATATTAATTATTATCTTAAATTCTATAATTTGGTAGTGTGTTTATCGACAAAAAAAAATAAAAAAATAAAAAAATAAAATAAAATAAAAAATGAAAAGAGAAATTATGCGACAGGGCGTCAAGTTTCCATCGACGCCGCGTTTACGTTGTGAAATCGCATTTAAAGTGCTTGATCCTACTGTTAGTGGCGGTGTAATAAACGCTACATTTTGACACGAATTATGAGAGTGTCTATTTTTTTTTTTACATTTTAAAGTAAAGATATATGATACTTATTCTACTTTAAAGAAAATGCATTATTATAATAATTTCAAGAGACTAATTATTTTTTTTTAGATTTGAAAGAATCCTCAATTTTTCATTTGAATTTTTTGCTAGTATATCTTAAATTACTTTACCAAAAACCAAAGTTCTGAAATATCAGAAAATTTTTTAAGTTCAATTTACTACTGAGTTTTTTAACTGTATGTAAACAACTTATGTAATAATCAATACGGATTTTTAAAAAATCTTAAAATGTTGGTAAAATACTTTAGCTGTATAGGCAAAAAAAAAAAAAAAAAGAAAAGAAAGGAGAAATTGAGCGACAGGGCGTCAAGTTTCAATCGACGCCACGTTTATGTTGTGAAATCGCCTTTAAAGTGCTTGATCCTACTGTTAGTGGCGGTGTAATAAACGCTACATTTTGTAACAAATTATGAGAGTGTATTTGTTTTACATTTTAAAGTAAAGATATATTATACTTATTCTACTTTAAAGAAAATGCATTATTGTAATAATTTCAAGAGACTAATTATTTTTTCCTAGATTTGAAAGGATCCTCAATTTCTCATTTGCATTTTTTGCTAGTATATCTTAAATTATTTAACAAAAACGTTGTAAGTTTGTAATTATTTGATTTCATCACAAATTAGTTGTCATTTACTTATATCATAATTTAAAATAAAGATATATCTAAACGTTTCCACAATTTCACTAAATCGAATCCAATTCATTTCAAGTAGTTCTACTTAAAAAAGTTTTTCAAAATAGATGCACTTATATTAAATCATGCATGCACACATAAAAATTTAAATACACTTTAGAATAAAAATATTCTCATTTATAAGATCAGATCCACTTTAATATACGTTTTTTCATCTAAACATGAATAATTTTCCTTTGTAACCGTCCTAGAACTAGGTTTTAATTAACGTTCTTACTTTTTGATGATTTCAACCAGAAATTTAATCAATTAAATGTAACTTTTTCCTAGAAGGTGTTTATTTGATTTTTTTATTCAGTTTAAACTATTGTTTAATCCTATACTGAAATATTTAATTTCATATTCTCTACAATGTTTAGTTTAACATTTTCCAAAAACATAGTAACCGTCCATTCTTCGCTAATACTTAAAATCAAAACATAATTCCTTAATATATCCTTAGCATTTCACTAGCAGTTGTCTATTATTATGCAAATTGTAGCAACTGCCTCTTTTGCGTCGAATAGTTTACCGAAGATTTAATGAACTTACTTTCAGAATAAATCAAATGCAGTCTATATTTACTTTAAGAATATTGATTTAATATTCTCACTTTGTTATCCTTTAAATCTGATAGCGTGATGCCAAAGATAACAAACGATTCTGCATAAGTGAAGGGGATTAAATATCTTAAGCTTACATTGAGACATTCTGATAGAAGCCAAATTTAAAAGTTTGGATTCATTCATTTAATAATGATCTAAGTAAAACAGAAAATTAGCAAATTATATAAAATTTCAAAATTCAGTGCTTCTTCAAATATTTTATTTAATAACATTAGCATACGATCATTAGTAAACTTAACCATTACACTGGAGTCCGTTTTGACAGTCTCTTTTTATTTAAGTTTTCCATGTTTCTAAGTAGAAATGAATAATAATTTAAACTGAATAAAAAAATCAAATAAACACCTTCTAGGAAAAAGTTACATTTAATTGATTAAATTTCTGGTTGAAAACATCAAAAAGTAAGAACGTTAATTAAAACCTAGTTCTGGGACGGTTACAAAGGAAAATTATTCATGTTTAGATGAAAAAACGTATATTAAAGTGGAAGTGTTTTGGCGAAATTTCTTCTTTTTAAAAATGCTAAAACACTGAACACATATATTGTTTTTTGTTTTTACTTATATATTTTTTCCTACTTGATTATGAAATTTTTGCTCTAAAAATAGGCCTCAAAGTATGCTTCATTCATTGTATTGAGTCTTTTCATATTTGTGTTTTTTTTTTTTTTTTTTTTTTTTTTTTTTTTTTTTTAACAGTAGCTTTTCTTAAAACGAAATCCGTTCTACACCTTGTGTGTACATTGCCATCTAGTCAAAATAAATTAATTACCATGAATCTAATTACAATTATTTCACTTCTGCTCAAAGACTTAGTTTTGATGCTTTTGTAGTGTTGCAAAACTTTTAGCCGAATTGCCAATACGAATTTAACGTGGTAAGGTAATAGCCTCGCTAATATATCTCCTAATTTTTAGCATCTGCTGTAATAAAAAAATAAATAATAATAATAATAAAACACTTCGTAAACTTAAGAAAACCATAATTTATTTTTGAAGTTGTGAAATTATTCTTTATAAAGTCAGAAACAGTCCATGCCATTACAATGTGCTGCAATCATACGCACCATGGGAGTTCCACTATAAATTAGTTTACATCGAGTTTATTTTGTTGTTCTCTATTTTTTTTAAAAAACGAATTTTCATGCTAATTTAGGTTTAATCTTGTATTGTAGTCTTTATCTTGTGGAGTCATTTATATCAAGTGTCACAAAAAGGTAGAAATGCAATATAATTTTTTACCTGTTGTAGTTAAGTAAACAATGTAATTGCTAAAGTATTCAAAATTAGGTAGGAATTAAGGTTATGTTATTGAAATAGTCCTTCCAGCAATAAAAACTATACACTTTCAAATATTTTATAGAGCCCCTCTATACAAAATTGGCCAATAAGTTTTTTTTTTTCCTATTGCTACAACAAGTCTATTAGAAACAACTATATAATTGTATCTTCTAAATCAACTGATTTAAAGAAAAAAAACCTGACTTATTCGTATCATTTCTTCGTAACATTTTAAATGCTATTCCATCATGGAAATAAGTACTGATTCCTATATTTATGTTTGCGCTGTTAAAATGAAACATATCTTAAAATTTGAAGAAAATTGTATTTTTAATTATCTAAATAAGGCAATGCACAAACAGATATCATGTAAACATACAAATACACTTAACATACGTTACAAAAAACAATATAGAAAACATTTTCAATATGTTTTATTTTACCTTCTGTACACTGCTGACTTCACCTATTAATTCTTTTGTAAATATTCCCGAGTCTTTCGCCACGAATACTGTTGTAGGAATCTGTTATGTTTTGTTTAAAGTAAACCGCATACATAATCGCTCATGGGATCTTTCTTGCGATATTTCACAATGTTTTATTCATAATTTGATGTAGGGTCCCCATCCACAACTGCCACAATCCCTTAAATTATAATAATGATAAGAAGATTTATTAAATATTTTAAACAAAAGAGGAAATTTTCTAACTGACCAAATTTGCCTAGAAGAGTCGTATAAAAATCAAATAGTGTAACTTTCTGAAAATTAATGCAATAAATATTTAAATAAAATAATATTATTTCCTTCCTATTTTTGAATATTTTCACTATCTACATTTTCTATTTGAATTGAATGTTTAGGAAATACCTCTCAAATCTATATAGCATAGATGTCCCTCCAAGTGCCTTTATTAATTTCCTAAAAAATATAAAAAAATAAAACGAAAAATACGAAATTCAGCCGAAGATGAACCCACCGGAAAACGCGACGGAGGGCGAGGAGGAAGAAGGCATGCATTGTCAAACTCCCTTAAAATATATATCAGGTTCGAGTTCACTGCTGGAGACATACCTCCCACGACACACTACACAGAGAAAATAATGCTTCATGAAAGATTATTTCTTGTAATCAGGAGTCATATCCGTAGCTCAGGACCGGGTGAGATTAGAAAGATCTGACGGAGAAACATTTTTTATGCAGTTAATTAATCTCCACGTGCAGTGAACGATTGAAAAACATGTTAAAAACCAGACCCCAATTAACTATAAGTACTTTAAGTGACAACCGCAGATGCAAAACAGTGAATAAAACCAGAGACTGTCGAAACTAACTAAGTGGAGAGATACTGCAGATCTCCCTCCTTCAAACTACAGCTGTTTGTCCCGCGCGTGTGCACAGAACTCAAATAACAATCTCCCTTCAGTTTCCAAAATGTATCCGAGCAGTTAAGACGCTCTTGTATATACATGATGTAAATATATTTAATATAATGTAAAATTGGAGCACTTATACGCAGCCTCCAAAACGCGATTTTAAACATGTACATCTAGCCAAGAATTATAATATTATATTCAAAGGAAAATGAATCTTCTGCTCATTTCACACAATTGTTATTTTCTACTAATACTACTTCTTATTACTCCAATATAAGTGAATCAATGGATAAGATAAATATCGTTACAACACTTTGGATTACTGTGGATATTACATGGCGCAAAAAGGAAAATTTCAGGTAAGCTGAACAAACTTCTTTAACATATCAAAAGATGAAAATGTATATTAAATTTGAAGACTGATTTAACTATTTATAAAAATAAGAAAATTTATTACGCTACCGACGGTTCCCCTAACAAAGATTATGAGACTGAAAAAAGAATATCCCAGTATTAAAAAAAAAAAAAAACGATAGTTTAACAAAGATTTGTAAAAATATAATAATAAATAAAAGAACACTAAAAAAGTAATAATGAATGCGATAAAAGAAAATACTCAATTTATTGAGAAACTCAATTCTACGAATTATAGTACATGGAAGTTCAAGATGCAGATGTTCCTGATTAAAGAGGAACTCGACGATATTATAGTACAAGATCCACCGGATCCAGCCGATCTCGCATGGCACAAAAAAGATCGCAAGACTAGAGCTCTAATAAACCTAAGCATCGATGATTCTCAAATCGTAAATGTAAAAAACTTGGATACTGCCAAATTAACATGGGAAGCTCTGAAAAATATACATGAGAGAAGCAATTTATCTAGTAAGCTTTACCTGTTACGGAAACTATACAGTACTAAATTAGCTGAGGGTGCAAACATGATCACGCATATCACTAATATCTTGCAAATTATAGATAAACTTAATGCCATTGGAGAAAATATTAGCGATTCACATATTTCCGCGCTATTTCTGTGTTCTCTTCCCCCCAGTTACAATACTTTGATAACTGCGTTGGAGGCGAGACCAGAAAATGAGCTCACCCCTGATTTTATCAAAAACAAATTAACGGATGAATATAATCGTAGACATGAAATGTCAGAACAATCACATAGCGGATATAACAACAACGAGAGAGCATTTAAAACAAATAGGAGATATACACACACTGAAAATAGAAGAGAACAAAAATATTGTAACAACTGTAAAATGAAAAATCATTCCACTTACGAATGCTGGCACTACAAGAGCAGAAACACGGTACAATCCGGAAATCCTCGTAACAATCAATTCAAAAATAAAAAGAATTTCTCATATTCATTATGTTATGAAAAGACCGAAACTCGTAGAGAAAATAAAATTCCAAACGAAAGAAAATACGCAAATGATCAAACGCAAAATAAAGCATTAATCACCGAAAAAGTAGGCAAAAATAACTGGATTCTCGATTCAGGATCTACCTCGCACATTTGTAATGATAAAAGCCTATTTAGTAAATTTATTGATTATAATAAAACTTCAGTAACGATCGCGAATGGTAATAAACTGGCAGCGTTAGGTTCAGGAGAAGTTTTTATAAAAACATTAACCCCCGAAGGAAAAGAAAAACTAACGAAATTACGCGAAGTGCTTTATGTCCCAGACTTAGAGTCAAACCTAATTTCGGTTAGTAAAGCCGCTAAAAACGGGTGTAAACTAATCTTCGACGATAATAAATGCGATTTGATCTTTGATGAAGAAATATATATTAGGGCGAAAAATGAGAAAAATTTATACATTATTGAAGAAATGGACGATGTGGAAGAACCACAAAAGTATGTAAACATAACGTATAACTGTGACAGCAAACAATGCATAGATCTCTGGCATCGCAGACTCGGTCACAGAGATTATGACGCGATTAAATCTATAATAACAAATCAACTTGCGGACGGAATAAAGATAGGAAAATGTAAACATAAAAATAAAACATGCGTAACTTGTATCGAAACTAAATTAACTAACATGCCGTATCCTAAATCAGCAACAAACCGAGCTACTAATATCGTGGATTTGATCCACAGTGACGTATGTGGTCCTTTAGATACACCGACTTTAGGCGGAAAAATTTATTTTATGACTCTTATTGATGACTATTCCCGATATACTACGATATATTTATTATCTAAAAAGAGCGAAGTTGCTGAAAAGATAAAAGAGTATATAACGATGATATACAATCAGTTCGGTAAAAAACCTAAGGAAATTAGATCGGATAACGGTCGTGAATATGTAAATCAAGAGATAGATGAATACTTAAAACAGAACGGAATTTTACACCAATTGACTGTCCCGCATAATCCGAGCCAGAATGGAGTTGCGGAGAGAAAAAATAAAAGTTTATTAGATATGACTAGAAGATTGCTATCACAAGCAAAATTAAGCAAACATTTTTGGGGTGAAGCCATAAACACTGCAACATATTTACAAAACCGACTCCCAACTAAAGCAAACAACAACAGAACACCTTACGAATTATGGAAAGGAGTTAAACCGAATTTAAAACACTTAAGAACATTCGGTTGTAAAGCGCTATTTTACGTTGATAAAGTAAATAGAGGAAAACTCGATAACAGGGCTCAAACCGGAACGTTCGTAGGTTATGATACACGATCGACTGGTTATAGAATTCACACACAAGGAAAACAAATTATAATAGCGAGAACGGTAAAATTTCTTGAAAATGAAAATGTACACTCAGATAACATTGAGGAGATACAAAACACCACAAAAACATCAGATGACAATACACAATTACCGGATAGACATGAAAATCACTTAGAAATAAAACTTGACAGTGAGGAGACACCATCCGTGCCCAAACAGCAACCAATTGAACCAAGAAGGTCTAATAGGACAAACAGAGGCTTTCCTCCTGACAGATATGTTTGTCTCACAAATAGTTCATCTGAAAACATTCCCGAAAATTGGGAAGATATCGAAAAAATGAAAAATACTAATGATAAAAAAAATTGGATAAAAGCAACACAAAATGAAATACAATGCCTAAGAAAAAATAACACTTGGACATTAACAGATACACCACCCGGAACAGAAATTATCGGCTCAAAATGGACTTTTAAACTAAAAAAGGACAATTTAGGAAATGTTCAAAGCTATAAAGCGCGTTTAGTAGCACAAGGATATAGTCAAAGATTCGGTATTGAGTATGATCAAACTTTCGCACCTGTAGTTTCGCACGTTACAATACGTGCATTTCTCATCTCTACATTGCACAAAAATTTGAACGTGAAACATGTTGACATAACCACAGCATTCTTGCATGGTGAATTAACTGAAACTGTTTATATGAGTCAACCAGACGGGTATATTAAACCCGGCGATGAAAGAAAAGTTTGTAAACTTCAAAAAGCCATCTACGGTCTTAAGCAAGCCGCAAAGGCCTGGTACACCAAAATATCGGAAACACTCAAAAACAATAATTTCATACAGAGCAAAAATGATCCATGCCTGTACTTTAAATCAAATCAAGAAAATCCGATATACATCATCATTTATGTAGATGATATCCTGATAGCAGGAAAGGACAGTGATATCGAAGAAACAATAAACCAACTTAAGAAAGAATATGAACTAAAAAACTTAGGAGAAGTGAATAATTACCTAGGCATAAACATTAATAAAATCAACGATACATATTACCTAAATCAAAACAATAAAATACAGGAACTAGTGAAAAAATTGAATTTAAACGACATGAAACCTCATTACACACCCATGATTGCTGGATTCAACAGACTTGAAGACGACGATAATCTTTTACCTAATAACACGAAATATCGACAAGCGACAGGCACATTACTTTACATATCAACAATCACGTGTCCTGACATATCTGCAGCAGTAAACATATTATGTCGTAGAAACGAAACACCACGCCAAAAGGACTGGTCAGCAGTAAAAAGAATCATTTCATACCTCAAAACTACAGAAAATTTGAATTTAACTCTTAGCGCAACCAGCAAGCCCATCCTAACAGCATACGCCGATGCAGACTGGGCTGGTGACTTGAAAACACGTAAATCAACGTCAGGAAATCTATTCATGCTAGGAAAATCGCCGATTTACTGGATTACAAAAAGGCAAAATTGCATTGCACTTTCGTCAGCCGAAGCTGAATACGTTTCAGCTAGCAACGCAGCACAAGAATTAAGTTGGATAACAAACTTGCTAAGCGACCTCAACATTCCACAAAAACTACCCATCACGATATTTGAGGATAATATGTCCTGTATAAAAATGACTGAAAACGATAAAGATACTAAGCGATCCAAGCATATCGACATACGTTTCCACAACATCAAACTTATGAAAGAAGAAGGAAAAATCGATCTACAATACTGCCCTAGTGAAGAAATGATAGCCGACACTCTCACGAAGCCCACTCCCAAGCCTGTGTATGAAAAACACCGTAAGAAACTGAATCTTCAACCATTCCCCACACAGGAGATTACGGGGGAGTGACGGAGAAACCTTTTTTATGCAGTTAATTAATCTCCACGTGCAGCGAACGATTGAAAAACATGTTAAAAACCAGACCCCAATTAACTATAAGTACTTTAAGTGACAACCGCAGATGCAAAACAGTGAATAAAACCAGAGACTGTCGAAACTAACTAAGTGGAGAGATACTGCAGATCTCCCTCCTTCAAACTACAGCTGTTTGTCCCGCGCGTGTGCACAGAACTCAAATAACAATCTCCCTTCAGTTTCCAAAATGTATCCGAGCAGTTAAGACGCTCTTGTATATATATGATGTAAATATATTTAATATAATGTAAAATTGGAGCACTTATACGCAGCCTCCAAAACGCGATTTTAAACATGTACATCTAGCCAACAATTATAATATTATATTCAAAGGAAAATGAATCTTCTGCTCATTTCACACAATTGTTATTTTCTACTAATACTACTTCTTATTACTCCAATATAAGTGAATCAATGGATAAGATAAATATCGTTACAACACTTTGGATTACTGTGGATATTACATGGCGCAAAAAGGAAAATTTCAGGTAAGCTGAACAAACTTCTTTAACATATCAAAAGATGAAAATGTATATTAAATTTGAAGACTGATTTAACTATTTATAAAAATAAGAAAATTTATTACGCTACCGACGGTTCCCCTAACAAGATCCATTAGGAAAATAAAGATATTTTAAAGTTTGTTGAAGTGCTTTGTGGGAAAGGATAATATCCAGCGAACAACTACGGGGAGGAAAGGGACAACGGATATGCCACTGATTTGTTAGAGGACAATTATATTAGAAGTGTGAAGCAGATGTCTCTGTGCCTCTTTCACAGGTGGGAGAGCTGCGACAAATACAAATTTGAAGGACGTTTCAATCTTTTATGACACGGTGTATATAAGAGTAATGTAAAATCACTTTGGCTAGCACGTTATCTGCACATTTATGGAAGACTGTTCTCTATCCAGCCAAAATGAAATGATATGACTTATGTCATTTATTGTATTTCATCTTACAGGCATGAATTTTCTGAAATGAATTTTACCAAACTTCAGTGACATAAACGCAAGATATTTAGATACGTTGATGGACATTGTTTACCATTAATTTATTTTACATAAAACTGTTTATAATAATTTCAACCCAATATATATACATCCAGTATATACATAATTTAAGCAATTTTTGTATATATTATAATACCAAATTAGTTATTTTTCTCCATTTGGATTTTGCGTTGTTCTTAACTTCTTCATCTCTAATTTAAGTGCTACATTTCAGAAAGATTTGTTGTTTGCAGTTTCAGGAATATTCACATACAAAGCGACATTAATCAGACTATAAATGCAATGAGTTGGTCAAAAATGTAATTCTAAATAATTAAGTTGATGTTTACTCCAAAAATTGATAATATATCTCATATATGAAAATATTTAATTTATTCTATTTTAAACTATTTCACAAAAGAATATAAATAGCGAATAAAAAAAACTTGTATTCTTCACTTTTTAATCTCATAAATTTTTATTTTTATTGTATTGGGAAATTTCCTATAGAATCTTTCTAAAATGGTGCACTTATTCAATAATTGTATGTTTTAAAGTAAAATTATAATTAAACACTTCATCTTATATTGTCTTTTTCGAGATAATATTCGAAAAGAATTTTTTAAGTCCTAAAAAATATACTTTCAGGTTTCAAACTTTTTTTTTTTAAAGAGGTAAAATTGTTTAAAACTAGGTTGCTAAAAGAACTTCCGAAGCAGTCTCTTTAAAGGTGTTTAAATAATATATTTTAAGCATAAAATGTGAGAACTGAATTTAGTTTTTTAGTAAAATATATTCGATTCCCATAAGTTTTCTTGAAGCGCAAAACACAATTAATTCCTGAACTGTAACTAATACTACTTATCTTAATATGTGAATCAGAGTGTGAGATATTGATATTCCCATTAATCCTCAAAGATGTGCAAGAATAATTAATTCGTGCTAACAAATACAATTAATAAGCAGATATAATTAATGCATACAGTAATAGATACAATGGTTAGGAAACATTTTCCTGTTTTTTTTTCTAGACTTAAGAAATTTATATTTCCATTAATATTCATTTATTACTTTTGATACCTTGACAGCGTAATGAAGAGTTTGAGAAAGTTCTTTTCAGATATAGTGAAGCGAAAAATATGCAATGTATAATAAGTCTGTCCATGCATCTTTTTCGTTTAAGCAGCTATTGAGATATATTACACCTCGTGTTTTGATGATAATTATATTTTACTGGATGAAAATTGAAGAATAAAATTAGAAAATCAATCATTTAAATATATTTTAAATGTTTAAATATTTGTAATGTTTAAATATATTTTAAATTATAAACAAAAACGGCCGACCATCAATAAAAAAACAGGATGTTTCACGAAGGAACCCTAACTTTGAAAATAAATAACACAGAAATGGTGATAGATAGAAGCAGTGAAACCAGTGGTACGTTTATTAAAGCAACCCGCAAAAAATCATATACAGAAACCTTAGAATTTTAATAACAAATTGCACCGATAGATGGAGCTGCAGGTGACATAACCATAAGTAGGCAATATCACATCAAAAGCGATTCAAAATGTTCACCATTCACACAACACACATGTCGCAAACGAAAAATGAAATTGTCAGTGATTCTCTGTAGTATGTCACCGGAAATCAACACATAAACTTGACAAATAGCCTCCACCAGCTCGTCGAGTATTCAAGGATTATTGCGGTAAACAATGTCTTTCAGTGCCACTTCTAAAATTTCTTTCGCCATAATCTAATAGCAATCACGTCTCAACGGCGAAATTTTTGACAACTGATCGTTCTTGGCGTCTGAGCTCTCTTTATAGGGATCCGTAATGCTGCCTGCAGCGCCACATATTGGCGCTACTTTTACCTAAGTTTTGAGGTTTCTGTAAAAGATTCTTACGGGGTTTTTTAATAAACATACCATTGGTTTCATGCTTCTATCTATCACCGTTTCCGATTTATTTTCTTTTAAAATTAGGGGTCCTTCGTGAAACAGCATGTACAAACAATGAAAAGCAACACGGTTTGGACTGATAGAAATGGCAGGATGCGGAATGTATTATAACAGCAGCAATTATTGTTTTAGAAAAATTCACGGATGGTGACTAATACACTGATAACAATAATGCATTTCACAGACATATGTAAATCAGGATAAATATAAATGAACAGACTACTTGGTGGATACTTTATTCGAATAAATCAGCAATTTTGAGTGGTTAACAAATTGTAGCATGCCATATATCATTTTCTACTTTGGTTGTTTTAGTAACGGGAATACTCGAAAGCGTTCATTGCCACTCCTTCATTTACGAAATTCGTAGGTAGAGTTGCCAGGACCACTCTCACAACAAAGTGGGACAGGCATGGTACATACAAAAAGATGGACACCAGCATATGAATGGCGTCATAAAGACACTGACAAAGAAAAACAAGGAAAACGGAACCTGTCTGTAACAAGTTCAATTCCTAAATGGATTTTTTTTGTGTCATTGGCGAAAAGAAAACCACAAATTAAACCAGCTAAGACGGAGTTTCACTTCTTGTGTGTACCTGTGACTTCAGATTCTGTCTTAGAAGGGTTTTATTGCAGTAAACAAACATAATGATCTACACAGTAAAATCTGTGAAACTTGAATAGCTCGTGATCGAAAAGAATCTTTGTTGAGCTTTCTGATTGAGCAGTTATAATTATTGTATGATAGTTCTACCGTAGGAAGAATGCAACTTTCACATGTAAGACAGGAGACCGTTATAAACAGTTTCCGTTTTCACAAGCATTACTAAACAAAGACAATTAAACCTGTAACAGCGGAATTGATAGGGACCGAAAGAACAATTCCGTCTCGTTTCATTTTTAATAAGTAGATTTACACGGTACTCCTTATTCTGGAATCAAAAACTTTTTCGTTGCAGAAAGATTCTCTTTTCACAGTTTTTACTGTAATTAGTTCCTCTCGATGCAGACTAACAAATTTAAAGGAAATTGGGGATCATAAAAATTTTGGACTTTTGGCATCTCTCACTGTTGTACCGTGGGACGGGTAGTGAAACCTTTAAAAATCTGGACGCCACGGATAAATTATGATACCTGGCCACATTCGCTAAATAATTTCTCCTAAACTTTTTTACTTACAAACTTGGTGAAGTGATTTGGTGTTTGGTGATTGGTGAACTTGGTGAATAAGACGTCCACCGAGTAATCAGTTTTTTAACTTCATAATCATTTGCACATTTTTGGACAAATCATATGTCTTTGCCCCCTCTATCAGTGACAGTTTGAAATATTACCAGTTTCGCTGTTTAAAAAATCTCGCACATTAAAAATGCTTTTTCGGTAAATTATTTTGATTTTTAAAAATATTTATTCATTTTCAAATAAAAAAAAAATCCTACGAATTTTTTGTTCACTCTGTATACATACTATTAATTTAGTTGTTGCTAATATTTTCCATTATATATATATATATATATATATACAGGGTGTCCGAAAAGGAAACTGTCAAATAACTCGAGAAATATACATCGTACATCGGATTAAAAAACGGCAAAATGCATGTTCAATATTTTTGAAAAATATATTTAGGGATATGAATGTTGCCCCCCCCATCCTTGCCCCCACCCCCACGGGGGGAAAGGGGGCAACTTTGAAATCTTAAATGATGACCACCATTTTTATTGCAGATTCGGATTCTACGGGAGAAAATACGTAACTTTTGTATTGAACATTTTCTTCGAAACATTGTAGATGGCGCTGTAATGGAGTGCAATGCTGTGAGAATCGTTACCATTGCAATGTCTGGAAACGCTCGAATAACTCGAGAAATATACATCAGATTGTAAAACGGAAAAATACGTGTTTAATATTTTAGAAAAATGGCAACTTTGATATCCCTAAACATCTTTTTCAAAACTATTGAACATGCATTTTTCCATTTTTCAATACGATGTATATTTCTCGGGTTATTCGAGCGTTTCCAGACATTGCAATGGTAACGATTCTCACAGCATTGCACTCGATTACAGCGCCATCTACAATGTTTCGAAGAAAATGTTCAATACAAAAGTTACGTATTTTTCCCGTAGAATCCTAATCTGCAATAAAAAATGGGGGTCATCATTTAAGATTTTAAAGTTGCCCCCCTTTCCCCGCCGGGGGGGGGGGGGGGCAAATATCATATCCTTAAATAGATTTTTCAAAAATATTGAACATGCATTTTGCCGTTTTTCAATCCGATGTATATTTCTCGAGTTATTTGACCGTTTCCAGAATTTTCGGACACTCTGTATATGTTACGGTCAATATGATTAATCCGGTCATTATTAATAATAACCGGTTATTATTAATAATGACCGGATTAATCATATTGACCATAACATATATATATATATATATATATATATATATATACATACATAATTTTTTTCCAATTAATATAAAATGCTATTAAATCACAGCATAATCGGCGTATATATATATTTATATATGCATATTATATACAGTGTGTCCATAAATTATTGCCTGAGTTTCCTCATAAATTCGTATTTAAGAAAATGACGAAAAATATTATTACATTAGTACTTTTATAATATGCGTATTGTTGCAACTCAAAACGTTATTAATCAAATGATGATTATAATTAAAGAATGATTATAATCAAATAATAATAATTATTAAAATTTTATCAAATATATTAAAAGGATCTTTACTGTATCTACTCCTGAAGCAACGTTATGTAGTTGTGACGTATTTAATTTCCAAGAACTGGGATATGTACGAGGGCTATCCAGAAAGTAGATTACGTTTTCGTCTGTGTCCGCTAGGGGCGGGGCTAGCGCGGCCATCTTGGGGTCAGAGCGTTGCGCAGCTCAGTCGTCATTTAGCCGTGCTAGTGAGAGGTTCGTGCTGTGCTCCGTTCAGATACTGTGACGGTTTGAAATGTCTGCGTTAATTGAAAATCCCGCGAGCTGCGAGGTGCGTGCAGTAATAAGTTCACAATAACGGAACTTTCGTTGAGTTTTCCACAAATTTCGCGAAGTTTGTTGCACGAAATCATCAGCGAAAAGCTTGGTTACCACAAGTTTTGTGCAAGATGGATTCCAAAAATCTTGACAGAGGACCGGACCACAAAAATCAGCGAATGGCTGCAGCGTTGAACTTTTTGGACGCTTACCATAAGGATGGTGACTCTTTACTCGATCGCATCGTTACTGGTGACGAAACATGGGTGAAACACGTGAACTATTGGTTGAAGGCGCTGGCGGCCGAATTTTTCGACGAAGGCATTTCCAAGCTCGTACATCGCTACGATAAATGCCTTAATTTGTATGGTGACTATGTAGAAAAGTAGTATTTGAGTGTGGCTTTCATCTGTATATAATAAAATTTGTTTCCTATACTTTGTTTATTATTTATTCCAAAACATAATCTACTTTCTGGATAGATCCTCGTATATTAATTTATTTTGTGCACCCGCCATTCTGAATTCTCCTGTTTCATCCTCTTAGAATGCGACGCCACTAGGCGATAAATTGGCGGATAATACTTAATTTTTTATTATAAAAAAATCAGTTGTACTTTATGAATATTTATGAATATTTTTTTTCATGATCTTAAATCAAAAGTTATGAGGTAAGAAAACCTCAACAATAATTTATCGACACCTTCATTCTTTCTTTCTTTCTTTTTTATATGAATATGAAGTATAGTATTCAATTTAAGAAAAAAAAAAGACTACTTAAGTACTTTTAAAGACATTGATTTCAGAATTACAATATAACAAATATCTGTAGTTTTTCATAAACATACATTTACATTTTACATAAGTTTTCCTGAGATCTTATCACAATTAATTTCTGAGCTTTAATTAATACCACTTATCTTAATGTGTGAATCAGCGTGTAAAATATTAATATTCCCAATAATCCCTAAAGAAGTTCTTAAGAATAATTAATTTGTGGTAAGAAATGCACTTCATAAAGATGTGTCATTAATACTTGCAGTAACATATACAGTGATTAATAATAATTTTTATTTTTTGTCCTAAACTTGGTGCACTTACTCTTTGTATTAATATTCATTTATTAATTTTCATGTTTTGACAGCATACTAAAACGTTTTATAGTTTCTGTAAACTCGTTCAGGCGGTAAAATACTTATGAATATCTATTTTATATGTATTAGAGATGCGTTTTTTAGTGAAAAATGTTATGTTAAATTCTCTGAAATACATTTTTTTTTTTATTTACATACATATAAAATTGATTAACACAAACATATGTTTGAATAGAAAAAAATTAAAAATTCATTTAATTTTGTTTTATATTTTCAGTTGCTACGAAGAAAAGCTAAGAAAATTCATTCGTGAGATATTTTTATAAATTTTTGACACAATGATATCCATTGGATTCTAACACTGGACCTTTCGTTTTGGAACTAGCGATAGTTTACCCGCGCAAATAATGTTTCATTAAAACGACACAATATTTCTAATTTATACTTTGTCATTATGTTATTGGTGATTTTTCATATAGAATCTGTTGTAAATTGGTTTGAAAATGGTTTAAAATGGATTAACCCCTTCGCGACGAGCGTCCTTTAAAGAATTTTTAATCTTTTACCACCGGTTTTTAAAACAGAAAATTTCGTCTTATTGAATCTTATAAATGCTATCATTAAACAAGGCAAAGATTACAATAAAAATTAACTGGTGGGAATAATCGAGGATTCTGAGCATCTTATGCGTCACGTATACGTGTCGCTCGTCCCCAAGGGGATAAATACATCATCCGTTGGACGATCGTTACGAAAGTCTGTACGGTGCTTCTGACAGTGGTAAGTAATATATTCGGAAAGTGGGAGCTCAATCGAAAATATCGTTTGAGAGTTATTGCATTTACTCATTCAGGCGGAAAAATACTTATGCATATCTAACTATTTTATACGTATTAGAAATGCATTTTTCAGTGTACAATGTTATGTTAAATTTTCTTAAATACTTTTTTTTTTTTTTTCGCATACATATAACAATGATTAACACAAATATGTGTATAAATAGAAAAAAAAATGAAAAAATCATTTAAATTTGTTTTATATTTCAGGTGGTACGAAGAAGGGCTAAGAAATTCATTCAGGATATATTTTTATAAATTTCTGACACAAAGATATCCACTGGATTCGAACACTGGACCTCTCGTTTTGGAACTAGAGATAGCTTATCCGCACAAATAATGCTGTATTAAAACGCCGCAAAATTTCTCATTTATACTTTGTCATATTTTATTGGTGATTTTCCAAATATACTCTGTCGTAAATTGGTTTGAATATGGTTTATATTAGATTAAATACATTATCGGTAAATTCGTTTGAACATGGTTTATATTAGATTAAATACATCATCCGTAAATTGGGTTGAATATGGTTTATATTAGATTAAATACATCATCCGTCGGGTGATCTTTAGGAATGTCTGTACGATGCTTCCGACAGTGGTAAGTAATAAAGGGTGGTTCAGAAATATATGTCAAAAATGTAAAGACAGGTAGAGGGAAACTAACTAAACAGATTTCGTATAGGAATGTGGGTGCGAAATTTCAGCGATGAGGCAGCAGAGGGCGCTGTTGAGTTCGGCGGATGAAAGCGTTTCGCTTGCTTTAATCGTCATTCCCCGCACAGATTTTCAGCAACAATTATCGTTACACTAATCAGAGGCTTGCCGACATGCATTTTATGTGTGGGACTGAGCAAGAAAATGGAGCGGCTGCTCAAAGGATGCGCGCGTTCAACGGTTCTCGAGCTTGTTGAAGGACTATCCTCTACTGTGCGTAATACTTCTTCTACTGCTGGAATTCTGCGATATTTTCCAGCACCCGTATCACGCCTGGAAGCAAAAAACGATTCACTCGCGCACAATTCCCGATGAAGACACTCAAATGTTCGGCGATCCGGCAGATTCCTACCCGGGAATCGTCCCATGTACATCCTTCGAGCAGCCGCTCCATTTACTTAGGAAGCTCCATACATGAAATGCATGTTGGTATTTGTTTCGTTTGCGTTGAGTTTGTGCAAAAGTACTGAACAATTTTTTATCAAATTTAAATGGTATCAATTCGAGAGTATTCTCATTCGAAAAGAAAAAATCACATAAATAGGGCGCTTAGTTCCGGAGTAATCGGTGAACATACATTAAAAAAATAAATAAATAAATAAATAAAAATAAAAAAAAAACCATACATACACGTCGAATTGATCAGCTCTTCCTTTTTTGAGTCGGTTTATAAAAATATCGAGATTTCTTGAACAAATGAAGAAATGAAAAACTGTGTAAACGCTTAAAAAAAAGCTCGGCTATTTGATATAGTACGTATAAAAACTAATATTTCTCATATGATGAGGTTTAACATTTATTATTTATACATTCACAAAAAATACTGTTATCTTTTAGCTTTTGTTTATTTATTTTATTTATTTTGAACGTTAATTTTCGTTTAATTTTTAAAAATAATGAATAGACTCATTTTCGCGAGTTATTCTTTTTTCGTCAGTTAATTACTTTCTGAAAGTGTAAGTATTACGCATGTAAAAAATGTAAAAATATCCTCTTCAGTCGTAATATCTTCCAATTAATCTTAATGATGTCCTTTCCTCTTATACGCAGCGTGAGTTTTCCATTCTCATCATTAAGGAAAAGTTGTGGTGTTAAAAAGAAATTAACTTATAGTTCTAAAATATCTATGATGGTTGTTTTTACGCAATTTAGATACGTAAATATTGTGTCTAGATGTGCTATAACTACAATCCCAAAGAGTTTTGTAATTATAATAGTTATCACTTATAATTAGTTTATTTTTTTAAGTGTTTCAATTCCAGGCACACACACATTTATATAGATATATGTATTTTTTAATTCAACTTATCTTTAAACTCACTGTATTTGTATATTTTTTAGCTGTATTTTACAAACGATATAAGAGATACTTATAAATATAAGAGATATAACATATAAGAGAAGGCATACATCAGATACTTTTACATTTTATAAGATTATAATTAGTGTAACTTTCGATGTAATGTCAACAAATATGCAGTTATTTTACATTATGATTTTTTTATTTCAAAATATACGAATATAAACACTGACGGAAATAGAAATATACGGTCAAATAACGGGCAAAGGGGTGCATATGTACAGGCATACAGGCACACATTTAAATACTACTGATATATATTTTAACATATATATAGGTTTGTATGTATCAAGCATTTCGCTTTAATTTTATTCGATTTTAGATTTCTTTTATAAAATGTTGATTACATGCAAAACATTATAAATGTAAACACGAAACTTAACGATCATGTAACTGTAATTAATAAAACAATAAATAAAATTAATAAACAAATATTATTTATGTATTGGTATACGATAAAATATTTTTAACTGATGCATCCAAAAAATTTTAATTATGTCAAATATCTCTCTATAATCATTGAATGATATAATTTATTGGAATTAAAGATGTACCAATGAACATCATGTTATGTGTTGAACCAACTGTAAAATGTATGCCTTTACCACATAAATATAAATAAATAGGAATTTATCCTACAGAGTAATGGCTTCCATACTGGATTTCGTGCACACGTTACGGTAGGTTGCGGATTGGCACAGGTTATGCGAAAATTATATGTATGTTTTCGGAATATATAAATAGTAATCAGTAGGTTTAGTGGAGTCACGAAAAGAAAATTGTTTTAATTTTTTAAAGAAAAAATTTAATAGACAATTGCACGAAAAAGAATAATCTAGAATCAGTACTTCATACTTCTTAGCCTGTAGCAAAACTGACCCCCAAAAATATCGTTCACTATATCACATCATATGTCCTTTTCACTACGTCAAAATGGTCACCGTCCATCCTGAATATTCTTTTCCTACCTTCTTTATTTTGTAGATCATTAATTCAAGTTACGCGAAAATTATATTTGTGATTATGGAATGCTTAAAAAAAAAGGTTTAAAGAAGCCACGAAATGATAATTATAGAGTTTTAATTTACAAACGCGAAACTTCAATAGGCAATTCCGAATGATGAAAATATAGCCTAGAGTCAGTATTTCAGACTTCCCAGTCACTAGCTCCGCTCACCTTCAAATAATATCGTTGAATTCAGCATGTGTTCTTTTTGCGTACGCCACAATTGTCACTTCCTACCTTGCATTTGCATTTCCTACCGTTTTTGCTGTGTAGTTCATTTATTATTGTGAAATTAATAAACAGTAAATGATCAAATAAAGTCATAAAAAATGTTGAGTTTTAATTTACAAAAGAGAAACTGCAGTAGGCAATTGCGAATGAAATAAAGCAACCAAGACTGAGTACTTTACAATTCCCAGTCACTAGGTCTGCTCTCTCCATATAAAGTTGTTCACATACACTGCACGTTGACATACCTTGCATTATCATTTCCTACCTATTTTTGTAGTTCAATGGCTCCGGTTACGCGAAAATATCATTTGTTATTACAAAATTAATAAACAGTAAAACATTTTATGAAGTCACGAAAAAAATTGTAGAGTTTTAATTTACAAAAGTGAAACTGTAATAGGCAATTGCAAATGAAATAAAACAGCCAAGACTGAGTATTTCACAATTCCCAATCACTAGGTGTGCTCACCCCATACTAACAAGATAGGACACCATGATAGGACGTAACGGTAACGCGAGGACGATCGCAACAACCTTAGTGACAAGAGTAAAGAAACGTCACAACTGTGGAATATTTCTGCTACTGATCGTCTACCTTAATATGGTATTACTTTATAAAATGTTACATGCTGTGTTTGCAGGAAAACTTTATATTTGTACGTGTGTACGTGTAAATTAGGGTTTAAAAATAATAATAACACTAATAAGCTAAACAAGTCGTCTTTAATATTATCATCCAGTAAATGCGCCACAGTCGAAATTAAAATGCACATAAAGCAAACGTGTACTATAAAAATATTCAAAGTAATATACTCTACACGCCCCAGAAAATTTCTTAATCTTTGTGTTATTGAAAACATACGGATGGGAAATAGAAAATTTTATAAATAAACATACCCTCTTGGAAGCAAAAACTTTTTAGACGATGTTTTGATAATTTATGAAGCTTAATGTATTAAAACATTTATCATGGCAATCTTTAAAAATTGAAGCTTCTTACACCGAAAAATGAAAAGTTTGTTCTTTATGTAAATAAAATACGAACTTTTGAATAATATTTCAAGGAGAAATGGTTCTTTTCATGCTGGATGCATGAAAAAAATATTGAATCTTGATGAATAAGTAACATTTATTGTTTTCTTAAGTTTTATTTCGTACTTATACATTATACGGTCTGCACTAATCTTCATCTCCAAATTTGATTTGTACTATAATAATATACGTTCATTTAATATGCTTAGGTGTAATATTATTATGAATATTTAAACTTTCACATATCAACCACATAAAAACTTTAGTTATATGTTTAATTACGTATTAGATTACTTCAACTAAAGCTTTATATTCACCAAAACACATAAAAACCAATTGTGTTATCACAAATTATTATATTTCGGGGTACTTGGGGTATTTTATATTGCAAAAGCTAAAAATTATATTCGACAATGAAAATTGGCGAAGTACTTATTGTTTTATGCTATCTAATGAAAAAGCGAAAGTAGAAATCTGATTAATAGAATTAGTGTTTGACCATATCTTACGAATATTTGACGATGTTGAAGTTTTATTACTGTCTTGTTTTAAACATGGAATTTTTGATAATTTTGACACTTGACGTATAGGTTAACCGATGTTTTGTTTGATGGAAAGACAAATTTCTCGCGTGATGTTATAAATACCTTATTAATGGACCATAAAAATAACTGATGTGTTAAAAGAAAAATTAATATTACTAATAATTTTAATAGTAACAATAAAAATATGGCAATTTAGAAGTTTCCAAGCTTAAATGTTAAAGATGGAAAGATGTGGGGAATTATAAATTTCTGAGTAGAAGTAATATTAAAATCAGTATAAAAATAAATCTATAATAATTTAAATTTCACATTTTAATGTATATACCGTCCCTTTTGGAAACACATTTCTTACCTAAAAGCTGTGTTTAATTTGAATACACTTTATAATCGGAAGTATGTATATAAGATATGTCGTTTTAGAATTCATCGTCATTACACCCATTGCTAAGAACAACTCTAATGGGTTATTGTAATTTTATATTGTATATAATATTTAATTTTTGAAAGTTAAAAACGAAATATCCTTTTTAATTACCAAAAATTAAATATTGTTTCAATAATGGGGCATTTTATAGCAGTGGTATTACTATTACAAAATATGAATATATTCTATATCTATTTTAAACGTTTAATCGTCACACCCGCGTTTTTTCGTTTTTAGAAATCATGTTAAAATTGCTGTGGACAAAAATATTTTTAACAGAATTCTGTTTTGAACGGTATATAGAATCAGGGGATATAAAATATATCATAGCAGCAAACTGCGATTAAAAAATGTATATATTCTAGAATTTACAAGAATACTTATGAAAATGCAGGAACATCCTCGGACCGCGACCTACGTTATACACGGCCGGTGCATGACGTTTAAAACGTCACAAGAAGTGGATCATTTTTACTCAGTGATTGGTGCAAAGCGGCGCTCCCACCATTTTGCACCAATCGCTGTGTAAAAATGATCCACTTCATGTGACGTTTTAAACGTCATGCACCGGCCGTGTATAACGTAGGTCGCGCTCGGACGGTGTAAGGGTTGAAACTTGCAATTAAATAACGCAATGTTTGATAGTCGGAAACAGTGGTACACAAACTTAAATGCGGCTAAGCACCCTGGATGATCGAAAATGATATATACGACATATATTCAATGATTATGCAAAAAAAAAAAAAAAAAAAAAAAAGATTATTATTGTGTATTTTAGCAACAAAAGATTTTCAGGAGTAAATCGAACGATTTATTAGAGGATTAAATAAATTATTTAATATGTGTACATTGAAAAATATGAATTTTTGTGCATTTTGCACTTATTTTCTGCATTTTACTGTTTTCACTCTGAAGGACTGGGATAGCGTACAAATGAAAAAAAGAAGATCGCGTGACTTGTCATAGAGACAAATCTCAAAGATCATTTTTAAAGCTTTCACTAAACGTTTTTGGGTTTCGTTTTGACATGATAATATCAAGTTGTCCGGATAGGAAATTACTCTAGCGTGTCATTGACTGTTTAAAGGATTTTAAAGAGATATACGGTGATTATTATTATTATTATTATTATTATTATTATTATTATTAAGAATTATAAGTTTTAATAAACATTTAAGTAATTTAAAAAAACATCAATCTTTATAAATTTCTTTACAGAATTAAAGGAAAATATTTAATTTGTATACAGGGAAAAACATAATTGATATTTTTATGATTTAGCTTTATTTATTTATTTATTTGTTTACATTTTCATTGATAATTTCACGTTGAAAGACTCGTACAACATATGAATAAAAAAGGTGATCGCATAACTTGTCATAAAGAGAAATCTTGAAGCTCATATTTAAAGACTTGTCTAGAGATTCTTGTTTCGTTTTGACGCAGTAATTTCAAGTTATCCTGAAAAAAAAAATGACTATAGTGTCATTGACTGTTTAAAGAACTTTTAAGAGCTATACGGTGAGTTTTTTTAAATTAAGGATTCAAAGTTTTAATAAACATTTAAATAATTTAAAAAATCAATCTTTATAAATTTCTTTACAGAATTGAATGAAAATATTTAATTTGTATGCACGGGAAAACATAATTGATATGTTTTAATGATTTTACCTTTATTTTCTTTTGATGTTCATGGATAATTTCACGCTGAAAGACTAATATAACGTATAAATAAAAAAAGTGATCCCGCAACTTATCATAAAGAGAAATCTCAAAGCATATATTTAAAGCCCTGTCTAGACATTCTTGTTTTGTTTTGACGTGGTAATATCAATTCTATCCAGAAACAAAATTGATCTACCGTGTCATTGACTGTGTAAGAGACTTTTAAGAGATATACGGTAAATTCTGTTTTTTTTTTTTTTTTCTTTTTTTTTTTTTTTTTTTTTTTTTTTTTTTTTTTTTTTTTTTTGTCAAGGATTCAAAGTTTTAATAAACATTTAAATAATTTAAAAAGCATCAATCCTTATAAATTTCTTTACAGAATAGAATGAAAATATTTAATTTGTATACACGGAAAATCATAATTGATATTTTTATGATTTTTGGCTTTATTTTTATTTTTTTACTTTCATGGATAATTTCACGCAGAAAGAATTATACAACGTATAAATAAAAAAGGTGATCGCGTGACTTGTCATAAAAAGAAATCTCGAAGCTCATATTTAAAGCCCTGTCTAGACATTCTTGTGTTTCGTTTTGACGTGGAAATATCAAGTTATCCAGAAAGAAAATTGACCTACCGTGTCATTGACTGTTTAAGGGACTTTTAAGATATATACGTTGAATTCTGTTTTTTTTTCGATTAAGGATTCGATGTTTTAATAAACAATTAAATAAATTTAAAAACATCAATTTTTATAAATTTATTTACAGAATTAAAAGAAAATATTTAATTGGTATTCACGGAAAAACATAATTGATATTTTTATGATTTTTGTCTTTATTTTTTTTACATTTTCATGGATAATTTCACGCAGGAAGACTGATACAACGTATAAGTAAAAAAGGTGATAGCGTGACTTGTCATAAAGAAAAATCTCGAAGCTCATATTTGAAGCCCGGTCTTGACATTCTTGTGTTTCGTTTTGACATGGTAACATCAATTTATCTAGAAAGAAAATTTATCCACCGTGTCATTGACTGTTTACCGAATTTTTAAGTGATACACGTTAAATTCGGATTGTTCGTCTAAGTCTAAATAAACATTTAACTAATTTTAAAAACATCAATTTTTTCAAAATTATTTATAGCATACATTTATAAAATATATGATCTTCAAACAAATGACCCGAATGAGGAAATGGTAAAGACATCATCATACTACTTTATAATGAAATTCGATGTCGGATTTTCGTCATCAGAACGGAACTCTGCACTACATATCGAAAATTTTTTTATGATAACAGAAATCCTTTAACGCTTACATATTACAAGTTCTATTAAATGCGTAAGCCTAGTGTAAATCGGGTGCAGTGGAACACACGTGACACGTCATCTATTGTTAGAATTATGTTTTAAATCACCCAATCGTTTTTCTAAAATCTATCTAATAAAACGTCTACGTTGTGATAGCTTATCTATTAATTACGTTAGATCACTGTGACGGGATCATATTATATTAAAATACCGTTCTTTTTTATTTGTAGCTTATCAATTCATTTTCAGTAATATTTAAGAAACTATTTTCAAAAATATTTATGACAAATTTTCATTTTTAATGCTGGATAGTTCTAAATTTCATAAAATTCAAAGTATCATATTTCGATATGTTTTGCTAGTGGGTAAATAGAATTATTATTGGTTGGTTGGCTGGTTGATTTATGGCAGCCGATTATTTTCACGAGGGATATAGGCCCATAGGGAGGGTGCCCTCCGTGGAGGGGGGGTTACTAAGGGATCGTAATCCGTATTTATGGCAGGGTTCGAAAAACCCCACTGAAAACTCCGAACGGTTAGGTCGATGGGCACGACATTGGTTTGAACCCAGCACCTTCCGTCTACCAGCTTTGAGAGAAGAACCCCTCAGGAACTGGTAGGTCTAAAATTATTATTGTTTTACATGTTACGGGAGAATTATTTTCTAAATGTAACTTATAAGAGTGCAGTAAAAGAGTGCTGCAAAGCGTAAAAATTTGAAATTAGCTAGTTTCTAAAATGTAACTATTTCAACATAAATGGATTATAGGATGATGAAGAACACATGGAACACTTATTGCGAGTGGAAGTATAACGTTTATAACTAATGTTTTAAAAATTAATCATTATTCATTGATAAAGAAGAACACCTGGCATAACGGATATTAACATTTTACTTAATATAAATTGGTTTTACAGTAAAATGCATTTTTTTTGTAGCCATGACAGAAGCAAAACCTAATTTTGATATTTCAGAAACAATTCTATATATATTTTTTAAATATATAAAATAAATTTACAGGATTATAATTTAATATTATTTAATTGATATGTGCATGTTTTTTAAAAATAAGAGTGAATTAAAATATCAGTTTCATTTTAACCTTTTATAAATCCTTATTCACTTAACATATATATATATATGTAAATCAAAATGGAATGTTCCTTCGCTCTGTGTCAAATGAATAGATCAAAAATTGATCTATTAAATATCTGCAGGCAATTATCCAGTCTTTCAACTATTTTTATGTAAACGTTTTCTATAAAAACGGTTGAATGATTGGAGAATTCAGTGCTGATTTTTAACAACATAAATCATAATAAAAATCAAAACAAAAATAGCCAAATATAGTCATAAAAAGATCTATTTAGCAATTATAATGAACCTAATTATTATATAACATTGCTTAGATATAACACAAAAAATTGTGAAGCAACTTTTATATTTATCATATAAAAAAGGATACGTTTATAATTTTATTCATCCCTGTCTTTTAAATAATTTAATTAAATACCTTGTTCATTTATGGTGGCAGTCATCTATACAGCAGAAATAAATTTAATTAATTATTTAGAGAGAAAAACAGTTGAATAAATTAACTTGAAAATTTTTTAATAAAAATGAAGCCTCCACTTATTAGTTGAAATCACTCTCTAAAATTCATAATTTCACAGAAATTGATTTCATTTTATTTAGTTTCCCACCCAAATTTCGATAAATATTTATAATCTTCATTGAAATAGTTAATTAGAAATAAATATTATACTTTATCTTTTGTTAGCTTTTTTTCTAATGCAACAATTTTTGTGGAAGAATAAGTAATTAATTTTCAGGTCAGTTTTCGTTCTTTGCACAAGGATAGCACATTAGAACTGAAAGTGTAAAGAAACTTATTTTTTCAGTAAATAGCTTCGGTTAATTGCTTTCTTTTTAATTAAATACTGCTGATATTTTAATTTCTTTTCAGTTTATATTCTAAGTAATAAAAAGAAATCAAATTTAGTCTTCATAATATCGATAGGATTATATCTTGTTCAATTCAAATTAAAAGATGTTATAAACTTTTCAAAACTTTTAAAGAGTATTGAAAGAAATTGTATATCCTTAACATGCACATTTATATATTTAAATATTAATTTAAATATTTAGAAGTTTGATGAGATTAAAACGAAATGATGTGTTATGATAAAATAGCTTAACCATTATACTTTAACGTGTTTTTAAAATACCAAATAGTTTAGTAACTGAAATAATAACTAAGTTAAATTTGTATAGAGAAAATAATTAAAATAAATATAAAGTTTTATTTTAATTTCATTCTATAAATTCTAATGGATGATAGCGTTTGTTATTTTTTTCCTCCGAATAGCTTCTCACGGCTCGTACACCTCAGCGGATTCATGTGATTTTAAAACCAGGATTTTTGTAAAGTATTCGGTACCATATTTAGGCACATGATTATTTCATTAAATTAGGATAATATTACTTTACTAAAAATCCGGTAACCAATCTCCCTGATGCGTACGAAACATGCTTATGGTAATTGCCTTCTTTTAAATGAATTTATGTTAATACTTGATAAATGAGATTTATTTCTGATTTATAAAAAATATTATGAAATTTTATGTTCTATGTAACTGATAAGAATATATTTCGTTTATATAAAAATAAAATATATATTAAAATTTTAAAAGCCTTTTAACGACAGATTGAAAATATTTTTATTTTTATATACATTTTTATATATTTCAATACTACTTTTAAATTTTAGTAGCTTTAGATTAAAAACGAAATATGGTGATATGTTACACATTTTCCCTATATTAAATTAACAAGTTTTGAAAGATGACCTTGAGCTATAGCTTTTTACATTAAATTTGTAAAGAGAAAATTATGCAATCAAATATACTTAAAAATCATATTAAAAGAGATATTTATTTCATTTTATGAATTCTAACTAAATATAGTGGGTGATATTTTTTATCTGTTTAATGTATTGCTACAGTTAGTTATACGATTTTAGATTCAATACTGTTAAATTTAATGTTTTCTCTATTTTAATTTTAGAATTATATAACCAAAAATATAGCTGCCATTGTAAACGGTAAAAATGTATTTCGTTTAAGAAATATAAAAATGTACTATTAATGATATATGATAGATATAAATAAATTATATACATTAATAATTTATGAAGAGCTGCTAAAAATACATTCACGTTTTCATATAAATTTTAAAATTTTATATTACTGAAGATATCACTCTTGAAATTAAGTTTTTCGTGCAGAAAATTATAAAAATACGTATATTTAAAAATCGCCAGAAATTTGATTTTAAATTTATTTTATTAATTTTAATCGACGATAATAATTTTTGAAAAACAAAAGTGTAGCTTGAGTTATTTGGCTTCTAGTAAATTAAATTATAATTTTGTTAATATTTCTCAATAACATATTCTGAACAATAAAACGAAATAAAATATTCTCGTTGATATAGATAAAAATGTATTTAGTCATAATAGAAAATACACGGTGAGCCAAAAGTCCTTGGCACATTTTAAAATTAAAATAATTAATTGGCGTAAAAAATGTTCGGTTTAGGGGTAAATACTTCTAATTTGTTTGACATTTTGATTACGGACTGGCGACTAATTTCATATTCACTCGTACATATTATGACTCGTACATATATACTCGTACATATATAACTCAAGCTACACTTTTGTTTTTCAAAAATTATTATCGTCGATTAAACTTAATAAAATAAATTTAAAATCAGATTTCTCACAGTAAAATGTACAAAAAGTTTTTCTATGTAGTCAAAATATCCTAGTATAAGTGTATGACAGATAATTGTTTTCAAAAAGTGGTACGAATAGTATAAGTGAATAGCATTTGGGACGACGACTTGTGTCCCGTAATCAAAGAGTTGTGCAAATAAAATAATAGTTCACAAATGTTCCGTTACATAGCTCTATACTTGGAAAGCCACCAAAACATTAAGATAAGCAGCAATTGATCACAGATGGCGCCAGTTAGTCTCACATTTAAATTATCAGTTTTGGTTATGTATGCCTTTTGTTTTAGTTTTTTTTAATAATTTTTGTCGCTATGGCTCAGAAAGTTTGGCTTCTAGAACAAAAATTTAAATTAAGAAATCACATTTTAAAGAACAGTTTGTGTGAATCATGCAGAATTAAATCACAGTAATGATGAATGAGAATTAATATTTCTGATGAGCATAAAGTTTTACTGAAAATATTTAAAACATATTAAAAATGTTATTAAAACATTATTTACGTAATTAAAAAAAAAACTACGTTTCTTAAAGTGTTCAATTAATTGTTCACATGTCTTTTGTCGTTTTTTTTTTTTTTTTTTTTAATGAGAATCCTAGCTTTTGATAGGTGTAGTGACCATGATTTTTAATAATTATGTAATTATTCTTTTGGAAATCTTTAAAAAATATGTTAAGTAGTTTTAGTAAAAAACATTTCTTGTTTTTCTCTCCGTTTTATTTCTGCGTGATTCACACAACTTGTGCTTTAATTTACGTTGTGCTTTAATTTACATTTAATTTACGTTACCATAGTTTACATTTTTCTCTAGAAGCATGTCTAGTGGCGGCATATGTAATGAAAAGCAAGCATATTTTAAGATTTGGATGCATTTTTCGGTACAGATTATAAAACACGTCCCAACACTAGCATAATATTACAAACAAATTTAATTTTTTCTTACGATGAAATGAAATATTCAAATAAGCGATTTAAAAAAATACATAACTCAGTAAAAATACATTTTCAGAAATTGCTGCCCATATTAGAAATATTTCATGCAGCCCTGTATAGGATCTACAAAATTTGTAAACCACACGTAATACACTAAAAATTACATAACATGGTATATCACAGCGGAAAGAGTACTTCTAGTAATTACCGATCGTAGTCAGCCCTTTAACCGAATTCTCTTGTGCGTCTCTGTACATGAACAATAAATTCTACGCACTCCAAAATCTATAAAAATAAGTTGTATTGAATCTTAGAGACCCTTTTAAATTGCCTTCTGTTTCGAGTGTTATAACATGTTGAAAATGTACCGGAAGCGATTTTTCCCCATGGATCATAATATAACGGAATAATTTTGTACGTCCCTATAATTGAACTATAAATGCTACTAATTATAAGCGCTCCAGTAAAAGCATGCTGTAGTCCACCTCAGTAATATAAAATGCGCCACAAATCATTTTTCCCCATAGACCTTAATGTAATGGATTGTGTGTCCTTGTAAATGAACTATTAACGCTACACATTTCATTTTCAATACCGAATAATCTACAGTAAAATTCAATAAAGTGTAAAAATTTCACGACAATCCGAGTATATTTACGAGAATTAGAGCACGGAGAGACAGACAGAGGATCAGACAACCAGATAGACAAACAGACAGACAGATAAACTGAATTCATAAACACATTTCAACTATGTTGGAAAGTGTTAATAAAAAGCAGTATTGTAGAGAGTTAAATTACATTGACACCAAAAAGGTTATGTACAATTTATTTATTAATAATGGTACATTTCTTATAAAAGATAATACGCTGCTTATCAATGATAAAATTAGACAGAAAAGTGTGTGAAATACTTAGGATAAATATGGAAGATATAAACGTAATATAATTACTTGATTAAACTTTTTAAAATGATATGGCCTCTTGGAAAACTTAATGAATCATTTAACTACTGACTGTGATATATGCATCCAAAAGACCGATGTACATAACACGCGAACATTTTTTTTTTATTATTCGAACCACTTAAAAAATAGAATCTTTGCCAAGCACTTCTAGGACAGATGAAAAAATAATGTAAATAGTGGTAAGAATAGAATATAAAAATAGCCGTCAGTGGCAGCCATCGTATAGGTCAGAGGCATGGTAAGGGTTTTGGTTAAAATATGTTGTGTGATGACAGAAAAGATGTAGTTTACACAAGCTGTACATAGCTGAAACAAAAACAAATACAAGATTTATTTTAAACATTCCTTTTTCTTTTGTAGGATAATACATATATAAATTTATTTGTTATATATAAATTTATTATGTTAAAAATATGCAAATGATTAAATTTCCTTAATAATAAATTCAAGGTCTGAAAATATTCTTGTACGATATACAAGTTAAAAATATGCTGGTGGACAATTATTAAGAACAGATGATACTATCAAAGATAACTGCCACAAAATCAAAGGCAAGTGCAATTTATTATATGGGCGGGTTGCAATAAGTATCATTTTTTTCAAATAGAAGTATTCATCATACGTTATCAAAAATTATATCGGTGTCATTAAATAAGGTACATATTAATTTTCGAAAAAAAAGCGTCACAAGTCCTAAAAATATATAAGAATTCTGGCCAGCGGTTTAAATAAGCATGCTTTAAACTGTTCGAATAAAATATGAAATGAAGTTTTATTTCATAATTCCAAGTATTATAATTTAATACGCATCTTGCATCTGGATACCATTTAATTTTTACATAAAATAGGATGACTGTGCTAGCGGTACTCCGACTAGTTAATGGATTAAAATCATGTATATATACAGTAAACTAGTCATTTACCTTTAACTAGTCATTTATGAATCACAGATAGTTAATCTACCCTATTAAAATCCGTGCGAGTATCTACCTATGTAACCTCAAAAACTCAGAAACCACAGTGCGCAGGGCTCCGAAATTTGACACACGAGTTGCTGGTAGTGGGCCCATGAACGATTGGGGCAAAAAAATCGAGAATTTTAAATATATTCTTTTTTATTTTATGTTTTTATCGAATTTTTACCTTTTTTATGTTTAACCCATAATCCCTCGAGTGCTAAACAGTTCTAAATGTTTACTGCAATGTGAGATATACATATTACGTACGTCACTCTGCAATACTAAGAAGCTGTAGCGGGTATTACGGTAATTCTTTTACCTCGCATTCAAATTATTATACATTAGTTAATTGCGCTTAATTATTACCTTTTTTAAAAAATAACGAAATCATTATATCACAAACATCAACAAAACTTTCTATTCTATTTATTTCCTTATTCCAAAGATATCGTTTTATCGTCTGCTGCCAAAACAATATGATAAATTAAATTTCATAAAAAAAAAAATTCACAGTAGAAGAAAAATATTTTTTTCTAAATCGAATGATTATTGAACCACTCAACAATTTTAGTTTTAGAATTAAATCCATAAACTTCCGTGCGTAGAACTGGTTAAACAGCTAATTAGTTAATATTATATGCTATAAAATAATGTTTTGTATGTATGTTTTGACTATTTTATTCGTAGTAGCTACACACAACTTTAGACGTATTATCAATTTCTATATCATGGTTAATTTGCAAAAGCAGAAGGTGATCAATTATGCGAAACTTGCGTTTTAATAAATAGAAAATAATAACGGAATACTCAGCGTAGACGATTATGGTATACAAAGTTTATTTAGCATAAAAAAACACAATTTTTATTTTAACATAATTTTCTAGTGCACAGGGCAGATGATGGAAAGCTCTAGAAACTTTAAACATTCTTACCTGATCAACTACTTGTGTCCCCCCCCCCCTCATTAAATATTAGGAAATTGTTCAAATTATATTTCAGTATTTTCCCAATAGTGTAATTCCAGTTTATTCAGTCATATAAAATGTCAGGAAAACAGAATCAAAGCCATGCATTGAATTCTACTACACAATCATTTTCTATGCAAATTTTCAAAATATTTCTATGTTCAAATTCACATTAATCTTCTTTTCACAGCAGCATGTGAGGCGTTATTTGAAAATAAACTTAATTGTTTTCGAAATCAATTTCAATATGCTTTCAGTCATTTCAATTATCAGTTATGAAAGTTTCAAAATAAAAGCTATAGGAATGCTTTACAAAATTATTTTGGAATTTTTACTATAAATTTATTATACACGAAATGTTATTTGTTGGAAATCAGAATTCTTAAAAATTAAAGCATCTTCATTAAATAAATGAGAAGAAAATGCATATCGGAAGAAATTTTCAAACATGATTTATCCTTCAAAAATGTAACAGACAAGCTAGATATTAAGATTTTTACATGTATTTGAATTATGCGATTTATGTATAGTCAAAATAATATTTTTAATTTTAAAGAAATAATTAAAAAAATATTTGTAAGAGGTTCAATATTTCATCTGTAAACATGTACTAAAATTTTTTCCGTTAAAATATTTTACTACTGTATGGAGGTCGCATTCAAGAGAGTTTTCTCAATCAAATTGAATTATGAATGCAATAAAACTGGGTTTTTTTCGTTTGTCAATGTTATTTAATATTATGAGAATTATTAATTTTGAAAAGTTTAAATTATGTATAAATGAATACGTTGCTTAATTATTTACCAAATTGTACTATAAATTTATTATAGTTAAACATTTGTTTAGAAGAATTCAAGCATCTGCATAGAATGCCGCAGGAGAAATCACAGACCGGAAGGAATTTTCAAACACGATTTAATGAGCAAGAAACTGCATAAATGAAAAAGATATTTATATGATCATATATCTTTGCATTTTGGGATTCACACATTTTGAAAACATACTTTGTATTTTAGAGGAATTATTTAATAATATCTGTATGGCATCCGATAACAATAGTTATTTAAATATTTAAACGCAAAATAAAAATTCGTTTTAATGTAAGATTTTATTTCGATTTTGTGGTGTCACAGGTTTATGAGAAGTTTCTCAATCGAACTTTATTGTGAATTAACTGACCCACCCAGCGTTGCCTGGTCCCATAAAAGAAGCACGAAACGCGATTTTTTATTATTTTTTTTAAAATGTAATAAAAAATCGCGAAAAATATAAAAATCACTACTCCGAAACAATTCCGAACAATCTTTATTTTCAATAAAGTTACTATTTTTACAAAGAGTAATAAATTTACTATTTTGGGCGAGAATATTAAAACCGGATTCCTTTTACTATTGTAGAAAAATCGCACCGAAATGTGGAAAAATGCTAAAATACTGAAAATCCGTATAGTAGGAAATAATCTACTATATTGAGCTAAAATATTAAAACAGAATTTCTACGACTATCAAAAAAATCTCAGCGGAACAAAAAAAATTCCCGAACATTTAAAACTTGCTGTACGAATCCCGAATACTTTTTTTTTTTTTTTTTTTTTTTTTTTTTTTAATCATATTGAGTTAAAACATAAAATTCGTATTTTAATAAGATGGGAAAATTACTTCGATTTTCAAACCTCCCCCCCGCCGAAAAAATCGCATAAAAATCGCTAAAAATTCCAAAATCGCAAAGATTCGAATAGTGGGCTAAACAATTGTAACTGGAATCCATTTACGAATGCCAAGATATTGGTCCGAAATTAAAAAAAAAAAAATCGCTGAAAATCGTATTAGAACTCGCGGATGACAAAATGAACTATATTAGGGAAAATGTTGCAAAATTAATTCCTTTTACAAATGCCACGGAACGCCAACAAATGGTAAAAGGCGCTTTGAAAATCGCAAAAAATGTAAAAAATCGCTGAGAACAAAATTCACTACAATAGTATAAAAATTTTAAAACAAATTCTTTTTTCGAATGTCAAAAAATCGCAACGAATCGTGAAACATCGCATTGAAAAATGCATTAAAAATTGCATTAGAGATCGCTAAAAAAATAAAAAAATCGCGGAGGACAAGATTACCTATAATTTTCAAAATGTTTGAAATCGAATTCTACGAATTTCGATTAATCGACGTAGAACACGAAAAAATTATTTAAATCGCATTAAAAATAACATCAAATATTGTTAAAAAATTTTGAAAACAGCAGAGGACAAAACTTCCTACAATAGGCTAATTTTTTGAAAGTGAATTATTTTTTTAGAAAGTCAAAAAATCACCGCACTATTCGAAAACACTCGCAAAATTGCTAAAAATCGCATTGAAAATCGTAAGAAAAACTGCTAAAATTCAAAAATTGTGGAAGACAAACTTTACGATATTAGGCTAAGAGTTCGAAATAAAATTTCTTTTCCGGATGTCATAAAATCGTCGCGGTACTCGAAAAAACGCTAAAAATACAATAAAAAGCCACTAAACATTCAAACATAGTTAAGGACGAAATGTAGTATGATAGGCGAAAATTTTTTAATGAATGTGACAAAAAATTAAAATTAACACGAAACGCAAAAATCGTATAGAAAATATCTGAAGGAGAAAATTCACCGTATTAAGTTAAAGGTGTGAAACGAATTCCTTTTACCAATGTCAAAAAATCCCCGCGAAATGCGAAAACAATCTAAAAATAACATAAGAAAAATTCGTGAAAAATTAAAATGTCGTTGTACGAGTTCAGAATGAACTTTATTGAAGAGAGGACAAACTTTACTCTATCGGGCTAGAAAGTTTAGAAACGGATTTTTTCTTATGATTGTAGAAAAATCGCCTCAAATGTAGAAAAACGCTAAAAATCGCTATGAAAATTGCTATAATTAAAAAAACCTGTAAGACCAAAATCCCTATATTAGGCTAAAAGTTTGAAAAAAAAATAATCCATGTTAATAAATCGCCACTGTACTCGAAAACAATATGAGAATTACTAGAAATCGCATTGAAATGTAATGACGCGCGATATTATTATTAGTAATAATAAAAAACTAAATTAATGTTAAAAAAGTTTGAAAAAGATTTTGATAAATTTTGACTTATAAGAGTCAGATAATTTATTCAAAACCAATCTTATTCATATATTAAATTAAATTAGTAATTGCATGTATGAATGTCAATTAATATATCTTTAGAATAAAGCTAATTTACATAAAGCAGTCAAATCTAATTTATAAATATGTGTAACATCTTTTACTTTAACAAGGTGGAATTGCACTATTTATTTTATTTCATCGTATTAACGTTTTTTCTGATTTTAAAAGTTAAAAAAAAATAATATATATATGCATGCAACAGCAAGAATCGTACAGACATCGGACAGAATCGTAATGGGTATCTTAAATGGGGTATCTTAAGTACTTCTTAAAATGTAATTTTCATAAATTCCAGTGGACGCGTTCGAGGCTTTCGCACTGCAGTCTAATAACACTAGTTTACAATTTTTTTTTTTTGTTCATGAAACGAAACATATATTATTTATGTAGGCTATGGACGATAGTTAAAAAAATATATTTTTTATTTTTTGTAGCACGTCACAATTCTGAGATATGAAGGTGTTTTTTATCTACCCGCAATTGTTTAAATACGTTTATTGTTTTATTTTGTAAAGAACTGTGTGATTCAAAAGTCTTATTTTTATATAAAAATGTCATCTAGAGTGTGTACACTACATCCCAACCGATTTTGTTATGTTTGTGGCAACATTGTTCAGTTAAATCGCGGTTTTCCTATAACAAAACCATTGCAAGATGTCTATATACGTTATTTTGGATTTCCTGTGTCAAATCAAGGTAAAAATTGGGTTCCTCGTATGATTTTCACTAATTGTAGATTGGTCCTCAGCTCCTGGTATTCAGGTAAAAACAGATCAGTGAAATTTGGTAAACCAATGATATGGAGATAGTCAACTAACCACGTAACCGATTGTTACTTTTGTTTAACAAAAACTTTTGGTTTTAACTCAAAAAATAAAGATAGCATAAAATATGCAGACGTTCCATCAGTGACTAAGCCGGTCCTTCATTCAGGGGATTTACCAGTTCCCACACCACGTGGCAGAAGTGACCAAACTTACACAGATACATCAAATAATATTACAATGCACGAGCATAGTGACAGTGAACAATCAAGCTCAGATAACGTTGTCGATTATGAGGACAGTCCACATTTAATAACTCAGTTTGAACTCAACGATCATATAAGAGATTTGCAGATGTCTAAGTCAAAAACGGAATTACTTGGCTTCAGGCTGCAACAGTGGAAATTGCTTGCTCCAAGTACAAACGTTAGTATTTATAAAGAGATTATTGAAAATTTATTACAAAATTACGAGCGTATGGGTGTAAATATGTCACTGAAAATTCATTTTTTGCATTTCCATTTAGATTTCTTCCCAGGAAATCTTGGTGGTATGAGTGATGAACATGGTCAGCGATTTCACCAAGATTTAAAATCATTTGAGCAAAATTATCAAGGTTTTTTGGACCAAAATATGCTAGGTGACTATTGTTGGTCTGTCGTGAGAGATACAGATGAAAATATTTATAAAAAAAGAGCAAAAATTACCCATTTTTAACTGTCTATTGTTTTTTTAGATGTAGTTTTTTGTAAAAATCTTCTTAATAAATATTTCAAAATACTGACGTGCTGGATTTTTTAAAATATTTTTTCCTAGATATAGATACCCAAAGTAACGTAACCGTATATATTTCATTTCATGAACAAAAGTCATGCAAACTAGTGTAATTTTTAGCAGTTTCTAATATTTTTAGATGTAAGTTTAATCTTCTAAAGAAAAATTAAAGATAAAAATATCTGCACACAGCATTAGTCAAGACAGAATATCGTATCATTTATTCCACCAAAGTTACAGTAAAAGTTGATTGAATAGAGCAAAAAGCACGCGAAAGAAAAACAAGTGGGTACTGTAATTTCGCGCGTATGCGCCGCACCTTAGTTAACCCCTTGAAGGGCACCGGTATATTATGTATACCACTTAATGTTAATCCCAAAATGCCACAATGACACCAGAACTTTATAATCAAATTTTGAATTTATAAGGTACATGAGGAAAAGCTATTACTTACTTTTAAAATAAGATCGTTCGTGAATCCTGGTGTCATTCAAACATTTCAATATTTTAACTACAAGAGTACTTTGCCCCTGAAAGGGTTAAATCCTTTTCAAACCGGAAATTTTATTGAAAATAAGAAGCCAAATAAGTTCTAAGCAGAAGTAAATCATAATTTATTCAAAATAAATTTTGGTAGGAAATCGAATTGTCTGAGGTGCGGCGTATACGCGCGAAATTACGGTAAGTGTAATCGAAGATCGCTCAAAGGGTTTAATATTCCTTTCAAAACACTTTATCCTTTCTTTATTAAATCCAAATAAATTTCATTTAGCAACCAAAAAAAGAAAAAAAAAACCTCATGTTTTTTGTTTTTTATAAAGTAAAAATTTACCGGTCTATTTTTTCGTTTTTTAGAGTATCCAAACCAGCCCGATAGCGAGCGAAGCCGGTTATTATATTCTGTCGTAATAATATCTGTCACGCGGACTAAATGCGATATATAAAAATAATTTCAAAATGAAACATGTTGTACACTTTCAAAATGTTAAAATATGTGAATATTTCCGTAATCGGAATTTATATCATGATTCAATATGTTTCTTAAACTCATATATTTACTATATTCTATTACTCATATTGATACGCGCTTTGTATTATTCTCAAACATCTGAAAAATTCGTGAAACTTTCTTATTAATTCTCCAATGACGTGATATTAATCTGATTTGTGTACACACACATACTCATACTCCTTGTATTATTGAGAAATCTTTGAAAATTTCAGTTTTATTACCACTACTAGTATATAACCCCGTCAAAAATGACGGATTGTTGATCTGCGTTTCATTTCCATAAGACTTCATACAAACAAACAGCATGGAGATTTATTATTGAAAGGTTTGTATTGTAGAAAAATACATTTTAAAAAGGACAAATAATTTCTACAAATAAAATTAATAAGGCTATATATATATATATATATATATATTTACTTAGTATTAAATTTCTGAAATAGTTCAACGATTGGACAAAATCAAATATTGACAAATAATCCATGTGCGAAAGTTTTTGTAAAAAAGTGTTATCAATGAGTTTTTAAACAGCTTGACTTACCATATAACTCATTGTTTGATTACATAAGCAAAATTAAATGGAAATTACGCTGTACTAAGCATTTCTTATATTTTAATTACGTTTGATAAGAAAGAATCATTTTACAGTATATGACCCATTATCTTAAAATCCAAAATCCGGAAAAACCCGAAGTCTGGAAAGAAAAATTCAAAAATTTTCTAAATTTGTAAATTTTTACTAAAATTTTAGGTTTTCTGAAATTTTTCGAAAATTTTACTGATTCCTAATTTTTTTTCAGTCCATTGTGTTTTAATGTTTAATCAGTAAAATATTGTTACTTCAGTGGCGGGTGAACACGGTCCCCCCCTCCCCTTCTCTTCCCGAAATTAAAAACAAATCATTTTTCTCTCAAATTTTAGTTTAAAATTAATTTATATTACGATTCGTTAGAAACAAAAAATAGTTATGTATGTATTTCATCAGGGGGGATTCTGTTCATGTTTTCCTAAAAATTTAAGGCATTCGATTTCGAAAATTTAAGTCTTCAGTCCAAATTTTCGAACATAAATATCTCGAATTTTGAACGAAAGTCGCCGAAAAAAATCAGTTATGTCTATCGTTCGCAGAAAAAATAGAAAATTTCATCAAAGGATTGGGGAAACAACGTGAATTTCGTCAAAGTACCGAAAATAAAAACGCAAATTTCATTGCAGGATTGAAAAAAAAAAAAAAAAAAAAAAAAAAAAAAAGCTAATTTTATTAACAAATTGCAGAAAAACGCGATTTCCGTCAAAGGCTTACGAAGAAGACGCAAATTTCTTACAAGGACTCCGAAAAAAATTTAAAATTTCATCAAGGGATCACAAAAAAAATGGTTAAAGGATCGCAAAAAAAACTGCGAATTTCGTCAAATAATCGCGGAAAAACATGAATTCCTTCAAAGGGTCTAGAAAAAAAAACACAAATGTCTTCAAAGCACTGCGAAAAAATGTCTAATTTCGTTAAGCGATCGCGAAAAAAGTGAAATTTCGTCAAAGGATCGAAAAAAACAACCGCTAATTTCGTCAATCTCAGAAAAAACTCGAATTTTGTCAAAGGATCGTGAATAAAAGGCAAATTTCGTCAAAGAATAGTAAAAAACGCAAATTTCCTCAAAGGATCGCAAAAAGAAAACGCAAATTTCTTCAAAGGACTACGAAAAAATGAAATTTTGTCAAAGAACAGCAGAAAAAATGCAAATTTTGTCAAAAAATCACGAAAAAAAAAATGAATTTTGTCAAATAATCGTGAATTTCAGGAGGACCCGAAATCCGGAAGGATGGAAGAAAAATTTCAAAATCCGCCAGTAGATGGCGACACTATACTGAATCAACCTCAAATCTCTCCCAAGGAAATAAATCACCGCATTCTGAAAAAAAAAAGTGCTTACAGCTTTTCTTTTTTTTTTTACAGAAATGTTAATATACAATTTTTTCATGAAATAGTGTTTTAAGGTTTTAAACAAAATTAAAAGATTTAAAAGCTTGAATATGCTTTTACAGATATTTAAACGACGAAAGTAGATAATATAACTTCTTTTTCAGTAAGCCTAACATGGCGTTTAACTACGGTCGAATCGCAGAGTGATACAGCCCGGTACAGTTACAGACACTTTCTCGCCTTAGGATTTTATTATAAGTAAGATGATGTCAATCATTTTTATTTCATATTAATCTTTTTTTTTCAATTGGTGAAACTTTTTATTTCATTTTCATTTTTCACGTGGAAATCGTCTGATAGAAAATTAATTATTGTAGAAAGAATTTCATCGTGGATTTTTAATTTTTGGCATCTGCTATAACGAAAATTGTTTAAATTTAATAGGAAAAGTCTGTTAGAATTTTGGATTTTTATCTCTAATTTTTAAAGTAATACGAATTTTTCAAATTTTAATATTTTGAGCTCTTTATAACTAATATTCAGCTATATACACAAAGTTTCAACTCTGTAAGTTGTGTAGTTTCTGAGAATAGCTCTGTAACAGACAGACACCGGAGCGGTAGTAATAAGGTTTCGTGAGGTGAACAAAACCCTAAAAATAACAATCGTAGAGCTCCCAAATGGTCCGCTTTTGAATGCCAGTATTTTCTATGATTTTTTTTATTTTTAGGTTTGTCTTGGAAATTTTGCAAAGACCACATTCGGAGGTAAATTTTTTCGAAAATGTTGAAGAAACCTTCCATGAAATTTTCTGTTAAAATATATTGGTATTCAGTTGGCGGACCATTTGGGAGAATTGCAATTGTATTTTAACTGCATTAAAAGATAACGTTATCGGCTTCTTACAACACATGAAACAAAGGAAAATAAATTGAATAGAAATGAATTGAATTCATTTAATCAAATATAACCAAGCATGCCTTTTATTCTACACGTGAAATACCACTGCTTCTATCGATCGATCTATGGTGTCTTTTTCTTCTAAACATTTCAATTCCTATTTTGCGTTTTAACCATAAAGATAAAATAAGCCCGTACGGAGAATACTTTATCTTTTTGTATTATTTTTTTTTATAATCATTGTTGAGCATCCTATAATGCGGTATTTTATTTTTCTAGCACCACTAATTTGAGCGAACATTTCGTTTCATTTATGAAACTAATAACGGTTTAATTTTTAATTAACCACAATTTTTAATCAAAACACTTGTTTTAACGAAATGTGAGTGTACTATGCCAAAAGTCGCTACAAAGACCTTTCAAATGAGAAAATGATTTCGAATGATGATTCGTTGTTGATCCTTTCGTAATTTTTTAGAAAAAAATGATGTTGACAAAAAGAAATAACATAAATAATTTTTATTGCAGCATTTTTTTTTTTTTTTTTTTGCTTTTAAGATAACCTTTAACTGACATCTGAAGTTCCAGTGAGCAACTACATTGTTAAAAATTTGTGGCAAACTGTCCAGTCGTTTGACCGTTTTTATAGAAAACGGTTACATAGCCGTAAGTTAGCGCTATTGTGACCATATTATTCCTCTTATTATGGTCAGGATATAGTTAAATTATGGTTTTACAACCTTTTTCTACAAAAACGGTCAAATTACTGGACAGTTTGCTGCAAATTTTTAACAGTGTAGCTCACGCTGCTCAACTGTCCCAAGCTAGTAGTCCAGCTATTTAGGCCCCAGCTAGTATATATTATATTAAAATATTACACTCTGTCTGTATTCCACAAGTACACCTCCTAGAATATAGCACGCAGCGCCATAAAATTAACACTAGCTATCCGAATAATTCAATTGATGTCATATAACCTCTCAGAATTAAAAAAAAATGTAATTTACTTTCAGAGATATAATTTTTTGTAACTTTTAATGAAGTTTCTCTAAAGATGAGAACTAAATTACTTCATTTTTCAGACAAAATTATTCATATGACTTTTCTTCAACATTTAGTAAAATTATTTTTAAAAAACTGAAATAGTTATTGATTCGTATCAAAAAATATTATCCGAATTTGTTTAAAATGCAAATTAATGGATTGTGATTGGGCATAGTGGTTGAATATACGTATGGGTCGTATGCTCAGATTAAATGTTTTTAACTAAATCGTAGCACTTTACACTACAGAATGTGTCGATACTCGCCTGAAGAAAAACATTTAGACAAGTTAGAGAAATTAACTTGGCTAAAAGGGTTAATTTACAAATTTTTTGGCAAAATCCTCTCGACGAATGAAATTTTATTGTCACCATTTTCTTGTAAAGTTATTCGTCTATAATTGCATCGAAATCACGTAAATTGCAATATGTAATATTCGCAATTTTCAGTTCATTTATATTGTAAACATGATTTCTGGCTTATAATAAAATTAATGATAACAATATTTTCTTAAAGTGTAAAATTCAATTAGATTTCATTTTAACCGAAATCGATGGATCCCAAGAGAAATAATAAAAACTTAGCTTGGCATAATGGGTTAACTTTAGAAATTTTATGCAACATTTTCTCAACGAATGATATTTTATTGTCGCCATTTTCTTGTAAAATTATTGTTCTATAATTGCATCGAAATCACGTTACATGCAAAATGTAATTTTTGTAATTTTCAGTTTATTTACATTGTAAACATGATTTCTTGCTTATAATAAAATTAATGTTAAAAATATTTTCTTAAAGTTTAAATTCAATTAGATTTTATTTTTCTCCAAAATCGAAAGATCCCATGCAATGCAAATACAACACATTTGTTAGCTACGCCTGCTAGTAATTTACATGAAAAAAAAAAGATATATATATTTTTTTTGATAAAGACACCGGTATTTTACACTACTGCATTTGTCAGTTGAATAAATCTGTAGTATATCTTTTATACACTTCAATATTTTTAACTGATTCTTACATGACTGATAAAGAAAATAAAAGAGTAGAAAGTATGTGGTTATTAAATGGCATGCTAGTTATTTATATTAAAAAAAAAGGAACAAATATATTTTTTTTTCATATAAAGACAACGGTATTTTACATGAAGCATTTGTCAGTTGAATAAATATGTAGTTTATCATTTATACACTTCAATATTTTAAACTGATTATTACATGACTGATAAAGAAAATAAAAGAGTAGAAAGTATGTGGTTATTAAATGGCATGCTAGTTATTTATATAAAAAAAAAGGAAAAAAAAAATATTTTTTTTATGTAAAGACAACGGTATTTTACATGACAGCATTTGTCAGTTGAATAAATATGTAGTTTATCATTTATACACTTCAATATTTTAAACTGATTCTTACATGACTGATAAAGAAAAGAAAATAGTAGAAAAATATGTGGTTATTAAATTGCATCACAACAGCAGTTAAAGGATAACGATGTTTAAAATGTTTATATGTATGCAAAATAGTTTTAACATTTATTTTTCTTTTCTAGTCACTTCATAATTTGTTGCATCATTTTGTTTTATTTAATAAAAATAAATAGTTGCAGTTATTAGTGAAGATTATCTACCTAATTAACTGCTTAAATTGTTTATAATGAAATTTGCAAAATATAATGAAGATTTTCTCCTAATTATTCCGTAGATGCAAATGTGATAAATGTCATCTATTTTTTATTATATCAAATCTTCTTTTTATCTAAATGCACTCGAAATAATTTAATACTATTCCAAAACTATATGTGAAATAGTTATTTATTTCATTTTTTAAAAAACACGTGTAGTTATTAGTTAAGTTTATTTTTTGATTAATGGCTATTTGTGATTAATTTAACTATTTTGAAACTTTTGCTACAAATTTATTATGCCTTTATTTAGAGCGTTTAACAGCTCGTAGAAATTAAACCACAGCATTTAATCCATGAGGAGGAATCACATACCGGATGAAATTTTCAAACATGACTTAACCCACAAACTTTTAATACATGATAAAAGATATTCAGATATCTGTATCATTTGCCATTTTGCTATTAAAGCCATATTTTGTATTTTATAGAAGTAATTAATTAACGGCTTGATGACATTCAATATCAATATGAATTTAAATAACTAAAGAAATGCTAAAATGTTTTGAAATATAAGATTTTGTTAGACTTTGGATTAAAATGTATTGAATGATTTATCTAAAACCAAATCTTAATTATTTACACATTAAATTAAGTTACTAATTTAATGTATAAATTTTAATAAATAAATCCTTAAAGGAAAGCTAATTGATAATTAACAAGTAATTATTAATTCATAAAGTTAAGTTTGAATTTTTTTCGATTCCTCTAAAGATGTGCATGTGAAGAGGTATAATATTTTTATTGCTGCATGTTTTATCTATCTACGCTAACGATATTTAAGAAATCTTAATGTTTGTAAACTAATTTTAGCAATTATTCGCTTCAGTTTCAGATATATGTCCCTACTTTCGTTTTTGATGTTAATTCATTATTGATTTATTTTATTTCTAAATATTACATGTTTAGTAATCAGTTACTGAATATAACGTAGTGATTTACATTTTTTTAAAAAATATAATAATTTTCAAAATAATTTATTAATCTTAAGACAGTTTTTCGGTTAATATAAATATTGAAATATGATACAATATCGTCTTTTTTATATCTAACTTAGCGATATTTTATAAAACTAAAAGCTTTTGTATTTTCTTAAAATCCAGATACATGATTTTTTGTTAATTATATTTTCTTAAATTTCATTTTTCTGGTATAAGCTTGGTTATCAGCGAAAATTAATGTTATTATAAATGAATTTAAACTTAAGAAAAAATAATTTACTATGCTATTACATAACGCATTTAAGAAGACCTTTCTTTTTTACGTAAGATTGCGTAAATGTTAAATATTTACGTGGAGAAATTAACACATGCAAGCGATACGATTCTTCTTTATGTTAATATATATAATTTCACTTTGAGAATCTTACATTTTTTGGATATTTGTATTAATATTGTATTATAATTATCGGTTCATATATTGCCGACTTTTTATGAGATTTAATGGGTATGATATACAAAAGTTTTAATATATTAATTATCAGTGAAAATTAACGTTATTATAAATTAATCTAAACTTAAAAAAGATTAATTTACTATGCTATTACATAACGCATTTCAGAATATCTTTCCTTTTTTTACGTATGATTACGTAAATGCCAAAGAGTTATGTGAAGAAATGGACACATGCAAGCGCAATGATTCTTCTTTACATTAATATATATAATTCCACTTTGAGAATCTTACATTTTTGGATATTTGTCTTTGTATTGTATTATAATTATCGGTTCATGTATTGCCAATTTTTTAATGAGATTTAATGGTTATGATACACAAAAGTTTTATTATATTACTTTCCTTAATCCGTTGCTACAAATGCGCACTTACTATTAGATAGTTTTCATATTATTTCCTTTTTAAAAGCATTTTGCATTAGTTACATAGTTTTATCATCAACAGCTTGTCCAGATTTTGGCAAATTAATATAAGTTAATCAAATTTCAAATACGTAATTTCATTGCTGCATTTGAACATTTAGTTGTGTATTTATATATTTCCTATATTTAATTTCAATCCATTTTTAGTGTACCATTGCAACTTTTGTAACCAATACTTTTACAATGCTTACTGATAAATCCAACATCTATTATCGCAATTTTGGCTACTGCTTTACTATGTCATAAATATACATTTTATGCATATGAGTTTCTCCATATTTGGTTGTTTACTTTCGCTTGGGTACTTTTTATAAGGTTTAATATTTTCACATTCTGCACATTGGATTTTTCTCTCCACATATCTTTATTAATTTGTCTACTTATTACACTTTGAGAATATTACATTTTTGGATATTTGCCTTTGTATTGCGACTTAAATATCGGTTCATATATTATCGATTTTTAGTGTATTTTTAATGTTAATAGCTATTTATTTTTACTTTGAATTAGATCTTCGTTATGCATTATTATACGTTCAGAATTGTTCCCAAAAGTTTTATTATTAAAATATACTTCTATGACTGTTTCATCATAAGAGTCTTGTATATGAATATTTTTATTTAATTCTCTTACAGCAATTGGAATAATCGTAATACAAACCGCGTAGAAACTAAAGGAAGAGTATTTAGTGAATTGCATTTTTTTATTTGAATTATAATAAAAATTCGAAACTTATGGGGATTTATATAAGTTTTATATTTTTGTCATTATTTCTGCGTAACTGTATGGTATGAAATATTTTATATGAATAATTGAGATTTTATTCGTAGAAACTTCCGAGTAATATATAACATTTTGGGTTTAAAATAATTAAATGACACATAGAATCGTGAAATTTATATAAAAAGTAATATTTATAAGGCCGGTAGTAAAATCCATTGAATTTTCTATATAATCATACATACAGATGTGTGAAAAAAAAATTCACCCTCAAAAGCTGCTCAAATCCATTTATAATTTTCTCAGTTTAAATGTCGGAATAAATCAGTCGAAATTTATTTTTCGAACATTCCAAGTCTAATACAACTTTTTAAAGATTTAATTAATTGTATAGCTAAAAAAATTGCATATATGTCAAAGAATTGCGCAGAAAATATATTTATATTCAAATAGTAAAAACCCTTAAAATTACAAAAGAAAAAAAAAAGAAAGAAAGAACAGAAAGAGAACAACAACAATAATAAAAAGAATAAAAGAAATTGATATTTGTATGATTGATCATTCATAATATTCGTTTATAGTCATTTATCATTTTCTGAATTTAAATTTCTAAAATAATTTAATGCAATTAAAATACAAAACTTATTAAACGTTAACGTAAGAACATTGAATGCACTGCAAATATTCAGTCTCTTTGTACTGATGCATATTTTTTCAATTCTGTTCAGTTTTGTATGTTTTATTATTTATATTATTTCCGCGTAGCATATACATATTAAACCTTTTATATTTTTACGCTATGTATATATATATATATATATATATATATATATATATATATATATATATATATATATATATATATATATATATATATACATATAGTATAATATATGATTTACTGTTTTTCTTTTCAAGGATCGTAGATGTTTTTGTATTTGAGTACCACCATTTCCAAACAGTAATCTTTGCGCTATTTAAACGCAAAATTCTACACATTAATAGGGCTAATATTACAATTCGGAAATATTGGTTGTAAAATATAAGCACTTTTATGCGATTTGTTAGGTCTAAAATAACAAAAACATCTCACTTTTATTTTTAAATTACGCATATATGATACATTACAACACATGTTATTGTTCTATATGTTTTTTTTTCAGGATTATTTTTCCTAAAATGAAAGAAAAAATTAATTTGTAAAGTTATTAATAAAATATTTCACATTATCCGTTTAAAAATAATCCTAGGACTAGTCACACGTTAAAAATGCGAAAATAATATTTTGTACAATATTTTATTATTATTATTTATACGTATTTATTTTAGTTTTATTAATTTTGCTATATTTTGAGCTTTTCCGCATAGTTGAAACATATCATACGTTTTATATAAGTAATTCATTATAGAATGTGTCTATATTATTTTTTAGCAGTTTTTAAATCAAAATATTATACCCCTTTTTAAGTTTAAATTCATTATACAAGCTATATCATAAATTATCTTCACTTTTTTTCTGGCATCAATTTATTTAAAATAAAAATTTTATATTTTATGTATAAAGTTATTATCAAAATATTTCACGCCATCTGTGTTGTATGATCTGCAAAATCCACAGATTAATCACAAAGCAAGTATGCGGAAATATTATTTCATCAATCATCCTACCTGCCAAAACTTCGTATCCAAACTGGAATCCCAAGATGATCCATATTCCCATAATCCAGTTTTTCGTGACACAATAACACAATCTTCTTATCATATTTTTGCAATTTTTGTTTCAAATCCTGACGGTTTGTTTATATATTTTTGTTTCTTATCTATTTACAATCATATATACATGATGGAAAAAAAAGTGCAAGAAGCGGTTTTGTAAAAAATGGTTTGTTCGATTACATTTTCACATCACAAATGAAAGAGAAATTCTAGCTGAAAAGTTGCACGCAACAAAATAAAACTTCTCTGGTGCGCCCCAAGTGCGTGAGAGTCTCACCGGAGCAAAACAGAGAGCTTACTCTCACGGATCACACGCGGAGTTTGCAGCGATGTCGGAAGGATTCAAAGATTCGGTCTGCGAGGATTGCTCCATTCCAGCAGAGGGGTTGTCGGCATGATCGATCTTAAAGCATCTTTTTCGACTATTTTGAGTGGGTTATGTCATTTTTCTTTGCATCTCTTACATTATACCTTTTCATTTATTTATTAAAATGTATTGTGTAGAATTTAATAACTCGTATTTTGCGTGGAATATTAAAACAAAGAAATATAATAAAATTTTAATTGTAATATTAATTTTTTCACAGTTAGTTGTCACTATAAATACATGAAACAGAAAATGTAATAAAAATTTAAATGATAATTCATATTAAACATTTATTTTCATTTTTGCATATCTTTTGATGATTTTAAGTGGGTTATGTTATTTTTATTTGCATCTCTTATGTTATCTCTTCGAACTTATTAATTAAAATTTATTGTGATTTAATATTGATTTAATAACTCACATTATGCGTGAAATATTAAATCACAGAAGTATAAAACATTATAGTATATTACAGTTTTCACAGTTACATACTAATATTAATACAAAAAAATATATATAAAATAAAAAAAATATATATATAATAACATAAAATAATTTTATTCTTTACATTCTTTTCGATGATTTTGAGTAAGTTATATCTTTTATTTATTTATTTATTTTTTATCCCTTCTCTCTTATCCATTAAAATTTATTTTGTAGAATTTAAATAACTCACATTTTGCGAGAAAATTAAAATACAGAAATATAAGACGTATTAGTATATTACAAGTTTCACAGTTAGCAATTAGTATTAATACATAAAATAATAAAAATAAACTTTTTGAAAAATTTAATTGATATTTCTTGTTAAATTATTATTATATATATATATATATATATATTGTCATATTTTTTTACGCTTTTGAGTGGGTTATGTAATTTTTCCTTGCATCTCTTCTTATGTTATTTCTCATCACTTATTATATAAAATTTATTGTGTAGAATTTCACCTAACATTTTGCGAGGAAAGTGACATCACATAAATATAATAAATGTTAGTTTTAATATTACAGTTTTCACAGTTACTTTCCAGTATAAATACATAAAAATACACTTTTAGAAAAAAAAATCATATTTCATGTTAAATTACCCTTATGATTTTTTTCATATTTTTTGACGACCTTGAGTGGGTTATGCCATTTTTCTTCTCTTACATTAGCCCTTTTCATTTTTCGATTTTTCATTCATTTTCATTCATTAAAATTTATTGTGTGGAATTTAATAATTCGCATTTTGCGTGGTAAAACACTGAAATATAATAAATGTTAGTTTTAATTTTATTTTTTTACAGTTAGTTTCCAGTACAAATATATAAAAAAGAAACTTTCAGAAACTTTTAAATTATAATTATTAACCTATTATTTTCATTTTTGCATATTTTTTGAAGGTTTTAGATGGGTTATGTCATTTTTCTTTCCATCTGTTATTTTATCCCTTCTCACGTATTCATTAAAATTTATAGTGTGGAAATTTATAACTAACATTTTGTGTGGAACATTAAATCACAGTTTATTTATTAAAATTTATTGTGTGGAATTTAATAATTCGCATTTTGCGTGGTAAAACACTGAAATATAATAAATGTTAGTTTTAATATTATTTTTTTACAGTTAGTTTCCAGTACAAATATATAAAAAAGAAATTTTCAGAAAAAAATAAATTATAATTATTAACCTATTATTTTCATTTTTGTATATTTTTTGAAGGTTTTAGGTGGGTTATGTCATTTTTCTTTCCATCTGTTATTTTATCCCTTCTCACGTATTCATTAAAATTTGTAGTGTGGAAATTGATAACTCACATTTGTGTGGAACATTAAATCACAGAAATGTAATATGTATTAGTATATTAGAGTTTTCATAGTTAGTTACCAGTATTAATACATAAAAGAAGAAACATTTTTAAAAATATGAAATGATATTTTTTTGTTAAATTGTTATTATTGTTATTATAATTATATTTTTTTGGTGATGGGGGTTGCATATTTGCATATTTTTGACGTTTTTGAATGTGTTATGTAATTTTTCCTTGCATCTCTTATGTTATTTCTCCTCACTTGTTCCTTAAAATTTATTGTGTGGAATATAATAACTCACATTTTGCAAGGAAAGTGACATAACAGAAATATAATAAATACTAGTTTTAATATTACATATTTCACAGTTACTTACCAGTATAAATATATATAAAAAAGAAACATTTAGAAAAACATAAATGATTGTTCATGTGAAATTATTATTATTATTTTCTACATATTTTTCGACGGTCTTGAGTGGGTTATGTATTTTATGTTCATATCTTATGTTTTCCTTTCTCAATTATTCTTTAAAATTATTGTGTGGAATTTAGTAATTCACATTTGAAGTGATTTTTTAAAGCAACGGAATATAAATAAGTATTCGTTTTAATATTGCAGTTTTTACAGTTATTTGCCAGTATCTCTATATTACAAAAAAAAAAAAAAAAAAAAAAAAAAAAAAAAAGAAGAAGAAAAAGGAAAAAATAAATCTACGGTTACTATCGCATCCGTAATTGAATTTTCTGTGACCACAGGTCTTTTTCGGCTTATAGTAAGAAACCCATTGCATATAAAACTAGTCGTTGGGGGACACCGTAATACTTACCCATCATGGATATGCATAATGTAAAATATTAAAATAAAAATGTGTAAACTACTTATAAAATGCATTGCAATTCAAATAAAATCGTGGCTTGATGACGTCACAAACTTTAAAGGCTCGATTACTGAATTGCTTGAAAGAAACATCCTTATAACTCCAAAAATAATAATCCTATTAACTAGCGGTTTATTGCATCTGATTAAGCGTCAAATTTCCAATTAAAATATATCTTTGAAGTGAAATTTGAATGAAATACAGGGTTATGAAAAATCGAAGAGTGTGGAAAATAGGACTCCAAATATCTCGGCAACTAATTATCCGATCGACTTCATGCTTTATGCAAAATTTATGTTTTTTTATTGTCTTTTATATTCATTTCTTAAAATAAACAATTTCGAAAATTTTTATATACCTTTTATCAGAACGAATATTTCGAGAGTCCGAAAAAAATTGTTCCGGTTAATCGAGGTTATTGAAATGAAATAGGCTTCTTACCATTATTACATACTAAGTACATACCAAATTGCAAGTCTCTACCTCAATTTTTTCGGGAGATAGAGCGTTTACAGACACACAGACACACACACAGACACACACACAGACACACAGACGGACGGCAATTTTTTTTTTCTAAAAATATGTTTTTCGGAATCTCCAGTGTCTGAAACGTGTAAATCCGTCAAAAAAAAAATTTCGATTTTCAAAACGATTACAAGACTTACCCTATACTACGTATGATGGGTAAGTAAAAATGGAAACTGGTATTTAATTTTATTAAAATATCATTAAAAAATCATTAAAATTTATTAAGCGATTTCAATAACTGACATTTTGCGTGGAAAATTAAAACACAGAAATATAAGTAGTAGTTTTAATATTACATTTTTCACAGTTAATTGCCAGTGTAAATGCATTTTTTGAAACACTTAAATTATGATTCTTATTAAATCTCTCTTATTTCAATACAAATAAATTTAATATTTAGAAAAAAGGTAATTTTTTATTTGTTTACTGAATTGTAATACCTCGCAAGTAATAATATTTCGTTTAAAAAAATATATATATATTTCCACGTGACTGTTTAAAACACAAATAAAATTTTTAATTAATAATTAAATTATTATCCTTTAAAATCAGTAAATGGGGAAAATTGCGTCATGTTTAAAATGTGCAAATAATAATATTGCCAAACAGTTTAATTTTAAAAATATATTTACACGAGAATTTTATTACATATTCGAAAAGTTTTTTTACCTATTGTTGCCAATTTTAAAATAGTGCAAATAATAATATTTCCTTCCAATTAAAATCAATGTATTTTCAATATTAAAACAATTGAATATTAAAAAAATTGAATATTAAAAAAATTGAATATAAAAAAAAAATGAATATTAAAAACACTTTGTTGAAAATTACGTCATATTTAAAATGAAATATTTAAACGTCTTATTTGAAACAATTTTCCTATTAGCGCCGTTATAAAATTTGAGGAGGCAGCGACATTATTTACTTGGCCATTTATACACGCTGATTTTAAAATGTTAAATATATATTGTTTAATCAATCTCAAAAACAGCCGTTAGCTGTCACGACAGCCGATTCTGCCTTAAAATACTTCAGTAGAAGGAAAATGAATAGAAACCGGCTTACAGAAGGTACCAGTGGTCGTTTAATTATAATTCAGTCTTCCGTAATCTTTTAAAATCAGAGCAAATTTAGCGTTTTTAATTATAGCCGGCGGTGTCTGCACATGTCTGCACTGGAGTTGGTGATATTAGTTCGCAGGCGGTAGAGCCCCCTATTATTATAGAAAAATATATTACGATTGTTTTCTTAGCATTTCTTTCGCATGCATAATAATACTTTATTCATTTCTACTCTTTACTTTATTTTATTTTTTACAGCACGTGAAGATATGGAAAATTAATGTTTTAGAGATTTCATTTCTGTGTATTGTCTGTTTTTAAAAATGCTATTATACTGACTCAATGAGTATAAAAAGTAAAATATATCTTTATTAATAAACAAACACCCTATGTCATATTCTAAAAAAAAAAAAAAAACAATTTAACTAATTATCTAACTACATGTGTTAACTAAATAACTACTTGGGTTTTTAATTAACTTAATGCATTGATAACAGGGGTTGTCAAAGTGATTAATCTTAAACCATCTTTTAGGACGCTTTTGAGTGGGTTATGTAATTTTCCTTTGCATCTTTTATGTTATTTTTTCTCACTTATACTACAAAATCTATTGTGCTGAAATTAATAATTTACATTTAGCGTGAAAAATGAAAGGACATAAATAAAAGTATTATTTATGATATATCACATTCCATACACCCAGAAAAAGGAATTGATTAGAACTACAAAACATGTTTTGTTGAGTAAATTTTTGTTGTTTTAGCAAAATTCAAGTAAAATTGAACCATTTTACTTGAATTAAAAAAAACATTTTTTACTGACGATACAAAAAATTTTTTTGGAATTGCAAAAAAAAGAAAAAAATTTGTTGATTCAACAAAACTTTTTTCTCGGTGTAATTTGTTTACTATACAAATACATAAGAAATTTAAAAAATGACAAGTGCTAAAAAATATCATACCAAATGAATTGTTCCAACTGAGCCAAACAATTCGGAAGCCGATATTCGAACGTAGAATCTTTGACTTAAATTGCCAATGTTCTACCGATTGAGCTACTTGGGTCAACAACCATTGTACATATTTTGCTCAGATAACGTTATTGGAAATAGCATCTTGAAAATAGCAAATAAAACCTCTGTGAAAGAATATAAAAAAGAAGAATACCAAATGCACAAATAATTAGGAAAAGCAAGACTGGGCAAAAGGACAGAGAGGCGGCTATATAACCGATGCGCCAAAAAAAAGCAATGAGAAAAAAGCAGCACGAAACAACTGAGTGGACAAGTAGAGACATCTACCGAAAAAACACACAAAAAAAAATAAAAGAAAACCAAAAAAAGGGAAATTTTGCGAGAAAAGGGAACCAAAAAAGCATTTAGAAAGCATTCATTTAATTTCTCTTTTTTGATTTTCTTTCGCTTCTTTTGTTCTCTAGTAGATGTCTCTACTTGTCCACTCAGTTATTTTCTTCTGCTTTCTTCTCATTGCTTGCTTTTGGCGTGTTTTTTACCCTTATCGGGTATATATGCCACCGCCTTTCTGTCGTTTTCCAGTCTTGCTTTTTCTTGAACGCTGTGTTTTCTATTTGTCGCACTGAAGAAGAATCTCACTTGTGGATTCGAAACACCTGATTGAAATGTTTAAAAAAAAAAATACTGCATCTACGTAACAAACGTTTAATGCAGTTCATTACCTGCGGTATATTGATATATTATGCTGAACTGCCTACATGGCAGACCAGGTGCTATTGCCGATAAGATTATCTTAGAGAAATATGTCCACTGGTTGTCGGCTCAATCGGTAGAACATTGACAATTTAAGTCAAAAGGTTCTTGGTTTGAATCCCGGCTTGGGCATTTTTTCGTTCAGTTGAAGAAATTCAATTCGTGTGATATCTTTTCCGAACAGTAATATGAATGAAACAATAAAAGTGCTAAAAGGTCTCGTACCCGGAGTGTACCGTGCTGTTATGTCATATTACCTAAAATCTTAGTAACTACCTAGTTGCTTTACAAATGTACAAAAATAAGAACAGCCCACCTTTACCTAAATGCTAGTAGATAAGTTAATGAAATATTTCATAATAATCATATTTTATATTTTTAATATTTTTAATAATTGTAAAATTATGTTTTGAGATTTTTTTTATTTAACATAACTTGATTTTTGTAAGTAAGGATGGAATTTTTTAATAGTTTTATTACTCACTTCCTGATAGACTAGAATCATAAAAATTATGTGTGCTGGTATTTTTTGATAACAATTCACCAGTTTAATATTTTTACTTAATCATAATCTAATTAACTGGTTTTAAAAGTATTTATCCGTTAGCCAGTCGCATATGATAAATTGCAAAATAATCTTTAGGGTTACAATTGTATACGAGTTACATAAACAATGCAGTTATGTGTCAAACCATGTTCGCCGAAATATATGATCTACCTGTGAAACTTCCACAACGAACTATCTGAAACACTGTACTGAAATACTGATATCTGAAACACTATGGTAGAAACGATAAATTAAAAAAATCTTAATTTTTTTAAATACGCTTTCAATAATTATTTAATATAAATTAAGTTATACGTTCAAAAAACAATTTAGAAATTCTGAATAGCTAGTTTAGTTAATGTTCTTTTTTAATTTCCTGTTGCCATACCTTGAAAAAAGAAATAGAGTAAAAATTATACATTTAAAAAAATAAATTTGTTATTTCTAGATTTTTACCAAGCATAAATTAAAGTTGTGGCTTTCTCATGATTGGTACAGAAAAACAGTCAGGCGATTTTTTCAAATAATAAATTGACATAGAATTTTAAATCAGTGATTTTCGGATATTTTTTTTGTACATGTACTATAAGACCTTTCCTGTGTGTCAAATTTCAAGATTCAAGTCAAAATTCGAATAGTAGGTCCGTATAAACTTGAATAACTCTCTCAAGGATAATGCAGTATAAATCAAAAATACGCCACATGCTTGAAAGTAAGTGTATTTGAGGGCATTATATGCACAATCCGTGTTTCCTTTAAATTCGCTCTGACATAGCTTAAACAAATTGGTGATGCAATATTTTCGCTGGTGAATTATAACTGAACTAGTGCTAACATAAATTTTTTAATTCTTTCTTTATTAAAATTTTTTAGTTGTTCCAGGAGCTACAGCTATACTTCCAGTCAATCCCCTTATAATTTTTTAATCTTTTTTTTTCACTCATTTATATTTTAATCTTAATTTTAACTTCTTTAATTTATTTACTTATTTATTTGCTTACTTATTAATTTAAATATTAATTTTAAGTTTTACTTTTTTAAAATTCTTAAAAGTTAAATCATTTTTTTCTTCTACAGTAGTTTTAAACTACAGTTTTACCCTACCCAATGGCTCACAACATAATAAGATATATCATCAATAGACTGGGTGTAGTTGACCCAGTGTTGCTCCACTGCTCAGCACTGGGAATACGTGCTGCTCATTACTCTGTATTTCACCATCTTGCTTTGAAGTCTACCACTTACTGAGGACGGGGTTCTGGGGTATAAGTAAATTGTAGAGATTTGGACGAAATACTTTGTGCGCTTGTAATGCCCTTGATTACACATACTTTCAGGCATGCAGCGTATGTTTCTGTTAAGTCCTTCACCCCAGCGAGAGTTATTAAAGATGTTCCAGGCTTATAACGAGTAAATCACCCTGTAAGTCAACGCCGAAACACCCTGTATGTTTTGAGAGTGATATTGTATGAAAAACGTGAATATACTTCCATATTTTTTTATTTTAATGAGTTAGAAGGTTGAAATCTTTACAAATCAATGGGGCAGTATTGTTCGATAGTGATATCAACTTGATATCTTCAGGCGTTCCTGAAAAACTACCATCATAACAGATAGATGGCGAACAAAGTGATGCTATAAAGGTTCCGTTCACCGCTCCCTAAATACTAGGCCTGAGCACTGACACAAAAATGGCGGCGCTCGTGGGCCCATTTTGCAAAACATTTGTACGGTTCCCTAATTTTACACCCCAATGTTTTCTAAAAGTTTCCTTTGATTTATTGAATCTCAGACAAATACGGCGGCGAAAACTTTCAGAATTTATTGGTATTGCATTTCAAGGGACCGTACACACGCTGAAAAACTTTCGCCTACGACTGTATCAATTTTTGTGTTAGCGATTAGGCCTAATATTCAGTGGGTGGCGTTCCTGAAAAACTAACCATCATGACAGATAGACGGCCAACGAAGTTATCCAATAAACTAACCTTTTATATATTTCCCTTATATCTAACCTATCCTTCTATCCTTTTTGAGGTACGAAATTTTTAGGGTAAATCTAAAAATCGATAAAAAACAAACAAATCTTGTTAAATTATTATAGTAATAACATTTGTAATAGTTTGCAAAGACATTTAAAATCTGTTTTAGAAGCTATGTATTGTCTGCTCTTACATTCTATTATACTGTCTGGATTTATACAAAATAAAAATGAAACTTTATAAATATAAAAATACCAGGTCCATTATATATGTTTAAAAATACGTGTAAAAATATTAAAATATCATTGTTAATCAATTGCATTCAAAACTAAATATCTAATTTAACTTATTCATAATCATTCATTGTATAGGATTTAATTAATCTCATTTCGTGTTGAAATACGAAATATTTTAGGTTTTTCATAGTTTATTTATTATTGCATTTAGATAAAAAAATTCTTTAGAAACGTATTACAATTTATATATAATTAATATCATAATATTATTAGATTTTTTATGCTCATGAGACTGTATTTGTTTAGATTTTCATTTCATAATTTATTATTTTCCTTTTTACTACTTATTACAGAATACAAAAGATATTAAAAGATATTTTTAGAGATTTCGTTGTTGTGTATTGTCCGTTTTTTAAAGCTATTATACTGCCTTAATGTAAAGAAAATTAAAATGTACCTTTTAAAGTATAAAGATATTCGTTCTCAAATTTAGTTTAAAAAATGAGATTAACAAATTAACTAGTTACATTATTCAAAACATTAATAAAATGTTTGTGATTATATTTTAACATACGTTTAGTGACAAAAATTGTAAACTGATTTTTTTTCATATTTTTATTAATTAATTAATTAATTAATTTATTTATTTGTACTTAATGAATATATATTGCTACTTTTAATATGCTTATGTTTCCCTTAATATAGAAAAGAAAGTTGAAAAAATTTCGAGTTCGCCAAAAGAAAATATTTAATAATTATTTAAAATATGACTCTTAATCATAAAGTTCTTGGTTTAATATAAATTGTATTGTCCGGAAATTTCCTTCCATTTGTGAAGCCTAATTTATACCGGAAAATTCTGCCCGTCAATTATTAGACATTAGATATCGAAATTAATGTCTAATATTAAATGTTAGAGTTTTCCGGTACTAATTAACTGTCCCAAACGGAAAGAACTTCCCAAACAACTCAATAATTTATTTACTTCAGTTTTATCGTTAATACTTATTGTAAATGCATAATAATTAGCTTAAATTAAAAGATTATTAAGATTATTATAAGAAATCTTAATAAGAAAAGATTATTATAAAAAAATTAAAAGACTTTCAATTTTTATTCAACTATTAGTGTTCTTCCAAAGTCCACAGTGGTGGTTTTTTCGTACGCACCACTAAAAAATTATATGATTGTATATTTCATGTACAATTGCTTACTAAGTATAATCAGAAATGTGTATTGGACTTGAAATAAAATAATTAAATAATACATTTGTTTATAAATTACGCGATTAAATAGTTTTTTCCTTATATAATTATTAATGTTATCTTAATCTTTCATCCCGTTATCGCCGATAATATGAATACCAATCATAATTAAAAACTAGAACATTGAGGTTCCATCAGAATAACCACTTTAACATGTGTTGTATATATTATCTTTATTTATTGCTCTGTGCTCAAGAAAGCCTAGTTAGGCACAGCAAGCAATGATTTATACATCATAGTTGTACATTAAATTGTATGAATGTTTTTCTAAGATTACATATTGGTGGATCTTTTCCAAAACAAATAAATGTTGCTCATTGAACAATTTATAAGGCTTACTTCAATTTATATGGAAAGATTGTTTAGGTGAAACATAGTTGAGGAAGATGACCCTGACCTGACGCTACTTTTTATAAAAATCTTTTAAAGGCCATTCACAAAGCACAATTTATTTATAGCAATTACGAAATACAGTGCTGGAAAAAATTATAAAGCCGATAGAAAAATTTACAAAATTCAAAAAGTAATGGAATTGTTGATAAAGCAAATTCTATTTTCATTTGCATGATCAACATTGCAATAATACACATAAACTTTATTTGGAAAAACGGAAGGGGGAACATAAATTATGCTAATTTCTTACAACCAATGAAAAACAACTTGGAAAAAAGTATAAAGTCGATGATTCTAGCCTTATTTGGCATAATGCCAGACTTAAGAAAATATGTCGCCATGAAAGTTTAGGTAAATGTAAACGCGTTACGTGCATTCATTTTGTATTTGGTTTGTTTAATACAATGCCAAGAGGAAAAAAGTTATCCGATGGTCAAGAAATTAAAATATTAACTTTAAATGAAGTTGGAATGTCTGGTTCTAATATTGCAAGAAAAATAGGAAGGTCCAAGGCTGCAGTAAACAGTTTTCTCAGAAATCCCGAAGATTACGGCGGTAAGAAGCATACAGGAAGATCGAAATCATTTACTGTAAGGCAATCAAGACAAATTCGGAAGCTAGTTTGCGGACAAAAAAGTCGTATGCCCAAATTCAAGAACAATTACAATTACCATGTACAAGCCGAACGGTAAGAAATGTTTTAAGTAACAAACCCATAGTTCAATTAAAAAAAAATAAAGGAAAACCACCTCTTTCTAAGTACCACAAAAATGCTTGCTTAGACTTTGCACGAAAACATATAACCGAAGGCACAAATTGGAGAGATGTTGTCTTTTCCGATGAAAAGAAATTTAATTTCGATGGACCCGATGGCTATAAAAATTTTTGGCATGATTTACGACAGGAGCCTGATATTTTTTCAAAGCGTCAATTTTGAGGTGGCTCGGTTATGGTTTGGACTGCATTAGCTGCCTGTGGAACCACTCCAATTGTTTTCATGCATAACAAAAGGAATTGGGTTCTGTATCAAGAAATGTTAGGAGATAATTTTTTACCCATTTGCTCATCTTATAACTTCAGGGGACTGGACATTTCAGCAGGAAAACATTTCCGTTCATGTTTCGAAGTAAACTAAATCTTGACTGGAACCTAATCAAGTGAAATGCCTTCAATGGCCAGCTCATAGACCCGATCTGAATGTAATAGAAAATCATTGGGGAATTTTAGCTCGAAATGTTTACAAAAATGGACGAAAATTCAATTTAAAGTTAGATTTGATGAATGCTTTTAAAAACTGCTGGAATAATACTGATGCAAGTACTTTGTGTGGTCTGATAGATTCAATGAACAAAAGACTAGTCAAAGTCATCGAAAAAAATGGGTCTCACATCGATTATTCATGAAATACATGTATCGACTTTATAATTATTTCCAGCTTTCTTTGTACAGAAAATTTTCTTAAGTCTATTAATCTTTTATTAATGTAGTTATTAATGAATTTATTTTTTTCTTTACTTCCTTGTAGCATATAATATATATGTATGGAATTTCATAAATGTTCTATATTTTGTTTTTTAATTATATCATATTTTCAAGTGGCTTTATAATTTTTTCCACCACTGTATAATGACTCACATAAATTGCACATAAAATCAAAATGCTAATTAAATTTTCATATATGTGTATTTAAAACAACATCGTGTTTTGTTCTTTTTTCATTTTTTTTATATAAGTGCTAAAACTAAATAAGCAACGAATTCAACACTATAGTTCAATAACTATTCAATTGTTGTTGTTTAGCTTTTTTGTGAAAGCACAAACTTATTTTCATATTGTGGTGAATATTGTTGGTATATATTGTGGAACATATTGTGGTATATATATATATATATATATATATATATATATATATATGTATGTTAAAAATCAGAAATTATAACCACTGAGCCCTAAACGGGAAAATAATAGAACAATAATGAATACCCCTGAATAACCCTTTATTGAATAATTTTAAAAATATTTTAATGTTTTATTTAGAGGAAAACATAATACGTTTTTCTTTTTTCTTCTTAGAAACGAAGAGGGATTGTTCTGAAACATTCACAAGAAGTATGAAAGTGAAAATATTATTTTAAACTGCACTTAAATGTACAAAAAGAAATATGTAACACTTTTTAGGCCGATATTTTAAATGAATTTGATATAATGCCTCGTTTATTTTATATTACAACATTCCCTGAAATAGAGACTTGAAAGTTGGTATGTACTTAGTATATAATAATAGGAAGAAGCCTATTGAATTTCAGTAACCTTGATTATCCGGAACTATTTTTTTCGGACTCTCGAAATATTCGTTCTGATAAAAGGTATATAAAAATTTTCGAAATTGTCCATTTTAAGGAGTGAATATAAAAGACAATAAAAAGCATAAATTTTACATAAAGGATGTAGTTGATCGTATAATTAGTTGCCGATATATTTGTAATCCTATTTCCCACACTCTTCGATTTTTCATGACCCTGTATTTGATCCAAATTTCAATTCAAAGATATATTTTAATTTGAAATGAGACGTTTAATCCGACGCAACAAACTGTCAGTTAAAATGATTATCAATTTTGGAATTATAAGGATGTTTCGTTTACGCAATTCAGTAATAGAACTTTTAAAGTTTATGTCGTCATCAAGCTACGATTTTACTCGAATTGCAATGCATTTTATAAGTAGTTTACACATGTTTCGTTTCCATATTTTATATTATGCGTGTCCATGATGGGTAAGTATTACGGAGGCCCCAAACGACTAGTTTTTTATTACAATTTTCCCTACATTGATAATTATGTTATAAATGCGTTCATATAATAATGGTGAATGTCGGAATATAGGTGTAAATACTAGCGAGGAAAGGGGCATAGATTACAAAAGATGTAATAACGTTACCGGTGTGTACAGACTTTCAACGCCTTAAGAGATTTAGGGGAAATAAGGGGTGTAAAATACCAGCATTTTTGTAAACTAGTGCTTCCCATGTCTAAAGACAGAATTTTTTCATTAAATAAGGTAAATATTACTTTACCGAATATCTGATATTATTCCCCCTGGACGAACCCTGGTGTAATGCGTTAATGAGATATTGAAACTTTAAATATTTACATAGCCAAACACATATGCCGCATTTTAATATTATCTCCCTCTCCATTTTTATTTACATAGTCATAAGAGTTTTTTTTAATTTAAATAAATCCATTACTGTTCACAAAATACTTTCTGTAATAATTACTAACATACATATTTTAATTATTTTTCACAACATAAGTTCAATGTCATTTTCTTGGATGTCTTCATTCATTGTCACAAGTAAATTAAAAATTCTTGTAGTGACTTTTCCACTCCGAAAAATAATTATTCTCAAATGTGGAAAAACAGTTTCAAAAGAGATAGAATGTCGCAAATTTGATTTATTATATGTGTGTTTAACGTCTTCTTTAAAAAGACTTGCAGCTTCAGTAAACTTTCTTTCTTTGTATTAAAGAATTTAAAGAGGTGAGTGCGGAAAAAGACAAAAAACTTTCAGTTTGTTTTAATGTTTGAGCAAAGAATATGATTTATTTTCTCCTTGAGAATCAAGATAGTTGTTAAATTTTAGGGTTAAATTGAAAACAATTAGAAAGAATTTTAAAGTGTACAGGAAAGAAAATGTCTGTTATACAATGTTCAAAGAACAATAACAGATAAAATAACTTTTGAAATGTACGCTTAATATATATTTTTATGTATAGGTACGAAGAGGTTTTGAAAAATTTTGATTTCATTCTTCAAGCAAAAGGATATGCTAATAACTTTATGAAAGATAAACTAATTTGACTATATGAAGAAGATTCATGGAATAACTTATCAAGCTAATACGTATATGTAAATGAAAAATTAAATACAATATAATCAATATATTTAATACGCAAAGCCGAGTTCTAAACAATGATTATGGCTGTTTTGAGCAGGTGTACGGGCAGTGAGCATTTTTGTGTAATTTTAGGGTTAAAATGAAAACATTTAGAAAGAATTTTAAAGTGTACAGGGAAAAAAAAATGTCTATTGTAGAATATTTAAAGAACAATAACAGATAAAGTAATTTTTTAAATGTACGCTTAATATATATTTATATGTATAGTTACAATGAGGTTTTGAAAAATTTAGATTTCATTCTCCAAGCAAAAGGACGTGCTAATTTTGTGAAAGATAAACTAATCCAACTATATAAAGAAGATTCAAGGAATAACTTATCAAGCTAATATGTATATATAAATGGAAGATTAAAAACAATATAATCAGTCTCCCGTCTGTCTATCCAAGCTCCGTCATTGAGGTTAACTATGACATGTTCAGTCTTGAAATTTACAGGGCCACTCAAAGGAATTCTTTTACATTACGGCCTATGGGGAAAAATCGTTTGCGGTGTAAAGTGATGTTAATATATTTTAAACATATTGAAATTATATATATCACTGAAGTGCATTACAAAATGCTTACTATAGATTATGGAGTGCATAGGGTTCATCGTTCATTACTGTACAGTACTGTATGTGAACGATAATTTCTGGAAGCGAGTTTTCCGCTGTGGCACGCATTTTTAAGTTTAACTAATTTTTTACGTATTGCTTTGTGTGTATAAATTGTATAGATCATATACAGGGCTGCACAAAAGATGTCGAGGGCATTATATTTCATTGACCCAAATTGAAGAATGGAAATTTCGAACTTTGCTGTGCGTTTCCTAACTGAACTAAATTTTAGCATATTATGTAGCATATATACAAATTTATTGATCATATACAGGGCTGCGTAAAACATTTAGATATTTTTTAGATTATTAATGGTAATTACTGAAACTGGGTTTTTGAATATCTTATAAGTTTTCGAGAATTGTTTACTTAGATATCACATTTCACCTTATTAACCTATGAAGTTTTATTACAGTATTCTGATTGTGTTGGAAAATGTTTCATAATTTATGCATAACGCATGATTTATATTTCTTGTTTTTCTTGTGGATCCTTTAACTTTTTTACTGTCAAGTTTTGACGGGTACTATCTAGTTCTTATTTGAAATTTTTAGGTAATAAATTTGGAATAACGGTGGCTATTTATAACTTAGTTTTCCGTATTTCTTTATAAGTACTTAAAATGTTATTTTCCATTATTCTAAAGAGATGCTATTTTTGACGACATGCGTTATTAGATTAAAAAATCACATGCTTGAAAATTATAAAAAAAACTTAAATTTTCCTACTATCTTTTAATATATTTAAAGCTTTATATATTTTTTATGTTCCTTAAAATGTTACTTTACATTAAAATGGCAAAATATATACAGGGTGTCCAAAAAGTCGGGAAACGGTCGAATAACTCGAGAAATATACATCGGATTGAAAAACGGCAAAATGCATGTTCAATATTTAAAAAAAATCTATTTCAGGATATCAAAGTTGCCCCTCCAACTCTACACCCCTGGGAGTAAACGGGAGAAACTTTGAAATCTTAAATAATAACCCCCCTTTTTTACTACAAAATCTGATTATACGGGGAAAAATACTTAACTTTTGTATTGAACATTTTCTTCGGAAAATAGTAGATGGTGCTGTAATCGAGTACAATGCATTGAGAATCGTTTCCATTGAAAAGTCTGGAAACGGTTGTATAACTTGAAAAATATACATCGAATTGAAAAACGGCAAAATGCATGTTCAATAGTTTAAAAAAAAAATCTATTTAGAGATATCAAAGTTGCGCCCCCAACTCTACCACCCCTGGGGAAAAAAGGGGTAACATTGAAATCTTAAATGATAAACTCCTTTTTTTATTGCAGATTCGTATTCTACGGGAAAAAATGCGTAACTTTTGTATTTTACATTTTCTTCGAAACATCGTAGATGGCGCTGTAACGAGTAAAACGCATTGAGAATCGTTTCCATTGAAAAGTCTGGAAACGGTCGAATAACTCGAAAAATGTACATCGGATTGAAAAACGGAAAACTGAATGTTCAATAGTTTTGAAAAATCTATTTGGGGATATCAGATTTGTCTCCCCAACTAAGACCCCCGGGGGGAAAGGGGGGCAACTTTGAGATCTTGGATGATAAACCCCTTTTTCTGGAAGATTCGGATTCTATGGAAGAAAATGCGTAACTTTTTTATGTCTGGTGGTGTGTGGTGGTGAGTGTGAAAAGGTGGATGACTGCCCCCCGATTCATGATTATTATGAATCATCTAAACATGAAACAGGAATCAGTTCATTATTATCTTGAAGGATTTTCCGAAAAAAAACTTTCTTTTCAAATTTATTTACTTAACCTTCATACGGGGTCTCGACAGCAACTTTCCGAGAATACATGCAAAGTTGGACAGGTGCTGTCGGAGATCAGTCTATTCAAATTTATTAAATATTGCTGCAAAAAAAAAAGAAGAATTGACACAATTTTTTCCTTTTTCTTTTTTTTTTTTTTGGAAGGGGGGGGGGGTGTCTGGTGGTGAGTGTGAAAGGGTGGATGACTGCCCCCCGATTCATGATTATTATGAATAACTATAAATACTTATACACTTCGTAATAAAACACTTATTATGAAGAGCTATAAATACAGATCAACAGGATGAAGACATTGAGATTACGGATTCAGTCATGCTGAGAACGCCTTTTAATGCGCCGTCCACTTCAGCTGATGATGATGTGTAAAGAAAAAAAGAATATTTTGACTTAGTAAGTATTTGCCTAATGATAAATTAGTACTTTCATTGTTCCTTATTATGTTTTGTCGCATTTACAAAGTTTCACGTGAAATTTTATGATATTTAATTTATGTGAATTTGACGGACTTTCCGCAAAAAAATCGCTTTAATTTCAAATTTATTTGCTTAATGTCGCCATAATAAATGCTACAGACATAAAAATTGGTCCAGTTGTTCATTGATGGCTATTGATGACTATGTAAAAAGTCCTCTTGGATAGGAGGTGAGCGGGGGGAGGGGGGTGGTAAATAAAGTATTTTTTTTTAGTTTTTTACAAATATCTCAGAAACTGTTGGTTTTCGTGAAAAAATTACTCAGACATAAATTAAAGAACATAAATTTCTCTACAAATGACAGGTATATACAGTGGAACCTCGATTATCCGTTAGTCACGAAAAAGGAGCCTTGATGGATTTACCGAAAAAAAAAATCTCTTTAATTTCAAATTTACTTAGTTAATGTATATTCAAATTTATTAAATATTGTCGCAAAATAAAAAAGAAGAATTGACACTTTTTTTTTCTTTTTTTTTTTTTTTGGAGGGGGGTGTCTGGTGGTGAGTGTGAAAGGGTGGATGACTGCCCCCGATTCATGATTATTATGAATCATCTAAAGATGAAACAGGAATCAGTTCATTATTATCTTGAAGGATTTTCCGAAAAAAAAAACTTTCTTTTCAAATTTATTTACTTAACCTTCATACGGGGCCTCGACAGTAACTTTCCGAGAATACGTGCAAAGTTGGACAGGTGCTGTCAGAGACCAGTCTATTCAAATTTATTAAATATTGTCGCAAAAAAAAGGGAAGAATTGACACAATTTTTCCTTTTTTCTTTTTTTTTTTGGAAGGGGGGGGGGGGTGTCTGGTGGCGAATGTGAAAGGGTGGATGACTGCCCCCCGATTCATGATTATTATGAATAACTATAAATACTTATACACTTCATAAGAATACACTTATTATGAAGAGCTATAAATACAGATCAACAGGATGAGGAAGACATTGAGATTACGGATTCAGTCATGCTGAGAACGCCTTTTAATGAGCCGTTCACATCAGCTGATGATGATGTGTAAAGAAAAAAAGAATATTTTGACTTAGTAAGTGTTTACCTAATGATAAATTAGTACTTTCATTGTTCCCTATTATGTTTTGTCGCATTTACAAAGTTTCACGTGAAATTTTATGATATTTAATTTATGTGAATTTCACGGACTTTCCGCAAAAAAATCACTTTAATTTCAAATTTATTTACTTAATGTCGCCATAATAAATGCTACAGAGATAAAAATTGATACAGTTGTTCATTGATGGCTACTGATGACTATGTAAAAAGTCCTGATGGATAGGAGGTGAGCAAGGGTAGGGGGGGGAAATAAAGAACTTTTTTAGTTTTTTACAAATATCTCAGAAATTATGTAGTAATTTTTTCATGAAAACCAACAGTTTCTGTGATATTTGTAAAAAACTAAAAAATTACTTTATTTTGCCTCCCCTCCCCTCGCTCACTTCTTATCCATCAGGACTTTTTACATAGTCATCAGTAGCCATCAATGAACAACTGTACCAATTTTTATCCCTTTAGAATTTTTTATGGCGACATTAAATAAATTAATTTGAAATTAAAGTGGTTTTTTGGGGGAAAATCCGTCAAAGCTCCGGTCTTCTGACTGACGGATAATCGAGGTTCCACTGTACATACCTGTCATTTGTAGAGAATTTTATGTTCTTTAATTTATGTCTGAGTAATTTTTTCATGAAAACCAACAGTTTCTGAAATATTTGTAAAAAACTAAAAAAAATACTTTATTTAGCCGACCCTCCATCGCCCCGCTCACCTCCTATCCATGAGGACTTTTTACATAGTCATCAGTAGCCATCAATGAACAACTGGGCCAATTTTTATCTCTTTAGAATTTATTATGGAGACATTAAATAAATTAATTTGAAATTAAAGTGATTTTTTGAGGGGAAATCCGTCAAAGTTCCGGTCTTCTGACTGACGGATAATCGAGGTTCTACTGTATATACCTGTCATTTGTAGAGAATTGTATGTTCTTTAATTTATGTCTGAGTAATTTTTTCATGAAAACCAACAGTTTCTGAAATATTTGTAAAAAACTAAAAAAAAAATACTTTTTTTAGCCCCCCCCCCTCCTCCCCCCGCTCACCTCCAATCCATGAGGACTTTTTACATAGTCATCAGTATCCATCAATGAACAACTGGACCATTTTTTATCCCTTTAGAATTTATTATGGAGACATTAAATAAATTAATTTGAAATTAAAATGATTTTTTGGGGGGAAATCCGTCAAAGCTCCGGTCTTCTGACTGACGGATAATCGAGGTTCCACTGTATATACCTGTCATTTGTAGAGAATTTTATGTTCTTTAATTTATGTCTGAGTAATTTTTTCATGAAAAGAAACAGTTTCTGAAATATTTGTAAAAAACTAAAAAAAAATACTTTATTTAGCCACCCCCCCTCCCCCCGCTCACCTCCTATCCATGAGGACTTTTTACATAATCATCAGTAGCCATCAATGAGCAACTGGACCAATTTTTATCTCCTTAGCAATTTTTATGGCAAAAAAACCTAATTTGACTGAACTAAAGGCTAATTTTTCTACACTTAATTGACTATGGACGTTTAACCCTTCTTTAATCGGGCTCTAATGCAGATACGTCATAAATCTGCAACCTTGAAAATTATTTCAAAAGATCATTAAAATTTGTTTACAATATCGTTTTTAAATAAAGTTTACTTCAAAGTAGATTTTGTGCTATTTGATGGTGTAAAAATTCTATTTAGCCAATTATTAGAACCAAAGGCATAATCAAAGATTTGAAATCAAATGTATGTGCTACATTATTTAGTATTATTTTGTGCTTAACGATATTGACTGACAAGTGTTTACATTATAATATATATATATTGGCATTTAAATACTAATACAAAAAATAAATTAGCATTTTGGCTAAAATAGATAGTCAGATTTTATGTTGCAATTATAAATAACAATTTTGCTTGATCGTCAGATAATTTTTAAAAATTTTATTTAATAAGTGCATTAAATTTCACCCAATTATAAATTCTCCCATACAATTTTTTATTCTTTTAAATATTCTTGGCAACTCACCTTTTACTTAATTTAGCATTCATATAATACACAAATCCTCAAAATCGCAAGTTACGTTCTCTATATCTGTTAATAATATAATATGTTTTCTCCTTATTTTTTTTAAACTTTTTCGTTAAATGGCCATCAATTATATTAAAACTGAGTTATATTTTAAATCAGGATGAAATATGTCAACTAATTTTCAACGACTTACCATATAAAGTTTACAAATGAGACATAATTATCAGATTTATGAGCTATTAAAAATATTCATGCATATGTAAATATATATATAAACACACACAAACATACATACATACATTTATATCAATATACTACATATGTGAATGGAGTGATATAGTAATATTTTCATTTTATATGAGCTATTAAAAAATATTCATGTATATATATATATATATATATATATATATATGTGTGTGTGTGTGTGTGTGTGTGTGTGTGTGTGTGTGTGTGTGTGTGTGTGTGTGTGTGTGTGTGTACGCACGTAAACACAGAAACATACATACATTTTTATAAATGAATTACACATGTGTATGGTGGTGTATAGTAACATATTCATTTTATATGATCTATTAAAAAATATTAATGTAGACACACACACATATATATATATATATTCATGAATAAGTTAAACAATTCTAAATTATTTATTTTTATATAACTTTAAAGATATATACAATATATGAAATTTTATTGTGATATGTATATATAACTAAAATAGAGAATAAAAATGTATTATAATTTAAACAACCCGGTTAAAATTATTGATGTTTAAAAGAACCTCTTTTTAGCTAATTAAGATTCTAAAGAGTATTTAAAGTTTACTTTATTAGACTGCATCGCCTTAAAATTAGAAAATCTTTGAAATACCTTTAAGTTTTATCTTACGTTACATACAGATAATTTCACAAACTGTTAAGCTCGAGAAGAAATTTGTAGTATTACTAATTTTGAAAGTATTTCTTCTTTCAAATGAAAACTAACATAAAAAAAATCTTTAGACAGTAACAAAATTCCAGTATATATGTAGTTGCAATTATTAATGTTATTTACAGAAATAACTCTTTCACGTAAAAACAAAATATATACATGTATACATGAATTTTGGTTACAAATGTTAGTGTAGAAGAAAACAATTATTTGAGTATATAATTTCTTAAATGGTACTAGAAATAATTATATCACATTCACTATTTTAGAAACTTTTCCATATAGTTGTTAACACTTTCGAATATAGATGAAAAGTGTTAATAGACTCGGGTGTCTGGCTGTCTGACTGTTCTCCAATTTTCGTAAATATACTCCCTACACTGTAAAAAATGACAAATGTTTCTTATTTTATGAAAATATGCTATAACCACGAACGAAAATATAATATAATCTTCTGAGTTGTCCAAAATTTCAAATAGCATGTTACATTGTCTTTTGAATCCCCAGAAACGAATACATTTTCAAAATTTAAAGAATAATTTATAAAAACAAATTATTTTTAGCTGACCGAATTTTTCATAAACGTTTCCGAAGGGTTTTTATAGTGTATTAATTAGTGCCCTCAGGCTGGAATACCTGTTTTTCGAATGTTATCCATTCTCAAGTACACGTTTTCAGCCGCATAAGTTAATTTATACATGAAAGAGTAAAGAAATAATCTTAATTTGAAAGTTATCGTTAACGCTGTTCATTTTGCATGTCTGTCTGTTAAACATATTTTTTGAGCATGAAAATGTTTACTTCAGAATTGATAGCATTCGAAAAACAGGTATTCCAGGCTGAGGACACTAATTAATATACTATAAAATCCCTTTGGAAATGTTTCTGAAAAATTCGGGCATCTAAAAATAATTTGTTTTTATAAATTAGTCTTTAAATTTTGAAAATGTATTCGTTTCTGGGGATTCAAAAGACAATGTAACATGCTATTTGAAATTTTGGACAACTCAGAAGATTATATTATATTTTCGTTCGTGGTTATAGCATATTTTCATAAAATAAGAAACATTGGTCATTTTTTACAGTGTATTTTCATGTAATTTTCATAAATTATTGAAGTTTAGGATAAAATTTTCGGTATTGAAATTATGTATACGCCAGTAATAGTTCTTTTAAACACAGGGGTATAAACAAAATCCTTTACATTATTGTCTATGGGATAAAATCGCTTACGGCGCATTTTATTTATGTTACGATACTTCAAGCATAATGATATTGATATACTTTCCGGAGGTGGAACTATAACATGCTTTCTCAGTAGGATAGAATAAGTAGCGTTTATAGTTCGTTTACAGATGCGCAAAAATAAATTTTATTACATTATGGTTCATGATGGAAAATCGGTTACAGTACATTTTAATACATCAAACATAATGAAATTAAAAATGGTCACAGTAACATATTTTACAACATGTTTTCTCTAGATCAGGGGTTCTCAAACTTTTAGACCAACGTACCACTAAATCGTAGTTCATACTTCCGCGTACCACCAGGTAACAAACGTAAAGCTAATCTAGAAAAACCTGTAAAAAAGAACCTGTCTAAAACGAAATATATCTCCGGACTTTTGCATTTCTGTCATAGTAGATTTTATTGTATTTAAAAATGAATGATTACATTACTAAATTGGTACTTAGATTGACTGCTTTATAAAGACATTAGTAAAGAGTAGTATCATTATTAAATTTTAATAATACATACAATATCGAAATACAGTGTTTTGGTATAGGAAAAAAGCCATAATACTTAATGACATATTGGCGCACACTGATTCATATACTGTTATTGTAGGCTAATTGCACTAATTTGCTTCGATCGCTAATGAAAAGTGTGGGCTTGTTTTATCAAACATAGCTTCCACATGTCTGATTCAATTTTCGGTAGCTGTAGTCATAAGTCAGATTCGATGTTTAGTTTATTCATGTATTTGTTTTTCGTATAACGCAGGAGAAAAAAGCACATTCACAAAGATAAGTTGTGCAACACAAGCAAACTTTGGCAACATCAGAGGGTGTACTCTGATGTCTCACCAATGGAAATTCTGTAACATTCATCCTTTTGAATGTGGACTTCAGTAATCCATCACAGGAGAGCTGAATAAGTTCACTTCTTTCATCTTTCGTAATATGTAGTCGCATAGGGTGTCTCAAATGAGAAACGAATTTCTTATCCAAAGCTTAGTTAGCGCATTTAAAATAGGCTTAATGCAACTGTATTAATAATCTGCATACCTTTAAATGCGAAAATATTGCCGTGCAGTAGGCAAACACTTAGAAGTTTCTTCATAGATTTATGTATATACCACCTCAATACATATGTACAATGCTTTACCTCAAATCCGCACTTTATGTGACAACAGTTTTTGTATGATTTCAGTTCACCAATTTAAATAACTTTACTCTGTTAAAAACTGATTTCCATGAAATAGAAATAAATTATACACATTTTGTACAAAAGAAGAAAAATATTTCTATCAACAGAATGAATTATTTTATAAATTATGTTTGAAATAAAACTTTTATTTTAATACCCCCTAGAAGCTCTTGTAGTACAAAGAGAACAATGAGTTATAAATTACACTTGGTATTTTATTTTGTTTTAATTCCTCCTACTCACACAAGCTCCTGCTACTTCCAACAATACAGGCTTTATCTTGAGATAATCCATTTACAAAGCATGTTTAAAACAGTTCTTCCACTAATTAAAAATACTTCATTCATTAATTTTAAAATTAGATCTTTATTTAAAAAATTCAATGTTTCTCCATGTAAATCTAATAGTTATATTTTTTAATTCTGAAAAACTGATTGTATCACAAGTGATGTGTGCGAATTTCAGCAAGTCTGCTATAACATAATTTCTCGTAACAAAAAAAAAAAAAAAAGTGTTTACAGATCCTAAATCGCATTCGAAATGTTTTTGAAAATTTCCAAGTTAATAAAGCCGTTTTTGATTCCATAATAATATGCTGCATTCTGTATTTTATTCCACGTATCAGTATCAAACTTCTGCGTACCAGCAGACAGAGCTTCGCGTACCAGTACTGGTACGCGTACCATAGTTTGAGAACACCTGCTCTAGATTATGCTGTGCGTAGTATTTATCGTTCATTTACACAAATGCACAAAATAATTCGGTTACATGATGACTTATTTTTGATAGTTGCTGGAAGTGTGTATTCCGTTGTTGTATGCATTTTTATTTCACTTATCTATTTTTTGTGTACTATGTGTTGTGTGTAAATTTTTCAGTTCATATACAAGGCCACACGACATAAATCACATACAATTCTGCGTATGGACAAATATCGACACATATTATATTATATAGCAAACATTATATCACAAATATATCAAAAATTAATATAAGTTATCAAAAGTTAATAAAAGTTAACATAATAAGAGTTACATAAAAAACTAGATACGTTTAAAATTTAAAATTAAAAACTTTATTTCAACAAAATTTTAAAGTTTTCAAAATTTATTTCTCTTAAAAGTAATTTTTATAGAAAAATGTATTGCAAGAAGAAACATCATTAAAAAATGCCTTTAGAAAAATAAATTAAATTTTAATCCCAGACGGCCTTAAAAGAAAAAATATCCCAGCAGTGGGTAGCAAAGTCATATATTGGGCTAAGTAAAAAGTCATATCATATATTTTTTCGATAGATGGTGTTACTGTTGAATGTTTCTGGTAATACTAATCCAATCAAGTCAAAATAGACCACGTTTGAATCATGACATTTCAAGATCATTTTACGAAAAAAAAAGGGTGTGGTTTCATTGCTTTACATCTAGTGGAAAATGGATATCCCACGCTGTCCTTTTCGTATTATTTTGCTCTTTTACTTACAAGAAGATAAAAATGCAGTACGAGCTAAAAAAAGTTGTGTGATGTTTATGGTGAGGAGTATTTAACTAAATCGTATTGTTTAATCGAATCTTCGTGTAAGCGTTTGTTCCCTCGTTTTCATGCCGGATATTTTGTTCTCAAAGATATAAAACTTTCTGGACGTCCAATGGAAGTTGATAGCTAAAAACAATGATCGAAGTCTAACCGGCGCATTCGCAACAGAGCTTGCATATAAGCTTGCACCCAGATAAAAGTTTGGTTAAATCAACAAAAATGTTGTTGGCCCAACAAAATTCCATTTAAATATGATACAATGGAAATTTTGTTTGAAACAAAAAAAAATTTTTTTTGCAATTCTAAGGAAAAAATTTTGTATCGTCGTCAAAAAAATGTTTTGTTGACGTCAAGTAAAATAGTCCAATTTTTCTTGAATTAACAAAATTCTTTTGTTGAATGTTTCTCAAAATAAATGTAATTATCTGTTACTTTAAAGAGTTCTTTTTAGTTTCGGCAACAAAAACTTTTGTTTAAAGAACAATTCTTTTCTGTAATTTTAAGAATTTTCTTTGTTTTAACAACAAAATGTTTCTGTTATAGAAACCGTTATAATATTTACTTTAAAATTGCTTTTTGTTTTAATAACTTAAATATTTTTTAGGTAATTTTTAATTCATTTTAAGCAGTGATTGACGCCTGTAATCCTTGAATAATAACAAGTGAATTTTTGCCCTGCTTTTTTCCAAGCATAAACCGACAGACTGAACAAAGTCCCAAGATGCGAATCGAACCCGGGTCTTCAAAACAACGCTCTGAGGCTCTACCACTGAGCGACAAGGAGCGATATCCCAACTCCGCATTGCTCACTCTTATATATGTCGGACATTCTGCAACCGCAGCACAAGATGGAAATGTCATCATGAGTATGCATATTTCTGCGGCAAACATGAGACGACAATACAAAGCCCAGCATACGGCAACATATAGTTATTTTTTAATTAATTTTCAGCAGTGAATTATGCCTGTGTAAAGGAGGATAAAAATTCACTGCTGATTATTCAAGGATTGGAACACTTTTCACTCTCTCGGTTTACGCTTGAAAATAAAAGAAAACTGCCCAGTTAAACTGAGGGCATTGAGCTCACAGGCTATTCACACTAGATGTGTATTATACTCTTATTTCAAAAAAATTGAAATAAGAGAAAAATAAAGAAAGCAACAATATATTAAGCGGGGGTCATCCCCCCGTTACCCCCCCACTCATAGTTAACTAATGAACCCCTTAAACTAATCAGGGAAGTCTCTAATTACAATGAATATAAATACAAAATTTGAAGAAAATCGGATAATTCTGCATGAAAAACCCATTTATCTAAATTAAGGGGGGGATTAGCCCCCCCCCGTTCCCCCCCCTTTATACTTAACCAATCAATCCCGAAATCTAATCAGGGAAGCGTCTTAACCCAATGAACCTATAAACAAATTTTGAAGCAAATGGGATAATTCTGCATGAAAAACCCATTTATATAAATTAAGGGGGGATTAGCCCCCCCCACCCCGTTTCCCCCCTTTATACTTAACCAATCAATCCCGAAAACTAATCAGGGAAGCGCCGTAACACAGTGAACCTATAAACAAAATTTGAAGGAAAACGGAATAATTCTGCATGAAAAACCCATTTATATAAATTAAGGGGGGATCAGCCCCCCCCGTTCCCCCCCTTTATACTTAAACAATCAATCCCGAAAACTAATCAGGGAAGCGTCTTAACCCAATGAACCTATAAACAAATTTTGAAGCAAATGGGATAATTCTGCATGAAAAATCCATTTATATAAATTAAGGGGGGATTAGCCCCCCCCCGTTCCCCCTTTATACTTAACCAATCAATCCCGAAAACTAATGAGGGAAGCGCCTTAACACAGTGAACCTATAAACAAAATTTGAAGGAAAACTGAATAATTCTGCATGAAAAACCCATTTATATAAATTAAGGGGGCGGATTAGCCCCCCCGTTCCCCCCTTTATACTTAACCAATCAATCCCGAAAACTAATCAGGGAAGCGCCTTAACACAGTGAACCTATAAACAAAATTTGAAGGTAAACGGATATTTCTATGAAGAGTTATCGCGTTACGTACATACATACGTACGTACGTACATACAGAACCGGCGGGCACATAAGCTCTCAGGCTTTGATAGCCTGTGAGCTAATAAAAAGCAGGCTAAAAATTCACTGGTTATTATTCAAGAATTACAGGTGTAATCCACTGCTGAAAATGAATTAAAAATTAATCCGTGCATTAGTTCTTAAGATACAGTTATAGTAAAATCATGAACAAGGTAGCATAGCAGCGCCACTTGTTGGGCTATTTACAACAAAACGTAATCAGTATCTAGGTTTGTTAAGGTCTAACAGAATCTGAAGTTTGATAAAATTCTGTGCAATATTTCTTGAGTAAGTAAAAAAAGTAGCATAGCAGCAGCACTTGTTGGAATATCTACACTAAAGCATAATCAGCTTCTATTTATGTGAAGGTCTAACTCAATCTGTAGTTTGATGTACATCAGTGCATTAGTTCTTGAGATAGAGCTTTTGCAGAAATTCCGAAAAATGCAACATGGCAGCGCCACCTGTTGCGCGATTTACGCCAAAAACTAATCAGCACCATTTTATATCAGGAAGGAACTGAATATAAATTTTATTAAATTCCGTGCTTTAGTTCTTGAAATAGAGCGCCCACAAAATTTTGTCACATACAAATAGTCAAACAGAGTCATAGACAGTCATTTTCTAAAAACAGTCAAATCATGTTCAGGATCTTCTAAAATCTGTCGAAAACCGGAAGTCGAAAATGTTCATGAATCCAATTATTTCTTCTTGTAAAGATAAAAGAAAGTAATAAATGGGAGAGGTGGATTTTGAAAACTACCTTGGTTCGTCCCAATTAAAAAAGCTTTAATTATCCAAAAATTATGTTAATCATTTAACCATATAGCTTATTTCAAAAAAATTGAAATAAGAGAAAAATAAAGAAAGCAACAATATATTAAGCGGGGGTCATCCCCCCGTTACCCCCCCACTCATAGTTAACTAATGAACCCCTTAAACTAATCAGGGAAGTCTCTAATTACAATGAATATAAATACAAAATTTGAAGAAAATCGGATAATTCTGCATGAAAAACCCATTTATCTAAATTAAGGGGGGGATTAGCCCCCCCCCCCGTTCCCCCCCCCTTTATACTTAACCAATCAATCCCGAAATCTAATCAGGGAAGCGTCTTAACCCAATGAACCTATAAACAAATTTTGAAGCAAATGGGATAATTCTGCATGAAAAACCCATTTATATAAATTAAGGGGGGATTAGCCCCCCCCACCCCGTTTCCCCCCTTTATACTTAACCAATCAATCCCGAAAACTAATCAGGGAAGCGCCGTAACACAGTGAACCTATAAACAAAATTTGAAGGAAAACGGAATAATTCTGCATGAAAAACCCATTTATATAAATTAAGGGGGGATCAGCCCCCCCCGTTCCCCCCCTTTATACTTAAACAATCAATCCCGAAAACTAATCAGGGAAGCGTTTTAACCCAATGAACCTATAAACAAATTTTGAAGCAAATGGGATAATTCTGCATGAAAAATCCATTTATGTGTATGTCAAATAAACCAAGTTACGTGAGAGAGTTATGGCTACTACAAAACCATTTAAATTTTGCAAAAACAACAAAATTTTGCTGGAATTACAAACTTAAATTACAAAGTTATTGTAAAATTTAAAAAAACACATTTTGTTAATTCAAGTAAAATTGATGAGATTTTGTTAAAATTTTGTAAGAGTGTTAACAATATTTTTTGTCCACGAAACAAAACCCATTTTTTACTTCAACTAAAAATTTTGCTTGAAACAACCAAAATGTACTCAACAAAACATGTTTTGTAGTTTTAATCAATTCCTTTTTCTGGGTGTGGTATATCGTTAAAAAGCATTTACAACCATTTAAAACAATTTGGCTATGTCAGTAAACTCGATATTTAAGTTCCTCAAGAATTGTAGGAAGTTTATCTCATCAAACGAATAAACATCTATGTTTCACTGTAAAAAAAATAACAAAATCAATCTATTTTTAGAGCGAGTGGTAACTGGCGATGAAAAATGGAACGTCTACAACAACGGCGAAAGGAAATATCATGGAGCAAGCGAAATGAACTAGCACAAACTACTTTAAAAGCATATATTAATTAATGGAAGGTGATTATAAAAGTATATTTTTTAATTTTGAGCTATTTCTAAAGATCCAAGCGATTAATTCGGATGTATACTGTCAACAAGTAATGAAAATGGAAGAAATAATAACAAAAACAAAACAAAACAAAAAAACGGCCACAGTTGGCAAATCGTAAATGTGTTCTGTTCTATCAGGGCAACGCCAGACTACACACATATTAGATCACTCGCCAAAAATGATTCTAGATGGGCTGAGAAGTGATGTCTCATCCACCATATAGCCCTGATTTTTCGCCGTCAGATTGTTATTTATTTCGTTTGCTTCGAAACTATTTAACTGAAACAATGTTCGAATCATATAAGGCTATCAAAAATGAATTGATTCGGCTTTTTCGATAAAAAAAAAAAAACTTTCTTTTAAAGCGTAATTATGCTTGGAAGATAGGAAACCCAGCAAACACAGAATTGTCAGAAATGTCACGAATTGGTATAAGTAATATCATTATTGTCAGATACATCGATTTTCATGTAACATTCCGATAAATGTTTCATGGCAAATTAAAGTTTTATCAAATAAGTGGTGTCTGTACTGTAAAAAAATGGCGATAATCTTACGCGCCACAAAATCCGTGTCAATTACTAGGTATCCAATAGCTAGACTACAAAGGATAGCGTTGCGTCGCGCCACTAGTTTATCGAAAAGCAAAATCCATTTGACGCCATGGATATGATAATTTTTTAACACCCACCGATTAATCATCCATATGCTATCATTGTTGTCGTCTAGGCATTTATCTAAACCGCAGTGGCAACACACTTGACCTTCACTTAATAATGTTTCACAGTTTCATGAGTTTTTTTTGTTTTTGTTTTTGAGTGAAAATCTGAATTAACTGCTAAGAGCTTGAATTAATTTATTTATATATTTTTTACTTTCTTGCAAAAATTTGTATGTTTTTGTTTTGATAGTAGTCAGAGCTGGCAAGTTTCTGCCGGGGTGGTTATAACCGGTTAAAACTGGCAAGGCAGAAACTAAGAAATAATATGAAGAATTTTAGCAGCAATGATTGATAATTCACACATGTATTTGATATGTAAACAAATTAAAAATTAACACTAAAGATAACGAGTGTTAATCAAAGTAGCAAAATGCTTCAAAATGATCATATAAATATACTTTATTTATATAATACTAATTTTCTTTTACTTGAAAAACAGAAATTTTCATAATGGTAATCTGATGTTATATAAGTTTAACTATTAATATTATTATTTACAGTTACATTTCTATTTAAAAGTAAAAAAAGAAAGAAATTTACAAAAAATTCTATGATATTTTAACAAATCACTGTTCAGAGAATTTTTAAATAAATAATGTAATGCAATAACTTAAAGGTTATCAACTATATAGAATATGGTTTATATATATATATGGTTGGAACATTTTCAACTAACAGTCTTAAATTTAAAAAAAGATGTCAGATTTTTTCCTTTGAATACTGTATTTAAATGAAATGTTTTTAAATCCACAGAATTACAAGATCCACATATAACTACAGCTCCAAGTTAAAAAATTAGAATAATAGAAAAAAAGGAATTGTGAAGAAAGGGTTTTTTTATGTATCGCTTATACAAAAAGTAATACCTTTACATTTTATAACAGCACGAACTCGCTTTACCAAGCTCGCTAGAAGTGGTTTACAATGTTTTCTGCCCAGACATGACCATGTCGACTTTATGCTGGAAAGAAGCTCAACTTTGTTTTTTGGCGCAATATCTATTGTGCCATAAATGCTTATTTTATGCAACCTTCTGAACAAATCAGGAAAATTCATAAGTATTCTAATTTTTTGAACCACCTATTTTAGTATTCTAATATTTTGAATAATGAAAATTTTACAAAAATTAAATATTCACTCAAAATTTAATATTTTACAGTTTTAATTTTCCTTAATAACATGCAAATGCATTAAAACAACCACCGCTGGTTTTTTTTTCAATTGTACTACAGTGAAATAAAGCTAAATGCTATTCCAAATACAAATGGAATTAATTATTCTAATTTTTTGATTTGGAGCTGTATAACATTTCTATGAGAAAGGTTTTTTACAGTTATTAAATTATGTTAAATTACAGAAAAGTATTTTGAGTAAGTATTGGATATAGTTTTCTATTTTGAATTTTAAACTGAGATTTCAAATGCTCTAATAATTGTTTATATATAAAATTACACGACCATATTATAACAAATTTTATCTGTTACATTACTCATTTTTTCTAATACAAATATATTTATTTTAAATTAAAACTATCCACAGTATTTTATTTGTTATTTATCCTGAATAAAATATACTTAAGGAATTTAATACTACTAAAATAGTCCCAGATTTTGACATGAAATGTATTTATGCCAGTTTCTGCCGGTTAAAACCGGTTATAACCATTTTCTGCCACTGGCACGCAGAAACCACTTTCTGCCGGCAAAAACCCAGCCCTGATAGTAGTATGAAAATTTCAATTTTATATGTTAATGGTCATTTACAACATTGTATTTATTTTTCAGTTTTTTTTTACTCAAAAAATTTGTTTAAAAAATATTAATTATTCCAAAAAACCCATTTCCTTGATCAATTTGTACGTTAAAGTTTTTCTATGCTGCCTATCTAGTACCACCCCCCTCCCCCCTCCTTTCCAAAAAATAGCCATTTATTTCAGGAACATTTTTCTTTTGAAACAATATAATTTATTAAAAAATATCTGAATAATTACTATCTCAAAAAAAAAAAAATCTGGAACACGAATTAGTCGTTTTTCCTCTCTCTATGCTACTTTACAAATTTCAATACAGCATTCCAAGATAAATAAATGTTCTTTCGTGACAGATATACAAATTTCTCTAATTTTTTTTGCTGCAATCGATTGACAAATTTAGCGATTTTTCTCATGCAATCAATGGATGAATTTTGCTACTTTTTTCCCATGACTGACGAATTTCAGGATATTTTCCTGTTACCGATTGCTGAATTTTGCAGTTTTTCTTGTGACCGATAAGTAAATTTTCTGGGGGAAGGGGGATTTCTTGCGATCAATAGACAAATTTCTCGATTTTTTATGCATCTTAATTAAAGGTAAAAATATGCAGTCTCCACTCGTCGATTAAACTTTAAAAACTGACGATTAAAAATATGGAAAGAACTGGCCAAATGCAGGGTTTCCCGATTACAATTTTTCCCTAAATTTCACGATTTTTCAGCGTCCGTTCGACGAAATTCGTAATTTTTATGTGCCCGTTCGAAGAAATTCATAGCTTTTACGCGTCCGTTCGAAGAAATTTACGATTTTCCGTGCGTAATCGCCGAAATTCTTGATTTTTATGCGGCAATCGATTCGTGATTTTTACACGGCAATCGACAAAGTTCAGGAATTTTACACGGCAATCGACGAAGTTCAGGAATTTTACACTCCCCAATGACAAAATTTGATTTTTACATAGCCGATCGACAAAATTCATTGTTTTTCTGCGCCTGATCGACGAAATTCGTTATTTTTATGCACACGATTGACAAAATTAATGATTTTTATGCGGCAATCGATAAAATTCATGATTTTTTACACGCTTGGTCGTAAAATTCATGATTTTTACACGCTTGGTCGATAAAATTAATGATTTTTACGCGCCGATTGACGAAATTCATAATATTTATGCATTCGATCGACAAAATTCATGGTTTTTATACGTTCGATCGACGACATTCAGGATTTTTACACTCCCGAATGACGAAATTTTATTTTTACGTAGTCGATCGACAAAATTCATTATTTTTCTGCACCCAATCGTTGAAATTAATTATTTTTTACACGCACGATCAATGAAATTCGTGATTTTTAGGCGCCGACCGATGAAATTCATGATTTTTACTCTTTCGATCGATGAAGCTCATGATTTTTACACAAGCAGTCGATAAAATTCGTGATTTTTCCATGCTCTGTCGATAAAATTCGTAATTTTTACGTGCCTGATAGACGAAATTCGTGACTTTTACGCATTCGATCGACAAAATTCATTATTTTTACGCGTTCAATCGACAAAATTCAGGATTTTTACATTCCTGAATGACAAAATTCGATTTTTATGTAGCCGTTTGATGAAATACAGGATTTGTACGTACCGATAGATAAAATTCATGATTCTTACGTTCTCGATCGACGAAGCTCATGATTTTTACGCTACTTAATAGCTACTTGATAGCTACTTAAGCATGTTGTGTAGAACTATGCTGTTAACTTATTTAAAAATTTAAAATAGATTGGAAATTAATATCTCAAGTTTATTCAAAACAATATAAATTAAAATAGTTTTTTTAGTACATAAATTACTTTTTTACTGTAAAGTCATTGTATTTAAAAAAAATAAATATTCAGTGACATAAATGTACCTACTGGCTACTAAAGAAATTATTCTCCTTAGCCAGTAATTGGCTACTAAAAAAATCAGCCTACTGGCCAGTGGCTACTAAGCGAAATTCCTTATTTTCACCTTTAAACTTAATGGTGAAACTTAGGGGGCTTTTTCTTGCAATCGTAGATGGATTTCACAATTTCTTTTTCTACAACCAACTGCTGAATTTTACATTTTTACACGCAACCGACAGATGAAGTTTGTCATATTTTCTCGTGACCGACAGTTGAAGTTTGCGATATTTTCCTGCAACCTTTTGGTGAAATTAATGACAGCAATTTTTGCAAATTCAAAATATTTAGGCACATTTCCAGCTATATAAAAACGGACAAGGCACATTCACAACTATAAAAAAAATCTCTGACGGCTCGGCCCCTACATGCACAGGTAGATTTTAAAGATGCAGTCCGTGGGGCGTCTGTTTATTAGGAATTGCAGAAGAAATGACCTTTTTACCATGATGCAGCAGTTGGAACTGCCCACTTTGAAATCTACCTGTGTCAAGTAGGCAGAGCTGGCCGATTTTTTTTCCTGTAAAGGTTGGTCTTATAAAAAACTCGTCAATATAAAAGTTTTAGATAATATTAAGAGGATTTATAATAAATTTAAGCGGATTTGATATCTTATGAATTTTTTTCCCCTAACCCCCCCTTAAAATTTTTGGTTTTCTGGACTTGTTTTTAATCAGATTTTTAATGCAGTAAAAACATGAAATGCCTCATATATGCTTAAATCAGGGTTGGTAAGTTTTTTTAATGTGGCGGCATAAAATCGTTTTAAATATGGTTAAAATTGTCACTTCAAAAACATAATTTTAATAAAATATCATTAAAGGAATTATTTAGTAGAGTTGGATAGACTTTAATCTATAAATTCTAAATAAAATGCACAAATACATTCTTGAAACCTATTTGTAGAGGATATGGTTGGTTAACTGCAGTATGATAATTTTTTTTAATAAAACTTGCCTAATTCTTTTTTGATGAATTATTTTATTGTTGTTATTTGTTAATGCATGTTTTTAATGATAATTTATGCTTTTTAAAGATAAAATTTTACATTCTAAATGATTTTAATAGATTTTGGTATTTTATATAAATGCAAGTTTCTATTTTCGTCAGGGTTCAGGGATGTATATCCAATATTTTTGATATTTTCAGTTAAAACAAATGTAAAATAATTTTTTAACTGTTATTGGCTATGTTGTTCTGTAGATAAAGAATTTTTGCTCTTATAGTGTCTTTTTTAGCTCTCCTCCCCCAAACTTTACCAAGCTGAATTTTTAAATGTAGAATCAATAATTATGTTGGACAATACTTATAAAAGCTGCTGAAAGTTAAACTATGTAATTTAGATAAACTTGCAGCTACATTACAAATAATTTTTTCTGGTTTTCGCTTTGTTCAGCTAAGCAGACCATATTTATGTTGAAATATGACAATAAAAACAAATTATTTTGTTGTATAAAACATAAAATTTTCTTAAACTGATTACTAAATCTTAATAGTTTGTTTTTTGTGAGTGTAAAAAGCAAATTGTGTCTGCTGTTTTCAATTAGTTGATCATAAATTTTGTTAAGAGCCTACACTAGTCACGGGAAGAAACGCTCAAGCTAATGTTAAGTCTATGGGAAGGTTCTAGCGCGATTTCTCGCTCTCATTTTAATATTTTTAAATGATTTTTTTGTTAGGATAGCTGAGATCAATCTCCAAGATTTTACTTTTTCGATTTTTGTTGCAGTTTTTTTATAAGCGAGTATTTTTAATTTTGGAACCGGTTCTGAAAGTAAAAGTAACTTTATATAAAATAATGGGAACTAAAATCAAAGAAGTAAAAACTAACAACGTTGGAGATTGACCTTGGAGATTAGATATTCTTCAACGAGATACTGCTGCAATTGTTGATGCATGTCATGTTTGGTCAAGTCTTCTTAAAAAAAAAGTTCACTTAAGCTGCATATTGAAAATGTGTGTAATAGGAATGGATCAAATCATGAAACCATACCATTTTTGGTTTAATTTTGCATCTTAACCGTAAAGGTGAAGGGTTGACTGTTGCACAAATTGATTCAGCTTGCACATAGAATAGATGGATGTTTACCTGTATGCTGGTAACATAAATCACATTTCTTAATAATGGTGTATAATTTTAAATTCAAAATAAAATTTAATTACAATATTGCAATTTAAACAAACTATTTACACTAGTTTGTATCTGAAATAGCAAAAACTGTTTCTTCTGATCTTTGATAAAAATACATTTGTAACATTTTTTTTTCAGATTCTCTTTTACTTCAGCCTATGATAGCAAAGATGCCCATAATGCAACCAGGTAAATGAGGTCCTAACTTCAAATATATTAGACACGAAATACAATGGGATCGGAAGTTTTGTAAAGTGTTCATTCCAGGAATACAAGCACGTCATCGAGCTTGTTGCAGGTTTGTCTACCTACCGAGACTTGACATGTCTCCTGATTTTCACACATTTTCCTGCATTCCTGATTTTTGACATATTTCTTCTGATTTTCTTACATTTTTCAATACTCTGTTACTTTGACTATCAAAAGCTGCCTCAAATAAAAATTAAAATCTTCACTTTTGTTTTGTATGGGATTAGGTAGAAAAAAAAATTCCTCAGTTCGTAGTTAATCTAAATATAATATGCTTGAATTTTTCTACATTTAAGAAGTAGTATATATTTTTTTCTTGAGTAAAAATGATATTTAATCTTCTAAGACATCCAAGCACAATCTTAAATTAAACTTCTACTAAACATGCTTGCATTTTTAAAAAATGTTTTTTACCAAAAAGCTTTCTGAAATAAAATCTGATTTTTGGGTTTCAGAGCGTGTCAAGTCTGCCTACCTAAAACGTCTTGACATAAGTATTAATTTTTAATAAGTTTTGTAGTGAAATCGATGCTTTAAGAGGTGGGCAGGGTGTGTCGTTCTGTAAATCTTGTGGCAGTAACTTTTGTTGTTTGGTGCAAAATTTGTTCTGCTGTGTGATTTGCAAACCTTAACAACAAACCTCAGCTACAGTCTATTCTCTATATGGTCAAAAGTCGTATATTTTTATCCCCATTGACACTTGCAGCTAAAATAAAGTACTAATCTACCAAAGGATTTAATTTGGTTTCTGGTAACATTTGTCTATTTACTCATTATGTCTTCATATTTTACCGCCAGGTTTTTTATTTGGAATTGCTTTATCTATAGACAGGGTTTGAAATTCAAATTTTCCTAGGAGGGTAGTCTCCCTTCCAACATTTATAAATGGAGGGGAGTTTAACTGTTTGGAAGGAAGAAAAATAATCTATCCCACTATTTTATATGCTATTTGAAGAATTGCATTAATACAGACATGACAAAAAGCTTTTAAAAAATTGAAATCGAGAACTCAGAATAATTATGTACATGTTTATTTATTATACGTGATTATTATATATATTATATACGTGTATATATATGTCTATTTATATTTTTAAAAAAGGAAGAAAGTCGAGCTCTATATATATATACACAACAATCTCTATATTTTTCAACGCTCATCAATGTTATGGACCTTTTAACAATTGGGTTGCTAAATGAATTTCTGATTTTATTCGATTTTGTGCACTGGAGATGAGTCTTTCACAAGGTACACTTGTGACAGGCCAGCACAAGAGCAACTTTTATAACTTTGGAAAATATTGGAAACTTATAGTTATGTTCTGTTTAAAAAAATTTCAGAAACTTTACAAAATCTATGTTCTCTTTAAAAAAATTTCAGAAACTTTACAAAATCTTATGTGTCATTATTTTTAACTACTTGCATGAAAAATACATATTCAGGGTGATGACATCAATATCAATTTCTGAATAAAATTATTTTATTATATCCTTAATGAAATATAGGTAAAACCTGAATCCCTGGTATTTTCTTAGGTTCTATATGCATTGAAATTTTAAATAGATCTCCAAAGTTTGAAAGGGAAACAGTCAATTCATTTTTTCTGTTAGATGTGAAATGCTTGTTGACTTTAAAACTGTTCTCAAATCCAAAAGAACTACTTTCTGGCACATTTCTAAATTCATTTTTGTTTGCAAATACATGAAATTGCCATGTGTTCTTATTCAAAAACTATGTATTCAGAAGTCATTTTCCATTTTTTTTGGTAAAGGCCGAAGATTTTTCAGAAAAAAAGTCAATGTCAGCTTTTTGAACCTAATTCTGACGCACAAGACAGGGAAAAAACATATCGTCACGTAACAAGATTTGCTTACAAGTTGATAAGTAATTTATTTATCCAAAAACGCTATTTGATTCCAAATTGCTTTAATAGTCAGGCCTGCCAATTAGGTACCTTTTATGTTTAAAAATGAGTCAGAAAATTTAGCATTGTTGACCAGGGAATTTAAGAACTACTTTAAATTGTCAAGTCCTAATTTCTGTGAATTGCAAGGATAAACTAGTTTGTTGTTTTTAAATGTTTCTTTAAAGTTCAGGAAAAAAAATTACATATACACCACAAGTTCTTTACAGTTCTAATATCTGTATCATTTCTGCTTACTTCTGTCTAGGCAAATTTGGTTGGGTGCAGAGCACGGTGGACCTTACTGCCCTTTCGGTTCTTTTCCTTTTTCGGTAACAGAAAAGAAAATCGTGAAATACTGTTGGTTGTCGGAATGTCAATAGGTCAAGGAAGAAAATTGCCAAAATTACTTGATCAGTTGTGGGGGGAAAAAAACCCAAAATTCGTTGATTGATTTCATGGAGAAAATTATGTATTTCATCGATCTGTTGCAGGAAAAGTTTTTAACTACTTGCCTCCGTTGCGAGAAAAAACCCCACCATTCGTTAATCGGTCACGGGGAAAATAACACAAAATTAGTCAATTGGCCACAGGAAAAAAAAATCTCGAAATTTGTTGATCTGTTCGGGGGGGAGGGGGAGGGGGGATTGCGAAATTAACCGGTTTGTCACTGGTAAATATCGCAAAATTTGTCAATTGGTCGTGAAAATTTTAGACTGGTTTTGGGAGGGAGGGGGGGGGGAATAAATCGCGAAAATTTTCAGTCGAACGCAAGGAAAATCGTGCATCATAAGTCGAGCAAAATATCACAAAAATTGCCCATCCATCATGGAAAAAAATCGCAAAATTTGTCAATTGGATGCGTAAAAATATCTCAGTTCGTGAGCCGGTTGTGAAGAAAAATCCCAAAAATTTTCATTCGGATGCAGCGCAAAAAAAATGTTAATTTTTTTTCAATCTATCAGTCAGAAAAAATCATGAAATTCACCAATCGGTTGTGGGGGAAAATCGTGAATTTCTTCAATCTATCTTTGGGAGAAAATCATAAATGTTGTTGGGCGGTTTCTTAAAAATATCTCAAAATTGTCAATCAGTCGCTCGAGGGGGAAAAAATTACAAATACACCGCTCAAAACAATTAAAGGATATTTGAAGTTTTATATAAAATAAAGATATAAACGAAATTTTTTTTGCCGAAAATAGAAGAAGAGAATCACAAATGGAAATTTTTCTGGTTTTCAAACTGTGGATATGCAAATTTTGAGTTCGACGTCAAAAACGTCGCTTCAGCGGCAGCGAATGAAATTTGACTTTCAACTGGATAAAAGAGAATGAAGACAAGGATGTAAGGCATTCAGTGATTGCTTTGTTTCGATGAGTACGATGTCTCAGCGAAGTCATTTGACAGATTCAGAAGCTTGGAGAATTGTTGGTAGGTTAGAAGGGGGCCAAACTCAAGCCGAAGTAGCGCAAGCCATTGGAGTGTCACAAAGTGTCATTTCCAGGATCTGGAACCGTTTTTTGGAGAGTGGATGTGCAGGCCGAAGACCAGGGCAAGGTCGTAGACGGGCAACAACGCCCAATGAAGATCGGTATTTAGCGTTAACAGCTCGGAGACACCGATACATGAACGCTACTCTTCTCCAACAACACCTTCGCTCGGCTACAGGCACCACGATTTCAACTCAGACTGTCCGAAACCGGCTCCATGCTGTAGGTCTGTATGCTCGCCGACCGATGGTATGTGTTAGATTAACATCAAGGCATCGTCGCGACCGCAGGGAGTGGGCAACCGAGCATGACAATGGAGCAATATTCTGTTTTCTGACGAGTCCCGTTTTTCTGTGCATCCGGATAATAGGCGTATTTTCATCTGGAGGGACCGTGGCAGTAGGAATAATCCTGCGTTCGTGCACGAAAGTGTCAGATTTGGCGGTGGAGGAGTGTTGGTGTATGGTGGCATCTCCATTGACGGGCGCACTGACCTCTACATCATTCGAGATGGAGCTCTGACTGGTCGCCGATATAGGGATGAGATCCTCAGACCTATTGTAGTCCCTTAAGCTGCAGCAATCGGAGATAACTTCATTTTAATGGACGATAACTGCAGGCCACATCGTGCAAACCTGGTGGAGGATTTCCTTTTCGAGGAAGGAATCGTTCGAATGGAATGGCCAGTGTGTTGTCCAGAGATGAATCCAATCGAGCACGTTTGGGACGCTCTAGGAAGACGAGTTTCTGGCCGCCAACAACCCCCACAAACTCTCCAAGAACTGGAAAGAGCTCTTCTGGAAGAGTGGGGCAGAATACCCCAACTCGTCATTAATAGCCTCATTGAGTCCATGACTCAAAGGTGTTCAACGTTGCTTGCCGCCCGTGGAAACCATACCCCCTACTGAAAATGATTTTCTTTGAAGAAAACACCTTTTCTTATTCTTTTTTTCTCATATGCACAAATTGTGTTTTTTCCTTTTGTACACAAATGCGCAATAAAATGCATTTTTTTTCTGCCAAAAATGTGTAATTTATTCTCATATAACCTACTATGTCTGTCGACCATGTATCAATCAGCTAAAAAGTTTCCCAGATACAAAATCCACCTAAAACTGCAATATCCTTTAATTGTTTTGAGCAGTGTATTTTCAGATGAACACTGAAGAAAAAAATCATTTGTAAATCATGTTGGGAAAAGAAAGCATGCAAATCACCGATCAGTCGTGGAAAATATCACAGAATTTGTCAATCGCTCATGAAAAAATATTGAAAATTTGTCGAAAGGATGTGGGGAAAAAATTGCGAATTTTGTCAATCTGTCGTGGGAAAATCCTTGCAAAATTTGTTGAACGGGCATGAGAAAATATTCGTCAGTCAGTTGCGGGACTTGATCATCGCTTCAAAAACCAAATTTCTTCGAAAAATGGTAATTCTTTTTTGGGCAATACAATTACATATTAAGAGTGTGCTATTGGAGGGTTAAGAAACAAATCTGTCAGTAAATACTGTTTGATATTAATTTATATCCAAATAGAATGGTTGCTGCAAGAATAGTAAATATTTATGCACTGTATGATTATGCATAAATGTTATGTACAGGGTTGTTATAATTAAAGTTACCCTGCTTAGACCTGGTTGACAGATATCGATAAAACTTGGAATATAAGTTATATGGGAGGGGGGGGGATTGCAAAATTCACAGGTCTATCACTGAAAAAGATTGCAAAATTTCTCAATTGGTCGTGGGAAGAAAGTCGTGAAATTTTTTGACCGGTTTTCAGTCGAATTCAAGGAAAATCGTGAATTTTGTCACTCTTGCAAGAAGAAAATGTGCAATCAGTTGAGCAAAATATTACAAATTTGCCAATCTATCACAGAAAAAAACAAGCCGACTCAGACTCCGGCTTTTTTTTTTGTTAGACAGTTTGAAGTGAAATTAAACCAATTCTCAATATACTGCCTGGCATACTTTGTAGATGAAAACTAGAAAATTTTACTAGTTTGGCAATAATTAATCTTTATTTTATTTTATTTTTCTCTTCCATCAAAAAATTTTTCTGCCCTGGGGAACCTTATTACTATACTTTCCCTTTTTCAAGGCCACGAATCTGAAATAGTAAAATTTCTGTTTTGTTTTCTTCTTTAGGTTTCGATAATTGGAATTTTTTGGGTTTGTGAATATGAAATTAAAAAATTAGTAAATCATTTTAGCATTTCTAGTTGAGCAAGTTTACTGGCAGGTATGCCCAAAAAGCTATTGCATCTGATGATACTTTTGCACTAATTAATGAGTTAACTGTCCTAAGGGATCATCTCATTTCAGCATTTAATTAGCAGAATTACTTTGCTTCTGAAAGTGTTATATATGCTCAGGCCTTGCAGTGCTCCTATATTTCCTATAAATTTGAAAAAGTTCCTATTTTTCAGCCCTTTACCCTCACAATTATTTTTTATTTAGTTGTGAGCCGCAAAGTTCTACAATCCAGATGTGATTGCACAAATTTCGTCAATCCTACGAAGAAAAAAAAGTTCATTTGTTAAGTCTGCGGCAATATTGGAAACTTCATCATTTGATTGCGAAAGATAATTGTAAATTTCATCGATCGGTTAAAAATAAATCTGGATTTTCGTCAATTTATCTCAGAAGAAAAAATATGGATTTCATCTATCGGTCATTGAAAAAATTTGCCAATTTTTTTAATCGATGGCTGATAAAAATCGTGATCTTAGTCTATGAAGTGGTAAAAAAAAAATAATTTCTCCAGTCAATCGCATTAAAAAATTGTTGATTTTGTCAATCAGTCATTGTAATATATCGGGAAATTTGTCGATCAGTTGATAAAAATCATAAAAAGTCTGTAAGTTTTTCAGTCTCACCAATCAATTGCTGAAATGAATCTCAAAATTTGTCGACCATTGATTAATAAAAAACCTCAAATTTCGGCAGTCACTCGCTGTAAAAAAAAAAAAAAAATTCAATTTTGTCAGTCAGCCATAACAAAAAATTACCAATTTCGTCAGTCAGCCATAACAAAAAATTACCAATTTCGTCAGTCAGTAGTTGTTAAAAATTGTAATTTTCAGCAGTCGCAAGTCACAAATTTCAGCAGTCGCTGTAAAAAAAAAAAAAAAAAAAAAAAAAAAAAAATCATTCATTTCGTCATTCAATCGCAGCAAAAAAAAAAAAAAAAAATTGCTGATTTCATTAGTCGGTCATTGAAATGCATCAGAAAATGTGTTGATCGTTCATTATTAAAAATTGCAAATTTTGGCAGTCGTTCACTGTTTAAAAAAAAAAAAAAAAATGCATATTTCGCCTATCGTGGAAAAAAAAATCTCTGATTTCATCAGTCGGTCATTGAAATATATTACGAAATTTGGCAGTCACTTGCGATAAAAACAAAGTCTGAGATTTCTTTCTGTAGCTTTCCGAAATAAAATCTTATTTAATCCCTATCTTACCAAAACTAATTTATTTGTCTTGTTAATTTATATGCAAATAATGTACTAATATTGTATTCTTAAATATTTTCTAGCTTCAGTGAGACACAACAAACTGTTTGAAGATGCTGCTGTTAGTGACATTCAAAGCTGGATAGCCAAGTGGCTGCAATATGCAACAGATAGAGAGAGAGAGAGTTGGGCTGTCGAAAAAAACAACCTAATGTATCAGAAAATTCTGATTTTAATAAATAAATAACCATGTATTTGTATTGTCTTTCTTTTTTTTCTTTTTTCTTTCTTTTTTTTTTTAGATCTTAATATCAAAAAAGGATTTTTTAAAAGTTTATTATACTTCAGCCAAAAATGTAAAATACTTTATACAATTTATTTCTCATAAATGTTTCTTTTAAGTATATCAACAATTTTAAATTATCTGCATAAACTAAAAAAGAAAAAAGTCAGTTTTTATAAATAGCCTTGATAATAGTTTTTCCTGTTTAATTAAAAATAAATTGTAAGATAGTTTATCAGTGAAGCTAATCTAAAAAATAAAAATGAAAGTTCGAGCAATATTATTGCAGTTTGAAGACAAATTTAAACTTTTAAAGTATTGTTAAGTATGTAAACGATGCCATTTTAGAGAAACAAATTTTATTTTTGGCATAAATATTTTCAAATCTTCAATTGTTACTAATTTGTTCTGTGCATTTTGTTTTGGAGCAGCTTTTAAGTGTTCTTAAGGTTGAATTGTGGAGCAACAGAGATGTTACTGTAGTGATGACTATAGTACATTTTATGATGAATGTGATCAAGTTAATCATGTGGAACACAAATGAAATATAAATAATTACACAGGCAGGTGTGTGAGAATTATCAGAAAATTTTATCGACAATGATTTACTTCACTAGCCAACAAGATGCAAAATACAGTTGAACATTGTTATGACAAGATGTAAGCAACTGAAAAATAAATAGTTTATTATTTTACAAATAATTTAATATTTCTTTTATAAAATTGAATTGTACACAAGAGGGAAAAGTTTAGTATAGGATATAACTTTAAGTACAATATTTTGGTTTGTAACTTTTATTTTTTTAAACGTCTTGTTTTTGTTTTTTTTTAATTTTCAAAGACTGCCTAAAATTTCACTCACCCTGTCAGAAAATCCTCCTGCCTGTTGTGATTAAAATGTAATTCTCCACTCTTAAAGGGGAATATGTATAATTTATGTAAAAGCGAAGCAAAATCAAATATGTAATCCTGATCATAGTCCAAACTGTTTTAGTTTATGTAAATACGTGAAGATATTTGATACGAAAATAATACATATTAATGAAGGTTATAAAACAGGTGAATTTTTGCATACTAAATATATTTCTTGTAATTACCATCTGATTATTTGGAAAACTACAGCCAAAAGAAAAAAAAATCAAGTTTTGTATGTTTTTGACCTTGCCATTACCATTGTTATTGAAACAATTTTACTCTTTCAAAAAGTACATTAAAAGTTTCATACTAAATTTTCTTTTTAACAAAGAGAAAGTTGCATTAACTATCTTGCCAGGAATTTGATCAGATTCCCCTCCCCCCCCCAATGCTATCCCATTTTTATAAACTTTTATATATATTTATAGCTTGTAAAGAATTTAATAAAAATTTGAATTTTGTTTCTTCAAGATTAATCGATGATTTAAGCTATTTACAATCACTACGTTTGATTACTACTGAGTACTACTTATTACTTGTAAAAAATGTAATAAAAATTCGAATTTTATTTCTTCCAGTTTCATTGATAATTTAAGCTATTTACAATCACTACGTTTGTAAAGGATTGAATTTGGTGGTTCTAGATAGAGAAGATGTTTCAATGGAAATTTCTAGGATGGATTTTTCTAGATATAAATTGGGAAAGTTCAGTCTGCATGGGATAAAATAGAAACACGTGGTGTTTAGAAGAAAATTTAATATCATGGAAAATTAAGTGTGTAGTAGTTAACATTCACATTTTGCATAGTGTTCAAATTTGTGCAAGATAAATGTTTAACTATTTTATTGGATTTTAAACCTGTATCATCCCCCCCCTTTAAAAATATTTGCTCATATATAACTAGGAGGGATGAATGACAATAATCGAAAAACAGCAGATTAGCAACTGTACACTGTTAAAAATTTTCAGCTTTTGCTGCATAGTCACTCCCCTGCTTTTATAGACTATCTTTATTTTGACAAATGAAAACACTCCGTAATATATAGTAACGTAACCATTTTCTCTAAAAGCGGTGGAGTGTGTCTGCAGCAAAAGCTGAAGATTTTTAACAGTGTATGCTATACTAATGGTTATCTTTATTGCTTGAAAACTACTGAAATATAATAGACATGAATATACATTTAACAAGTGTTTATTATATTGTTTTTCACCATGAAGCTGTGTTATGAACTGAAAATGAAGTATGTCGTTTGAGATATTTACATTGAACAACATAATTTTTTTTAAATTAAAATTGTCAGAATTTATCAATATTTGTTTAAAATGAAACCCTTTTCAAAATTTAGTTCTAGTTTATTGCACTGGATATGATGAACATGGCCGATCAAAAATATGAAACACATGAAACTAAGTGAAGAGATTTATATAAAATATTTAAAAAAAGATTGCTTTCTCTAAGCATATCTGTATTAAGCTAAAAAAAAAATTGAAGTTAAGTATTACACCATAAAATAAGGTAACTGCAAGGTCTTGGGGGGGGGGGTGTTCAGTCCTAACATTTCAAAATATGACAACATAAGCTTAATTCTGTACTATAAAATTAGTTTAGAGAAAATCGTGCAACTATTTAAGATTCTGAAACTTAAATGTGCATATGAATACTTATATAGATATAAAAGATTTTTTCAATTATATAACTATTTCAAGGGTGATGACTTATGAAGCCACTTAGTTTTAATTACAGGATGGTACCAGAATTTCGATTTGATAAAAAAAAAAAGTTCATGAAGCATGTGAAATTTAGCTTTTTTTTTTTTCCAAATTTGTAAATTCCGGTATCATTCATTCATTACATTGTAGCAATCGAAGTGCTTTGCCCCTGAAAGGGTTAAAACAGTTTCGATACTACAAAATGTGTAATTAAATAGATTAAAAGTATTCGCCGACATACATATAAAATGTCATTCGATTGGCACAAGATCTATATTGTCATATGTACATCAAAAATGCAGTTCAAAATGATTACCATTGGATATCAATAATACCACATTTGTGCCATTATTTTAACATTTTTATGCCTGCAATCTCGGAATTCCTACGTATTTGTATCAATTACGTATCACCTATATCGCCGATTTCCGTTGTTGTGCCATATTTCTTGCGCAATGTCGATAACCCAACAAAGTATCGCCAAAGATATCGAATGAATGGACAGAATCGATACTTTTGGTTATGATTCGCTGTTATCGAAATAACACCTCGAGTACTTGACGAAAGATACTATTTGTGTGCTAATCTGTTAGTTCTGTGCTAGCTGGGAAGGGTCATAAAACAAAATGCACAATATATCATTGTTTAATGTTTGATATTTGTATGAATAAATTCAATATGAAATGCATGAAGAAATACGACATGACTTTTACCCAATATATATACATATATAAAGAGGTAGATAGATAGGGAGAATGCATTATTTACTGCATGTATTGCATCTCTAAGAAAAATATTGTCGGAGCGAAAAAAAGACTATGGACTATTATCTATATTTTATGTGATGAAGAATAAATCTATTCAAGAGATTACAAATATATTTATTTCTCATATTAAAGAAAATTAATTTTATACTTATTTAAAATTATAAATTCATTAAATCATTTATTTTATTTTTAAATTAAATTATATTGTATATCTGAGATACATAGATTTAGACCTGTTATAAAACCTGACGATTACATACTTTCAACGGAAATTCTCAATACGCAAGACATTTATACATTTGCTCTTGTAATTACATTTTGAATGTGACTTTTTTGCCCTATGGAATACATGTTACTTATAATACTATAGAATACATGAACTGAGTTATATTTCAATAATTACATTATTTATAAAGTTTATTTCCCCTAGCATTTTAATTAGATTATTACATTATTGTAATTCTGCAGCGTTTGAATTATTCAACATTAGAGTAAATTTTCCTTGAAGATTTACTTAATGCATATAATTAAAATATTTTACAAATATGCATTAATAAGTGAATATATATTAGTAACATTTAATTTCCTACCGGAGTGTGTGTTCGATCTGATTTTTAAAAGCGTATTCCAGATTTTTATCTTACATTATTTGAATCACATAAAAGTTAATTCTCAAACTTGTATTATTCTTATTGAATATTTATAGTATTAAATTTGGATTAGAATTTCTGCTTAAAAGATTAGGTAGGTTTTGTGTGCTCGTAAGAACAAATCCTTATGTTAATTACATTTTAGCATAAAAATACTTATAATTTTTTATTTCATTTCAGTAACTTGTTTGTAATCAAATTAACGACTTTATTTAGTTCTCCTTATTCTTTATTATTTTATTTAGTTTTCCTTAACTTTCCTTGTTCTCTTTGTATATTTATTATTTTGAGTTTGGATTAAAATTTCAGTTTAAAATAATTTTATTTTTTTATGTGTTCGCAAAAAATATTTCCATTTTTGATAAAGTATTTACTACAATTTTTCCATTTGTTAGTGTAATTTAAACATAGAATATCAGATTTGTCAATATGCATATTCGATTTTTCTTTTAATTAGTTATGTAACGTATATTAGAAACAAACACATATATATATTAATAATTTTTTATGTTTTAGAGAAGGTAGGTAACGCCTGACACCAGGGCATTACAGAGAAAGACTATTTATTAATTTCCTACTTATATTTAAACTGATACGATTGACTGTATGAGGAAAACGAATCACAGAGGACAATGCAAATGAGATTTGATATACAGCTGTCCGTAGGTCAAGTGCAATACAATATAATCAAGTGCAATCAAATACAATATAAAACTAGTCGTTGGGGACTACCGTAATACTTACCCATCATGGATATGCATAATATAATATATTAAAATATAACATGTGTAAACTACTTATAAAATGCATCGCAATTCGAAAAATATCTTGGCTTGATGACGTCATAAACTTTAAAGGCTCTATTACTGAATTGCGTAAAACCAACATCCTTATAACTCCAAAAACAATAATCCTATTAATTAGCGGTTTATTGCGTCTGATTAAGCGTCTCATTTCCAATTAAAATGTATCTTTGAATTGAAATTTGGATGAAATACAGGGTCATGAAAAATCGAAGAGTGTGGAAATAATATTACAAATATCTTGGCAACTCATTATCTGATCAACTTCATGCTTTAAGCAAAATTTATGTTTGTTTATTGTCTTTTATATTCACTCCTTAAAATAAACAATTTCGAAAATTTTTATATACCTTCTATCAGAACGAATATTTCGAGAGTCCGAAAAAAATAGTTCCTGATAATCAAGGTTACTTAAATTCAATAAGCTTCTTCTCATTATTAAATACTAAGTACATACCAAATTTCAAGTCTCTATCTCAATTTGATCGAGAGATAGAGCGTTTACAGACACACAGACACACGGCAATTTTTTTCTTTTCTAAAAATGTGTTTTTCGGAATCTCCAGTGTCTGAAACGTGCAAATCCGCAAAAAACAATTTTTCGATTTTCAAAATGATTACAAGACTTACCGTATACTATTTATTATGGGTAAGTAATAAGAGAATAAACATGTATTTTAAAACAAATGTGAATTCGGGACAGTAAGAAATAAAAATACAATTGAATTTTTACGTACAGAATTAGTAAATAGTATGAAATAATGAGAAATGGAAACTAGAATGATGTGGCTTTCACAAAAATTTCGTTTATACTACTCTAATTCATTAATTTATAGACCTGCAAAGATTTCACACTTCAGTGTAATAATTTTTAGCAATATCTAATATTTTTTAAATTCAGGTTTAAACTTCAAAAGAAAATTTAAGGTTAAAAATATCTGCAAACAACATTAGTCAAGCCAGAATATCTATTTATTCCATTAAAGTTAGAGCAAAAAATTTTTGAAGATAGCAAAAGGCACGCGCGAGGAAAAAAAATAACATTCGTAATTTAACTGCATTAGAAAATGACGCCATACGTTTATTGAAAATACATGAAACAAAGAAAAATAAATTGAATGCATTTAAAATACAATTTAATTTATTATAACAAATCATACCTTTATTTTGCACGTGAAATACAACTGCTTCGATCGATCGATGACGTATTGTTCTACATGTCAATTTTAATTTTGGTTTTTAACCAGAAATATAAAATAAACCCGTGCATAGAAATCATATTTTGTCTTTTTTATACTACTTATTTTTTTATAATTATTCTTGAGCATCATATAATGCGGCATTGTATTTTTGTGGCAACATTAATTTGAGGAAAATCTTTTATTTTACTTATAAAAACAATGCCGATTCAATTTTTTATTAACAGCAATTTTTAATCCAAAAACATGGTTTAACGATATGTGAGTGTACTATGTCAGAAGCTGCTTCAAAAATCTTTCGAATGATATCTCATTCGTTGTTGTGCGTTTCGTAAATTCATAGAAAAAGGAATGTTGACAACAGAAATAATATGTATGATAGCATCAAGGATTATGAATATAAAGCATAGTACATTTTTCCGAATGTCACACGTAGTTACAGCGATCAGTGAATTAAAAGAACACATGAACAGCATATCCTGTTTGGGTATAAAATTTTAAAATTATATCAACAAATGTTTTTTTTTTTATCATTAAACTAAAATATAAAATTTGGTGTATTTCTGCACAATAAAAAATATTATACAGCTATAATGTTCATCGCTAATAGTACAGGGTTAATTTTCAGTAATCTGCACACAGACAAACTTTAACGTAAAAAAATAACGATTCCGGTTATAAGGTGTCTAAAAGAGTTTTACCTAAAATTTAAAGTATCATAACTCCAGGAGTTTTAATTGTATAAAAATTTAATTTTTACTTTTTTACTTACCAGAGCAGGGTAAAACATATTTCTAGCTATAACATATAGGATTCAGGGCCATATAAAAAATTGAATTTCTTATTTTAATCTGTATATACAACCATTTGTAAAGTAAATACCATACAAAAAAAGATGCGTTTTATTTGTGTATATTTTATAAATTGAAGTATGTTTCTATCATCAGCGGCTAAAGAGATATTCCCCATAAGCTCTATTTTAAATCCTCTGAAAAAAAAAAAAAAAAAAAAAAAAAGATAATTCACACCATCCTCTCATATGTTTAAATGCTTTTCATTTGGAAAAATGAAGGAAGTAAGAAGTAAGGGAACATGTTTAGAATATGTTCAATCATTACCTCGCTTTGATAAATAGTGTACCATTTTATATAATATGGCAACTTTCACGAAGACAAAAAACAAGTTGGAAATTGTACGTCAAACGCGACAAACGAGGTGCGTTCGTACTAGAGCTAGATTCATATATATATTCAGATCTTGATGGTTTTAATTATGTGAAATGAATTCTATCGTCTGCAGATTAATTTCTGTAATAAAACAAGTATCTCGATCGCTTGACGATTAAACATCGGAAGCTCCTGTAACAAGAAAACACCGATTTAAAAAAAAATAAATCAGATTTCTTAATTTATATTTTTTATTAATATCTTCTAAAGTTTTGATTCCATTTTCATAAAATTTGAAATGGCTCGACAAAATTCTGCAAAGATAATATATCTTAAATGTCAAACTATTTGGTTGGGTAGTTTATGCGCTTTTATATGCGGACAGACGGACGGACAGACAGCCAGACGACGACTACGTATTTATATAATTACGAATGCGCACTTAAAAATAATGTAGAAAATGCCTAAAATAAAATCGAATAAAAGTCGTTTAATTCGGACATGGGTAAAAAGAAGAACGCAAAATCATGCATCCGGCATAGACTATAAAACACTTTCCAACATTAACAGAATATTATTACGAAATTTAATTTTATCATATGATGAAATGAGATATCTAAATAAGCAATTAAAAAAAATACATAACTCAGTTTAAATACATTTTCATCAATTGCTGCCCATATTCGAAGTCTTAAGTGCAGCCTTATATATAATTTATAGAATTTTTAAGCAACAAGAAAACACTACACGAAAGCACTAAAAATAACATATAATAGGATATATAGCGGAGAGAGCACTTGTACTAATTACCGATCATAGTCAGAACTTATCTTGTGCATCCCTGTACATGAACGACAAATCTTACGCACTCCATAATCTACAGAGAATAAGTTAAATTGAACATTAAAGTGATTTTTTAATTCTATTATGTTTCAAGTATTATAACATGTTCAAAATTCACCGCAAACGATTTTTCCTCTGAGATCATACTGTGAAGGAATATTTTTGTACTTCTCTGTAATTTAACTATAAGTGCTACTAATTGTATACTCCGTTAAAAACATGCTGTAGTCTACCTCAGTAATGCATATTAATTGCATTATGTTTGATATATTCTAACATCACTAAAATGCGCCGCAAACGATTTTTCCCTATAGACCGTAATGTAATGGAATTATTTTGTGGGTCCCTTTAAGTGAACTGCTAATGCTACACACTTCATTTTCATTACCGAACATTCTATAGTAAAATTATATAATATATAAAAATTTCATGACAATCAAAGTATATATACGAGAGTTAGAGCACAGACAGACGGACATACAGAGAGACAGACGGCCATACAGAGAGACAGACGGACATGCAGAGAGACAGACGGACGGACAGACAGACAAACTGAATTAATAAGCACTTTTCAACTATGTTGTTTAAGTATGTTGTTTATAAACAGGAAGTGGGAGGCGTGAGGAGTTTAAACCCATCCTAGAAATTGACAAATATTTGGAAAGATGGTCAATATTATTTTAGTTAATTTGTTAATTTATTTCTTCGTTTTTCATTGGCAGTTCACGTTCTTATGTTCTCCAAAAGAGTAGCCGCCACTGAGAACTTGTAAATTATGTTTATAAAAACTTTTTTGTTTTTGGAAGATTTGAATGCCCATTATCTGAATTTCTGAAACAAGTAGAAAGAAAACAAATTGAAAACAACTAGAAAAAAACGCCATTTTTTCCTTATTAATTTATTTTTTAATATCATATATCGATTCCTTATTTTTATTCTAATACCGGGTGATTCATAATGAATGTTCCAAAAATAACAGTGCAGTGTGACTGCCGTAATGAATTTATTCAGCCGAAACAAATTTATTCTGCAACTACAACTATACAAGTTTTATTTGGCAACAAGGAAAAATCATCGAATGACGAACTCGCCGCTAGAGGCGCTGTGAAACAAAATGTCGTCCATGTAGGAGAAAGCGTACTTCGTTTTCGAATATGCCAAAACCTCCTCGGTAACTGTTGTGCAAAGACATTTTCGCACGAAATTTCGTAAAGAACCACCGCATCGGCATATCATAAGCAGGTGGGTGAAGCAGTTCCAGGATACGGGCTGCTTATGCAAGAACAAAAGCGCAGGACGAAAAGAAACAAAACCCACCAGATCTAACACCATGTGATTTTTTTCTCTGTGGTTTCGTTAAAGACAAGGTGTTTGTGCCTCCACTTCCTCAGGACTTAGAGGAACTGACGCAGCGGATAACTGCAGTGTTGAACTCCATCACAGGGGATATGCTATCACGAGTGTGGTAGGAGCTTGATTACCGTGTAGACAGTTTTCGTGTCACCGGAGGGGCACATATTGAACACCTGTAGAAACTTGAATAAATGTAGTTTTGAGGTAAGTTTGAATTTTCTAAATATATTAAATACAACGTTCACAATCATGTTTTATTTTTGTCCCATTCATTATGAATCACCCTGTATATAGATGCGTATTTCCTTAATGTATCCTAAATTGCATTTTTACACAATGCAGAACTACTGAAATGAAAAAAAAGTAGTGATTTACTTTTAAAATAGTTTATAGTTATGTATAACTATAAACTAGTTAAATTATTGACACATTGTGGTTTATCATCCTTACTATAAACCTTGTCGCACACAACGTTTTAAAAACATTTAAAATTAGTATATATATGTTTATTTTCACTCTAAAACGTTTTATAAACGTTACGTAATACGCGGGAACCTAATCGATTTCTATTTTGCTTTTAAAGTTGATTAATAAAAATTTTTAAAAGTCTTGAGTTGACTTTCCGAACAATTTACAGAATAATAGTTTATAAAGTTGAAATGTTTCAACTAGTGAAAATGTTTATATACTTATCCTAAAAGAAACGCGACTTTCATTCACAATGATTAAAAAATATATATATATATGACGTAATATGCAACAAATTTTCATTTCACCCGTGTTAAAATTGAGACCTGTTAATTAAAACAAATATCGGAATTGAATTTACATAGTAATGCTAACGGGAATTTTAAGTTAGTTTAAGTGTAAATATTTCGTCATTGTTCATCAACATTAACATGCAATATATAACTTTCTCCAGATTTTCTGAGATTAAGAATGTAATCTCGTTCTATTTTTTCCTTTGCTTTTAAAATGAAGAAAAAAATGGAAAAATGAAGGAAGTAGGAAGTAAGGGAACATGTTTAGAATATGTTCAATCATTACCTCGCTTTGATAAATAGTGTACCATTTTATATAATATGGCAACTTTCACGAAGACAAAAAATAAGTTGGAAATTGTACGTCAAACGTGACAAACGAGGTGCGTTCGTACTATAGCTAGAGTCATATAAATATTCAGATCTTGATGGTTTTAATTATGTGAAATGAATTCTATCGTCTGCAGATTAATTTCTGTAATAAAACAAGTATCTCGATCGCTTGACGATTAAACATCGGAAGCTCCTGTAACAAGAAAACACCGATTTAAAAAAAAAAATCAGATTTCTTAATTTATATTTTTTATTAATATCTTCTAATGTTTTGATTCCATTTTCATAAAATTTAAAATGGCTCGACAAAATTCTGCAAAGATAATATATCTTAAATGTCAAACTATTTGATTGGGTAGTTTATGCGCTTTTATATGCGGACAGACGGACGGACGGACAGACAGCCAGACGACGACTACGTATTTATATAATTACGAATGCGCACTTAAAAATAATGTAGAAAATGCCTAAAATAAAATCGAATAAAAGTCGTTTAATTCGGACATGGGTAAAAAGAAGAACGCAAAATCATGCATCCGGCATAGACTATAAAACCCTTTCCAACATTAACAGAATATTATTACGAAATTTAATTTTATCATATGATGAAATGAGATATCTAAATAAGCAATTAAAAAAATACATAACTCAGTTTAAATACATTTTCATCAATTGCTGTCCATATTCGAAGTCTTTTGTGCAGCCTTGTATATAATTTATAGAATTTTTAAGCAACAAGAAAACACTACACGAAAGCACTAAAAATAACATATAATAGGATATATAGCGGAGAGAGCACTTGTACTAATTACCGATCATAGTCAGAACTTATCTTGTGCATCCCTGTACATGAACGACAAATCCTACGCACTCCGTAATCTACAGAGAATAAGTTAAATTGAACATTAAAGTGATTTTTTAATTCTATTATGTTTCAAGTATTATAACATGTTCAAAATTCACCGCAAACGATTTTTCCTCTGAGATCATAATGTGAAGGAATATTTTTGTACTTCTCTGTAATTTAACTATAAGTGCTACTAATTGTATACTCCGTTAAAAACATGCTGTAGTCTACCTCAGTAATGCATATTAATTGCATTATGTTTGATATATTCTAACATCACTAAAATGCGCCGCAAACGATTTTTCCCTATAGACCGTAATGTAATGGAATTATTTTGTGGGTCCCTTTAAGTGAACTGCTAATGCTACACACTTCATTTTCATTACCGAACATTCTATAGTAAAATTATATAATATATAAAAATTTCATGACAATCAAAGTATATATACGAGAGTTAGAGCACAGACAGACGGACATACAGAGAGACAGACGGCCATACAGAGAGACAGACGGACATGCAGAGAGACAGACGGACGGACAGACAGACAAACTGAATTAATAAGCACTTTTCAACTATGTTGTTTAACTATGTTGTTTATAAACAGGAAGTGGGAGGCGTGAGGAGTTTAAACCCATCCTAGAAATTGACAAATATTTGGAAAGATGGTCAATATTATTTTAGTTAATTTGTTAATTTATTTTTTCGTTTTTCATTGGCAGTTCACGTTCTTATGTTCTCCAAAAGAGTAGCCGCCACTGAGAACTTGTAAATTATGTTTATAAAAACTTTTTTTGTTTTTGGAAGATTTGAATGCCCATTATCTGAATTTCTGAAACAAGTAGAAAGAAAACAAATTGAAAACAACTAGAAAAAAACGCCATTTCTTCCTTATTAATTTATTTTTTAATATCATATATCGATTCCTTATTTTTATTCTAATACCGGGTGATTCATAATGAATGGGCCAAAAACAATAGTGCAGTGTGACTGCCGTAATGAATTTATTCAGCCGAAACAAATTTATTCTGCAACTACAACTATACAAGTTTTATTTGGCAACAAGGAAAAATCATCGAATGACGAACTCGCCGCTAGAGGCGCTGTGAAACAAAATGTCGTCCATGTAGGAGAAAGCGTACTTCGTTTTCGAATATGCCAAAACCTCCTCGGTAACTGTTGTGCAAAGACATTTTCGCACGAAATTTCGTAAAGAACCACCGCATCGGCATAACGTAAGCAGGTGGTTGAAGCATTTCCAGGATACCGGCTGCTTATGCAAGAACAAAAGCCCAGGACGAAAAGAAACAAAACCCACCAGATCTAACACCCTGTGATTTTTTTTCTCTGTGGTTTCGTTAAAGACAAGGTTTTTGTGCCTCCACTTCCTCAGGACTTAGAGGAACTGACGCAGCGGATAACTGCAGTGTTGAATTCCATCACAGGGGATATGCTATCACGAGTGTGGTAGGAGCTTGATTACCGTGTAGACAGTTTTCGTGTCACCGAAGGGGCACATATTGAACACCTGTAGAAACTTGAATAAATGTAGTTTTGAGGTAAGTTTGAATTTTCTAAATATATTAATTACAACGTTCACAATCATGTTTTATTTTTGTCCCATTTATTATGAATCACCCTGTATATAGATGCGTATTTCCTTAATGTATCCTAAATTGCATTTTTACACAATGCAGAACTACTGAAATGAAAAAAAAAAGTAGTGATTTACTTTTAAAATAGTTTATAGCTATGTATAACTATAAACTAGTTAAATTATTGACACATTGTGGTTTATCATCCTTACTATAAACCTTGTCGCACACAACGTTTTAAAAACATTTAAAATTAGTATATATATGTTTATTTTCCCTCTAAAACGTTTTATAAACGTTACGTAATACGCGGGAACCTAATCGATTTCTATTTTGCTTTTAAAATTGATTAATAAAAATTTTTAAAAGTCTTGAGTTGACTTTCCGAACAATTTACAGAATAACATTTTATAAAGTTGAAATGTTTCAACTAGTGAAAATGTTTATATACTTATCCTAAAAGAAACGCGACTTTCATTCACAATGATTAAAAAAAATATATATATATGACGTAATATGCAACAAATTTTCATTTCACCCGTGTTAAAATTGAGACCTGTTAATTAAAACAAATATCGGAATTGAATTTACATAGTAATGCTATCGGGAATTTTAAGTTAGTTTAAGTGTAAATATTTCGTCATTGTTCATCAACATTAACATGCAATATATAACTTTCTCCAGATTTTCTGAGATTAAGAATATAATCTCGTTCTATTTTTTCCTTTGCTTTTAAATAAAAAAAAAAATGTTTTATGAAATTAAGTTACGGTATAGTGAAATATGATTGTTGTATCAAGATAAGACGAGTATTGTTCAATAAACGTTTTTAATTGAATGATTAAGTTAAAAAGAAAATAATTATCGGGGGTTTTTTTGGTCAAAAAATTGTTGAAAAATGTTTCAGATATCAAACACGTTAACTGATTTGTACGAAAATTAATACAGCTGTTGCGACAATGGCATATAATATATTAATAATATATTAATAATAATAATCCCCATATGGGAGCTCAATCGGAAGTGTCGATTGGGTACACTAACCTAGTATATAAACTTCTATACTAACCTCGTAAAATGCCGTACCATAAGACTAGTATAATGGTAAAAAAATTCTGTTCTACGGTTCTGTTCTTTGCATGTCCTAATTTTATAATATCGTATTTAAATTATTCTCCAGTGTTACATGTTCAGCTTTATTTTCTTTATCTCACATTACTTTTGTTCATGTTGTAGTTTGTTTTTAGATCAAAAATTTCCCCTAATTGTCTTTTCATGAAAGTCCATTTAGTAATATATATATATGTAAGAAAATTATATGTAAATAGTCGCTTTACTGGAATTATATGACAAATAATCGATGAACAACAAAATACGAACTTTAATTTCAACTAATACACTTTTGGTCAAAACTATACAACAAATTTACCTTACAATAATTCAACAAGGCCTAATAGCGCCTCTACCGGCTATATTCCTTTTATATCTTGCTTCATAACAAAAATTAGAAAACTGGCTATTTGCCAAAACTCGCGATCCAAAGTATTTACAGCTCACGCATTTAAGTCATGGATAATAGCATAAGAGTGTCAGTTCATTTGATGAAGTGAAGTGTTCAAACTGAAATCCTACAAATCAGTCATACTGACGTGATGGCGTCTCGACATCAGCATCTTGATTTGTTATGTTTTTTCATGCCTATTGCTCCTAGAATGATAAGAATTTGAATAAGCTTTTCGTCCACTATAAGCTTCTTTAAATCCATGATGAGAATTATTTGTATGTGATGGTTGTGAATATTTTTGTTCATTATTACTAGCCTTGTATGATCGTTGGCCACCATAATTATAATTATTTTGACCATGATAGTAGCCTCTATTCATGTATCTAGGGGGAAAATTTGGATTGTACCTTGCTCTTGAATTATGTGAAGTATTTTCTGTTATGTCTTGAGGTTTCAAAGAACTCTGTTTCCCATATCTATATTTATTGTAATTTCCACGGTTAAATGACTGTTCAAAATACCTCTGGCGATATCTATTATTGCTTCTGTTATCAAATGGTATATTAAAATTTCTTTTCTTTTCCTTATGATCGAAATTCCTATTGCGATCTTTCACATAGTCTTTTCTACCATGTGCAGGACTACTACTTTCATAATTTTCTTCTGGAGATGGACAGTCAACATTCCATTCGTCGGATAATCCTGTATCTTTTGTTTTATTCGGCTTATATGGTTTTATTAATTTTCTTATTTTCTTTCTGTTTGCTAAATTCGTAATATGAGTCAAATTCACCCCGTCATCTACGCAGTCGATTTTAACCATATCTTCCCAACCTCGATTATCGTTGCTTATACTTGCTTCATCAATTTTTATCGGTACTTCGTTAATTTTAATGTATCCTACTCGTACTCTGTTGCCCATATTATTCTAACACCATCTTCCGTTACTTTCAACGTCATGCCTTCTACTGCTTTTCTACCTATTATTACATTGCAGTCAGTCTCTTGTACCACGTAAAATTTATCCTGGATTTCTGTATCGTCCACGTAGATTTTATGCCAGAAAAAACCTGTTGGCTTAATTTTTTTTTCACCCATGCTTGATATAGATATATTGTCGCTGGTTAGTTTTGGCGCGTTTATTGCAGTATGATATCTTGAACTGGCGATTGAAATATCGTTTCCTGTATCGATTATTACGTTTGTTTTTATTCCGCTAATATCTAAGATTCTTCCTTTTTTACCATTTAACATTCCCATATTAACTATTTTTCTTTGCGTGTTTTGGGTCTCATCTTAGTATTTTGTATCTCGCCAATTTTGATTACGTTGCGGGTAAAAATTTGAATATTCTCGTTCTGTATTACTCGCCATGGTACATTTTGCACTCACGTGACCAGGGTTGCCACACACAAAACAGATTATATGCTACTCTTTTCTTCCATGATTCACACTGTGTCTATTGTCAATTTGGCGTCTTTTCAAATTGGCGTCGTCAGCCACTCTCGATCTTCAGTCATCAAAATCGCTGCTTGTATCCTTAACTGATTGTTTATTGTAAACCCTTCGTGCTGTTCCGAAATTATCTAATTTATTAACTAATTCATCAATTTTCTTTATTACTAATAATTCCTCTATGAAATGTGTCTTTGTTTCCGCATTCTTCGCAGAGGTTTATTAGATCAATTCTCTTAGATTTATTTAGAGTTCCCATCTTTCAAAAATTGTACTTGAAGTGATACGATTACGATTTCACCTTGCTAATTCGTAAATCAACTTTTGATACTGGCGTTTTACAATACTTTACGTTTGGTTTCCATTTCACTACTAGTGGCTTTTACTTTTAATAATCTTGGCATCCGAGCCCCCATAAATGTAAGAAGATTATATGTAAATAGTCGCTTTACTGGAATTATATGACAAATAATAGATGAATAACAAAATACGAACTTTAATTTTAAATAATACACTTTTGGTCAAAACTATACAACAAATTTACCTTACGATAACTCAACAAGGCCTAATAGCGCCTTTACCGGCTATATTCCTTTTATATCTTGCTTCATAACAAAAATTAGAAAACTAGCTCTTTGCCAAAACTCGCGATCCAAAGTATTTACAGGTCACGCATTTAAATCATGGATAATAGCATTAGAGTGTCAGTTCATTTGATGAAGTGAAGTGTACAAACTGAAATCCTACATATATATATATATATATATATATATTTCAAATGAATTAAAAAAATAAAATTTTTGCTTCCTAACTCAGAGTTACATTATAAGAGAAGACATTATAAACGTTCCACGCAATAGTTAAAGCAAATACAAAGTACATATCACCTCGTTTCTGCGATAACGACAAATAAAAATTTATCAGTGACTTAGAACAAAAACGTTTTTTTTTTGTATTTTTATCTTGTTTCTTGACAGCAACCTGATTTCCAATTATTATAATATCTTACCAACAACGAATTACAAACAAAAAAAAAATATTTCAAGTGCATTCTATCCGCAGCCTCATAAATGTGATAGTTCTAATCATGTTCATTAAAATTTATAACTAACACACAGATATTTTCAAACTGAATAAATAAATTTTATATCTAAAAATTAATATTTATATCTGAAGAAATTTTGAGTTTCGATAAACATAAGTGAATTTTAATAAAATAAAATATGCATAATCTTTTTTCAAATAATTCTTTCACCTTTTCGTAAAATATTGCTTGGAAAAGACATTTGCTTTAAAAGAAATCTGCGTAAAATATTTTACTTAGTATAGTAAAGCAAATTTTGATGAGCTTAATGATTCAGTTTTGCGTAGGATTCATATTCTACGTATGTATAGCTATTTTAGTGTATAATTTAGATGAGAATTAAAATTTCCATTTTTGTATTTATAATTGCGTGGAAAAACCCACGTTTAATTGCATTTACCTGCACTGGTAGGCGTTAACAGAAATACCTACATAAAATGGCGTAACGTAATACTGGTATAATGGTAAAAAAATAAATTAATTAAATGCACTCGCTTGTGCTCGTGTTATAGGCGCGGAAATAGCCGTCGTAAATACAATTGGACATTAGTCGCCATATAGTAAATATGTATTTATGGTTATTGCTTTTGCAGTCTTATTTCTTGCTAGACCTCAGTAAAATGTAACGTAATATATTTATTAGTTAATGTTCCTTTTAGAACACTGATATATATTAATTAAATATTTTATTGCTAAAAAAAGGATAAAACAGTAAATATTACTCTTAAGAATATCGAATAATTTTTCTACACAAAGAAATTCACCCAATGTTTGTATTGTGGTCATAACACAAAGTGCATGTTTTCATAAGGATAACAATATTCAAGTTACATTAACTCAAAAATGACGATAATGATACATTTTCATAAAAATCGATTTATTTATATATATTTCTACAATTCAATTTACCTCGATTGATCTAGTCTTCATTTTAACAAGTCAATGTTTTAAAAATATTCTTATTATATTGTACAAACAGCACCTGACAAACCCCATTTGTATTACATTGCAATATTCAATTTTTAATTTCTAATTTTTAAATAATCTAATTCTTTTTTTCATATTTTATTCATGTCAATGATAAAATTAAGCTCGCATTGAATTACAGCAAATAATTTTTATAAAGTTTCCTATACTTTTTAAAATTCTAAAGATATTTCTGGTTTGTATTTGTACAAAGATGACATACATATATAGAAAGATATACTCTATACCTTTAAATTATTCTGTAAAAACTATTAATAAGATTATGTTCTGATTTTCTAAGAATGAAGGTAAAATTTTAAAACAACGTGCTATAAAATTTTAAATAATTTGGAGAATAATGAAAATTTCTCTAAGTTTTCATTTTACATTTTACATTTCCGCATTTTTTTTAAAAATATATAAAACATGTTAAGTTTTACTTAAAAAATTAGAAAAAATATTTTTTACTGAAATTATCAACATAAATTAAACTACAAATGAATGTGAATTAGGTAGTTCGATGCGGTTTCATAAATCCAAATATTACCCCTCCTGCATTTTTAGTAGTTAGGACACTGGCTTCAGGAAAAAAGGTGCAGGGTTCAAACCCCAATCACACATTGATCTGTGTAGTGAGTTGGATTACACTTCAAACAGGGTTTTCAAACATTTAGTTCTTGTATGCAAAAGATGACATAAAAGCAAGTATTTCCATAATCAAAGGAATTTAAAGTAAGAATTCCAAAGTTTTGTATTTTTATTTTTATTTACTAAAAAAATATTGAAGTCAACATAACATATAATTACTAACAATTACAAATTGTGAAATTCATTACGGATCTACAAATTGTGAGTGTGTACTCTGACAAAACGTAATCGTTATCACAGTTTTGTGATTACGCTCATAAAATCACTAACACGTATAAATAAGTTTAAAAGTGTTTAATTTTAAATTTTGGAAAGTCTTTATTCCGAGACAGAAGAAAAATAAAAATCCTCATAATAGCTTTTCATAAATGCAGAAAAACAGTTTTAAAAGAGATAAATTGTTATAAATGTGTTAAAATAAGATGTTTGTTTAACCTCTACTTTTAAAAGACTTGTAAGTATTTCTTCTTTCAATCTATTAATCTTTTCTAAACGTTTAAATGCGTTGCAAAACAAAAATGTCGCTAATCTTTAAGCAAATAATTTGAAACATTTCTCTTCGCCACTCAATGTATTATTTTATATGCTACTCTCCGTATAATAAAAAGGATCTTTAAAGATTATAACAACTCAAATGGTGGTACAGAATACATTGGAACAAAGGAAAAAATTCTTAAATGCTCTTGAAAAATATAAAAATCGCAATTCCTGTTTTAACAACAAACTACAATTGCAATTGCATGCATATCATAAAATATTTTAGAAACGTTAACTTATTTTTAAATTTCTATAATTTGTTATGTCGTATGATAAACAAAATAAGTCATTTGTTAAGGATTTTGTTTTTCAAAAAAAAAATAATTTTCCTAAAATGCGGATTAATTATTCCAAACTAGAGACAAAGAGATACAATATATATATAAGAGATATCATAAAATGTGTTGTTGAAAATACTTCTATTTCGAGTAATTTGTAGAGACTTTTTAAAGATATGAATACAAAATGAGAAAAAATAAAACTTTCATCTAATCTTTAAACAAACAATACGAATAATTTTCTTTTTATCGGTATATGCATTTTTTTATTATTTGTGGGTTAAATTCCCAATAATAAAAATAAAACTTATAGTAATTCGAATGTTAAAATATGGTTGAGAAACATACTGAAACAGAAAATAACATTTTAAACACATCTCAATCATGTTGAAAATTGTAATTTGTTTTGAAAGAATTTTCATTAAGTAAAGGGACTTGGAACAACTACGAAAGTATAGATAATAGCCAATTCATAACAACAATACAAAAAGTAATTTACTAGCCTAAATCATGAAACATTTAAAAATATTCAAATTATATATATTTCTGAATGTGTAGGTACAGTGATATTTCAAATAATAAAAATATTCAAACTATATACATTTCTTAATGTATAAAAAATAACCAAAACTAAGTGTATTAGGTCTGAATAGGTGCATAGATGAGGGTTTACGACTAAATCTGTTTTGAATTTAAGCATCAGCCAACAGTTAACAACGTTATGCTTCAATTTATTTTAATACAAAACTAATGTGCTTCACCAGATTTAAGCATAATTCTGAATTAAACCCAAATTCTTGTTTGGTAATATTAAAATTTTGGTGATAAAATTTTTTTCAATAGTACATTTTAATATTTCTTTTAATAGAACACATTAAATGATATTTCAATTAATAAAAATATTCGAACTATATGTATTTCTGAATGTGTAGGTACAGTGATATTTCAAAATAAAAATATTCAAACAATATATATTTTTTAATGTACTTAATGATGATATACAGTGATATTTCAAATAATAAAACAAAATAGTTAAGAAGATAATGTGAGTGAAACGATTACTGATATTTACAAACGTAATATAATTTATAATTGACATTTATTTTACAGTTTTATTTAACCCTTTATGCACTGACTATACTTTAAAGTACCATTAAAAGAAATTCTGAATTAACCACAAATTCTTGTTTGGTAACATTAAAATTCTGGTGATAGAAATTTCTTTCAATAGAACATTTTAATATTTCTTTTAATAGAACACATTAAATGATATTTTATGGTACATACTGCCTCTCAAGTGGCTATTGGAATGAAAAGGTAAGTGTTATTAATTATCCGTTTTAACAAGTTTAAGAATAATTAATGGTACCCAGTATATCTCATTTTGATAACAAATGACAAAGATGTCGAATTTCTGATTTTATCCAAAATTGTGCCTTAACATCTCTAGAACCTTATTCCCAAATTTTTTGACAATGAGATATTGTTAATTTTACGTATTTGTCTTAATATCTCCTTTTTTGTAAACTCATTTTTACGGTTCGCATTTTTTCATATTGTCTATGTAATCAAAATGACAAGGCTGCCACAATAATTGAGAAAATTGTCTGATTTTATTTAAAGTTTTATTTAATGTTTGTTTCCACGAGACATAAATAAATATCGTAATTTTCGATACTTTTGAGATTTTGTTTAATAAAAGATCTTATTTTATTCGATTTTCAATCCGATTTCAATCCGATTTTCATTTCGATATACATCCAGTTATCAATTTTCTTCTTCTGATATCATTTTTGTATCAGAAATCCGTATGTTGGTAGAACAAAGTTCCGTGATAAAAAATCTTGTTTTGAAATATCAAAATTGTAAAAAAATATTTAAATTATTAAATTAAGAAGAAAAATGACTTTTTAAACATCATTAATTTATTGACAATTTACGGTCTTTAATTATCCGTAATAATTCTGTTTTATTGAAAAATCATCCAAAAACATTAATATAGGTGTTATTTACAGAATATATTTTTTGTATACAGAGATGAAAAAAAAAATGAAAAGATGAAAAGGTCTTCTAAGTAAGTAAAGACTAGAGTTAGGAAAAACGGCATGCGGCAAAAGTGTTCTTTTTAACAGTAAAAATATCACATAAATCTTGTAGAACTGTTTCTGGATGTATGTAATAAAACGAATATTTTTATATTAATATATTATGTACTTATCGCATGTTAAGTTTATTGATATGCCAAGTATAAGTTGTATACTTTGAGCTAGTTACATAATTTGTATGAGTTTGAAATCTTGAAGAATTAACACGCATGATGACAAAAGACACTATCAGTTAAATACAAATCAGGTGAAATATCGCCAACATTATAGTAGCTTTCATGAAGCTAAGTAATTTTTTAAGCGCATTTAAAGTTTTCTATATTAGAATAAATAGTCGTCTGCGAAACAGAAGACCTTTAAAGGATTTTTGGAATTTATCTTACATATTGATTAACCTCGAATAGGAATTTATATGATTACTATTTTTGAAAGCATTGCTTCCTAAAATAATATGAATGATTAAACAGAACATGTTTGCAGGAGAATGTACGCATTATAATTATGTGTAACCACATTATTTATTGATGTCACTGTAGAAATACTTCAGTCTCGTAGTCCGATAAACAGAAAACCATTGAAAATCTTTTAGAATTATATTAATTGACTTAAATATAATTTTACTTTTTGCATAATCTCGTGTAATAATTTATACAATTTCTGTGATTGAAACTATTGCTTCCTAAAACGATATGAATGATTAAAAAAAATGTTTGCAGGAAAATTTAAGATTTATAATTATGCGTAACTACACTTATTGATGTTACACTAGAAATACGTGAATGTGTTTGCGTATTTAATATTTATTCAGCATAAATATAAATTTCAAAAGTAAATTATGATTTAAAAATAAGTCTATAAATATGTAAAAGTATGTCTGTTTTTCAAGAAGATGCAAATAAAATATAATAAAAAAAATCCATTATGATGTAAAGTATTTATTTTATATTGTTACGAATTATTAATTTTGTTCTTCTGATATCCTCTTTGTATCAAAAATACGTAAGTTGGTATAACAAAGTACTCTGATAAAAAATCTAGTTCGGAAATACCAAAATTTGAAAAACAAAATTGAAATTGTTAAATTAAGAAAAAAATTTTTTTTTAAACATCAATAATTTATTAACAATTTACGGATTTTTATTATTAGTAATAATTTTGCTTTATTGAAATATCATCCAATAACATTAATATAGGTGTTATTTTCAGAATACATTTTTTAGGTACCGAGTCCCCTTAAGTAAGTAAAGACTAGAGTTAGGAGAAACGGTATATGACAAAAGTGTACTTTTTAATAGTAGACAATTCGCATAAATCTTATCGTACTGTTTCTGGATGTATGCAATAATATTAAAATTTTATATATTAATATATTATGTACATATTGTATGTGAAGCTTATTTATATGCCATGTATAAGTTGTACAGTTTGACTTACATAATTTGTATGAGTTGGAAATCTTGAAGAATTAGCAAACATGGTGATAAAAGACACTATCACTTAAATACAAATCAGGTGAGAATTCGCCAGCATTAAAATAACTTTCAAGCAGCTAACTAATTTTCCTAAGCGCATTTAAAAATTCCTATATTAGAATAAGTCGTCTGTAAAACAGAAAACATTTAAAGCACTTTTAGAATTTATCTTACATGACTTAATATTACATTTTCCTGAACATTGTGTAGGAATTTATACGACTTCTGCTTTTGAAAGTATAGCTTCCTAAAACGATACGAATGATTAACAAGAATGAAAAATCATGCACTAAAAATAGATTATAAAACGTTTTCCGACACATTCAGGATATTGCAAGAAAACTTCATATATTATTAAGGTGAAAGATGATATATAACTAGTTTGAAAACGCTTAACATATATGAAAACCCATTTTCAGTAATAATCGGAAAAATATCCGAATTTTCAGGTGCATCCCTGTATATAATCAATAGATTTGTATATATACTACATATCATGGAAAAGTTTAGTTCAGTTAGGAAACGCACAAAACGGTTTAAAAATCCCTTTCAGAAATTTTTCCGTCAATGAGTGGCAATGTACTCGATATATTTTGTGCAGCCTTCTATATGATCTATGGAATTTATACACACCAAGCTATATATAAAAAAAAAAAAAAAAAAAAAAAAAAAACTTGAATTTAAAAATCAGTGGAACAACTGAAAACTCACTTTCAGCAATCATTGCCAGTGAATGAGGTAACCGAATTCTTTTGTGTGTCCCTGTAAATGAACGATGAATACTATGTGCTCCATAATCTATAGTAAGCATATTTTAATGTACATGAGTGAAATATATGAAATTCAATATGTTTGAAATGCAGTAACATTATTAAAATATACCACAAACGATTTTTTCCCGTATACCGTAATGCAAAAGAATTATTTTGAGTGACCCTGTAAATGAACTATAAGACTTACAGTCTTATAATGATTTTCAATACTGAGCATACCATAGTAAACCTTTGTTGGAAAGTGTTAAATATACATGTTTTCAGTGAAAATATAAGTATTAGAACTATGTGCAACCACATTGTTTATTGATGTTTAGAGTAGAAATACTTCAATCTGATAAATAGAAAACATTTGAAAATCTTTGAGAATTATTTTACCCTTTTATATTCATAAAGATAATTTTACATTTTGCTTAATCTCATATAGGAATTTATACAATTACTTTTTTGAAAGTATTGCTTTTTAAAAAATTATGAACGATTAAGAAACAGGTTTGCAGGAAAAGTTAAGATTTAGAACTATGCGTAAACACGCTAATTGATGTTACTCTAGAAATACGTGAGTGTGTGTGTATTTAATATTTATTCAGCATAGATATACATTTCAAAAGCAAATTAGGATTTAAATATAAATCTATAAGTATATAAAAGTATGTTTTTCTGTCATAAAGAAGCAAATGAAATATAATTAAAAGAAATCCAATATGATTTGAAATATTTACTTTTTATTAAAATTAAATTTCTGATGTATTCTTGAGTTATGTGTATTTTATCTGTTTAAAAATCCGCACGAATATATAATTTCAGCTGAATATTTTACTATAGTAGACATTTATATGTTCCCAAATTATATTACATTGGATTGTGGCATTATTCCCCTATAGAGTACAGATTACTAATGTACTTTAACATACATTAATTATATCATATTTGAATAATACATTAGCTATAAGAATTCCCTACAACTGCACTTTAATTGTATTATTTTAATTTTCAATGTTTGAATTATTCAACAATAGCGTCAAGTGTCGTGGCAATTTTACTTTAATGCATATAATTAAAAATATTAAGCAAATGCACATTAATAATTGAATATATATTAATAGCTTTTAATATCCAACCGAAGTGCATCCCATGGGGTTTTCCTGAAATGTTAAAAGATTTAAAAAGTTTCCGGAGATTTATTTTTTATTATTTTTCATATTAGTTTAATCAAAATTTCCTTTGGTTTTAAAACATCCATTAATCACTTTATATACTTAAAAATTTAAATTAGGTTTTCAGTTTAATTTATTTCAATGTTATTATGTTCTTAAGGACAAAAAGATTTGTTAATTAAAATATACATAAAATACTGTCTTTACAAATGTATTTCTGAAAATAATTATAAAATTGTCCGAAAATTTTTGGACACATTTCAAAATTATGTAAAACAAAAACTAGGTATTATACAAACAAATTTTTTTACAAATATATAATAGAAGTACACGCTTGGTTACGTGTAGTAGATTAGTCTAAACAATACACGATTCCATTTCATCTATTTGAAAGCATATGAGGAGTTATGGATGGAACAATAGCTGTGATACGCTGCTTCAGTTCTTGCAAATTAGTTCAAGGCGTCTGATAATCCCACATGAAAAAATCCAACGGGGTTAAATCTGGAGATAAAAAAAGCCAAGTAATCGAACCACCACGACCAATCTATCTTTTGGGGAAAATTTTAAGAATAAAAATACTGAAAAAAAAATCAGAAAATTTTTATTAATGTTATTATGTAAAACAAAAACTATATATTATACAAACAAAATTTGTTTACTAACATATAATAGAAGTACACGCTTGTTTACGTGTAGTAGATTAGTCTAAACAATACACGATTTCATTTCATTTAATTGAAAGCATATGAGGAGTTATGGATGGAACAATAGCTGTGATACGCTGCTTCAGTTCTTGCAAATTAGTTCAAGGCGTCTGATAATCCCACATGAAAAAATCCAACGGGGTTAAATCTGGAGATAAAAAAAGCCAAGTAATCGAACCACCACGACCAGATCTTTTGGGGAAAATTTTAAGAATAAAAATACTGAAAAGAAATCAGAAATTTTTTATTAATGTTATTATATAAAACAAAAACTAGATATTATACAAACAAAATTTGTTTACTAACATCTAATAGAAGTACACGGTGGGTTACGTGTAGTAGATTAGTCTAAGCAATACACGATTTCATATCATCTATTTGAAAGCATATGAGGAGTTATGGATGGAACAAAAGCTGTGATACGCTGCTTCAGTTTTTGCAAATTAGTTTAAGGCGTCCTTCACACGATCCCATATGAAAATATCCAACGGGGTTAAATCTGGAGATAAAAAACCCCAAGCAATTGAACCACCACGACCAATCTATCTTTTGGGGAAAAATTTAGAAATAACAATGATGAAAAAAAATCGCAAACTTGTTATTAATACGTGACATGAAAAAACCACCACTGTTCTTAGCTTTTTTTCGTAATTTCGTAATATGTCCAATAATTTTAGAACACCCTATATTTAGAAAAATAAATTATTACGCTTCATATCCGATTTTTGACACATTTCAAAATATATGCAAAACTAAAACTAGATATTATACAAATAAAACATGTTTACTAACCTATAATAAATTCTTCACCCTTGGTTACGTGTAGCAGATTAGTCCAAGCGATACTCAATTTCATTTCATCTATTTGAAAGCATCTGAGGAGTTATGAATCGAACAACAGCTGAAATACGCTGTTTCAGTTCTTGAAAATTAGTTCAAGGCGTCTGATACACACAATCCTTCACATATGTTTCACATCGTCTCCCACATGAAAAAATACAATGGGGTTAAATCTGGAGGTAAAAAACGACAAATAATCGAACCACCACGACCAATCTATCTTTTCAGGGTAATTTTAGGAATAACATTGCTGAAAAAAAAAGTCGAAACTTGTTATTAATACGTGACAGAAAAAAAACACTGCTGTATTTAGCTTTTTTTTCATAATTTCTTAATGTGTTCAATAATTTTCGGGCACCCTAATTTTAGAAAAATCAATGATATACGCTTTATATCCCATTTTGTGCGCTTTTTTTGTTAACTGCGTTACATTCCCTTTATTGTAAACAATTATAATTTTTAAATTACGCTTTAATTTTTTCTACTGGTGTCGTCAGGTCAAACGTGACGACATGACACTGCGGCGAGAAAGTAATTTATGATATGGCACGTACATCAATAAGATTGCCAGAAGGAGCAAAACGAATTTTAGGAGGACACTGAAAATGAGATCTGATATGTAAGAGTAAATGTGCCAAATGTTTACACCAAATATCATACAAATTAAGAGAACGAAGATGAACTAAAATAAAGGACAATTGTACAATCTGTGTTAGATATCACAATTTTTATGATGAAAATGTAATTTTATGTGTAAAGTTACTTAAGAGAGTAAAAGAATAATAATTTATAAAAAAGTTTTCATTGTATGTATAGTTTTTGAATAAAATAATTAATATTTGAATATAAAATGCACGTATGTCAATTATTATTGCAACGAAATTGTAATAAATATGAACCAATCGTGCAGAAAGCATTTGTCGGGGAAGTTATTTTTATTGCTTAAAGCTTTATAAATTAATATCCATATTTGTATAACATTATTTTATAATATGTAAATGAAAATTAAAGAAAGAAAAAACTTGCGTAATAGATTTTTTTATCAATATTTTATTTTCTTAATCGATTTATATTTAAAATAAATGATACAGGTTTAATTAATGTTTCATAATAAACATTATAAAACTCATAAAGAATATATTTATAGTCCATAAGCAATGGTGTATAGTAATAAAAGGCACCATTAAAATGGAAATCGGATTAAAATAATATATAAGTGAAAAATTTGTTGGGAAATAAAAAACAAATGTTACACGTATAACACAATAGTTAAGCTATGAAAAATGGCGTTATACGTAAATGAAACTGGGGCCACAACACATAAACTAAAATATATACGAAAAATTGCAGATACCGCATTTTTCAAGACACTTATGTCTAGAAAAAAATTTATACTTTAACGCAATTAAATGTATAAATTTTATTAGATGCTTCAAGCAACACTCATTTCGAATTTTAAATGTTTCGAGTTTTTACTGCTTAAATAGGAAAATATATCTGTTCCTAAAATGCTCAAATGATTCCATGCCACCAGGATTTACAAACTTTTTTTTTAATGTTAAGTAAAGTCCGTTAAGCAGTTTATGGTTTCCAGGTCTTCCTAGTTGTAAAGCAACTCCATGCTCTGTATATGAGTAATTGTATAGCACATCTTGAGCCATACAAAAAAATATATAGCAGTAGTGCAAATACAGTACTATACAAATTAAGACAAAACAACTAATTTAAAGGATAAGCAATGATTAAAGTGTAAAAAATGTCGACAACCCTGCAACATGTGCCCAGCCTGGTGGAGGCCGGAAGCAGTCAAAGAGAAATGCCGATAACGGTCAAATAAGTAAAAGCTTTTCCTCACTTACATTGTAAAACAAAATTATTTAAGAAAATTCTGGTGGCATTATGGCATTTGGGAAATAAAATTAAGTGCGATATATATATCCCACAGCCTTTGAAATTGCTAAAATATTATCAATCAGAAATGACTAGCGATTTTATGCATTTATTTTATGTACTACTTAGATAAAGCTCTTTATCAACGATAAAAAAGTGCTATTTTGAATTAGCCCGAATTATAAACTGTTAATATTAACATTGAGATGTTGAAAATTTATTTCAATAGAACACTTACTCAATTGATATTTCATGGCACGCACCTTGCCTCTGAAGTGAATATTGGAAGATAAATGAGTGTGATATCGATGGCCCTTGTTTACTTAACTCAAGAATAATTGAACACGTAAAGCCTTATGTTAGTTGAAGCAATGTAAGGTTAAGTTTTCTTTGCGATCGTAATGTTATTGCATAAAGTATATCCTTATGTATCTAGGAGCATGGCATAACACTCTAAAATACTTCGATATATTAAATAGATGCATAGCAACTTTGTGTACTTTATATTTCATGTCATCGTTTGATTATTTGAGTAAAAAATAAGTATAATTCTCTTCTATATTTAAATAATATTTATAATGTTACTTTTATTAAATTTCTAATTGTAAAGAAATAAATTATATATGAAATGTAGTTTAACTGAAAACTACGAAAATTACATTTTGAAATTACTAGATTTTGATGCACTTATACTTGATTGTCTTTTAAAGGAATGGCGATATACGGTTGAATAAAAACAAATGTTTGATTTGTTGTTTTGGGATAAAAACTTCTGAAATTTGTTAGTATATCTTTCAATCTGAGTATGAACCATGTGGGTATGTCACCTATTCCTTAGAATGTCAATTCTAAATTATAGTAAAAAATATTTGGAAAACAGTTATGTTATTTAAAAGTTGCATAAAATACTGCCTTTATAATTTTATTTAATAATAGAATTATATCCAATGGTTGGAGTATCATAGCTGAGATTTATTTCAACAGGGCCAAAAATCCTGGGACCAGGTATTGAACCTGGGTACTTTGGCTTGACCTGTCAACGTACTTCCTAATGAGCTATCCCAACGATATCCTGGCTGCCATATTTCACTCTTAATTTTTGGACAAGGCTGCGAACTGCGGCGCTAATTTCATCATCCGAAATATAACTATAGCATTTTATATGATGAATCTGAAATAACACTGAAACTCTTGTATACCATGTAATTAGGTCATTTTGAACAGAGGAAAGTATTATCAACTAGGTATTTCAACTAGATATTTCAAAGTATAGAATTATATTTAGAAACTTTAATGATATACACTTCAAAATAGATTATGTACACTTTTCTATAAGCTGCAGCAGTTACCTTTTATTGCATAATTTTTTTTAAATAATGCTTTGATTTTTAGTGACGTCAAATAAAGCGCAACGCCATCATGATACTACGGACAGAAACTATTTTATGATTTGGCACGTATACTTTCATATAATAGCATGTTTTTGGAAGACAATAAAAAGAAGCTCTGATATGTAAATGTAAGTATGCCAAATGTTTACATCAAATGCAACATCAATTAAGATAATGAAGACGGGATGCAGAAAAAAAGGAAACTTACAATATGTGATGGGTATCGTGACTTTTATCAGGAAAATTTTGTTTGAAATGAAATTTTAAGTGTAAAGTTATTCAAGAGAGTAAACGGATAACAAATTTCTAAAAGTATTCATAATGCCTATGCTTCTGGATAATATAATGGATGTTTAAATACAGAATGCACTTGTAACAATTATTCAAGGGAGTAAACGGATAACAAATTTCTAAAAGTATTCATAATGGGGATACTTTTGGATAATATAATGGATGTTTAAATATAGAATGCACTTGTAACAGTTATTGCTATAGCGAAATTGTAATAAATACGAAAAAAATCGTGTGGAACACAAAATTTTACGGTACATATTCCTAATATTGCAAAAGAGTTTAATGCTTTCGAATAGTGGTATGAAAATGACATGCTTTTTACATATGAAATATTTCAGTTTTAATAAATAAAATACATGATTCATATTAAATGTGAAGCATTTATTTATATTTAATACTAGCTGACCCGCCCGGCGTTGCCCGAGCCCGTGTAATAAACTCAAATCTTTTAAAAAACGAAACTCTGATCAAGGTCTCCGATGGCTTCGACACCGTATACCGGGCGCGCTCGCACGCTCCGGAAAATCTTTTATTCCCTCCTTCCACCGCCAGGGGAGCAACCTCTTTCGGAAAGAACCTCTGAGACAGGTCAACGTTGCCTACGGTACTGTATAGTAGGCGTGCGACAAAATCGAGCTGGTTTCGAGAATATGGAACATTATAAGCCGAGTTATTGAAATAAGGCAGAGTTAGAGAAAATAATCATAAGTGAGGTGTTAGGTGAAGGAGATGTTCAAGTGTCCTTCAGAAAATGACTAATTAGGAGGACTACGATGCATTTTTTTAAAATTCGTTCGTTTGCTTAAGCTAGAAACTTAATTACAAATTTGCCTTAAACTATTATTTGGAAATAGTGGTAACCGCTACTCATAAATTTACTTTAATGTTATAGAAGGTGACTATTAAGTTAATTATAATGTTTGGAATCACTTGCGTTCAAATCGGAAAGACAGTTGCTGAGATACGGAAACGGGGCATAGTTAGGTAAAAAACCTTGAAGAAGGGTTGGGGGGGGGGAGGGGATGTTCAACTGTCGTTCAGCAAATGACTAATTAGGACAACCACTATGCATCTTTAAAAATTCGTTAGTTTGTTTAAGCTAGAACTTAATTAGAAATTTGGCTTAAACTATTATTCAGAAATAGTGGTAACCGCTACTCATAAATTTAGTTTAATGTTATAAAGGGTGACTATTAAGTTAATTATAATGTTTGGAATCGCTTGCGTTGAAATCGGAAAGATAGTTTCTGAGATATGGAAACGGGGAATAGTTAGAGAAAACTTTGAAGGAGGGCACCGGAGGGGGGGGGGGCGGATGTTCAAGTGACATTCAGCAAATAACTAATTAGGAGGATCACTATACATCTTTAACGATTGATTCATTTGGTTAAGCTAGGAACTTAATTTTAAATTTGGCTTAGGCTATTAATTGGAAATACTGGTAATTGCTTTTTTGAAATACACCTTGAAGCAATGAATGCTGATTTTTACGATGATTTAGTAAAAATGGAACTAAATGGAGAAGTTCGGAACATTATTACTGAGATATTACTGAGAAACTAAGATTTAAAATAGCGGTATTCTGTATATAAAACAACAATTAAATGCTACGGGTGAAGCTAAAAAAAATTGTTAAATGTAATTAGACCCTTACCCCTCGCTATTCCCGCAAACATATAACAAATAATCTGTTAAATAAAGGTTTTTGTATTAATAGTATCTCTCTATTATAATAACATATGTCCTGTTTAAAAAAAAAAAAACCTTAAACCCAAATAATTATAATGATAAAAAACGTGCCTGGAAATATCTTAAACAGGTGGCGTTTGTGTAATTTGCCGTGAATAGATGGCGCTACATTAGCTTGGCTATATGCAGGTAACTGCAATCCATGTTGGCACTATTTCGTTATAAGTCCTTATCTATGCATCGTTACTCTGATTTATTGAATGTGTTCTGAGAAGATATTCTACACAACCAACCAACCGAAGTAAAAAAGCGTATTTTTAATGAGAGTTCTTCGTGCATTTTAATTAATATTTGAGAAAGTAATTAAAATATTAAAATTCTGACGTTCAGGTACACCAGGAGAGGGTTTGGACCACCTAAATCTAAATTTCCAGCCTTCTAGGTGGGCAAGATTTTCCTAGCCATCGCCAAAACACACACACACACACACACACACACACACACACACACACACACAGAGCGAAACTTTCTTTTATTAATATAGATAGATGGTGGTATTTTCATCCAAAAATACAATCCACTTATATTCAATGGTTGGAGTATCATAGTTGAGATTTTTTTCCAACAGAGCGAAAATATGCCGGGACCAGAACTCGAACCTGGGTACTTTGTTTGCCGTACCAACGCTCTCCCTACTGAGCTATCCCGACGATATCCTGGTCTGGCATATTTCACCTCTTACTTGTTGAACAAGGCTGCAAACTGCAGCGCTAATTACATTCATCCGAGCTATAACTATAGCATTTACATGATGAATCTTAAAATAGCACGGAAACTCCTGTATATCATGTTATTAGGTCATAATGAACAGAGGAAAGTATATTCAACTAAGTAAATTATATTCAATGGTTGGAGTATCATGGTTGAGATTTTTTTCCAAAAGAGTGAAATATGCCAGCCCAGGATATCGTCGGGATAACTCAGTAGGGAGAGCGTTGGTACGGCAAACAAAGTACCCAGGTTCGAATCCTGATCCCGGCATATTTTCGCTCTATTGGAAAAAAAATCTCAACTATGATGCTCTAACCATTGCATATAATTTACTTAGTTGAATATACTTTCCTCTGTTCACTATGAATGTAATCCACTTTTAGGATCCTGGTGAACAATATTTTAAAATATATATATGTAGTGTGCAAATGACATCCGGAAGCAGATTTGTTGCACACACCCAGTGCAAAGCGGCATTGAATGAAGACATCGCTGAGATACAATGGAAGATACTTGGCATAACAATCGGGCATCTAATGATTCTATATGCATTGATTTGTTTGTATTATCAGTATCGTTGTAGCATATATTTCATAGATAGCTCCGAGTGGAATGAGTGGGATCGAGGGCGCTTCGGTTCGTATGTTGTAAGTATTAAACGCCACATTCGTTTTTCTCCGCTGTTTGACACCTTTACTTAAATATATATATATTCTTCTCGCGGTGTCCTCCGTAGTCGGGGTTTATTTCCGGCAGCCATCCGTAGTCGATGAATGTAGCCTTTATTCACCTTGACGCAATGGTATTGGCAATAAAAGCAAAATAATGTTCAATATCTCCCTGTTGTATCAGAGACCATTCATCTATTTTAAAAAAAAAATCGAAACACGGTATTTCATTTGGAACATTGATATTGCAGTCTTTCACGTTTTTGTTAATAATTTTAGAAATTTAGAAATAAGTGACGTGAATATATTTTACAAGATATTTTTTTACAGAAAAGGTAAACAAAGGTCATTAAATTGATTTATATACAAACGAATCGATATTAAAGATTCATGTTCACCATTCGGATAGCAGACGATAATAAATATTTAAATTTAATGAAATTGAAAATTATTTTGTATATCTTTATTTTGTTGTATTGTATTGTATTTATTTAATTATTTTTGTACACTGTAGTAATTTCACTGCCCTAATTAGAAATGTGTCTTTAAAAATAACAAAAAAAATGATATATTTGGAATTAATATAATTTCAAAATTTTAAAATTTATTATTAACCAATACCAGTTTCATCGCTTCATTCTTATTTAAATAAGTATATTTAAATATTTGGTATATCAGACTATCATCAGCTATCCATAGGTTAAACGTATACCTTTAGTTTTGTTTCATTTGTATAAATCAATCGAATGACTTTTATTTACCTTTAATTAAAAAAGTGTATAATAACGTATGTTCATATGACTTGTTTCTGAATTTTCATAATTACTTCCAAAAAGCTGAAAGTAGTACGTGCGGAACACATGCCATATTCTGAATTTTAAAAAAACTTAGATTTATGGCCTCTTATAGAATGTGTAGCTCTTGTATTTAACTTTCAGTGCAGATAGTATATTGTGTAGAAGAAGGTGCCTCTACTTTTACCACTGTGGTCCCTGAATATGGATGGCTGCGGCGAATTTGCTCGGATTGCGAATAATTTTTACCCTTTGAGTCCGATTATTGTGCATTGATTCCATTGTTGGATGTCATTTACATATTACATATATTTCTTTTTTAACATTGTTTTCCAGTAAAGAGGAATCCGTTACTGAAGTAAAATGACATCTTATTTAGTATGAATTATGTATTTTAATTCTTAAAAGTGAAATATTTTTCTACGCTTAAATCAGATGTTATTATCCTACGGCGAGTTGTAAAATTTTATTAAAAGACGAAGTGTTTTGACAAATGTTCTCACTTTTGTAAATAACGTCATTTAATCCGAACACTGAGCAATGTTTGGCCAATAATCTAGAGTGCCATTCTAACAGAGAGAGAAGACAAACGCACGCAGATTATACTGAGATTGGAAGGTATAAAGGCAAACTCCGTAACTTTTATCCAGAATCCTTCCAACCAAACAAATTTCAATTTATGTTTCCCCGTATTTTGCCATATTTAAAAAAAACCCTAAATTATAATTTCACAAAGATCATGTAATTTTCATAATCTTTAGTTGAACAGTATTTTAAGTTTAATTAATTTTTTTATAATAAGAAATTTAATAAAACTTATATTTAAATATTTTTATAATCGTAGACAAGTTTTACATATTTTTAACAACACCACCAAAAAAATGCATCGGGTTGCGATGCAGCTAGTTTATTATATAAACATATGTTACAAATTTTTAAAATGTACAGAAAACACGAAATGTTTATATGCTAAAAATTCAAAATTATCTAAGATAAAGACAACAAATATACAGGGTCATTCATAATTCCGTCCGGGGCTTCGAAACGTTATAGTAAAAAAACGAAGACGAATATCAAAAAAAGAAACATATGAAATTATTCCGAAACTATTCAAGTTTTATTTACATACATTACAGGTGTTCTATGTGTGAACCCTTGGTCACACGGCATACATCCATGCGATAGTCCAGTTCCTGCCATACTCCGTTTCTTTAAATTTCTGGTACCACACATGAATTGTTTTGTCAGTTGGTCCCTGTTTTCGATATTTATTACGAAAGGCCCGTTGAACTGACACCACTGATTCAGATTTAAAGAAAAGGAGTATGGCAGGAACTGGACTATCACATGGATGTATGCCGTGTGACCAAGGGTTCACACATAGAACACCTGTAATGTATGTAAGTAAAACTTGAATAGTTTCGGAATAATTTCATATGTTTCTTTTTTTCATATTCGTCTTCGTTTTTTTACTATAACGTTTCGAAACCCCGGAGGGAATTATGAATGTCCCTGTAGTATTATCAGTTATATGCTAATTGAGTGGAGAAATTTTAAACTTAAAATAGCATTCTTTAAGGTAATTAAGCTTCTTAGGAATATTTAAATTTTGTTTTATGAGACATTTAAATATTTTAAATTTTGTATCTTACGCAATTTAGAGATAATTTTACAATTTGTTTCGGTCGTGAGGTAATTTTTACAATTATTGTTTGTTAGGTATTACATTTTTTAAATCTATGAATGTTTCAGACTTACTTTGCTGAAAAAAAAACGTTTTAGAAATATGTTTAATAACATTTATTAATGTTATTATAGAAATACTTCATTTTACATAAATCACGTACTTACGAAAAAATCTAAAGATAAGATATACATTTAAAAAAAGACGTTTAATCACTATTTATATTTCATTGTTTTAAATATTCTTTTGTGTTTATACGTATTAAAAGTTCGAAATTTTCCATAGAAAAAAAGATCTATTTCTCTCTCTTTCGCTACATATATATATTAGTACATAAATGGAGTTTCTTGTTACAAAAAATCGAACGAATCTAGTTAAAATACTTCTCCCTATAATATACAGTTTATTAATATAATTTATCATGCATTAATAATATTTTATATAATATATTTGAATAATTATATTATTTATAAGAATTGTCTACAACTGCACTTTAATTGCATTATTGCAGTATTTTAATTTTGTATTTTGGAAATTTTGAATTATTCATCACTATAGTATATTCTGTGAAGATTTATTTTAAGGTATGTAATTAAAAATTAGTTGGGAAAAATTTATGAATAAATGCATTTTTATCTTTTAATTTATAACCAGAGCTTATTTATGAAATTTCTGAACCATTAGAGGATTTTAAAAGTTTAATTTTATTGTTATAAATTTAATCAGATTAAGTATTCCATATATTTTTAAAAGCAAACTACAAGATAAGATGGCATTGTGTAAATATTTTGTGCATAAAAATTACAGTGCGTACACTGTAAAAAATGGCCGATGTTTCTTATTTTATGAAAATATGCTATAACCACGAACGAAAATATAATATAATCTTCTGAGTTATCCGAAATTTCAAATAGCATGTTACATTGTCTTTTGAATCTCCAGAAAGGAATACATCTTCAAAATTTAAAGAATAATTTATAAAAACAAATTATTTTTAGCTGGCCGAATTTTTCAGAAACGTTTCCGAAGAGTTTTTATAGTGTATTAATTAGTTTCCTCAGGCTGGAATACCTGTTTTACGAATGTTATCCATTCTCAAGTACACATTTTCAGCCGCATAAGTTAATTTATACATGAAAGAGTAAATAAATAATCTTAATTTTAATGTTATTGTTAACGCTGTTAATTTTGCATGTTTGTCTGTTAAAATTTTTTTTGAGCATGAAAATGTTTACTTCAGAATTGATAGCATTCAAAAAACAGGTATACCAGCCTGAGGGCACTAATTAATACACTATAAAAACCCTTCGGAAACGATTCTGAAAAATTCGGGCAGCTAAAAATAATTTGTTTTTATAAATTATTCTTTAAATTTTGAAGATCTATTCGTTTCTGGGGATACAAAAGACAATGTAACATGCTATTTGAAATTTCGGATAACTCAGAAGATTATATTATATTTTCGTTCGTGGTTATAGCATATTTTCATAAAGTAAGAAACATCGGTCATTTTTTACAGTGTATATATTGAATTAATATATAAAGATTATACTCGTTATATAATACGCATACCTTTTTAGGTGCGTTGGTAATTATAAAAATACGTAGCACCTATAACCGTCGTCTGGTCCGTCCGTCTATCCGCATATAACAGCGCAAAACTACCCAACAGAATGATTTGAAATTTAATATATTAAATCGTTGCGCAATTGTGTTCAATCATTTCAAATTTTATGACAATTGAATCAAAACTTAAAAAGATAAACAGTTTTCTTCATTCTATTAAATCCTATCTTACGCAATTAATTCAATGATATCCCATGATAGGTAATCATTCTATTTTTCCATGGTAATTGCATATTTAAGATGGAGTAATATTATTTCACCATTATTGAATTTAAAAACCGAATTTGAATACTGAAAATGTTTAGTTATAGTAATCATATAATATACGGACAGTTTTTTTAATAGAGTTTCCGGAGAAATAGGTTATTAAATGTAAAAAGAATCTAAATGTGGTGCAGTCTTCTAAGCCTAAACTAGTCAGTGGTCGGAGCGAGCGTGGTTGAATTATTATTTTTTCTCAGCAATAATTAAGTGCAACGGCAATTGCAATAAAAACATTAATTTTTAATCAAGTTCCCCTTTATTTGCATAACATATTGTAAAATATACACTGTTAAAAATTTGCAGCAAACTGTCCAGTCATTTGACCGTTTTTATAGAAAACGGTTAGATAACCGTAATTTAGCTCTATTCTGACCATATTTTTGCTCATATTATGCTCAGAATACAGTTTAATTATGGTTACGTAACCGTTTTCTATAAAAACGGTCAAATGACTGGAAAGTTTGCTAAACAAAGGAGTGTATATGTTACGGTCAAATTGATAAATCGTAATTATTAATAATAACCTGTTATAATTAATAATTACAAAATAATATCCAAATAATTGTTAATATCATTGATTTATAAAGAATTTATCAACACTGTTAAAAATTTGCAGCAAACTGTCCAGTCATTTGACCGTTTTTGTAAAAAACGGTTACATAGCCGTAATTTAACTCTATTCTGACTATAATATGGGGAATAATATGGTCAGAATAGCGCTAAATTAAGGTTATGTAACCGTTTTCTACAAAAACGGTCAATTGACTGGACAGTTTGCTGCAAATTTTTAACAGTGAAGTTAACCAATTATTATTAGTGGCATTCAAAAATTAGGAGGTAACTATGCACATTGCATATTTCGATGTTATATATCTAAAAGTGAACAAAGAACAATATGTAAAATATTTTTTTCAGAAACTATGTTCAGAAATATGTTGTTGAGAATGTTACCACAATTGTTACTTGTAATAAGATTATATTATATAATCTTTGAAATACCTATAGAGAGATGATTACTTTGTTTTGATTAGTTTCATATTAAGAAGTATAAACTACATTAATACACAATTTTTGAATTAATACTTTGAAATTTCGTTTTAAGCTACCATTTTGCTATTTTCATAATTAAAAAAAATTAATATCATAATTAAAAAAAAAATTAAAATTTTTGAATTTACAATTTACAAATATCTGTTATTATAATTATTATTATTATTATTATTACAACGGACTTAACTTTATTAGATACAATATCCAACTTTTAAATATAAAATAATAAAATAAATCTACTCTCACTAAGTAATAAGTCATTTTGTAACAACTATTGTAAATAATTTTAGGAGGTACATAACTTTTGATCATTTGAAAACAAATTGGACGCTTTTTGGCAACTATCATATTTTAAGTACGCATTTAATAAATAACTTTAAAGTAATTCTGAAATACATTTGATTGCATTTACTGATAATTCTTAAATCGAGCCAGAATCATCGTATTGAATCTTCATAAACTGAATTATTTGATCATAAATGAAATAAGTTAAATAAATATTCATCTTTCATACATGCCTAACGTTGAGATACTTATTTACTAAATCATTCCATTAATTTAACCATCCTATAATTTATATAGAATATAGTATAATATGATTTATATCCAGTCTATTTTTAAATATATAATGCGCAGAAGTTTAATAATATCATTGTATATCAAAAATGTCTTCAAAAAATAATTTACGACTTTATTGAAAAACTTTTCATGTACTTTTCTCTTTTTTTACTATTCTGCTGGAAAAAAGTTATCGTGATGCTTGCATGACTGAGTAATATTACCATAACTTTATGTAACCGTCAGTAAAAATATATTTTATGTTCTATTTTATACCGTGCGAGTTTCAACATAAACATTTATTTGAAGAACTTTTAGAAAGAATGTGCGCCGTATTGTCCAGCCAAATATATTTTAACTATAATACAGAAATGAGTCATTTTGAATAGGTAATATATTTTTCTTTCCAGTCTGTATTAGGAAATACATTGTTTTTAGTAATATGAATTTAAAGAAATAAATTTTAAAATGTCAAAATTTTACTAAGAAACGTGTCTGCTGTTTTTTAAATTATTTTCATAGCTTCTTATTCAATTTAATTTTAAATGAATTGATATTTAAAGATAATTATTTTCAAGCAATACTGATATGAAAGTTGAATTTGTTTTCAGTTAATAATATGTTGCAATTGTAAGTATTATTTATAATTCTCGATGTGGAACAAGGCTCGTTTTGTATACTTATCTGTGATATGGGTAAAATACGTATATTTTATCATTTTATAAGTATTAACCAATTAAGCAACACCAAACAATGCTGGGTTTAAAAAATATTTCAAATTTCAAAACACAGTTAAGGGTTGTTATTTTTTACACTGTTAAAAAACATTCCATTGCTCTACATTAAACAAATTTGATAAACAATTTAATTTAATTATATAAAACCGCAGTTGTGATAGTCTAGAAAAGTCATTTACGCTATTAAAAATTTGCAGCAAACTATCCAGTCATAAACCCGTTTTTATAGATAACAATTGCTTAACCGTAATTTTAATCTGCCGTGACCAATGAAGACACTTCATAATATGGTAAAGCGACCGTTAATTAAAAATGCGATTGGATGACTGCACAATTTACTGCACTTTATTAACAATGTATAAAATGTTATGATTTTGTTTTACAAATTAAATTTTAAAAATACAATAGGAACAGCTTAATTTGAAGCTCAAGGAATATAAAAAATTCCCTTATACTTGGGTTAGGATTTAACAGCAATCTTTACAACTAGATTTTGTTTGAAGATAATTTTTAAAGTTCGACTTATATAATATTTATTTCGACATAACCAAACTCGTATTAGCTAGGTTCTACAGTATTGAAATATTTTTACCTTATAAATACGATTAGGCAGATATACTACACAAATATACATGCTATAATTACTATTTTTTCTAAAATTATTTATATAAGCAATGACATTCCCTGAATAAGAAATATAATTGATGAATGGCGTTTATGTATTCATTTCATGAAAGCGAATGAAGAACCATTTACAGCCATGAATTATTCATAAATCTCTTTTATTACATGAAATATAACACATCGACGAATTCAAAACATGTTAACAGGAGAAATCATATTTAATTTTCGTAAATGTATGGAAATTCCTTTTAAACATTAAACTGTACATTTTGGTTTACTTAGATTACATTTTCTAACGATTCTTATAAGCTAAATACTTCCTCAAGATTGCAATTCTCATTTATAAAAGAAGAAATAATATTCATGAATATTCATATAATGTGCAAATTGTGTTTTCTTCTTCAAGGATGTAAAATATCTGAAACAAACATTTAGAAATGAATGCTTTTAGCCTTGAGAAATACAAAAGGTGTCTGACAGTTTTTAATTGATGTAACATATTAAAAATGTATTTTGAAAATACTAACAATGTGTAGAAATATTTTATAAAAGTAATGATGAAGATGTTTATAGATAAATATTGAATATTTAATAAGAAGAAAAGTATGCAGTATGTTTCGTAATGAATTTTTTATGTATTTTCAGTCATTTAAAATTGATTCTAGATTTTAAATATGCACCTTCAAATGATTAACATTGCTTATAAATATTTTTGCGTGGGTGAACGATAAATAGATTTAAAGATAAAAGCATAATACTGAATATGAATAAACATGTATAATGTGTTGCGTAACCAATTTGTTTCTAAAATTTTATATCAAATATTTCAACTTACAAAGGTTACATCAAATGGACACATGACCAAATTTACGAAAATAGTTTTTTTTCTTTTTACCTATACAACAAATGTCAGCAACCAACGGTTTTGACGTTCTATAGGGAATGTTTTGGCAGTATAACAAGAAACAAAAATCATGCAATTACTTTCAATCTTATAAATTTGATTCAAAATTTTAATTTTATATCTTGAACGGATTAACAATGTGTTGAAATATTTTCTGAAAAAGAATGGTAAATATACTTAAAGATAAAAATGGAATACGGAATACGAATCAAGACATATATAATGTGTTTCGTAAAGATATGATTCTTTATTTTAAACCCAAATATTCCACCTAACGAACATGAAACCAAATAGACGCATGGCGAAATTTATAAAACTAGTTTTTTTTCTAATCAACATCTGGCTGCAACTGAACATTTGACACAGTATAAAGCATTTTTGTTAGTGAAAAAGACGTTAGTTGTGGCGAATCAGCATTTGTCGTTTTCTGAGCTTTGCAAACACAGAATAAATCGTTCAAATACGAGTTTTACTAGCGCACAAAGAGTAGCGTACAATCAATTTATTAATTCCTAACTGCAATCTTACAGAAAATTGCTGCTAAAAGAATACGTAGCAATGTCTAACAGATAGGAATATGGTAGAACGCAAGGCATTAAAAAAAATCTCAATAAAAAGAAGTAGATAGTTAAACAAAATATCAGAACTGTTAAAGGATAATATACTCATATACATAAAACAGTACCACATGTCATATATGAATTATATTTGAATGAAAATCGATTTATATTTCACTCGAAAACATAAACCTTGTACAGAGTTTAAACTTGGCGGACCACCAACCACGCTTCGGAGCGCATAGTTTCGTTCATATAGTTGCTCGCGAGAAATCACCTGTCAGTCATATTTGACGTAAGTTTTTCAATTTTAAGGCATTTTCAAAACAAATATGCTCAACAGCGCGAAACTATCTGACTCGTTTTAAAACTCAAATGCGTGATACTTGTAGGCTTGATTATTGATGTGATCTGAATCAAAAAGTTTTTCCTTATAAATGAATTACATGTGATGTTATAAGCGATTGTTGTCTCAGAACTACTAGCTTTTAATATCTTACTCTATGAATTATTTTTCAATAATTGCCTTCAATAATTGAATTAAATTTGAATGAGAAAGTTGACTATTTTTCACTTTGATTTGTTTTACCTAAATCAAAGACCCTGTAAAAAGTTTAAACATGGCATTGTGCCAAGTGCGCTTAGAAAGGAGGTCGCAAAGTTGCAACATCACCTTGATCCGTACCGCGTTTTTCTATATAGGTTATTAATAAATATCTCGGTAATTACCGACATTTTTTTCGAAAGGTATTATCAACAACCCATGCTTGATTCTGTGTAAATTGGTACATCGAGTGCCCGTGAACTTCCAAGCTGAGCGCCCGCAATGTAAAGTTTGTATCTAACGGAAAAATGCGATTTTCTCAAAAACTATATGACCTACAATAATAGCTATAAATTTTCTGCAAGATTTAAATAAATAATTTTAGTTTCAGTAATTTCGGCAATAAGACTTTACTGATATATTTTTATGTACATTTCCTACAATACCTCTGAAAATATATTACTTAAAATTTAAAAAATATATTAATTTTTTGAATTCCGTGTTACGAGATCTTTCGAACGATACCCCACACGATATGCAATTTCTTTTTCAAGTAATTTAATTAGGCCCTATTTTTTTACTTAAAATCTTTGTGAATGGCTAATAATATATAAATACCAGGTGTCCCAAAAATTAATAATGGATTTTAAAATTCGTTAACTTGAAAACGGTGACAGATATTTAAAAAAAAAAATCTTGCAGGAGGGTTATGTATGACCTCAGGAGTTTTCTTACTGCGATTCTTCATTTTAGTTCGAATTTCAAACAATAGATGGCACTGACAGCGATTGGCGCTTCGAAGAGGCCGAAACTGACATCACTCAACATCGATGCACCGCGTGCCCCCTAAATAATAGAATTGCTTTTTTTCAGCGTTTGAACGGTCCCTTGAACTTCAACACCAATAATTTCTAAAAGTTTTCTTCTCCTAGTTTTTCTGAGATCAAATAAGTCAAAGAAAACTTTTAGATATTATTGGTGTTGAAGTTCGAGGGACCGGACAAAAGTCCGCCTTATTTTGTCAGCGCGCAGGCCTAGTATTCAGGGGGCGGTGCATCAATGCTGAGGGGCATTAGTTTCGGCCTTGACTGAGCGCCAATAGGTGTCAGCGCAATCTATTGTTGGAAAGTTGAGCTAAAATAAAGAATCACATTAAGAAAACTCCCGACATCATACATAACCCTCCTGCAAGAATTTTTTAATATCTGTCACCGTTTGCAAGTTATTGTATTTTAAAATCCATCAGTCATTTTTGGGACACACGGTATGTGGAAAAATAGCTTTTATAGCCCTGCCCAGTTTGAACATTCCACGTTCCTCAGTTTTCGAAAAAAAACGGCTGTGACAGACGGATGTACGAGTGATCCCATAATGGTTCCGTTTTCTTTTCTTTTAAATACGGGAAACTAAAGATAAATGACAAATTATGTGTAATATCTTATTTATAAACATACTCATAATACATGTTACAAAGGTATGAAAATATAATTTTCTGAAATAAATTGTAACGGTTACAAGATAATGTCGTTGTACTCTGAGTTTCGTATGTATAAAGCAGAAAACATGATAAGCAGTTACCAGTTTATATTTTGTTTCTTTAGACACTACCAACTACATTTCTCTAATTATTTAGCACTTTGTATTTAAACGTGAATTTCAATTATTGTAGGTTGAATTTGGATTTTTTATTATAGCAACTGACTCAAATTTGTTAAGGAAAAAAAACCTTGTTGCAATGAAGCTATTTAATAAAACAAGATAAAGATACACATAAGTTCTTCAACTTTCTATCAACTTTACTTAAGGAACGACTGCATATTAATAACACCATACGTTATTATATCCCTTTTAAACAATTGAGATTATATTTTACTTTAGAAGCATCAATGCTAACTCCAGAATTATATATTTTTTTTAAATAGAAGCAATCGCCTAAAATACGTATGGACGTCCAAGAAGAAAAACTGTCTACTAGACTGCGTAATATTTACAATAACTATACATTTTACTTATGTTATTTGAATTTTGTTCTAATCTCTCTGCATTTCAGATGCTGATGACCTTTGATGCCAACTCTTTGAAAATTTCTCTTAAGTAAGAAACTACTAACATATAGCTCTCTTTTCATAACATATGTCGTAAAATGCTTCTTCTTTATTTAGCTTCTTAAAATATCCGCACATTTGGCATGCAATGTTAACAATCTGTAGCAAACTGTCCAGACATTCCATCATTTTTAAAGATAAGAGTTACTTGATCATATTACTAAGCGCATTTTACCATATTAGGCTCAGAATAAAGTTAAGTTACGGTTATGTAACCGTTTTCAATGGAAACAGTTGGAAGACCAGACAGTTTGTTGCAATTTTTTAACGGTGTACGAATGTACAAAGTAACAATGATTACAAATAATTTCTACAATATCAAAATCTTGTTTTGATGGAAGCGTCATATACCCTATTTGAGAGAATACTTTAAAAAAGTATCTTTGTGATAAAATTTTACTGTAAGAAAAATTATTTGAAATGTTGTTATGATAAACATAGTAAGTAAACATTCTATGTTATTTGAATCTGTATTTAAAATTAAAAGAAAAATCAGTGTGTTTATAAAATATTTATACCTATCAAAGAAAAATATCGATTGTTATGGCTATGCCAGTACATTTCAAATTACATTTCCGAAATTGAAAATATTATGTTATTAGGTTGTTCGGAAAGTTTCTTCAGCTGGGGAAAATCAATTCGCAAACCAGAAAATTCTGCCCAGAAATTATTAAACATTAGTTATTGGAATTAATGTCTAATAATTAAATGGTAGAATTTTCCGTTTCGAACTAACTTTCCCAAACTGAAAAGAAATAAAGAACATCCCATTATAATAAAGTAAGTTTTACGTAAAACATTACATCTAAGAATTTAGCCTAGTGAATAAAATTCTTTACCTCATTAGCGAATAATTCCGATTATAAAACTTGGTTTACAGAGATGTTATTGTCTTGGACTTTTTGGGAATCACCTCTTCCCAGTCTGTTTCAGAATCATATTTATTCCTTTCATGTCTAAACGTTCAAGATGGTTCCGTGTACTTGATTGTAGCGGTCATATTGGAAAAATACCAATATTCAAATGAAACTCATTACACATATTATTTTTTTTTATTATGTCGTCATATACATGTGTACATACAGTATGCCCACTAAAGTCCCACCCACTTAACTTCGGAAGGGCTGCTGCTATTTTCATAAAAGTGATGTCTAGGTATAGTAAAGTAGCCATGCGCTACTGAATGAAACCGCCTACGGCGCCACTTGGTGGAGAACTGCGGAGTTATCTCCAAAACGGAAAGACATAGAGAAAACAAGGGATTCACAAAGTTGTAGAGCATCATCGATATAGTTAAAAAACACCTTGTGGAAATTAATAAGACGAATAGAACGGTTAAAAGCGCATTTGGGTTTTCGTGATTTCCTACACTGTGACGAGACAAAGAGTTCTTAGAAAGAAAGAAACAACCAGTTATGAAACAGCAGGTGTACGCGACCCCTCTACAAATATTGCAGGATCTTAAACGACGCATTGCGGACGCTTGTGCCAACGAGTCACCATTTATGCTCCAACATGTGTCTAAAATAAAGGTATATTATTATAAGTAGTTGTTTTTTTAGTTCTAAGATAGTTTTGTCACGTCACAGTATAGAAAATCGCGAAAAAACAAATGCGCGTTTTAACCCTTTATCTACTGCCGGTACTTTTAAGTTCCATCAGAGAAAACTTTATATAAAATTTCTTTAATCTGTCTAATAATGATAATAAGGTTTTGTTTTTATAAAAAATACTTTTCTGGATCACATTTAGAAAGCACAGCAAAACAGTGAAAGCTAAATATTTTATAAAATGTTATTTTTCTCAACCGTTTACATTAGTGTAGATCTTCTCTTTTAAAAATTGTTATATGAAAATTTTGCAACTATAAAAACCTTTCTATTTAATGATAGGATCACAATACATTTATTTACATTGTTCCGATAAAGAATTGTGATATTTCCTTAACAGCATTTTCTGTTAATTAATCTAATTATTCTTGTAAATATTTCACAAAAAGAGCTATTACTACCGCATTATTAAATCAGTTTTAATGAAAAACCTTATCTAAATTTCATATTATTATAATATAAATTGTCTAATATACCTTCAGACATCAAGGAAGATAATTATTAAGATTGAACAATTTGTTGATTCATAATTCGGTAGATAAAGGGTTAACCGTTCGATTCTTCGCATTAATGCCCACAAGGTGTCTTTTCGTTCTAAATAGATGATACTCTACAACTTTGTAAATGACTTTTTTTTCTCTATCTCTTTCCGTTTTCGAGATCGGAATGCTAACTCCGCAGCATTCCACCAGGTGGCGCCGTAGGTGGTTTCGTTGAGTAGCGTATGGCTACTTTACTATACCTAGACACTAGTTTTATGAATATAGCAGCAGCCGTTCCGAAGTTAAGAGGGTGGCAAGGGCCTTCAGTGGGCATACTGTATACATATGTGCCGTATATGTCGGCGTATAACGCGCAACGATTCGAGGTTGTATTTGTTCTATTTTTGGTATATTCGCCGTATTACGCGCAAACCATTTTTCTGAGATATTTAGCATAAAAATACAATAAAGAGAATTAATATTTTTAATAATTCATACAAACATAAAGAAAATAAGCAATTGCAAAATGGGGATGTACACTACAACTGATCCTATCTGCTTCAATATCCATAATGTATTTGGAATTGCACTCTCTTTCTATCAAATAATCACATCTTTTCTTGTTCATTAATATAGAAATCTTAAATATTATGCTTAATTGTTTTTGTTTTATTTTTTCCCGTCCTATATCGCGCATCTGCATTTTTTTCATTTTTTTTTGTTTTTTGTTTTAAAAGGGCGAGATTAAATCCGAATTTACAGTACTGAGAAATAAATAAACTTAGTACTGTCATATAGCAGTTAATTTCTTTTACATGAAAAATAATGTCATTTAGTATATTTTTCATCCAAACATCTCAAGTAATAATATTAGAGTAACGAGAAAATCAGAGAAATGTACGACAACGGGCAATATCAAACTTGCAGAAAAGAGAATATAATAACCTGATAGGATTAAAATGATATTAAGGCTGCATACAATGACCGGTGGTTAATTTGTTAACACGATTCTACCTGAAGATAGGCAATATAGTTCCGGTGTGTGTTTTTATCCAAACATCTTTAGTAATAATAATAGAGTAACGAGAAAATCCGAGCATTGTACGACTACGGGCAATATCAAACTTGCAGAAAAGAGAATATAATAACCTGATAGGATTAAAATGATATTAAGGCTGCATACAATGACCGGTGGTTAATTTGTTAACACGATTCTACCTGAAGATAGGCAATATAGTTCCGGTGTGTGTTTTTATCCAAACATCTTTAGTAATAATAATAGAGTAACGAGAAAATCCGAGCATTGTGCGACTACGGGCAATATCAAACTTGCAGAAAAGAGAATATAATAACCTGATATTTATTAAAATAATATTAAGGCTGCATACAATTGGCTCGGTGGTTAATTGGTTAACACGATTGTACCTTTAGATGGGCAATATGGTTCCAGGATGAGTTTTTATCCAAACATCTTAAATAATAATAATAGACTAATGAGAAAACTAATGAGACTAATGAGACGACTACGTGCAATATCAAACTTACATAAAAGAGAATATAATAACCTGATTCGATTAAAATTATATTAAGGTTACGTACAATGACTAGGTGTGGAATTGGTTAACACGATTGTACTGGAAGATAAGCAATATTGTTCCAGGATGAGATTTCATTATGTGTTCATTATATGAAGTATCCGGGAATGTATGAATTATATGAATGTTCCGGGATGAGATTTCATTATGTGTTTCATTATATGAATTATCTCCTGCATCTAAGAAAACACTACATTTTTTTCAAGCGACTCTAAATTTATAAAAATCGGTGAAAAATATTTTGACATTAATAGTTGTATGATTTTAGATTGAAACGTCTCCTGCGGAGAACATTTTGCTATCTACATTTTAAATTACTGTAAATTCTATCTATAATATACAATTATCATTATGAGGCTTTATGGACAAAATGAAAATTCCTGATATAATATAATTTCATCAAATTAAATTAATTTCCAAATAACATTATTTTAAACTAACTTTCATTAAATATATTATAGAAGAAATATCTACATAGTTTTAAATCTAACATATTTGCAGAAAAACATATTTAACCGAAATAGGGATTCATTGAATGCAGAAGAATTAATATTGAAGCAGAAATATATATTTCTTATTTTTTTCAGTTAGGAATTCATTAAAATAAGCAATGTGTATTTATAAAACAAAGATGAAGCCCAAAGATGAAGCCATTTTATTTACTTAATTTTGTAATTTATTACATATTATAGAAATAATTTTTAATAACTGTGCAAAATATTAATAAATTGCATTATTCTGTAATATTATTTCGCTAACATTAAACATTGTCACTGTAGATTCTAAGTATAGCGATAATAAATTTATTTATATACCAGTTGACCCGCCTAACATTACCTGGGCCCGGGATAATAACTTTAAGTATATCTAAAATAAATATCGAATGATTTTATACATATAAAAAGAAATATTTCTAAATGATCCTAATTCTGATATCCCCACCCCATCTTTAGCATACACGCTCTATTTTGTATGACTCTTTCATTTTAAATGAAAATCTATACAAACGAACTTACAGTTGCGAACACCACTGCTTTCAGCAGCGTACACCGGGATTGCTACATACGTTGTTTTGATTATATATATATATTTGATTATATATTTTATTTAGACCGGTGTAGCCCTGGACAGAGATAATAACCTTAAATATATCTAAAATCAGTGTTGAAAGAATTTATATATTTAAACGAAAATCTTTCCAAAGGAATCCAATATAGTGGGTCCACTGCCTCCGGCAGCTACAAAGTGTTTTCGCTTCACATTATTTTCCACATAAAGGTCATTTAATATTAAAAATAAAATAGTTCTTACTGTCCAAACTTTTTAAATTTTTATGAGTAATAAATTTAATATTTCCAAATTCTGTGTATAATGTGTGTGGTAAAATATTGATATGTGATTTTAAAAAGCAATGTTTTCTTCTCACTTTCATTTGAGTTTGAAATCGTATGAGAAAGTTTTCATTATAAAAGTGATTATTTAACCATTAAATCTCACTATTTCTAAACAAAAATTTTACTAAAACAACAGATAAAAGGTTAGTTTAAGGTATTAAAATTTTAGTGCAGTGGCGCAAGAAAAATTTATGCTATAAGTATAAATAAGAGTTCGCAATACTAAAGGATTTTTTTTTTTACAAATTGATTATTTTCCCCCTAAAGCTCATAATTTCTGAAGCAAAATTATACGCAAGCTTTAACTAATATGTCAGTATATTGTATTAAAAAATTAAGTGCGATTGTTTAGATTTAAGTGTATTTTATAAATTAAAAATGTGACTAATATTAATCTTATGGGAAAATGAGTGGAAAAACGAAATTTACCAAAAGTCACTTTTGCATGGGATTTTTTTAAAAATGGGTTAATGTTCGTATTTTTTAAGACGGAATGCACCATTGGAAAGAAAAATTAACTTACATGTATTTTTTTTCTATTATGCTATGTTGATTTTCCTAGCCGATGCGTGATTTTGAGGTATACCCAAAAAGGAGAGAGAGAGGGGTGGTTGTGTACATTCGATGTTTTAAAAAAGTAGTCGTTATTTTACAAACTCTTCGACATTTTTATCACTTAAAAATATACTGTTTGGTATCCTGCGTAAAATATATTGTGAAAAAAATTTGTTATTTAGTGGTAAAGGAACTTGTAAGAAGTCTTTTTCACTTCGGCTCGTTTAATAGTTTTTTTTAAAAATAGTTATTTTTCTCTGAACTCCTTGAAATTTTTATCGGTTATAAATATAACGTTTTTGCAACATCTGTAAAAAAATCGTGAAAAAATATTTATATCTAGTTTTAAAACCTGTGTTTTTCTTCTCCCTCTCCCCCTCTCTCTCTCTTTTTTTTCTTAAATCTTTGAGTCATTTAAGATTAAAAAATAAAGAGTTCTTATCGTTCGAACTCTTTGGAATTTTTATCATTTATAAATATAACGGTATCGAAGCTTGCGTAAAACTTTTATCTGGAAATATTGATATTTAGTAGTGAAAACATAAACGGAAGCCATCCGTGTGTTCGCGTTCAGAGCGAAATTTTCGCAAACTTTATTAGTTTAAAATATTCTTAGTCGTCTAAAAATTTCAAGATTTTTATAGGTGATGTAATTTCAGGGCACTAAGAAAGTGTAAAAAAATTGTGTCGAAATACTGACGTTTATTTACTTTTAACAAAGAAAAAGAGTGTCCACCTGCTGTCACGATTCTTTTCAAAAGGGTTAAAAGTCGTATTTTTAAGACAAATTTCACTGTCATGCAGGAAAAGGTTTCCGTTTTAAGAGGATAATTTTCGTTAATCCGTATCTCCGAAATTCAGGCCGTTCCAATTAAAAATTGTCGAAATAGAAACTTAAAAAAAAATAAATAAATAAAAGGCAAACAATTTTTTCAAACAACAATATTTTTCAAACGGATTGTAGCGCTTTAAACGTAAAAGTACGAAGGTTAATAATATGTCTTCCGTTTTTCCACATCACGAACGGTTTCTCTGATGCGCACTTCGACAACACGGCGATTAAAAAAAACTTGTGTGATGCCCTGTATAAGAAATACAGAATTTATGCACATAAAGTAATAGACAAAAAGCGAGTTAAAATTAAAATCGCGTTCAGTAACTTAAAACGCACTTCCAGGAATTATTGTTAACAGACAGTAGAGAATTCTTTTGTGTGTCCCTGTAAATGAACGATGACTGCTATACACAATAATCTGTAGTAAGCCTCTTGTAATGCACCTTAGTGATATATATAAATTTCAATGCGTTTAAAATAGTGAAACATTATTTAAATAAACCGCAAACGATTTTTACCATAGACGTAATGTAACGGAATTCTTCTGACTGTCCCTGTAAAGTAACTATAACTGCTATGAACACCCTATTCCATATTAAGCTTCTTCTAATGCACCTTAGTGATATATATAAATTTCAATCCGTTTAAAATAGTGAAACATTATTTAAATAAACCGCAAATGATTTTTCTCCATAGACCGCAATGTAACGGAATTATTTTGAGTATCCCTGTAAAAAAACTATAAGTGCTACACACTTCCGTTGTAATAGGGAACATGCTATAGATAATGACTATAACATATAAAAATTGCAGAGCAATCCGAGTATATTTACGGGAGTTCGAGCACGGACAGACGGCAGACGGCCAGACAAACCGAAGTCATAAACTCTTTTCAACTAGGTTGAAAAGTGTTAAAAATCACAACATATTTTGTAAAGTTGTATGTGTCTGTTGTATGTGTTTATGCAATAAAATGCCTGAGTTTAAGCAATGATTCAAACAAGTAAGTTGCAGCTGTTTATTTATTTCATAAACAGCAAGCTTGTTTAAAAATAAATTTTTTCATATTAAAAAAAAAGTTTTAAGGTCTTTCGGTTAAGCCGATTTTCGGATAATCGGGGTTCTACTGTTGTTACATCATTTTAAACACCAGAACATTTTAACTAATTGCTGACTAGTTTTTGGCAGTGAAATAATGCTGTCATCCGTGCAAAGTATAATTGAATTTAGCCTCATATGTATGGAGGAAAAGCGAATTGGAGGGATAGATTTATTGACCAATAAAATTACAGGAAATTGCAAGGAAAAGCTAATAGGAAACTGCAGAAGTTCAGGAACTGTTAATGTGGCAAATGTTTAGTAGGAATTAAGGAAAGGAGGTCTTTATGCAATATTTTCAATAATCTGACAAAGGGGGGAATAGCAAAGTCAGAATTAACAAACGTTTTTTGATTTGTATAGTTTTGGAATCCTTCATGAAAGCAAATGTAAAGTATAGAAGAGAGATTAGGGATAATTTTAATTGCATTAAAGGAAAAAATGTGGCTCATTTCAACGCAATGTTTTGCAATTGACAATTTGTTAGTTCCTTCTTTAATCTTTAAACGATTTCTTGTTCGAATATAAATTAAGCACCATTTAAATGTAACAACACTGAGATGAGAAAATCGTTACGTCGACGTATGCGCGTCGTGTGCATATTTCTTAAAAATACTATTAAAATATGTTCGATATTGTTTACTTATTCACATCACCCTGTCCAATCAAGCATATGTGGGTATTTAAAAGCCTATTGCAATTTTCGAACTATTATCGGATTGTCCACTAGCAATTTTAAAGACATCATATTTTACAAGAAATTGAATGTTGCATCTACAAACTTAACTAAATTATATTATCGCCTAGACAAACTCCTACATTTTTACGGCTGCATATTTTGACCGTATGTATCCAAAAAATCCCAGCATTAAAAAAGGCAAACATTTCTCTTAAAAAAATATCCGTAGATGTCTAACTAGGCATCCACCAGTCTCTGCTCTTATTTTGTTTAAATACATTACTGCAAAAATTATTATCAGGTCTAATTAATTTTTAACGAGTAATTAATTCGTACCGCTTAATTATTAAATTGTTTATTTTTCATACTTTCAACTATTACATATATATCATACAGTATAAGTAGTTTTAAAATGATAATGTTTTTTTTTTATACCGCTAACCAGGCCTCTACCTGCCCGGCATGAATGCCTAGCTTAACGGGTTAGTACCTGGGTGTGGGGCGGAAATCGCCTGATCACAGCATGGCTGTGATCCACCTGACTATTGAATCATGTTCACATCGCTGCTGTGCTTGCTCTCTTGGGATTTGCTACCGTTATCTTTGTTTGCCGGTTCAAGGTTTCTGTTTAACTTTGTTGAAATGACAGATTTAATAGATCTCATAATTTAGAACCTTGATCAGGTGAGGAGACCCTCACCTGACTAGGCACCCCCAGAGGTATAATTCACAGGTAACTTGGAGGGCTTTGCACCCACGACGGATTTTACATGCACCAGGTGCCATTAGCGTACATAGATTTACATATTTACCATGTCTGTTGGCTTGTCACGTTCATGGTGGGTTGTCGCTGTAGTGTTTATCGCATCTTTTATGGGCTGATTTCACTTCTTGTTGTATTTGTCTCTGTCAAGGCTTTTTGGCGTTTTTATAGGCTCATCCCTGTTGTGGGTTGTTTTTTGTCTATCATTCATTGTTTTTTTGTCTCTTTCTTGATATATTTTTACCTCTAGCTTGTGCTAGAGCTGGTTTTCACATTTTGAATCTTGGTCTTCTTTCGAGAGTTTCACTGGTTATTATGTCACTATCATGGATTTTGTCATGTTGTAACTTTTGTTACTGGTGGTTAACACATTGTAACTTTTGTTACTGGTGGTTGTCACATTGTAACTTTTGTTACTGGTGGTTGTCACATTGTAACTTTTGTTACTGGCAGCTGTCACATTGTAACTTTTGTTACTTCATTAATCCACGAAACAAATCTTTTTTATTTAGGTCATTGTTTGTTGGGATTTCTAAATTGCATCCATTTTACCTCTTCGATGTTTACAGATTTTCTGAGTTAGGTAATTGTCTGTTGGGATATTTCAAATGCACCCATTTTGATTCTTTTGATGAAGTTTGTAAAGTTCCATGAGATACAAAATATTTAAAAAGAAAATTTTCAAAAATAAATTTATCCATTACCTATATGAAACGACTTATTATGAAGACCTATATTGACGAATGTTTCTTATAATCTGTAGCAAGGAATTGCCGATAATAATTTCAACTCTCCATGACATCTTGATTATAATCAGGTAAAAGAGATTCTACATCATGATTTACCCCATTGTATTTTTTTTATATCTTTAGAAATTTTTCCATTTTAAATTGCATCTAAAACAAGAACAGGAATGAAAATGAAATTTGTATTCTTCATATAGTATTATTCTATTTGCCTTCGTTCTTCATGTTAGAAAATTTCTAAATGCACATACAAAAAAAAAACCCTTAGATTTTTTTAAAGAAATTTAACATGAAATTTTCGTTTTTAAAGAAATCAAATAATAGTTTGCATAGAAAAATAATTTTCTTCACATGTACATGTAAACATTTTTGTATTTTTTAATCAAATGATGGACGCTTTGAAACATCAAATTAATGTAATGATGTATGTAAATATGTGTATATATATGTAATACATATATATAATATACATATATGTAAAAGCGACGTTATGTCACATTTATCATAGAAATCAACTCAACAAAAATTACGTCATAAAACTCAACCTAAATCTATTTGAACGATTTGAAATACTAGTTTATTTACATATTATTAAATAAATTTTGTATTGCAAAAAAAAAAAAAAAAAAAAAAAAAAAAAAAGACTATTTGTTTGATTTGTTTGTGAATGTTTGTGTACCTTTTTATGTTAACGTTGAAGTGGAATTCTCTTAATTAAGTAAATGTACTTACCATAAATGACATAAATTATTTACATACATATTAATCATTTGGGACTCTAATTTTTTGAATACGGTAGAATATTTATAGAATTAAACAATGCTATAAAAACATAAATTATATTCCTAGTATAACTTTTCATCATATTTATGGTAAACTAGCTGTTACCCGTGACTTCGTTCACACAACATTAAAAGAAGAATAAATACATTAATTAAGCAAAATATTTTACTCCCAATAATTAAAAACGTTAATAATTAACTAACTATTTATCACATTTCATAGGAGACAATACGATATTTATTATCATAGGGACCTTGACATAACTCAGTCTTAAAAAAGTGAAATTTTGTGCCAAATAATCGCGAAAATGAAATTGCAACCAATGCAAAAAGGAGGGCCAAATAAAATTGGGTAAAAACAAATGTCAATTTTACCTGATAAACAATTTTACTTTTAACGCCTTTGTGAAACGTTTTAACAGCCATCCTTCAAAAAAAACATTAATAAGAAATAGTATATTCTTTTTCTTTAAATTCAATTCTGCTTCCTTGGTTTAATATATAGTTGAAACAAATCTTGTTTTCTAAATGACAGTATATTGGCAAGCAATTTTTGTTCTACAGAATAAATTGATTCATGAAGTTTGAATATGTGAAAATATGTTTGTATTTTTCGGATAATTTACTGGAATCAAGATTTTGTTTTCACCATCTATTCAAAGTGAAAATAAATTCTGTTTTTAGGTTTTAATGAGAAAATGGTGTAAAAAATATACTGATCTGTTTTATTTCTCATTTTTTATACACAAATATGGAGTAAGTTACTTTCCGTTTTTAGAGAAACTTCGTTAAAAAAAATGGCATTTAATTTAATTTTTTTAATTCTGAGAGTTTGTGTGACATCCTCGGATCAATAATAACCGGTATTCGCTAAACCGGTAGTAAATCGCGTTTCGTTCGATAGTCTAGGAGTAGTTGCGAAATACAAACACACGGTCAGATTTTAATATAATAGATTCGTGTTCATTTTCCTTTTCTTAAAATTATGATGTGATTTTTAGCAGAAAACTCGGATACTCATGTGGAACGAAATAACTAAATAACGGATACTCATGCTTAATAATCAGTATAGATAACAAAACATTTAAATTTTTCCTTATAAATATGGCGTGAAACTCATCGACTTTCTATACTTATTGATCCTTGTATTATTAATGTAAGGAATTGATTCACACTCATTTTAAAATATATTGGAAAATTCCCGTTTTATTTCAAATAGGACGTCTCCTTTTTCCGCAGAGAAATCCCTTTTTAATGACATAATTCTTGTTAATTTTATTTTCTAGGCAATTAATTTCAATACTGGCATAGGGAAAATGATGTTACTTTAACGAAATAATATTAAATCTTTAGGTTTTATCAACAAAAATGGAACTATTAACATTCGTCATTTTTTTTTTAGGTAATCGAGTTATTTCTTTTAGTTTTAAGAATGAAAATCACTATTTCTCGCGATCCATGACATCATTTACGACATGGATAATTTTGCGGAGCATATATCATTGACATTTGCTAACCATTTTCTTTTGAAACTTCTTTTTACTTTTTTAAAATTTAAATAAAAAATACGGTATAGTTAGTTATATTAGTCGTGCGCAGACGGTAAAACTGCAAGTATTGTTACCATACGAAAGAAAAAAAAAAGAAAAAAGTGCAGAAAAAACCCAAGATCATTTTATTTCACCAATAAAAGCATATCCGCTTTATTTTCAATAAATGACTTCATATTCGCCTATTTCCTATGGTTACGCATATTGAAACCTTGTATTATTATCAAAAACTAAAAAAAATACGTTTTAATTCTAATAATATTATTTAATCTTCTTCTTAATTCTTTAATTTTTTTAATTTCATTTTCATTTTTCCCGTGAAAATTTTTCAATTGAAACTAAATTAGAGAGTAAAAATTATTTTTTGGGGTTTTGAATTAGTTTTGGCAACGATAAAGTATTAGCAACAGTAAAGTAAATTTAACCATTTTAAAATGCTATACGAAAAAATGTCCATTTATTCTCAATGAAAATAACGAAATTTTGAATTATTAATAAAAATATTTGACACGTTTCAGAATTTAAAAAAAAACGCATGACTTTAAAACTGATAATCAACGAATGTTTCAACCATTTTTGTTAAATTATTGATGTTAGATGATAGATTGAACAATATTTTGCAAATGGAAACAGACATAATTGCTCCATCTGGAAAAATAAATTGATGCTGGAGTGTTTAATGTGGCGTATGGAGGACACATCGAGCATAATTAACCTGATTTTTTTTTAATTGTTTTTCGCTCATATGTTCAATTATTATTAATAAGTGCCTTATAATGATACGTCCCAGATTAGTGAAATATTTCAGACTGTTGTGGGTAATCCTATGATTTGCATTTCAGGGATTCTATTATAGTTATTTTTACATGTATGACAGCGTTTTTTGCTAAATCGAGCACATTGTACCATTTTGTGATTGATATATTTTTTTGCGGTATTTCTTATATTCTTCGAGATAGGATCAATAACTTTTGATCTTATCTATAAGTGCTTTCTCCATACTCTCATATAATAGTGCATAGTCGCTTGAAGTTAGGTAGACACTTTTTCCAAAATTCTGTATAACATTTCAGTATAGGGTGAAACCCCCAATAACTGAAACTTTAAGGATTTCTTCTTGTTCAAACCACTATTAAAAGGAATTATATTTTATACTTACCTTTGTTTTTTAAAGGATATTAGAGATATATTAAAAAAATATTATGGTAAAATTTTGAAAAATTATACATTTTATTATTAAAATTTAATTTTATTCATAAATATGGTCAAAAACTCCAGTAAATGACACCATCCCTTTTTTGAAAAACCAATAACTGGAAAATAAGTTGTAATAGTTAAGACAAATAAGTTACCACTAGATGACATTGTTTTGCAGAATGTTACAAGAAAATGCTTATTTGAGTTAGATTTCTACTGCAGTGTCAGTTACTGGTTAGGTGTAAATAACTAGAGTTTTCACCCTATCCAGATTTTAATTTGCAACTTCCATTTGAAACGTTAGATTTATTCACTCAAGAGAAAAGTAATTAATGCTTGTAATTAAAAAATATTTTGCATTTAAAAAGTCATCGATTTGCACTCAGAAAAAGGAATTGATTAAAACTACAAAACATGTTTTGTTAAGTACATTTTGGTTGTTTTAGCAAAATTCAAGTAAAATTGAACCATTTTACTTGAATTAACAAAACATATTTTGCTTACGATACAAAAAAAATTTTTGGAGTTGCAAAAAAATTTTTTTTTGTTGATTCAAACAAAATTTTCATTAACATATATTTTAAAGAAATTTGTTTAAATATAGATCAATGGAAATTTTGTTTGAACCAACATTTTTTTTTTTTTTTTTTTTTTTTTTGCAATTCTAAAAAAAAAAAAAAAAAAATTGTATCGTCAGCAAAAAACGTTTTGTTAATTTATTCTTTTTTTCTTTTATTTATTATCTTTTTTATTATTCTTATTATTTTATCTTATTATTTATTCTTATTCTTATTATTTTTTTATTTATTAATATTTTATCTTTTATTATTTTTCTTTTTTTTTCTTTTACTTGGAAATGAGAAAAGACATTATATAAATCCTCTTTACGTTCGAATGTCCTCTTTTAGTTCGAAATAATAGTACCTCAATTGTGTTATACTAAAAAAAAATAATTTGAAAGACATATGTTTAAATCCAACATCACATTTCTTATTTTACACATTCACTTAAAACGCGTTAAAAATATTAGTTTATTTAATTAAGGATACAGCAAAATATCAAGAAAGCAGATTTCCTAAACACGTACAAATCCTATAATCTCTATTATTTTTTAATTTGTATTTCTATCAGAAAACAGTACACGGAACAAGAAAAAAAATATTTTGAATGGCGTTTATATAATCATCTGAAGAGAGCGACTAACACACCATTTCCAATCTTGAATTACATAATTTATTTAATATGACATTTTAAAAAATAATTTATGTTAACAAGAGCAATATTTTTTTAATACATTTATGAAAATTGTTTTGAAGATATGCGTTTCATATAAATTTTAGTTAATATGATTTATATTTTGCCTGCTTTAATAATATTTATTTGAAACTAAATGATGTAATGCTCTTTTTAATAAGATAATAAATTTTCATTTTGTATATTCATACAATAGGAAAATCATTCTTACTCCGTTTAAGAATGTCATGCATATTTAATAAGCATTTGTAAAAAATTCTTTTTGGCCATGAGAAACAGGAAAGATATTTGGTCGCTTAGAAATTCATAACACATTTTAAATATGCATATTTAAAAGCTTAACGATGTCTAAAAATATTTTTACGAAAGCTAAAATAAAAATACTCCTACATAAATATTAGCTATTGCGTAACAATCTAATACAGATACTTCATAATAAGTAGTGCAAAATTTAAAGTATTATCCAAAGTATTTAAACTAAAAATTTACTACAGAAGACGTGGTCTTCTGTACAGTTAAGTGCTTTAAGTTGGTACGGATTATTTGTTATTGTTGTTTTCTCAGTTAAAAATAAATGTTTATTTTTTATTCATTGCAATATTTTGTACACAAATCTTATTTAATCAAAATTTATGATATGTAATCTCAGTATTTTACTGAGTCAAAAATTCCCTCTCAAATTTTAACCTTCCGGGTACGATTTATTTTTGGTTAAGATTTTTTTTTAATCTTTTGATTGAAACATATATGTAGAGGGGTTATAATATAAATATCTCTATTTGGAGCTGTCTGTAGCTTGAAGGAATAACCAGGATGAAACCAAAATCGGTAAACTTACTATTCGAGAAGGGGAAAGAAGAATGGAACAATAATAAAAAAAAAAATTGCAATTATCGCCGATAGATGGCGTTTTTGAGTGTCACATGTAATGTGTAATATTGTGTACCATGGAGGTGTCACAAGCGTCAATTACTTTACCGCATATCACAACATGTGCGAAACATCACTCCTGATGTGTTACATTCCGCAGTTGAGCACGTCGTGTACCGCCTGGATTGTGTCCTCCAGCAAAATGGCCTTGTGGAACCTGAACATGATCGACACCGCCATGCGAAAGCGTATTCACATTCACTGTGACATTTTCCAACATATTAGGTATGCCATCCGGTTTTACACCTTAAATTTTTGTTCTTGTATTACACATTATATTTCACACTCAATAGCGCCATCTGTCTGAGATTAGTGCAATTATTTTTTTTATTGTTTCATTCTTCTTCCCCCTTCTTGAATAGTAAGTGTACCGATTTTGGTTTAATTCTGGTTATTCTTCAATCTACAGACAGCTCTAAATAGATATACTTATTTTATAACCCTCCCGTATATATCTTCTTTCAAAAGCCTAGCATCAAGTTTTATTGAATTTTTTGTTTTTATATTAAATTTACTCACTATTAATAAGATAAAGGGATCTTTCGTGAAAATTTAGATTTTTCCATAACTTCTATCTTTAGAACAATGTCCGAAACATCTAAAACACAATATTTGTTTTAATGATATATGACTTAAAAAATTCTTTATTGAGTATCAGATAAATACAGTTTTATTTAAAAATGTATATTGAAATCTGTTATTTCTATATTTATTTAGTATAAAATTATTTAAAGTAATATCTTTCACCAGGAAAATACAAGTAAATTATGCACTTGTCGGAAACAAAATTGTGATTTTAAGGTTTCGCCTTTATAACTTACAACTTTGTTTTATTTATTTTTTCTTGCAAAGTGCAACATCTGAACCTTAAACTAACGTTGCGGAAAACTTTGTCACCAAAATGTATATTTCGAGAAAATTGCAATATGTACATTTGTATGTGAAGTACAGCAAACATCTTTATTTTATCTTCATTTGTGTCAAGAACTCGCTGCATATGTTATAAATATTTTTTCAGCGAATTCAGAAAAAATAGAAGTTGTGTGAAATACGTATTATAATTGTTAGTTATTGAAGGTAGCCAGTAGCATTTGCACGCTCTAAAGCAATTAGGGTATATAAATAAACAATTGTACTTTTGCGAAACATAGGTAAGATAATTTGCTTACCTCCTTTTTTCAGCATTCATATTCACACCTCATTAACCCGCATGCCAGGTCGCTAGAGTATCCACGTCGATTAATACATTTATTGAAGATGGACACTGCACATATGTATGTTGTTTAATTTATTGAATTATCCAGAATTGTGGTATCCGAAGGAATGCTGTACACACTGATGTTTTATCCGTTATTAGGCTCACTATTTCTAGTATAAGTGTATAAAATAAGATTGTTAAATAAAACATTATTCTTTTTTAAGTTTATAGTATTTAATAACATTACTTATATTTAATAGTTACATATCTTTAATTTTAAACATTAGTTAAATTTAATTGAGTTTAAGGGAGAACGAAATATACATGTTTCGTTTCCAACGCGTGATAATAGCAAGTCTATTAAAGTTCTATATTTGAGAAAGAACAAGAGTTTTTAGTCCTTTTTATGTGATGTCATTTTCCAAGCCTGTGATTCGTCAGAAATGATTTAAAGTAAAACGCACGTCATTCATACGTATTTTTATTTCCTACTTCCTTGTTCACATTCACGAGTTTGGGAAACCACTTCATGTTGCATCATATATTTCACTTCCTTTTGAAATTGGGTTAAAATCTTTATCGTGATGAGTTTTTAAAGGAAAGTAAATAAGCTGTCACAGAAATCAATTAACGGAGATTATTTTTTTGATATATTTCCAACAAGAATATTAGAATTTTGTAAAATATATGTCTTCAAAGTTAAAAATGGGAGAATGAAATTCCATACCTGTAGGCCTAAACTTTGACTTTAAGCATATTTTATCTGTTTTATCCATTCTATATTTTGTCTTTATTTAGGACGTTTCGTATATGAATATTCTGGATGTTATGCTAATGATGACTCATGTACAGGTAATTTTTCATCACAAAATAGTTTTGATTTTTTTATGCAGGCAGTCCTTTTTTATTTTTTCTACTCTGTACTATCCTAATTTAAGGCAAATTATGCTAAACTCCCATCAAAATCTCTGTAATTTTCAATTGGAATTCCAACAATTATATCCAACTGATTTTTAAAATCTTTAAATTAGATATGTAAATTCTCAAGGTTTTTAAACAGAACCAATAAATCCTTCAATGATAAGTGTTCTTTTTTGCTTCTACTTGTGCAATAACAAGAGGCCAAAATGGAAGCAAATAACTAGATAAATAATTTTTTCCAACTAATTTTATTTTGATCATATTATGTAACAGCGAAAAATGTAAATAGCTAAACTACATGTCAACACGAAATTAATTCTTTCAAAAAATAAACTTATTAAAAAATAATTGATACATGTAATTTTTCTCAAACAATTATTGTAATATATGTGTTTATTAAACAACGCGAATTTTTCAAATTGCTAACAAAGCGTATAATGAAAAATGTTCTCGCCGGGAATCGTACCTCGATGGAATAATGCTCCGATGACCAACGAGAACAATACCCATTCTGACATCTCTCACTCATATACGTCAAAAAGGATGCAACCTGCTGCAAAATATGGAAAAACCTCCATAAGCACACAACCTTGTGGCATACATAAGATGAAACAAATCCCATCTACGGGAACACATTTATCAAACAATCACGTTGTTAAATGTTCAATAATGGAGTAATTTCACTGCTCATAAATTGAAAAATTAATTTATATATATATATATATATATATATATATATATATATATATATATATATATATATATATATACAGGGTGTTCCGTTAAAGGGGTTCAATATTAATAGGGGTAATAGAGGAGATCACACGGAGCATAAATCAGTATATAATGCCTGGCCGGATCTCAATAATTTTCAAGTTACAGCAAATAGAATGAAAAATCGGAAATTTGTAAAAAAACCCTCATTGCTAAACTATCGATAATGCTACATAAAAACGAAGCACATATTTAGAAAAAGCAGAAAAAATCCTACGAAATGACATAAGTTGTTTTAGAATATTGAGAATTAATGGCGAGTTACAAGCTCTGAAACAGTGAAAAAATACAAAATCAAATATTTAGCAAAATAGTTAATCGTTAATTCCAAAAATGCAACTCTACCTACATCAAGGAAAATGTTATAAAATTTGGTCCATTCCGAAAGCTTTCGAAGAAGCTGACAATAAACCATATCAGTTTAATTGTATGGGAGAAATCAAGCAGTTCTCTAGTTACAACTCTGTACTGTTGCACGCTCGGAAAGAGCGAAACTCCACCCATGACGATTGTAAACACCCCGTTTTAATATCTTTCAATTATACATTTCCGATCAACCTCTATCAATACCCTTTCATTATTCAGTCTGGTCAAGTGAATGACATATTGTGCAGCTCTCGCCTTGTCTTAAAGCAAACTCCGTGACTGCTGCGTTTCCTCCATGAACTTTCAGGATGATGAAGAAGAAGTACTTTTTATGCAAATTTTCTATGTGTATAGGAAGAAAAGTGTAATAAAACAGCAGTCATCAGTGGGCGTTATGTTAAAGGGAGGCTGTTGTAAGTGGGATTGTAGTAAGTTGATGTACAATAATTATGCCGGAATACTCTAACGAAGAATATGCGGACATGCATCTGATGTACGGGCAAGCTCATGGAAATGCTTGTCTAGCACAGCGCATGTACCGTGAGCAATTTCCAAGGAGACGTTGCCCAAGTTCGAAACTCTTCATAAAAATCGATAGACGATTACGGGAGACTGGATCGTTTAATACAGCAAGCATTGATGCAGGGAAACCTCGACATGTACGAACACCTGCAATGGCAGAAGATGTACTGAATATTTTTAAAGATAACCCCTCCACGAGTACACGAGCTGCTGCGTCTGAAGTCGGTGTTTCTCACCAAAGTGTGTGGCGTGTTCTGCGTGCAGAAAACATGCACCCCTTTCATGTGCAGCGGGTACAACTGTTATCAGTAACAGATTGTGCTCAGCGGACAGAATTCGTACGCTGGTTGCTTAATGTAACAGAAAATAATCCACAATTTCTGGAAAATATTTTATTTACTGATGAAGCAACATTTACGAGAGAGGGCGTGGTAAACACGCACAATATGCACACATGGTCATATACAAATCCGCACACTGTTTTCCCGTCGAACGCACAACAAAAGTTCAGTGTGAACATATGGGCAGGTGTCCTCGGCGATTATCTCATAGGACCATATTTACTCCCAGATGTACTCAATGGCAGTACGTACTTGGTTTTCCTACGGGATATCTTACCGCAGTTACTGCAAAATGTGCCAGCAACATTGCGCCACAATATGTGGTTTATGCACGATGGCGCACCGGCACATTTTTTCATTGGTGTTAGCAATCACCTCAATTCAACATATCCTGGGAAATGGATTGGACGCAGTGGACCTGTTGCTTGGCCTGCGCGCTCTCCAGACCTCAATCCGTTAGACTTTTTTGTTTGGGGACACCTTAAATCGCCGGTGTATGAAACGCCTGTGGATACACCGGAGGATTTACTAGCGCGAATCGTTGTCGCTGCAGGAGACATTCCCAACTCCGTCGGAGTTTTTCGGCGTGTTCGCCAATCTTTACGACGTCGCTGTCGGCTGTGCGATTCTGTTAATGGGCGCAACTTCGAACACCTATTATAATAATGTCCGTTCGTCTGCCTTCCGACATTGAACTGTGCAGCGCAGGCCAGAAGACTATGCTTCACATATGTCATAAAGTACGTGGAATGTAATTCTTTATTTGTCATTTTTCTTTTATTTTCAACACTTTTTGGCACAGTATTTTGTAAGTCACAGACTGTGGTGTACTCAAATTGTAAATTACAAAGTTTGTATGAATTAATTTAAAATTTAGTGTCTTTTTAAAATTTATATTTAATAAAATTATTAAGCTATTTGTTATTATTATTTCCTATCATAAATTATGATGCACATATACATACAATAATTGTCCATGTAAAACATGTACTGAAACTTCTTGCATAGTTACAAATCGCAATATTTTTAATTATTTCCGAATTTTCACCACCAGTTTAATTTTAAGGAATTTAACTTAAGCTTTATATCAATAAAAGACCACTTTAAAATGTAGACTATTATTGTAAAGTTATTTTGGTTCATTTAACTCTTGAATAATTAAAAATATTGCATCTCAGAAGAAGCATGATCGAAAATGTATAGTTGAGAGTAATTTAAAAGGCGGTGTTTCCAATCGTGATGGGCGGAGTTTAACCTTTGCTAGTGTCAAAGAAAGCGGAGTTGTAACTAAGAAACTGATTAATTTCTCTCACACAATTAAACCGATATGGTTCATTGTAAGCTTTTTCGAAAGTTTTCGGAATGGACCAAATTTTACTACATTTTCCTTGTTGTAGCTAGAGTTGTCTTTTTGGAATTAACGATTAACTATTTTGATGTATATTGGATTTCGTACTTTTTTCACTGTTTCAGGGCTTGTAACTCGTCAATAAATATTGCTATTTTAATACAATTGATGTCATTTTGTAGGTTTTTTTCTGCTCTTTCTAAATATGTGCTTCGTTTTTATGTAGCGTTATCGATAGTTTAGCAATGAGGGTTCTTTTACAATTTTCCGAATTTTCATTCTATTTGCTGTAACTTGAAAACTATTGAGATCCGACCAGGCTTTATATACTGATTTATGCTCCATGTGATCTCCTCTATTACCCCTATTAATATTGGACCCCTTTAACGGAACACCCTGTATATATATATATATATATATATACAGTTTGTACTTGTTAATTGTATATTAACATAATTGTATTCTGTATACACTTTATACTTACCTATCTTTAAATATGAGATTTTGTTAGATTTGATGCAAGAACTTGGGGGAAGGTTTTTAATAGAAAGAGCTCGACAGGATGAAAGACAAATACCTGATTGCGTAATCCGTAGTTATAAATCAAAACACGTGAAAAACCCTTATCCGTTTTCATCATATTTACTTAGACAGTAAACTGTAAGTATGGACTCTGTCCGTAGTCTATGCTCTGGATAAAAACATCAATTTGTGGCCTAATTCAGAGATAAATGAGATGTTTTTTAAAACGAACTTCGAACTTTTGGTAAGATGCTGTAAAAACAGTCGGAACCTACATGCTAGAATTATGAAATTCAAAATCGATGTTTGCCATAACGTTACAGAACAACAGAGAATTTCTTTAAAAAACATCATCTAACGGCGACAAAATCTCATCGTTTCATTGCTTTTGCATTTTATATGCATTTGAACCAGTCAGTCTGCAATATAAATTAAAAATACATCCTTTTTGGGTTATTTTCCATATACATAATTATGTTTAGACTACATTATTCGATATAGACATACCGATTCTAAAAAATAGCCTTTTGCTCATGGTTCATTATATATGGTTGTCTGAATTATGATTGTCTTCCTGTCCAGTTTTACACTGATGCATTAAAAATTTAACAAAATATAGTACCTTTTAGTAATATACTTCTTTTAAATAATAAAAGACGTAAAATAAATTCTTGATAAACAGACAAATAATCAAAGTATTACTATATTGGTATCACATGCAGGAAATATAGTTATAGGAAAAATGAGCAGACAGCTGATATTAATAATAATAGAAAACCCACAGCCCTGGCAAGATTATATCAAGAATTAACCATCCAAACAAATTTCAATGAAAGTAAGTTAATTTATCTCTCCACTCTATACTATCCATCCATTATAAGATAAACCATAGAGATTGTTACCAAAATTGTGGCTCGAGTTACTCCATGGTTACAAATATGAAAATTAACATTAAGATAAAAATATAAAATAACGAGCGCAATTTGAAAAAGTAGGTGAAAAATTAAATGATGACGTTTTATATAATAACTTCATAGACCATGAAAATGTAGAATATTCTTATTTGTTTTGATAATGGCTCGGATGGAGTCGAAACATATCAACAAACTAATAAAACTTTTTTTACTTTTTGTAAAGTTTTTGTTCTACGCCCTTTACCAATAAAAGGAAGTATACTGATACATTAAGTTGAATTATTTTCTAAAATTTATAGCATTGCGTTGATTTCTTTTCTGATTAGCCTGTTTAGAACTTATTGAAATTAAAATAAATATTTATCGACTGTATTGTATGGTCTATGCAATTTGGTACATTCTTGTAATATATATTTTCCATTAATATATATCTATGATCTTCTAATTGACGTACTTTTTTTTTTCGAAAGAGCATAAGGTCGAATTAGCACACACATTACATCCGAATAAACACTTACATGATAAAAGTGTTAGTATATAATGAAAATCGTGATGATAGAAATTCGTATAAATAAATAAAAATGAAGATTTTATTGGACAACAGATGACTATCTCGGAGCATTCTAAAAAATAATTATAAATCCTTCGTCAGAAGAAAATTAATGCAATTTAAATACACCAATAAATGTTTATTTTCATAATATGAAGATCAAGTGGCCTATAAATGTCCTATACTATATTTCTATTAGAAAATCAACTTGTTTTTCTATAACCACATTTGCAATATTCCAAAGATAAGACTATGAAGAGCATACGTTTAAATCATTAATTTACATTTTTAAATAATTTAAATGATGAAAAGAAATTAAAAAAGAACATCTCTTACATAAGTACGCATGGTATCATGTTGATTTTAAAAAGCATATGTTTAAATACATACTATATCTTTTAAAATAATTTAAAAAAAAAAAGTAATTAAAGAATGAAATAATCTACATAAATGCAGATGATACAATTCTTTATATTTCTAAAAAACTTTAATCCGAATTCAAATGCACTTATTAAGAAATGATATTTCTGAATGGCATTTACGTATTCATTTCATGAGGATGACGGATGAACCATTTCCAGTCTTGAATTATTCATGAATTGATTTTATTGCACGAAATATAACACATCGGAAAGTCACAATCCATGTTAACAAAAGCAATCCTCTCGTATAATTTCAAACATTTATGGAAATCGCTTTGGAAAAATTTAATACATTTATATTTTGTTTAATATGTTTTATATTTCTCATTTTCTTAACTTGTTTGTTGTAAGCTAAATGTTGTAACGCACTTCAATAAAATAAGAAACATTCAGCATGAATAGTCATATTTTGAGACAGTTGTGTTTACTTTCTTTACGAAGGTGAAGCCTATTAAATAAATATTTAGTGATGCATTTTGCTGAGGAGTGCATTTCGCTTTGAGAAACATTAAAGTATTTATACCGGATAAAAATTGATTTAATATATTTAATATGTATTTCAAAAAGTCTAACAATAAGGGGAAATAATTTATTGAAAACAATGTAAATATACTCATAGGTAAATAATGAAAAAAGAAACAAAGTGTACAACAGTCATTGTGCAGAGTTTTGTCTATTTAAAAAGTATGATCAAATTTAATTTTAATAAAAGTTTATTAACGAACACGTTACGAAAAATTTGTGTAACTACAGGGATGTTTCAGTCAATTTATAAAAAATAGTTTACATTTGTATTTTTATACATACCTTTTGTAAACAAAATAGCTAATTTGCAAGTTCAATACAGAAACCAGTTAGATTATTATTACACATATTTTTCCTGAAAGCATTATTTAATGTGAAAACTGAAATTTTTGAAAAACAATTAGTCCAGTTGCAAGAGATTTGAATACTTTTACAGTTACATGGATATATGTAAGCAGTTGTATAATATGTTCTATAAAGCAGGACTATTGAGTCGTGCTTAGTAGTTTTCGTTACGTTTCTTAAGACGACAAAGCTAGACAAAATTGATTTTGGCCATGTTTGCCTTGCATAACCCATCAATCGCCAATTCTCCCATTTTGGGAACTTTCAATTATAAATTTATTTCAACGTAATACTAAGATATGTACAATTTTTTTTATTTGAATTTTAAAAGTACAAAGTATACTGTGATTTTTTTCAGAAGGAAAACATTAAACTTTCTTTATTTTATAGCGGTGTAAATATGCTCAAAATTGCCAAATTCGACTAACATTAGTAAAATCAAAATCAGGAAAAAAATTATATGAGTGACTTGATTATTACGAAAAATTAATAGCAATTAAACAGTAAATGTTTTATTTTAGGCAGAAAAAATTAACTCTGATTTCTAAACATTTATTTTTAAAGGTCCCAAAATGAAAGACTTGGCTGCTTTTAACTAGACAGTCAGGGACTTCTTATTGGGGATTGATATTGCGACAATCTGAAGCCTGCAATCTTATTTTCATATGGAATATAATAAGAAAACAGCGATTCACATATATAAAAAAGTTTATATATTTTTATGATCAAATCCATTCGGTAAATTGGATAAATTTTGAAATATCACGTGATTTATTGAGCTTTTTTGATAAAAATTACAAAAATTTGGAATCTTTTCCAGAGTGTCTAGGTATTGATGAAGAAATGATTCCTTACACAGGCATTCGGAAAAAATATAATGAGACAAAAAACTTTAAAATGTTTTTATACGTTATAGGTCATTACTTCTTCACAAGGATATTCACTTAATTTCCAAGTTTATGTAGAAAAAGAAAAACAAACTCTGAAAATAATATAAACCTTGGAACAAGAGTTATTCTACATTTGACTGAATGCGTTGAAAATTCTAGAAAAAATAAAATAAAAGTTTATGTTGACAAAATAATAATAATAATAATATAATAATAATAATAATAATAATTGACCAGAGGGCCCGTGCAAGGATTTCGCCCTGAAATCTAATATTTTTTTAGGTACTGCTCTATTATCCCGTCGACCACATTTCATAACAAAAAACTATCGCCAAACTGTAAGATTAAACGTAAAAAATGCCACTTACTTGATGTCAGAAGTATTATACGTGTTTGTTACGTCATCAAGTGATTTTTAACTCGACATTTGCATGTATTTATCATTAAGTTTTACTGATTTATTAGTTATTTCATTAATTAAAATTACAATAGTTTCCTTAAATTCTTATATTTTATTTATTTATTTATTTTGATATTCCAATGGCAACGTTCTCCCGTTTATTTGGCGATAGTTTTTTGTTATGAAAAGTGGTCGACGGGATAATAGAGAAGTACCATTTTTTATCAATATGTAATATTTTTTAGATGCAGGTTTAAACATCTAAAGAAAAAGTACGGATAAAAATATCTGCAAACAACATTTAGTTTTCAGTCAAGCCAGAATATAATCTAATTTATTCCATCAAAGTTATAATAAAATCTGATCCAAGATTGCAAAATGCACGCGCGAGAAAAAAAAATAACAATCGTATTTTAACTGCATTAGAAGATGACGTCATCCGCTTCGGGAAAAAATGGGACATAGAAATATAAATCTAAACATTTCAATTTCAATTTCGCTTTTTAATAATAAATATAAAATTAACCCGTGCGGTGTTTCTTATAATAATTGCTGAGCATCCTATAATGTGGTATTTCATTTTTGTGGCAGCAATAATTTGAGGAAAATCTTTCATTTCTTTTATGAAAACAATGCCGATTTAATTTTAATTCTCAGCAAATTTTAATCAAAAACATGTTTTAACGAAATGTTAAGTGTGCTATGTCAGACGCCAGTTCAAAATCCTTTCATATGGCATCTCATTCATCGTTCTGCACTTCGTATTTTCTGAGAAAAAGGGATGTTGACAGGAGAAATAATATATATGATTGAAAAAGTTCAGATTGTAAAAAAATTCCACATGAAGTTCATTTTAAATATTCGTATGAACTATATTTAATTAAGTACTATATTATTCGCATAGTTAAATGTTTATTGTTATAGAATAAAGTATATTTTGCAAATATTTAAAATGATACATAAGAAAAAAAAAGAAAATATTCAACCTTATTTTTTTTTCAAGAGGGGTGTGCGCAATAGCCGATGATGTGTGATGTATTTTTCGGGGAAAAGGAGCGGGATAATAAACGTAACTTTTGTAAAAGTAAATTAGCTGAAAATGAGGTTCAATTAATTTTATTTCAATAGCATTCAACAAACTTAACCTACAATTACGCAAATTTTGTTTCAGCAGATATTTGTTTGATGAATAGACATTTTAAAAAGGCGCCTGAATGACATTTTAAAACGCGCATTTCAGCACTCCATAGCCCGTAAGGAACGACAACTAAAAATGTATTCACAAATTTAAATTTCAGATTTTTGTAATATATGTAATCATGATTAAACGAATTATTGTAATCATGATTCATGATCACAAGTAGTCATGATTAAAAATATTATGAAGTAATCGTGATTGAAATTAATAATGATTACTTTCAATCACGATTACTCGTGATCACTAATCTGATTGCAAATGTAAGCGATTACACCGATTACGTTCTTTCATATAATTTTAAAGCTTTAGAAGGAACTGTAAGCATCATTTACTTTTAACTACCACAACTGGCTAAGGAAAGGCTTTCGGATTAGGAATAGCTGACAACTTTGAGTATTTCGGAAAAGTAGTGGAAAACCATACGGAAGTAGTGGAATTAGAGTAAAACCGGATACCTTATTATTAGCTTCTTCTTACAGTCTTACAGTTCTTACAGTTCTTCTTGCATACAATCTTAAAACTTTAGAAGGAACTGTAAGCATCATTTACTTTTAATTACCACAGTTGGCTAAGGAAAGGCTTTCGGATTAGGAATAGCTGACAACTTTGAGTATTTCGGAAAAGTAGTGGAAAACCATAGGGAAGTAGTGGAATTAGAGTAAAACCGGATACCTTATTATTAGCTTCTTCTTACAGTCTTACAGTTCTTACAGTTCTTCTTGCATACAATCTTAAAACTTTAGAAGGAACTGTAAGCATCATTTACTTTTAATTACCACAGTTGGCTAAGGAAAGGCTTTCGGATTAGGAATAGCTGACAACTTTGAGTATTTCGGAAAAGTAGTGGAAAACCATAGGGAAGTAGTGGAATTAGAGTAAAACCGGATACCTTATTATTAGCTTCTTCTTACAGTCTTACAGTTCTTACAGTTCTTCTTGCATACAATCTTAAAACTTTAGAAGGAACTGTAAGCATCATTTACTTTTAATTACCACAGTTGGCTAAGGAAAGGATTTCGGATTAGAAATAGCTGACAACTTTGAGTATTTCGGAAAAGTAGTGGAAAAACATAGGGAGGTAGTGGAATTAGAGTAAAACCGGATACCTTATTATCAGCTGCTTCTTACTGTCAGAATTTCTAGCATAATTCAATGAAACTTTTGATAAAACATCTGCTCTTATACTTGTATAATAGTAATAATATTATAAATATATAATATGGATATAATAGTTTTAATAATAAATCTTTTCCAGAAAAAATCTATTCAGACGGTCTTACCAATTCAGTCTGATAACACCTTATGGCCATTTAATCTTAGAAAAATTGAAGTACTTTAAACTTTTTTTCTTAATAGTAACATATTTTAATTTACAACTTGAACTGAAGAACTTACCTAAAAATATTTCCACTATAAGTCGAACTATTTAATATTTAAATACCGAATGATAATAATTTTCACTATAGTTTGAAGAATAGCAGAAAAGAATTTCATTTCTTTATGATCTTTAAGAAAATCATAACCATCTTTCTCCTGACAGTTTAAACCACCTTTTCACGCACCATTGTTTATGACTCTTTAAATATTGTTTTCCAAAATCCCTTTTATGCCACGTGAGGTATACTATCTTACCCCAAAAGAATGAACGTTGAAAAGCAAGCTATAAATGCCTATAATCCCCTATAAATGCTAACTACTTTTTATTGTGGTAAATAATTTATAATTCAATATTCAATACACAATAATATAAAATTATTTCAATAACTTTAAGTGTGTTCATATTAAGGATATATAAACTTAAAAAACATTAAAACAAAACAAGAACGAAAAATCATGCATCAAACATATAACATTTTTAACATTGCCCAAATACTTTTAAAAATCTTTACTGTTTAATAATGTCTAATGTCTGTAATCTATCTAAACAATATGGAAAACGCTTAACATATTTTTAAAAAATCCAATTTCAGGAATTATCAACCATATTCGGAAAAACATCCATTTATTCTTGTGCTGATCTGTAAATGATCTATAGATCTGTATATATACTGGATATAATTCTAAAAAATAGTTCAGTTAGGTAACGCATAGCACACCTAAAAATTCCCCATCAGCAACTTCCGTCAATTAACGCAATGTACTCGAGATGTTTCGTGCTGCTCTGTATATGATTTACAGAATTTATGCACACTAAGTGATAGGCAAAAATGTAGTTAAATTTTAAAACGCATAACGCAACTGAAAATGCATTTCCAGGAATTATTCTTAACAGACAGTACTTTAACGAAATATTTCTGCGTGCCCCTCTAAATGAACGATAAATGCTATACACACAACATTGTATAAAAATCATCTTGTAATGCACCTCAGTTACATATATTAATTTCAATATGTTTGAAATAGTTAAACATTATTAAAATAAAATGCAAATGATTTTTTCCCATAGACCGTAATGTAAAAGAATCATTTTGAGCGTCCATGTAAAGGAACTATAAGTACTACACACTTCATTTTCAATACCGAGCATGCTATAGTAAACCTCAATAACATATATCAATCGCAGTTCGTACTGCATTCACAGCATCACAGCAAATTAATAATAATAATAATAATAATAATAATAATAATAATAATAATAATAATAATAATCAAACATTCGATATCTTACAAATATCAATTCAACATTTAGTTAACTTTAACATTCAGGCAAAATAAATAAATAAATAAATAAAATAAATAATAGACTTACTGATAACTTAATAATAGACTTATTTATAGCATATATTAATTGACAATCTGAGCATAATTACGCGAGTTATACAGAATTCATAAACAATTTTCGACTATGTCGAACAGTGATAAAACTGCTAAAAATAACTTTCTAACATAGAAACTTCACAAATACTAATATAAAGATACCGTAATGTCTGTTTCCCTTTTTTTGTACAATGATCTATTTATTTCAGCCGTTACCCATTTATGTATCAAGACTGACATATTCTGTTTCAGTCGACAGTAAGGTTTTACTTGCTCCCTCCTACGTTAAAGTAGTACTTTAATATAGGGCGCGAAATGGTATTAAATTACTGAAACTAAAATCTCTCTTTTGATGGAACTTATAATTCGATTAAATAAACCTCATTTTATTGAACAAGCATTCACAACTTACGTATTAAGCCACTTACGTAAATTCGCAGTTACGTAATAAATCTGGAAATGTAAATTTATGAACGAACTAGCGCGTTTGATACGCGTTTGCATTCTTTTGATAATTATTTTTTAAGTAAAATACGCAGATAAAAACCATATATATTTATCTAGAGAGAGTTATATTATTAAATGTGATATAAAAATAATAAATAATAAATAAAATAATAAATAATAAATAATAATGTCAGTCTGGAAAGTAAAAGATTAAAAAGTTTAATAAATACAAAAGGCAAACCGGAACAAAACCTAATTTTAAAATTTTAGGTGAAGAGGGAGGACTCATTTTTTGTTCTTTTTCTATGATCTGTTTAGTCGTTTTTTATTTTTATAGTAATTTGATGTAGATTCAAAATCCATTATAAATCAATTCACCAATAGTAAATTTATAAACACCACAAAATAGTTTTAATTAGAGAAAAGTTCTTTTAGTTTGTTTTCATATTTTTTTTTCATAATTTTACAGTTTATATTCGACTAATACTGTTGCATGATGCTTTATATACAAAATAATACTGTGTAAATAATATTTCTATTGATAGAATAATAAATATTGCCGTTTCTTACGAAATTATACTTAATAATTTCCAAATTCAACTTACGTAAAATTCAAGTTGCGCAAAATGTTACGGAACTCATTACGTAAGTCTGGGGATGCCTGTTTATATCTTTTCTCGATGTTTGCTTTGATATCTTAAATTATTTTTCATAATATCATAAGTGAAATGCTAACTTTATGTTACACTATACTACATTAAATTAAACACTCAATGTACTCCTACGATTTTAAGCGCAATAATAAGTCAAAACTAAAATTGATGAATATATTTTTTTCTGTGAATTTTAAAATCTTCTGCAAAATACGCTTCTCCTTTATACAATTTTCAAATTAACTTTCGCTGAGACCCCTCGTCTCTTTTATTATTCCTCACTTCAAAAGTAAATCCTTAACTAATCGGTAGATATTATCTGATATTATCTCACCTGCTTGCTAAATTGTTTTGTTTTAGCGTAAGGTAAAATATGAGATTTTCTCTTGTGCCTTTCTTATTTACTGTTTCTCTTCTAAGTAATGCGCGATTTCCAGATAACAGCTTTGCGGCACAGAGTTACAAATTAGTTGGGCAAAAAGAATGATTTATTGAATGGAATTGACAGGAAACAAATTAAAGTACCAATTGTTGTATGATAGAAAAATAGTTCAAGTTTACCGTTATCACAAATGTTCGATGTGACTTTCTTTCGTGACTCTGCAAATGTCTCATTGGTAAATCATTTCTTGCCGCCGATTTGTCAGCATGTCTCCGTCGATCAAACTGATTGCAGGGCAGATTCTTGATTTTAGTTCAGGAATGGATACAGGAAGTGGCAGCTTGTACACTTGATCCTTTATAAAACCTCATACACCGAAATCCAGCGGTGAAATATCTGGTGATAGTGGTGGCAATTAGGGCTGGATTATTTATCGATATATCGGTCAAATATTGATATTTTTTAATTATCGCAATACCGATACCTGAGCTCTGCAACGAGGTATGACACGAGGATATTAAATAGTCAAAATAGTGCAGAAAATAGGAAGAATAGGGAGCATACTATTTTGAAAGAAAACCACTATCCAAGCAATGGTATAAGCCAAATATATATCGCACAATGTGTCCATTTCCTAAAATATTTCTGTTTTGTATAAATATGAAACTATAATATTTAAAGGATGCTGTGTGAACAAATAGGTTAGGAGAGTTGATTCGTTGCTTTCTACACCTGTTTGTACTTAAATTGCTGCTACCATACCATTTATCTTTGAAAATTAACATTTTTTCTATTCCCACACACTTTAAGGTAGTTATCGCGATATATCACCAATATCAATATTAATTCGTTGATACATTGCGATATTAAATTTTTGATATCGTCCAGCCCTAGTGGCCATTGGATAATACCTCCACTCGACGACCAATCAAAATTGGTGCCTCAGCATTGATTTAAGATCTAATTTTGTTGTGGTAGCGACAAGGCGCGCCATCCTGTTGAAAAATTAAACCTCCTGGAATTTCTACTTTGATGATAGGCATAAGGAAAATCTGTAGCATGTCCAAGTAATTTTGTTGTTATGACATCTAACGCCATCTATGAATAAACTTCGGCAATATTATTACTAGTCTGACTTTCAACAAGTTAATTGCCTTTAACATTTCGAAAGTTCTTAACTTATGAAATGGCCCAACTAATTTGTAGACATCCTAATGGTGATACGGGTTATGGAACTTAAACATCGATATTTTTTATAGTAATACTTGCTGCAATTAATCTCAAAACTCTATTATAAATAAGACGAAAATTACGATTTGCAAATATTAGTATTAAAACAGCACAAGAGCAATTCTGTATATATATTGAAGACATATACTAATTAATCTAGTCATATTCCACCTATACCATACATAATTATTAATTAAACTACATACTTGCGTGTTTAATTTCTCATGTTTGTTATTAGTGTCGAAAACGGAAAATAACCTATTTAAACGTAAGTTTATGTTATGTTTGATTGTTCTAATTTAGAACGGAATGAATTTTCACTAATATTTATGGTAAATTAAGCAAGTTTAATTACTATTTCAATAACCGATACCAATAGTTTACATATTGTTTCCCAATAGTTACTTCACTTAAATACCAATCTAAAACACTGAACTAATGTATAAAGTATTGTTTAAGTTATATTTAATCAATATAAATACTTTGATAAAATTTAGAAATTTATATACCTACTTTATTAAAATTATAATGTAAATGCGTGGTATATAAGATTTTCAGTTATGAATGCTTTTGAATTTTTAACGTATATAAACATATACAGGGTCCCCATTCTCAATTGTGTCCAACGACATATTCTTAAACCGTTAGCTATAGACATATAGTTCTAATCACTAAACAAATTTAAATGGGGTAAACAATTATTTTAAAAGTCGTTTGGATCAATAAAAACCTTTCTTAAAACATTACTAAATCTAATTTTTTATACTGTCCCTTTACCCTATAAGTGAGTAAATTACATTAACAAGTAAGACGAAAAAAAGTCTCATTCAACTACCGCTCAAATTGACCGAGTTATGAAACTTTCAATTGCATGACTTACACCAATTACTGCATCTGATGTGAACACATATGTGTTGGGCCATGCATCGAGGGATAGTACACAAAATGCTTAAATTTAAAAATTTATATATATTTTTCGCGTGTATCTGCACTGTAACTGAAAGTAGTCACATCGTACAAGTATTACGATAGTGTTAATTTTTAGAATTTAAAGTTTCAGATTGATTAAAAAATATATTTTTAAACACACATATGTTTTATTTTGTGAGGAAATGAGGCATAATTTCTTTTAACAAAAATTGTGCTATTTTTTCACTTATATTTTTATTACAACTTGTATATTTTGCTTTCATACCTCAGAATAAATTTATATTGTAATGGTAATCTATTTTGTATATCTAACGATTATTTGTATTTGTAGTCATCGTGTGAATGGCCCCTATTTCACAGCAACAAAGATACTTCAACTTTATAAAACTATTATTCTGTCAGTTTTTATCGTAGAAGAATGGGACATTTTTTGGTCTTACTGCTTAGTCTGATGGAACATTATAATTTATAGGACCAGAAGACCGTATAAAATATTAAATTTCATTTTTTTAAAGAAATATTTTATTTACTTAAATCTCTTTTAAAATACTTCTTTACCTCATTAAAAAAATTGTAATTGAAACTATATGTCTATGACTAACGGTTTAGAAATTAGCTATTAGACACATTTGAGAGTGGACACACCCTGTATATGTATGCATCTATGTAGGTTTGTGTGTCTATGTAGGATTGTGAATATTTAGTTTTCACTTGAAACATTTTTGAGAATTGCAAAAGTAAAAAATAATCAGATAACAGAAAAAAATGGATAATGAAATGACAGAATATTTAAAAACAGATTATTAGTTTTGTGTCCGGAACACTTGGAACTTATGAAATTGAAATTCGATGCCAAATTTTCATTGCGGCACGAAATCTCCTTATTGGTAAAATTTACTCAAAGACCCATTTTAGCTTAAACATAAAAAAAGGTTTAAAATAAACATTAGAAAATGAACTGTAAACTCAGACATTGCTTGCGTAGATTGCACTACCACTTAAATATACTATTAAATAGTTTTTTAAACTATTTAACTTACAGATAAAATATTCTTGTCCAAAGACAAGAATTTTTATTTTAAATAGGAAGAGTGCTCTTGTTAGTATTTTATTAAAGCTATAAGGCATTCATTAATTATACTCACATTTTAAGCGAAAGATGTTTCACTGACGCCTGAAACATTATACTTTTGTGTTGAATGTATAAAAGTTTTCTCCCTACAAAATAGTTCCTATAAGTACGTCATCATATACAATATGAAAGGTTTTATGTTCTTAAATAAAACTTCTGTTTGTGAATAATAGTTATGATAAACTATTTATACACATTAATGCGATTATCTCACAACATTAAAATATACGTGTATATTATACACATGATGTCCTTCAGCGAGCAAGATGAGTGGGGTATAGTGCATGAGATCAGAGATATTTGTGTAAAGTCTGGGATACAAGTTGACGTCTCATGAAAGAAAACTTCAGTTTCGTTTTATTGAAGATTTATAAAAAACATCTTGTGTTTCAACAAATACTTATAAAACATTAATTTTAACCAAATAATTGTAATTCCTATTTTACTATTCAATATTTGAATTTATTCATCTTTTAGAAAATTTCTCAAAGGATTGCGATAAATAAAGTAATTATTTAAGTGAAAGAAATCATAGAAGTGATTGAAACACTTTCAAGCACTGTGCAATTGTGCTTATAACTTTTCTTTGTTGATCTATTAGTCTGGCCGTCTGTTTTCCGTCTAACTTTGGAAAATAAAATTGATTGATACAAAATTGATATATGATATTAAGAGTTCATTAAAAGTTGTTTAAAGAAAAGAACAAATAGAAGCAATTGAAATACTTTCAAGCAACATTAAATTGTGCTTAAGACATTGTTTTCTCAGTTCCTTTTTTGTCTGGCAGTCTATTCACCCTGCTTACTTTGGAAATAAAATTGGATTAATTCAAAAATGATATATGATATTACGTGTTCATGACAGAATAATCCCTATCATGAATGATAAGTGTAGCTTGTATTTTTTCCGCAGAAGGGCTGTAAGAAGAAATCGCATACAATATGATCTACGAGAGATAATTGTTTGTAATTAATTTTAATAACGTTACAAACATCGAAATTGATATACAGTGTCTGTATACATTGGAAATTATTTTTACTATAAAAAATAATGCGTGCAACATTCATTGTGCATTTACAGGGACACATCATAAAATATTTTGCTCTATTTTAATATTTGCATGGCGCTTTTAGGTTACTACACTCTAAGAACGATATTTTAAAAACTGAGCAAAGAACACTCAAATCTGAGTATGTCGCATTGTCAAAATGGCTCAGAATCAAAATTATTTAAGTTTGAAACATTTATGTACTCATTTCTGAAAACATACACACACTCAAGAATAAAACATTATGTTCTTATATTTGAGTATGTCCATGTTTTAAAAATGAGTATGGACGGACTTCTATGTGCTCATTTTTGAGTATTTACATGTTTCAAAAATGAGTTTGAACTAATTCTAATCATTTTTGAGTACATACATTTTCGAAAATATGTATAAACGGACCTCTATGTGCTCAGTTTTGAGTATGTCCATGTTTCAATATTTTGAATATTTCTGGTATTTCAGAATTGCAAGCATTGGGTCGTCATATTTGAAACAAAAAGTTTCATAATAAAATGGAAACATCGATTAACTCAGATTTGAAAGTGTCATTTTTCTCAGTGTATCCTATTTCTAAAATTAAGGAGCATGATGTGCATTATCGAGGTGTTCCATAACATATTCCACATTGAAGATGGTGCACTGAGTAAAATAACCCTTTCAAATCTGAGTAAATCGATGTTTCCATTTTGTTATGAAACTTTCTGTTTCAAATATGACCACCCAATGCTTTCAATTGTGAAATACCAGAAATACTCAGAATAGGAAACATGGACATGTTCAAAACTGAGCACATAGAGGTAAGTTCATACTCATTGTTAAAAGATAGTCATACTCAAAAATGATTAGAATCAGTTCAAATCATTTTTGAAACATGGAAATACTCAAAACTGAGCACATAGAAGTCAGTTCATACTCATCTTTGAAACATAGACATACTCAAATATGAGCACATGATGTTTTATTCTTAAGTGTGTGCATGTTTTTAGAAATAAGTATATACGAGGTAGAGTCAATAAATTCCCGGAATGGACGCCTACATTCACGCACGTGTTCGTTGGAAGGGGAAATATCCTTTTTGGAGGTTGGCAGCTCTGATAAGAAAAACACACAAGCATCTGGAATTCATTTCCGGTACTGTTGGCGTTAGCTACAAATCATTTCTGACAAAGCGAATTTTTCATTCGTCGGATCTTGAAATGTCGTCTTTAGAGCAGTGTGCACACATCAAATTCTGCGTTTTGCTCGAGAAATCGCCTTCTGAGACGCTCGAGATGCTAAAGGCAGCATACGGAAACAATGGCATAAGCGTTTTCGTAAAGGTCAGCAAAAACATCACCAAGGAAGGAAAAATTTTGCTTGGACAAAAGCCGATGGAAAGTGATGTTGGAGGTGTTTTTCGATTACGAGGGCATCATTCACTACGAATTTATTCCTGAAGGCCAAACTGTCAATAAAGAATATTACCTGGAGATACGTAAAGACTACGAGATGCAATCAGACAAAAAAGACCTGAAAAATGGGCAACAAATGAGTGGTTTGTTTTGCACGACAATGCTCCACCACATCGCGCTCTGATTGTGAAAATTACCTTGCCAGAGACAGTGTTACCACTCTGGAACACCATCCTTATTCTCCCGACCTAGCACCAGTGGATTTTTACCTGTTTCCATGGCTGAAAAGGAAATTGAAGGGACACAGTTTCTTGGATTCAGATGAGATGATCAAAAATGCGACGAAGGTATTGGCGGACGTCTCAAAAAATGGATTTAAGGAGTGTTTTGAATAGTTATACGAACGCTGAAGAATTGTGTGGATGCAGGAGGAAAGTACTTTGAAAATAATTTGTAATTGATCTATTCCGGGAACTTTTTGACCCTACCTCGTACATGTTACAAACTTGAGTAATTTTGATTCGGAACCATTTTGACTATGCTATGTACTCAGATTTGAGTACTTTTTGCTCAGTTTTGAAAATGTCGTTTTTAGAGTGTGCATATAAGAGTTAATGGTCTTTTATAAGGCGGCGCAATAAATGTTCTTATACATTTAGCGATAATTGTAGTATATGCGTTTTCAGATTTAGCTATATTTTATTTTGTGTTATGTGGTGTGATTAATTTATTTAGATCGTGTTCAAGACTCGTAAACCAAAATAATTTGAATAAATTATTTTCTACGGATGGTAATTGCTGAAAGCGCGCTGCTAACTGCATTACGAGCTTTAACGAAAATGCCATATGATTATATTTTGATAGCATCATTTCTAATTCATTTTATTAAAAATTAATAACAGGATCCTACTTGTATCTTTGCAAAGGTCCCGGTGGCGGTAAGCTTCTTTTCTGATACAAATTTCTCGTTAATGTATCCAAATAATGGCCGATGATGAAGAGATAAAAAAAATCTGTTTTATGATGAATTATAAACAAATATTACAAAATATACACATGAACTTGGACACTCACATTGTTTACAAACATAGGTTAAACGTAATTTATCTTGTTGAATTGAATTCCTAAAAAATGTCAATTAAAGACGCTCTTAAATCGTTTATATATTTTTTAATTGCCCGGATGATGCTAGACATCTTATACCCTTGACGTACTATTCTGCTTTATTAAATTTCTGGTTCAGATAGTTACGGTTGTTGTGAGAGTTGTCGCTAGTCACGGTTAAACCATGGAAGAAAGAGTGTGGGTTTGCAATAGCGGGTTTTTTAGCTAAGTATTACAATAATATGTGCTGAGAGTATAATATAAATTACTTCTTGTACGCGACTACAGAGACGCTTATAAATAGATACATAGCAGTTTAACGACAGATTTTATAGCAAAACTTTAATTCGTGTCATACATTTTTCATCTGACAATTTATATAGTATGTAGTATGTAGAAAAACCACAGGTTCAATAACGGGCTGCGCAAAAGAATTCGAGTGTTTACTGTTTACGGACGCTAAATGACGACCTTTTTTGGTAACGCCTTCTGTGTAATGCGTATTTTTATTTGAATTGATTTCCTGCCCTTTGGATGACAAAATAAAAGTTTATAATATTATAGAAGTATTGGAAAGTGTTTCATAATCTGTAATTGAAGAAAAAATTTAATTTCTTGTTTTTATAAAAACGTCGTAAAAGAAATATAATATATCAACTGTAAAATGACACACGTTAAACTTGTAACTAATTGTACTAGTTAGCAACAATGATATATGTAACACAGATTTCTCATGTTAAATATACATCTATGAGATTTTTTATGCTACAGAAATCTCAATCATCGTCTAATAAAAAAAAGGCCATTCTGAATATCTCATTTTCTTCATTATTAAGGGAAGTGAAAGAATAAGTGATTTAAGGAGATAATTTTGAGAAATAAGTATTATTTTTAAAACAGAAAGAAATTGTTTACACATAAGCACTTTTTACACCACTATATATTTAATGTTTTCGCGGTTTTAAAATACAACTATTTTTAATTAGTAATTTTTCGCCTTAGTTAATTGCACATTTCTGTGATTAAAAAGCAATATTACTAATAAAAATGTAAGTGGTGTTACGTGTCCGTAAACCATTAAATGTATAGTCGTGTACAGGGTTTCACAAATGCAGTCGCCAGGTCGCCGCTGGCGATCAAGTTTTTTTACCTGGCGATCAAATTATTTAATCTGGCAGGTTTTTGCTTCCTGGTTTCTAAGAAATTAGCAAAAATGGCATTTTGTCCCCCCCATCCCTACTCGTGCGCGGCAATCAGTGATCTTCGTCTTACCTCGTTCTTTTAATGGAAGAACCAAATTAAAAAAGCATCTTCCATCTGATGCATTTAAATTTCATTCTTCTGCGCTCTAGTACGCTAGCATTTCACATGATTAAAATGTGTGGGGGGGGGATATCAATAAAACTAAGAAATAATGACAATCCAGTCTTTGTGTCATCTAAAAATTGGGTGTAATACTGAAAAATGATCAAACTTTTCTATAAGTTTCAACTTAAGATGTTTGTATTCAGAAATAAAACTGATTAATTGATCACATTCATTTTAAAGAATAATAATATAAGTGATTATAAGTAATTAATTTTAATTAAATTCATAAAACTTATTTAAAATTCAGGCTTTTTAGTTTTATTCGAAAACATAGTTTATATTATTTGCCAAATCAACTATTCTAAGTTATGTAACTAATGACTATAAACTACGCTTATTATTTTTGTCTTAATTAATTCATAAAAAAAATTGTGCTTTTTAAAAATCAATGACAGGAAAAGGGGGGAGGGTTAATATGTTTTAGTGGCGACTAGAATTTTTTGTTGCCTACGAGATTTTATCAAATATGTAAAGCCCTGGTTATGTAATACAGAACTAGATATAATACTTTTTCCGCAAAAAAACAAATATATACACGACCTCTTCGTAATAATAATATAAAAAATATTTAAAACACTATATAATGTATTACTTATTTTACAGAAATAAAATATACAGACGTTAGATATAACACATGGGCTGATAAGTTCCCGGTCTAATAAAGAAAACACAACTTTTTAACAAAGCTTTATAACTTTATGACTTTATAACTTTATAACTTTAAGAAATAACAACTTTAATAATAAATAATAATAATTTAATAATAATAATAATAATAATTTAAAAATAATAATTTTATAATAATAATTTAATAATAATAATTTAATAATAATAATAATAATAATAATTTAAAAATAATAATTTTATAATAATAATTTAATAATAATAATTTAATAATAATAATAATAATAATTTAAAAATAATAATTTTATAATAATAATTTAAAAATAATAATTTTATAATAATAATTTAATAATAATAATTTTAAAAATGATTTAATAATAATAATTTTATAATAATAATTTAATAACTGATTAATAATAATAATTTAATAATAAATAACATAATTTTATAACGAAAAAGCTCCAAACAGTGCTCAGAACTCGTTTTTGTTTTTAGTCAAAAGTCAACACGCGCGGCAGCCAATTTGACAACAGCTTTTTCATAGACAAATGTTCATTCAATATATAACCTACACGTTCCTTGGATATCTTCAGAGTCTGAGCTATCTCCTGCAACTTCACTTTACGGTTCCCCAAAACGATTTTGTGGACTTTTTTTATGTTTTCGGGAGTAACCACTTCTTTTGCGTGGTGCATCACTGGTGTCCGTACGACCACGTTTAAATTCAGAAAACCAGTCAATAATGGTTGATTTACCTGGTGCAGTGTCCGAATAACGCTTATCAAGCCAAGCTTTTGTTTGAACGGTGTTTTTTCCCCATCAAATAACAATTCTTGAAATTCTTGTTATGAATTTTTTTGTTTATCAACAAAGTCGTTCAACTAAAACCACTCTAACGTTTTATCCACACGGCGAATCGTCATGGCATTTTTTCTGCTACCTTTTAAAGGTTAGTATTTACTAAAAAAACATCGGTTCGGCGATTGCAACGCCATCTGTGTGCCAGACCGGGAACTTATCAGCCCATGTGTTACATAAAAAAATTTAATTCCATTTTCTTTATTCTAAATATACTTATTAATTAATTTTATCTAAGCGTCATATTAGGTTCTAATGATAGAGTTCGTATTTTTTAATTTATGTAATAATTACTTCACCTAACATAAGGCTTAATTTGGATTGATAGTACTTTATATAATGATGTAATGTAATGATCTGGAACAAGGATAATCAAATAATTTTGTTAATGGATAAAAGCGATCATGTATAACTGAAAGGCAAAATTTTTTATAATGAAAATAAAAATGATTATTTTTGTATAACGTGGCAGTACGTTAAAATTACTATTTATCTCTTTTATACGAAACATCAAGTAAAATTTTTGTACTCCTCTATTTCTTTGAATCTTTCGCCAAATAAAACCAGCAATTGGAAATAAGAATTACGAATTATAGTAGTATACTTTTTAACAATTTCATTATATGCTGGAATTCATGGCTAATTTCAACTATATAAATCTTAACATTTACAAAATATATCATTTGTAGCAAATTTGTTTTGTTTTTTAAATATTTTGCATAAATACCATACATGAAAAATTTTAATTACTTTTGTAGAATATCATTTTTACCCCACTTTATAAAAAAAGCAAGATGCAGTAAATATTTTCTATTAATTTGGATTATATATATATATTTTTTTTTCTAATTATTTTTTATTACAATCATAATTTGAGAATATATTTGCATAAATAAAACATAACAATTCCTTTAATTTGCTTGAAATTTTAATTAAAATACAATTTGTGATCGTTTGTATTTTTTAAATATTACAAATAATATTTCAATTACTCGTGTTCGGAAATTCGTGGCGAAGTATTTTGTCTAAAAGAATGTATATTAATTTATTATTAAAATTATTTTAAAAAATATATTGTAATGATCTTATTAAAATTAGGAAGATGACGATGAAACACATGATATTTAATAACCTCAAAAAATTGGATGAGACATTTTATTTATGGATATAAACAATGAGACCAAAATAATTTGGTATATAGCGACTATACAATTTGTAATAACTATCATAAATATTAATGATATATAAAATTTTATTTTGCAATGAAATTGTCAATCTCTTTTATATGTTTGAATGAAGTTCGGAAAGAGTCCTAATGACCCAAATAAAGTATTTCCTTGTAGGGCGTTTGCACATAAAAACAAGTTTCTGTACGCAATGGGAATTTTGCGAACATTATTAAATTAGTCTTCCATTTTGCACGCTATATTGATATTAACAGAACATTCATTTTGCAAATATATAGTATTCAATAAATTTAATTTTGAAAAATAAATAAATAATTCATTCATTTCTGTTGAAAAATATGTATAGTAAATTATGAATAGATTTAATTGAAGGTATTTTGAAATTGACAAAGTTATGTTAAATATTGCCATAAATTTAATATTTGTGTATATATGAAGCGTTAATTTATTGCGTAATTAAACATATCTTAAACATATCCTAATTAAACATATCCTAAAATAATAAGTTCCATTTCATTATAGTGGTCTTCAGAATTTATAAGATGTACATTTACAAGGTACAGAAAATATTTTGGTGCAACGAAAATTATTATTTTTTCTTCTTTTGGCAATATTGTAAAAAAATAGTCCAAATTAGAACAATAGTAATATAAGTGCAATGGCATTTAAAAACAATTCTTTTTTTTTTTGTATTAGGGCACTTTAAAGAAAATAGTAGGCAGATTAATGGATTTAAATGCGAATTTCACCAAATTATCCAGCTATCGCGAAGTTGGCTTCATATATGGCAGCTTAATTTTGTCGCCTAATTTGGCGCTTTTGTGGTAACCCTGCCATTAGTTCTTTTCAACAAATACTAATTCATATACCATTTATAAAATTTCTGACGTCGTATAATGAATGATGCGGGCAACAATGTGATTAAAATGGATGAATGTTGCAACAATGGAGCTATTTTTTCAATCAATATTAAACAATGGCAACGTTATTTCTATGGGGAAAATACAAGATTTTGGCAGACGTTGCTCCCCTTTAAGTAACGAATTTTAAAAGATCAATGTCCAATTCATTTATTGCCCTCAGGAATACATATATGTTCAAAATTTTCAAGCTCTATGTCAACTGGAAGTGGGTGAAAAATGAGTGACAAGTTTTGATTGCCACATACATACATAATTGTAAGTTAAAAGAAAGCATGTAATAATAAACCCTATCAGAAATTGTAAGTGCAGCATCAGTCTGAACAAAATATTTTTTTTTGCATGATTGTATAGTTGCATGGCGCTTTTAAAATGCTATGCTATTTCTATGATCATGAAATGATACGCATTATTGAAATGTTCTGCAGCATATTCTACATAAAAAGCGATGCTTGTGAAATGTACTGCTCTTTAATAAGGCTGTACAAGTAAAATAAAGCTTTGCTGTATTTTCGCCGTTCTGCAATAATTAGTTATATGCGTTTTCAAACTTGACTACATTTTACATTGTTTTATGGGGTTCACACCCCATAAAACAATGAGATAACAACAACAATTATGAGATCATGTACCAACAACAATTATGAGATCATGTGCAACGCTTTCTAAAAGAATTTGAATTAGCTATAGTATATTGGTGGGAATTGCCGGAAACGTTCTTTTAACTGCATTACGGGTTTTTAATATTTAAATAATTACAATATATTGGGATTATATGATTATGTATGTTTATGTGCTTGTTTGTGTTTCAAGTGCTCATAATTTTTGCATATTTTGTTAGGCCAGAGAATGAATTAAAAAAGACTCAAAAGACAAAAGTTTCGCATTTTACGCTCATCAGTGTTATAATTGAAATAGTTGAAAAGTTGTTTGCTGTTGCACAATCATTAAACGAACAAAATGGGCAGTGCAGACATATGTTTATTTATTTATTTTGTTTTGTTTTGTTTTATTATTTTTGTGGAAATCCATAGTATGTGCTATTCATAATATTTTTCATAAATTGTAACACCAGATTCCACAAAAACATTTTCGTTTTTTGACATCTGCCGTTAACCCACTCTAAACGATCACATAAGTCTGATCTGAAGACTATTAGACTGGAGTTAATATTTACCATTTGGAAAAAATCTGCGAATAAATAAACTTAATATTACTACTTACCAATAGTGGTGACAATAATCATACAAGTTAGCAGTTATACATACACTCTAATACGCGGTGAAATGTCCCTTTGCAATAGATAACTCAAGTTACCTTTATTTAAAGTTGCAGAGAGTTAATTTGTATCCGGATGATGTCCATATGTGTTTTCACATAGATGTCCGGAAATTTAGGAAATAGTAATGATAAACTTATTATGTTTAAAATAAATTATTTTTAAAGTAATTCATTATAATATTTTTTGTAATTACTTAACGTCAGTTAATATATTAAGTAATTTCATTTTTTAAATGAAATTAATACCTTTACTATAACGACATGCACATGTAACTGTATGTTTATTTTATGGGATATAGAAGGAAATTGCATGCAATTTTGTACACCAATGTGGACAGAGGTATTACATATGGCTCGTTACACTATTTTTACACGGTTGCTGGAGAATTTATATCAACCATGAATCCTGAAGTAGAATATGTTTTAATCAGAATAAATTTATAAAATTTGTACTTTTAAGCAGTGTGTTTTATCAACCCTATTCTAAACAAGAACAGGATTTAAACTTTGTAAGTTCCAAACAAGATTATTTCTACACTGTTAGAAATTTGCAGCAAACTGCCCAGTCATTTGACCGTTTTTATAGAAAATGGTTACATAACCGTATTTTATCTCTATTCTGACCATATTATTCCCCATATTATGGTCAGAATAGAGTTAAATTATGGTTATGTAACCGTTTTCTACAAAAACGGTCAAATGACTGGACAGTTTGCTGCAAAATTTTAACAGTGTAAAAAATTTATAATGGCGGGTGGCACCGGATATTTTAGCTCATCTGATTTTAATTTTTTGCGACGCTGCATATATTTATTGGTAAAATAATAAACAGTATAAAGTTTTTAAAAAAATCCTTGGATGTAAATTATAATAGAAGTCGTAAAATGAAATGGCTGTATGACAAGTATTTAAAACATATTTTTATGTAATTACATATTTTACATTATCTCTTACATACTCTCTAAAACACTCAACAAGATACTCTTTTTAATTCTAAAAATAAATCTTTTTTAAATTCACGCTCTATATAGGCACAGAATGTACTATTTTTACTATATTTTTAGATTTCTACAGCTTTCCTATAAACCAGCATTGCGCTAGGTGTACCAATGTAAGTTTGCATTAATGGAACAATACTGAAAAAAGACGCTAATCATGAGAATAAATATCCTTTGATTTATATATTTTTGATATTTCATATGTCTATTTGTGTTTAAATATCATTATAAAATGATATTAGGAGGGATATAGCATTCAAATCTACACTGATACAATTTTGCAGCAAACTGTCCAGTCATTTGTCCGTTTTTATAAAAAAGGTTACATAAGCGTAATTTAACTTTACTCTGACTATAATATAGGCAATATTGTGGTCAGAATAGAGTTTAATTGCTGTTATGTAACCTTTTGCTATAAAATGGCCAAATGACTGGGCAGTTTACCGCACATTTTTAACAGTGTAGTGAAGAATTTGCTGGGAAAAAAAGAAATGGTCCCCAATTACACGTAAACCAGTTAATCATGCGCATATATCGAACTTGATAACAGAAAACTGACCACTCTCAATTATCTTGAAGGATTAAATTTAACTGTCGTACCCCTGATTCCTTTTACTACTAAAATGATCCGTGAAAAAAAAATAACAACAATGAAAACACTGATCTAACGTAAATGAGCACAAATTTAAATTTACATTTATTGTAAGTTTCAGAGTTAGAAAAATTTTAAATGTAACAGATGCATTTGTCTACCCTAGCATTTTGCATAAATGTTGAATGTTATGGTGTTTATTTAGCTGAAGCAGAGCCGCAGTCATCTTCAAAATCTGGTGTATTTTACGTTTTGTTTCTAAAGTGGCTGGTGAGGTGAAACGAACGTACGCTGAGTAATTTGCACGGTTTGTGACGAATTTTAGTTCATTTCTCACACTTGTAGGGTAACCTAGAAACTTTTCGCGTGCTTGATTTCGCGGAAACCTGAGCTGACGAATGCGACTGGATTAGCTCATAGAACCTTGTAAGCCATTGTCACATTGACTTGAAACGAAGAAAGACTTGGCGTATGAAAAGTTCTCGTTTTTAATCTGTGTGCAGTTGAATTTGTCAGCAGAAACTTCCTATATTACCTTCTTTACTGGATTCTGCTTTTTAGCGATTAAAAAATTTGGAGTTAAACCAAAATAATTTGTATAATAACGCAGATATATATCCTGTCAAAATAATAAAAAAAGGTGCATAAGTATTTGTGAGCAATAACTACAACATAATATGTAAACTAAAAAAAGAAAAAGATTTCAGTTTTTAAAAGAAGGCATCCAATAAAAAAACTTAACATGTCTAAGAGAATCTTCACGATCTTCGTTCACCTAGAATTAAATTTTTCGATTATTTTAATTTCATTGATCTGACTGTATCGTTGAAATGTCTAAAATGCATGAGTAGTATTCAAAAAATAATGTATAACAATCTAAGGCAATAAATGTAATATTTTTAATTCTTTTAAAATATATACAGGGTTTGTCCAAGAAGTAATGCCAGTGAATTGATTAGAAGACGTTTATTAATTGGTACAATACATTAACAGGTTTCAAAATAGACTCCTTCTGCGTCAAAACATCGCTTCCAGCGAGATTTCCAGGCATCGAAGGCGTCACGGTAGGACTTGTCCGGAATGTCCTGTAGAACCTTGGTGGCAGCATATTAGAATGTCCCAAAATGATATCCTTTCTTGGGAGTTTCAAGCGCGCGAACAAGAAGTCCGGAGGAGCCACGTCAGGACATTACGGTGGCTGAAAAACTATTGGCACCTTTGAATAGGCCACAAAGTGGGTTACAAGAAAGACAGTGTGGGTCGGCGCATTGTCATGGGAAGTTTCCAATCATCCGCGATGTCGGGCCGGACGCTATCCATTGCGGACTTGCCGAGTTTCACACAAAATTTGATGACAACCGTTTTCTCGATCGTGCGCTGCATCGCAGCTTGCACGGAAAACGAAAACAAGGTATTTGAAAAATGCCTGTCCTTACTCTCCGTATGGTCAGAGACGACTGAGTGAACGTGCGCGTGTAGTATAACTACTCCCTTCACCGATCCCCACCGCTTCCAGCACGCTGCGCCGTGTATTCACAACACAGTAAAATCACTGAAATTACTTCTCGGACAAACCCTGTATACAGGGAATCCGTCAGTTAACTTCCTAAAGAGTTAACACGAAGTCCTCTATAAATCTGTGTCAGTCTGGAAAATTTTAAGAAAATTGTTTTCTGTGTCTATTTCTAATCATATAAAGTAATTCTATTCCAATAAAAATATTTTGACTGATATGTTATTCATTCATTAATGTTATTTACATCAAATTATAGTGTGAATATACATTTTGCATTCTAAGGGCTTTTTTATTCAGGAATAGATAAGTAGTAAAGTTTCTCGCCCTAGTTAGTTTAGATAATTATTTTATGAATTTAGAAAAATTATATGAAATATGGAGACAACAACAAATCCGTGGATATATTGTTGAAAACAATTCTACTGCGACACACATTTATTTGTATTTTGTATAATAGAGATTTCAGTAATTTGATAAGAAACTGATATATTAATTAAATACTTAATAAATACTGAAAAATCAATATTACTGAATTAATTCAAATACTTTCTAATTAAGTAAAATTTAACAGCCGACAATAATTTTAAAAATTACTAATTTTGTATTAAAACTATTTAAATTAAAAGATTTTTCATGTAGTTATCGATTAAAATAATTGATCTAAACTTTTATCTACATTTTGTATCACTATTACTATTACATACTATAATATAGTATATAAATATATCAAGAAAATATATTTAAATACTAAGAAAGGAAAAGAGAAAGGAGTAAAAGAGAAAAAAGAAAGGAAATTTTTTATTATAAGAACAATAAAAGGAATTACCTTAATATCCATGGTTTAATATATAAATAATGTATAAAAATATTAAATTAAATCCAAGTAATCTATACTAATAAAAGAAAGCTTCAATCTGTGTGTGTGTGTCTGTATCTGTGTGTGTGTGTGTCTGTTGGCGATGGCTAGCAAAATCTAGCAACAAGGAAAATCAACAAGCAACAAGCATCAAACAAAATCTAGCACCTAGAAGCCTGGAAATTTAGGTGTGGATAGTCCAAGATCTGACCATGTGCACCTGAGTCTCAGAATTTTAATATTTTGATAATTACTCTAGATATTAACTAGAATATCATTAAACATCGCATGGAAAATGCCATCTTTTAAATCAAAATGGCTAAAGAAAAGAACTGTTGTTGTGGATTTGGAAGCGGAAATGAACGAATTCGAAATTATTTTACTAATTAGCGAATTTTAAGAAAACTAATTAAGATATCAATTTGAAAATTTCTGAGCATATGTAAAAATAAATTCTGTATCCGTCTAAGCAATTTTTGAAAAATTCGGCCGGTAATTTTTCTTAATTTCTGCAAAAAACTGCTAAAAATCTGCCGGCGCCAGTGAAAACGATTCCAGAAATTTTCAGACAGGGATCGGCTTTCATTAAAAACTGAACTACAAAGAGATCTGTTTCTCGAGCAAATCCCTCCATTTAGTTTGCGAAAATGGAAGGAAATAATTGCCAATTTTTACTAATGAACAAACATTTAGGTAACTAATTAAGATATAGATTTGAAATTGAGGTCGGAAAGAGGTGTCATCTGCCGGCTATTTTAGTGTAGTGTTTTCGTTATGTTCTAATTATCAGAGGAATGTAATTCTTTTTTTTAATGATCGTGTTAATGTAGGTGACGGTGGTTCACTTGAGCAAATTATTCAATATATTTGTGGGTATGGGGAGGGAGGGGGTTAACGCCTTTCTCTGAGATTGTTATTATCTCGGGCCCGGGCAACGCCGGGCGGGTTAGCTAGTTAAAATATATATATTATAAATCGTTATCGGCAAACGGCAAATTTTATGTTTATAGTTTTTTGTCAGGCTGATAAAAATGGAATTAATGAAAAATTTTAAAGGTCTCGTAATTTGAAAATAATACAAAATATTAAATAGTGATATTAAAAAGAGAGAGAGAGATTTTAGCAAGTAAAAAAAATGCCCTACTCATTTAATGAATATTTTTAGTTAAACGCCTACTTTGAGATTCTTTCACTTTATTAATTGAGTATCTTGGACTGACAGCGCCATCTCTCGCCTTATATGTATAGAAAAATCTTGGAATAAGTAACAATTCTTCAAGTTTTTAATACTTAATTATTTTAAAAACAACTAAATAAAATTTCAAGCATTTTACCAATGAAACTTTAAATTGTTCACCGTCAAATCTTGAGGGGTACTATCTAGTTTTTCTTAAGCAATGGAGCCATACGAGGCTTTCACAGCGCAATATTTAATATTATTTCTTGATATGTTTTTGTCATTAATTTTTAATGAACTGCATATTTTAATATAGCATCTTGTTTGAAAGAAATTTTAATGTACTACTTTAAAAGCCAAAACCTTTTATCGTTGTGTGTATTGTATGAGCACAGAAAAAAGAATGTAGACATCATGCATAATGTACATCAGTATATATGTTGCAAGAGACAGAAATAAAAATAAATTTCGATACTGTAAAACAATAATATGTTATTTGCTTTTGGTCTACATATTTTAATACGTCTAATGTATACTCATTAGATGAAACGCTATTCTAATACCAGTGTTTAATTTACAGTCCATAACCAGTCCAATTGCCAGTCCGTTAATTTACAATGCCGTCATTGTAAAATAATTTTACGTGAATATATTCTTCCTCTTTAACGAAAACAAAGAAAAAAAAATCATGTTTACACTCACTATTTATTTTCTTATTGCGTTTTTTTCTTAATCATAAATTTGTATAGTATGAATAAACGAACATATTTATATATTAAAAAATCGTGAATCAAAGCATATTTTTTAAATGAAAAATTAACTTGAAAAGTAAATTTAATGTTTATTCTGTATTTCGTAAAATCTTTAAAAGGAGGATCCGGAATAAAGAAAATATGTACTTTTTCCTCATGTCATTCAAAATAAAAATAAAATCAGAATATTGGTATCACGCGTCTGCAGCATTTTACTTTATACATGTTAAAGGAGGCCGGAGAAGGTTTTAGAGTCATGCAATATTCATAGCTGGTATTTCATTACTTAAATTTGTCATATGAATCACTTAAAAGTGCATTAAAAACTCAATATTTTATTTTAGTTTTATTAAATTATACATTAAGGAATTGATTCGTGGAAAAAATTATGCATTCGCAATTTTATTTAAAATCCTGTATATGTCTTAATTGATAGTACTGCTGTTCCAGATTTTACATTTTTTTTGACACTGCACAGTGCATTTTTTAAGGAAGCAGGAAATGCTTTACGAACGTTCATACAAATTCACGATTTTTTCTTAAGCACATATTTAACGGGCATAAAATAAAAATATCTGCATTCTGCTAGGAATTGTAAACAAGCTTAGACTATATTTAATTCTACTATAGTAATATGCAGCGCGATTTTTTTAATGATATATAATTTATTCTTCATTAAATTAATTATTAATTTTCAATTTTTAATTATTTATTATTTATTATAATTTATTATAATTTATTATTATTATTTTTCCTGTTATTACTATTTCTTATTATTATTTCTTATTTCTTATTTCTAATTAATTATTAATTATTTATTATTTATTAATCTTCATTTTTATTATGACTTTTTTATATAAAACGATAAATTAACATATTATCGGTATCATCGGAGTTGTTACTTATTTCTCGTGATTCTTATCAGTTCTGGAGAAAATATTTTAAAAAGTCATGCCTTAAAGCTACCTTTAGTATTTGTGAAGATTTTAATTCGTCTTTAGGATAAACTATTAAGAAATTGAGAACTTGAAACAGTAAATATTTATTTATATAATATTTCATTTTCGACAAATTAGGAAACGTTCCCTCATATATATATACATATACATATATATATATATATATATATATATATATTTAGTCATGACCTGAAGATCTACTACAACTACCAAGTGAATTTTATATTACGGTCCAAATTATTAATACTGTAAAGAAAATTATCCAGGTGGATGACATTTTCATTTTATGGGATCACGGTCGCTTGGCCCTGGATAAATTTCTTTGCAGTATTAATAATTTGGACCGTAATATAAAATTCACTTTAGAAATAGAGGAAAACGCTTCTTTACCCTTCTTAGATGTTGAATTGCACCGCAATAATCAGGTGCTGAGCTATAATGTTTATAGAAAACCTATGAAGGAAAATACTGTTATCCCCTTCAATGCTAATTTACCTTTCCAATACCGGATTTCTGCTTTTAAATCGTTCATTCAAAGAGTTTTCTTAATTTGTTCGGGTATGCAATTAAAACAAGAGATTAATTTTATAAAGCAAATAGCCACTAATCATGGGTTTCCCCTTAAGTACATTTATAACATCATTCGCAAGCATCATTGTCCACCCCCTCATAGCTTGCCTAATAACCAACAGAGGCCAACATATTGTCGGTTTGGATATGTTTCCGTTATTTTTGAAAAGTTAAGGAGTGTAGTTCGTGGGTTTAATATTCAGCTTATTGCTATTCCCCCTCCTTACCTCACTAATTTATTATGTAGTAACCTGGATCCTACATCGTTGCATGAATGTGCGGGTATTTATGAAATACCTATTGTTTTGAAAGATGGCACTAAAAAGTTTTACATTGGGGTTACAAAACGAAAATTTATTGAACGTCTAAAAGAACATAAAAGGAATATTTCACAATATCAACAGACGACAGCCCTGGTTAATTTCTATTTTAATAATCCTGACAGCTACATAGATTTTGATAACGCTAAAATTAAAATTCCATGTAATAACGTCTTTGAGAGTCTGTGAAAGGAGTCCATTCAAATTATGATTAGGAAAAATGAGGTTTGTAATGATAGCATTTCATTTAATATCCCTAAAATTTCGATGAACATCTTGAAATAGTTTATTCCGCTTTTATTTATTTTAATATTCTTCATTAATAATACATTTACTGCAGTTAGATTTTTGTCCGTTAGGAGATGCTTCTGCATCGTTTCTACTTGGGGTTGGTTGGTACAATGGTTGAGTGTTAACCTTGTTAATTTTTAATTTGTGGACGGCAATAATATTGTGGCAACGGGCGGATTGTTGGGTTAAAACTCTACATGATTATTATCTTTGTTTTTGATATTTTGTAAGTTACGTTGCCGATGGCAACAGTCTTTTGTTCATGTTTTCCTTTTTTTGTTAATACGCAGTTAAAATGGCTTTGAGATTCTATTTCTTTTATTTTGAGAAATTTAATATATATTATTACGCCATAAGTATTGCTCTGTATAGTTTTGTGAGTTAAAACAAACGAGTGTACGAGTGTACAAATTAGAACTGTAAATAAACTTTACTTTGTGATAAAGTTATGGAATGTTTTTACCCTACATCTAAAAACTTCTGATTCTGAAGTTCATAAAAACTGAACATCTGGCGGCCGCCGACAGGACTCGGCTGCTGATTATCGAGTAAGTTTTGTTTTGTTTGTCTTATTTTTGAGTTGATATGGAAGCAGCAAAGAAAATTAGAACTCAGCATAGGAGATTGTTTAGCAAAGCTTGTAACGAGTTCGATACTGAAGAAACAAACTTAACAAATTCTGACAAAATAATTAAACTGAAACTTATTGAGGAGAAAGCTACGCTAATGCTAAATTCTGAAGAAAATGTTAAACAGTTTCTTTATTCTGAAAACATTACAGATGATTTAATTGAAAAAGAGATCGATGAATCCGAATGTTATATAGACCGTTGGCGGTTATTACAGATTAAGTTGAGTCAGCTTTTGCTTTCAGAAAGAGAAGACGTTTCTTCGAATTGTAGTGATTCTCAGAAAAATACGTTATTACGTTACCCAAAAATAAAATTGCCTACATTTAATGGAAATCTAAGGAACTGGGTTAGTTTTTGGCGGCAGTTTGAGAAAATTAATAAAGACCCTAATTTAGATCTGCATGATAAGTTTGCATATCTATCCCAATGTATGGAGAAGGGAAGTGCTGCCGAAGAGTTAATTAAAAGTTTTCCACCCGGGGGAAATAGTTATGAGAAAGCAATAGAACAATTGAAATTACGTTTTGGGAGAGAAGAGCTACTTATACAGGTGTATGTTAGGGATCTTCTGTCATTGGTTATCCAAAAGCAGAATATGTCGAAAAAATCTTTGAGAAATCTTTATGATTTATTAGAAACAAAGCTTCTTGCGCTTGAAATACTAGGGGTAACGAGAGATAAGTATGCGTCGATGCTTTTACCACTTGTCGAATCTGCTTTACCTGAGGAAACGCTTCTAGCTTGGGAACGATATAGATCTGTAAGTCATAGATCACATGAAGAGGAGGATCAAAATACATCTAAAATTACTGAAAAGACTGATCTCGATTCAATTCTTGATTTTCTTCAAGATGAAGTGCAGGCAGAGGAGCGCATAATCCTAGCCTCTCAAAACTTTGGGATTGAGACCAAGAGTAATTTTAAATTGTTCAAAGAGAAGAGGGCTGGAAATGATAGACACAAATACGGGGACACTCGTCAAATAGCTAGTGCAGCTGAGCTTTTGACCTCTTCGAATGAACAAAAGCAGTGCATATTTTGCCGCAATTTCCATAATTCCACTGACTGTTTGAAGGTACGGAAAATGACGATGAAAGATAGAGAAAATCTCGTAGAGAAATCAGGGTGCTGTTTTCTGTGCTTAAAACCGGGTCATCAAGTTCGTAAGTGTTATTCAAAGATAACTTGTTTGGGTTGTGGAAAAAGACATCATATATTACTCTGTCGTAACATAAAGCATCCAGCATTCTCACCAACCGGAAAAGAAACTACAGAGTTAGATAATGTTTCAAAAGAGGATCAAGCACTTGCGAATATAGCCAAAAGCCCTAGTGTTATGTTATTAACATTAACGGTTTTAATCAGAGGTAATGGGAGAAAACGGAAGGCAAGAGCCATCATAGATTCTGCTTCGCAGCGCTCTTACATTTTAAAAAACTCTGCCAAAGAGATGAAATATAAAAGGGAAGACTATGAATATCTTCAGCTTTCTCTGTTCGGAGGAGAAAATACAGGAGTGTGCAAGCATGATGTGTTTACTTTATATTTGACAAGTTGCGATGGATCTTATAACTGTCATTTTAAAGTACTGAGTCAACCTGTTATCTGTGGGAGCGTTCCACCGACAATACCTGCGATTCATTTAAAAGAGCTTACTGACTATAATATTTGTGTCAACGATGATTATATAGGTCCTATTGAAATCTTAATAGGAGCCGGTGTAGCCGGAAAAATCATTACCGGTGGTTACAAATCCTTATCATGTGGTTTAACAGCAATGGAAACACGTTTAGGGTGGACCACAATGGGGCGTATACCCCAGATTTCTTCAGAGGTAAATGAAATCTCAGTAGCTAATTCTATGCTTTCTACTACTCGAACAATAACAGAATTGTGGACTCTTGACACTCTCGGTATTACAGATCCTTCTGAGAAGAAAACTAAAGAAGACCTTCATGAATCCGCCAGAGAGCATTTTCTTAACACAGTTCAAATCGACAAAGACAATCGTTTTGTGGTACATTTACCTTGGCTTGCCGAGCACCCTCCACAACCTGATAATTATAACTTGGCTTTAAAGAGACTGGAAGGTACTGCACGGAAGTTGAAAGAAGAAAATTTATATGATGATTATAATAAAATATTTGAAGAATGGGAAAAAGAACGTACTTCTAATATTTTCGTCACTGTATCGAATGACAACAATTGGAACACGTTCGGAACGGACAAGTAAGTTCCCTGATATATTAAAAGAAGACACTGGCAGCCTAAATTTCGTCCAAAATAAAGAATTGAAACATTGTGCACATTCTTAGATAATAGGTGGTGTGTGCGTATAAATATAGGCTAGAATGGTGTTCGACTGTGCATTTTTCAAACATATCTGATAAAATAACAAAGCAAATAAACAGACGAGGGCTTCTATCGAATATATATTGAGTTACAAAACAACATTACACAATGACAAAAACATAGTAACTGAACTGAAAATTGAACATCACATATATTTATAAATTCGTCTGGGATTATGCAGTCATGTTCCCGGACGTGCAAGAAAGCTGACACAAAAGTATAATCCAATAAAATTTAAGATGTAATGCTACGATTACAATTACGATACGATATACTAACACCCGCCCATAATCTAGCATTACATTAGAAAAACACAGAATAAAAAATTACAATAAACAAACATTAAAAGTATGACACATTTAAAACATTACATATACAAACAGCAAAGAACCAACAATTCATAAAATTTAGCTTTAGGCAATGCCTTTGTAAACATATCAGCAATTTGCATATTTGTAGGAATATATTCAATTTTGATATTATTTTCTTTTACAACATTACGAACAAATTTTAGTTTTATATCTATATGTTTCATTCTACCATAGCTATTTTTATTACTGATACATTTTATGCAAGACTGATTATCCTCTAAAATAACTAAATCCTTAATACTTACAATTTCACAAGCAATATTTTTCAACCACAACAGGTCTTGCAAACTTTTAGTTAAGGCAATGACTTCAGCTTCAGTTGACGATAACGCAAATGATTTTTGTTTATTACAACACCAGAGAATAGGCATGTTACAAAATATTAAAATGTAACCTGACACTGATTTTCTATCATTTGTGTTAGCCCCCCAATCAGAATCAACATGTTGTACATATATAATTTAGGATCGGATTTTTGCTTTTTATACACAAGTTTTAAGGACAAAGTTCCTTTCAAATATCTTAAGATTTTTTTTAGTACAATCCATGTAACTTCAGTAGGATTTTATCACTAAATTATCGGAGAGAGATGCGACAGGTACCGCCAGATTGGGTCTTCTTTTCAAATATAAATGCAATTTTTGAAATAGGGATCGCGTCTACATATTAAATTTGTACAATCTTTCATTTTTGCATGTGGTAACATCCAATTTTGACACTTTATTTGATGCCCTTGGATCAAAGCAGCTCTGAAAAATGTATAGTTTATATACGTTCCTTATATTTTCATAGAGTTTAGAACAGACAAATTTTTATTTATACCTCCACCAAAAACATCCGATTCAAATGTTCTCTTTTAGTGAGATACAATGAATAGACCTAAACATATTCCGAACATTTTTTTTAATTCAAAAACTGATGAAATAACAAAGCAAATAAATAGACGAGGCCTTGGATCGAATATATATTGAGTTACGAAAGAACATTACACAATGACACAAACTTAGTAACTAAACTGAAAATTGAACATACTTATATTTATAAATTCGTCTGGGATTCTGCCAGTCATGTTTCCGGACGTGCGAGAAAGCTTACACAAAAGTATCATCCAATAAAATTTAAGATGTAATGCTACGATTACAATTACGATACGATATACTAACACCCGCCCATAATCTAGCATTACATTAGAAAATACAGAATAAAAAATTACAATAATTAAACATTAAAAGTATGACAGAGTTAAAACATTACTTATACAAACAGCAAAGAACCAACAATTCATAAAATTTAACTTTAGGAAATGCCTTTGTAAACATATCAGCAATTTGCATATTTGTAGGAATATATTCAATTTTGATATTATTTTCTTTTACAACATTACGAACAAATTTTAGTTTTATATCTATATGTTTCATTCTACTATAACTACTTTCATTACTGATACATTTTATGCAAGACTGATTATCCTCTAAAATAACTAAATCCTTAATACTTACAATTTCACAAGCAATATTTTTGAACCACAACAGGTCTTGCAAACTTTTAGTTAAGGCAATGACTTCAGCTTCAGTTGAAGGTAATGCAACTGATTTTTGTTTATTACAACACCAGAGAACAGGCATGTTACAAAACATTAAAATGTAACCTGATACTGATTTTCTGTCAGTTGTATTAGCCCTCCAATCAGAATCAACATACATAGATAATTTAGGATAAGATTTTTGCATTTTATACACAAGTTTTAAGGACAAAGTTCCTTTCAAATATCTTAAGATTTTCTTTAGTGCAATCCATGCAACTTCAGTAGGATTTTCCTGCATTTGACTCAAACAATTAACACTATATAAAATATCAGGTCGTGAAATATATGCTAAATACAATAAATAACCTACAAGTTCACGGTATGGACCATTAAATGGTTTTCCATTTTTGAAATCAGATGGAGTGGATTTAGGAGAAATAGGAATATCACTAGGTTTACATTCTAGCATATTAAATTTACTTAACAATTTAATTATATAAGACTCTTGATCCATCTTTAAACAATCAGATTTAAATTTCATTTGAATACCCAGAAATTCTGAAACACATTCTGATTTTGACATATGAAACTCTTTAGAGAGTAAAGAAATAACTACATTAGTTTCATTTAAATCTGAACCTGCTATAAGCATATCATGAACATACAGAGCAATAATTATTTTATGATCAATACTATAACGAATAAAAATACAAGGTTCATTATCAAGAGATTTTAATTTTAATTTTGAAACAAATTCAAGAAACCTTTCAAATCATTGTCGCGGGGCCTGTTTCAGGCCATATAAACTCCGTTTGAGTTTACATTTTAACCCACTTTCGTCATCATAGAATTGCGGCTGATCCATAAAAACAAGTTCATTTAACTTACCATTCAGGAAAGCTGTATTTACATCCAAAACAAATGCATGTAAGTCTTCAATTAAAATCACAAAACGCACTAAACGTAGAGCTGGAATACTTATTACAGGAGCGAAAGTTTCACTATAGTCTAGTCCTACTTTTCGCATAAATCCACGGGCTACAAGGTGAGCCTTATAACGTCCATCTCTTTTGATGGTATATACCCATTTGCAGGAAATAGCTCGTTTGTCAGGTGGTAATTTTTCGAGATCCCAGACTTCGTTGATTTTCATGCTTTCTATCTCTGCATCCATAGCTTCCTTCCATAAACTTTGTTCATCAATAGGGAGAAATTTAGTATCATCAAAAGATAAAGTTTCTTGTTGGCAAAGTAATGCTTCATACACCTCAGGAGCTGGTATAACAGAGATATTGTGCTATTGAAGATCTATTACAGAGATATGTTGCTATTGTTTACCATACCGTCAGTAGTTTTGCATAGCTGAAAAAGGTCTGGTTATAGATAAAACTACGCAGTTAATCCGGTGAAGTGAAGAAGCAGAAGTAGACGACATAAGCGTTTATTTCGTAGAAAAGCATCATACGACACAGGAGCAAGATAGTCAAAAAAAGCAAGGGGAGGTACCCTACAAAAACGAAGATACCTTTTCTACAACTTCTCTGGTCAAGTAAAACGGCCGAAGTGATCAGTTTGAAAAAATACATGTACGGGTGTTGGCGCGGAAAACATGATAGAATCGCCAGTACTTGGCGAGAGAACTTTTAGAGAATAATGATGGAAGCATGTGGGAAAAAGCGATAACTGCTGGATTCTGCCTATGATTAAGCATTCTTTTGAGAGCGGTGGGGGTTGCAGGAATTCTTGCATGGAGACGAACAAGGAAAAGAAAAGAAAATAATTTTGGGATTGGCGTTTGATTTTTGCTAAAAGGCAGCTGCAATTAACGGTTACTTATGACTCGAATCTAATAACAGGGTGTGAAAAACATGAACTTGCATATTACCGTTTACATGTGGGCGAGAGATATTTTAATTAATTCTTTTGAGAGCGGATGAGAAGTGCTAATGCTTGCACAAAGAATATCGGTTATACGTTACATTACTTTAACAAGTAGAGCACAGCTGCTTATATATTTTGTCTAAGTTTTAAGACAGATGCACTTTTGATTTCATGAGAAGAAAACGGTTGGATTAGAAATATATGAACACTTGTAACTTATTTTTAGCATAACCGCAAAGTCAAGGACTGAAAAGTTTCTGATGTATGCGAGTGACGTGCATTTTAGAATAAAGAAAATAGATTCGTTATCTAAATTAAATCAGAAATAGATTTTAGTTAAAATATTGAATTTTGGTGGGGGGGGGGTGGGAATTACAGACTTTTAAAATCTATAAACTATATTTATTTATTCTTATAATTATTTATTTATTTTGTGTGTGTGGGGGGGGTAATGAATGAATATTTATGAATTTATTATTTATCTCTATTTGGGGGGGGGGAAGGGAAGCATGAAATCAATACAAACTTGTTAGATTTTGGAAGAGGAAAGGAAAGGTTTATGAGAAGATGGAGTAGATTGTTTGTTTACTAAAGGAATCGATAAAGTGTTGTTAATATGAATAAGATTTTTGACGGTATTTACAACAATATTGAATTTTTTGATGAAATCATAGCCAATAATACCTTGGAAACTAGATGAGTCTGGTATATCTACTATATAAAAATGGTGGTTGAAGTTTTTATGCTGGAGTTTAATAGAAGTTCTGATACATGCGGAAAAATCTACATCAGAATTGACTGTTTTGATGACAACACCAGTTGATAATCTCTTATATTTTAAAATTTCTTTCAATTCGTTAAATAGTGATTGTGAGAGCAACGAAATTGTACTACCCGTATCGTACAGTAAAACAATATCCTTTTTAGCAATTGTGGCCTTTACAAGGGGGAGTGATGTCGAGTCATTAACTACATTATAAATGATTTTTGTAGTATTGTTTTCATATTGTTCTGTGTTTGTTTGTGTCGTTTCATGCTTAGAAATTTTTACAATATCACATGTTTGTGTGCTTACTGAGTTTACTAGTCTATTCTGTGAAATTTTCGGTAAGGAAGGATCTGGGAAAAAACTAGCTGATGTGAATTCAGTAGTGGGATGAGGTGCAAAGCCATCAGCAAAATTACACCTCTGACTTAGTTTTCCTGTTGTTGCCTGTTATTATTGTTGTGAAATTGTCCTCGTCGTGTATTTAAGCGTTTCCATTTAAAACAGGCATGCGCTTCGTGACCACTTTTGAAACATAGCTGGCAAGTAGTACGGTTAAATTTGTATGATTTATGTGGAGAGGGGCGTTTGTTAAAATTGCGATTTTGAAATTTCCGCTTGTTGTACATGCCAGCAAATTTTGTTTTGTAAGTTGCAGCGTCTTCCTTAGTTTCTGGTTGTGTTTGGGTATTTACAGAAAGGGCATTGATTTTTCGGTCAGTTGCTTTAGCTGATCAGCGAATGTTGAATCAACTGGGGACGGGGTGGGGTAAGCATGCAAAATTTTCTCTCCGTACAAAATATCTTGTAGTGCCTGGGCCCTTAAAACAGCGGGTTGGTATTCTGTAATTCCTTCCTCTTGAATTTTAATTCTTAAATTGGAAGGAATTGTTTCCAGGAATTTCATGTACTTTATTTTGTCACGCGCATTGGCGTCGTGAATATCCGAATAAACTGTTGCAGCCAGAACGTTAAGCCTATGGGCAAAGTTTTTTATAGTTTCTGCGGGTAAGAGCGTTAAGTTTGCAAGTTCGACTGCTACTTGTGATTTGCTAGGAGGGGAAAAAATTTGCAAATTCCTTTTCAATAAAGTCTATATCATTCGAATTGGCCAAGTCAGGGTTCTGTGTTAAATATTTACATGCAGGACCAGTGAGTTTACTTTTGAGCAGAGCAATTGTTGCTTGTGGACTGTATTTATTTATTTGGCTAACAGACCGGACTTGGTCGAAAAAAAATTTGAGTGATTCATGATCACCATCGAAATTAGGCAAGTTAATAGGAATTTGTCGAGAAGACATGGTGGCCAAAAATACAGTTAACTAAACTATTGAAATTCAAGGAAACACTGCATTCACAATAAAATAACCAAAAATATCAATATACACTAGCAGATAATAAATATAACATGAAAGAAAAAAAAATGTAAACTGCATTTATATCATAATAAATAATAATAGTAAATCACTGTTTCTTTCTAGCGTATAGATCCCTAACGCTCATTTTTAATTCCTTTTTAAAAAGTAACAGCGAAGAATTAGGGAAAAAAAAATCCTTATTTTTTTTTAGTATAAAAAGTAAAAATTCATGTAAATTATTTAAATTATTATGAATGAAACATAACATTCCTTTTATTCATTTAAAAAAATGAAACCAATATTGCAAGACAATTTAAGTTATTTTTTTTCTAACTGGCTTACTAAAAATTAAAAACTCAGATTAATATTTGTATCCAAAACACCTTAAAAAAACAATCTTGCCTTAAATATTCATAAAAATATCGTATTTTAAAACAACTCAAACAAAAATACAAGATAAAATAATCATATTTATACCATTTGATGTGAAAGTTCAAAAATTAAATTAAATTAAATTTCATCCTGCATATTTAATTAAGAAGGTTTTGGTAAAAAGGCAAACACAAAAATTAACTAAAATTCTGTTATTAAATATTCTTTTACGAATAGAAGTGCAATAATTTTAACCAAATAACACATTTTGATGGTGAGAAATACCACCATCTAGATCTAAACTAGCACACACTATAAACAAAAAAAGTATTTGGTTTTTTTTCTGCATATTAGCAGAGTATTTGGTATCATTTTAATCAGTGAACAGTGAACAATACAAATTAATGATCCATTTTAGGATCAGCGCATACAGATAGATAATTGTGGAACAAAGTGAACCACGGCAGTCAAGGAAATATTTGGTTTTCCGTTCCCACGAATGATTTAACTACACCTAATAAAAATGTCATGGAGAAAATTGTCAGAACAATAATATGACACATTTATTTATGAGAGCTTAAATAGGCACGAAGACCTCACAAGTCAAAGCATCTTTACCTCCCAGACACAGCACGGCGTCAAGAGGAATCGCTATTGTACCGACGGACCTATGAAACACTCAAGGGGAGTACCAAATTTCTCCCGCATGCCAATGGTCATCTCTCTAAAATCAGAGGTATGGCCGAAACATGCAAATTTTCAAGAAGTTAAAACGTATAAGGCCTTAATTTTATGTGAAAAGGGAAAAATGGTTCCATCCCTTTTTTTTTGCTCCACGAAAAGAATGTGATTTTTCTTGAGAGTTCAGATTCAAAAAAGATGGAAAAGTAGAAGGTTGACTGCTCTCTAACTAAAAAAACAGATTTTGAGTGTGTGTGCCAATAGATGGAAATGTACGCGCTAAGAAAAAGCGAAAACGCGTCAGCCATTACCTCCTGCTGTCAACGTTATCTAGTAATATAAGGTAACAAACAATCTTCCTTCACCATTGTTCCATTTTATTTAATTAAGCTATATTCTTTTAATAATACGAATTTAAGTGTGTATGAAGATCCTACCCCGATCTAAACATAAAAAGGCTAATCAAATAAATACTTCTAGGGTATGGAACTCTGCCTTTCAAAATCGAATTTTTTAATTCAGTAAGATAAACTGTAATTCTCAGAAAATAAATGTTGAGAATACAGTTCTCAACTAGGATTGAATATTTTTATTTTTTTTAAACATTTATGTTTGTTTTTAATCATATGCTTATAATTACCTTGTAAATAAACTCAATTTTATATTCAATTAATTTTAGTCAGTTTTCCTTTTGTTTACTGAATTTATTGAATTAATATTAAGTCTTTTATTTTAGGAAATGTTTTCTTTAATATTACAATCTAGGTTTTAAAATAAGCCATTATATATTTAATGTTACATAACTCTCTGCAGGTAACCTTTGATGATTGTAATTGGCTCAAAGAGGATCCGAACTTCAAAAAATAATTCACAACGCAACTTTTTCTTTTCTATAATTAATTGATAATTTGTCTAATAAAATTTTCTAAGTATAAATTATCATATCAGATCCTTAGAGTCATAGGTGCAAAATAAATACTATACGTCTCGGATAATTTAAAATACTCATATTAATCATTAACAGCAATATAGTGGTAAATCCTATGCAATCAGACTTAAATTCAAATAATTTAATTGATCACTCTGTAGCATTCCATCACATTTTACTATAGAAAAAAAATACTTATATAAAACTGACACAAATACTATATGAGAGAAACAAGAAAAAAATATATATCTATATCCCAACTAACACAGAACTTGCGGGCCACTGATGGCTACGTTAGCCTTGGCCCAAACTAGTGGATGAGGGGCCGCAATCGTTTGCCGTAACGGCAACTTAAAAAAACTGTCACGCCGGCCACAATGTGGCCGCAACACAATTGGCCATAACTACATTAAGATGCCCATAATTGTGCCACAAGTGGTTAATCATAACTGACGGATAGCATAAAACTGGCCACAGTTATACTTTAAGTGGCAATTATTAACGAAAATTAGCCACAGTTTGGCCATTAACGATCATCGTGAATAAAATCTAGCCAGAAGATCGCCACAGCCATGCCACCTGCGTTTGTTAAGAATAAAAGCTATCCCAAAGCTGGCCATAAATGTTAATTTATTGGTCATCATAAATGTAAACTAGCCTTAAGCCAGCCATCCACATACCATCAATGCTATTCATTAATTAATGCATGCCGGAAGCTAGCCACTTTGTTACCATGGATGGGCATCATTAATGTATGCAAGCCGAAAGCTAGCCACGTCGTTGCCATCATTAATGAATGCAAGCCGAAAGCTAGCCACTTTGTTGCCATCAATGGTAATCATTAATGACTGCATGCCGAAAGCTAGCCACCTTTTTACCATGAATGGGCATCATTAATGTATGCAAGCCGAAAGCTAGCCACTTCGTTGCCATCATTAATGAATGCAAGCCGAAAGCTAGCCACTTTGTTGCCATCAATGGTAATCATTAATGAATGCATGCCGACAGCTAGCCACTTTGTCGCCATCAATGGGCATCATTAATGAATGATAGCCCAAAGCTAGCCATATTCATGCCACTATTAGATATCATGAATGGAAGTTGGCCAGAATTATATTTTTTACGGTCCTCAAAAAAGTAAAGTTGAGCAAGAAAGGCCCATTTTTACTCCTTTGGCAGGGACAATTTTTTTTTCTTTTTTTAAAAGTTATTTTAAACGTCAGAATCTAAATTTACTGGTCCATAATTTTTGTCAGAAAACTATTAATATTTTATTCAAAATTTGAAAAAAAAAATAATCTATTTGAATATTTTTCTTAACAAGAGCTCATAACACCAACCTGACTTTTATACAATACATGTTTCACTTTATCATTATAATCTTTTTCAGTTAAAAACTACAATGGTGTTGTGTTATAAGCATCCCATATTAAAAAGGTCAAAATACAATAAAATCGAAAGTGTTTCAGATCTTGTATAGAATACTTTCAATCTGAAAGCAATAATAATAATTTAAAAAAAAAAAAAAGTGTCCCAATGGAGGCAAAAATTGGCCGTACCCACTCATCTCATTAGATCGGAATAAAAGGCCATATGGTTATGATTTAGTTTTTAATGTTATTCTGAAAAAGTTGCAAAAGCCATATTTGTAATTAATAAAAAAAACATTGATAACACAAGGTGTAAAATATATATTGAACGTTAAATTACTAATGATGGTGAAAATATGAAAAAAAAACTAAATTTCTTCAATTTTTAATTAAATTATAGGTTTAAACATTCTATTCAAAGGAGTAAATTTTTAAGTAGTTTCAATTTATGTTTCTTCAAGCTAATTCACCAGGTGAATTGTCCAGCCAGAATTTCCCTGCATTTCCATTGAAAATTGTTATCTAATGATTATATTCAACATCCCTTTTTCGAAGCAAATAAAAAATGCATAATGTTAAATGAGATACCATATGAAAGGATTTTCAAGCGACTTCTGACATAGTACACTCACATTTCTTTAAAACATGTATTTTGGTTAAAATTGCAAGTAATAAATTAAATAGGCATTCTTTTCAGAAATGAAATGAAAGTTTTTCCTCAAATTACTGTTGCAAAAAAAATTAAATTCCACAACAATGATAAAAAAAAAAAAAAAAAAAAAATTCAATAAAGATAAAGTGAACAGGGTTGCTGCATTGGTTTATTTTATATTTATGATAAAAAAGCAAAATTTAAATTCAAATGCTCAATTTATTATTTATTTATTTATTTATTTTCAAAACACATTATATCACCCTCTAATGCAGTTAAAATACAATTTATATATATATCTCTCTTGATATTTTCAGTCAATTTTTACTGTAACTTTGATGGAATAAATTGGATTATATTCTGGCTTTATTTTTTTTAGAAGTTTAAACATGCATCTAAAAAATATTAGATATTGCTAAAAAATATTAGGCTGCAGTGTGAAATCTTCACACAGGCCCACTAGTACATATTATTTCTGTTATCAACACCCCCTTTTCTCAGAAAATACTAAATGCACAACAATGAATGAGATGCCATAAGAAAGGATTTTGAACCAGCTTCTGACATAGTGCCCTCACATTTCGGTAAAACATATTTTTTGATTAAAAATTGCTGTTAATTAAAAATTAAATCTGCATTGTTTTCATAAAAGAAATGAAAGGCTTTCCTCAAGTTAGTGTGGCCACAAAAATAAAATACATTATATAATGCTCAAAATGATTATAAAAAATAAATACTACAAAAAAGATAAAGTGGGACATAGTTGCTGCACGGGTTTATTTTATATTTGACTAAAAAGCAAAATTGAAATGCTCAATTTATTTTTCTTTGTCCCATGTTTTTTCCGAAACAGATGATGTCACCCTCTAAAGCAGTTAATTAACTATAGATATATATATTGTTTTGTCTTTACTATGCTCGATCAGCTTTTACTGTAACTGTGATGGAATAAACGAGATGATATTCTGGCTCCACTAATGTTGTTTGAAGATAGTTTCAGCCCTTAATTTTCCTTTAGAAGTTTAAACCTGCATCTAAAGAGTATTAGATATTGCTAAAAAGTATTAGACTGCAGTGTGAAATCTTCGCACGGGTCCACTGGTGCTTTTATAATACAATTTCTTACCTGGATGTTTCTTCCAATTATCCAGCTTGAAAATAAAACAAAAACGCAGGAATTCTATTTTATAAAATTGGTAAAATGTTGACATTACTGATCATTGGTATTTAAGAATATTTTTAATGATATAACTATACATATATGTAAATTAGGTCCGTTCAAAAAATGTCATTTCACTATCTTCATCTCTTTGGCATATAATTAATCAGAAAAATGTAGCAGTATTCCTATAAAGTAATGTTTTAGTCTGTTAAGGACTCTTCCCCCCTTATACACATCATAGAACAAAATTTTAATGTATATATATTTACAAAATATTACTAATTGACAGAAAGCCAATTGTCACTATTTTCCTTCTTATGTAATCTCAAAATTGCTTTTACTAAATAAGTTTAATATTTTTTCAAAATAGTAGTGGCAGTTGATCATCTAGAACACGGCAGGTTCACCATTCATACATTAAATATTTTGTTTGTTTTTTTAAATGGACTAAACATTACTCATAAATAATAATATAACATTGTTTTTATTTTTTAAAGATTAGCAAGTAATGAGTACTGAATAATATATTTTTTAAAAATATATTACCAATAAAGAAATCTTTAAAATATTTTTCCTTCCAGCAGGAGGTATGTGACTTTTTGACTAACAAAATTTCAAACTGATTCATACAATATTATGTGAATTAAAATTTTAATATCAACTAAAAATTAATTACTACATAAAACACTTTTATTGAATTATATCTTAACCTGTAAAAAGAAGGTGGAATGTTCTTAGAACAAGAAAGAAGGGGAAAATATATAGTACATCCTTTTTAATAACATCACTTGCATAAATAAATATATATATTTAAAAACACTAGAACTGAATGTTTTTTTTTTCATATAAATTTTATTTTTCACAACAAATGTAAAATAAACCAACCAAAAAAACATTTATTTATTTATGTATTTACAAGATGCTCAAAATTTATCAGAAATATTTTACAAGAAAATTTAATCGTGTTACAATTAAATTTCTGATGTTTCTTAATTTAAGTTGATAAAGAGCTGAAAATCTACAGTCATCTTCATAGAGAACTTTTTTCTTTCCAGATTTTTATTCTTCTTTTTCTGAAAAAAAAAATAAATTTTACAAAACAAAATTAAAATGGCTTACTTTAAAAACACCACTTATTAATTAGCCATTTATAAATATAATCAGAACAGAAATTATAATTTTAAAAAACCATTTATAAAAAGCTTTGTAGTTCAAGTTATTTGTACACCATGAAACTATTTTATTGCAGTATACCTATATTTGCTTTTAACAAACACTCATAAAAGGGCAGCATTGTCAAACGACGCCTAATTCTTTTTTTTTTTTTTTTTTTTTTTTTCCCCTAGGTGCGAAACTGCATTTCATGGTGGCAATTTTATGTTATATCATATTCTCTCATTTCTTTTTGCAACCATGTTAACAATAATATTGTTTCTATTTTTATGTGTTAAGAGCAGGGGGGGGGGGGCTGTATATATTAAACACTTTATCTCTGTGTTAATCACTAAAACAAAACAAAAACAGGCTTTCTATAAATTCAAATATATAAATTCATATTCTTTACATATGATGTATGGGTGCTCTTTCTTTCATTTCATAAAAGTCGAATTGCTCACTTTGTGAATTGTTCTAGAATTTGTATTGCTAGAAACCAGCAGTTCTTTATTTTCTTCACTTTATTTTTTCACATAACTTTTCCTTCAAAATGGCTTTGTAAAGTAGGAAAATACACTGTGTACCTCCAAGCTATAAATCTGATATTATCACTCATAAAACAATAGCATTTGAATTCTCACCGTAATTTAGTTCAAAATAAGGAAAAGCAATTTTTCAACTTTTTCCCGTCAAAGTTAAAAAAGTAAAATTTAATTCAAAGTTTCTGGTTCGAATCGTATTAAAATTAGGTGGGATATAATATATCCACTAATACTATAACACTAATTACTCCAATACAAATATTGCCACAGTTATTTTATTCTAAAAACTTGATATTTGAATAATTTTAATTAATTTTCAGCAGTGAAATTAACTTGAAATTATTGAATAACAAACATGTGAATTTTTAGATTGCTAACTAAGCATAACCAAGATTCCAGGATCGAACATTTTTCATACTGTCAGTTTTACGCTTAGTTAGCAATGAAAAAAAATCATCATTTTTATTACTTGACTAGTATATAACCCCGTCAAGAATGACGGATTGTCGATCCGCGTTTCATTTTCATAAGACTTCATACAAACAAACAGCATGAAGATTTATTATAGAAAGGTTTGTATTGTAGAAAAATACATTTTAAAAATGACAAATGATTTCTACAAATAAAAATAATGAGGATATATGCACACACACAAACACACATATATATATATATATATATATATATATATATATATATTTTACTTAGTATTACATTTCTAAAATAGTTCAACGATTGGACAAAACATTCAAATTAAATATTAACAAATAATCCATGCATGAAAGTTTTTCTAAAAAAGTGTTATCAATGAGTTTCTAAACAGCTAGACTCACCACATAACTGATTGTTTGTTTATATAAGCAAAATTAAATGCAAATTACGCTGTACTATGTGTTTCTTATATTTTAATTACTTTTGGTAAGAAATAATCATTTTACAGTTTATGACCCATTATCCCGAAATCCAAAATCCGGAAGGAGAAAATACGAAAATTTTCTAAATTAGAAAATTTTTACTAAATTTTTAGATTTTCTGAAATTTTTCGAAAATTTTACCAATTCTTATTTTTTTTTCCAGTCCATTGTGTTTCAATGTCTAATCACTCAAATATTGTTAATTCGGTGGCGGGTGAACACGGTCCCCTCTTCCCGAAATTAAAAACAAATCATTTTTCTCTCAAATTTTATTTTAAAATTAATTTATATTACGAATCGTTAGAAACAAAAAAAAAAAAAATAGTTATATATTTATTTCATCAGGGGTGATTCGGTTCAAGTTTTCCTAAAAATTTAAGGCATTCGGTTTCGAAAATTTTTGTCTTCAGTCCAAAAATTGGAACATAAATATCTCGAATTTTGAACGATCGTCGCCGGAAAAATCAATTATGTCTATCGTTTACAGAAAAACAGTAGACAATTTCTTCAAATGATTGTGGAAACAACGTGAATTTCGTCAAAGGATCGAAAAAAAAAAAAAAAAAAAAAAAAAAAAAACGCAAATTTTATCGCAGGATTGAAAAAAAAAAAAAAAAAAAAAAAAAAAAAACGCTTATTTTGTTCACAAATCGCAGTAAAACGCGAATTCCGTCAAAGACTTGCGAAGAAAACGCAAATTTCTTCCAAGGACTCCGAAAAAGTGTAAAACTTCATCAATGGATCACAAAAAAAAAAAAAAAAAAAAAAAAAAAAAAAATCTGTTAAAGGATCGCAAAAAAAATCCTCGAATTTCGTCAAATAATCGCGAAAAAACATGAATTTTTTCAAAGGGTCGCGAAAAAAAAGACACAAATTTCTTCAAAGCACTGCGAAAAAATTTCTAATTTCGTTAAGGGATCGCGAAAAAAGTGAAGTTTCGTAAGATCGGAAAAAAACGCTAATTTCGTCAAAGAATCTCAGAAAAAAATCGAATTTTGTTAAAGGATCGTGAATAAAAGGCAAATTTCGTCAAAGAATAGCAAAAAACGCAAATTTCCTCAAAGGATCTCAAAAAGAAAACGCAACTTTCTTCAAAGGACTACGGAAAAACGCAAATTTTGTCAACGAATAGCAGAAAAAATGTAAATTTTGTCAACGAATAGCAGAAAAAATTGCAAATTTTGTCAAAGAATCACGAAAAAAAACGTGAATTTTGTCAAATAATCGTAAACTTCGGAAGGACCCGAAATCCGGAAAATTCCAAAACTCGGAAAGCCTTTTTGGTCCCGAGGATTCCAGATAATGAGTTTTTACGATGGAAAGCAATTTCAAAATCCGCCAGTAGATGGCGCCTGTATACTGAATCAACCTCAAATCCTCCCTACGAAATAAATCTGCTACTTCTGAAAAAAAAACCTTGCTTACAGAATTTTTTTTTTTTTTTACAGAAATGGTGATATATATGTTTTATATGATATAGTTTTTGAAGGTTTTAAACAAAATTAAAATATTTAAAAGCTTTAATATGCTTTTACAAATATTATAACAGCAGAATCGAATGTAGCATAGATTTTTTAGTAAGCCTAACATGGCGTTTAACTATGGTTGATTCGCAAACTGGAGTGGTCGCACCCGGATGCGTTACAGACAGTTTCTTGCCTTTGGATTTTATTATATAGGAGATATCTGATTTTAAAAGGAAATTTAAAAAACATGGATTTGAGCCTTCAGCTCCTCTCCAGAATCTTACATATATATATTGCAAAATATTTGGGCAAAACATAAGAATGTTTAAAAAATATCTTAAATTTAAATATCATTTTTAAAAGTTTCTTAAGAAAAAAGGGTCAAAGAAAGTATTAAAGCAGGTCCCTTTCTCCAAAGAACCTGCTTTATTTTTAATTTGTTAAAAATTATACATATAATCAAAATCCAAATTAATTTATATGACGGCATATTAAAAAAAAAAAATCCTTAATTTAGAGGTCAGAAGATTAAACAATTTTATCACCTTCTCCCCTCCTCTTCTAGATACATAGCATAAATTAAAAAAAATATTTAGCATAAATCTGTGTAATCTTAAGTATTGTCAAAGTTCATGAAAGTCAAAAACCCTGTAAACAAAAATTATTTGACACATTTCTGCAAAACTTTAAAAAATTCTCAATCTTTTTCTATTAAATTTTACAATGGGTGAAATTCACCAGTCGATCGAGTGAAAAATCTCAAATATTGTGAAATTTGTTAATTGGTCATGAAAAAAATCCCATTTGTAAGTCGGTCGCAAAATTATGTATGGACCAAATTTCCAGACTTTTCCTCCATAAAGGTGATATCTCAAAATATATCTTTTGTAAAGTTATTGACAGAACTGTAATCTTAACCGAATCTGCGATCTTAACCCAAAATAACGTGTTTTTGGTGTGTATGTGTCAGTGCTTTATGAAACGTCTTTTGCATTTCTATAAAAGATGAAATTGCACTCCTATATATACATATATACAAGGACATCTCCCTGTTTTTTTTTTTTTTTTTTTTTTTTTTTTTTTTAATTCCCACAGAACATTTTTGATCAGCTGAAGATTCGTTGCAGAACATTGTAAAATATTCTGCTTTGGGGCGCAACATATTTTGAGTGATTATTATTGCAGACCCATAAAAAAAGCAATTTTAATATTGTTTTTGGCTGTTCACTCAACAAAATTAAATGACTGGGTTTTTTTTCAAGGGAAAAAAATAATAAACACGAATGCTTCATATACACTGTACTGGTAGATATGATAAGCTATGGTTGCGGAAGGCAGTCGTACTTCACCGCCAATTCCAGGCTCTCGTGAGCCTATTTAGCGAGGTCACTACCAAAAAGGGCCGGTTTACCCAGACACCTCTAAGGAGGTGCTCTTCGGCCGGGGGTGAAGCAGGGGCTTAAGCCTCTTGTGCTTCATCACCATTTCCCAAATGAATGACGACAGAGGTCGCTGTGATGATACGGTGGAGCCTAGAGCTCCTATACTACAGGCTGAATCATACTGCCATTTAATAACCCAACAGACCAAAAACCAAGCTAAAACCGTTTAGCTTACCATACTAGTGAACGGCGAGTGACAGTAACATGGACGGCAAACACTTGCTCAGGTGGTATCCTAATGTTGAGCTGGGTTGCAATATGGCGGTTATTTTGGGAAACAGAATTGGATATGCGTCAGCTCCCCTTATAGGAGCCCGAACTCAGAGGACACCACCCCCAACACACTTGGATGGAACGCGGAAGTGAACAACGGCTCCATAGCCGGGATCCCATAAGGGAAACAGAGTCCTCAGCCAACGTTGAACACTCCCATGGCCTATTAATGTAACCACATCTTCCGATTATCAAATGCCGCACTGGTAGATATAGGTAAAATTTTATTTTTAAACATGTATAAGCCCAAAATTGTGGTATTTGTTAAATATTTTTTCACATTATACAATTTTTTTAATGAATGAAAATTACACAGTTATACTTTGGATACTAAATACAAATACTAGGAAAAGTTCTGTTCAACATAAAAAATTATAATATGCCACAGTTATTTTATTGTAAAAACTTGATATTTGAGTAATTTTAATTATTTTTTCAATTAGTTTTCAGCAGTGAAATTCACATGAAATTACTGAATAATAAACATGCGAATTTTTACATTGCTAACTAAGCGTAACCAAGCTTCCAGGCTTGGGCATTTTTCACTCTGTCGGTTTTATGCTTAGTTAGCAATGTAAAAATCTCCATGTTTATGATTTGATATTTGATTTAAATCAAAAATTTATAAAACATGGATTTGAGCTTTCAACCCCTCTCCAGAATCTTACATTTGCAAAATAATTTTGGGTAAAACATAAGAATATTTTCAAAATACCTTAAGTTTAAAAAATGATTTTTTGGTCATATAAAAGATAGTATTTAACAGCTTTTTTATTATAGTTTTAATGATGTATTGAGAATTCTTCAATTCTATAAATTACATGAATTAAATAACTTCTTTATGAAACATGTAATTTGTACTCATTTTATATATTCCTTTGTGATTAATTTTAAATCAAGGTGACAAGAATATTTTTGTCTTAAAAGTTTTAAATCAAAGTTAACAATGACTTAATTATAGTTTCCCATATATAAAACACAGTAAAAACTTTATGAAACTCACACAAGAGATAGAAATGAGGATCTCCTTTTAAATAACATTAATAAATCATTTTGAAAAACTTGCTTTCTAAAATTATGTTAAGTATGTAAGTTTAAACTTGCCAGAAAAATTTAAGTATGTGATGTGCATAATACAAAATTTTATTAAAGTAAAACAAAAAACCTTTTATTTACTATTTTTCCTGTCAGTTTTCTTTCTTTTGTAATATATAATGAATTTTGAATTCAAACACACCTTACCTTGCACATGTAAAAATATTTTAATAGCTTTTTTTTTTTTTCCTATAACTTTTAAGAGTAAAAAATAAGTACATTCTAGCTGTAAAAAATGGTTAAAAAGTGTAAATTTTACACTTAAAGTGCAAAGGTTGGCAAGCTTTGTAAAGAGCTTTAACGTTTACCAACAGTATGCAGCTAAAATACAAGAGTGCACTTCTATTTTATGAATGTGTGAAATTAAATTTACTAATGTAAATTGATCAATACAGACAAAATTTGGAGCCTAGTTAGGAGACCATCCCAAAATTCTTCCTAGTAAAGCAGGTCCCTTCACAATATATACCTTTTAATAAACAGGATGTCTTCCCAATTTTTTTTTAAATAACACAGGCACCTTAAAAAAAATTGAGTTTTAAAAAGGAAGAAGTTTTTAAAAACAAATTTGTTTTTGCATGTGGGGTAGCAATACTTTTAAATAACTCTGAAATTTTCTGAATTGCCTATTTTATAAACAATCTATAAAAACATTCTCTTCATTGTTAATTTTTATTTTGTTATGTTTCAAAATGTGTAATTTGCAAACAAATTGAAACGAAAACTTTAACAGAAGGACTTAAAGAAGTTATCAATAAACGTTTGGTTCAAATTCGAGTAACTAAATTTCATATTCATTACAAAATGTTATCTTTCACAAAAAAAAAAAAAAAAAAAAAAGAGAGAATAAATTTCACACAAATAACTTTTACTTTTCTCAAAATGGGCCCCAAGATAAAAGCCCTGCATTATAAACTGCGTAAATTGACAACTTACCTTTGCTTGAATGCCAAACGAGTTTATGCAGCACAACCATCTTTTTTAAACCATCTATCTCTGCTGCCATGTCTTAACTGCGCCACCACAATCTCCTGAAAAATATGAAAATAAACTATAATAGGTTGCAATATTAAGCATTAGGGTGGATCGAAAAAACCAAAATTTATATAATCGAAACATAATAGTGCGGGAAAGTTGCCATTGGTAATAAGGAATAAATTCGCAAATTATTACACCAGATGGTTAACATATTTTACTGCCGCAAGGGGGCCAAAATTTCAAAAAATCACAAAAAAATTATTTTTTTGAAAAAATAAATTACTCAACCATAACAATACAATTTTTAATAGAATGAAACAGTTACTTCAAGATGTTAATAATATTCCAATAACATTTTATTATGGGGAAGTCATTGGAACAGATGACTTAAACGCCCTCAGGTCCGCCATTTTGTTTTGTTGGCGGAACCAGTTTTTCGCCAACAAGAATTTGTCGCCAAGTGGTCATTTTGGGCTATTTTAGGTTTTATTTCTTATTTAATTTTGGAATATATACAGATTAAACATAAAAAAGGAAAATTCAAGAATTTTTCACTGAATATTGAGCAAATGGCAGAAAAGTAAATACAGTGATAATTAAAAAAAAACGCAATGATTCATTATTAAACCAACATATCTCTAAAAATACAGACATTAAAACGTATATCCTATAGTTTAAAAAACAAACCTCGAAACAAAATTTGAGAAAACAAACATCGACAAACAGAAAAATCAAAAATCCTTACATAAATTTCTAAAATACATCTTAATAACAAACCACCATTAACAAAAAAAACACCAGAAATTGAAAAATCCAGCCTCCGTACATAAATTGCAAAAATACATCTTTAAAAAAACAAACAAAAAAAACACCTGCAGAATTAATTTGAAAAATTAAACATGGATACATCCATTGAAAAATCAAATCACCGTGCATAAATTGCAAAAAAATACTTCACGTTTCAACGAAAATTTCTTGAATTTACCTTTTTTATGTTTAATCTGTATATATTCCAAAATTAAATAAAAAATAAAATTGAAAATAACGCAAAATGCAATTGCACTCCAGAAATAGGCCTAACTCGCGAAACCTTGAAACTGCCTTTGGCTCTCAAAATTTGCTGATATTTCAGAACAAAATCACCAACTACTGGTAAACTACCAACATAAGCCATTATCAATCCAAAAAAATAATCAAATATTAATAATAATAATAATAATAATAAAAAGTTGGAATTATAATACAATCTGATCAAAGATACCACGTGGAAAAAAAAACAGTCCAGAAAAAATGAACACAACTTCTCACTTGTACACTCACAGAAGAAATGAGGAGAAAAAAAAATCGGCTCGGAGATTAATGAAGGGTTGCCATAAGGCAAAAGTCCGCCCGGTGTTCAGATCGGCAAATACATCACAAAAAAAATGGCCGCGATCTGAGGGCTTATACGCAATTTGTTCCAAGTCATTTCTATTACCGCCGCAAGGGCGGTCAAAATTTTGAAAAAAAAAACGGCAAAAATTTCAATTTTTAGTTTTTTCTAATTTTCCCAATTTTTATTATATATCTACAATTAAATAAATTTACATCATATCTAGTAAAAACTTATGTCTAGTAATTTTTATCATGGGCATAACCAATGAAGGGCGAGAGGGGTCCCCCCCACCTAAATTTGCGAAAAAGTCTTTTTGAAGGAATTTTAAGGAATTTCTGGGAAATTTTGGTAATTTTTGTTGTAGGGTGTCCCTATACATAAATTCCACATAATTTTCCACTTTTCGGGACACCCTACAAAAAAATCCATAAAAATTCACGGAAAATCCCCAGAATCCTTTAAAAAGCCCCCTTCTCTCAAATTTAGGGGGGGGGGGCTTCTCGCCCTTATTTGGCTACACCATGATCAAAATTATTAGACATTTATAAGTTATTACTAGGTATGATGTAAATTTCCTTAATTGTAGAAATATAACAGGGCTTGAATTTCAAGGCGTGATTTGCGCCTAAAATTTTGAAATCCCTCCCAAAAAATTTCAGCATTTTCGCAGAAATTTGCGTTATTTAATTTACCTGCAACCGAACGATAAATTTCGTGATTTTTTTTTCCCGCAACCAATTGACGAACTTTGCGTTTTTTCCGCGACTGATCGACGAACTTTACGGTTTTTTCCGTGACAGATCAACGAACTTTGTGTTTCTTCCGCGACTGATCGACGAACTTTATGTTTCTTCCGCGACTGATCGACGAACTTTGTGTATCTTCCGCGACTGATCGATGAACTTTGTATTTTTTAAGCGACAGATCGACGAACTTTGCGTTTTTTCAACCACAGATCGACGAACTTGGTTTTTTAAGCGACTGATTGACGAACTTTTCGTTTTTTAAGCGACTGGTCGACGAACTTTGTGTTTTTTAAGCGACTGGTCGACGAACTTTGTGTTTTTTAAGCAACTGGTCGACGAACTTTGTGTTTTTAAGCGACTGGTCGACGAACTTTGCGTTTTTTAAACGACTGATCAACGAACTTTGCGTTTTTTCTGCGACAGATAGACGAACATTGCGTTTTTTAAGCGACTGATCAACGAACCTTGTGTTTTTTGGGGACAGATCGACGAACTTTGAGTTTATTCCGCAATCGATCGACGAAATTTTCTTTTTTTCCACGACTGATCGACGAACTTTGCGTTTTTGGGCGACAGATCGGTGAACTTTGTGTTTTTTCCGCGACAGATCAATGAACTTTGTGTTTTTTCCGCGATCGATCGACGAACTTTGCGTCTTTTCCGCGTTTGATCGGTGAATCTCAATCAAATAAAATCTAAATTCAGAAATTTATTTAACAACCTAATTGTTAAGGGTCCCTAACATATTTAATGGAACTTGAAAAATACACTGCATATATAAAACTTAACTTTCTTCCCTTTTTTATAATAAAAATAAACATTTTACACAATCATTCTCAGTTGACTTAATTTTTTCAATGGTATTTTGTCATGTCTGCATTAATGTAATTCTTTAAATAGCATGTAAAATAATAGTGGGGTTTAAAGATTTATTTTTCTCCCTCCCAAACATTACAACTCCCCTTCATTTAAAAATGTTGGTAGGGAGACTCCCCTCCTTGGAAAAATTTAATTTCGAGCCCTGTATAATAAAAATTGGGAAAATTAAAAAAAAAAAAACTGAAGATTAAAATTTTGGCCGTTTTTTTCCAAAATTTTGACCGCATGAAATGATTTTACCGTAATACAATTTTATTGGAATATTACTAACATCTTGAAGTAACTGTTGCAATCTATTAGAAATTGTATTGTTATGGTTGGATAGTTTAATTTTTTTGTTCGAAAAAATCAGTTTTTTTTTTTTTTTTTTTTTTTTTTTTTTTTTTTTTTGCGATTTTTCAAAATTTTGGCCCACTTGCGGCAGTAAAAGATATTAACCATTTGGTGTAATGTTTTGCGAATTTATTCCTTATTACCAATGGCAACTTTCCCACACTATTATGTTTCCATTATATCAATTTTGGTTTTTTTCGACCCACCCTATTAAGCATTTATCATATTCAACTAGAAAATTAAAAAGAAAAAGTATAACTGATTAATGTATATAACTGATGCCAGTGAATCATTTTCTTCTTTTAAATTAAAACTTATTTCAACATGCACACACACATAATAATTTGTATTAAATAAAATGGCATCTTTTCTAAATATTGCTATGGGGAGGAAAAGAAGAAAAAAAAAATTCTGAATCAGCCACACCAGCAGAAGTGCTGTGCACTTAGACTGTTTTAAATTTTTACACGCATATGCACTATAGCGCTTTTTACTGAAATTATGGTACTGAAAAAGAAAAACACTGCAGAACATAGTATAAAAGATGGAGATAAATTATAATTCCAGGAAAGTAATTAAGGAAGATAATTGATACAATGTGTGGTACTTTTCGGTTAGCCAGACACCAGTGATATATATGCATGTATGTACTTGTACCTTGTACGCATCATTGGCACCCGGCTAACCGAAAAGTACCCAATGTTTTATTTACATAAAATTAAAAGTGTAATATCAGACAGGCCCCCTCCTCCTAATATTTTGGATGGGTGTAAAAAAAAAATGTAACAGTAAAAGATATTAGTAGTATTAACAGTAAAAGATATAGTATAACAATGTGCAACTATTTTGAATTCCAAGAAAGAAATTGTATGCTTTGAGAGTATGTTGTCACAAACACAGAAAGAAAATTTCAGACTCGGGGGAGATGAGGTTAAAAAAAAATACTTACAAAGGCTTAAAACAAGTTTTAAAAAGGAAGACGTCCTTAAAGACAAATTTGTTTTTGCATGAGGGTTGAGGGACGATGCAATACTTTGAAACAAAAAAAGATACTTTTCGGTTAGCCGGGCGCCAGTGATATATCTACATATATAAATACATATGTATATACCTATATATGTATATACATACATATATGTACATAAATATATGTATATATATATGTATGTATATCCAGACATATGTGTATATACATAGATATATGTATATATACATGTATGTATATCACTGGCACCCGGCTAACCGAAAAGTACCCAAAAAATTATGTATACTTTCATTAGGAAAAAAAACCCATTAAAAATTAATCTGGTTTGTTATTAAAAAAATATTTACAACAAGAAAATATATTAAAAGCAACTGTTTATAAAAAGTTTGGGTCCTTTTCTGTTATACCAACACCATTGTCGCCAAGCATAATAATCGGCACAAAAGGAAATTCACATGAAACGAATCATTTGAGAACAAAAATAACATTGTTGGCACAAATTTAAGCACTTAAAAATAAAACGTTTGAAAATTGCAATACATATATGCACTTAAAATAAAAGAACAAATAAATATTACATAAGGTAATAAAATAAAACTATTTAAACTGCAGGCTTGAAATTGTAAATGTCTTTTAGGATTGCTGTAAACATTTCATTTTTTAAATGAAGATGTTTATGAGTTTTTTGATAAAAACTTTTTTTTTACGTATCTAAAGTCCTAAAACAATTTTATTGTCGCTTCTACATCATCAAGTAACAGCTTATGGTAAAATTCCTTTCAGTGTCAATAATAAATGCAAGTTATAATTTAATAAATATTTTCTATTTGAAAAGTAGCAAGTTAAGATGTTTTGTGAGGTTATGATTAAATAATAATAATAATAAAAGATTCACGTTCAATAAATAGTCCAATCAGAATGTTTGGTACAGTTTGCAATAAAAAATTCTTTACACGGTTAGGGTAGAAATAAATGGCAGATTAGCATATATTTTGGCAAGTGTTGGTATAACAGAAAAGTACCAAGTTGTGTTCCTATTACACTCTGATAAGTGGAATTTAAAAATTAAATCAGATTACTTAGCTTTTCGGCTAAACCAAAACATTTTGGGCACTATTGCCATGACTAATTAAAAATCACATTAATGAATTAAAAAGAAATTACCTACTTTATTAAAATCTTAAAAATAAGTGAAATTTTGCAAATGGTCATTAATTAGTACATAAAATTCGAAGTTTTCTATTACTATCAAAACAAAAATATGCCAGTATCATCAGAAAATACAGAATATATATATATATATTAGTTAATTAAAACCAGATCTTAACATATGAAGTAAAATTTCACTGAAAGACACTGGAGCTGTAAAATATTATTTTCCGCTTCCTGACTGGTTTAAGATTGTCAGCAATAAAGCAGATTATAAAACAGGCAACGGAGAATTATGAAAAAAATAAAAGCTGAATTTTTATTGGTTATTTTTTTTCATAAACCAAAAACGTCCGAGATTGTTCATTACCGACACATTTTACTCCGATATGTATATATAATTACAATCAACTTATTAATAGCATATTCAGGGCAGATGTAAGATCAGTAAAGAACTTTTTTTTATACACTTCTGTAGAATTAAGTCGCATAATAAGCAAAGCAGAGTTTAAGAATTTAAGAGAATAAGCAAGCAGAGAAAATGCAGTTAATTTTACAAAATTGCTGATGCTTCTTCTCAGCTTTCTTTATCTTGAACTTAAATCTGTCCCTAAGAATGATGAAAATTAATTTTTAACTAACTCTTGGAATAATATAGAAAAATAATCTTACCTAATTTGTAAATCAAAATATCCAAAAACAATGACGAGACATAGACGACGCCATGATAATACCAGGCAAAATCAAGCAAGGAAAAATGTAAACATCCTACGATGACGCTGCCAAAAAGACATAAAAAATCCCTACGAACCCGCAGAAAAAAAGCTATATTTCAATAGATTTTTTTTCAAGGTTTTTTTTATCTTCAAAATTTCTCATACAATATTAAATAATTTTAAAAGTGGAAATTTTTCAATGCTGATTATTACAAAGCGGAAAACATTTAAAAATATATTTACAAAAATCCCCACTGGGAAAAAAAATGTGTCGGAAAAGGGAAATCTTAGTCTCATCTTTCCCTGGCTTGCCGTGTAAAAGGAGAGGAGGGGGGGGATCGGTATTTGCTATTATTGCTTATTTAAGATATTTAAGATATTTTTTCCTTTTAAATCAAAATTTTGAATGTTTCAAAAAATGAAAATAACTTATTTTTTGGAACTGATTTATAGATAATATACAGATAATATAAAATCAACCCCCCCCCCTCCCCCCCAAAAAAAAATTTTTTTTTTCTTTCTCGTTTAACAGTAACTGTTTTTTGGCAAAGTGGCATTTATTTCTTTTGACAAATATTTTTTCATTGAAATTGAAATTGAAATAAATTCCCATTTATCATTAATTTTTTTAATATCTTTATATAATATGTATGTCTAAAGATTGCAATATTCATTTTCATTCTAGGTGTTCACAAAAAATATTCATTTAAAAATATTAATGCATACTTTAAAAGCAAAATCATTAACAGTTTTTATGATTTTTTTTCCCATAAAAACTTTTTAAATTAAAGAAGGGTACTTTTTGTGTATTTTTTATTGCATAAAATATTTAAATGCAGCATATTTTATCGTTTCACATAAATCTAGGTTTAAAATAACGAAAATCATCTTATAAAATGTGAAGTAAAAATACTTTTTCTTTCTTATAATAAAAATGTCGAGAACATTATACTGGGCCACTGACTTTTAAACGATGATAGATTTGTATATCTTGGCCGCAAACGTACTTTCATTCGCTATTGGGCACTGAAATTGCATTAAGTTTCCCCGCCATTTGCCCGTTAACGATTTGGCGCTAGACATCCGGTGGGCGGGCGCGTCAGTTGAAATACATTAATGGCTGGATACAAATTCCCGCAAACTTTTTTGGCCACAACGTTTACAGCATGTGGTCAAAAATCTCGTGTTTGTTGGGATATCTCTTGCAATAAGTAAATAATATATGTATTCATGTAACTGTTTTTTTTTAATTGTATTTTTGATGAAGACATACTGTTTACATTTATTCACAAACACACAAACTTAGTAGACGTTGATTATTTCAGTAATAAACAGCGTATTTTTTTTTAAGAATAATGAGTGAAGAACGAAAGTCGTAAATTATTATCACCAGAGTTGCCTTCTCTGTTTTTTTTTTTACTTAACTTTCACTTTATGTGCCCTAATTTGTGAAAGCATATGAGGCACATTGACGTTTCGTTTCGCGCAGCTAATTTAACACAGTTGGCGAACGGTATGCACAGCTGAAAACACAGACAAAAATCAAATACGTTGTCAACGAAACACTTATTTTTAAAAAAAAAACACTAATCTTGAACGTCCGCTATTTGAAGGCGCGCACAACACACGGAACTTCATCAGAGGGGGGGGGGATGCACTGGAGAACGAAACGACACTCATAACACGAGTCACGTCTTGAGTCCGAAGCGATGAGGGGGTGGAGAGGGACTCCAGGCAGCGACAATAAGAGAGCAGGTGACAGAAGAGATGTGGGGGTGGCGCGCTTCAGGTAGAGGTTGTCAACAACATATGAGGTGACTCTAGCATGTCCGCTCTGAAACGGAGGGGGTCCTTCCACAGACGACGGTGCGGTGGTGTGCAGGGCTGCACTTCCAGGGGTAGTTCAGAGAAGCTGTATTTCAAAGTTCCACATCGTTGCAGTTGAAAAAAAAATATGCATCGTTGAATTATAGTACCTCGGTACCTCCCCTTATTGGAAGAAAAATTAAGTCTCTAAGTCGAGCGAAACCGGCGGATGCACCAAGAACTATAACAGAGATATTGTGCTATTGAAGATCTATTACAGAGATATGTTGCTATTGTTTACCATATCGTCAGTAGTTTTGCATAGCTGAAAAAGGTCTGGTTATAGATAAAACTACGCAGTTAATCCGGTGAAGTGAAGAAGCAGAAGTAGACGACATAAGCGTTTATTTCGTAGAAAAGCATCATAAGACACAGGAGCAAGATAGTCAAAAAAAGCAAGGGGAGGTACCCTACAAAATTGAAGATACCTTTTCTACAACTTCTCTGGTCAAGTCAAACGGCCGAAGTGATCAGTTTGAAAAAATACATGTACGGGTGTTGGCGCGGAAAACATGATAGAATCGCCAGTACTTGGCGAGAGAACTTTTAGAGAATAATGATGGAAGCATGTGGGAAAAAGCGATAACTGCTGGATTCTGCCTATGATTAAGCATTCTTTTGAGAGCGGTGGGGGTTGCAGGAATTCTTGCATGGAGACGAACAAGGAAAAGAAAAAAAAATAATTTTGGGATTGGCGTTTGATTTTTGCTAAAAGGCAGCTGCAATTAACGGTTACTTATGACTCGAATCTAATAACAGGGTGTGAAAAACATGAACTTGCATATTACCGTTTACATGTGGGCGTGATATATTTTAATTAATTCTTTTGAGAGCGGATGAGAAGTGCTAATGCTTGCACAAAGAATATCGGTTATACGTTACATTACTTTAACAAGTAGAGTACAGCTGCTTATATATATTGTCTAAGTTTTAAGACAGATGCACTTTTGATTTCATGAGAAGAAAACGGTTGGATTAGAAATATATGAACATTTGTAACTTATTTTTAGCATAACCGCAAAGTCAAGGACTGAAAAGTTTCTGATGTATGCGAGTGACGTGCATTTTAGAATAAAGAAAATAGATTCGTTATCTAAATTAAATCAGAAATAGATTTTAGTTAAAATATTGAATTTTGGTGGGGGGGGGGAATTACAGACCTTTAAAATCTATAAACTATATTTATTTATTCTTATAATTATTTATTTATTTTGTGTGTGTGTGGGGGGGGTAATGAATGAATATTTATGAATTTATTATTTATCTCTATTTTTGGGGGGGGAGGGAAGCATGAAATCAATACAAACATGTTAGATTTTGGAAGAGGAAAGGAAAAGAATTATGTTAACTTGTTAAATTTTTTTTTGGGGGGGGGGGTTAGTTGAACTGAAAGCAAGATATATGACAAACGTCTTTGTCATAGCTGGATACCGAATAGGTTGTTTTTTTGATCTCTCGGATTTTCTCATTTTATCTTCTTTCTCTTCAGAATCCTCGGATTCTTCACTATTTCTTTCTTGAGCATCTGTGTTAATTAGATCAGTCAATTCTGAATTTTCCACTATGTGTTGTTTTGCGTTTATGGTATGCTTCTTCTCTTCATCAAATTTGACATTTCTTGATATAGTTATGTGTTTCGTCTCAGGATCTAACAATCGATATCCCATTGAAGATTAACCCATGAAGATCATATGTTTAGACCTATCATCAAGCTTCTTACGATGAACGGAAGAAACTAACATGTAGGCACTGCATCCAAAAACACGTATGTGCTTCAAATCGGGATCTTCTCCAAATTTTAAGAAATACGGCGTTAAGTTCTCAATGGAGCTGCTTGGCATTCGATTTTTCAAGTAAGCTGCTGTAAGTATAGCTTGACACCAAAAAGTCTTATGTAAATTTGATTCAGCAATTAAAGCCCTTCCTATATCCAGGTGCGATCTATTGCATCTTTCAGCAACTCCAATCAAAGCTGGGGCGTATGGAGGAGCGGGATCAATCACTATACCAAGATCTCGAGTGAAATTCACTAAATTATTGTTTAAATATTCTTTTCCGTTATCACATCTGATTTTCTTTACTGTAGGATTAGTTTTTAAGAAAACTTTCAATTCTTCTGAAGCTTCACTTTTATGCTTCAATAATCGAACTTCAGTAAATCGTGAAAAATCATCTATGACAGTCAGAAAATAACATTCACCAGAAAAAGTTTTCGAAACAATAGGGCCACATATGTCAGAATGAATAGCAGTCATTTGGGTACTTTCTCTTTTCCTAGGTCATCTTCCCATTGGTGTTGCACTCTGTTTTGCTTGAACACAAACATCACAACAAGAAAGGTGTATTGGAAGTTTCATTTCCTTCAACACTTTGGCGCTTGGATGGCCCATTCTGCGATGCCAAATTTCAAAATCGCTTTCTTTTGATGTGAGAACAGTTTCATAATTTGGGACAAAATAACTAACATATTGTCCATTTGAATCACGTTCATCAAAACAAAAACGATTTCTTCCTTTTTCTATGAACACCTTTTCATTCTTGAAAATAGCTGCATAATTTGCGTTTTCGATTTTTCTAACGGAAATCAACTGCCCACTTAAATCTGGTACATAAAGAACACTATTTAGTGTTATTTCCATTCCGTTTGATAATTTTCCAATAATATTTCCAACATCTTTAATTTCAAGATTCGTTGTTTTCGACGCAAACTTAATAGTTCCTGAAGATGTTTGTAAAGACGTGAAATATTTCCAATTAGAGCACATATGGGAAGTCGCTCCAGAATCTACTATAAATTCATTCTTTTTAAGGTCCCCCGCAACAAAAGATACCGCTGAAGAAGCAAATTTTTCCTCATTTGAATTTTTAACAGCTTTACAGTTACGTTTAAAATGGCCAGGAAGTCCACATTTGAAACAAGTAAGTTTCTTTCTACAATATTTAGCTATGTGCCCCTTTGAATTAAAGTTTTTGCACACATATTCTTTGCGAGTTGATACAAACGCGGTATTATCATGAGCAGTTTTGGACTACACTTTTTCTTTCTTTGAGTCGAGCAGAAGTGCTTCAGCTTCTAACAGCCTTCGTGTGACAACATGTAAAGTCAAAACAGTATTCGGTTGATTTGCTAACGCAGTTTTAACATTTTCAAATTCTTGAGGCAACGACATTAGAATATAAACAATAGAATCGGTTTCAGTTACTTCAGCACCGGAAATTATAAGTTCCGAAATTAATTTATTTATTTCATCAATGTGACTTCTCATCGACACAACACGATCCGTTTTAATAGTTGCTAACCTCTTTCTAATTAAAATTTGATTAACTGCACGCTTGGTATCATATGTTCGTTCTAATTTATTCCATATCTTGTGCGCAGTATTTTCTTCTTGCAATGATGCAAGAACCCCATCGCTTAAAAGCGATAATAATAAAGCATAAGCCTTTCGATTTTACAACTTCCACAGTTTCAGTTGTCGCTTCGTTGTCTAAAAAATTATCCAAATATTTTGCCGCCAATATGGCTTTCACACGCCTTTTCCAAACAGAAAATTTTTTACCGTCGCCGTCAAAAAGAGCAACTGCGTACAATTCTTTCTGACTTTCCGTCGCTGGGTGAAAAAAAAACAGAAACAAAAGAAAAATAAATTTTCTCTCTCAAAACCACAGCAATAAATATGAAAAGGGACTAGCGTCGCTCTGTCTACGATTTTAACCAAGTTCTGCTGATAAAATAACAAAGCAAATAAACAGACGAGGCCTTGGATCGAATATATATTGAGTTACAAAACATTACACAATGACAAAAACATAGTAACTGAAATGAAAATTGAACATCACATATATTTATAAATTCGTCTGAGATTCTGCAGTCATGTTCCCGGACGTGCAAGAAAGCTGACACAAAAGTATAATCCAATAAAAATTAAGATATAATTCTACGATTACAATTACGATACGATATGCTAACAATATCATTATAAAAGAATAAATAATCCATGCATCAAAAAATGTTTTACTTTATATTAAACCTTAACATTCAAGTAAAAAGCTACCATAAAGATTTGAGAATAATAATGAAAAATAATCATACTACACATAAACTACATACTCAACAATTATTAATATTTCAACATTTTCCAACATTAATAATTATTGAATGTGTCGTTTTCTTAGTTTTTAGCATCAAACTCCTCTATTTTCTCTTCTTACTCTTTTTTCTTCTTGATTTCGAGGCTTCATTAAAACTTTTGGATTTGTTTTGAACTGTCCGCACTCTACTCTTGTCCTGGACTCCAACTGCATGAGTTTTGAGGGCAACATTATTGGTTTTAAGGCCTAGTTTAAAATCATGCCGTAAGATGCATAAAATCTCAATGTTTCTATCACTCTTTACGTGACCTAATAATGAAAGAAATAAATGATTATAGAATATAGAGGGACATGCATCCTCTTAGATAACATTTTATGTTCAACAATAAGGGTGACAAAGTGCCAGCTACATTCTTTGGTATAAAAGCATTTAAAAAACGAAAATACTTTTGATACAGCCTAATATTTTTCCTAAATTAATATTTGCCATATTTAAATGATTATAGAAAATAGAGGGACATGCATCCTCTTAAATAACATTTTATGTTCAATAATAGGAGTGATAAAGTGTTGCAAAGCTACATGCTTTGGTATAAAAGCATTAAAAAAAACGAAAATACTTTTGATACAGCCTAATATTTTTCCTAAATTAATATTTGTCATATTTAAATGATTATAGAATATAGAGGGACATGCATCCTCTTAAATAACATTTTATGTTCAATAATAGGAGTGATAAAGTGTTGCAAAGCTACATGCTTTGGTATAAAAGCTATTAAAAAACGAAAATACTTTGGTTACAGCCTAATATTTTTCATGAATTAATATTTTCCATATGTAATAAAGAATTTCTGTGTTTAAAAATATCGGCAAAATATTTAACAATAAATCTGGTATTTAATTCCCTCGAGGCAAACAAACCTTTTTTATTTTGTCTTTATGTTTAATATTTAGATTCCATACTTTCTTTTTAAATATGATCATATAATTAAAAAAAAATTCATAACTCACGAAAAGTTTAATAGAAAGAAAATAACACTTAGCGATTAAATTAAACTTCACAATTTATAATTTCACTAAATATAATACACATTGTTATCTCCTTAAATTTATACTTAAATTTTAGAAAATGTCTATTTCTTATCTATTTGATCATTATTTTCTATTTACCCTAACGTACTGCTAATCTCATAATTTTATTATAAATGCTATCTAATTGCACATAAATCTTATTTGTATCTTTAAAGCTTAAAGATTAATTAAACGCAGATAAACTTCTTAATGATCACGTAGATAAAACACTATTATATGTTAATTTGATTTTAAATTACATAATTTGCAAAGCTATATTGCGTTCAACAAATGCATGCCGTTATAATTTGCATCTGACATAGCTTGTAACATAATCAAAGAAACTTTATTTAAAACAAAATACTTGCCATAGAAGTATTTGTTTTCTCTTTCAAAGATAAACATTATCTAAAGTATCAACAAATCATCAATTTACATATGTTTACAATCTTGTAAATGAATAGCACTTGCGTAATCCCTTAGAAAATTAGATATTGCTTGAATCAGTTATAAATTAACAATCGAAATTGGAATTTTATTATGTATAAGCAAGGATTATTTCAAGGAATACAATTTTATTAGAAACTCTATGTATATAATCATATCAAATTGCCTATATTTTATTAACCTTTTGTTTATAAGGTGTTATTAAATTTATAATGTAGAATTTAAAATATACAAGCAGAGATTGTTTTCCTAATGTTTGAATGAAATTACCCCGATTAAAAGAAAACAAAATTTTAACTAACATTTAAAAGGTAGACATTGGACATGAGAAATATGTATTTTCTTTAAAAAATCACTTTTTTACGTTTCAGTTGTATAAGCTCAATAAAATTTTCATTTTGAACTTAATTTGAATTGTTTAGATATTTAATTGAATTTTATTTGATATAAATTTTTAATTTTAATTTATTTTTTAATTTATTTATTTAACAATTTCATGTGCGAAGTACATTAAAATGGCTATATTATCATGATGTTAAAATATGATAAAAATACAACATTACATTGGAAAATAGGAGATAATTTGGTGCATATAAATATGGAGATATAGGAATGTTCACTGTCAATGTTCATTCAATGCTCAGAGAAAAACTATCGTACAGAATCACAAAAAATCATATTGAAGAATATAACTAATATAAATTATATGTCTGTGCATATTATACTGGTAGAACTTAACTTTTAATTATATAAACGCATCCAATATTTTTGATACAATAGTAATTACTGAAATGCGATTTAAATATATTTAGAATTACTTCTGAAGATTATTTTATTCTCTCATAACCGTTATTAACTGTATCGGAACCCGCTCGCAAACTTTTGGCTTAAGTTTTAAACATAGATATATGGTTAAAATTTTTATTGGTATATTTTTTATTTATTATCCAACAATCTTGTCGCTTTGTCTTTCATTTACATAATTTCATAAATTTAAGTGAGCTTCAATATACGATTTAAATGTGCATAGTGATGTAATATAATAATATAAACTTTTACGAAAGAGAAAATATTGTGAATTTTTATTGAAAGAATTTCATATGCTTCACTCGCTTTTAACTATTTTATTAGAAAAAAGTATTGTGATTTATGTTTTACTGGGTTATTTAACAATAAGTTTATGAAACTTTCCGTAAAAATATATTTTCTTTCTACTTTCTATCATGCTTTTTTCAACTCAAACATTTCTTATAAAAACTGTTTTTGAAATATTTTTGTTGAACATTCAAGCAACATATGTTTGATCTACTGAATGTAAAAATACTCACTCTGCGTTATGTATTGCTCTGTCTTTTCTGCTATCTGTAAGGACGTGAATTTTATGTTATTCCATGTTATTGCAATTTTCTAAAGTGCATTTTAACGTTTACGTCATCCTCAACAAAAGCACAATTAATATGTTTCTATGCAGGTAAAACTATTAATTCTACTATGTAGACACCAAATAAATAACTTGTCACTATCCCCTCTACTTGAAATGTGTAACTATTTAAATGGAAATTGTTTCAAAAACAAATGACAAATAATTTTTTTTTTGTATTGTCTCTGAATTAGAATGAATAGATATATTTTTATATTGTAATTAAGAGAAGTTGCATTTATGAGTTAGATTAATTATGTAAAACATTAAAATATTTACATTTACAATTACATAAAATAAACTTTACCTAAAATATGGTGTCATCATTTTTATTACACATTAGCCAAAAAAAGTTACTATTTAAATGTCAATAATTACATACAAATATGGCATATAATTTTGATATGTAATATATCTGAATTAAAATGAATAGGTATATTACTATATTGTAATGTAGTAAAATTGTCTTTATAAGTTAGAGTAACAATTCAAAACCTTTTAAAAATTATATTTACAATTACATTAAATAAACTATAATTAAATGATAGTGTCATTATTTTTATTACGTATTTGTCGCACTGATTAAAATACACAAAAATGTAACCATTTAAATATCAATAGTTACAAACACACAAAAAAATGACAATAATTTTAAAATGTAATATCTCTAAATGAAAATGAATATGCATTACCATTTTGTATTTTAGAGAAGTTTTATTTTTTAATTAAAATAATATTGAAAATGGTTATGTTAAAAAAATGTACATTTATAAATTAAGTAACTATTACACAACTAACATAGTATACAACATTTGTAATAAAATATAGAATACAATTTTGTATATATTTTTTATATCTTAATCGTTTTTTTTTCTTAATATATTACGTTTAAAATTGTTGCTAATTTTTTTTTTAATTTATCTCTAAATATTTACTATTTTGAATTTAGTGTTTTTCAATAAGTATTGGAAATAAAATGTTTAATGTTAGGAGCAATGTATAATCATGGGATTGCAGTTCCGCCTTTTCAATCCCTTATGAATACATGAGATACTCCAGATATCCGTATTCATTTTCGCAGTATCTGTGCGGAATCTTTTCAAATGCTCAATTAACCTTTTGATTACGGGGTTCTGACATGGCTTCCAGATTCTATTTCTTTATTTTACTCGCACCACGTTTTGAGAAATATACTCTACCATACACTTACATTAGGATACTTTCAAGACAAATCTGCACATAGACCTTTTTTTGTAAATTGAGGTACAAGTTAATGTAAAAACTGTCGCCAGTCCTCGTCCATAAGCAAAAGATTAATAAAATAACGAAAAGAAGTATATTTCGTTAAGAATTGCGGTAGCACGATCTTATTCAGCCCTGCAAAATGGTCTAGATATTTAAGTTTAACTAATTACGACTGAAATCATATCATTATCTTTATTTATGGTTGACACATTTAAAATAAAAAAAATAAAAAGTAAAGCACAGAGGTTTCGATCTTTTTGCAGTGTAACTTAATGACAAAAATGTGTACACAAATGTATGACAACAATGTTTACACAAACATAAAATTTAGCACTTAAAAAAAAATGATTAATTCTGATAACCAATGAAACCACTACTGTTTTCTGTTCGATCGATCACGCGATTAGGAATTGATAACGCGAAATTTTCAATGGGTTTTAGGTCAATACTAATACAGGTCTCTTCTATTATATTTTTAATTTTCTTCCACCTATAATAGAAGAAAGTATTGTAACCGAATTTTTTTTCAAGGTTTCACGTTTTAGGGATCTTGATATTTCGAAAATCGATTACAGCTCAATCTAAGATGAGACCGAAAAAAAAATATATATAAAATTTACGTATTTTTATCCGTATAATCCGTATCTTCAATTAAAAAGGAAAGTTCTTACTTAAGATTACAAAGTTGGACCCTTTCCTCCCAGGGTGAGGGGATGTAGGGGGGACCCTGAATAGATTTTTGAAAAGCATTGAACGCACATTTTTCCGTTTTTTTATCCAATGTATGTATCTCCTATTATTGGACCGTTTCCAGACTTTTCGAACATACTGTATGTGTTTTTGTATATGGGCAGCAGGTCCCAGTTAAATTTGGAGATATTCCGCCGGAAAGTGTCGCTGAGATTACGATTTTTGTGCCATTCGATTGATTGCATCATCGGGAAGTGTACGAAGTTATGCATATAATTGAACCAAACTTCATACATAAGGTTTTGACTATGGCCGACATTTCCCAGTTAAAAGTGAGAATATTCCTCTGGAAACGAACATAGTGATACCGAATTTTAGGTATTAACGGAAAGTGTATGAAGTTCTGGACAAAATTGAACCAAACTGCATATGTACATTTCTGTCTACAGACGTCAGTTCCCTGTTGCAAATTGAGATATTCCCACAGAAATGGCCACTGTAATAGCGATCTTTTTATATTTTTTTGAATGTTTGCGATTTAAGTAAAGTATTTTTGAAAATTTTACGAAAAAGGTTATATTTAGATATAATGTCATAGGCTGAGGTTTGTATAAAATTTTGAAGAAAATCAGCCTGATTGTGGCGTTGTAATACTAATTATAATTTACGATTTTTCTTTTATATCATCGTAAAGTGTATGAAGTTATGAATAGAATTTAACCAAACTTCAGATGGATTTTTTTAGTGCGGACGTCAGGTTCCAGTTGAAAACGTGGTTATTCATTCGGAATGGGGCACTGTGATAGCGACTTTTTCTACTTTTTGCAGTTTAAGTGAACAATTTATGAATAATTCTAGACGAAATTTTATATTTAGATGTAATGTAATAGGCCGAGGCGTTTGAATATTTTTTTGAAGAATATCGGCCTAAAGGTGGAGCTGTGATAACATTTTTTGTTTGATTTTCAAAACGGGAGCTGTTGAAAACAAATCTTACTGAATCATCTAATTGACCAATCTAGGTTTATTTCGTATATTTTTAATAAGACAAATTGTTCACGTTTTTTTTTATATTATCCAATGATTAGACTTCATTATGAAATTTCTTCTTCTCCCCTAACGTGGATTTGAAACATTTATTAACAAAAAACTTGAATTGTAAATGAAATGTTACGCTTTTTGAGTTATTAACAAGTATGAGATAGAAGAAAGTTTTGCGATTGGTACATCCGACTACTTAATGTTTTTAAATAGGCGAATACTTTTTTATCATTGATATGCACAATATTTCTTACAATGCCTCAAATATTTCCGATAGGATTAATTTCAATATTTAGTGCCAGACAAAGTTTGTAATATATTTAGCTTTGAATCATTGACTGGGATATACAGATGGCATTAATTTCTTGGCAGAATACCAAATTTGGTACACGTAAAATATACTAAAAGATAGTGAGTGACATTCAAGAGTAAATTGGTATGACACGTCATCTGGTTTTCCATTCACAAATCATAATGGAATTTTTCCATTATTGATAAATATCATCCCCATTCAATACACCATGACGAAAACTCCACTTTCACTAAAGGAACTTAACAAAAGTTTTCAAAAATCACGATTGTAGTACATAGTGCCATCCGGACAGTCTAGATTCAATTTTTTCGTGAGCAATTCGTCAATTTATGAATCTGTTGTCGAAGTCAATTCAATTTTTCTTGTTTATGATGTAATTGCAAGCATATCTTGCTGTACATTATTGTTTTTTTTTATTTAATGTCCACAATCTATAATTGCTCGGACGTATAGTATCCCACCAAATTCTGTAGTTAAATATTTTTTAATTTCGTTTACAGAGCATAGTTTGATTTAAAAAAAAAACTATTCGAATTTATCTATTGTCCTGTATACTGATCATTAGAGTACTCGCAGATCGTAACCCTAATTCATAATTAATACCAAGAGGTAGTATTTAATAAATCTTTGGAATGTTTATTGAAAAAAAATTATAATATGATTTATGATTTGCTTCCGTTCTCCAAATCTTTAAAATCTCGTTATTTGGGAAACGATTTGACTTCGATATTTTTATAACTTTTCAGACCTACATTCAGGATTAAAAAACACCTTTAGGAAATGTCACTTTAATCATGTTATCTGTTTGCTTCTTTAATTTGAGCAAATCTCGAAAACGTGTCGATACTTTTGTTGCAAACAAAAAACAATATTTAGCTGTTGTTAAAATTGTTTCAATAGTTTTGTAAATATTTCGCGTTATACAATTTACTATTTGCCTTAAGAATATTTATCTAAAATATTAGTGAAATCTATAAAATATTTTGATTATATTTCAGATTTGCCTCATTGTCTAAACTTTATGCAGGGCTGTACAGAAATAATAAATGGGTAAAACGCCCAAATTTTTTTATTTTGTTTTGGCAACGAAAAAAGAAATACCCTGACTCAGATACGACAATTTGTTATTTTTTAAATGGTTTTTGAAAAGTGAATACATTTATTGTACAGTTTTTATATCTAGATCAATGTAAATAATAAATAAATTTCTTTTAATGAGGAATTTGCGTCTAAGATATAGATATAGGTAGTATAGATAAGATATAGGTAGTTCGATAATACTGAACGTGTATTAGAAACGGTTTCGAAAATTCGCATAACTATTATACGATGCAATATATATATATATATGTGTGTGTGTGTGTGTGTGTGTGTGTGTGTGTGTGTGTCATATATATATGTGTGTGTGTTTTTGTGGATATTATGGCGAAAAAGCCAATTGTCTAAGTTTGTATTATCCTTCCGGAGCATCATAAGAATTTTCATGAATGATACAGAAGTAAATAATATGTACTACGAGGCTCCTAACATCAATAAGTTTAACCATATCTCCTTCTGCGATGAATTTTTCCGCGATGAATTGTGCTCAACGAATAGACGCAACACCTTCGAGCGCTGATTTATTAAAACAAATGTCATATGCTTTACTGGTTTTTACCTATTTAACTTTAAAAACATAATGATGCATGCCACACTCCATTATTTTATTATATACTTTATATTTAACATATATTTACCATATATTTACCATATATGACCATTAATTTATAACACCATTAATAGATTTTTCTAGTTATTATCATAGTACTTTCAACATAAATAATTCTATGAAAAGATTTCTGAAAAAATATGCCTTACAAATCCATTCAAAACTAGCGATATTTATAGAATGTAAATAACTCACTTCCCATTAGGCAATAGATTATGCCAATTAAAGTAAAGTATACTTAAAGAAAACAAGAGGACAATATAGAAATTGTGCACTTACATTTATTTATTTCATGTATTTTTACATATATACATAGTGCTTACATGTTATTTATAAAAATAATGACACAACACGAAATTTATTTAAATCTTATAGAGTAATGTAGTGCTTATATGTTATTTACGAAACTAATGGCACGAAATTTATTTAATTCTTAATAGAGCAAGGTAGTGATTATATGTTACTTACGAAAATTCTGACATAAATTTTATTTAATTCTTAATAGAGCAATGTAATGCTTATATGTTATTTACGAAAATAATCTACTCTCTAAAATGTTTGTGTTAGCCTTACCACATAACATGAGATTTTATCATTTGCTTGCAGTAAGTTATTTCTCTCCAAGTAATGCGTGGAAAGCAATAAATATTTTACGAGATGATTTTCAACGTCGCTCCATTAGTAAGTTTAGACTTATCTTGTGGAACCACAAAATACAGGATTGTAAATTAACTCTTTTAGTTTTTGGTAGTATACGTATTTGTTGAACAAGCTGCAAATTAAAGGCATAGATAACAATTTTATTTTGTAGCCGTATCAAGCAGGGCGGTCGCTCTGCCAAGCCAAGCTTAAAACAAAAACGCCACACAAACAACGCCAAGAACTGAACTAGACCGCTACTGCTTATTTACAGAAATCAACTTCGCAATGTTAAATCGACAAAACATGCCAGATTAAAATATCACATAACAAATAAACCAAACGTCGCAGAAAAAAAACGAAAACTAGAAGAATCTAATGAAGAATTTCTTCAATTTAAGACCAAACTCATCTTCATAAGTGATTTATAAACAGAGATATAGATTTTTAAAAAAAAACGTGGAGTTACTTAAAATGATCACTTTTTTCTTCGTCAAACTTTTTTTTTTCAAACAACCAACAGACCTTAATATTCGGCAGAATAAAAAAAGGATTGCATTTTTGGACAAGTAATTACGTAATCTATGTGCTTTTGTAAAATTCAGTGTAAAAAAATATTATTTTCTATCCTTAATTAGCAAAAAACTGTTAATTACCTTGGCGATTAAAAAATTATGCCAAAACAGAGATAAAACATGCCAACGACCATGTACCATCTCTATAATAAAACCGTAAGTCATGTGACTGTCATCAACAGTTCCGGAATGTCCGTTTCACTTTTTCATATGCCAGGCAGCCATTTTTATTAAAAATTATTTTTTCGAATAAAACTTCATAAATGTGACATTTTTAGAAAGATCGTTCAAAATAAATTAATATTTGAGAGATGACTTACGTTCAATTATGTATATATTCTCCAATAACTTCAATTGAAATTAGCTTCGCAGTTCAAATTCTCTATCCATGAAAGTAAACAAAAAAAAAAAAAAAAGATTCATTCGTCGTGAAGGTTTAAAATATTAAACCATTAAACCATGGAGATAATCGTTCGTAAAGTTAGTTTTCCATGAAAGATTTTTTGGAGCGCTGCCTGGTGTCAAAAAAATAATTCGTACCAGTGACACAATCAAAGTTTACCATAATTATGTGCTATATAACTCAACTTCATTCTTTATCTTTTCTTGATGTAAGCTGAATGTAAACAAATACAACTCATGTAATGATATTTATTGAATCAAATTTCGAAACAAATTGTCAGTTAATTTGGTATTTATGTATTATACGTGAAAGGAAGAGAGACCACCGAAAATGATTGTTAATCACCAATCATATTTACCATTATTAATGACCAATCGCTTTCAAAACAGTAATTTAATATACATTTACAAAATACATAACATCATTAAGTACTTTTGTGTTATTTGGGCGCAAATCTCGCCAATAGAATTTTTAAAATCGCCAATACCAGCTTTTATTTTTCGCGTGTGCAAATTAGAAACGATACTTTTATTTTGAAATCAAATGTTCTGATGGAACAGCTGTCGTAGACGCACCGGTGCACTATATTAACTATAGAGTTGCAATATAGAGAGAAAAAACGGGTTGCTGTAATTAGAATTATAGGCGGTAATGTTGGTGTGTTATATTTACGTGATTATCAAAACTGGCTTCCAAAAGTTCAATGTTTCACCAAACCATACTCGAAAATTACGTGTTATAATATGCACTCCGATTATGTCACATTATTCAAGACGTTTTAAATGAGAATAATGATAGATTTTCTTCTTGATTCTCCCGTAATCAAGTCTACAGCCAAAGTTAGCGAGAAACAAACAAACAAACAAAAAAATATTGGCAACAATATGGTTCAGTGTAAATGGTGGATATCATTAAAGACTTTCACAAAATAGACTTCATTGCACCAAATCGTATTAACTAAAATACGCCATTTGGCAATGGATCCAATTACGGAAAACTACTTAATATGTTTAAGAATCGCCTCATTAGCAAGCATATTGCAACTGATAAGCAAACGGATATCAAGCATAAAAGCTTAAGTTGGTTAAGCGGTTTTTGTCAAGAAAGATGAAATACATAACAACAAAAAATATGCGAAATGCTACCATGATCGAAAAAGTTTTTGATTTGTCTATTAGAATCTTCCGGTTTGGCGAAGGATTACGAAAAAAAAATAAGTTATGAATAAAAGTAACGTGTTACAGTGCTTAACATACATTTAAGGGAGACCAAACTGGTCGCCAGTGGCGGCTAGTCTGTATTATAATAGCACAAATCAGTTACAAGTTATAACAACATCAAATTTCATCTGCAAGTCAGCCATTTTCTTCTGAAGATATTTATTTTTAAATAAAACTTCATAATTATAAGAACACACATTTTATCAAACAATTAAATATGACTGCAAACTGTGGCAGATTACTGTTTCCAACATGAATAAGTATGAGCAATTCCCGTCAAGCGTATCGATCTGGGTGGCTTAGTCGCAGAGCGTCGGCATGGTATGCGTAAGGTCCCAGGTTCGAGTCCTGGCCCAGGTCAGTTTTTCACTCGTGTTTGTTTAGTGCATTTAATTGTCTGATAAAATGCGTGTTCTTAAAATATTGTAAAATAAAGTAATCAGACGTAGTGTTTATGCTTTAAAAAATATTTTAAATATATAATATACGTTTTTGAAAAATCTTTAAAAATAAATTAGTTTTTGAAGGAAGATGTACCTTCTAAAATGTATACATTAAGAGTTATCGGCATTTAAAATTTCTTTCCAAACGTAAACAAAATTTTTGAAATGAATTAAAGGTGATTCATTTATTTCTAAAAAAAAAAAAAAAAAAAAAAAAAAAAAAGGTAAAGGACAGGCATTTTGTTTGCAGGAATACCTTTCACGTCATTTTTCTATAAATTAATGAAATTCAGTTGTTAAATTATTTTTGTTTTAGAAGTGAAGTTTCCATTTAAATTTATTGTAACAGTACAATGTTTAATTGAATAAAATAATGTAAATCTAAGAAATTGCTAAGAAATTCCAAACATGCACAGGGCAATGCAAAAAAAATAAAAAATAAATAAATAAACAAAAAATAAATAAATAGATAAATAAATAAATAAATAAATATCAGCTTTCATAAATTCTAAAAATTGTTCATATATCTCAATTACAATCTAAAGAAGGGTTTATTTCTATATTATTCTACATATAATAGTAATTTCAGCAAATATATTAAATTCCAATGCGATCTGTTTTAAACTTTAGGATGGTTTATAACACATGATAAAAAAATTATAAAAAAGAATGGCGCGTCACAGTTCGGGGAGAGGATGGGGAGGAGCGTGAACAAAATTAGGAAGTATAATAAGGCTATCTGTTTTAAACTTTACGATATTTTATAACACATAACATAAATTTTAAAAATAAAGCTGCGTCAAAAATTATAGGGAGGGGCGGAGCGCGTTTTGCCTACACAAGGGGGGGGGGACACTTTTCTAAATTTTAACGATATCCGTCATGTCACATATCGTTACAAAGGGCTGTGACCACTTATTCATGTTATGCACCACAGGTGAAACCCCCACATTTTGCGCCCCCCCCCCGACACTACTCATGTGATATATTGTTCGAAAGGCCTGTGGCCGCTTATTCATATTATGTATCTTCGGGGTCCATCCTCCCGCTTTCACCCCCCCCCCCAAAGGGGACACTTTTCTAAATTTTGCCGACACCTCTCATGTGATATATCGTTGGAAAGGTCTGTGAACGCTTAATCAAATTATGCAGGTGGTGGGGGAGGGGGTATTTTCTGAATTTTGCACATATCCCTCATGTAATACATCGTTGGAAAAGTCTGTGACCGCCTAATCTTATTATGCATCTCCGATGTTCATCCCCCCACTTTGCCCCCCAAACGCGATTAGCTTTCACCACCAGTGGGCGCTTTCCTATCTCTGTTTCTATGGGTCGGATCACGACGGGATATGGCTCATTCGACTCGACATCTACAGAGCTTTCCGATTTTAGTTCGTTTTTTTACCACCAGGGGGCACTTTCTTATCTCTGGTTCTATAGGCTAGATCACGACGGGGTATAGCTCATTCGACTCGACATCTATAGCCTTAACGATTTCAGTGCCCGAGGTTCGTATAGAACAGATTGCGCTACCTGGTGGTGGAAGATAGAACTTGAGCGTGCGCAGCACGACTGCTATACGGTGCCGAAGGCAGCGGGGACCCGTGTCGGAAGTTCGTTTGTTTACAGGTTTATACAATTCGATGTGCAAATTAAGGAATTATCCGGTGCCAAAGGCAGCGTGGAACCAGGTCGGAGGTTCGTGGTTTATGTTATTCGAGGTTTTAAAAGGATTGAGGCCCCGGTGTAAATTAGGGGCCCGCTAGCGGGCGAAGTCAGCTAGTGCTAATAATAAAAGAGCGTGACATCACGTTTGATGTCAAATGCAGGGCTGACACGCTATGTACATATTCCATTTTTATTCATTTAATGGATTAGTCAGTGATATTTTTTAACGGAGGATAACAAGTATTATAACAAGCCACATTTAGTATGTTGTTTTTAAGAGTGTAATTAATTTAATTGAAAAATCTACTGGTATTTCTAGTTAACCCTTTAAACAATGACTGAAAGTAAAATGTATTTTTAAATTATTTCTCATGTTTAGATTATTTAAATTATGTTCAATATATTAAAAAAAAAAAGAAATGATATCTACAAAAACAACTTTTCAAAAGTAAAAAAAAAAAAAAAAGTTGTGGCTAAAAAATTGTGTGATATCAAATTTCCAAGCTATTATATTGCTTATTTAACTTTTTTCCATTAAAGAAGTTATCATATATATAAGTCGAGTGCCTACGTATATGTTAATAGAAATCGTTTTCTCCTGTACTAAATACATCCTAACGAGTTTCTGAAAATTCAATTTTTTTCAAATTATGCATGATGGGCTTGGCGGCCATCTTTGCATATTATTCACAAAATTCTAACCACCCAAATCCGTAGTTAAAATCCGAAGTTCAAAATTGTTATTTAAGCAAATATTTAAGAGTTTCATTTATAGACTTGTATGCTCTGAAAATTGTGTCTTAAGATAATGATGACTTATCTTAAAGATTCATCTTATGATTTATTTTTTAGAGTAATTATTAATTTCAAACTAGTAAAAATCAATTTATCAAAATATCAGTCTTATCTAATTTATCTGTCCGTAGTTAGAATCTGAAGTTCGAAATTTTTATAAACATATTACATTGCAAACATATTACGCTTTTACTTTAGAAATTTGGGTGCTTAGAAATATGGAAAGATGGCCGCCAAGCCCATCATGCATAATTTGAAAAAAATTGAATTTTCAGAAACTCATTAGGATGTATTTAGTACAGGAGAAAACGATTTCTATTAACATATACGCAGGCACTCGACTTATATATATGATAACTTATTTAATGGAAAAAAGTTAAATAAGCAATATAATAGCTTGGAAATTTGATATCACACCATTTTTTAGCCACAACTTTTTTTTTTTTTTTTTTTTTTTTTTTTTTTTTCTTACGCTTGGCCTTTTTTATTTTTGAAAAGTTGTTTTTGTAGATTTTCTATAAAGAAAAGTGGGAGGTTTCCGTTAAGAATATACAAACATTGTGTACATTAAGTATAAGTATTACTCAAGTTCCGGGTTAAGATATTAAATTCTATAATACATTAAAGTTATATAATAATGAAAATATAACATAAAATATTTAATTTCATTATCCACAAGAAAAAAAAAAGACAGATAAAGGTTCTTATTTATAAAGTTTGCAGTAAAATAAAACAATTTAATTTTCTAACTATATTTCTTACAATATTTATTTTTTATAGACGAAATAGAGGAGTATTGTCTTCTAATATATCTCAGTTATTAAACAATTTTGACAGAAAAAAAGACTATACTCCTCGAACATAAATTTTATTTTCAAAAGACAATATTTGGTTTTTATATGAATTGACTAAAATAGTTGTATTAAGGAATTTTTACTTGAATAACACGGTGTAGTAAAACATTAGTACTGTGATGATTTTTCTTTTTTCGCCTATAATACAGTGAGCGTAAAACTGAATTTTCCTATATTAAATGTTTCGTTGTAAGTGTACTACTAAATAAAAATCTAAAATAAAATATAGAATAAATTAGTTTCCAGTAGTTTAACTCAGTACAACAATAAATACATCCAATAAGTAACTCAGACTATCTAACTCAGTACAAACATTCAACGAAAACATCACTTAAGGCTGGTAGTCAATGAACTTCCCATTTCATCACTCTAATGTTAAACTTATGGGCGTAGGATGCATTCGTATATTTAAAATATATCCACAGGGAATTAATATTTGTAACTTTTTTCCTGTGCACATTTCTTATAGGATGTCTCATTTTTTATAAATTGACAAACTATTTCTAAAATATGTACATAATTTATAATTTTATGTGTTAATATCTTAGCGAAACACAGTCAGATTTTGCGCTTGCAGTCCGCAAAATTACATCTTAAAATTTGTAAGCGAACTTTCGGAACACCTTGTATTTTCATATAATATTAAATATTTGAAGACAGAAATTCATGTTGTTGAATCAGTTTTAAAAAGCATTGATTATTTTCTACTTTTTTTAGCAAATAAGCCATTAATGTTATTTTCTTTAGACACTTTATGTTCTTAAGATACGCAAAAATGTTTTTTTTATTGTATGAATATTTATGAGTGAAATTTTATTTTTAACAATTATAATATTGTGAGAATCGAAAGATTTATACAAACATTGCATATTGATAATCACACTTTAAATAATATAAATTAAAGCTATATATATATATTTTTACATTTTATTACAGTGGCTACAACACATTTATTAAAAGGGGAAAAATATTTGCTTATTAAGATGGATTTAACATCTCGAAATGTTATAATAATGTAATAGTAAAAAAAATGAATAATGTATAAATGGAAATAGTACTTCGCTTATTTTCATGAACTGAATACATAAAAGCTGTTGGGCATTTTTTTCTTGTTAGGTATGTGTACTCAGGCACTGAATACGTACATATCTTCTAAAGAATCACTTATAGCTTTGTAGAATATATCTGGAAATAAAAAAACTTTTTACGCGTGTTTTAAATGCAAACAATGGTATAATTAATCACATTATAATTAACGTAAATCGAAATGTCGTCCACCTGTTATAATAAAATATGACTCTCAAAAAAAAAATAATAATAATGAATGAAAAAAAAACCATAAAATAAATCTAAAATAATACAGAAGACATGCAGTTTTAGTCGATATAATACTAAATCCAACTATATATATAAGCAAATACTTATTTACATAAATTGATTTATAGCTTTACGCTTAAATATTATACATTTTATCAATTATGGACAAATATGCAGTGATATTTTTCGAAGCAACGAATGTACATGTACACAAACCGATTACATATAACACAAATTAACAAGAAGGAATGCGAAAATAATCTTAATGTTAATATTTTCACAAAATAGCAAATAAACACAAATTTAGGAAGGAAATCCGCGTGTTCATTTCACTTAAATTAAAATATAATTATGGAAACAAGATTTTACCAGATATTCAACATCTACAACACCATAAAAATCTGCATTCCATAAAAAGGATTACCGAACAATTTCAAATTATGAATAATTCATAATTATATTGTAATGCAGTGTTCAAAATTTTCTTCCTCAAAAAGGAAATTGTTTCTTAATTTCTACATATTTATGAGAATACTTTTAATAAGAATTTATGAATTAATATTTTTATCTTGCATATTCTGTTTTTCGATAGTTCATTTGGAAGTTTTTAAAAAGATGCGACACGGTCGTTTCTAGTTATGTTCTATATTTAGAGAAAGAAGAAACGTATATTTAGTGTAGGAGCATCTATTTACATGTAATAAATTTGTATTATTTAAATTAATCTCCATATATTTACGTTATTCATAGAGTAAATGTCTAAAAGTCAGCTTTCGCTTTCGATGAAACAGATTTTGTTGAATATCTACGTTAAAACTTGTCGATTACATCTGAAAAATTTTGGAATGTAAAGGATTTTTTCACACTGACAGAAAAAAATCCAAGTTCTTTGATATCTTTACAAATCAGCATGTTTGTGTTAAAATAATAAAAAGCTAAGAATATGCTTGACCTCATATTTGTCAGTGAAAGTTTCGTCACGAGGTCTATTTATGGGACCTACAAGAAATTTAATAAAAATATAAGATTTGCGAAAATCATGCAAAATACCATACTCGATATAAACAGTAGCTGCAGCACATGGATTAATATGAAAATATTAAACATTTTATGAAATATGAGCATTTGTCAAACTAATTTTTAACTGCATATGCGCGAAAAATTACATTTTTTTATAATTTGGTAGTTTATGATATAGGGGAATTCATTAAAAGATACTGGTCGGATATTGTGAAAATTCAAATAAGTATGGAAGGTGCAGTGAGAAAAAATTCTAGTAGATTGCTAAAAGTAGCTGAATGAGAAGAGATTATCCATAAATTGCCTCATTTTTATTAACCGACTTTCAAAAAAATAGCACGTATCTTCATGAGAGGGCCCTGTATACAGGACGTAAATTGAATGTTTTAAATCTCCCCTCCGGCTTAGATGTTTGTAGTTAGACTGATTGGAATAACGCTAAACACATACGGACATCCGCTAAACGGAAGTCCCTATCTGTTTAGCTCCCATGTGAAAAATGTTACCGTAGCGCCTGCAATTAACCAGCAAAATGAGTATGTATTTAAGGAATATCCACGCGTAGTATTTGGATGAATGCTTCGATTTTGAATTATTTTTTCAATGGAATTGGCTTGATTAAAGAAGAAAAAACAAAACATCAATAAAAAATATTAATTCAAATAAAGTTAACGTTAAAATTCTTCTTGGAAGATTCATCAGAAAAAGGCAATTCCAACGAAAGATTTATAAACATGGAAGAAATCGTTCCAAAGATAATCAATGGCATACTTTAGATATTAACTCGTTTCTTGGATGGTTGTTGATAATAAATGCCAATTTCTAGAAAATCCCTTTTTATATAACAACTTAACAAGTTGTTTATAAAACAACTAGAATTCAGCTCTTTATATCTTCTATGTATTTCTGAATATTCACTATATTCCACTGGCGTTTTTATATGAGTTACCTTATTATGATAACTACTAAATATTAAAAAAATAATATATGGTGCGCGCATGGGCAGTTAAGAATTATTTCATACAAATCTTATATTGCATTAAATATTCTATCGGTTTGTGTTTCTATTTGCAATTTTCTTTTCATCTGCTCTTTGTCAAGTTTTCTGAAAGTTTCATTGAATTTGTTGAAAACCGTGCTTGCTGGAAATATGAAACATATAAAATGTTTTGGAATTTTTTTGAACAAACTTTTATATCGGAATTAACATACGTTCTATTCTTACACAAATGAACACAAATGTAGTACAGGTCCCATATAATTTACAACAGACACAGATCATTTCCAGCGTGATTGTAAATATTATATTTTAGAAAATTTGTTGTAACCCATAATTATCCCGGTAACTTAAATTTTTATAAACAAATATAAGATGAAACATGTCCTTAGCATCTGTGAAGTTCTAGTAGAAAGTTTCAACAATTTCTCTAGATATTTGACAAAATATCTAAAATTGAAATTGACAGGTGCTTTTGCCTATATCATGTACATAAAACAATTTCAGTATTAATGCATATAATTTTAAGCATGTCAATACAGCTAAAAGCATGTTTTTCTTGTACTTTAAAAAATATGTTGCGTTACAAAATTGTTCATTTTCTGTAGCATTAATATTTTCTTACATGTATTGCTACATATCCATTGCCACATTAACACATTTCTTGCTGATGTTATGAAAAGGCACCATTTCCTTCGATATGCTTTTGCGTATGGAAATATATATTTGGGAAAAAATTATTATTGAAAACTAGAATGTTGGTTTTTAACCTCCTTATTTTTTTACTGTTGTAAGTCACATTTTTTTAAACAAAAAGTGAAATAACACTTTTCTCTCTTTTCAAAACATGTATTTTTACTTATACCCGTTAAATGCATTGCAATATTTCAGAAATAATTAAATTTCAATTTCCAAAAACTTCCTTCATTTTAGTAAAAAAAAAAACATCTAAATCAAACGTTTGTTTTCTGTTTTATCAATATGTGATTTCTTTTAGTATTCTGATCATTAAGCCTGCTGTTTATTCACCATTTTATAATTATTTCTTAAACTGATAAAACTAACTTTTTTCTTTGTTCTTTTTTCAATAGTATGACAATACTTTTATCGTAATATATTATTATGACGCAAACATTGTAATGAAAAATTACTGTGCTAAAAGTACGCTTTACACTCTAAGTGGCTGTTAAATAATTTTCCGCTTCCAGAAAACAAATTAAACTATCTGTAGACAAAATTATTTTTAACAGAATTATGTTTAAAAGTATATAGTATGAAAGGATATGAAAAGATAATTTAGAATTAAACTGAGGAACGAAATTTAATATATCTTAAATTTTATAATCGTCTATATGAAAATGCAGGATATCCTTCATACCGTAAAAAAAGACTGTGAAAATCTGTGTCTCTTACTCTGTGAAAATATAGAACCACGTATGAAAATGTACAATAACCTCTTCCAAGTCTCAAAAATAGACTAGTTTCTGACATTTCTAAATATAAAAATAAACATGCGTCAAGCATAGATTATGTAATACTTTCCAGTACTTCTAAAATAATTTTGCAAATCTTTACCGTAAGGTGTAAGATGATATCTAACTAAAAAATTTTGAAAACGCATAACGTATGTAAAAATCTAATTTTAAGAATTACCAACAATATTGGGAAAAATACCCGAGCTCTTTTGTGTAGCCCTGTATATGATCTATAAATTTATATATGTACTAAGTAGAATGCTAAATTTTAGTTCAGTTAGGAAACGCGTAGCACAGTTTAAAGTAATTTCCGACAATAAACGGAAATTTACTCGAGAACTTTTGTGCTGCCCTGTATGCAATCTATAGAAATTATACACACCCAGTAATAGACAAAAAATGAGTTAAATTTAAAATTGCATTTATCAACTGAAAAAGCATTCCCAGCAATTATTATTAATAAGCAGTAATTTAACCGAATTATATTGGGTGTCCCTGTAAATGAACGATGAAAGCTATACACACAATGTTCTATAGTAAGCCTCTTATTATCCATGATTGATATATATCAATTTCAATATGATTGAAATAGTGAAACATTATTAAAATATACTGCAAACGATTTTTCTTCATAGACCGTAATGTAACGGAATTCTTTTGAGTATCCCTGTAAAGAAACTATGCACACTACATTCTATAATTAGTCTCTTGTAGTTCGTCTCAGTAATATGTATCAATTTCAATACGTTTTAAACTGTGTAACGTCATTAAAATAAACCGCAAATGATTTTTACCCATAGACCGCGATGTAACGGAATTCTTTTGAGTGTCCCTGTAAGAAAACTATAAGTATTACACACATCATTTCAAATGCCAAACGTGCCACAGTATGTCTCAATAACATATATCAATTGCATGACGATCCGAGTATATGTACGGGAGTTAGAGCACGGACAGACAGCCAAACTAAATTCATAAACACTTTTTTAACTATGTTGGAAACAGCTTTTGGAATCGTGCGTAACTCAAAAGGGGTTTTTGTATATTTTCGTTTGAGGTTATATAATAGTTTCCTAGATAAAGAAACATGTGTCTTTTGACAGTGTAAAGGGAAATAAAAATATATCGTGACAAGTAATCAAATGTATTAAACACCTATTTTTATGTGTCGACCGGTAGGACTGAGTAAGCAGTTTATTGAGAAATGGAAGACATATCAAAAACTGAAGAACTGTGACTTTATCTCTAGTATTATTTGACATTAAAATAATATTTTTTTTTTTCAGTTTCAATTTACGATTCTGTCTCGTGTTTGAAAAATAAGACTTCATAAAAAAAAAAAAAAAAAAAAAAAAAAAAAAAACCCTATAATTTTACAGTATTGACAAAAGGACTACATATAATTCTAAAATTAAACTTTTCAAGAAATAATCAATATAAGCATACAAGTAGAGGCGTTTGACTTTTAAGAAAAGATACAGGAAGACTAACATTACATTTCCTGTTTAAAAATTGTGGCGTCATTAAAAAAATCTAAATCAACATCTATTATTAGACCGGAGTGCATATATTTGTAAATTGAAACTTCACAAGAAATATTCAACGAGAAAATACGAAAGTGTCGTTTGACATTAAAAAAAAAATGCAGGTGTCCTAACATTATGTTTCCTGTTGAAAATCATGGCATCATTAGAAAAACTAGAATCGTCCAGTAATTTCAAAATGACTGCCTATAATTGAAAAATAAAACGACAAAAACAAAATCTTCAACGAGAGCATAAAAAAGCAGGATTTGATATCTAAGAAAAATGTAAGGTTAGTTGGTTGATTCCTTGTTACGGCCGATTATCTGCGCTCGGGATATAGGGCGACGTCAAGAGTGCCCTCCGTGGGGGTCTTTCTAAGGGATCTTAATCCGTATTTACGGCGAGGTTCGAATAAAACCACGGAAACCTCCGAAAGGTTAGGTCGACGAGCCCGACAGGGCTTTGAACCCATCACCTCCTGTCTACCAGTTTTGAGATCAGAACTTCTCAGCCACTGGTGCGGCCGAAAAATGTAAGGAGAACTAATATTTTGTATTAACAGTGAATAAATAAACGGAAATAAATAAATTACTTTTCCTTGAGCCAAAGAAATAATTTTAACGTATTTTAAATATATGCATGTACAGTGGACTCTTGTTAATAAGATATATCTTCAATTAATGAGGACGATTTCATTTTCCCGATCATTTTCAATTTGTAATTGATGTTAAGGACATCGTTTAATATGTATTAAGCTTCAGATAATGCGGAATTTTTTTTTCCGATACTGACCGGGCAGAAACGAAACTTCTATTGTACATTATGTTGTCAAAGCAAATTTGATGTAATTTTGTTATTGAGAAATCAAGTACACAGCGACCATGGGAAATTTCCATGTCATCTCTACTCGTATGTATGTATTTTATATATTATTTACGGAAAATGAAGCAATTTGTTTTCAGCCAAAGACATAATTTAATATATTTTAAATATATGTATATAGTATGTAACATATTAAAAACTACATAATAAAATTTATTGGGAAAGAAAGTTGCCTTAATGGTAATGAGGTTATATACAGTGAGTCCCGAAATGTCGTGTACAAACATTAAAAGCTGATAGAGGACATTGTAATAACATTTTTTGATTATGAAATCAGGATAGATACTCAACAGTTATGGTTTACATACATGATGTCACATCGCATCGCAGGCTGAGTCGATATTTTCGTTCATAACTGTAACATTAAAAAATACATAAAATGTAAAAAAAGTAAAAACGATATTTTCAACAGACTTACATTGCGTTCTATTTAATGAGGAGAAAACTGCTAAAAATGTTCACTATCCGTGTCCAAACAGCAACGGTCTAGACGTTACATATTACGTTAAAGTACATATGATGTTACTTGTCTAATTACAATGACTTTCCTGTGATTAAACAATATATTTGATAAGATTTTCATGTTAAATGGCAGATTTCATGAATGAAAACCTGTATCTAAATTTAATTTTAATATTTAAGCAAAAAATAATGTGCAGAATGCTTTATAACGAGGGAATTTTTTAAAGAAATGTTTAAAAATACAGAAACGAAATATTTTGAACTGAAATAACATTTTGGTGACGATTAGAAATCTTCCTATTGACGTTGAAACATTTTTATGGTTTCGTTCATTTCACGAAACCATATTACTCCCGCTCGGTTGTGTATCTGTCACAGAACTATTCTCAGAAACTATGTAACTTACAGAGTTGAAACTTTGTCTATATAGCTCAATACCAGTTATAAATAGCTCAAAATATTAAAATTTGAAAAAATCGTACTATTTTAATAAATAGAGATAAAAACCAAAATTCTAACAGCCTTTTCCTATTAAATTTAAACATTTTTCGTTATAGCTGATGCCAAAAATAAAAAATCCACAATGAAATTCTTTCTACAATAACTAATTTTCTATCAGACGATTTCCACGTGAAAAATGAAAATGAAATAAAAAGTTTCACCAATTGAAAAAAAGATAAATATGAAATAAAATCGATTGACGTCATAGTGGTAATAAAACGGAAAATTTCTAAGATTTCTCAATAATAGAAGGAGTATGAGTATGTGTATGTACACAAAGCAGATTAATATCACATCATTAGAAAATTAAAAAGAAAATCTGACGTCATATTGGAAGTTTAACGATAACACAAAGATTTGAGAATAATACAAAGTGAGTATCAATATGAGTAATAGAGTATAGTAAACATATGAGTTTGAGAAACATATTGAATCGTGATAAAAAATTCGATCATGTAAATATTCGCATGTTTTAACATTTTGAAGGTGTACAACATGTTTAATTTTGAAATTATTTTTTTTAAATATCGCATTTAGTCCGCATGACAGATATTATTGTGACAGAATATAATAGCCGGCTTCCTCCGCTATCGGGCTGGTTTAGATATTCGAAAAAACGAAAAAATAGACCTGCAAATTTTTACTTCATAAAAAACATGACTTTTTTTTTGTTGCTAAATAAAATGTATTTGGATTTATTAAAGAAAGGATAAAGTGTTTTGAAAGGAATATTAAACGGAAACCTTTGAGCGATCTCCGATCACACTTACCCACTTGTTTTTAATATACTGCAAATGTTTTTTTCTTAATATAAAAATAATCTAAAATCTATTATTACGCTTGCATAAAGCATGGAAAGTGTCTTTATGTTATTGGCTTATAGTATTTAGGGTTATTAGTGTTATTATGATGTTTGCAAATTGAAATTAATTTTGTATAAACAATGGGGGATTTGCATAAGATGCTAATTTCATTGTCATATTCTACGAAGAAATATAAACTTAAAAGGATACTCAATGCACAAAAGCAGCATATTATTATTCCATGAATTTGAATTTAAAATGAGTATCGAATAACAAATGTTTATCACGGTGAAAACTTACTACAGAATGTAAATACAGTCAAATGAACATATTCTGAATATGACAAAGTTTTGTAAATAGATGAAAAACGTTAGACAGATTATGAGATATTTGTACTTTTCATCATGTAGAATGCAGTTCTTATGTATAAAGTTTAGTTGCAATTAATTAAAATTCGTTTGATATATTTACCATTAAAACTTTTAAAATGTTTACTAAATTTATAAGAAAAATACTTTTTTAGACTAATGATAAGTTAAAAACTTGCATATTTAATTAGATAAAAAAATAAAACCTTATTGAATATATCATAAATTGTATTAATGAAATGCATAAAACTATTTTAAATCTATATTTTAAAGTAAAATCATCTCAATAAGTAAAATGAACGTCATGTTGAAAAAATAAAAGTTACTTCTAATAATCGCAGAATTAAAATTCTTTCACCGTCGAATAATCATAAAAAATATTTAAAATGCAATTTGTTTGAAAAATATATATCAATTTACTTAATTATTGTTTATGGTTATTAAATTAATTTCAAATCATATATTTTCTAAAAAATATCTCTCTCACGTGCAGCCCGATATCGTAAGATTTATCCGTTTGCACTCAAAACAATGTGAATAGTCTAGTACGTTTTACCGGCTAATATTTCATAACGAAATTAAAACTTCATCAATAAATAAGTAAAAGAATTAAATAATATAAATAATAAAAGAATATAAATAAAACACAAATTTAATTCAGTTGTAACTGAGCTATTCCATTAAACCACTGCGATTATCTGAATCAAAAAGTCTGGTGTAAGTAGAGAAATCTTTGGCAATTTCTTCCGGTATTCTTTTGATATGCGTCTTATACGAAAGTCTCCATGTAAAAAAAAAAAAAAAAAAAAAAAAAATTCAAGATTAATATGAAACATTACTGAAACTTAACTTGAAAGTTTAAAAAAAAAAAAAAAAAAAAAAAAAAAAGTTTTTGGCTTTGTTTTGAACCCCGGGATTCTCGGGTCAGATGCCCAATGATCTTTAAAGTTTGATGTTTTCTATACGCCATCATTAGTAACTCAATAAGTACAGGGGAAAAACTTAAATATTTTAACACTATATCAACTTTCCTTAATTTACTTTTGTTATTAATGAATCTAGTCTCAACAACATTTTATAAATATTTAATTAATACATAAATATATATATTATGGACTTTCATATAAATGGACATTTTTCTTTTCTTTTTTTTTTTTAATAGAGAACTAATGAAGGGCAATGTTAGGAAGACATGTTTGTTGAAAACATTTGGGAGAATAACTGCGAAAAAAGCATTTTCGATTTCATGATGACATTCGTGTAAAGAATACAAGAGAACAATATAGAAATTCTGCACTTACATTTATTTATTTCATGTATTTTTACATATATACATGGTGCTTATAAGTTATTTATGAAAATAATGACACAACACAATATTTATTTAATTCTTAAGAGTGTAATGTAGTGTTTATATGTTATTTCAGAATCTAATGACACAAAATTTATTTAATTCTTAATAGAGCAAGGTAGTGATTATATGTTATTTATGAAAATTCTGACATAAAATTTATTTAATTCTTAATGGAGCAATGTAATGCTTATATGTTATTTACGAAAATAATCTACTCTCTAAAATATTTGTGTTAGCCTTACCACATAACATAAGATTTTATAATTTGCTTGCAGTAAGTTATTTCTCTTCAAGTAATTCGTGGAAAGCAATAAATATTTTACGAGATGATTTCCAACGCCGTTCCATTAGTAAGTTTAGACTTATCTTGTGGAACCACAAAATACAGGATTGTAAATTAACTCTTTTAGTTTTTGGTAGTATACGTATTTGTTGAACAAGCTGCAAATTAAAGGCATAGATAACAATTTTATTTTGTAGCCGTATTTTCTATAAGGAAAACTGGGAGGTTTCCGTTAAAAATATACTAACATTGTGTACATTAAGTATAAGTGTTACTCAAGTTCCGGGTAAGATATTAAATTCTATAATACATTAAAGTTATATAATAATGAAAATATAACAAAATATTTAATTTCATTATCCACAAGAAAAAAAAAAGACAGATAAAAGTTCTTATTTATAAAGTTTGCAGTAAAATAAAACAATTTAACCTTTTAACTATTTTTCTTACAATATTTATTTTTTATAGACAATAAAATAAAGGCGTATTGTCTTCTAATATCTGAGTTATTAAATTATTAGACAGAAAGAGGATTATACTCCTTGAACAGAAATACTAATTTTCAAAAGTCAATATTTGATTTTTACATGAATTGGCTAAAAAAGTTGCATCAATAAATATCGGCTTGCATAACACGGTATAGTAGAATATTACTACTGAGCTGATTTTTCTTTATTCGCTTCTTATACGGTGACCGTTAAATAAGTAAAAACTTAATTTTCCTATATTAAATTCTTTGTTGTAAATATACTACTAATTAATAATCTATAATAAAAATATAGAATATATTAGTTATCCAATAAGTAACCCTGTATATTAATAAGTACATCCAATAAGTAACTCTATATATCTAACTCAGTACAGACATTCAAGGAAAACTTCACTTATAGCTGTTAGTCAATGAACTTCCCAATTCCTCTCTCTAATGTTAAACCTATGGGCGTTTGATGTATTCGTATATTTAAAATATATCCACAGGGAATTAATATTTGTAACTTTTTTTCCTGTGCACTTTTCTTAAAGGATGTTTATTTTTTTCTAAGTTGTCAAAATGTTTCTAAAATATATACATAATTTATAATTTTATGTGTATAATGCGATCATCAGTAAGCGAAAATCAGTAAGATTTTAGCGCCTGCAGTCTGATAAATTACATGTAAAAGTTTATAACCGAACTTTTGTAACACTTTGTATTTTCATATAATATTAAACATTTGAAGACAGAAATTCATGATGTTAAATAAGTTTTAAAACGCATGGAATATTTTCTATATTTTCTTAGCAAATATGGCATTAATGTTATTTTCTTTAGACACTTTATGTTCTTAAGATACGCAAAAATGTTTTCTTTATTATGTGAATATTTATGAGTGAAATCTTATATTTAACAATATTGTCAGAATCGAAAGCTTTATACTAACATTGTATATTGATAATCAAACGTTAAATAATATAAATTAAATCTATAAATTTATTACATTTTATTACAGCGGTTACAAGACATTTATTAAAAGTGGAAAAAATATATATGATTAAGATGGATTTAACAGCTCGAAATGTTATAATAATGTAATAGGCATATTATGCAAAATGTATAAATGGAAGTAGTTCTTCGGTTATTTTCACGAACCGAATACATAAAGGCTGTTGGGTCTGTTTTTTTTTTTTGTTTTTTTGTTTGTTTGTTTGTTTGTTTGTTAGGATATGTGTACTCAGGCAATAAAAACTTACATACCTTCTAAAGGATCACTTATAGCTTTGTAGAATATATCTGGATATATAAAAAACTTGTTACACGCGTTTTAAATGCATAAAATGTATAATTAATCACATTATAATTAACGTAAATCGAAATGTCGTCCACCTGTTACATAAAAAACAAGTGGGTAAGTGTGATCGAAGATCGCTCAAAGGGTTTAGTTTAATATTCCTTTCAAAACACTTTATCCTTTCTTTAATTAAATTCAAACAAATTTCATTTAGCGAAAAAAAAAGTCATGTTTTTTATAAAGTAAAAATTTACCGGTCTATTTTTTCGTTTTTTCGAATATCTAAACCAGCCGGATAGCGGGCCGGATAGCCCGATATTATATTCTGTCATACTAATATCCGTAATACGGACTAAATGCAATATTTAAAAAAATAATTTCAAAATTAAACAGATTGTACACCTTCAAAATGTTAAAATATGCGAATATTTCCATAATCGGATTTTTATCACGATTCAATATGTTTCTCAAACCTCAAACTCATATATTTACTATTCTCTATTATTTATATTGATACTCGCTTTGTATTATTCTCAAACATTTAAAAAATTAGTTAAACTTCCCATATGACGTCAGATTTTCGTTATAATTCTCTAATGACGTGATATTAATCTGCTTTGTGTACTTACACATACTCCTTGTATTATTGAGAAATCTTAGACATTTTCCGTTTTATTACGACTATTACGTCAATCAATTTTATTTCATATATATCTTTTTTTTTATTTGGTGAAACTTTTTATTTCATTTTTCACGTGGAAATCGTCTGATAGAAAATTAATTATTGTAGAAAGAATTTCTTCGTGGATTTTTAATTTTTGGCATCGGCTATTACGAAAAATGTTTAAATTTAATAGTCAAAGGCTGTTAGAATTTTGGTTTTTCATCTCTATTTATTAAAATAATACGAATTTTTCAAATTTTAGTATTTTCAGCTCTTTACAGCTGATATTCTGATTTATACACGAAGTTTCAACTCTGTAAGTTACATAGTTTTCGAGAATGGCTCTGTGACAGACAGACAACGCAGCGGGAGCAATAGGGTTTCGTGAGATGAACGAAATCCTAAAAAACGGGACTTTCAAAATTAAAAAAAGAGAGAATGAATAAAAATAAATAAATAAATAAAATAAAATAAAATAAATCTAATAGAATATAGCAGACATGCAATTTTAGTCGATATAATACTAAATCAAACTATATATATATGCAAATACTTATTTACATAAATTATACTTAAATATTATACATTTTATTTATTATGAACAAATATGCAGCGATATTTATTAAGCAACGAATGTACGTGTGAACAAACCTATTACATATAACACAAATTAACAAGAAGGAATGCGAAAATAATCTTAATATTAATATTTTCACCAAATAGCAAATAAACACAAATTTAGAAAAGAAACCGGCATGTTCTTTGCACTTAAATTAAAATATAATTATGGAAACAAGATTTTACCAGATATTCAACATCTACAACACCATAAAAATCTGCATTCCATAAAAAGGATTACCGAACAATTTCAAATTATGAATAATTCATAATTATCTTGTAATGCAGTGTTCAAAATGTTCTTCCGCAAAGAGGAAATTGTTTCTTAATTTCTACATATTTATGAGAATACTTTTAATAAGAATTCATGAATTAATATTTTTATCTTGCATATTTTGTTTTTGGATTGATCATTTTGAAGCTTTTGAAAATATGCGACACGGCCGTTTCTAGTTATGTTCTATATTTAGAAAAAGAAGCAACAGCTTTTGTGTAGGAAGTGTAGTAAATTTGTATTATTTAAATTAATCTTCTTATATTTCCGTTATTTCCGTCCACTGTTAAAAATGTGCAGCCAAATGTCCACTCATTTGACCGTTTTTATAGAAATTGGTTACAAAACCGTAATGTAACTGCGGTCAGACCATAATATGGAGAATAATACGATGATAACAAAGTTAAATTACAGTTATGTAACCATTTTCTATAAAAACGGTCAAATGACTGGACAGTTTGCTGCACATTTTTAACAGTGTACAGTATATGGCGAAAAGTCAGCGGTTGCTTTCGATTATACAGATTTTGTCGAATATCTACGTTAAAACTTGTCGATTTCATCTGGAAATTCTGGAATGTAAAGATTTCTTTTTCCAAATGACTGAAAAAAAATCAAGTTGCATGATATCTTTAGAAATCAATATGATTGTGTTCAAATAATAAAAAGCTAAGAATATGCTTCACATATTTTCCTTGAAAGTTTCGTCGCAAGGTCAATTTATGGGACAAACAAGAAATTAAATAAAAATATAAGATGTGCGGCAAGCATGCAAAATAAATACTCGAAATAACCAGTAGCTGCAGCGGATGAGTGAATATAATATTATTAAACATTTTATGAACGATGTGTATAAAATTATTTTTCACCGCGTATGTGCGAAAAATTACATTTTTTTGTCTTAATTTAGTAGTTTATTGTATAGGGCAATTCATTTAAACGTTGATCGGATATTGTGGCTATTTAGATAAATATCGATGGTACAGTGGGGTAAATTTTAGTCACTTTATAAAAGTAGCTGAACGATAAGTTATTTTTCACATACTGTCACATTTTTATTAACCAAATAGGGCAAACCTGCTTGAGAGGGCGCTGATTACTGGACGAAAGATGAAGGTTTCGAATCCTCCACTCATGCAAAGATATTTGTAGTGGGATCGGATTCCACGTTAAAAGGAGTTCCCGGCCCATTTAGCCCTTGTGTGCTAACGATTACTGTTGCGACCGCAATCAACTAAATAAGAAATACATATTTAAGGGGTCTTGTACCTTTTAAACTCGACGGAAATCAATGAAAACTTCCAAACTTTAAATTAGTGTATCTTCAAAACTATTTGTGTATAAGCATGAAATTTTGACTATTGATTAAGAAGATTGCGCCTTTTGATGTAATACCATTAGAAACTGACTAGTCTTTTAAAGAATTTGAGAATTGTTGAAAATAAAGTTGCTCTTTTTTTTCCGTAAGTCATTGCGCGCATGATATATTGAGAATGTATGACTAAATTGTTATGAAATTTGACATAGATAATAAGCACATATGTATTTTAAAAATTACCTACTCTTAAGTCAAAATTATTTCATTAACCCTGTACAAAAAATATTTTTGTACAGGTTTATGTTAATTCAGTAAAATATTAGTCAGTTTCTAGTAGTATCATATTAAAAAGCACTATATATTAAATTAATAATCAAAACTTTATGTTTATACATATAAAGGTTTTGAAAATACATTTATTCAAACTTTGAATGCTTTTCTCGATTTTCGTTGCGCTTAAAAGGTACAAGACCCCTTAACTTAGTTCGAGACTTGTAAACACAGTATATACGGAAATATTATTATTATTATTATTATTATTATTATTATTATTATACAATTTTAAAAAGTGCAAAAATCAATTTCAAAATGGAATTCAAATCTGGGATCTATAAAATTTGTAGCAAATACATTATATTTAACTCCATGCTGCTCAAAAATTAAAAGGAATAATAACATTCATGTAATTAAAATAGTGTTGTCCTACCGCTCTTGCCGAACCACTCATCCCTCCTCTCCCCTCTATAATAGTTCTATAGATCTAGATATGAAAGTACCTATGTGTTTATATATAAATAGATGTACAGATGCTGTAGAGCTACATATAATTATACATGTTATCGACGCACGTATATAGATATGAATGTGGATACTATGTTGATGCAGTTATATAGATAATGTATATGTCGATGTTATGTTTATAAATGTATTGAGGAGTATATATGTTTGTCAACAGTGTGCTGTGCTATGTTATAACATGTAACGTTATCTTGTATTGTAAGTCTATTATTTACAAAAGTCTACTTTAAAAATAGGAATCTTGTATATATTTTTGCCTAAAATGGGTGTGATTCCCATTTATAAAGTTAATTTTAATGACAAATACATGAGTTTTCGTACACGTTTCTGACATTGAAAACTAAAATTCATATCTATCATGTTTCCATCTTTCTTTTATGTATCCTATTAAGTAGGATATAAATATTTTTATATTCTAGAAGTACATAAAATATGTGAATAAATACTTTTTATTTACATTTCTGGACAGTATTTTAAAAATTCAAATAACATTTTATTAATACAATATTTATTCAGAACGGGATATTTTCCGAGTTTTTTTCTTATAGTTTACTGATTTCTTTCGCCTTTTTTATTATAAAAAAACGTCTACATCAAAAGTTGGCTAAGAAAATAAAAATTATAGAATTCATTGTCACAAGTAAATGAACAATTGTGATCTGACATTTTCTGAACTCATTTGCATAACCTCTTCCATTGTAATGTCCACGTATACGCACTCTTTACTTTTCTTTTTAAAAACTGCAATGTATGATATTTTTAAATTTTTGATTTCCTGGATATAGCGAAATAGTTTTTGTTTAATCCGTCAACAGCGAATGGCATGAAAGATGCTGATTAATTTATGCAATAATTGTTGTTTTCATGTGACTCTGATAAATGCTTCCAAGTGTGTGTGGTGAATACACGTGATTCTTATAATCAATTATCTTAGACACTGTACTAACAAAAAATAATGTTTTGTACTTTATGAACATATTTAAAGACATCAATTTTAATAGTCTGTGAAACCGTGTTATTTATATGATTGTTTGATAATTTAAAGAATTGGTAAGTTTCAGAGCATAAATGTGAATCTAACTAGCTTTAAATTATGTTTAGTTATTTCAGTGATTTATATTGAAATTATATATTCGAACAATAAATGATTTTTTACATTATAATTCTAAATTACATCCTGAAGAGTCTAAAATTTATCAAAAATATAATACCTAATAAAAGATAATCTATTACAAATGAATTTTAAATTCTAACAAATGAAAATTTTATCTAAGAAAATATATAGAGTTATTTTCTTACTTACGATATGGACACGGGGGATATCTATGTGACTTCACTGATATCTAACTCTGAAATCAAGACATTTTTTAAAACATTTTGTGAAGAAACAAATTTATCACATTCTTGTTTTCTTAAATTTGTGGTGATGTAATATATGTAGACTCTTGTTGGAATTATTCTACTTCCAATCAACTTTTTAAACATTATAATTATTTAAATAAAACGTGGTGTTATCTTAAAGATTCTAGAAAAGTACAAGATTTTATTATTTACGAATCTCTTTATTCTCGAGCTGTCTGAGTCGGAGAATTTATAATGATACTTACAAGAATAACTTACATAAATTCAAATGTCCCTATCGAAGAGGAAAAACATTTTTCATGTTACATTTTATAACATGCAGATTTAAACGAGTAATATATCTTTCATAAAATCTATAAGGATTATTCATGGCCTCTTGTCCAGTAAAATCTACGTGATATAGAAGAAGCGTTAGAAAAATACAGATTCCATTCGGTATAAATCTCTTTCATAAATTGTGTATTATATAAATATATAGATATTGGTTGGCCGATGGTATACTGGATTTTGACATCTATTTATTATTATTATTATTATTATTATTGTTATTATTATTTCATACAAGAAAACATAAAGGAAATAAAGACCAAAAAAGAAAACCGCAGAAATGTGTTTTTTATTACCATTCTGTAATTTTAGCTATCCTAGGACTAAACGTTCACGATCTCAATTTTTCAATTCGTATGTGTATATTCTAAAAGAATAAAAAAAATCGAAATATTTTTAATCTTCAGTTATGTCATGAAGCTGATTATTTTGCAATAAATTGAGTTATTGAATATTAGTTATTAAATTTGTGTTATTTTATATGCTTAATAAATATTTTAACATATTAAAATAATAAAAAAAAACATTTTTTGAAGTTATCTAATTTTTATTTCATCTTAAAAATCAAATACTCTCTTTCACATATCTATATTAAAAAATGTGCAGTATTTTATGATAATAATCTTAAATAAAGAATAATAAATGTATAAACCTGACGTTTGTATTAGTTAATAAGGAATTGTTAAATTACTATGCGATATTAAAATAAATATGCATGATAGTTTTTCAATTTCTATTCTAAATTTCTGTTCAAAATATATTATTTTTAATTGAAAAACTTTCTAACAATGCGCTCGCGGGCTATTCAATGCACCTGTTCTTCACTAGCTTAACTGGAGTAATGAAGCTGGATACATAATGACATAGCTTGAGTTACATAAGGGTAAAAATAAAATCTTGTTAATGGACGAAAACAACAATTTATCAATAAAAGATTAAACTATTGTGCAGGAACCCAGAACGTTGTAAACGTGTATAAATTGATGATTCTCTAATGATAGTCTGTATGTGCTAAGTTACGGTGTAAAAGGCTCTTGTTTAGATTCCTGTTTTATTACAAAATATATAAAAAGTATATTTATACACAACAATAAGAAACGGAACAATACAAAACAAGTATTTCATTTATAATTGAATTTTATATTCTTTTTTATAAACTCTTTCCTTAACAATAAACAGAGAGATATTTTTGTGATATTAAAAAATATATAATATATATGGCGTTTTTTTTTACAATATAAAACCAATTACTAATTTATATTGTCATATTATATATATATATATATATATATATATATATATATATATATATATATATATATATATATATATTTTGCATATGTTTTAAGATAAAAATGAAGAAATATTTAAATTAAATTTAAAGAAATACAGAAAGTAAAATTTTCAGAGTTGACAGAGTATACCAAATACAGCTTTGTATAAAATTAATTATTGAAATTGGGCTTTTAATTGCCTACATTATAATTTGTTTTAGCTATTATGTTTCATATTTCAAATTCAATGTTGCGTAATACATGTTGTGGGTCTTTTATATGAATTAAATTTGGTTTCTGAAATAGTGTGTATAAAAAAAAAGTTCTAAAGAAGTAAGTATAGCCGTTGTAATTTTAGCGAATCGGAAAATTTAGATATTTAAATAATTATTTATACGGAAACACTTCGAATATTGCATAATAATTCTGTGCGAAAAATAAAACAATTTTTAGAATTTGCAAAATTATAAATTTGGTGCGTTGTCAATTTTCGTAATCCAGCAAGCCCGATGTTCTACGAAACCAATCTGTAAAATAAATACTAATTTCGCCAAACGAACAAACATCATGAAGTAAACATCAGACAGCTTACTGCTTACTTTGATTAGAGGAATTCTCAATGTCATTTCGATCAACCATGCTAGTGTAAAATACGAGATATGAACGGAAGCAAGGATCGTTGAAACTTAAAAAGAAAAGTAAAATAATCTAATGAATATATTTTTTTTTCAGACAAAACAAATATTTTAAGGAAAATTATACGCATAGATAAAGAATTTAAATTTTTTTTTTGAAGATACTGAAAATGAACCATTCGCTTTCCTTTTCAGTTCAATTTTTAACCAACATAGATGCTTAAATAATGGACAGAATACAATACCAATGAACTTTCAGACAGGTAAATATTTGAGTTACTTCTCATAAAGTTTAATTTTGAAAAAAATAAAATAATTCTCTTTACTTAGCAAAAAACTGTTAATACTAAAATTAACACAATACGTCCAAAAAATCGATACAAACAATCGACCAAACAACCGCGTATTATGAAGTTATTTTTCAAATAAAAAGGGGAAGTTATTTTTGGTGTTTTACGATAATCAGTTGTAGGTTTCGTTATGAAATTGCATTTTCTTGAAAAAGAATGCAACGTTTTCGTAATCTATATGTGAGTTTAAATTAGTTATATTGTTTTCTTTATTGTACTTTTATTAGCATAATAGCTACGCCACTGATAAAAGTGTTTTGATCCATACAAATATTGGTACTTAAAAAATTAATTGAATTAATTACAAAGAATAAGTAATCGTCTTTAAAAATACAAAAACCAATGCGATATTCCTTGCACTATCAAAACATTAAGTAAAGTGCAAAATAACTGCGGTCGCTGCATCCCATATTTACCGCTTGCTCTCATTGGCTGGCTGCTTCATTGCCTCGGATTGGTGGAGACCTGTAAAAAGCCTCTAACCAACAATGCCATATGAAAGTTTTAATTTTTATTTAAAATTTAAAAATTTAAAAAAGTGCAGTTTCCTGTGACAACATCTACACTTGACAAAAATTTCAGAGACTTGCGTGTTATAATTTCGGCGCTATCATCGGATAGAGAGAGATTTAGGAACTAAAATAAATATGATGTTACAAAAGACTTGTACCAAATACAGTATGCATTTTTATAAAAGTTTAAGTAGTTTAGTTTTTAAAAAATGTACAGGCGTATCTGGTTGAATATTAGAACTATTTTACGTGAAACGGCTACTTCCAAAGGCAACTGAAAATATTCATAAAGTGATTATTACTGCAATATATATTATAGTGCATTAATTTTTTACTTTGCACTTACTTTTGTCATTTGCTATTTTGACATTTTCTTGATAGTAAAAATGTTTGTCAATAATATGCAGAAACGATAAAAAAAATAATAACTGCCTAAATAAAAATATAACACCCGTATGTGTCTATCGTTGTTCTTGCAAAAGTAATTGATATTGTAGTAAATTGTTTTAAAAAAATTATATTCACCAAAAAAACAAAAAAAAACATTTAAAATATTTTGTCTTAAAAATGGTGTGGTATCATTCTTCATTCTTAGATTGTGTTTCTAATTATTTAACATTTTCTGTTAATTTAGTTACCATTTGTGAAGAAGTCAAGTGGCTACGTATGATAAACTGACAAAAATAAATAAATAAATAAATAAAAACTTTAAAAATAAGTAAAAAAAGGCTTAAATTTGTGTCTTAAAAATGGGTGATATGAATTTTCCAATTTTATAGTTTGTTAGTATAGTTTTCATATATACATAAGTCATGTGGCTATGTGTAATATGCTAATAGAAAACCTTCTCTCTTGTAAAAAATTAAATTAATATTAAATCTCTATTAAAATCGTTTAATTACGATGTTAATTTTCTGGCTTTCAGATATATTGACGATTTAATAATTTTGAACTGTGATCACGATTTTTTGGGGATATCATGTGACATTTATCCTAACATGTTAATTTTGAAAAAAAAAAACAAATAAAAATAATAATGAAGCTGATTATCTTGATTTGAAAATACACATTTCTAATGGAATAAGCATTACAATCTACAATAAACGGGATGGCTTCAGTTTTGAAGTTAACCAATTAGTTAACTGGTGTTCGAATGTACATAAAGGTACAGGGTGATTATAAAGAAACTTTGCCAACATCTGCACTTCTAGCGGCCGTTCTATTTAACCGATCAAGATGAAATTTTAAATATAGTTGTTTGAAGGTATGCGCTCGAGATTCTGTGAATGGCAATACAGTGGTGCTCACGGTTACGGTTATAGTTACAGAAACTCGAAAATTTCGAATGGCAACGCCTACTTTTTCCTGTCTCAAAATGTTCAGCGCATGCGAAAACCCTAAATAGCGTTGAAACGGTACCAATATGTCCAAAAACAAACGTGTTATGCATACACAAAGAAGAGTTCTGAAAACCGGCCAACAAAACACGATCTGTGCGCACGCAGTAACTTTGCATATGACACAGGCAAGATACCAATCACAGAACGCCGTTCGCCAGATATTCAGCGGAGGAAGCCTATAAAATACCAAGCGGGTATGCGAAGTCGTCATTCATGAACTCGCACATGCCGACGATATGACTCTTCCTGGGAAAGTTCGCGGTGAATTGATCAAACTCTATTATCTAAATGGGATGAACGCTGCGGAAGCCTTGCGTGTGTATCGCCGCAATCATCGACAACGACGTGGGCCATGTACTCTGCAAGCTGTGCGTGATTTAGTGCGCAAATTCGAAGATACAGGCTGCACCTGTGACAAACCGCGCTCCGGACGGCCAACAGTTTCTGAGGACGTTGTCATGGAAGTGCATCATACAGTGACTACAGGGCACACAGAAACTGCAAGAGGATTATCGCGCTTGTTGGATATTCCGAACACAACGGTCCGCAAGCTCTTGCGCTCAGTACTTCACATGTTTCCCTATCGATTTCAGCGCGTCCAGATGTTGCAGCCGGGTGACCCACAACAACGTCTGGACTTCGCAAATGAATTTTTATTACGATATGATGCTGATAACGACTGGCCACTTCGCATACTATGGACGGACGAGGCGCATTTCACCTTACATGGCAACATTAACACAAAGAATTGTGTGCACTGGGGAGAGACGAATCCTCACGCTGTGGCACCAGTACCATTATTTGACGCCAAAGTGACTGTGTGGTGCGGCATTACAGCTACATTTGTTCTCGGCCCGTTCTTCTTTGAGGAAACGACCCCAGCGGGTCCTGCAACATGTTCTGTAACAGGCTCTCGGTATGCAGCCATGCTGAAAAATTCTGTACTACCGGAGTTGCGTCGGCGGAATGCACTCAATGACGTTGTTTGGATGCAAGATGGTGCACCTCCACATATAGCGAGGTCAGTTAAAAGGCTCCTAGATCAGCATTTTGGTGATCGCATCATCTCACGCCATTATCCTATTCCGTGGCCTGCGCGATCCCCAGATCTGACGCCTATGGATTTCTGGTTTTGGGGATATCTCAAATCCAGAGTTTACCTGTGCAATCCGCAAACATTGTCGGGCTTGCAGGATTCTATACGGCGTGAGATTAGAAACATTCCTCGCGTCATGTTGCGTTCAGCGGTATTGTCCGTCGTCTCCCGCATGCAATGCGTAATTGCTTGTGATGGCACCCATGTGGAAAATGTTTGATGCCAATAAAGGTTTTCTTTTGTCTGATATGTGTTCTCATCATTCAGCAGTTTCTTGTCTCTGTCGAATGCATTATTGCTCGGTGCGCCTTAAAGAACGGTTTGTATGTCTATAACACGTCGGTTTTTGGACATATCGGTACCGTTTCAACGCTATTTAGGGTTTTCGCATGCGCTGAACATTTTGAGACAGGAAAAAGTAGGCGTTGCCATTCGAAATTTTCGAGTTTCTGTAACTATAACCGTAACCGTGAGCACCACTGTATTGCCATTCACAGAATCTCGAGCGCATACCTTCAAACAACTATATTTAAAATTTCATCTTGATCGGTTAAATAGAACGGGCGCTAGAAGTGCAGATGTTGGCAAAGTTTCTTTATAATCACCCTGTATTTACATTATTATTATCATAGGTAAGATTTTTCGCTACTAACTCTGTACGAATAAAAATTTATTTCTTAAAGAACTTTTTAATTTAACCAGTATCTTGTATTATAAAAATAACATTCCTTTGAGTTTCATTAATAGATATACTAGTTTTACAGACAGTCTTCATTTTTGAGTAGTTGCTACGTAATTGACAATTAATGATTTGTATAACTTAAAGCCTTTCGGGGACGGTTTTACAAGGATGTTTGCAGTTTTGTGGCAACAGACATGGAACGTACATGGACAGATTTTGGATCACTGGATTTGGTTATTGTTTATTGTTTTTGTGGCTGTGTGGCTCAGGAGGGGATAGGATAATTCTATCGTTGGTTCAGTGTATGTTATACATGCGTTTTGTATTCAGTTGTGCTGTTGTTTGTGGCGTTGGGTCCGGTGGGGGAATGTGCGTGATATGCTTTCATTTGTTTTAACATTTGATTTTTGCTTCACGACATTCTGGCCGAAACCCACTGCCACTACTGAATAATAGTTTGTTGTGCTTTGTATTAGACTGAAACATCGCTGTGCTTTTTAGTATGCCCACTGCTGATGAGGCCACAGTTTTTTGGTTGGTTTTCTTGGTTTTTTCTTGTTCAGTTTATATCTGTTTAATTTTTTTTTATTATGTTTGTTATTTATTCCTAGTTTAATTATGGTGCGATATTATGCGTCTGCCGAATACATTTAATACATAACGGGCTATATATATATATATATATATACATATATATATATATATATACATATATATATATATATATATATATATTAAGTTCATAAACACGTTCTAGTGTATTTTGTACATTAGGAAATGATGTATGTCTATATATCAGATATAGGCATTTATTTACATATGAAAACTACGTTTACAGAAAAAGTTAAATAAGTACCAGAATATAAGCTAGGAAAATTTATAGTATACCATATTTTAAACACAACATTCAAACTGTTTTTTTTTTTTTTTTTTTTAAGTTATATTTTATGGATATAGTTTACAGAAAAATGTGATAAAATCTACAGAAAATTTATCGCGTACGTAAAGAGGAATAATATAAAAACATCTTTCATTAATAACAGCTTGAATAAATTTAATAACAAGGAATAAATAATGGCATATTTCAGATAAGAATACGACATTCAAGATTCTGCGAACATCCGTAAACTTTTGCTTGTTTTCATTATTTGTAATTTATACATCTAAAAACCGTCTTTATAGAGAATTATTAGAATTAAATAAATTCAGTTATTTTACACAATTCTCCCATTCTAAAATAAAACATCGTAATATATCCCTACATTTTAATAAAATTTGGAATGAATCCTAATGATTCGAATAAAGGACTTTTGTTGTCGGATATTTGCACATTAAAATTAATCCATTTAAATAATGTATACTCTCTATATGATGCAATTTAAGAACCACATTCTAAATAGAAATGTGTTCAAGACATGTAATATATAATGCAAAAGAGGCAACTTTTCTTCTACGAAATTAAATTTCAAATAGAAGCAAGTAATAAAACTTCATCACATCCTTATACACTTTGTATAATATGAAGACATTTAATTTTAGACATTTAGAAAAGGAATATATCGATGCGTAATAACACAAATGATATAAGATGAAGAACTTATTAAGTAAGTATTCATTTTTTAATACACAATTGATATTTTTATTGCGTTGTACCACATTTAATGTAAATCGTTGCAAAAATTATTTTTATAAAATATGGATATAAAACTATCAGTGGTAATATCGGGAAAGGGCATATATTTATTTTAAATGAATCAATTAAATATTCGATTGAGAATCTTTCTTATAATTATTAAACATTAATTTTACTCATGAATATATCTAACTATAATTAAATAAATACTTTATATTTTTTAAGATCATGTAAAGTCATACTTCAACACAATTTGGGCTGTGATGCAAATAAAATTGCATAAAGTGAAATAACTCTACCAGTAAGTATTTTTTTATGCATCGATGTGGATAAGATTAATAAAAGCATTTTAAATTTCTTAAAATGTGCATTTTTTAATATTGCATATGTATAATCTGCAGATGAGGCAGTTATTTAATGATTTCATTTGAAAAGCTTCTGTCAATGTTTCTTTGTTCTCTTTCTATAATCGGAATGTCTTGTTTCCATAATATTCATCCCTTTTTGTAATAGGATCAGTCATGCAAAATATATGTTTTAAAATGAATTTTTTTTTAAATAAAACTTTATGGTGCAACTTTTTAAATAATATAATACATTTTAAATACAATCGCACATTATATTTTAAATTTCACTTTTTTCTGATTTTGATATTTATGTATTATAATAATAAGAGATTCAATAAAAGATTAATAATTATACATTTGAATTATATATTTTAAAGTAACTTAAGGGTAGTGTCCTATAATATTCAATAACGATGAATTTTAAATTAAGAAAACAATAAATATTATAATGCTAAAATAAAGTTAAGAGTGCCTTTAAAACATTTTTCAATCACCTGGATACTTTCATAACTCTATTTTTTTTTCAGATGTTGTACGGTCCTTTCTATTTGAAACCAGTATGTTTTTAAAGTATTCTTTGATTTATTTAATAGCAGAAAAATAAGTTGTAGAATACTGTTAGAAACTACTGGTATTCGAATTCAAGGGACCGTATGAACATTGAAAAATATCCGCCTACGACAGTCGCTATTTTTTTGTCAGCATCGTAGGCCTAGTATTCACTACTAGCTGACATGTCCGGCGTTGCCCGGACCCGTGGTAATAACCTTAAAAATACCTAAAATCAATGTTGAATGATTATATATTTTTAAATGAAAATCTATCCAAACTAACTGAAGGACAGTCGTTATGGTTATTGCCAAACATACATATTTACATATTTAATATCTGACGTTTTTATATATTAAACTTTCAATTCTGACCAAAAGTTTCCGTGGAAACCTGAATAATATAAAGCGCTCCCACACCTTTCCTCTTTTAAACTCAAAATAATATACAGTTTTGGATAATTTAGTAATCTCATTTGAAAAATGTTTCCAAAACCTTGTTTCTAAGATTATTATATTAAAATTAAATAAAAATCACGCACTCGTGGCATCAGAATTCACTTTTGTATTTTAACAGAATAGTAAGGCTACTATAATTTGTGACTCGTGCTATAGCCAGTATACGTCAGGATACATGGCCATTATCATTATCTTTTTACGCGTGAAGATTGCTCTATGGTACTCCATTGTCAATTTTGGTAATTTTTGAAAATCAATATTAGAAAAACGGCATAATCATTAGATTTGAAATTTATATCAAGAAAAATACAATTTTTTCCTTTCTAACGAAGTTTGTCTAACAATTTTCTGACAAATAGTTTTAGAGCTATTAATTTTTTCAGCAACTTCAAATGTTTTTTTTTCCGAGATTAATCTGTGGCAACGATTATCGAAAATTCCAGTCGTCAGCAACGCATACCTTTTTATTAAAGAGGATGATGAAATTATTTTCTCATAAATCTAAAGATATATTTATGGTCATTGAGACAATAGGTTATCTGTAGATTTAAGAAAGCATAATTTTAATTCGTGGCAGAGCTCACATGAGTAGTCGGACAGATATATGTTTCGCCCTGGCTTATTGGTGAAACTTGTAGGCACAAAATCGTTTCATTCGATACCCGATTTATGCGGTATACAATAGTTGATTGGAAGATATTTTTGGCAGAATAGCTCATTCTATATTAAGATACGTTGAACTATTTCGTTTAATTTGTAACTCATAGAAATACAGACATTATAAATTTAATTTCTTCTTAATGTTATATGGTCTTTTGATTAAATAATTTTCAGATTATATGCTTGAAAAAATCGTATAAATCATGTAAAGTTTTGAAGAATGAGCAGATTAATTAAAATGGTAAGTACTTTTAAACAATTCCCAAGTAAAATTTATTATTTTTCGTATGAACTTTGTTTTACGCTAAGTTAAACAACCAATAAACCAATTTCATTTTACTTTGATAATAAAAAAGAAAATGAACACATCTGGAGTTAATTAAATATAAGCTTCATATAAAGTAGGTAGTTATTTTCTCACAAAGCAAAGTTCCGAAACTAGAAATTTATAAAACTTTCGTGATATGTAGTTTTCATGGAATACGTTATTAATTTTGTTTCCCAACTTCACTTTAAGGGAGTAAAATGTACTATCGAAATACTTTTCGATTTTATATTATATCTATTAACTCTCACAGATAGTTTAAAGGTTCAGCGATAATGTTACTTCTTTCTATAAATTTTATTGAATTGAAACAAAAAACAATTACTATTTACATTTGAAAGTAAATATTAAAAATACATTTATTTAGAATCGTATAGTTTTTAATTTGTTGTTAGAGAAACTGGTAATATTTACAACAGATTATTATCACCTATAACTGTAAATGAGATTTATAGAACACATGAAAGTATAAAAATGGGTATAGAAATTTGAGACCAAATTAATAAAAAAATTCAGTAGATTATTTTAATTTTGCATTTTTCTGCGTTTTTTCTATATGCATTTTTACATGATTTATTCGGTAGTATAACAAACATAATTGCTTAATAATTTGATATTACATAGTACAACAAGTAGCTATTGTTCAAACACTTCTTAGTGATCTTTCATCATTATAACGAATATATATTTTATTTTTTTATAGAATGTAAAACATATTTATTATTGAAAAATATACAATTTTTAGTCGTCGATTGCGAAAAGAAAACACTGATACATAATAGTTTATTTTATGTTGCATTTTATTAAATTTTTGATTCTTTTATAATTTGTGAGAGATATTATTCTTTGGATCGTTACTTACTTGATTTGTAATTTTAGGCTACTGTATATATAATCTGCTTTCTTCCGTAATCAAGAATTATTTATAAACACTGAACCAAATATCACAATTTTACTAATAATGACCGAAGAAATGTCATGTTTTATTTAAAATGTATATAAGTTTTTTAATTCCTGTGTTTTTATGTTATTAACAATTGATATTTTGCATTCATTCGAATTAATGAATAAGAATCAACTTTCATCTTAAAACATTTTCTATATCTCAATCCATTTATGAGTTGTAAACTAAAGTTGAATATGTTCTTGAGGTCAAATGTGTCCCGATAAAAAGAATTTGAGCAAACAAATGCATATTACATACTTGTGTGAACCCTATATATCCCTAAACATTCATTATTTTTCTGCATTTCATCTTTAAAAACTTTTCTTGCTAGATACAGTATAAAAAAAACTAAATGTACTATGCAGACTGCTAACTTCAATATATTTTTAATTAAAACGATTACATGTTTAATAAAAACTTATTTGTAAAGTATATTGAAGTTTAATCATATCAAAATAAAGAAATATTCCATACATGATTCCATACATCCCATACATGAGCATAAAATCTGTAGAAAGTCATACGTCAACTAGCACGGCCAAACGATACCACGTTATTACGACGCTAAATAGCGTCATTACTAGTCCAAAATAAGGCTTCTTTAATTAGTCGCATTCCTCTAAAGTTGCTCCATTTTGTTATCGCTATGGGAAGCGGTCGAGAACGATTATTTAGTTATACTTCCTTTAATTGTCACAATAAGGGACATATCAACATCAGAGTAAATTGTATCCAATCAAAATCAACACTTGTAAAAAATGCAGCCGAATCACGTGACTATTTTACAGTAAAAATTTCTTAGATCGTGTAAAGACAAGTTTAGCTATCTTACTAACTGTGAAATTTTCATTCCCAAATAACTTCTAATCTCTACATCTTTAGATAATTATTATTTTGTGACGTGGCAAGTGCGCAGCACGAGACTGTCATATATATAAATGGTCTTAATCAAATAACTCCCTCTCATAACATAACGTAGTAAGGTGTAATGATTTCCCTGTGATCCTCTTTCTTTCTTGTAATTTTTGTAAAATATTTGTATTTTTTGAAAATTTTTGCAATTTTTTAATATAACTTATAATACAAATTTGCTAAAATCTTTATTAAGAATGAAATTTTGAAAGATTGTTAAGAAAACTAATTTTTAATGATAACAATACACATTTTTAAAAAGTTCTGTTTCATTAAACTATGGTATAGACATTAATACTTTTAAATGTATCATAAAATGCTTTTTTATAAATAAAAAAGTTTTAATGAAACACACATTTCACGCAAAGTAACTAAATTGAAACATGTATTCTATCGGTATATACCACTAAATTAAGTTAATTTTTTTCTTCAGAAGTTTTACAAACCGAATACTTTTGGAAACATATCTATTAGAATATATCGCATCAGTGATTTTATTTTGGAAATGTTATACACATCTAACATGAAAAGGGTAACACAGATACATTAAACAGATAAGAAAGCTTATCTATATAGCATATCTTTAGATGCAACAAAACAGATTTGTTACAAATGATCGAAGAAGAAGACAAGTAGACGAATCAGTTAAACAATCTTCTCTCCGCATAATATTGCCTGAATAATATAAACGCTTCATTGATTCTCATCCTGACAGAAATATAATATTAGACATTTGCTTTATTTTCCTTACAGATTGTACAAGATTATATACAGCCGTGGAGATTATTCATTAGATGTGAAAATATATAAACAACTTCTACAACAAGTTCAATTATGTGTCTCATTCTTTTTATAGTAAATATATATACTTTCTCATAATTTTATACATCTTTTTGCACATCTTTTTCCTATACTAGTTGCATAATATATCTAAATATAAATGTATTTAGTTTAATCTGTATTTTTTTAAATGGTAACTAACGCTTTCACCACTGAAAATGGATTTTTTGTAACAAGAAATCTTTTTCGGCCAATATTAAGAAAACTAGTTCAGATAAAAATATGAAAAGTATTATAGAGAAATGTTTGATAAACATTCCGAAGCAGACAGTGTTTAAATCTAAGAATTATTTAATTATTTTAAGAGCTATTTAATGTTGAAATCGTTCAAAATATTTTCGTGAAAAAAGTTTTATAGGAACAAAACTATGCGTAATAATTTAACCATATTTTGCAGGGATGTACTTGAAAAGCTTGATGTGTGCAATCTGCAAGCATTTTTTTTTTATTGGAATAATTTTTTTACGTTTTTTTTTTTTTTTTTTTTTTTTTTTTTTTTTTTTTTTTTTTTGTTCAAATTTGCAGTATTTAAATTTGAGATTATTTTATATTTTGATAAATCCATTGTGAACAATTTTCAACAGTTGAAAAGTGTTTATGACTTCGGATTGTTTATCCGTCTGTCCATGCGTCCGTGCTCTAACTCTCATAAATATACTCGGATTGTGTTCTAATTGTTGTATATTATTGATGTTTTCTATGGCGTGATGCTTATTGAATATAAAGTACGTATCATTAAGGGTTCATTTTAATGGACAGTTAAATATATCAGAGTTAAATTTTTTCAATGACAAAAAATCATCTCAAGTGCATTTTAATTATGTTGCATCATTTAAAACATAATAAAAATTGACATGCATCTGAAGTGCACTAAAATTTTCTGTCTGTAGAATATTGGTACAAAGCATGTTACAGATGTGGAATCCCTGGTCACGGAATTTTGGCGACTTTTGTTTTGGCGGGCCTCTCAGAATCGCGCCAATGATCTACGAAAATTAACTAAATGCAGCAATTTAACTAATGCCGGGTTACCATAGCAGAAATCATAGTCCCCAAAATTTGGCGACTTTTTTCCTTTTTTTAACTGATTAAAAAATAAAAAATGCGTGACCAGGGATTCCACATCATAGCCCAAAGCATTTATTATTCATTTACAGGACCACAAAAAAGAGTACCGTCACATAATGGTATACGGGAAAAAACTGTTTGCAGTGCATTTTAACGATGTTAAACTATTTCCAATATAATGAAAATGACGAGCAATAAGTTGCCTTATAGTGGAACAAATGCCAGTACTTTCATAATTTTTTATTTCTTGTAGCTGTTGTTAGTAATTCGTTATATTGAATTTTCATATCTCTAAGATAAATAAAGTCTGTGTCTCTACTTTTCAATTAATCTTGTTAAAATATATATATCTTCCATTGATCTCTATATGTACACATTACATCAATGGTGAGATAAAACTAATGAGAATTCAGAAATAAAAGTTTACAAACATGTAATTGTTTTTTTTTTATGAATCCGTATAATGTAAATAAATTTAATTACGTTCTACATCTATCTAACAGCATAAATATTAATATCAATAACCATAGACAGCATTAATATTAATATAATAACCTTAACATCACATCGTAAATATTAATATCATAACCATTAAAGATTGTACGACAATGTTTGCTTGGAAACCTGGAGTTGATTTTTCTTGTTGTTGTTGTTTTATTGAAGTATCTTTTGGTTTTGATGAAACATTTACTTACGTTGAAATGTTACAAATATTATGTACTACTTTTAAAGTACATGAAAGATATTGTTAAGTACCAATTCTTTATAATATATTTATAAAAAGTTTTGAGACAGTGAAATTTAAATCAGAATAATTTCTAAACAAAAATCGGTTATACCATTTCTGTAATAAAAATGTTTTTTATATATTAGTTAATTGCAATTGACAAAAATGCATATTTTTAATGTTATTTCTTGTTTTATAAGAGACATAAATAATCATAAAAAATAAATATTATTAAATAATTACAATGTTCAAATACAGTTAACAATGAATATAAAGGTAATGTGTGTTTCAAAAAATATTTATTTATTTCATTTATACGTTTGTCTTTAGGGATCGTTTTTATAATGTTGACTTTAAAAGGAAAACTAACATTCATAAGATAGATTTTTCAATTTCAATCTCCTTAGGAAAACAACTATAGAAATATTTACCAATGCATTAATCGAATGTTAAAAAGAAAATTCCCAGTATAATTATTTACAATCAATATCATATTTTCGTAGAAAATTATTTCATTAAAAACGTTTACTAATCATGGCATATTTAATAGTTTCATATTAAATGTCGTATATTTGACGTACCCCAAAATAGTACTGATTTGAAATTTTTTATTTGTAAGCGTATTTCATTAATTTTTCTTAAATTAGGATAGTAAACAAATATTTAAAAAAAAGTTTTGCATAATACCCTATGTATGGTAATTATTTTTTATGGCAAATATATTTAGAAAAATCAGTAATACTTAGTAATACTTTATGTTATTCAACTTTTCTATATGGATTCATTTTTCCTTTTTGATATTCTGCCGTGAAATTTGTAGACATAAATAATCATAAAAAAATAAATATTATTAAAAATGTACAATGTTCAAATACTGTTAGCAATAAATATAAAGGTAATGTATGTTTAAAAAAATATATACAGGGTGATTTTTTTAAGTTGTGAAAGTAAAACCCTATAAAGAAAGAACCTTAACATCACTGATCCAAATGACCGGAAATTTCACCAGTATGCTCCCAAAGCAATGGGTATTTTTTTGTCATGGTTTAAAAAAACTTAAAATCTCACCGACAGATGGCGCTGTATATGCAGTAAAGTCGGGAGAGGAGCTTGTGCAAAACAAACGCACAGTGGATACTCTTCACTCTGTTGTGGAACATGCGGTTTCACGTTTCCAACTCGTAGCTGAAAACATTGGACAGCACACTGAAAATCGTAGCAGTTCTGTACGAATGTTTTACTCCATATTTTTATTTTCTTCTGTTTCTGCAGGTGTTTGCAGTTCCTTTCCCTAATTACTGCATTCTGTATGTTTTTGATATACAGAATGCAGTAATTGGGAAAAGGAACTGCAAATACCTGCAGAAACAGAACGAAACAAAAATATGGAGTAAAACATTCGTACAGAACTGCGCAACTAACGCATACGATTTTCAGTGCGCTGTCCAATGTTTTCAGCTACGAGTTGGAAACGTGAAACCGCATGTTCCACAACAGAGTGAAGAGTATCCACTGTGCGTGTGTCTTGCAAAAGCTCCTCTCCCGACTTTACTGCATATACAGCGCCATCTGTCGGTGAGATTTTAAGTTTTTTTAACCATGCCTAAATATCCCATTGCTTTGGGAGCATACTGGTGAAATTTCCGGTCATTTGGATCAGTGGTTCTTTCGTTATAGGGTTTTACTTTCACAACTTTAAAAAAAATCACCCTGTATTTATTTCATTTATACGTTTGTCTTTAGAAATCGTTTTTATAATATTGACTTTAAAAGGAAAACTTACATTCAGAAGATAGCTTTTTCAATTTCAATCTCCTTTGGAAAACAACTATAGAAATATTTACCAATGCATTTATCGTATGTTAAAAAGAAAATTTCCAGTATAATTATTTACAACAATATTATATTTTCTTAGAAAATTATTTCATTAAAATATTTTACTAATCATGCTATACTTATAATATACCGTTTTTATAATATACCATTTCATATACCATTCATACACATAAATGGTATATGAAACTTAATAATTTCATATTAAATGCCATATATTTAAGTTACCCAAAAATAGTGCTTCTTTGAAAATATTTATTTGTAAGCATATTGCATTAATCTTTCTTAAACTAGGATAGTAAACAAACATAAAAAAAAAAAAAAAATGCATAATATGTATGCATGGGTATTAAATTTTATGGCAAATATTTTTAGAAAAATAAGTAATACTTAGTAATACTTTATATTATTCGACTTTTCTATATGCATTCATTTTTTATTTTTGATATTCTGCAGTGAAATTCGTACAATTGCACGCCCGACAGAATAGCTTAAAAATATCAAAAAGAAAATTAACGCTAGAACCTTACACAATATTTTACATGTTTCATTTTGTAGCTCACCAGCTTTAACATAGATATTTCTTTCAACAATTTTTGGAAATAATACATACTGTCTTCTAAGATAAAATATATTGCCCCTCTAGTGTAAAATATTTCACCTTGCATACTGAAAATTTTATATTCTCTGGAATTTTAGTGATATATTTCATATATGTTTAATAAAAGGTAATGATTAAAGTTATCTGTATTTCTGCTAAAATTTTATATACATTTTAAATGTATAGGAGAAATAATATTAAAAAAGATACATGCAAAGTATTTTTTTTCGTAATTTTAATATTGCAGTATGATTTATCATTCATTTGAATACTATCGTTTATGCTAATGCCATCAGTAGACTATCAGTGTCGCATTTTTAAATGCAAATATATTGTAAATAAATTAAATTCAAAAACATATTTTTATAGATAATACAAACTTACAGAGTGACTTATTGATTATGAAGCTTTTAAAAATATAAAATTCTAAAAACACACGGTATAGAAAAATTCTCAAAATTCATGAATATTGTATCTGAATTACATTAAAAATGTGTGAAGTACAAATGAACATACAAATATTCCACCAAAAAATGTATAATGTTTATTTACTGATATTGCATTAGGAATATACGATTTCTTCTCTATATGTGCTGCCAAGTAAGAAACATCTGATGTTTATTAACATTTTAATACCTGATAACTGGGCATAGTGATACATAAATATTAACTGAAAAACAATAATGATAATATGATAGTTTAATACGACATCACATCAGAAATTGGTTTAGAACACACATCCCTGCAATTAAACGTAGACTGTCTACTAGTAGGGGCATTTCACTGATCTGTTGATTAATCTCAGAGTCCCTAAGGGAGCATTCAGATTATTACACAAACTATTAAGTTACATAATAGTATTTACATACAAATATGTAAGTTAAGAAAGCACGTACAACAAAACATATTTTACTACTTTTTACGCAATTTTTAATTTCACTGATCTATTCATTAATCTCAGAGAACATAAAGGAACATTCAGATTATTACACAAACTATAAAATTACATAATCATATTTTCATGCAAATATGTAAGTTGAGAAATTGCGTTCAACAAAACACATTTTAATTTTTTATGCAATTTTTCCGTCTGCATACTGCGCTGTAGTTATAATAGTTTCTGCGTATAATCTGCGTATCAAACAACCGCGTTTCAACCAAAATATTTTATTTGCTAAAATGTAACTTACTAGATCACTGTAAATATGTGACTTCAATCATTAAATACAATTTCTTGCCCTAAACATTATTCTTTGATCCGCGGATTATACGCCAGAAATCACGCTAAATTAAGAGAGAAGATGTCGGAGTAACATACTCAATATTAAGATCATTTTGCAGGTTAACTATTTTTTTTCAAACGGAAATAATCATTAAATTAGACAAACTGCTGCTCAATAATGGTAATTTGGAATCAAACAGAGAACGGGTTAAATTTTTAAACTAAATATAAAAGTCTTCAAAACATTCCATTTCATAAAAAATATATTATTGCTATTTCTTTAACGTTATAATGAAATTTTGAAAAAAAAATAGAAGCCACTTCTCTTGAAAAGTGTTTATAAAGACATATTTAAAGGTTCATCTGATATGTGTATTGGTAAAGCACTTTACTAGAAATGTGAAGTTGTAAAGTGAATAACTGGTTTCTATCAATAAGCCAATCAGTGTAAAAACACCATTTACAGACCAAACGAATTTGATGTTTTTAACTGGAACTTGTTAGAACTACAGCTAAAGCAGTATCTGACTAGTCAGAGGATATGCCAGAACCTTTCAGAAAACCATACTAGTCACTGCCAATTTCTTGAGTCTCCAGCATTTACAGCTGCATTCCCGTTTAAGGGTGTTGGCCAGGGAAATTTCAAATTCACCTTTCTAATATTAAATCTATGGGCGTGGAACGCATTCGTATTTTTAAAATGTCTCCTCGGGAAATTATTGGATTTAACTTTTTTATTTTCTGTTTCTCAGAGTGTGTACCTTTTTTTTCAGTTGTCATAATGTTTCTATAATACTTACTGACGCTTAGCAGTTTTGCTAAGATTTTAATGTATAAATTATTAAATTAAGCATATATTTTAGAAAAAATTTGCCAACTAAAGAAGAGATATGAACAGGGATTTACAACAACATGGGTTTCCAGAATCCATGGCCAAGGGATTTAACGTGAGATCTGAATCCAGACGAACTGAAATAGTGGAATCTGTTTGCAGTGGCAATGAGTTGGATTTCAAATCTGTAGAATCGATTACAAGAACCTGGGACTTACAGATTTTGGTCATGGCAACGTCACAAACGTGTTGCCACAGATAATGATGACTAATATTTGAAGTTTACAGCTCATAAAAACAAAACATACCGTGCTATTCAACTGCAAGAACATTTTTTTAATACCGCTTACCAGGGCCCTACCTTCCGGGCTTGCGTGCGTAGCTTGACGAGTTAGTACTTAGGTTCGGGGCGATATTCGCCTGATCAGAGCACGGCTGTTATCCACCTGTCAAGAGCCTTGTTGGTATCGCTTCAGTGCTCTTTAGTGTTTTGTTACAGTTTTCATTGTTTGCCGGTTCAGGGTGTTACTTTGCCTTGGTTCTATGTTGGAAGGTTACTTAAAGTGGATTTGCTTGACGCGAGGCGGTATCGTAATTTAGAGTCTTGATCAGGTGATGAGACCTTCACCTGACTAGGCACCTCCAGAGGTATAATTCATAGGGAACTTGAAGGACTTTCCACCCACGACGGACTTTACATGCACCAGATGCCTTTAGCGCACATAAGAAAGAACATTTTAATTCGGCAACAGGTCTGTCTGAATGAATGGAAACAGGCCAGTCTTAATGCACGTAAGCCTGTGGTGTATATTTTTCGAGCTTAGTACAACGTGCGGTCCAATGAAGTTGTACTGCTAAGAATCGAGATTGGACGCTACAAGATTGGAGTCTAGTGCATTTCACTGACGAGTGACGTCCCTATACACTCTGTGGTGTGCATCCCACATAAAGGGGTATGGTGGGCACTCGAAGCAACACCGCGTGCGTACAGGAGAGGTCGCATTGGTGACGATGAGGACTGATGCTTTGTGGTGGAATCACCATAGGTGGATATACGGACTTGCATTTTATTCAGAATAATTATAGAAGTCCCAAAGGTATGCAGACATGATAGCCAGACCACATTTCATACCTTACGCTGCAGCCATTTACCATTTCTTTGAATACATGGTGATATCAGGCCTCGCAAACCTCGACTCCTGGAGAACATGCTTCAAACGGAAACAAAATTGCAAATGGAATGGATAACATGCTCTCTTGACTTAAATACGATCCAGCATGTGGGTTTGCTAGATCTTTAAAGATGGAATACTTTTATTGAAACTTGTTTATTTTTGTGTTATCGAACTACCATCATTTTCCCCATCTTACTAAAGTATTTAGAATATGCAAATAATGTATTTTTAAAGAAATTTTCTTAAAAATAAATCATTAATTTATTTTTTAATAGTTTTTTTCCACGGTAATTCTATTTCAGTATACTAAAAACACTGTTTAATTGATTTTACAGTCACATTGTTGTGGTTACAAGCGCGTCAAAAGTGAAAATTTAAATGAAAATTTGAAAGAAAATTATAAACGTAAACAGATAAAAATTACTAAAATTATAAAAGTTCCACCTGTTTTTTATTATTTTATTTTATTTTATTTTATTTTATTTATTTTTAAGAAATAAATTGCCGTACGGGAAAGGTTTGAGCCTACACCCTCCATTAAGTCTAAAAAACATAAAACTTACTGAGAGAGCGCATACGGTAGACAACATTTCTGCATGTTAGGTATGCATATGCATAAGACTTTGCATTGAGACTTCATCCATTTGCCGGCGGGAACTTAGAAATTACACTTCTGGAAAAGTCGAACACAATTCACCAAGTGTTATCGATAACCGCATCGCATCTAATGAAAACATGGGTAAAACATTCTTACCATTATCATTGTTTATTTTTGTGTCATGAAACTACCGTCATTTTCCCCGTCTTACTAAACTATGTGGAATATGCAAATAATGTATTTTTAAAGAAATTTACATAAAAATAAATCATTAATTAATTTTTTTAATAGTTTTCCTATCCCATGGTATTTCTATTTCACTATTCAATAATCACTGTTTAATTCATTTTACAGTCGCAGTGTTATGGTCACAAGTGCGTCAAAAGTGAAAATTTGAAACAAAATTATAAACGTAAACAGATAAAAATTGCTAAAATTATAAAAGTCCCACCTGTTTTTATTTTATTTTATTTTATTTTATTTTATTTCATTTATTTTTAAGAAAGAAATTGTCCTACGGGAAAAGTTTGAGTCTACACCATCCATTAAGTCTGAAAAAAAAAACATAAAACTTACTGAGAAAACGTATACGCTAACCACTTTACCTGCATGTCAGGATGTCATGCATATGCATAAGACTTTGCATTGAGACTTCATCCATTTAACGGCGGGAATTATTTTTCTGGTAAAGTCGAACAGAATTCACCAACTGTCATCGATAACCGCATCAATGAAAACATGAGTAAGACAATCTTAACTGTTCGAGAGAAATGCACATCAAAAATCCCTCATCCTCGTAAAACTTCAATATTTTTGTTATTTACTGGCATCAAAATTTGTGCCTTATGTGCCTCGTCGTGTTTTAGACATCATTACAAAGAATTAAAATTCCCCTTAATGCTGTTTTGATGCCTAGTTTTCTAATTACTCTTTGATGTATGTGTTCCCATTTTATAACCATGAATCTTTTTCTCACACAGTAGTCTACACTTTTTTTGCAAGCCTTCCTACTTTTGTTTTAACAGAGTTATGTTTCCTATGTTTAAATAATAATTAAAAAATAAACCTGCTTTAGCTTATATTAAATATAATTTTGAGATTTTAAAACTTCAATCAGAACAAATGCTAAATAGAAACAAGAAAGGAAAATCATGCGCCAAGATTAGATTTAATAGATTATGAAACACTTTCCAACATTTCGAGAATACTTTAAAAAATCTCGCCGTTTAATAATTTAAAGAAGATACTTAAGTAAATATTTTAGAAAATCTATAACACATTTAAATTCCATATTTCCACAATTACCGTACACAGCCGGAAAGGTACTCCAAAACTTTTCTTCACACCTGTATATGATCTATAGATCTGTATATATTCTACATTGTATGCTAAAATTTAGTACACTTAGAAAATGTATAACACAGTTGAAAATTCACCTTCAGCAATTTCTACCAATACATGGAAACGTTCTTGAATTATTTGGTAGAACCCTGTACATTACTACAGATTTTTATACGCGCCACATATTAAGCTAAGAATTAATTTAGGTAAATACACCCTTAAAGCTACTGAAATCACACTTACAGAAATTATCATCAATAGGCTGTCTTGTATCCAGTGTCGCGTCAATTTGTCGTGCACAATTCATCGCCCACAATTCATCGCGGCGAAAACTCATCGCAGCGTTAATTCTTCGTGGTGTCAATTTGTCGCGACGTCAATTCGTCGAAAGGAAAATGTTTTTGAAGGCTATGATGATAAAAGTAAAGAGAATTTAGTAAAATTAAAAATCACTTGTAATTGTTAGTTATAATTCTTTATATCTAAAAAAAACTCATTAAATAATTTTACTAAATTATCTTTACTTTTATCACCATAGTTTTCAAAGACATTTTCGTTGTTACGAATTGACGTCGCGACGACTTGACGTTGCGACGACTTGACGTTGCGACGAATTGACGCCACGACGAATTGTCGCTATGATGAATTGTGCGCAATGAATTGTTCCGCGATGAATTGTGTGCGACGAAAAGTCACAGAACCCTTGTATCCAGTTCTTTCCATAGACCTGTATATGATTTTATTTATATTCTACAAACATGTCTTAGATCAGTAAATGTAGTTGAACTTGAAAATGCATAACAGAAATTAAAAAACTCCTTTAAGCAATTCACGTACAGGCTTAGAAATCTATCGTATTTGGTGTATGGAATTTAAGCACTCCAAGAAATATATATTAAAAAAATAGTGAAAATTAAAAACGTATACTGTAACTGAAAACGTACATTCGAAAATATTTTATGTGTTCTTTTAAATGAACGATAAATGTGATGCACATCATATTCTACTGCAAGAGTTTTGTAGTAAACCTCAGTAACGTGTATCAATTTCTTTATGTATGAAATAGTGCAACATTATTAAAAAACGCTGCGAATAGTTTTTCTCCGTCGATCACTAAAGAACCGAATTATTTTGTGTAACACTGTAAATTAATGATAAATTGTATGACCTCGTATTCTACAAAAGCATGTTTTACTGCTGATGAGAAATTCATAGCTATTTCCGTATATTTGCAAAAGAGAAATATCCTTAAAATACGCCGCAAACAATTTTTCTTCACATACTATAATAGAACGGAATATTTTTGAGTTTCCCTGTGTACATACTGTGAGTGTTGCATATAAAATATTCTGTAGTAACATTCTCCTAGTGCACCTTAATATTGCATAAAAATGCCATTATGTTTAAAATAATGTAACACCTTTAAATACACCACAAATATTTTTTCCTTATAGACCATTATGTATCGGAATATTTTGAATGCTCGTGTAAATGAACTATAAATGTTATACATCTCATTTTAATTACACCACATGCCCTAATAATCCTTAATAAAGTATATGAATTACTGGACATACGAGTATATTTACGTGAGTTAAAGAAAGTATAGTAAGGCGAACAGACAAACCTTATTCGTAAACCCTTTCAACTATATTGGAAAATTTTAAAAAAGCTTCAGTGTAGTCAAACTTTCTTTTATATTCTACATACCTAAAATTTAAAACATTTCATGTGTTTTATTTTATTGTTCCGTATTTTGTTACATACATCAGTATTCACCGCAAAAATTAATTAAAAATATTATTAAAAGCCTACAATGTTCAACGTAGTTAACAATTGATATAAAGTTAACGTATATTTAAAAATTAGAAATTTATTTTATTTATACATATAACTTTGTGAATCTCTTATTAATAAAGAATAAACTACAGTTTAGAAGATATTTTTTCAGATTTTAATCTGCATAATATATAGTCCAGGGGAAATGTACATGTTACCTTGCAAAAGTCGGGTAGAAGATTTTATTTTTTTTACTTGTATATAATAAGGCCAGCATGGAAAAACCGAATTATCCAACAAAATTTCTTAAGGGAGAATTTTCTGTGCCCAAAAAACACCAAAATTTTGGGACTTTTATTGTTGTTTTTTAAATATCTCGAGACCCGTTATCGTAGCGTATTATGTGTTAATTACAATGTTAAAGAGGATAAAATTCTCTATAACTTTCATATTTACAACTTTTTTATACACTCAATAGCAAGCGCAGTACGATATTTCAAAAATAAGTGAATTTTTTTCAATGTCCATAAAAACCGTGAAAAACATAGTTTTGTCCGATGATTTAAATGTTCCTCACGGATGTTATGATGTATGTCAACTTTTACAGATTGACAGCAGAAAATTATCTATTATTTGCACACCCTCTTCTTCATTTTCATCACAACAGCCATATTTTAAATTCAATAAATCTATATAATTTAGTAAGTAAGGGAGAGTGTGGATAACTAAGACAATTTTCATATTTAGATAATAACTTTAAGTATATACAATTGTTAATTTTAAAGTATTGTTTAAAATAATATCTCAGTATTTAGTAACTTATTGGCACGACAGTTTCAATAAAAAAAATCTTGTTTAATTTTAATAATTATTTTTATAATGCATGCATATTGTTCATTTTATTCCATAAATATTTTATTCTATAGTACAATGGTATATTTTATTTACCGATTATTGATGGCATATGTTTTAATGTTTTACTGTTTTAAGTGTATCAAACATTGGATTGTAGTTCTATATAAAAGGAGGGACTCAAAAAATAAATATATCTTATGTAACAAATATTTTTACCTTATAAAATATTTACAATAAAAATGACAACATATAATTTCATTAACTAATATTATGCATTTATATCTCTTGTAAAATTTAAAAATTCTATCTATAAAATATTTGAGATAACTATTTTCATAAAATTTTTCAAAATATTAGTTTTAGTAAATATTGTCAATTGTACATATCGTCTTTTATTATATAAATATAACAAGAAATTATAACATTTTAGCGTGCAAAAATATATAAAATTTTAAGATTTTATCTATTAAATGCTTTAAAGCTCAAACAGAAAAACTTACTTTGGTTGTTGAAAAATACACTTTGTGGAATATTCTAAGCATCTGTAATATGTACTGTTTTGAAACTACATCTGTTGAATTATCTCAGTGCTACCATCTATCAAATGAAATACCGAGTTATTTATGATTGTAGAAAATATAAACATTTTTGTTGTGACATTCATCCCCTGTCTCATTCAACTCCACTTTCCCTACACAATAAAGTAAGGTACGCAATATGACTGCATAAGCTAAATGAAAAAATGTATTTTAATAATAATAATTTCTACGGGATATTTAACAATATTTTTGTTTCTTTGATGGGACTGTTGTAGGATTATTAGCATCCAGTTTCCTGGATAGAAGATATATCAGAATCATGTTGTTCTAGAGCAGGGGTTCCCAAACTTTTAGACTGACGTACCACTAAATCGAAGTTCATACTTCCGCGTACCACCAGATAAAAAACGTAAAGCTAATATAGAAAAACCTATAAAAAGGAACCTGCCTAAAACGAAATATATCTACGATCTTTCATCTTTCCGTCATAGCATGTTTTATTGTATTTAAAAATTAATGATTACATAACTAAATTGGTACTAAGAATGGCTGCTTTGTAATAACATTCAAGTAAAAAGTAGTATCACCATTAAATTTTAAAATGCATACAATAAAAAAAAAATGTTTTGGTATAGGAAAAAAGGCACAATACTTAATGACATATTGGAGCACACTGATTCATATACTGTTACAGTAGGCTAATTTGCTTCTATCGCTAATGAAAAGGGTGGACTTGTTTTATCAAGCACAGCTTCCTTATGTCTGGCTCAATATTAGGTAGTTTTAGTCATAAGTCACATTCGATGTTTAGTTTCTGTGTTTGTTTTTGATATAACGAAGGAGGGGAGGGAGCACATTCATAGATATATGTTGTGCTAAACACAAGCAGACTTTGACGATATCAAACGGTACTCTCATATTCTCGCCAACAAAAAATCTGTGACATTCATCCTTTTGAATGTGGACTCCAGTAATCCATCACAGGAGAGCTGAATAAGTTTACTTCTTTCCTCTATCGTGAAATACAGTGGCAGGGTGTCTCATATGATATGCTGCTTTCTGTATTTTATTCCACGTACCAGCATCGGATTTCTGCGTACCAGTAGCCAGAGCTTCCTGTATCAGTACTGGTACGCGTACCATAGTTTTTACCAACCCCTGCTCTAGATGTATCTTTTCTTTATTCATGGCAGTTATTTGTCACCCGTCTCCTCTTCCTCATACCCACTCTCTATAATCGAGCGGGGGCATCCATGATTAAATTCGAGGGGAACATTTGAATCATCGGGACAATACTACGGTTTTCACGGTTTTTAAGAAAATTGAAATAATTGTCTTATTTTTGAAATGTCGTACTGCGCTTGCTATTGAGTGTATAAAAAAGTTATAAATATGAAAGTTGTAGAGAATTTTGTCCTCTTTAACATAGTAATTAACAAATAATACGCTACGACAACGGGTCTCGAGATATTTAAAAAACAACAAAAAAAGTTCCAAAATTTTGGTGTTTTTTGGCTACAGAAAATTCTCCCTTAAGAAATTTTGTTAGATAATTCGTTTTTTCTATGCTGGCCTCATTATATACAAGTCGGAAAAAAAAGTCTTCTACCCGACCTTTTGTAAGGTAACGCCTTTTTTTGGTACATTTCTCCTGGACTAATAGTAGTTATAGTAAAATTTTACAATGCACTTAACCTGGCGCTAATTTTTTTTTAAATTATAATTCTATATAAATTATATGCCATATTTCTACAAAACTTCGCCTTTAAAATCGTTTTCTAACAATCCTAAATATCTCACGACATTATTCTATATGCAAATGAGATATTTTAATCATGAAAACATATTATTACCGCACAATTGTACGACTAGTGAAAGATGTATAACATTTTTACAGTAAATCGTGATTTTCGAGAAAAGTCGGAATTGCTTTTTTTAAAAATCAAGATACTGTATTATATGTTCCTTTTTTTATTTTTCATATTCTCTGCTGTTGTAAATTGTAGAATTGCATGCCAGACTGAAATATATAACTGGAAAAATTCGTAACCGCCTTAAAAATATTTTACACGTTTCATATTATACCTTACCTGCTTTAACGCAGATATTTGTTAGAATCATTTTCAGAAATATTATGTACTGCCTTTTCAGGTAAAATATATTTTATGCCTAGTGATAATATATTTTCCATTGCATTTTTATTGTCTGGAATTTCAGTGATGTACTTTATGCGTTGCATAAAAAGTATTTTCTTTCATTTTTCTACAAATTTCTCTACAAATAAAATATATCTACAAGAAGAAATCTGAATATAAAATCACATCTCAATTGTGTCGTTTCCTTAATTTTAATGGTGTAGTGTGATAAATCATCTATTTTAATACTAAAGTTTTTGCAATTGCCATCCCTAAATGTCTTTTCTTCTAGTCAATTTCTCGTATTTTTAAATGCAGATATACTGTATACGCACATCTAAAAAGACATCTTTAAAGGTAACACTCATATATATATACATTATAATTTAAGTAACAGTTTGACTTAAATATTACAAAATTATTTTTGAAAACGAATTTTTTTAACTTTTACTTTAACTTTTTTAATTTAATTTCCTCGTTATGAAAAACCCTGATGTAGAAAATTCTCAAAATTATTGAATATTAAATATATAATTTATTTAAAAATATATAGAGTAGAAATTAAATTTAGAAATTGCCTAACAATTAAAAATCTGGTAATTTATAACATTTGCATAGAAATAAAAATATTCCATCAATATATATGATCTAAAAAATCTGACGTTGATTGAAAATTTAATATCTGATGATTCAACACGGAAATAATACATATTAAGCAGACGAACCCAGCTAGAAAAAGTTTGTACTTTTATTTTTCCAAAAAACAAGTCACACAATCCATTCATCAAAAGTGAATTAGTTTTTAGTAATGCAAAAGTATACACTTTTTGTGCAAGTTATGTGTTCTTTTTATACCCACAAAATAGTACATATTCTATGTTTTCAAAAACTGTGCACATTCTTGTCATGAAATACGCACACATTCTATTTTTGCGAAAACGGCACATTTTTCAATCTCAAAAAAGTCTGTATTTTTAATCGTGTTTAATTGTTTTAAGTTACTCGAAAAAAAATTCCCTGTGTTTTAAAATCGGAGAATATAAAATTCACTTTATTAAAATTCGAAATCCGGGGGTTGGGAGAGATGTCCACGCCGCCTGAATTCAATACTTTCTGAAACACCCGTTTGTGATAAGTTTTTAACACAAACACATAAAACAAATACTGAACTAAAAATTAATTTCCGTGGGATATTAGGATGAAAAGCCCCCCCCCCTCCCCCATCTCCTTCTGCACTCAAAGCTGTTGGACTGGAAGTGCTGGTTTCAAATCCTTGTCGCGCTTGTCGACCTAACCGTTCGGAGTTTTCCATGGTTTTCTTCGAACCTTGCTGTAAATACGGGTTAGGATACCTTAGAAAACTCCCCACGGAAGGCATCTCCCGTAGGGTCTATGTCCCTCGTGCAGATAATCGGCCGTCATAAATCCACCAACCAACCAACCCCCAACGGAAAATTCTTAGATTTACTTTCTCTTAGTGTTTAAATATTTTAAATTATTAGAAAATAAATAAATAAATTCAAAAGAATTTTTCAGAATCGGAGAAAAGAAAATTTATTTTATTAAATTTCAATATCCGGGGGGAGGGAGGCGGGAGATGTCTGCGCTGCTCCACCGCCACATAAATTCAACAATGTCCTGATCCACATTTAAAATAATTTTTTTAACACATAAACGTGAAAAAAAAGGAATGTTTTTATTATTTTTTTAATTTAATACATATTTTAATTTCTATTAAACATAAAACTTAAGCGCAAAAAGTAATAGTATAAAATAAACAGAACTAAAAATTAATTTTCATGTGGTATTTAGTGGGGAAAGTGGTTGTTATTTCAATTATTATTTCTTTGGTGCCACTTTTTCTGACAAAATGTTTTTGCATTAATTTCTGAAATTTTGAGATAAGATAAAACGAAATTTTTTGTGAAAAAAATTGGTGTTTAATTGGAAACAACACATTTGAACAATAATTCGGGCATAGCCGCCAGATTCGTGAAAACCAAGCGAACATGGTGGCTGTCGTTGGAAAAGAGTTAATTACCTTTCATTGTACGAAAATCACTTAAAATACATATATCAGTATCAATGAACAATTATTTTAATGCTTAAAACTGTAACTTATTTATTTTATGTTATGACCAAAGAGAAGCTCTTATCAGAGTTGTTTCATCATTCCCAAGTGACATTAGTTTTTAGCCTTTGCTTTCTGTAATTTATTTCTCTCTAAGTAACGTGCAAGACAACAGAGCATAGTTTACGAGAAGGTTCGCAACGTCTTTACATCAATAAATTTAGTGTTATCTCGTACGACCACAAACTAAAGGATTTTACATTAAAACCTTCCTTTATCATAATATACGTATTTGTTCAAGATAATGGAAATTAAATGTTGATACAACATTTTTAACGTTCATTTGCGTTTCCTCTAGCAAGTTTGTCTTTAAATACAACTAATATTCTGTGAATTATCCTGTATTTTAAAATATATCATAAAACAGCTTGTTCTTCCTTTTGTTCTATAAATTATTAAGAAAAACTATAGTTAAAATACTCAATAATTTACAAAATTTATAAACAATTCAGAATATAAAATTTTTATGAGTGAAACGAAATTTTTTTAAATATTTCATCGCCAGAAATTCACATATAATTTTGTTCACAAATTATGTATAACATGCAATAACATTTTTTTTCTTTATGACTCAAATAATAACAAAACTTCTTAGTTTAATCAAACTATTTTATGTAAATTAGATTCAGTTTATACCACTGTACAATCAAATTAATCTTTTAAATTTAGAGTGAGTATAGCTAAAACTTTAAATAGGTTATCTATCTATCTATATTATAAAGGCCAAACGTGTCCGTGCGTAACGCATACGTCATTTTGCGAATGGCAACAGCTGACGATGAAATTTCGGTTTTGTGATTTTTACTATTGCATTTTTTTTAAATTTCTAAACATAGCACATTTTCAATTTTTACACCGTTATAGAGGAAAAAATATTACTTTCAAATGCAATTTGTTTGAAAACTATATCTTAATTACCTGATATATTATGGCTTATAAAATAATTTTTAAGCATGAATTTTGAAACGCCCAATAAACAAATGGAAGAATGCTGCCATTATAAATTTTTAAATAGTTACAGGTAGTAAAATTAATGAATTCTGAAATAAAAACGTCACAAGAATAGGGTGCCTTTATATGAGAGTAGCGTTATACCGGATACAAAATTTGATTAGTTCAGACGATTTTGGAGAAAAGGAAGCTTTGTAATAATTTAAAAATTCAAAAAAAAAAATTGTTTACACCATAAACAAACATCGGATATTTTAACAGATAATATAAACAGAAGATATTGTTTTAGATATTGCATTTTTATGAATAAAATATAAAAAAATTATTTCACAAATTTAATAAAAATGCATATAAAAAGTTAATATGAGCAATAAGAAACAACGTTTTAATTCATATTTCATCAGTATTACAAATAATGTTAACGGTCATTGTAAAGTTGGAAAAAACGACTATACATGAAATTCGTTAATATCGCGATCACTATATCTAATGCATAAGATGATGAATAATAAATTAACAAAGAAGCATCACTGGATGCAGCCAAATCCCTGTATTAATAATACCAAAAAAAAATAAAAAATAAACAAAACCCTTAAAATTCGTTAATGTCGCGATCCCTATATCGCATGTATGAACGCTTAGTACAAAAAAAAAAAAAAAAATGGATGGATACTGCATGTATGAGCGCTTCACGCACAAGAAAAGCAAAGAAACCAGTAAAAAAAATCACCATATGCAACAACTTTGACAAATAAAAATATGAAAAAAATTAGATTTAGGGAAAAAATGGTTTTCGCCTGCGTTCTGTAACCGGGGAAGCCCGGGTTCGATTCCCTAGTATTTATAAACGCCATGAATAATATAGTCAGATTTAATCTCCTTCAAAACTCTCTACATGCTATAAAAATAAAACTTGCAGATTAAAAAAAATAAAGAAATATTTATATCATCAATAATATCTGTTCTAAATAATTATTTATTTAAAAACAACACAAATGTCACAAAACACATATGCATCATTTAATAAAAAACTTTACTGAAGGTGTTTTTAAAAACATACATAACATATACCACTGTATTTCACATTGATAAAAAACCTAGCGCTTTCGAGCAACCTTAGCTCATCATCAGGGTTTAAAAAACACCAACACGTAGACACATTACTTAATAATTTATAGAAACAAATGTTAAAAAAAAAAAAAAAAAAAAAAAAAAAAAAGAGTGTTGTTTTTATGATTTAAGTTTATTTTGATATCTGTTCTATTTTTACAAAAAATTAAAAACAAATGTTGTACAGATACAAAACAGTTATCTGTAACATAGACAGATCATGTCTAGTACTTTGTTTTCCAGGTCTCCCAAACATTTTATATATGATTAAATTTCTTGCTGCTCATAATTATCCTCGTGACTAAACTTTCAGTGGAAAAATATGAGATCAATCATGTACTTTACATCTCTGGAAAAAAAAATGTTTAACTATTTCTCCAGATATTCAACAAAATATCTAAAATCGAGAGTGTCCGCTACTTTTGTCCCTATAATGTATATAAAACAATTATACTAGTATTAATACAAACAATTTTGGTTAAAACAAGAATAAATATAGATGGTCATAACGACTACAGATAATTTTAAAAGGAAACTTGATAAGAAATAAGCAACAAGAGTATACAGAAAGCGGGGCTTCACTTTTAACAAAATGTACAGGAAGCTTAACATCTTGTTTGCTGTTTGAAAGTTATGGCCTCATTAGAAAAGAAAATAAACTAGTATTATCAAAACGACTGTAAACTTGACAAAAAATGTTCGACGAGAACATAGAGAGAGAGAGCAGTACATGACATCTAAGATAAAAAGCAAAGAGACCTAATCTTCTGCAGTAACAGGGACCGTGCCAAATTTCCAAGTCCCACAGTGGAGCGTATTGACGATCTAGGTGGACAAAATTATTGTGTTGGGGGTTTAATTCGGTTTTGCCGGTTTTTCGAATGTATCACTAATAAAATGCTCAAACAGTGATAAATATTTGGTTTATTTAATTATTTATATTATTATTATTATTATTATTATTATTATTTATATATTATTATCATTATCATTGTTTATATTATTATTATTATTATTATTATTATTTATGTTATTATCATTATTATTTATATTATTATTTTTTCATATTATTATTATTATTTATATTATTATCATTATTCTTTATCTTATTATTATTTTTATATTATTATTTTTTATTTTATTATTTATTTATATTAAAATATTGTATTGTCATGGAAACTACACATGTATACACAAGTTTCAGCTTAATCGGATAATTAAAAGTTGTTTAAAAGTGACTGAACTAAACTTTGAGCAAGAACTGAACAAGATTTGAACTAAACATACATACTTACACTCTAAGTGAATATAACTTAATGATTAAAAAATAATTAAAATAATAAAAATAAGGTTTCACTGGTCTACCAGGGAGGCTTTTATTTAAGACTTTTTTATTTAAGGCGACTTTTATTTAGGGTGTTTTCTATTGCTGGAATAACGCAACCCAGTAGGTGTAAGGCTCCCTGAAACCAGGCAGAATTGTATTGAGAAAAACGTTGTCTATTTCATTCCGATTTAAACCATTTTTGTTGAATTTGAAAAATAAATGTCCGGACACGTGATTTCAGGTTCTTAAAAATGTCTTCAGTTAACTAAGGATTCCCCAGTTTTCCAACAAAAAATAAAGGACAGCTTAGAATTTGCTTTCTTTTGGGTTGGCAACCCATAAATCAACAACCGATTTTCGAGAAATTTGTGTAGTCATCCTGAAAAATAAAAGTCTTACATTAAAAACAATTTAAAAAAAATAAGCTTTTATGTTTTGTGTGACTTTGTAAAAAATATGAATGCTATCCAAATTGTTTCAGTTGAGAAAATGCTGTTATGTAAATCAATAACCTATATAAATTTTATTGAATTTGAAATAAAATTTTTGCTTATACTCGGTGATGTATCCGAATTATTTGTGTGGCCCTTAAAAGAAATATAACTGCTGCGCACTTTATTTGCACTTTATAAGATGTTATTGTGCATCTCGGTATTCTAGATTAATTTTGCTGAAATCGAATTAAAATTTGTGTTTATAAATAAAAATCATTCCGCAGTCTCTTGTGTGGCTCTATAAATATTCATAGATGCTATGTTCCTCAAATTGTAATATAATTAAATTATCATCTAAAATACACATGTAAGCCAAGTTTCAGCTCAATCCAATAATTATAAGTGGATTAAAATAGATTTGCAAGATTTCAACTAAGCATTTGTGTAGCCCTGTAGATACAGTATAACTTCTACTTTCCTAAAATTACAATAATATTGCATTTTCATTGAAACTACACGTGTATTGAAAGTTTTCGATTAATAGACTAATAGGAAGTGGTTTAAAATTAACTTGCAAGATTTAAACTAAACTTCTGTGTAACCCTGTAGAAACAGTATAACGTCTACGCACGTCAAATTATAATAATATTGTATTATCATTAAAACTATTAATGAATTCAAAGTTTTAGATCAATCGGATAATTGAAAATGGTTTAAAACTGGCTTGCAAGATTTTAACTAAATATAATACATACACTGAACGTTAATATAAATTTGGTTTATTAATAAAAACCTTACGATTCGCAATCTTTCGAAGGAGTTTTCTGCAATTTCCAATACTTTAGAAATGACACTTTTATTTTATAAAAATCATATTGCTTAATAATGCTTAATACTGTTTTAAAAGTCAAGAAAAGGGAGGATAGGGGAATAAATGCAGCAGTTGAAACACACTCAAACCAATTGGGCAAATGTCTTCTTTACGGTCGTAGTTAATCGACACCATGAATTTTTTCGAGAAAAATCGTACGGATCTCGACAAAAGAGACATTCAGCTACCAGAATATGCGATCTTGTTAATTTCCGAGAATATCGGAAAAATGAATTTTGTCCACCTAGATCATCAAAATTCTATCATCCTCTACCCGTAGATATGTTTTTCATGTATTGATTCATTACGCATTTTTTTCCTTTAGACAAACAAATAACATATTTTAAATGAATGCATATACTCTTTTTAATGCACCTCCACATAAAACGTATCTGTAGAAAAAGAGGACAGTTTTATATTGCCTATCATTTTCAGTTTGAAATTGATGTTAAGGACATCGTTTATAACTTATTACACTTCGGATAATGTGAACAGTTTTATTCCAAAACTGACCTGTCAGAATCGAAACTGTGGTTGTACAATATTTATTCAAAGCAACTTTGATGTAACTTTGGTTCTTGAGAAACAAGTGCACTGCATATGTATGTATATCTACACATATGTATGCATTTCTTTTATTACTTAAGGAAAATAAAGCATTCTTTTTTTCTTCAGTCAAAGAAGTAATTTAATATATTTTAAATATATGCAAATACATAATATATGAAAAATTACTTAATAAAATCTAATGAGAAAGGAAGTTACCTTAATGTTAATGGAAATATATACAACGTGTCCAGAAACGTCGTGTAAAAAAATGAAGTGCTGAGAGAGCGCATTGTAATAAAATTTTCTGTATAGCAAACCACGATCGCAACTCAATTCCTATGTCATAACTATAGGTTGTAACATCTCAAACCTAGTCCGAAGTTTGGATTATAAATGTAACAATAGAAAAGATTGTGTAACGATATTTTCATCAGAATTACATTATTTTCAATTTAATGAAGTGACGTTCAAAAAACTGCTGAAAATATTCACGATATTCGTCCAAACAGCAACGGTCTAGACGTTCCATAAATCATAAATTATTTTAGAGTTCATATTATGTTAGTTATCATATCACAGTGCATTACTGTGATTAAAAAATAAATATCTTAATATGTTGATGTTGAATGACATATTAAATAAATAAAAAGCAGTATTTAAATTTAATTTTTGTAATGTACAGAATTATTTAAGACGTTATAAATTAAAAAAAACACAAATGGTTAAAAATACACAAAGAAAGTATTTGAACTGAAAGAGCTTTTATGGAGATTATTAGAAGTCCAGTTACGAACTTCCTTTAAATGCTTAAACAAAGTTTTTTAATATACTGCAAAATGATTTTTATTAATATTAAAAGTCTAAAATGTATTTCAACGCTTGCATAAAACTTAGAAATAGTCCTTACGTTATGGTCCTATCGAAAGCGTGGCTTCCAGTTGTATTATGATGTTCGCAAATTGAAATTAATTTTGTATGAACAATGGGAGATTTGCATAAGATGCTAATTTCATTGTCACATTTAACGAAAAAATGTAAACTTAACAGGACACCGAGAGCACAAAAGCCGAATATATTATTCCATTAATTTGAATTTAAAATGAGTATCAAATAACAAAGCTTTATCACGACGAAAACGCACAACAGAATGTAAATACATTCAATTGAACATATTCAGAATATGACAAAGTTTGGTAAATAGATAAAAAAGGGTACACATTATGAGATAACTGTTCATTTCATCATGTAGAATATATTTCTGATGCATGAATTTTAATTGTTTGACAGTGCATTTAATGAAAGTTTCGTTGACATTCTTATTACTAAAGCTTTCAAAAAGTTTATTACATTTTAAGAAAAAATAATTTTCAGGTTTATGGTTAGTTAAAAAGTTTCATAATTAATAAGACAAAAAAACCGTTTTTAAACATACCACAAAATTCTTACAATTAAAGAAGAAAGCTATTTTAAATATAATTAAAAAATAACATGTATTACTCGTACTGTATTAACTACTATTATTAGCTCTACAAATGCAGGGAGAAATCTTCTATATTTTATTATTTTATCAACTATGTATCACGTTCTCCCCAATTTATTATCTTTTTTACTTATGAGTCTATTTGCAACAGCATACATAAAGATAGATTACATAAAAAGATTACATATATAAAGATTTAATGAATGCATAAATATGTCTAATATTGTCATTCTTTAATATGCACTTTTTTCATGTTTTTAAATACCGAAATATTGAAAGGTAATCTTATGAAGTCATGTATGTTGAAAATATTTCTGGAGATCAACTGGATCACATAACATGAAATTTAACATAACATGAAAAAAAAAAAAAAAAAAAAAAAAAAAAAAGAGGTGCATTTTTAATCATTGTTTTTACATGTCTGTTATTGTCCATTGTTTTTATATCTTTTATTATAATATTTTAAATAAACTAAAATATTTTCAAGAAATGGAAAGTAACTTTAAATGTGCTGTTGTCACAAATTGCCTACAAACATCGGGGGTAACTATATTAAACTAGAAAAAATACATTTACTTTATTGGAAACGTGTTGTTTAACCCGTTAATTGTGTATACAATACATGGTGTAGCATTCCAATACGAATCAAGATTTTTGTTCATAGCATACAAAAAATATTTTGATGCAATTTGAAACAGACATTTTTGTTTGTGTTTGTGTGTAGAATGAAATAATGTCATGAGAAGTGACCACCATTCACTCACAAATAGTACTTAAGTAATCGTTTTTCGTCCGACAAAATTTGCAGATGACAGATTAAAAACGTTTTTAGTTGAAAAAATTATAAAAAACGAAATACCAAATGTATGAATCATACATTGATAAAAAAGAAGTAGAGAATTCTGTTTTAATTTTGACATTATTTAAAAATTATTATTTCGAAAATTGTTCTTTTTTGGGGGGGGGGGGGAGGATAGAAGAAGAAATAGAAGAAATGAATCCCCATATAACCTTCTCTTTCAATATACTATTCCTCCATCCAGTGTATATTTAGTATATGTCTTTTCAGGTTAATGACACTACTTTTTAACTTTTTTTGCTTAACTTAGTTAGAAGATTTTAAACACTGGATATATGGAAGTCATGTAATGACTTCCATAGTATTTTAAGTTATTAGTATTTTAAATCTTTTCGGTAATATTGAACAATTTTCGAAACAATAGTTCGTAATAAATATAAAAAATAATAATAAAAGGAAGTATCAGCCTCCATGCATGTTATGTTTAGCATATGTCTTATCAGGTTAATGACTCTCCTTTTTAGGCTTAACATACATATATGGAATTCTTCATATTATTATTATTATTATTATTATTTTACAAATTAAAAATTTGCGAAAATAAATTTTAAAAATCTCTGAACTGTCAAATTCAATAATCACATTCCGTTAAGAAAAGTTAGCATTCTCCCAGGCTTCCTGCCTCATCCTCCCTATATTATAGTTCAATATTACAGTTTTCGATACAGAAGTACCTAAGTGTTTACATATGAATATATGTGCAGATGTTGTAGATCGAAAAATAACTGTAAATATTATAGACGCACACACACATATATATAAAAGTAAATGGTGTGTTGATGTACATATATATATATTGTACATGTCGATGGTATGTATGTAAATGTAATGATGTGTAGATATGCTTATCAACAGAGTGTTGCTTTCTTCTACATCCTAAAACGTTATACTATATTGTAAGTCTATTATTCATACTTTACTAGCAGAAAGATTAAGAAAAGTAGAAGATAACTCTTTCTGTTCAAAATGAATGCAATTCTCATTTATAAAGTTACTTATAATAACTAATACTTGAGTTTTCGTACGAGTTTGTAATATCTAAATAATATAATATGTAAATTTTATGATATCTAAATTTGTAATATCTACTGAGTTTGCAATACTATAATTCAAATCTGCCGGGATTGCAAATTTCTTAGTTATAATAATGCATCACAGTAAATAGAATATAAATACTTTCGAATACATAAAATATGGGAATAATATATTTTTATTTACATTTTTGGAAATATTTTAAAAAATAGAGTAACATTTTGTCAGTCTCATAACAGTATTTTTATAAAACGGAATATTTTCATTTTTTTTTTTCTAATAGTTCACTGATTTTTCCACCAGAATTATTTTTAATTCTAAAAAACGTCTACGTCAAAAAGTGGCTATGTAAATAAAACATATTTAATGAATTATCACATATAAAATTACAATTATGCTCTGACACATTCTGAATGCAAATGTATCACGTCTTCCAACGTAATGTCCACATATGTGGGCTATTTTTTTTCTTTTTGAAAACTACATCGTATGAACATTTAAGATTCTGAATTTTTTCTAATAATTCACTGATTTTTCGACAAAAATTATTTTTAATTATACAAAAACGTCTACGTCAAAAAGTGGCTACGTAAATAAAAATTATTCAATGAATTATCACACATAAAATTACAATTATGCACTGACACATTCTGAATGCAAATGTATAACGTCTTCCAACGTAATGTCCACATATGTGGGCTATTTTTTTTCTTTTTGAAAACTACATCGTATGAACGTTTAACATTCTGAATTTTTTTCTAACAAATCACTGATTTTTCGACAAAAATTATTTTTAATTATACAAAAACGTCTACGTCAAAAAGTGGCTATGTAAATAAAAATTATTCAATGAATTATTACACATAAAATATTACAATTATGCACTGACACATTCTGAATGCAAATGTATAACGTTTTCCAACGTAATGTCCACATATGTGGGCTATTTTTTTTCTTTTTAAAAACTACATTGTATGAACGTTTAACATTCTGAATTTTTTTCTAATAATTCACTGATTTTTGAACTAAAATTATTTTTAATTATAAAAAAAGTCTACGTCAAAAAATGGTCATGTAAATAGAAATAATGCAATGAATTACCACACATAAAATCCCAATTATGCTCTGACACATTTTGAATTCAAATATATAACGTCTTCCATCGTAATATCCACATATGTGGGCTATTTTGTTTCTTTTTAAAAACTACATCGTATGACGTTTTAAGATTTTGGTTCCCCGTCTATATAACATAATTATTATTTCTGTTTAAACCGACATCTGTGAATGGCAGCAGAGATTGTGATTTATTTATGAAATAAATGTTGTTTTCACCTGACTTTGCAAAATGCATCAAAGACAGTGTGGCCTATAAACTTAATTATAATAATTATTTAACTTAGATTGAGTACTGCACAAAATGAAGTTGTAGTTTACCACCATATTTAAAGAATAAAGTTCCAAAGTGTGTCAATCTATGTTATTTTTGGAATTTAATTGATAATTTTAAGGTTTTGCTAATTTCAGGACATATGTGTGAAACTAAAACTACTATTTTTAAATTATGATTAATTAGTTTGGTGATTTATGTTTAAATTATATCTATGAACGATAAATGGGTATGTATATTATTAATGTAACTTCTAATCTGAAGAGTCTAACTAAAATTTATTAAAATATATTAACTAATAACAAAGAATCGATTAAAAATAAATTTTAAAGTCTAACAAATGATAGTTTTATCTATGAAAATCTGTAGAATTATTATCCTACTTACGTTATTGATACGAGTGAATATCAATGTCACTTCGCTAATGTTTAACTTTTTTAAATGGGATATTTTTTTTTTTTTTTTTTTTTTTTTTTTTTTTACGAAAGAAATAATGCCATTCTTGTTTTCTTAAATTTGTGGTTATGTAATATTTTTAGATTTTTGTTTGAATTATTCTAGATGTAATCATTTTTCAAACATTATAATATATATATATATATATATATATAAGTGTTTGGCTATCATAACGATTCATGAAAAGCACATGATTTTACGATTTACGAATCTCTTTATTCTTTAGCTGTCTTGCACTGAGCGGGACAATTTATAGGGATACTTACCATAATAACTTACATAAATTCAAATGTTCCAGTCCGAGAGTAAAAACATTTTTCATGTTACATTTTATAACATGCAGATTTAAACGAGTAATATGTCTTTCGTAAAATCTATAAAGAATGCATAATTTCTTGTCAAGTAAAATCTACGCCACCAGTATCGTTAGAATAACATACTGGATTTTGAGTTGTATTTTTTTTTTTATCTGGTACAATAGAATTTAAATAATTCTTCCAGAAAATGAAGTCCTATAGTAAATAAAGAAGAACAGAGGACTATATTTTTAATTAGCACTCTTTAATGTTTTGCTATGCTACGCTTAAACGTTCACGATCTCAATTTTTCAATACATATGTGTGTCTAGTAAAAGAATATAAACATTGATATAAATTTAATTTTCAGTTATGTCATGAAATTGGTTATTTTCGAATAAATTAAGTTAATAAATATTAGTTGTTAATTTTGAGTTACTTTATATGCTTAGTAAATATTTTAAAATAATGTACATTTTTTAACTATTAATATATATTTATTTATTTATTTTAATGCTTTCTTCTATTTCTCTTTAATGTTTTTTTTTTCTTTTTTGTTTCCTGCTTTATTTCTTGTGTTTAATTTTCATGGAATTCTACTAATCAAATTCTCGGTCACAAAATGAGAAACAGAATAATTGAATATCGTCAATTTAATTAGCCTTGCAACCCTATCATCTCCTTTTGCTTTTTGTTTTCTGTACGTTATTGAATCATTAGGAGATATATTAATATTGTAATATTTTTGTAAATTATTGTATTTTGTACAAAGAAAACAAGTAATATATAAACTTTTTTTTTTAAAGTCAATTCCTACTTAGGTCAAATAGAAATTTTTTTCCAGCGATCTACACACTTCGCCACTGACGGTATTTATTCCTAAATTTATATCCTGCTAAATATAAGAGAAATTTTTGAAATGTATCAAAAAGTAAATTAAAAAAAAATAGCTAAAATACCAAAAATTAATAGCTCGAAAAGTATTTCTCACAAAATTGTTAGAAAGTTTAAAAAATTGTATTTTTCTTGATCTAAATTTAAAATCTAATGATTATGCCGTTTTTCAAATATTGAATATAAAAAATTACCAAACTTCACAATAAAGTGCCATAGCGATATTACAGTTAGCGATAATACAGTTTTTTCAAATATTAATTAATTAATTAAGTTTTATTATTTAATTTTAGGTTTATACTTCATTTCTGTTCAAAAGTATAGACTCACTCCACATTTATAGTCTCCTTGGCCGCGAATCGCCTGATCTTCGTCCGTGAACAGTCCCACTATCTTTTTACGTGTGAAGGTGAGACTATAAATATGGAGTGAGTCTGTACTATTGAACAGAAATGAAATATAAAATTAAAATTAATTAATTAAATTTAATTAATGAATTAATATTTGAAAAAACTGTATTAACATCAATTGCCATCCAGTACAAGTTTAAAAAAATTTATTTGAACTTGATAGGATGAATAGAAAATATTTTATTAACGATTGAAAATTTAAACAAGATATATAAATATATAGAGAGTGTGAGCTAATACTAGGAATTGAAAAAATGGGGTTTTGAGACGTTAGATACTAATTGTTTTTTCCTTTCTGTTTAAAATATGTTAGTCATACTGTTTTCAGTGAAAAAAAAATGCTAAAATGTATTACTAATTACTAAAAGTTAAAAAAAAACACGTAATAGTGTGAAAAAAAGTTTGAATTTTAATTATTTATTTAATATACACACACAAGTAAAATAACAGAGAAGAGGATTTTAACACATTTGCTACAGATAATTTTTCACAATTTTTAATGAAATTTATTTTGTAAACGTGATTTGTGAAAAATGATAATTCCGAATCAAAACTTCAATTTCTACTTTTCCTTTAAATCTATCAAAAACTGTTGTACATGAATATTTTTAGCAGATCTTGCATTATTTTACAAAGGAAACATTAATATTTAAATTATAATGTCTTTTTCAAAGAAATTAAAAACTTAAGTAAAACTTTATTGAAGTTTCAACTTACATCGGTCAATTTTAATAATTCAACTGCCGTAAAAAAAAAAAAAAAGAAAATTAAATAAGAAAAAATAATAAATTACGCGTGAAAATCAAGTATTATATACACAAAGACTATGCATATTTTTTTTATATGCTTGTGATAATCTCACGGCAATGAATAAAAAATGATATTTTATAGATACTGATTAAAAATGTTCAAAAATCAAATTATAAAGCTTTCAAAGTAATAAAAATGCAAAACACACATATTTGTTTACGGGAAAAAGTAACTTTGTAAATTTTTGTTCAAGAAGAAAAGTAATATTAAAACTAATTCTTTAAAGTCTGAAGCTTTCTAAAAAAATATTATCATGGTAAGATATATAAATAAGATAAGATCATAATATCATAATATCAAATAAGATCACGGTAAACGCACGTCTGTTGAATTGCTGAAGGAACATCAAAAACTGTTGAAGACTGTGAACTTAACCACTTAAAATACAAAGTAAAGCAGTTATTGAGTGTACCTTCGTCATAAACATTTAGAGTTTCTTTACCTTAAGAGCCTACGTCAGTCATGCGAAAAAACGCGCAAGCTAATGTTAAATCTATGGGAAGGTTCTTGCGCTATATCTCGCTCGCATTTTAATATTTTTAAATGATTTTTTTTTGCATAAGATAGCTGAGGTCGATCTCTAACGCTGTTACAATTTATTTTTTGGATTTTGGTTCCAGTATGTTTTTATAAGGATACTTTCACTTTCAAAACCGGTTCCAACTGGTTCCAAAATTGAAAATGTCCGCTTATAAAAAAAAACTGTAACCAAAATCAAAGAGTAAAAACTAACAATTTTAGAGATCGACCTCAGCTATCCTATTAAAAAAAATCATTTAAAAATGTTAAAATGCGAGCGAGAAATCGCGCAAGAACATTCCCATAGACTTAACATTAACTTAAGCATTTCTTCGCGTGACTAGCGTAGGCTCTTAAATGTTTCACAGAAGAAAAATTAAAAACATCGTTTCCTACCTTTTAAATGTCCGAACGATGTTAATTATTCCTAATTTAATACTCGTAGACTTATTATGTTTGCATTAAATATATTTCTTTATTAATTTCTACAATCTTGTTCTAGAGATATTTTGTTGATTAGTCGTCTACATACTAAAATTCTATGAACATTTAAAAGTTTCAATAAAATTACCTAAAAAAGATATCATATTTGAGTTCTTTCGAAGATAATGATAAATACATTTTTAATCGTTGAACACAGATTGGAATGCGCGTAAATTTTCTCTTCTTTCATTTTGCTAGTTTGTAAACTCTATATTGCGGATTAATCTGTAATTTTAGATTCGCATATTTGAAGCTTCTAGAAATCAATTCCTGTTGAAAATATTATATGTTACAGTTCATATTTTTTTGCAAAAATTAATTTCGAAAAAATATTTTTTTAATATATTTTTCAAAAACATCATTTTTAATTTATGCATTTGTTTACAGAAATAGATTTCCAAAAGATTAAAATAAGCAAATATAAAACATAACTCAATTCTCCCCAAAAGGTTTTGAGTTCTGCATAAAAACTAACCCCATTTCAATATGTTTTGCTACGAATAAAAATCGATTTATGATGCCAATATTACACTGCCTTCCAAAAGTTAAGGTACAACAGGTTTTAAACGCCCACTATTTAAAGAATGGTAATAAACGTAAAAGAAAATATGGTTTATATGAATGATCACAGTGAACAGCAATAACATATGGTGAAATATTTATACCCAACTCTATTTTTTAAAACAATTGGGAATTTATATTGCAGTCAAGAAGAAACTGCGGATATCCCAATTGTGTTATCTATGTGGAATTTTTTTTTATGGTTGTTGGTCATCAACTGTTGATGCTAAAATAGTGTTGTCCATGTCCATATATAGGAGATGCCGTTTACCTGATTCGATAAGATGGCGGGAAATTGGATGGATGGCAATTAGGTTATCGCAAGCTGGTGCTGCTGGACATCTTACCGTGTCTCATAATGTAGTCCAAAGACTCTGGAATAAATTTGAACCCGAAAATACACTATCAAGAAGACGTGTATTCTGGACCACTTCCGGGTTATAGCCCCTGAACAAGATCGCTGCATAGCTTTTTTGTCCCAAAGGAATAGGAGCCTACTGTGTTTCAGATCATTTCAGATCATCGTAACCCAACAGGGATGACAGTATTTGCTACTACGCTGCACAGACGTCTTCGTAATTAAGAACTTAATTTAAGACAACTTGTACGTATTCATGTTAATCGACAACACACAAGTTCCCGTTTATTTTGGACAAGAGAACACGTTACCTAGAACAGAAAAAATTGGCTTCCGTACTATTCACAGACAAGTCCCGGTTTGCTCTGTAGAGTATTCAGTTCGTGTGCTGATCTGAAGAGAACAAGACATCTGATTCTACCTATGTAGCATTGTTGAAAGACACAGTTATAGAGGAGGTGAAATGATTGTATGGGCTGGAATCTCTCAGGTAGTCACAGTAACCTCCATGTGTAGCTTGGAAGAACTCTGACTGGAGTGAAATATCGGGAAAATATCCTTGTCCGTTTGTCACATCGTGTGGTTGTGCTATTGGCGATGCATTAATCCTAATGAATGATAATGTCCGATCGTATTGAGCTATAGTCGTTGATGAATATCTTGAGGATCATGCTTTGGAGCGAATGAAATGGCCAGCTCAATCTTCGGACCTTAATATGACAGAGCAATTTTGGGACTATTCCAGCTTACAGGAGGCTCCAGAAAATCCTCCTCAGAAGTAGTTAAATGAGCTGGAACAACGTTGTTTAATGCATGGGCGATGTTTTACAATCCACTGCACGACAACTAATTGATAGTATCGAAAGTATTGGAATGTCCGGAAAGTTCGTGCCAGTTGGGAAAATCAATTCTTACTGGAAAAATCTATCATTTAAATATTAGACATTGATTCCGATATCTAATGACTAATTATTAACGGATTGAAATTCCCAATACGAATTGATTTTCCCAAATGGCACGAACTTTCCGGACAACCTAATATATATACCACCTGTTAGGAATCGGTGAATTAATATTTTTATTTATGCAGACGATTTTAGCTAACGCCGATAAAATTGTTTCTTTTATATTTTATTTTATTTGTTAAATGCAGCTCGTTGCTATAGCAACGTAGTTGTTTTTTCTTTTGCCTTCTTTTTATATTTTATTATCTCGAAAAGAGGTTAAAAATTTAGGAAAAAGAAATTGGCATCTGTTTTTATTTTGTTGTGTAGTTAAAAAGAATGTTTTGTTAAGAGTAGCTACGAAATGTGATATAAAAGAATACCGTCTAATTATCCAGAAAAAGAATGACGGACATGGAATAAAGTGTAACTAGTTGAAAATAATTTAGGATCATCTTTTATTGGATATAGTACGATGATCAGAATCAAGGTAAATTAATCTAGAATTTGTACATATGTAAATAATTGTCTACATCAACATCTCGATTGTCCCACATCTGTATTTTATAAGTGTGTAAATAAATTTTGTGATAATTAAAAGGATTGAATATTAAAATATATCGAACCCATCATAGAGTTTGATAAGATGCGAACACCACCAAATGAATTACAAGTAGAGACGGAAATATGACATTAAAATACCTTTATTTTTCCCCCATAAAACTGCCATTTTTTTTAAAAATCAAACAGTGGACATGCAAAATATGCAATTTTTTATTCATAAATCATGCTTGATCTTAAAATTAAATAAAATTTCATAAATAACTGTTTAAAGCCCATTTCTGCTACATTTGATGTTTTTATCGTCATTTGTTTCAGGATTAGACAAAAAAGCCTTGTTGTACCCTAATTTTGAAACGCCCGTGTATTTATAGTTATCAAAATTTACGTTTTATATATTTTATGTATACTATCTAGGCTACCATTCAATTACATGTCGCTAAAACAGGATTGTAGAAAATAATAAAAAAAAAAATATTTTATGCAAATAGATTTATAATGCGACTCTTTAATTTATAGTAATGACCATTGCGTGGATTTTTGGAGGGTAAGCACTCATTAAAAGAGCATTAACTATGAATATTAGTAAGAATTCAAAATATAAAAATATTATTGAGATAGAAGTTTATTTTAGATCATTCTTTAAACTTTTATGTTTGAAATAGAGTTAGTATAACATAATAATATAAAACATTATAATGAATCATACTTATTTTTTGTTTATGATTGATATATTAAAAATAAAGCGTTAAAATACGAAATATATAAAGTATATTGAAATATATATTTATTTGGGCATTAAATGTAAATATTATCCACTCATTATTAATGTGCACCTGATTCATTATATCATCTCTACGTACTAGGCTAATTCAGGCATTCGTAACTGAAACAGGTTAATTTATGTCTATGAAACTTACAGAAATCATCTACCGCTGCTGAAAGTATCTCTTAACACATTAATGACAGAATTGTTTTTTTCTTTAAAATGAAAAAAAAAATAGGATTTCATATCAGGTTTTTTAGAATAACAACTTTTGTCTCCTTTTAACACGGAGTTTAAGTCATAAAAAAAAGAATATATTTCTCTTAAAAATACTGGTATTCAAACAAGGAAATTGCTGAAAGCTATTCCGGGACAATATGTCACCGCTAGGTCTTAACTCCTTGGGGACGAGCGACACGTATACGTGGCACATAAGATGCTCACAATCCTCGATTATTCCCACCAGTTAATTTTTATTGTAGCTTTATCTTATTTACTGGCAGCATTTCTATGATTCAATAACGCGGAAATTTCTGTTTTGAAAAACCGGTGTTAAAAGATTACAAAATCTGTAAAGAACGCTCGTCGAGAATGGGTTAATGGGTTAAGATAATACTGAAGACATTACTGTAGAAAAATGAAATACCAGCTCACATTTTGATGGATTAAGTGGACATTTCATGAAGTTTTATTTAAAAACAAAAGTCACATATAGTTTATTATAAATTTAAAACACGCTATAACTGTAAGAGGCTTGGATTCAGTGACGTTTTTGCATTAAATGTTAGCAAGCGAACAATGTTGAAGAACTGATCAACTAACAGATCGGCCAGTTTTCTTAAATGTGACTAATGATAACTTATGACAGAGAATTCATTTCAAGTAATTTCTGCAATTGCTTTATCAAGTTTAATTTCCTGTGTCAGATGAATACTCATGGCATATGGCAGAGATACAAGGTGTTTTATGGTACAAAAAAATGCATGGTGAGAGACTTGATGAAATCTTAATAAGAATCTGTATAGAATTAGAAGAAAAAACGGAACCAACGATTAATATTTGAAAATTGAGCGCATGTTATAGATAATTCTACCAATATGAAAATTTGAACTGGAAATACTGTGCCGTTCCAACGTTTGATCACACTTTTCTCCATCACGTTTCCACACTTTTTCCTTATCTTTATTATCCTATACTACTAGGGTTACTAGGATATCCTATATACTCCATACCCTCAATACTAGATATCTATATACCCTTAAAAGTGTTTTAAAGTTAATGTTGGATTTAAAAAAAAACAGCTATTACATGATATATTTGAAAACAATGTAGATTTACCTAGTGGAAGAATTATTGATTTACAAATTTCGAGCGCGTTATTTTCTTTTCTTTCATTTTTTTAATCAAATTGTCCATAGGGTTTGAATTGGTGATTTGGCTTTTAATTACTGAGGCCAATTTAAATAAAAATGAGGCACTTTATTACATCTGCCTTATTAAGATCTACGTCTGTGATTATTTTTATTTGATCTTGAAATTGCCGAGAAAACGCTTGCGCTTGAATACCGCATTCCAGTAAATACATGCAAAAGTTCGCTCGTACTCGAGTTACTGTGCATCAGAAATATTTACAGAAAAAGGTTTTTGAAAAGAATTAAGTTCATTAATTTATATTCAAATTAAAATAAATATTGTTATTTTAAAATTAACACAGGTAAGTGTACGATGTAATGGAAAAAATATTTTTTATGAAATATTATTTAACTACATTTATATTTACATGCAAAATATATGACCACTTTATATTTCTAATATCTAATAAATAGTGAAAAATGTTTAATATAAATAAAATTTTCCATTCATCATATTTGTAGAGTATATTCAGAAGATAATAAAATTTTTTTTTAAGTAAGCAGACTTTTTCTTCCGTCCAAAAAAATCAAATATTCTTTTCCAGATATCTCTATTAAAGAGTATGTAGTATTTTATGATAATATTCTTAAATAAAGACAAATAATTGTATAAACCTGATAATTTTATTTGTTTATAAGAAAATGTTAAATATCTATGCGATATTAAAAGAAATGTGTAAGGCAGTTTTTCTATCTCCTATCCTAAATTTCTGTCAAAATATACAATTTTTAATTGAAAAACTTCCTATCAATTCGCTCGGGCTATTCAATGCACTTGTTTTTCACTAGCTTAACTATAGTAATTGATCTGGATACATAATGACATGACATGAGTTAAATAAGGGTAAAAAGAAAATCTAGTTCGTGGACAAAAACAACTATTTATCAATAACAGATGAAATTATTCTACATTAACCAAGGGTGTTGTAAATGTATATAGATTGATGATTCTCTAATGATACTCTGTATCTTCTACGCTTCGATATGTTTAGATTCCTATTTTATTTTATTTTTAAATACAATAATTACGGATTAATACGGATCAATACGGATAACAGTAGGATATTGGGGTACAATATAAAACCATTTTTCATTTATTATGGCATTTTATATTATTTTCATAAGCTCCGTCCTTATCAATTAACAGAGATAGTTTTTTTGTAAAAAAAAAAAAAAATACGCTTTTAAAATATGTAAACAATTATTAATTTACTTCACCATATGAGTCCATGTATATGTTTATGAAAGAAAAATTTACAAATATTTAAATTAAATTTAAACATATCCAGATAGTAAAATTTTTAAACTTTTACCAGTGCGCACCAAATACTGTTTGTATAAAAATAATCAATGCAAATAGGTTGTCTTTTTAAAATATTTAGTATATATATATATATATATATATATATATATATATATATATATATATATATTCGCATAGTAAAGCATTCGGAAAATCTGGGCATCCATTTTTTAAGATATTTTAAATGAAGTAGTTCTTCAATAAAAACCTTTTTAAGCAAATAATATTATATTTTAATAAAGCGTAATCCATTGTATACACTTTTATACTTATATTTACTAAATGGCAATAAATAATAAAATAAAAATAAAGCTACTGCTTGTTGAGATTCATTAAAGACCCATTTTTATCTAAGGTATAAAGCACTATTTTCCTCTTAACTTAATTTATCTAAAAATTAAACCTTTGCAGTGCTATTACTCCACTGGAGGAACATCCAACTTACGACTTTTAAACAACAAGAACTTCAGGAGGTTAATATCCGTGTTAATAAAATATGAAGAAAATCTGGAATATTATTTTTACAACATTATCTAATATAAACATTTTATATTAGATGTTTCAATTTTTATTATTAAGAATTCTAATAACATAATGTACATTTTAAATTTTACCATATTACAAATGCATGCATAAATTTTTATACATATTATGCAGTTTGTATAGCAGAGAGATGTGCAAAACTAGGCATAAGATCTGTGAAAGTATATATATATATATATACAGGGTGTCCCAAAAAGGAGTACCTATTTTTAAAAATGAATAAGAAACAAACGAATAAAGTCATTAAAAAAATTCTTGCAGGAAACGGATGTGTGAAGTCTGGAATTTTGTTTAGAACACTTATTATGATAGTTCAAAATCTGACCGACAGATGGCACTACAGCACATTTTGTTGGCTATATGAACAAACGGAGCATGCGTGAAAACCAGACAGAAGCAGACGTGGTTAGTAAAAGTTCTTTCTAAGACTCTGGCATGTTATTGTGATGAATTGAGGACATATTGAAAATATTGTCATTTACTTTTCAACTATTGCTGATGAATGCAGTAGCCGCAGCGCCATCTGTCGGTAAGAATTTTAACTAACATAATAAAGTACTCTAAACAAATTTCCAGACTTCACACAACCGTTTCCTGCAAGAATTTATTCAATAACTCTATTCGTTTGTTTCTTATTCATTTTTAAAAATAGGTACTCCTTTTTGGGACACCCTGTATATATATATATATGTATTGTAAATGGAATGAGACATATAAATGTTCTTCTTGTAGAAGAGGCTTATAGTTTTCACATTTAATAAATACTCTCTACGGCTATATATATATGCTTGTACACCCTGTATGGAAAAGAAAACAAAGTATAATAAATTTAATTAATTAATTATAACAATTTAGTTAATTTAATGAATTAATAAATAAGTTAATAAATTAATAAATAAATATTTTTTTCTATCTATTATACAGTTTGTATAGCAAAAAGATGTGCGAAAGTCTGCATAAAATCTGCGAATTTATCTATATTTATTGTAAATGGAATGAGACTTATAAATGTACTTCTTGTAGAAGAGGATTATATGTTTCCGAATTTAATTAATACTCTCTACGGCTATATATATGCTTGTACACCCTGTATGGAATAGAAAACAAAGTATAATAAATTTAATTAATAAATTTTAATAATATAATTAATTTAATGAATTAATAAATTAATTAATAAATTAATAAATAAATATTTTTTCATATATATTATGCAGTTTGTATAGCAAAAAGATGTGAGAAAGTAGGCATAAAATCTGCGAATTTATCTATATTTATTGTAAATGGAATGAGACATATGAATGTACTTCTTGTAGAGGAGGCTTATATGTTTCCACATTTAATAAATACTCTCTACGGCTATATATATGCTTGTACACACTGTATGGAAGAGAAAACAAAGTATAATACATTTAATTAATAAATTTTAATAATTTAATTAATTTAATTAATTAATTAATTAATATTTTTATATATACATTATGCAGTTTGTACAGCAAAAAGATGTGTAATATATGGATAAATAAAGATATGTATAAATGTACTTCTTGTAGAAGAGGCTTATATGTTTCCACATTTAATAAATACTATCTATGGCTATATATATGCTTGTAGACTCTGTATGGAAAAGAAAACAAATGTCTAATATTATCTTTCTGTCAAGATGATAATCAATGAAGCGTTTATATTATTCAGGCAATAGTATGAGGAGAGAAGATTGTTTAACTGATTTTTCTACTTGTCTTCTTTTTCGATCATTTGTAACAAATTTGTTTTGCTGCATCTAAAGATATGCTATACATATTTGCTTTCTTATCTGTATAACATATCTGTGTTACCCTTTTCATGTTAAATGTGGATAACATTTTCCAAAATAAAATCACCGATGCGGTATATTCTTATAGATATGTTTCGCAGAACATTTTATTTGGTAAAATTGCTTGAGAAAAAAATGTAATTCGGGAGTATATGACAATAGAATACATGTGAAAATATATTTATTTTATGTCAAATGTGCGAGTCTCCATCGAAAGGTTTTATTTATAAAAAGGAATCTTGTGATACATTCAAGAGTATTAAAATTACTGTTAATTCTCTCTAATTAAATAAAAACATCTTTTTTTTAAATGTTGATTTTGATCTTTAATTTTTTTAAACTATCTATTAAAATTCCATTCTTAAAAAGTGTTATAGTACGATTTTATTGTAAGATGTATTAATAAATTTCAAAATTATACCCAAGCCTAGAAGCACACTGATTTCCTACACATATTATTCAATTTATTTTTTGATAGTAAACTATTATTTTATTAAAAAATAATTAACACCTTTTCTAAACATAATTACAATTTACCATGAAACACAATGTCAATATATAGTAATACACTTTGCATTTACATGTGGTATACTTTCATTAGTAAGCAATATCACTTATAAAATATTTTAAATACTTATAAATGTCGTTTACATCAAGATAAAATGTATAGTTTTTTGTAATTATTTAATTAAATAACTATTTTAAAAACTTTACGTATTTTCAATCGAAGACATTTTTTTTTAAATCGGAAAACTGAATTATATAAAAAAAAAAAGTCTGTTTAGTATAGTACATAAACTGTAAAATGCCGTTAAGAGTGAATTGAATTAAGTGCAATAATATATTGCATCCATCGGTTGTAACTTGTGATATTAGTTTCTGAATTATTAATAATGTTCTTTTCTTCAACCATCTTTATTGATGAGATTTTTTTCTGATGGTATTTCAACATTTAGGATGTATTATACTATTTATAAAATTACATCATTATGCCATATTTAAGAAAAATCATTTTATAACACATATTTTGCTGGACAACTCCTATCCCAATAAACAATCAAATTTATGGAAACAAGACATTCGTATTATCGAAAGAACAAAGAAACATTGACAGAAGCGTGTCAAATGAAATCATTAAAAATCTGCCTCATCTGCAGATTTTTTACAGGAAGAAACTGTTTTTCTTTAAAACAGTTTTTTCTGTAAAAAATAAAATATTTTTCTCTCAAAAATACAGATTATTTTTTTTACAGTGTAATAACCTTATCCACATTGATGCATAAAAATAATTTAAGGTAAAGTTTATTTCACTTTCTATTACTTTATTTCAATCTCAGCCATAACTATGTTAAATGAATTAAATTACATGAATGAATTAAACATGACCTTGAAAATTGTAATGTATTTATTTAATAATACTGATATATGGGAAATAGCAAAATTAATGTTTATTTATCATAAGAAAGATTTTTAATCGAGTAATTAATTGATTCTTTTAAACAAGTCTATGTTCTTTCATGATATTACCATTGATTGTTTTATTTTCATATTTTATGAAAATAATTCTAGCAACGATTTAAATTAAATGTTGTACAACGCGATAAAAATAACAAATGTGCATTACAAAATGAATATTTACGCCATAAGTTCTTCATCCTGCACCATTTTAGATATTATGCATACATATCTTCGTGTTCTAAATGTGTAAAATTAAATGTCTTCATATTATACAAAGTGTATTAGGCTGTGATAAAGTTTTATTACTTGCTTCCATTTGAGATTAAATTTCGTAGAAGAACAGTTGCTGCTTTTGCATTATATATTACATCTCTCGTACACATTTCTATTTAGAATGTGGTTCTTAAATTGGATCAATTAAAGAGTTTCATTATTTAAATGGATTAAATTTAATGTGTAAATTTCACCCAATAAAGGCCCTTTATTCGAATCATTAGAATGCATTCCAAATTTTATTAAAATGTGGATAGATGTTTCGATGTTTTATCTTAGAATGTGAGAATTGTGCCAAATAACAGAACTTATTTAATGCAAATAATTCTCTGTGAAGACAGTTTTCAGATGTTTAAATTACAAATAATTAAAACAAGCAAAAAATAACTGATGTTCGTAGAATATTAAATGGGATATTTGTCTTTACAATACGCCATTATTCTCTCTTTATTAAATGTATTCGATCTGTTATTAATATAAGATGCTTTCATATTAATATCATACCATTACTCACTAGGTAAAATATAAGTATTCTGTAGATTTTAGCACATTATCCTGTAAATTATATCCACAAAAAATAACTTTTAAAATTTAATAATAATAATAATGATAATAATAATAATAATAATAATAATAATAATAATAATAATAAAGCCAAGCTTATAAAAACAGGTTGAAAGTTGTATCATAAAAATGGGTAATAACAATTTTTCAAGGTTATATTCTAATACAACTTATTTATTGTTTTCTATTAATTTAAGTTTTTATATGCAAGTGCCCACGTATAATATATAGACATACATCCTTCGCTTTTATAATAAATAGTAGAGAACGTGTTTCTGAATATTAAAAATTAAAATAAATATCCATGATGGGCTTGGCGACTATTATTTTATATTTTACACAACTTTTTAAGCATTCATGTGCGTAAGTAGATTAAAAAAAAAAAAGATTGTTACTATTAAAACAAACATTTTGCGATGGTCTATAATTTTTTAAGATGTCTGCCAAGACTATCATTCATATATATATATATTTTTTTTAATTTTCGGCAACGTGTTGTGGTATATTTAGTATAGGGGAGAATAATTTTTACTAACATATCTTACGTAGCCACTTGTCTTATTTGCGTATTTAAACTAAGTTAAAAGGAAATGTTAAATAAGTAGTAACAGAATATAAGCTGGAAAAATTGATACCACACCACTTTTAAGTCACAACTTTCAACCTTTTTTTTCTCATAATGAAAGTTATTTTTGTGGATATCTTTTTAAAAAACAATTTACATAATTTATATAATATACTCGTTGAAATTAATATAACCTCCCGTAGAATCTTGAAATGAGTATTTACATACAAATATGACTCAATGAAGATATAGAAGGATCCAGATATATTTTCATTTCTGGCATCTCGTCCTTTCCTACCGCAATAATTTAAACATTTTGAATATTTTTCTTAACGCTAGGCACACTCAGATGTTATATTTTCGGTGAGGCAGCTATTATGTTTTCAGTTCTGAATATTTATGACAAAAATTCTTGCAATTTAAAAAATATCAAATTAGTAAATGCCAAAGGTAAGTGGAAAATAGAAATTTCCTACACTAGAATACATATAGCATGAAATAATCACTTTATGAAAATTTTCAGTTGCTTTTAGAAATAGCCATTTCACGAAATATTTTTCTAAACTTTAAAAAGAAACACCTATAGATTAAAGAAAAATTAACTACTTAAACATTTAAAAAATAAATATTAAATTTGGTACAATCCTACCCCTCTTTCTCAACCTATACGTTTTTCAGATCCTACTACATAGAGTTATAATTTACTTAATATGGCTTAACCCTCTCGCTTCCCCGACCCTCATATGAAGATCCGAACTTAAATGATGTTAATAAAACGCAATATACTAGAAAAGGCTTTCGACTAAACTTTGCTTTGAGTTATGTCTTTTAAATTCCCCGGCCACATTTGCGGCATAAATTGATGTTTTTTTTATCGTATTTTTAATAGAATTTTAATTCCGCTAATTCAAAGACTGATTTTTGAAAAATAAATTGTGTGTGAGAGGGTTAATATTATGCTTACTAAGAATAGACTAAATTCCATATTCACATAAGTTTGTAGATTAACACATATATTTTTTACATTTATAATTAATGTTTTCAATACTTAAGAATATTTTACTTTGTTAAAAAGTACTGGAATATTATAAAATGCATTTTAATCCCTGTTAAAAGAAATAACCAATTTATGATTATTTTCGATTTCAATTTCTTGAAGCTTTCCATATTTATAAAATTTTTAGAAATCTTGGTAACTGTTGGAAACATTACATAAAAAACTCTTTTTCTTAGTTTTGTTTTAGCATTTTCCATTTTTTCAATTACATTACCTATGCGGCTTTCTATTGGCTGTTCCCCAGAGTATTCAGTTTTTCTATTGGTCAATAAACCCGTCACTTGAATCCGCACCTCACCTCTAGATTTGAGCAAATTCGCCGCCATTCTTTGCACTGAGGATGGTCTGCTAAATGCTACCGAAACTAGTATCCATTGAAATTGTAGTTTCTTGTGCTCTTTTCCATTTCGAATGTATTCCACCACGTACTATTTTAATAATTAATAATTATTTAATAACTATTTTCAATTACTAACGTCATTGAAATTCACCGCAAACAATTATCTGTCATTGATCGTATTGCAATGGAATTTTTTTGAGTGTCCCTGTAAATGAAATTATAATAGCTACACAGTCCATTTTCAATAGAAAACACGCCATAATAAATGTCATTAGTATATATCGATTAACATGGCACTCGGAGTATACTTACGAGAGTTAGATAACGGGCAGACGGCAGACACACAAAGTAAATTCATAAACGCTTTTCACCTTATGCTGGAAAGTGTTAAATAATGCCGAGAGAGGGTTGGTCTCCCAAGTACTATTTGTAATATGAGTTGAAATTGAAAGAAAATCATTATGGATAGTAACAAAGAGGTCACATATGCATATTTTACCGATTCGAATAAAAGCATTATAAATTGTTCAACAACTGTTTAAAAACGACACATTTATCATACTTTGTATTCTCTTTAGTATTTTTTTTAAATTGAAGTAATTAATTACAATTTATGGATGTTTGTTGTTATACTAATCAGTTGAGTTTAGTATATTTATGAGTTTTTAAAACTAGATCTAAAATTACAGAATTCATTAAATAAGAGCTAGAGAAATTTTATCGAATAAATATACACTTATTCATTCTGTATACATTTTCATTTATATTCTGTGTTCAGTTTGTTCTAGGAACATAAAATATCAAATTAATTATTCGGTAAAAGTATATTAACATTATACAAAAGCAAAAGGTACCAGACATATATACAAATTACAGTTTTTTGAAAAATACTTTTTTCATAAAGTTGTTTTTTATTGAGACAAAATAAAAAGTTTTAAACTCTATTTCTCATTTTTAAAATATCAACTGAGGAGTTTTCTTCGAAAACATATTTTCCAAGTAAGCTCATAAGGAAAAACGTAAGTAAACCTTACAAATGCTTAATTACAAACTTAAAATAATTACATCCCTTTCATAACAATATCAATAACATGTATCACACATTATTTATTTCACACATCATTCATTTCATTTGTTGTCTCCATCAATAAGTTAAAATATCGTAATTCCAGCATTAAATAAATTTTGCAGTTCTGTGTTAATTGCTCTAAATTTACATTTTTTTTATAATTTAAAAAACTTTTAGAGATATAAAGAATTTTCTTACAACCGTAACCGAAGGGTAAGCTGTGCGAATTTACAAACTTAGTATACTCCATGCATTTTTTTAATATTCAACATTCCACTGACGAAAATTTTATTGAATTTGTGTATTTACGTCTAGCAAAGGTGAACATTATTGGACTATGGTATATTTTTTCATAATGTTTTATAAACTATATCTTACATACCTATAACATGTAATAATTAAAAACTTTTTTTAATCCTTATGCCTTTAAATGTATCATGGTACTTAATTCATACGAGCAGGGAAGACCGAGCTAAGCTCGGTCAAAATTAGCTTTGAGTTCAAATATCCTGACGCATGACCAAAATGACCCACTAATCAAATTTTCTCAAACATGTGGGCTAGCCCAACAGTCTTCTCGTGCCCGAAAACCATAGGATGCAAAATTTAGTGTAATTAGCCTGAGCCGTTTTAAAGATAAAATAGCTTGACCCATAATGACCCATGACCAAAATGACCCACTTATCAAATTTTGTCGAACACGTGACCTAGCTGAACAGACTTCTCGTGCCCGAAAACCATAGGATGCAAAATTTAGTGTAAATAGTCTGAGCCGTTCTTTAGATAAAATTAGCTTGACCCACAGTGACTCACAGTGACCCAAAAACGACCCACTAATCGAATTTTCTCGGACATGTGACCTAGCCCAATGATTTTGTCGAGCCCGAAACTCGTAGGGCACAAAATTTAATCAAAATCGTTAGAGCCGTTTTTTAGAAAAAATTAACTTGACCCAGGGTGACCTAAAAATGACCCATTAATCGAAAGTTCTCGAACATGTGACCCAGCCCAATAGTCTTCTCGTGCCCGAAAATGGTAAGATAAAAAATTTAGTCAAAATCGTTTGAACCGTTTTTTAGATAGAATTAGCTTGACCCTGACCCTTGATGACCCAAAATGGCCCACTAATCGAATTTTCTCGAACACGTGACCTAGCCCAATGGTTTTCTGGTCCCCGAAAACGGTAAAACACAAAATTTCGTCAAAATCGTTAGAGCCGTTTTTAAGATAAAATTTGCATATATATATATATATATATATATATATATATATATAAATAACCACACACAAGATTTGCTCGTATTAGAATATATGATATAAATTAATTTAAACACGATAAAAAATATTAACGCATTTCCCAAGGCTACTGAAATATGTATAACATTTTTATCCTAAATCGTTAGTTTCTAGAAAAATCAGTATTACATTTTTATGAAAAATTTCTATATGTATCCTTTCCTTTTTTTTTTTTTTTTTTTTTTTTTTGATATTCTGTGCTGTAAATTGTAGAATTGCATGCCTAACTGAAATACGTAACGGTAAAAATTTCTAAACGCTAGTAAAAATATTTTACATTTTTTATAATATGCCTTACCAGCTTTAACGTAGATATTTGATAGAATATTTTTCAGAAATTTTATGTACTACCTATTCAGATAAAACATATTTTCTATCTAGTGTTAATATATTTTACATTTCATCCCATAAATATTATATTCTTTGGAATTTTATTGATGTATTTTATCCATCGAATAGAAGGTAAATTTAAATTCCTATATAATTCTGGTAACATTTTCTATAAAAATTAAATGTATCTTCCCGAAGAAATCTGAATTTAAAATCACATGTCAAGTATGATATTTTTCTTTATTTTAATAGTGTAGTATGATAAATCATCGATTTTAATACTACAGTTTACCATCCCTATTACAATCCCTACTATTACTATCCCTAAAATGTATTTTTCCCTAATCAATATCTGTCATATTTTTAAATGCAGATATATTGAAAATTCGTTTCAAAAATACATTTTTAAAAGTAGTACGAATATTTAAAGATATTTTTATTTTAAGGATGTATAACGAGTATTGTATATTATATTACACACACACACACACACACACACACACACACACATATATATATATATATATATTAACTGTATACTATATTAACAGTTTGACTCAAAATTAAATACACTAATGATTAGGACTTTCTGAACTTTTAGACCCCTCTTGCAATGATGTAGAAAACACGATGTAGAAACGTAGTAGTATCTTTACACAATGTAGAAACGAAGTAGTATCTTTACACGATGTAGAAACGAAGTAGTATCTGTACACGATGTAGAAATTAATATTCAAGAACTGATCTAATAATTTAAAATCTTATAAGTTCTAAAATTGTGTAATAAATATAATATGAATGGTGCAGATGCAAAAGTCACATTATCCACCTTTTTAAGGTATTGAGTTATTCATATCACCGTGTTTGCCTTTGTTAGGCGAATTGGGCTGTGATAGTGATTTGGACAATAATGAACATATTAAGGCTGACAAAAATTCTGAAAATCTCGTTTTGATGCATAACTCACATTATCTAACAACTCACACACTCCAATTCAGCCAATCATGGAGGCTTGCAAAGGATCATGGGATTTTCTTTTGTTGGTGTTTTTTAATTTGCTCAACTAACCTCTAAGTTTTTAGAAAGTTGAACATTCATTTGAGCGTTTTAAAATTAAGTTGTAATATTTATTAAAGGTGTACATACAATGGATGAACTAATGAAAGCCTCAATAATTTATTGAAGAAACACTATAGTGATCAGTGGAAATAAAATGATGATTTGTTTTTTTTACAAAACATTATTGATGAGGCAACTACTAATTACAGTGAAGATGAACCAACTTGCGAGAAAAAAAAGAAGTAAATTACGTTAATGCTTAAAGATGTAAGAAGTAGTGTAAAAAGTTGTTCCACAAGTGTAATGACAGTGATGAAGTTGATCCATGTCTAATAGTAAAATTTGTGCCCAAATTATTTTTAATAAATGTTTTGTACGTTTTGGTTTTCTGTTGTTTATTACCCTCTAAAATAACATAATGAAAACGAATGTACAGATTTTGTTTGTTTTGTCTTGTTGTTTTAATTCATAACTATTGTTTTAATTCATAACTATTTTGGTTTATAACTTACACTAACCATAAAAGTTTTCTGCAAAACTCACGTTTTCCATATTTAAATTTAAATTCTAGTTTTACCAGAATTATTACAGGTTTCGGACTATGATCAATTAGTTGTTATGGCAAAAAATATATCACAAAAAATTGTGTCAATATCTCATGTTTATTAATAATAATCAGTTTTTTGCATTTTTCTAAAAACTAGGTGGGAGTTTGTATTTTGCATCTACACACTTCATATATTCCATTGCTAGATGCGCTAAAGAGAATGGAATGTTAATTTAAAAAGTATTACCTAAAGATTCGGCACGAACAAAGTACATAATAATTAGCCGGAAAACACTAATAAAATCTTAGTATATATAGTAAACCAAACTGGCACTAACTTTTAACTGGATCAACTTTTTAATACGCTTAAAAAAATACTTCCATTTTATTATTAAATTATAAAAAAGTTTTAAAGCTAAAATATTTATTATGTATGTTAGTATATATATATATATATATATATATATATATATATATATATATATATTTGTGTGTGTGTGTGTGTGTAATTATTAAAGAGGAAAAAAAATTTTAAATTAAAGAAAATTTTCTAAACTTTAGACATAGATTAGGAAGTCTGCAATACATTTAGGCAATTACATCTTTTTGCATTTATTTATTTGTGTACTCTAGATTTAACATAATATTTGACAAATTTTACAAAAGCGAGAAGAAAAGTTTTAATGTTTTCGACAAAATTAATCTAGCAAAATATACTTTCATTTTGAAGTTTAGACTTCATATACTTTAAACGTGACTTCTTTTTATATTTAATTTTATACTCTTTCGGTTATAACTGAAAAACAAACAAAACTGTTTTCTTCAAGTTAAAATATATATATATATAATTTTCCATGGATTTTTAAGTTTTGTAATATATATTTTAAAGTATTTTGAGAAAATTTCATATTTAATTAGGAAACAACGTAATAAGCAGTATAAAGAAGGTATGTAAATAATATGAGAATGAACTTCAAAAAGCTAGCTTTACAAAGTTAATTTTCTTGTACAATAATAAAAATAATTTTACTCTTTTTTTATAATTTAGCAAATATTTTTATTTTCTATAAAACATAAAATATATAAATGCAAAAAAATAGGAATAGTCTAAAATTCTAAATTATTTAATGGCTTCATAATCCACGATCAAACTTTAATTTTCGTAATTTCAAACATTTCAAGTACCTTTAAAATGAAGTATTTTAACAAATTATTTGACTAATTTTGAGAGATAATTATTCGCAACAAATTATAACGTGATTTCGCTGATTTTGTTTTGCTTGGTTTGTGTCTATAAATATCATTAAATATCAATTCACTACCATTATACAAAACTCCCTTACAACAAATTATATCAGAATCAATGAACATCTACTTTAACCCTTTATCTACTGACGGTACTTTTAAGTACCATCAGAGAAAACTTTGTATAAAATTTCTTTAATCTGTCCAATAATGATAATAAGGTTTTTTTTTTTATACAAAATACTTTTCTGGATAACATTTAGAAATCACAGCAAAACAATGAAAGCTAAATATTTTATAAAGTGGTATTTTTCTCAACCTTTTACATAAGTGTAGTGTTGTGTTTTACATAAGTGAGATCTTCTCTTTTTAAAAATTGTTATAGGAAAATTTTGCAACTATAAAAACCTTTCTATTTAATGATAGGATCACAATACATTTATTTACATTGTTCCGATAAAGAATTGTGATGTTTCCTTAACAGCATTTTCTGTTAATTAATCTAATTATTCTTGTAAATATTTCACAAAAAGAGCTATTACTACCCCATTATTAAATCAGTTTTAATGAAAAACCTTATCTAAATTTCATATTATTGTAATATTAATTGTCTAATATACCTTCAAACATCAAGGAAGATAATTATTGAGATTGAACAATTTGTTGATTCATAATTCGGTAGATAAAGGGTTAATACTTAAGAGTGTAAATTATTCCTTATATATTATGATTAAAATCATCTAAGTTGTTTCCGTTATCATTCCCAGAAACAGGATTTTATCATTTGCTTTCTGTAAGTTTGTTTTTCTCTAAGTAATATTTTACACAGAAGTGAATTGTTTACAAGTAGGCTCGGGAAGTTTTTGCATCAATAAATTTAGCTTTATCTCGTAGAACCACAAACTACGGGATTTTATATTAACTCCTTAATTTATCGTCGCACACTTAGTAGTTCAACATGATGAAAGTTAAAAGGAGATATAATACATTTATCTTTTATTCGTGTTTCCTCAAGAGAATTTCTTTACAGGTAACACGAATATTTTAAGAATTAATCCCCTATTTTGTTTTTTATAATTAAATATTATACAGAACGAAAAGTTTATAATACTTTTGTAGTATAAGTTATTAAATATTAAGAAGAAATATAACAAAAATACTCGTTAAATCAAAAAGTTTATAACAAAATTGGATACGTGAAATTTTTAAGTGTAAAATTAAAAAAAATTGACCTTTTACTTACCCATCATACGTAGTATAGGGTAAGTCTTGTAATCGTTTTGAAAATCAAAAAAAATTTTTGACGGATTTACACGTTTCAGACACTGGAGATTCCGAAAAACATATTTTTAGAAAAAAAAAATTGCCGTCTGTCTGTGTGTGTGTCTGTGTGTCTGTAAACGCTCTATCACCCGAAAAAATTGAGATAGAGACTTTCAATTTTGTATGTACTTAGTATGTAACAATGGGAAGAAGCCTATTTCATTTCAATAACCTTGATTAACCGGAACTATTTTTTTCGGACTCTCGAAATATTCGTTCTGATAAAAGGTAGATAAAAATTTTCGAAATTGGTTATTTTAAGAAATGAATATAAAAGACAATAAAAAAACCTAAATTTTGCATACAGCATGAAGTCGATCGGATAATGAGTTGCCGAGATATTTGGAATCCTATTTACCACACTCTTCGATTTTTCATGACCCTGTATTTCATCCAAATTTCACTTCAAAGATATATTTTAATTGGAAATTCGACATTTAATCAGATGCAATAAACCGCTAGTTAATAGGATTATTATTATTGAAGTTATAAGGATGTTTCTTTCAAACAATTCAGTAATCGAGCCTTTAAAGTTTGTGACGTCATCAAGCCACGATTTTATTTGAATTGCAATGCATTTTATAAGTAGTTTACACATTTTTATTTTAATATTTTATATTATGCATATCCATGATGGGTAAGTATTACGGTGGCCCCCAACCATTAGTTTACGTTTAAGAATAGAAATTAATTTTTATTTTTGTATAGATTTGCAATAACATTATTTTACCTCATTTATTAAATAATATAAAAACTATGCAGTTTAATCAAAATTGTTATTTCATTTTATGTTAATTAGATTCAGTTTTCTTTTTTTGTACAATTAAATTAGGCCGTCAGAGTGAGTATAGATCCAACTTTAAATAGCTTATATTGATAAACAACCTTAATGATATAATCTGATTTGATCTCTTTAAGAAATTTGTTAGTTTGAAATATATGTTTGCTTTTATAAAAGTATTTAATTGTTTGACTACATGCATATAATTTAACATCTGTCCCCGACAAAAATGTAAGTTGATATAAACTGCAAATTTTTGTGTACAGTTATTGAATATAATATATGTATATATAACATTTATATTTAATATTATATATATATATATATATATATATATTAAAAGCAACATCTGAAAAATTTAACATCTGTCACAGCATTTTTCGATATTCATTATTTTAAAGAAATTGTATTTACAATTATTCTCTAATATGATATAGAATGCGGTTAAAATGTTATGTTCTCATTTTATATTCTGTGTTGCAAAATAGCATATTATCTGTGGACACGTGCAAGGATTTCGCACTGCAGTCTGATATTTTTCTTAGCAATATCCATTTTTAGCACTTTCCAACCTAGTTGAAAAGTGCTTATGACTTCGGTTTGTCTGGCCGTCTGTCCGTGCTCTAACTCCCGTAAATATGCTCGGATTGCTCTGCAATTTTTATATGTTATTGTCGTTATCTATGGCACGTTCCCTATTACAACTGAAGTGTGTAGCACTTATAGTTTTCTTACAGGGACACTCAAAAGAATTCCGTTACATTGCGGTCTATGGGGAAAAATCATTTGCGGTTTATTTTAAAAATGTTTCACTATTGTAAACGCATTGAAATTTATATAGATCACTAAGATGCATTAGAAAAAGCTTAATATGGAATAGTAGGTGTATAGCACTTAGAGTTACTTTACAGGGACAGTCAAAATAATTCCGTTACATTACGTCTATGGAGAAAAATCGTCTGCGACTTATTTAAATAATGTTCCACTATTTTAAACGCATTGAAGTTTATATATATTACTAAGGTGCATTACAAAAAGCTTACTACAGAATAGTGTGTGTATAGCAGTCATCGTTCATTTACAGTGACACACAAAAGAATTCTCTAGTGTCTGTTAACAATAATTCCTGGAAGTGCGTTTTAAGTTACTAAACGCGATTTTAATCTTAACTAGCTTTTTGTCTATTACGTGGTGTGTATAAATTCTGTAGATCCTATACAGGGCAGCACAAAAGTTCGCGAACACATTTCCGTTTATTGACAGAAACTCCAGAAGGAGAATTTAAACGGTGCTACGCGTTTCCTAACTAAACTAAAATTTAGCATCCTATGTATATATACAAATCTATAGATCATATACAGGGCTACATAAAAGTATTCGGATATTTTTCCGAATATTGTATATATTGAAAATTCCTGAAATTACGTTTTTAAATATGTTATGCGTTTTCCAAATTGTTTACTTAGATGTCATCTTTCAGCTTATTAAACGGTAATGATTTGTAAAATTATTTTAGAAGCGTTGGAAAGTGCTACATAATCTATGCTTGACGCATGATTTTTCGTTCTTGTTTTTTTAGATGTAGGTTTAAATATCTAAAGAAAAATTAACTGTATAAATATCTACAAACAGAATTTGTCAAGCCAAAATATAATCTCGTTTATTACATCAAAGTTACAGTAAAAACTTATCGAAGATAGCAAAAGGGACGCGCGATGAAAAAAAAAAATAATAATCGTGTTTTAACTGCATCCAATAAGGACGTCATCGTCTTCAGGAAAAGCAGAGGGCAAAGAAATATAAATTGAATACATATAGAATAAAAATTAATTTAATATAACGAAGCATACCTTTTAGACTACCTGTGACTTTTCTTCTATCGATTCATGGTGTCTTTTCTTCTAAGCATTTGGATTTGAATTTTGCTTTTTAATCATAAATATATAATAAGCCTGCGCGTATAAATACCACTTTACAATTTTTGTGCGATTTTTTTTTATAATCATTGTTGATCACGATAAAATGTGTTATTTTTTTGTGGCAACAATGATTTGAGAAAAAAGAAAAAACTTTTCATTTCATTTATGAAAGTAATGCTAAATTAATTTTTAATTTACTGCAGTTTTTGATAAAAAAAAATATGTTTTAAAGGAATGTCAGTGTACTATACCAGAAACTGGTTCCAAAGCCTTTCGAGTTATACTTCATTCATTTCTGTGCCTTTAAAAATGCATAGAAAATGGGATGTTACCAACAGAAATAATATACATGATTTCTGTCTGTATAACAAAGGCGTATATTTATAAATATATCTTTAATTGCTTTTTTAAAGCATAATACCTTATAATACAAATTCAAGATGTTTACAAACACTAAAACCATGTTAATTAAATGTTTTAAATGTCCTGACCAGTTGTATACTTTCAATTAGCAAAAGAAGACAATTATAAATAATAATCTCAGACATTTTATAGCACCACTCATAGCTACCATTCTATGTTCGAATGAGTTTTGAAATTTTGCGTGCGATCGTAGTATCTTGAATTCTAACATTTGTGCGTGAATGATACTGATTCTGTCATTTCTATAAGTTTTACAAAGCAGGTGAAAACGGCGTAAATAAATAAATTTAAAAAAAAAACTTGTGTAAAAGAACATAACTGTTTAAATAAAACTTTGGCCCTTTGCTAGTTTGTTTAACACTCTATTTTGCATTATAAAAATATTTTAATAATATTTTAAACACAAAGTGAGTAATGAAAAAAATTATTTTTTAAAAAGTGTCCAAATGATCATTTTACCCTCACCACAGGGCAAAATGATCCTTCATTTAAAAATAATTGTAAATTGTTTTTTATCGCAATATAAAGGATATAAAAGTAATTGTGACAATACACACATAAGTGTAATTTATATCTAAAACATACTTCATTTAGTAAACCAAGTCATATTTCTGTACATGAAAAACTGTATATCTAAATAAATATGAAAGTTCGTGCTTACCTTATAATAGATGTTATAAAACGCAATTTTTCAAAGAATTTTATTCAGACGCGTAATACTGCGATCGCTTGAACACTGCCATTGCTTCTTCTTCACTTATCACAAATATGTGTTATCCTGTAGATAGCGCGACCTGTCTGGAAGAAAACGTATGTGGATTGTTTTGCAGGTTAGAATCATGTTAGGTCACCTTCCCCTATATATGAATCATATGAAAAGTAATATCAAATCAGAAATAATTAACAGTAATAAAAAATGCAAAAATATTTTTGTAAATGCCACGAAGTACAGAAGTTCGTTCGCACTATATGGAAACGATTTTCAGAATTAATTTCAGAACACATATGCCGTGATCTTTGCGACAATTGTACTCTACTGTATAGCCCTGACTCTTGATTATAAAACTAGATCGAAATTTTCATTACAGTTTATATTTCCATTAATACAATCGTGTCAATTTTCTTCCACAACTCTTGGAAAACTTACCAAAGGTTTGAAATGTGTTGTGGATAACGTTTTATAACGCACCTTTTAACAAACACAAAGGTGGTGATAAATAAAAATTTATCGAACCACGGGATAAAACATGGCTTTATTTAAGTGAGTGTATCAAAAGAAGAGCAATTTTTATCAATTAATAGAAAAAAAGAAAGAAATACTTTTGTGAATGTATGGAAAAATTTCCAAAAAAAAAATCATGATTGCTGCTGGAATTTGTTATGAAATAAAATTAAAGGTAAAAAATGCAGTAAAGCTAAGGTGATTCAACTTTATTATCAGTAAAATATTTTAGAACCCACTTTTTAAGAATAAATTACAGCTTTATATGAAAAAAGACATTGAGCTTCATATGAACAAAATTCCCAGACAATCTTCCATAACTCAACTGACGCATATTTAGCAAAGAAAGAATACCAAAAGGAAATAAATTGTGTATTAATTGATGAAATGCGTGTAAAATCACTTGACGCATCCCCCTCTCATCAATGGTCTTTTTCTACATTTGGATTTTTTTAATGATTTCACGCAATTGAAAAGAGTTTGGAAAGATTTTGCAAGAGGTATCGGGAAAAACTGACATGATTGTAACAAGGGAATTCTATTATCATAGAAACTTCGAGACAGAGCAACAGCCAAAAGTCAAGGCTATCGAACAAAGGCAAATTGTTGCAAAGACCTTCTGTAATGTGTACATAATAAAACATCGCATCGTACAAATTGTTGCAAAGACCTTCTGTAATGTGTACATAATAAAACATCGCATCGTACAAATTCAGTAGAAATAACGCGAAAATCTGAAATAATATACTCACGAACATCAAATAAGAAAAAACCTTTGCAGGAAACCCAGATGTTCTTATTGCTAAAGTAAAATATAATTAGAAAAATAAGATTTACAAAATATTTAGTATATATAACTTCATTGATTTCCCATCCCATACAAAGCACGGGAAGTACTATTTCTAATTATTAATTAATCAAAATTAAGTTTCAACATTAACACAAAAGTATTCGTGAAATAATAGAGAAATTACTCCTTAATTTCTAAATATTTTTAAAACTGTTTAGTAAGAAATATTGAACTAATATTTATATCTTGCATATTTTGTATTTGTTGGGAATATATCAGAAATGATAATCTCCGTTAATTGATTTCAGTGACAGATTATTTACTTTCATTTAAAAACTCATCACGATAAAGAGTTTAACCCAATTGCAAAAGGAATTGAAATCTATGATGCAACATGAAGTGGTTTTACAAACTCATGAATGTGAACAAGGAAGTAGGAAATAAAAATACGTATGAATGACGTGTGTTTGACTTTACGTCATTTCTGACGAATCACAGGCTTGGAAAATGACATCACATAAAAGGGACTAAAAATTCTTGTTCTTTCTCAAATATAGAACTTTAATAGACTTGCTATTCTCACGCGTTGGAAACGAAACATGTATATTTCGTTCTTCCTTAAACTCAATTAAATTTAACTAATGTTTAAAATTAAAGATATGTAACTGTTAAATATAAGTAATGTTATTAAATACTTTAAACTTATAAAGGAATAATGTTTTATTTAACAATCTTATTTTATATACTTATACTAGAAATAGTGAACCTAATAACGGAAAAAACTTCAGTGTGTACAACATTCCTTGGATACCACAATTTTGGATTATTCAATAAATTAAACAACTTAGATATGTGCAGTGTACATCTTCAATAAATGGATTAATCAACGTGGATACTCTAGCGACCTGGCATGCGGGTTAATGAGGTGGGAATATGAATGCTGAAAAAAGAAGGTAAGCAATTTATCTTACCTACGTTTCGTAAATATACAAATGTTTATTTATATACCCTAATTGCTTTAGAGCGCGCAAATGCTACTGGCTACCTTCAGTAACTAACAGTATTAATAGAAAACGAACTTACAATACTGTTTACATTAAGTTATACGACCGTTAAGAATAACGTTTTGTTTTTGAAAAAAAAATCAAAACCTTTTTTTGAAGCAATATTCATTAGCATACGTAACTTGCTTTATAGTTTGAATTAAATATCTAATATTTAGGTAGTTTATATGTAAGTATTTAATATTATTTCATTAATAAAAGTGGTATTTAATTATTGTAATTAAAAAATTATTTTCCCCCAAAGGTGTCTCTATTTTCATTGTGTATAAATACTACCTTAAACAATAATACATGTGATATACTTTGCTTTCATTTATCAGGCAGATTGTTTTAATATTTTGACTGGTAAGACAAGAGGCTCAAAATTAAGAGACCCTTTGCACATTAAAGAACACTGAAGTTTTTCTAAGTAGGAGGAAATAAAAAAATGTTTCTTTATTTCAATGTTTCTTCTGTTTCATGTTTCGTTGTCGTAGTCGTTAATGTAAACAATACAATGAATCACTAATATGAAAACGCATAGAACGCGACAGCTGAGAAGAGATTTCAACGATTGAATAGTGGCAGAAATGCTTACAGTTCATAGTCAGAAGTATTTGTAGACTGTAAATTCTCTTTCTAATTAATAATCAAAACTACTGACTATGGAATGTATTATTCGTAAGTGAAGCAAAGGCTTTATATGTTAGTTTAAATAACTGTAATTGCAGGCATTTTAATTACATTCATCCAATATTAATGGAAATGAATTTATATACCGAATATGAAGAAGTATATATTCTGAAATTATTGCAAAGATGTACTTTACAAAACTTTGAATAATATACAGGGTGTTCGAAGTGTCATGCACTGATTACAATATGTATTCATATCCACCATATATAAGATAGACATTTGAAAGTGGTAGCAAAATTTTGAAAAACTAACAACGTTTCTTTGTTGCAGGTTTCTGTAAAGTGGCTGTATTAAACAATGGCTTAGTGGCACATAGCACATCCAGCACACTTCGATAGCCAATTTTTGTCTATACATTAGCCAACATCACAGTAAGGATCATGTAAGAAATGTGATAATCCATTTCCTGATTTGTGACCATTTTCGGTTTCCGAGACACTGACACTGCTACACTAAAGCTACGTTACGGAAACCTGCAACAAAGAACTCAGTTCCTTTTCTAGCAATTTGGCACCAGTTTCACATTTCTATCTTATACATATGATATAATTAAATTTTATGATGGTAATTGAATATGAATAAATTTTGTAATATAGGAAAGAATTTTTGGACATCATGTATATAAATCTGCTATGAGCTACTTATTTTATCATCATATGTTGAAATATATATCTTTCGCAAAAGAGTACACATATTTCTGATATATTATTTCTTTTCATGTTATTTTTTGATCCGCAAAACATAAGATTTTATCTTGCACTTTCTCTGAATTGCTGTATCTTAGATAACCAATGGATGTTCCGGTAGTAAATATTTTAATGACATGAATACTGAAGACATATGGTATTTCTTCTGACTTATCTCTAAGAAAACCTATTCTCGGAATTATATAAGCCTTCGTCTACTTCGTATCACGTCTAGTAGACTCAAATAAAGATTTTATTTATTATTTTTTTTATCTGAAAGAATGAGCTGACAGTGTAAGGAAACTCTATTCAGCTACTAGTAATATTAAACAATAGAACATTTAATTTGGGTTATAATGGTAAGAATAAACTCTATTTTAACTTATGAAATATTATGCTTTTTCACATACCTGACTATATATTAAAGATAAACTTAAAAGGAAATTGTTAAATATTTTTATAAAATATTTATTCAATTATTATTAAATATAATTATTGAAATTATTTCTCAATATTACTATACAAAAATGTAAATTATCGTGTAATACCTTTATAACAGCTATAAATAATTACATTTTAATAACAGATACATGTTAAAATAAATAAATAAATATATATATATATATATATATATATATATATTTATATATATGTCGTAACAAATTAATCATACATTCATGTGATTATCGCGAAAATTATTGTGATTATCTTGTGATCGATATTATTTGTACATATGTCTCAGTATTGTATAAATGCAACTGATGATCGCTTTCTAGCCTACAGATATATAAATTTTCATGGGGATTTTCAAGAAATTGCTCGAGAAATCTATCCAGATTTTTCCTTTAATTTGGAAAAGAACGAACAATAATATTTTGGTTGCAAATTATCTTGATCTAAAATTTTACTTGGAAATACAACACTGATTTCAAATTTGTGATACACAAAACAGCTTCGCGTATAAAGTTAATCATCTCGTTCGTTTTCCTATAATATTCTTAAACGTATGTATATCAATATCTTTATCAGACAAATATACCATTTTTTTAGAATCTGTACTGGTAAAAATCAGTTTCATAAAGAACTATTGTATTTTGTAAGTAATTTATTTTACAATAACAATATGCCTCTGAATTTAGATAACACATATATTCGTTTTGATTGATGATAAGAAATTGCTCGAGAAATCTATCCAGATTTTTCCTTTAATTTGGAAAAGAACGAACAATAATATTTTGGTTGCAAATTATCTTGATCTAAAATTTTACTTGGAAATACAACACTGATTTCAAATTTGTGATACACAAAACAGCTTCGCGTGTAAAGTTAATCATCTCGTTCGTTTTCCTATAATATTCTTAAACGTATGTATATCAATATCTTTATCAGACAAATATACCATTTTTTTAGAATCTGTACTGGTAAAAATCAGTTTCATAAAGAACTATTGTATTTTGTAAGTAATTTATTTTACAATAACAATATGCCTCTGAATTTAGATAACACATATATTCTTTCTTAGCAGAGGACCTTCATTATTCATTTGTTGCCTTATATCAACAGTAAATGACTCTCGTTACCTAAAGCATTTGCAATAACGGTTTTATGATGATGAACTGTGTTTTAGTAGCATCAGACATGGAATGAATTATGATTGGTAGCTAGAAAATGAACTTTGCTTATTTTGTTATGTACTTTTTAACTCTTTAAATCCCAAGCTTTAAAAAACTGATTAACCTTAGCTTCCCAACAAAACAGCCCAAAATACTCGGTTTTCCGTTCCCCCCTTTTTCACTAGGTAAGTAGTGGAAATGACCCCACCACTTTCTCCCTTTATTCAAATTTCGACAACTGTTACACCCTGCCGTTTAAAATTAGGAATATTGCTCCAGTACTGGAAAAATCCTTGTTTCTATATCTGTACTGTCCAAAAAAGCCCCACACATTACTCCATCCGTCACTGAGAGAGACCACCCCCTTGGCAATACACCAAACCATTTAGGGGAAGGCAAATCTTATCTGCTATCGAGGGCTATTACGGGTTTCAGAGCTTTTGAATGATTTCGGCTATTGCGAGATTCAAAAGGTTAACGTGGTAATACGGCAACGTGGCTGATATGTAGTGTGAGTTTACTCACAGGAATACGATTCATTTATATTATTATCGAAAATATATTTCAGTTTTACATTTATTTCCTGGTACAGAAATATTTTCTGCCTGTGGTGATGGTCCGTCGGGGGGACGTCTGCTATATCACATTCAAATATTTTTTTGATCAGATTACTTTTGCTACACAGTGTTCCCACTAGCACAGATATATATCTCTTTAAATATAATTTATGTTCTTAATGTAGTGCTGCTTTCACATGCTCTTCGTGACTTTTTTTTTGTTCATTGCTTAATTACTGGAGACCATTATAATGCAACTCATAGACCATAATATAGTCGAGATATTTTTGTATCTCTGAAAAAAAAAGTATTATTGTTCAAGTATAGTTATTAAAATGTTGTATGTTTAAATTAGGAAATATTACTTTTATACATATACATGAACAACTCTCGACGAGACCATAGCCTTTTTGTTCCTTCAGTGTTTTCTTTTATTGTTATGCTTTCAAATGTCATGTTTTTATGTGCACGGTGTGGAGGTGCTATTGCAGACCTATTAATCTTTTGCATTATTATATATATATATATATATATATATATATATATATATATATACATATAAATATATAATATACATATATATATGGGGGGGGGGGTGTAGTAATACTAGGGTGATAGGCGAAAAGTTAATTCATTGATATTTTTAAATAATTGCAGAATACCGAAATAATACGAACTTGAACTTAATTCCTTGAAGACACTTAATTTTATAATGTGTTTTAAATATTTTTTTTTCAAATATATCAGGATTAACACTTAAAACATTAGTTTATATAGTATTTATGGAGCATTAAAATTAAGCCTAGTTCATTGCGTTGCTTTATTGACCGTTTCCGGGCCAATGCTTCATGAGTGATAAAATTACTAACTGAGCTTTATTGATTTTTAAAGTCATTGTGTCCGTGATCCGTGAATTTTACTTTGATATCTCATGAGTGAAAATTATGGACAATATATAAATACTAGAGAGTTAGTTAATTCGCTGATTGTACACGTCATAAGTGAGATAAACAGTGCTATCTAAAATTAAAATCTTAAATTTCTATATGCTTGTTATATTGACATCATGTGTTATTTTAATACCTATGCAGAAAAAAATCCGAAACATGGCACCATACGTCACAGTAACTATATCACACTGTAAGTATTATTTTAAGATCTGTACTGCCAGGATAAGTTGTCGAGAGATCTTGAAAGTATCCACGGTATTACGTGGGAAGAATATAGGTAACACAAATGGACATAAGTGGTAAGAAAACTGCATTATTTGATGCAAAAGTATAGTCCGGTAGAGCCTTGCTGCAGCATTGATTACATTGTCATACAGGGGCTACACCTGTTTCATTCTAATTATTGATCCAATAGAACTCCAAATGAACATCAATCGACTTTACTAATCAATTTTGTATTCTTCTTTAGGGGAAAAACAGCGCAAAATTTACAAGAAAGCCGACAGAAACCAAAGCTAATTTAGTTTGTTTAATGACAGTTTCAACAACACTTTTGTAACAGGAAACAAAACTTTTGTAACAGGAAACAACTCTTTTGTAACAGACTATGAAATGAAGGATGAATACATCAAAAAAGTTTTATCATCACAAAGAATTGCTATTTAGTATTATAACTATTATTATTTTCCAATATATTTATCATTAAGTTGCTTGTGAACTTTTTTAATAATTCCATCTGCCTCAAATGTATTTCTTTTCCAAGGGATTATACGTTACATAAAGAATATACTCTTCCGTAAACTTTTATTTATTCCGTTATGTTTTTTATCTTCCTGTAATACTTTTGGATACATTTCTTTTAATGAAACTTTTGTTTGTTTTCAACCGTTATTTTATGTTACTTAAATCCAATCACAGACTTATGGAACTGTTTGTTCGTTGAACATGTTGAATATCACTTTTGCGTCTGTCTTTGAGTATCATTATGCTTGAAGATGCGCGTTGAAATCTCCCCTAATGAGATTATTTCTATGTGCAAGTATTCGGCAAAAGTTGTCACATCGATTCGATGTGGTGGCAGGATAGGTTTTTACCGCCCTAACAATTGACCACTTGATGTTATGATGTTACAGCACGTGTATTTTTTTATATTTGTCCCTCATCTTTTGTAGAATAGTATCTTGCCACTCATATATGAATATACTACAGTTATTTTTGTTTCTCTGTAAAAGAAGTATAAATGTTCAAGTACAGTTCATCATAGTTATCAAATTGTTTTATTTTAAAAGTTATAGACATATAAATTTGAGACTTCTTAAATAATAGTGTCATTAAAGTTATACAGTGGACTCTCATTAATGCGTCTCCTCTTAAGACGGCTCTCCGGTTAATACGGATAATTTCTTTTACCAATCATTTTCTATTGGTAATTAATATTAATGATATGGGTCAAGTCGAATTACGCTTTGAATAATACGAACACAATGTTCAAGGGAATCGCAGAACTGGAGAATAGTATGGTGTGGTTAACTGATTATTTTTCTTATTAACGCAAAGAAAAGTGATTATTTTAACTAAACTGTGTAAGTACATCCGATATCAGTACATATTTTGTCTCTCCTGAGTAATTGAAAGGTCCTCTGCAATAACAAAACAAATGAAAAATGGAGTTTTCAGCTACAAAGTTTTTTTTTAATTTACGTTAAACATTTTAATTATGAATATAACTTCTGTGCATATATTCCCATTAAGAAGGGTTCTTTAGCATATTTTCTTTGTTTATTATTATAAAATTTATATTTTCTTATATGCTGAATAATACATTACATAAAACTGAAACTCGAACACTTACCTTATTATTGTATTTCCTAATGGTTTGGGTGACAGTGAAAGTACATTTGGAACAAGTATTGACTTTTTTTACAACTTTTATATGGTGCAACAGAACATTTTACAAAATATAAAATGATCTTAGTGTTTTTGTTTTGTTAAAAAAAGTCCCAATACTTCTCTCAGCCCTGTTTCTCGAGATTTCTAGTAAGACTTAAAAAGAGTTTTTACAAACCATGTAAGTTTGAATAGAGTCCTAGGAATAGCAATGTAGGTCAACAAACCTTTTTTGAAATGGTTTACCAGGAATCAAGGTAACTCCACTTTTTATTAGGGTTTCGTTCATCTCACGAAACACTATTACCCCCGCTCTGTTGTCTGTCCGTCACAGAGCCATTCTCAAAACGTATGTAACTTACTGAGTTGAAACTTGGTGTATAAATCTGAATAGCAGCTGTGAAGAGCTCAAAATATTAAAATTTGAAAAATTCGTATTATTTTAATAAATAGCGATAAAAAACCAAAATTCTAACAGCCTTTTCCTATTAAATTGAAACATTTTTCGTTATAGCCGATGCAAAAAATTAAAAATCCAAGAAGAAATTCTTTCTACAATAATTAATTTTCTATCAGACGATTTTCACGTGAAAAATGAAAATGAAATAAAAAGTTTCACCAATTGAAAAAAAGATAAATATGAAATAAAATTGATTGACGTCATAGTCGTAATAAAACGGAAAATGTTTAAGATTTCTCAATAATACAAGGAGTATGAGTATGTGTAACTGGACAAAGCAGATTAATATCACGTCATTAGAGAATGAAAAAGAAAATCTGACGTCATATAGGAAGTTTAACTAATTTTTCAAATGTTTGAGAATAATACAAAGCGAGTATCAATATAAATAATAGAGAATAGTAAATATATGAGTTTGAGAAGCATAATGAATCGTGATAAAAATCCGACTATGGAAATATTCGCATATTTTAACATTTTAAAGGTGTATAATTTGTTTAATTTTGAAATTATTTTTTTAAATATTGCATTTAGTCCGTATGACGGATATTATTATGACAGAATATAATAGCGGGTTTGGACCGCTATCCGGCTGGTTTAGATATTCGAAAAAATGAAATAACAGACCGGTTAATTTTTACTTTATAAAAAACATGACTAATTTTTTTGGTTTTTGTTGCTAATTGAAATTTGCTTGAATTTATTAAAGAAAGGATAAAGTGTTTTGAAAGGAATATTAAACGAAACCCTTTGAGCGATCTTCGATCACACTTACCCACTTGTTGCAATTGTTATTGCCTTGTTATCGCAGAGAGTTCCTCAATTTATTCTTCTGTATTAATAGTTTGTCATTATTTTTTTAAACTAAATTTACTAAATTAAGGAATAACTTGTTTCCCTTAGTTGGTAAGATATTAAATTTCTACCAGAAAACAGAATTCAATTTATTAAACGCAAGGAATTACTTTACGACACTAAAATGTTCATATCGTTTAATGCAGACTTCGATTCTGATGTACAAAAAATCGCCCCCCCCCCCTTAAGCACACTAACGGCAGTTCACTGTCATTAAGTTTTGGAACATAGCTATGCAAATATTTAATGGACATAATGTAGTACACTGTTAAAAATTTGCAGCAAACTGTCCAGTCATTTGACCGTTTTTGTAGAAAACGGTTACATAACCGTAATTTAGCTATATTCTGACCATATTATTGCTCATTTTATGGTCAGAATATAGTCAAATTACAGTTATGTAACTGTTTTCTACAAAAACTGTCAAATGACTGGACAGTTTGCTGCAAATTTTTAACAGTGTATCGAGAGAAAGTGTTACCAATGTAGTGAATCTGGTGAAATCTGTAGTGTATCTGGCGAAATCTGTAGTGTATCTGGCGAAATCTGTAGTGAATCTGGAGAGTTCTGTAGTGAATCGCATTATAATTTGCCTAAAATACATCTTATATTCCTATAAAATCTCATCCTTAGGACACTTTTACATTCGTGATAGATTTAAATGTTTTTCATTAATAAGAATTAACTTAAACAAGAAAAAAAATATATTAATGCGCCTTTACAGAACTAGTAAATTATTCATAATTTTTTTTTTCAGAAATCGTGAATTTCTTTAAATTTCGACATTACTTTATTTTACTAAGTTCTCTATGTATTTTCTCCTTCGTTTCTTATAGTCTGCAACAAGTTTTGTAGAATTACATGCCCGACTGAATTATTTATTTTTGAACATTTCTAACCACCAGTAAAAATATTTTGCATGTTTGATTTTAAATTTTTAACAACTTTAACATGGATATTTCTTAGAATAATTTACAAACTGAGTATGATAACACATAAAATGCACTGGAGCTTTAGAGATATTTTACTTTGCATACTGTAAATTTTGTATATTCTTTGATTTAGAGACGTATTTTTAACTTGTATAAAAGGTAAATTTTAACATTATTTTAAAATCTGTTAAAATTTTCTATTCAAATTCACTTTAATCTAACACTTTCGTAATCATAAATGCATATACATTGTAAATGCACTTTAAAAAGAATATTTTGCAAATACATACTAATGTTCTAAATTATTTTATTTTTAAGGCTTTATTATTAGTAATATTTGATTACGTATTTTTAAATTTGGATATACATTTGTACAAATTGTAAAAATAAAAATTATCACAGTTTCAATGGAAATTATATACAAATTTCCAGAACACATTGTTTGTTTTAAAAAGGATATAGAACAATTTTGAAAGTTCCTACATATTAAATAAGTGAATTATTTTAAAATATAGGTGAATTATTTTAAAATTGATGAAATATAAGTAAACAACGGAAGATTTCACTAATTATTTAAATTTATGACTGTGTTACGAGTAAAATATTCCTTTCCTAGACTCGATTTCATATTAAAGGAAAACGAAATTTTTATTAGTAATTTAATATCTGATAATGCAACACTAATTTAATACATAAATATTAACAGACAATAACAAAGTAAGATATCTCATCAGAAATTACAATAGCTATAATTAAACGCACACTGTCTCACTAACAGCACATTTCTCTGATTACTGATTCATATAGAGTCCCTCAGAGAGTATTTGAATTATTACACAAACTATTAAGATATATATGAAACAAATTAAAAAAAATTTTCGTCGTTGACTTCATTAAGACTATAATTCTGTGTAAATCCCATTATTCTAAATTATTTTCTCGCTCCAGTATTCGATTGTCAAAATTACATCTAGCGAAATATATAGTTTATTCCAAATTCATTCTCTTAAAAAATTGCACTGATAGAATGCTCTATTAAATTTACGCACTTTTATTTTCTTTAAATAAAAAGCATCCTAGAATTTAATTCTTCAAAAAAAACACCAATTCCCCAGATAAAAATATTTTACTCTTTTGAAATAACAACCTATGAATTTCTTTTCTTTATTTTTTATTTCCCTACGATTCCTGACAAAATATTACTTTTCAAATTCTGAAAGATTTTAATCTCAATGTAAAAATTATTTTGGCATACTTGATAAAACATATGTACTCCTTTTCTCTCTGCTTTTATTTATTCGAAAGAATTAGTTTCGAGTTTGTTCTAGAAAATTTTTTGGCGCGCTTTTGCCAGCTTCGGTAAGTTCACTTCAATATTAATTCGCCGAAGGAATTAAGCCGTGAGCGTTGATTGGCCTAGAGGCTTTTTATATAGAATGTATTCTGGCGCGCTCGGGAAGTGATATACGAATTTTTTCCCGCGTTTAGAGCAGAAGGTTCCGGGATTCGGTGGTGGATGCAGCTAGTCATGTACTTCCTAATCTTCGAATGTTCTCCTTGGCCGCCGATTGATTTAAAAGAATACCTGTCTATACTAACTAATGTGTCTCTTTAATATAAAAACTTAAATCATCTAGTCTTCTTCACGGTCTTAAAAATCAGCACGGATAGATTAGCTACGTGGAAATAAAGCATAACCCACTTTTTTAATTTTTCGAATAAAATGTGAACTGGAACGAACTGCCTCTTCTCTTTAGCTTATACGTACACAATGAAGTAAGTCTCGGTGCTCGACTGCAAATCTCCTCGGAGAAACCTCTGCCTTGAATATGAGTCTACAAAAGTATGGTGATTCCAGTTAAATCGTCACATATATAACCATATTTGCACGTACATATACATGTAAATAAAGTGTGTGAAACAAAAATACAGTTTAAAAATCTATACGCCATTTTCCTTTTAGCATAGTACGCTGTATTTAAACAATGTTGAGGGGATGTCGGGGTAACGCAATTTGACTTACGTCATATTTGAATGCTTTGGATAGAAAGTGGACAATTTGTTTTGAAATAGAAGTTATCATTATGTTACACAAACTTTAAACAACACTTTCGATTAAAAATATATATTCTGATCATTAAGGCGTTCAGAATAATATTCGCAGTCTACATCACAGGTCACAGGGCGCTTCTGACCGATGCTTGTTCCTTGTCCACGATGGTTCTAAAAATATATGTAATTTTTAAGGATACAGTGGACTTAAAAATTTGAAATAAAACTTTACAATATCGATTTTTGTTTTTAGCATAATAATAATATTTATGACAGCAGTTTCCTATTTTTGAATGTGTTACGCGATTCGCAGGCAAGAGCTGATTCATTAAAACCCATTTAAAACCCTTTTGTATAGCTGCCAACATTAACGCTTTTTTCTTACCACTAAAGTTAAATAGTAAATATTGACTTTTTAATCGCCCTAATCTGCATACAATTAAGACAAAAATTTCTAATAATTTCAGTGGTTAAGTTAAAAAGTTCGCAGCTGTGACTTTCACATTATTGCGCTGATCCGTTTTCCTTGTGAAAAGTTATTTTTACAGACTCAATTGCTTTTTCTCTTGCCATGAGCATTTATTTTGTACGGAGTATATTATTAATAAAATATATATAAACTCTTCATAATCATTTTATTTCAGTAATGCAACTGGATATTAATAACTCAAGTTACATTTTATACTTTTAAAGCGACAAAGCATTTATGTAGTACGCTGTAATTAAATTATGTTGAGGGGATGTCGCTGTAACGTAATTTGAATTACGATATATTTGGATGCTTTGGAGAGAAAGTTAACAATTTGTTTTGAAATAGAAGTTATCATTAAATTAGACAAATATATATATTTGATATATATATTTCAAATATATAAATATATATATTTGAATATATATATATATATTCAAATATATATATATATATATATATATATATATATATATATATATATATATTCTGAACATTAGGGCGCCTAAAATAAGATTCGCAGTCTCCAGCACAGTGCACTTATGACTGATGGGCACTGTTGCTTGTTAACGATGATTCTATATATATATGCATTTTAAGGGTACAGTAGACATTCAAATTTGAAAAAAACTTGTTTTTTTTTTAGCATAATAATAATATTTATGATAAAAGCTTCCTATTACGTATTTATATTATTCCGATCGAATATTTGAAATATTCGATTAAAAATATATATTCTGATCATTAAGGCGTTCAAAATAATATTCGCGGTCTTCATCACAGGGCACTTCTGACCGATGCTTGTTGCAGGTTAATGATGATTCTAAAAAATGTATGTAATTTGTAAGGTTATAGTGGACTTTCAAATTCGAAATAAAACTTTACAATATCGGTTTTTTATTTTTAGCATACTAATACTATTTATGACAAAAGCTTCCATTATTTTAATGCGTTACTCACATTTTTATGCTGTCGCAGGCAAGATCTATTGCATCAACACTTATTTAAAACCCTTCTGCCAACTTTAACTCTTTTTTCTTACCACTAAAGTTTAATAGTAAATATTGCCTTTTTTAATCGCCCAAATCTGAAATCAATTAAGGCAAGTATTTCTATAAAATTTAAGTGGTTGAGCGTAAAGGTTCGCAGCTGTGCCTTTCACATGATTGCGCTGATCTGTTTCCCTTGTGAAAAGTTATTTTTACACACCCAATTGCTTTTTCTTTTGCCATGAGCATTTATTTTGTACGGAGTATATTATTAACAAAATATATATAAACGCTTCATAAATTTTTTATTTTAGTAATGCAAGTGGATAGTTACACAGGTGAGTTACTGTTTATACTTTTCTAGCGACAAAGCATTTATGTAGGAAAAAAGTGTTTTAACATTTGCAGATCTTATCTCTTAAAAAACAACTATCAGATATTGTGAAATATTTATTATGTCATTAGAAATAGCTCCAGATACTAAATAATAATAGAAAATAATGTTAAAGGAATTTTAAATTTTCCTAATTTCTTCATTCTAAAACATATTTCCGATTTCAGGTTATTTCATTAAATTCCATTAAATTTTAATTACATGCATACATACATACATATATATATATGAAATTTTAGAATATGGGAAAACAAATAGGGCTTGCATATATAATAAGAACACATTCTTCATATTTCGAGAATTATAGGCTTATTTATTAGTGAATCTCTAAACTGGCTATATTTATTATATATGAATAAAAATCTAGTAAATGAGTCATAAGGAATATTAAAAGCTTTATGCATAGTTAAAATCGATCTTAAAAAACCTATTGAGCTTTTATAATACATTTATTCATTAAAATCTGTTTTTGACACATTGACGATTTTCAATGTTTTCATGATTTTAAAAATGTTCCATGCTCATTTTGTTTATTCCAATTATTTTGAAATTTCTCACAGATCATCTATATATATGTATAAACATAAGTTACTAGATTAATGCCATTTAAAGTGAATTAAATTAAAAAAATAACTATAATAAAATAAAATTGTTGGTACTTTTTTATTTAAACCTATAGAAGTCAAATTAAGTTCATTTTAAAAAGTTTATTTAAGAAGTAAATAACATTTTTTTAGTAATTTTAATTTTTACGTAACAATTATTATTGTAGAAGAATTTTGGACATTTGTGTAAAAATAGAATGTGCGTGTATTGCTATTTAGGCTCGATTTTATTTTTTTTATTATCTCAACAACCATTAAAGAAATCTTTAAAAATATGTGCACATTGACATATTATAGCTCCATAAATATTTTCTGTAATAACAAAATGATAAATAAAAGACAATTTTTTTTATTTTTTTTTTTAAACTTTTGGGTTAATGGTTGTTGCTTTCGGTCGAAAATGGACCAAATGATTTTCACATTTTACTATTTTAACCGAAATTCTGTAACTTTAGAAGAATTTTTTAAGCGATTTAATAAAATTCTATAACTTTAGCAAAATTTAACTTTGAATAGGCAATAGAAATGCATAAAATCGTTACAAAAATGTTAAAGTTACAAAAAGGATAGACGCAAAATATTACATATGAAAAATAAAGTAGAAATTTTGTAATTTCGTGTTATAGCGGCCCCCAAAGATGAAATATTTTTGTTTCTGTTTACATTAATATATTGTAAATGTGGTACTTTCGTGTAATTTTTTTTGAACGATTTTGTAACAACAAAAATAATCTGGCCGTGAATGGGGAAACATTTTCGTCAAATATTTGAGATTTTCCATTTCCTTAAAAATCACTTAATATGAGACGAAATAGTTCTCAAAAATGTTGAAATATAGCTCAAAAATTGCGGAATCGTCAATAGTGAGAGTTTTATTTTTGACAGTGAGGAAACAGTTTCGTCAAAAACCACGTGACTCTGTGACAAAATGATTTTCAAAAATAACGAAATAGGGCTTAAGGATTGCCATATCGTCAAAATTGAGTGTTTTATTTCTGAGAGTGTACAATGCAAAAAAAAGTGTTGGTTTTACAGTATAATACTGGCACCCCAGCTGCCAGTATTATAACGTAAAATTAACAGTAATAAATAGTAAAATAAGCAGTAATACGCTGCCTAATTGAAAAATATCGAAAATAAATCACTGGCCGAAACTCATCTTAGTGGTAATAAGACTTTAGTGAATTATAATAGTATATTAAAAAAATAAATATTTAAATTACGCCGAAAGTCAACCGAAAACTGTTAGCGAGCACAAAATTTATATGATTTAGAAAATACATTTGAATACCAACGCATAAAATGGAATTTTGAAAAATGTATAATAATATCGAAATAAAGAACAAGAATCTTCTAAAAAAATATCTGCATGGATAAAATTTACCTTCTATACTTAGACACATATCATACGTAAATAATAAAAAAGTCATGTGATAAAATACACGTAATAGTTAAAGTAGACTACAATACAACCACATAACCCAAGCAAAATCATCACTTTTTAACGATTTAAGATAAAATACTTATTCTAGGCAAGTAACTTGAAAGCTATTATATAAATATACACGTGGCTTAAAAACTAAATTCGTATCTTACAAATATATAATAGAAATTATGTGACGTTATTAAAACAAAGATATAAGAAAACATAAAGATAAAACTTACTTTTATTCTTTAAAATATTTTCTTTTATAATCCAAGGAGCTGTTGTATTTATTATATTTGTGAATGCATTACGTCGTCATGTAATGCCGGCGTCCCTATCTCTGATACTCATCACTGCACCTGCCTGCCCTGACCTCCCTCCCTTCTCATTGCAGATGTGATCAACAAAAGCAATGTCTTAATTTAAAACATTTTACCATATTAAGACAATTTATATTTGTTCATTTCTACCACCAGTCCATTAAAACACACAAGTGTCTTAAATTAAGGTATCTGTTATGTCTAGGCTCTATATTAAGACATTTACGTGTCTTAAATGCATTTAACAGTGGTTTTTTTGTCTTACTTTAAGACTCCTTTATTTGCAGTGTGCCTGTACGATTATGAAAAAGTTAAAATTATGCCCCCTTTCGAAGTGATGTAAGAGCAATAAAAACGAAAAGCATAGCTTCGGTCGTTGCTATCATTGTTATACATTTCTAAAAATAACTGCTCTTTTTGCCAGCAGTTTAAACGTGGATACGATTTTTTGAAGACGACAGAAATGTCCGTATAACTTTGACGCAAAAAAGGTTTCTAAGAATAGTGAAGTCGTAGGCGATTTACTTGGCTATTAACCACTGAATTCCCATTTTAAATTTAAACACTTTATTTGACTACATACTTGATATTTTTCATGTAAACATCCTTTTTATTGTTCCTCGTGAATAATTTAAAAATATATAAAATAAAAAAAAAAGTACTATCGTTTTCAATTGAAAATGAATAGTTATCCAACATTCTGACACCGATAGCGTGTGTGTTAGCGCCACCTTGAAAGCTTTTCTGCTGCCGTATTATGTAGAAGTCCAACGCCTCAAGGTATGGAATCCTCTTTTAATCTTCTTCTTTTGGAGATGACCCTGATGAGATTTTGCCAAATTAATTTAAATTTCCTTTTTCGGAAATTCAAGCTAAGGATACGATATATAGTTATCATAATGAGTGCCAAAGCCCCTACCAAACTTTAGTTAATAGAGAAAAACATGTTGTGAATATTAGAAAGAAAATTATTGTTTACAGATCTATGTCGCATACTGGAGATCTCTATTTATTGGAGACTGCTTCGCGGAGAAAATTGTAATTCTAAAAACGGTGAAAGGAATCGGGATGCATTCTTAAATACTGTTGAGGATTTTGCTCTCGTTACGACCAAAAAACGGAAGACGAGCATAATGAGTAAATTGCTATCTCGGAAAAACGCCGAAAGACAACTGATTTTTTGTCGACTTATTCGAATGTTATCCATTCTCAAGTGCACGTTTTCAGCCGCATAAGTTAATTTATATATGAAAGAGAAAATAAATAATCTTAATTTTAATGTTATTGTTAACGCTGTTAATTTTGCATGTTTGTCTGTTAAACATTTTTTTTGAGCATGAAAATGTTTACTTCAGAATTGATAGCATTCGAAAAACAGGTATTCCAGGCTAAGGACACTAATTAATACACTATAAAAACCCTTCGGAAACGTTTCTGAAAAATTCGGGCAGCTAAAAATAATTTGTTTTTATAAATTATTCTTTAAATTTTGAAGATGTATTCGTTTCTGGGGATTCAAAAGACAATGTAACATGCTATTTGAAATTTCGGATAACCATGTTGGACAGAAAGTCATGGCTGGTGACTTTCTGTCCAACATTGTTTATTAGTGAGAAATTGCAGACTCAGGAATTGGCCGGAGTGGCTCAGTGGTTAGAGGGACAGCCAGGAACGCTGTGGACCCAGGTTCGATTCCTGGCTCTGGCTAATTTTTCACTCCCTGTTGGATTATTGTATTTCTTGTATGTATGTCTGTATTATAATATTTGTATATCTTTAATGTATAGTCTTCGTTGACAGGGACATGTAGAGTGTATTCTTTCAGTTAATGTAGTTTTTAAAACTATTAATTTACTTTTTTGCAGCCTTCAATATCGATTGTTCGTACTGATCGTATGAAGGAAACGTAGTTAAAGCTTCAAATTTTATTATTATTTTTTTAAATGCGAAGATCATTGTTGTGGTTCTTAAAACCACTGCCATATTTTAATTCAATTTAAGAAACATTTTATTAGTCCTTATTCATTTAATTTTAAAATTCACATTCAAATTTATTTTAATTCTTTCCTTTTTAAATCTTCCCCTGTAAACTTTTCTTTCTTTCGTAACATTTCGCTTTTTAAAAAAAATGATAGTGATTGTTACCTCTGCACTTCCGGTATTGGATTCTACTAGATGCTTCGATAACATTCTTTGCCTATGCCCACTTCCTGTTCTAAGCTCCGCCCCTCGCCAATCATATTCAAATATTTCTAATACGTAATTTTTTTATCTCTGCCGATTGGCGTTTTTCAATTTTTGGCCCCCCTCCCTTCCGTGCCCGGTCAGCGCGGATGCTGCACGCTTTCGACACTCACACAGAGAGGTGTTGACTGCTAGAGTGGAACGTGATGACTTGGCTGGCTGTAAAAAAAAAAATGTTATGCGTCTAAAGTTACAATATGAAAAAGTATTTCCTTTTTAAAAGAAATTATGATGATTTGGCCTTATTATAAGTTACTCTGAGAACGGCAACAATAAGAGTCTTCGCCAACAGCGTAAAAATAAAGACGTTGTATTGAAGGTGGCTCGCTGGAGCCTGGCATATATAGCAGGATGCCTTATTTTCGTTCGAGTAGTGATTTGTTTTTGTTTTTTAACAAATTGCTTGATAACGTCCTATGCTTTATTTTATCTTATAATTCAACATATCCGGACTTCCCGAGAGAAAGAAACTTCAGTAATATTTGTGATGGCATTTATTTAAAAATGTCAGTTCTGTACTTATAATTTAAGAAATAGTGGTGAATCTATAAAGAAGAGATTCCCTCAGATATACTCCCTTTTCAAGATTCTTTATAAATAAAGATTATATTGAAGGAGCAAATTTTAGTGCAAGTTCTTTTGATCACGTCTCTCACTTGTGTTCCTTTTAGGTTGATGCAGGTAATATTTTAATTTTATCTTCATTGTTCTTGATTATAAATTTACATGAAATATTATTTAAGGAATCTTTTTTTAATAATTAATGTCATGTCGAAGTGGTCTTTTGCGGCCATAACAACAATGTACTAACTATATGCTTTTTGATCACAAGCCAAAAAAAAAATATATATATATTATTTGGAATATTAACAAGATTCCAATGTTTTTTTTAAAAAAAAAAAAAAAAAAGGAACTATCGTCCAACCACCACAGTTCCCTCTTTGGTGCCTAAACCGTTAGAAACCTTAACGACATGACAATTATTAAATTATATTTTGTTATATTATAAAATTTGATTTAAAAAAAATTGCATTCTTATTGAAATATTTGATTAGTGGAATATGTGATATATTTGATAAGTATTTTAAAGTGTTTGGATTTAAAATAATTTTGCCAGATAATTGCATTGTGTGTTTTATTTACTTTTGACAAGTCATTTTAGTAATGTTTAATGCATATTTTTTGAAAAATTTTATGAGAAAAATACAATTTTATTCTCAGAATTCTAAGAATTTGTTTTGAAAACAAAACGTTTTCATATGATTCTACATAATCCATGGTGTTCTTTTATGCAATATTTACATTTTATTACTAAAAAAATGGTTGTTTATGTTGTTATTTACAAAAGAAGATGACTTTAGAAAAATAATTTTCTTACTTATAAGTGAATTATTAATTTCGATTTATACCATTTTGTTGTGATAATATTTTGAGAATTATTGCATTCTTAAAAATTATTCTGGTGATTTGACATTATTTTAAAAGGTGATTTCATATGAAAATTAATTTTTGTTTAACTTCGGTTGATTCATAAAGCACATTATTTTGAAATTTATTAAGAATTATTCTCAAATTTGTCACCATGCCTCCGAAAGCAAAGTTAAACCTTTCCATTCAACCTTTTGATGGGAATCCTCAGACGGTCGAATTTTTCTTCGATCAGTTATCAGATATGCAGGAATTGTATAATTACTCTGACAAAGAAATTTTTGCTCTCTTCAAGTCAAAATTACAGGGTAGTGCATTACATTTCTTTCTTGAGACACAGTTTCAATTTAAAAACTCTAACTTACAAAGCATTCGAAATGATTTTATTAACTATTTTCTGCCAAGCAAAAAAACTGACTCTCTCAAATCTCTTCAAAATTTAAAATTGGATTCGAATGAGTCCATAAAAAATTTTTCATATCGCATGGCTAAACAGCTTCGACTTGTGTATCCTACGTTAGCACCAGATGCTCTAGAATCTTTAAAATTTACGAATTTTCTTCAAGCTTTGCCTAAACAAATCTAGCGAAAAATTCAAGAAAAAAATATTTCCACTTTTGAGTTAGCTCTTGAACGAGCACAATTTTTACAGAATATATATGATTCATCACCTCTTCAAAAATCTAATCTTCAACACTATGAGCAAGTTTACAGTCTGAATAATGAAAATAGTGGTGAAAATTCTAAACTTTCTGATAGTTTTGTTGAACAAGCTCCTATCAGACATAGAAAGGACAGAGTCTATAAAAATTCGCAAATTGCATTATCACCATCTGAATCTCATAATGAACGTTCTCCTAGACTTCGAAATGTTAAGCAAAATCATGTAACTTACTCTCCTTCTCCAGTTAGGCAAAACGTTGCTTCTAAAAGCAAAACAAACTTTATTCAGCATAAGCCATATCGAAAACGATCTTTCTTTCGGCCAAAGTTTGACAAGTTTTCTCACAAGAAAGGCTTTTCAAAGTCTTTTTACAAACACAATGTTACTCAATGTGCCTTTTGTGGACGATTTAACCACCTTATGGAAACATGTTACAAGTTTAAAAATTTAATTGACTCATCTAGGCAAAATGCCAACCAGACTAAAAACTCTCAGTTTTCTGTGAATTCTTCTCAGAGAAAGAAAAACTTTAGTTATTTTTCTAAAAACAAAAAGGATTACAAAAATTACCATTTAAACAGGTAAGGGAGATTGGTCCCGCTGACCGCCTTCTCTCCCAATCTTCCTCGTCAGGGTCAGTACACTCCTGTGACAAAACAAACGAATGTCACATTGATAAACATCCTTCTTTGACTACTTCCCCTTCAAGCGCTGCTACAAAACATCTCCTTTCTGTTCTGAAAATTCTTTGTCATCAAAGTACTCTTCCGAAATTGATGATCAACAACGACACGTAATTTGCAGTTCTTTTGACAACATGTATTCGCTTCCATGTATAATTATGAATGTTCAACATAATGAAATATCAACTCTCGTCGATTCAGGCTCAACCTTATCTTTGCTGGATAATGAATGCTTTAATAACATTAAATCCAAAATTCATTATAAATGTTTATCGAGAAATGTTTCTGTATCAACTATAAACTCTAAAGTTTTCTTTAAAGGATGTATCGAGATTGCATTCAAATTGCATCAAATTCTTTTTCCATCATGTCTTTTACCTTACTGATATAAAGAATGTTAATTTTGAAGCCATACTTGGTTTTGAGTTTATAAATAAGCATTCTATAACCATCTCTCCAGCTTTTAAATCTATATTAATTAAAGATAAACATATACCTCTTACAATTCAAAAAGAGTCTCCTACCAGTTATTATTTGAATTCTCAGCATACTAATGACAATATAACAGTTCCATATTCCTTTAATACACAAAATGTGCCTATTTATGAAAATTCTATATCAGTTAACACAAATGATGGTACTTATTGTGATAATGTGAATGGAAATTTTGGTGATAATTATTTACATTTATTACATAATTATGAAAATTGTCCTTACAATTACAGTTTCCCAAATAATGGTTTGTTTATAAATAATGTTGGTAATACTGCTATGACTTATGATAATTCTTTTATGAATGCTGATCTTAATATCAGAAATTTAGATGGTCATGCTCAAGTTTTTACTCAGTTTCCTAATTATTTTCCTACCGACACAAACTTTGATTATGCTAATGTTATAAATAATTTTTCTAATACCAATAATACCAAAATTACCTCTGATAACAATAATGTCACATGTGAAGGTGACAATGACATTATTTATGTTGGTAAAAAGTATACCAATTTGAAAAATGGTAATAAAAATTTATTGAATTCTAACATGGTACAAGCTGTAAATAGAGAGTTAATCCCCCCCCAATTCTTCTGTGTATTTACATGTCAAATACTTGAATTCTCCATCTGAATATTTTATTTTTAAGCCTGCTTTGAAAAGTAAAGCTCTTGTTTTGCATGAATCATTGCATTCTAAATCTGCAATTCAAAAAGACTTATTTTTAGTTGTATGTCAGAATATATCCAAAGTGGATGTTCATTTAAATAAAAATACAATTCTTGGTGAATGCATTAATGTAGATGAGAACGATATTGAAAAATATTCCTTTGATTCAGATTTAGAAAATGAATATTGTAATTTAATTTTACCATCTGAGGAAATTAAAAGAAAACGGATACAAGAACTGTCACCAAATGATTTTGACTTAAAACACTTGCCCCCAGGTGAAAGCGACTGTTTAAAAAAAATTATTATGCAATAAAGCTCAAGCATTTTCTAAATCCTTAGACACTTTGGGTCACACAGACCTAGTTAATCCTCAGTTCTCAATGATGAATTCTCACCCGGTGAAAACCCTACCTTTTCCTGTGCCACAGGCATTAGAACAAGAAGCTCTTGAACAGATCAATCAAATGCTAAATGCTGGCATTATAGAAAGATCAAATTCATCTTGGGCTTGTCCTATGCTTCTTGTTAAGAAAATAAGAACTGACATGTCAAAACCTCAAAAATATCGTTTGGCATTGGATTTACGATTATTAAATTCTATTATTATTCCATCTTCATATCCTCAACCTCGCATTCAAAATCTAATAGTACAATTGTCAAAATATAAATTGTACACTACATTGGACTTGCCCTCTGCGTACTGGCAGATCGCTGTAGCTAAGGAGATGCAAGATAAGCTCAGTTTTATCACTCCATGGGGACTGTTTACCTACCTTCGTCTTGTATTTGGCTTGAAGACAGCTGCGAGTACTTTTCAACAGTTAATTGATTCTGTTATTCAATTGTCTGAAATTGACTCTAGCTACGCATACCAGGACGACATAGTTGTCGGCGCTAATTCGTTTGAAGAAATGGTTGCGAAACTCACAAGACTCTTGGACACTCTTATTGCCAACAATATTACTCTTTCTCCTGAAAAGTGTTCTTTTATGCAAACTAGCATTAACTTTTTAGGCTTCCAACTCACAGATCATAAAATTCTTCCACTTACGAGCAATATTTTGAAAATTACTTCCTTCCCAAATCCCAAAACTAAGAGGCAAACAAAAAGTTTTATTGGCTTATGTTCATTTTACAGGTCAATTATACCTCATTTTGCTAGATTGATTACTCCTCTTATTGAAATCACTAAACCTAAAAATAAATTCTATTGGAAATCTGAGCAAGAAAATGCATTTAATAAATTGCAAGAAATGTTCTTCCAAAAACCCATGCTCAATCTTCCAAATTGGAATGAGACATTCTATGTGAATACCGACGCTTCAAAGACAGCAATCTCAGCTGTTCTAATGCAAAAAATTCAAAGTGAACTACGCCCCATTTCTTATTACTCCAAAACTCTATCTCAGTCTGAAAAGCAGTACCCAGCCATAAAATTAGAACTGTATGCCATTTATAAAGGAATAACAGCTTTTAAATATTACATCTTTGGCAGACACTTCATTCTTTTATCTGATGCTAAACCCCTCAATAACTACAAAAAATCAACATCTCCTGCTGACATAACTACACGTTGGATGTTAGAACTGTCTGAATACTCTTACACATTTCAGCATGTTCCAGGCAAAGAGAATGTCTTGGCAGATTTTCTAAGTAGGACACCTCACATTCCTACTGAAGATCTCCATACTAATCCAGATCTCATTTATGAACAAGAAATACTGCCTATTGTTGATGATCAAAACGATCTACATAATGAAATTGTTCAGTATCCATGTGGATTAATTGGAAAAACCCATCATAATTGCCATCTCCAAATTGATTCTCCATCTACAAATAGTGCTAATAATGAAGACCCATTGCTAGAAATCTTTGAGCAAACCATCCTTAATGAGCAACAAAAAGACCCTCAAATTAAGAAAATTTATGAAGATATTAAAACTAATAAAAAATCTAAAAGTTTAAATGGTTATTACATTAATCCAAGTAATGATTTGCTATGTTATAATGGACACTTCTCTTCAGAAGACATTGATCTACATAGAGCTGTTTTACCATCCGCACTTAGAGCTAAAGCTTTAAGAATCGCTCATGTTACTCATACTGGTATTCATAAAACCATTGTTAATTTAAAGAAAAGGTTCACTTGGAAAACTCTAGTTTCCGATACAATCAATTATGTCAACTCGTGTGAAATTTGTTTAGTAAATAAACATCATAAAAAAAACACTGCTCCGTATCTCCCAGCACCACTTCCTACAGCTCCCAATCAAAAAGTTTCGATGGATTTACTTGGTCCTTTGAGAAATCACCAATTTGTTATGACTGTAATCGACCATTTTTCTCGTCATCTTGAATTATATGCCTTGAATAGCATTCATGCTGAGTCAGTTACTAAAGCTCTGTTGCATTACATTTCTACTCATGGAAAACCTGAGTTATCTCTTACTGATCATGGTTCCCAGTTTACGAGTGATATGTTTTCTTATTTCAACAAAAAACTTGGCATAAAACTAGAGCACAGTACAGTAGCGCATCCACAGGCTAATGGATTGAGTGAGAGATGTAACACCCAAATAAAGTCATCTGTGAATACAATGTCTTCCCAAGGATTTGATGTTCCAACTGCTTTAAAAATCCACCAGTCAATATATAACGCTACACCTCATCCAGCAACAAAATTCACTCCAAATCTTCTTCATTTTGGAAGGGAGGTGAATGATATTTATGCTAATTATAAAACCCATTCTTCCTGGAAAATTCTTAACACTGCATATGAAATTCACAAATTAATGGATGTTATTAAAAAAGTATACTATCAAGCTTACAAAAATAACGAGTCTTCTAGACAAAAAGTGTAGCAAAAATCAAGGGAAAAATTAAAATTTGCTAATATCAAAGTTGATGATATTGTTTATGTAAAATTTCCCAGTGTATTTAACAAAAAAGTACAAGGACCTTATATGATAAAGAAAATAATTTCACCTGTACTTATTCAAATTCAATATTGCAACAATAATCAAGCATCACCTATGTTAATTCATACTAACAGAATCTTGAAACTCCAGAAAAGAAATGAAGCATTGCTTCATCCTGCGGATTCATCTAGAAGTGCAACACATGATCAACCAGCTGTTGATAGTGCATCTTCTCCTGTGAAACGACATATTCGTGCTCATACTGCTGATTGTGATTCTTCTTGCTCTCACATTAATAACAATACATCTCCTCAATTTCACACCTCTTCAAAGTGCCAGCAAACATCTTCCCATACACTTAGTTCAGTACATTCACAAGCATCTGGTAGTAACACTACAGTTCTAGACAAATCTACTCAAAGTAAAAACCATTATGATCTTCGCCCTCGTAATCATAAACAGTATAACTTGTAAACTAATCTTCATTTTTTTCTTAGGATGCCTCTGCCATTGCTAAAAATCTTATCTATGCTAGCTAGATTGGATTGTCAAATGTGAAGACTGACTGATTATTTTTTATTTGTTTTCTTCTACCAAAGCTGCAGGCAGCACTTGTGTATGTTTTATTTTTTTTTAAGTCACCTTCGCCTTGACACAATGGAATTGTCATCCTGTAAAAGTATGTAAATCTTATTTTGGTTTCTCCTGTTAACTATGTTTTTCACTGAAATATTTCTTCAAAACCATATTCGTTTTTGGAATTTATGTTTAATATGAAATGTGCTGATAGCTTAAAACTCTAAAATTCAGTATTTGATTTAAATTGAAAATTATTTTTAAAACTTATAATTCAATATTATAGTTGGAGATGAAATGTCATTGATTAAATTATTTTGATAAGGTAATTTAACTTAAAAAGTAAATTGTTATTGATATAAGATATAATATGAGTATATATGTCATCACTTTCCCTATTGTGACTTTTAGAATAATACAAATGTTACTTCTTGCATGCCCTAACATCTAACCTCTTTTTAACATCTAAAGAGTATGCATGCTAATACTTCTAATATCATTATTGTTGGTGTATTATGTAAAAGGGTTGGTAATACATTAAGCTCTATAGGTGTTTGAAAACCCACAAATTGAAGAAAATGTTTATGCATATGCAAATTATATGCTTTGGATCCAAAGTTTGTTTTAAGTCATTACATTTAAATAAAATACTTATGTATTTTATATGTAAAAAATTAAAATTACATGTTTATTCTTAAAAATGTTTAAAAATTCGAATTAAACATTCAATAAGCATTCAGGATATTTTTTTATGGATATGTTGTGGGATTTTTTTACAAGGCCAATGTTATTAAAGTTATGTGGTAGAATGATACATTTGTTTATGTACTTTTCTGAGAGCTTAAACATCCTCTCTTTGCCCATTATTTACTTTCAAAGTATTATTGTTGTTGTATTAGAGTTGTTCAACTAAGAAAAGTTGATTTCTTATAAAGTGCTATATATATATATTTCTTTTCAATGAGAGTCTAAATATTCTCTCTTGACCATTTGCTTACATTTTGAATTTTTGTTATGGAAAAATTCTCAAATGAGTAATTTATTGAATTTATATAAGCATTGTTCTAATAAAAATGTTAATACAAAATTGAAATATAGTTCATCAACTGTGACTAGAAATACAGTTATGATTCAAAGGTCTTATTGTTGCTATTTCTTTTCCAAAATGGAAATGTTTTATTGCTAATGATATGCTATATTGAATTAGGAAAGCCATTATTAGTATGATTACCAATTTGTATCATATAATATTATTTGTTTTTGTTTTACATTATTACAACCTTTTTACTCTTTTTGTATATACTGAACTTACTTTATAGTGTTGTATTTGCTATTTTACATATCAGTGAATGGACTTTTAGCAGCTTTATTTCAAAAGACTTTGTTCACTTTTTGCTACTGAACTTACTTTATAGTATTATATTTGCTATTTCACATATCAGTCAATGAACTTTCAGCAACTTTATTTTGAAAGACTATATTTACTATTGGACTTTCAGCATCTTTGTTTTAATAGACTGTTTACTTTTTGGACTGTTAGCAACTATATTTTGAAGGACTTTGTGTATTTTTTGCTAGAAGAATGTGAATTTATTATTATTATTATTCTTTTTATTTTGTTTCTCATTATGTCAAGTTATATGTGTATTGTATATAGGTGAGAAAATATTGACTCGATGTCAAAATTGTTAAATTTCTCCATCTCACCAATATTTTCTCTTGGGGAGGCCGGAGTATATGTTGTGGTTCTTACAACCACTGCCATATTTTAATTCAATTTAAGAAATATTTTATTAGTCCTTATTCATTTAATTTTAAAATTCACATTCAAATTTATTTTAATTCTTTCCTTTTTAAATCTTCCCCTGTAAACTTTTCTTTCTTTCGTAACATTTCGCTTTTTAAAAAAAATGATAGTGATTGTTACCTCTGCACTTCCGGTATTGGATTCTACTAGATGCTTCGATAACATTCTTTGCCTATGCCCACTTCCTGTTCTAAGCTCCGCCCCTCGCCAATCATATTCAAATATTTCTAATACGTAATTTTTTTAACTCTGCCGATTGGCGTTTTTCAATTTTTGGCCCCCCTCCCTTCCGTGCCCGGTCAGCGCGGATGCTGCACGCTTTCGACACTCACACAGAGAGGTGTTGACTGCTAGAGTGGAACGTGATGACTTGGCTGGCTGTAAAAAAAAAATGTTATGCGTCTAAAGTTACAATATGAAAAAGTATTTCCTTTTTAAAAGAAATTATGATGATTTGGCCTTATTATAAGTTACTCTGAGAACGGCAACAATAAGAGTCTTCGCCAACAGCGTAAAAATAAAGACGTTGTATTGAAGGTGGCTCGCTGGAGCCTGGCATATATAGCAGGATGCCTTATTTTCGTTCGAGTAGTGATTTGTTTTTGTTTTTTTACAAATTGCTTGATAACGTCCTATGCTTTATTTTATCTTATAATTCAACATATCCGGGCTTCCCGAGAGAAAGAAACTTCAGTAATATTTGTGATGGCATTTATTTAAAAATGTCAGTTCTGTACTTATAATTTAAGAAATAGTGGTGAATCTATAAAGAAGAGATTCCCTCAGATATACTCCCTTTTCAAGATTCTTTATAAATAAAGATTATATTGAAGGAGCAAATTTTAGTGCAAGTTCTTTTGATCACGTCTCTCACTTGTGTTCCTTTTAGGTTGATGCAGGTAATATTTTAATTTTATCTTCATTGTTCTTGATTATAAATTTACATGAAACATTATTTAAGGAATCTTTTTTTAATAATTAATGTCATGTCGAAGTGGTCTTTTGCGGCCATAACAACAATGTACTAACTATATGCTTTTTGATCACAAGCCAAAAAAATATATATATATATATTATTTGGAATATTAACAAGATTCCAATGTTTAAAAAAAAAAAAAAAAAAAAAGGAACTATCGTCCAACCACCACAATCATCAATAGAACATACGTGCCTAACTGGAAGTTATAGTACAACTAGGTTAAAAGAAGGTGTCACAAACTTAAATTGTTTCTTGTGTGCATGGGCAGTCTAGCATGAGATAAACATTCATATGTGAAAACAAATGGCGACTGCACAAATAAAATATTCCTGGCAGGGAGAATGTTACTTACCAGGCATTAGTTGACAAAATAACATTATAAAAAAGGCCTAAAATGATCCTAACGGGCAAAACGATCCACATACGTTTTCTTCCAGACAGGTCGCGCTAATTACAGGGTACTATACTAGTTGTAATAATTGAAGAAGAAGCAATGGTGGTATCCACGCGATCGGAGTATTACGCGTCTGAATAGAATTCTTTGTAAAATTGGGTTTTATAACATCTGTTACAAGGTAAGCACTAACTTTCATATTTATTTAGATATACAGTCTTTCATGTACAGAAATATGACTTGGTTTACTTAACGGAGTATAACAATATAATAAATTATCATACTTTGTAATAATATATTTCTTTTGAATGCTAAAATGTGTAAATTAACAACATAAAATAACTTTTATTAGGTTTTTTGACATGTTTCGGCTCACTTGTTTATCACTATCTCATTTTTTTCGAAAATGGCTCAGACTGAGCCGAAACATGTCAAACAACCTAATAAAAGTTATTCTATGTTATTAATTTACGCCTTTTAGCATTTAAAAGAAATATATTAATGGGGTATGTTTTTAGATTTGAATTACACTTATGTACTGTCATAATTACTTTTATACCCTTTATTTTGCCGATAAAAAACAATTTACAACTATTTTTAAATGAAGGCTTATTTTGCCCTTTTGGTGAGGGTAAAATGATCCTTTGAACCCATTTTAGAAAATCTATTTTTTTCCTTACTCAATTTGGGTTTAAATTATTATTGAAATATGTTTACAAAGCAAAATATAGTGTAAAACATACAGCAAAAGGCCAAAGAGTTACAGTTTAAACAGTTATGTCATTTTACACAAGTTTTTCCCTTAAGGGGATCATTTTAAGCCACCTTCCCCTATATTTACCCCCTCTTCACATAAAACATGGATTTATAAACTGTTAAAGCAACGATTAAAGATGGTGAAGAGAAGAATTTGAATATTTGGTTTTAATATGTGTCCACGTATGAGCGAGGCCAAAATAAAAGAAAGTATTTTTGTTGGACCTAAAAACATCCCATCTGTTCATGATCCTACTTTCAGAAATATATAATTTGATTTCTGCTATTCCCACCTAGGAATAAACTAATTGCTGTCATGAAAGTAACAGGTGATGCTATTAAAAGCATATGATAAACATTTTTGGTTAAACAGAATGTCTCAAAATTATGAAGAAATTGAGGAGTATCAAGTCTCACTCACAAAGTTCATTGCAATGCAACAAGTCTCTAAAACAGTATTTCACACATTCACACTCTGTTATTTTCCTGATAGTATGCCAGCAGCTTTTTATGAACATGGAGAAAGGTTCCACAAGGATATAGTCGAAATGGAAAAGGGATACAGCTGTAAATGGAATGAAATAGTTTTAGCGGATTGCTGCTGGACACACAGGTAGACAAGCAGTACAAATTTACTGATTTACAAATAAACATTACAGCAATACAAGAGAAAACTGTCAACGAAATGACTTGTTCATGAGAGACTTTATTCATTTTTAACTAAAATAATAATAAAATATACTTTTTTCTTGTTTTTTAGCATTGCAGATGATCATATTAATTTTTCATTTCGTACTGTAATGTTTATTAATTTAAAATTGTCTCTCTCAGAAACGGTACGCGATAGAGACATTTTGATGAACTATTTAGATCCGGAATATCACATTCATAAAGTTCACATATTGTGTTTGCACGGAGTAAAAATTAATACTTTTGACGACCAGAGAATTAACAAGTTTGCTACCATTAGGGATATATTGCTTGTATTACTTTGGATGTATCTCTTGGAATCATTATGTAATAAGTGTCGCGTCTGTCTCTAGATAAGTAATATGGGTTCCATCTCAGCCTTTTAAAATTTTCAATCGAACCAAAATTATTAAAAAAAATAAAAAATAAAGCTCTTCTACCATTAAGCTAAAGAATTACTTTATCCTATTCAGAAGAAATGGGTTTAAAGAAAAAACAACGACTTTCAACTAATTGTTCCTTAAGTTTGGCAAGTAAAATTGGTCACTAACACCGGAAGAGTTTCGCGAGCAATGACAATTTTTAAACGTTTAATTTAATTTATTAATCTGAGATTGTTTTGAATAAGTATGTCCTAATGATGTCATTTTAAAAGTTCCTAATTTATTTTTATTTTGAATGCAGTTGCTGAAATGGTGACAACTTGGTTGTTTAGGGAATCTTCTTGTCCGTCTTTTAAATACCAGTATTTCAGAATAAACTTTTTGGTAGTAGATTTTTACATCATTTGCAACAGAAATGATCTTCGGTGTAGGTAGCTACAAAAATTGCTAGATAATTAGTAAAACGAAGTTAATTATTTGAAAAAAAGAGTTATTATAAAAATGAATGAATGAAATTCCTGGTTATTGTATAGTTGGGAAATAAAACTGAAAAATTGGATTATCAGCAGTTTTTTTATTCCATTTTCATAAACAAATCGAAATAAAAAAATGTTTAAATAATTCTTTAAATCACATTTATTAAAATACTATATAATGATTAAATAAAAAAAATTATCCATATTCATTTAAAATTTTTAAAAAAATGTGAAAATAATAAATTGTATCCAGTTTGATAAGATTTAAAATAAAATATATCATGATAATAATTTTATTAAATAAATAGCGATTAAGTAATTTCTTTTTCTAGGGGCCTTAGAATTCGTAAAAAATGATCATTAATAAAAAGAAAAATACAAAATATATTATGCATATGTAATTCCCCAAAAATAATATTTTTTTCTATATTGGTTTGTATTTCACTGCTACCGAAAATAAAGACTAAATCTCTGAAGGATGAGAAGTTTTTGAAATCGCATAATTTGCAAGATGCAATTGCCATTTAACCAACTATGTAACAAATAATTTCGTCAGAAATATCAGAAATTGATTTCAAATATATATATTTTTTTAAGTTCGCTGATTTCTGCCTATAAACGTTTTTGTCATATAAAAAAAAAAAATAATAATAATAATAAATTCAGTGAAAATGAACGTCTTTTGCTGTAGATGGTGATTCAGGCTTCCGAGAAATAGTGTTTAATATTATAAAATACTTTATCGTCTGTTTATATTCCTAACAAATTTCCATTCAATAACTGCGTTTTGTTGTTAATTTGTTAAATATAATGACATTCTTTCTATTCCCATTTTTCATTCGTAAAATATATATTTCACATACAATTATTGGCATTCTAATTAAGTGGCATTTTTATATTTTTATTCAACCGATATTTCCGTTTCTGTCAAAATTTGATTTAAAACGTAAAATATTTGAAAACGAAACAGCAGCGTCATTAAGTCAAAACGAATAATTGTCTCTCAAATTGGTACACATAGAGTAAATCAAGAAACACTTGAATAGGGTACATCAAAATGGCTTAATGCGACAATGTACAATATACGCACTTTACAATGAAGGTTTGTAGAAACAGACAATCAAGTTGTACAGAGATTTATCCTAAATTCTCAGCATAAACACAATAATATGTTGTGGCTATCACAAAACATTGTTTCATATTATTCTGTAAGTTTAAATTATACTGTTACACACCAAGAATTACGAAGTAGAGTGCGTTTCTTTGTATACCACTTGGAATTACAGTAATAAGTGAATAAAAAACGTTACAGTTCAACAGTACCACAATTCGGGTCTTGTGATACATAATTGAACCAACACATATATATTTATACAAAAACTTTAAATTTCTTGTATTACTACCCAATAGAACTGAGATACGGCTACAATGTTCATCATACATAAATAGCAAAGCAGCGTCGTCTGTTGAGTGAACAATATCAAAAATGAATCATCGTACTTTTTAATAAATATCCTACAAATTAAATTTAGTAAAAATCCAACACATAAATATACAGCTACAATGTTAAAATTTTTTGTTAACTAATTGATCAAAAGGAAAGAAAATTGAATATTAAGAAATATGCCGTTGAAGAATAATAAAGTTACCTTGGTAAATTGTTGATAAAAATAATAATTTGGAACATAAGGAAATATAATTAGTCCTGTAGGGAATTTTGAAAGAAGTGACATTGAAAACAATAACTACCACATTTTTCTAAGTGGAAAATACTTAAATCACTTAAAGACGTTAAAAATGCACCTGTATAAAATTTATATATATGACTATTCAGACAAAAATCATGATAAAAATTAAGATTTTTTTTAAAAAACTTCTAGATTATATTTATTGATACATGAAAAGATGAATCATATTATTGAAATCTATACTAATAAAAGAAAGTTTCGCTCTGTGTGTGTGTGTGTGTCCGTTGGCGATGGCTAGGAAAATCTAGCCCACCTAGAAGGCTGGAAATTTAGGTGTGGATAGTCCAAGAACTGGCCATGTGCACCTGAGCTTCAGAATTTTAATATTTTGTTAATTAGCCCAGATATTATTTAGATTCTCATTAACCATCGCTTCTAAAATATCATCTTTTAAATCAAAATGGCGAAAGAAACGGACAGGCACATTGGATTTGCAACCAGAAATGAACGAATTCGAAATTATTTAACTAATTAGTGAATTTTAAGAAAACTAATTGAGATATCAAATTGAAAATTTCTGAGCATATGTAAAAAAAATATTCTCTATCTGACTATGTGATTTTTGAAAAATTCGGTTGGTATTTTTTTTTTAATTTACGCAAAAAACTGCCAAAAATCTGCCGGCGCCAGTGAAAACGATCCGAGAAATTTTCAGACAGGGATCGGCTTTCATTAAAAACTGAACTACAAAGAGATCTGTTTCTTTGTCGATCCCTCTCATTTAGTTTGCGAAAATGAAAGGAAATAATTGCCAAATTTTACTAATGAACAAATATTTAGGTAACTAATTAAGATATAGATTTGAAATTGAGGTCGGGAAGGGGTGTCATCTGCCGGCTATTTTAGCGTAGCGTCTTCGTTATGTTCTAATTATCAGAAAAATGTAATTCTTTTTTTAATGATTGCGTTAATGTACGTGACGGTGGTTCTCTTGAACAAATTATTCATTATATTTGTGAGTATGGGGAGGGAGGGGGTTAACGCCTTTCTCTGAGATTGTAATTATCTCGGGCACGGATAACGCCGGGCGGGTTAGCTAGTATTCAAATAAAGCACATATTAAAAAATGAAATGATCATTAAAGTGATATAATGACTCGACAAAATTCTGCAACGATTACATATATTCAATTTCACACAATTCCTTTTGGTAGTTTTTGCGCTGTTATACACAGACAAACGCACCTAAATACTGCAAATAATGATATTTTTATATTCTTGTTAATTTTTATATTGTCCGAAATTTACTTTACTATTTCCGAAATTTACTTTAGTAAGTGCATTTTTTAGGTTCGTTCGTATTTATATAAATACGTAGCACCTATAATCGTCGTCTGTTCCGTCCGTCTGTCTGCATATAACCGCGCAAAAACTACCCAACCGAACGATTTGAAACTTAATATATATTATCGTTGCAGAATTTTGCCGACTCATTTCAAATTTTATGAAAATCGAAGCAGAACATAAAAAGATATTTATAAAAGTTTTCTTTATTCTATTAAATCCTATCGTACATAATCTATATAATAAAAGCGCAAGTCATGTGACTGAGGAAAACAAATACGGGAAAATCACTTCTTCTTTCATATGCCAGGCAGCTATTCTTATTCAAATTATATTTTCGAATAAAATGGCATAAAAGTTACATTTTTAGAAAGATCGTTAAAAGAAAATTGTTTGTTTGAGAGAAATGTATTAAAAAATGTATAGGTTATGTATAAAAATGTATAGGTATTGAAATAACTTCAGTGGAAACTAGGTTAACAGATGAATATCTCAATGCATTATAGTAAATAAACACAACAGATTCGTTCATTATGAGTCATAAAAATATTAAACCATGGAGGTAATCATTCGCAAAGCAAGATCTGCAAGGTGAATGTTTCAGCGCTGCCTGATGTAGAAAAAAAGAATTTGCATTTGTAAACGTGGCATACGTTATAATAAAAAAAGCATGCTCTTTTCGCTCATATCAGACGGTATAATTTATTTTACGGAAATAATAAGGATGATTTTTTTTTACATTATGAAACTAGTTATAAAACGAACGCACCTCATATGTCATGCTTAATGTACAATTTCCAACTTGTTTCATTATTTATTGGAATGTAGAAATTTAATGTAAATATTCAATGTAGTCTGGAAAACAGTTTTTTCTAAAAGATTTTCTCTCACAATTTTACCTTAAACATTTTCTAAATTTAAAAAGTAAAATATACATAAATATACATTCTTCATTCTCCCGAAATATAAATATCACATACAATGCAAATGTAATACACAGGGATGGTCCACTTTATTACTTGACTAAGTTAAATACCTATTATATTAAGAAACCATCGGTAGATATATATATTCCTGTTCAATTTTCCATCATAGCTCTTTTAACATGAATATTTCTTTCATAAAGAATATGTGCTACACTTTTAAATAAAATATATTTTGTCCATAGAATAAAAATGTCTCGCTTAGCATTATGCAGTTCATTGTCCTTTCTGCAAACTATAATGGTAGCATACTTTATGTTCACTACATGCTAATGCAATTTTGTAAAGTGCATTTTAACTTTTACAGGATACTCAACAAAAGAAACACATGATTTAGTTTCATAGAAGTAAACAAGTTGGAAATTGTACGTCAAACGTTACAAACGAGGTGCGTTCGTACGCACGTTTTAGAATTAAATTCATGATATCCCGTGCGTAGAACGGGTTAAACAGCTAGTTAAGTATATATTTTATGACACTGTTCATACAAATATCTTAACTAGTTATATAAATATTCAGATATATATGTATCAGCTAGTTCTATAAATATTCAGATCTTGATGATTTTTAATTCTGTGAAATGAATTATATCGTCTGCAGATTAATTTCTGTAATAAAATAAGTATCTCGGTCGCTTGACAAATTGCAAACCATTTGGTTGGGTAGTTTTTGCGTTGTTATATGCGGACAGACAGACAGACAGACGGACGGACAGATAGACGGACAGACAGACGGACAGGCAGACGGACGGACAGACGGACGGACCAAACGACGACTATAGGTGCTACGTATTTATATAATTACGAACGCACCTAAAAAGTATTAAAATTACAATATAGGTGCCAAATATACAGGATTTCAACTAAAGTCTTCTTCATCGCGAGTTCTTGAGAACAACACATCTATAGTTTTAAATGTTGTGTCTATGTATAGTAAAGACGTTTGTGAGTGGGTATAGTAGATAATTTAATTTCCCTTATTTTAAAAAACTTATACATGTAAAACCGTTAACTTCTTCAAAAGTTATCATGACAAAATCGTTATAAAACAGAGTTTAGAGATAACGAAGTTTAAAGACCAGCCCTTCACGAGTAACACAGGCTTGAGCGCAATTGGAACCGATAAATCTGTTTGTGGCTCTAATGTCCTCCAAGTTCTATATAAGCGTTACCTCTGGGGGGTGCTAATCCAGATGCAGGTCTCACATCTGGAATTGGTTCAAAATTAGGAGACTAGTTTCACAGTTACATGGATCATGTCAGCTATATAGAAATAAAAAGCTTCAAAACCGGGCCCTTGGGTCAAACCAACAACAACAACAACAACCCATTGAGCCTATGGTTTAGTCAGTTAACGACAAAAGTACTTATTTTAAAATGCAAATTGTTAATTATTTAACAACCTTTCATGGGCCCAATGGATGGGTAGCCAGGTCAATTAGCACAATAAAATTAAATGAATTTCAATAAGGTAGTTAAAGTATAATTCAGAATAAGTTCAGTTTAAAATGTTACTAACATTCTTCTCTTCCAGGTTCCCCTTGCATTTCCTCGTCCTGCCGGTTGGGACGGGCCAATGGCCGGCCCCAACTGGTAGCACAAGGGTTTTTTTTAGCAGCAGTTTTTTTATTATTTTTTACTGTTCGCCTCTTTATTAGGTGCAAATGGACATTGTCCGCACAAGCTACCGGACCCGCTCCAATGGGACCCGCTCCAATGGGACAGCCCACGGAGCCAATTTTTACCATGTGTGGTACGGTAGAAAGGCGCAGTCCCGTCAGCCCCCGCAGCGTTTTTGTCTGTCTTGCTATTCGGCCCTAAAATTTTCTTGCTGATACGACTTAGCTATTGCAATATATATATATATATATATATATATATATATATATATTTATTTATTTCAGGGGTTTTAATTGTCTTCCCTCAAAATTCTCCCCCCTTTTTCAAGCTAAGTTGAGAACCAAAGTTTCGGAACTAAATTGTCCAGCCCCATTCCAACTATCATGACGAGTATGTGGCGTGCGGCAACAGATCTCAGAATACTAAAACCTAGGAGTGATCAACCCAGTAAAATCCGGACTTTATTGGTCAGCCGTCTTGGGTACTTGTCATTGTGGATCGCCCCATGAGGCGAACAGGTGAATTTCGCCCCACTCTCCAGGCACTGAAACCCGTCAAACTGGGTCGAATCCCGGTAGGTAGGGGCCTGATCAGCGGTCTCCGAGCGCAACTGTTACGGGTCGTACGACAGCAATTTTAGAACATTTATTATCATACCAACTGTAAGACAGTCATATCCGCTTGAGACCCAAGCTCGCATTGTTTGCGCAAATTTTACAATAATTCAGATTATTACTCCTTTTCAGAGACTAGAAATAAATAAATATGTTCATTTCAAATATATCTATATCTATATAGATATGAATCTGAATGAAAAATTCTTAATGTTGGAAAAAATTACACAAATTGAATTAGACGCAAACTAATGATAAAAAATTTAATGCGGTGTAAAATAATGTTAAAAAAATATTACACTTTAAATAATAATAATTATTATTATAAAAAAATAGTTACACGCACAAAATAAATAGATGAACTTAAAATTCAGTATTTCATTAAAATGCTTCTACAGAGCAATTATTTTTGGTAGCTCAACAGATATACAAGTTCACGAACACAAATTTAGTTTATTTTTTAATCAATTTTGCATCACAATGCATGGTATTCGTCCATTATTTTAGGTACCTGCTGGACACTCTTTTTAGAACTGAGTACGAACAGAAAAAGGAATTGATTAAAACTATAAAACATGTTTTGTTGAGTACATTTTGGTTGTTTTAGCAAAATTCAAGTAAAATTGAACCATTTTACTTGAATTAACAAAACATTTTTTGCTGACGATACAAATATTTCTTTGAGAATTCCAAAAAAAAAATTTTTTTGTTGATTCAAATAAAATTTCCATTGACCTATATTTAAAGAAAAAGTTTTTTATGGGTCAACCAAATTTTTGTTGATTCAACAAAACTTTTTTTCTGGGTGTAGACTCGGTACTTAAGTCCGATCTTTTGCATTTGTGGGTGGTTGCTAATTGGAGACATGTTGCGGATTGAGTTTTAATGATGACTCGAATAACCCAACTTCGATTTCCTCAAAAGCTGATTATCACCAAGCACCTTCATGTACAATAATTGGATACATTTCCATGAATCTAAATTCTACGTTTTTTTTCTCCTTATTACCTTCATCACTGAGGACTGTGTGACGTCACCATTCACTTTAATGGGTTCAAAATTTGAATCAGTAACTTTCCCTAGATCTAAATAACGTCAGTTTCCAAATATCTTCAAAAAAAGATAGTCCTCAAAAATCAGACCTCTAGAGAAAAATGTCCTATTGCTTTCACTGCGAGCTTTCTATTCACGTATCCATCACTTCTAAGTATCGCATAATTTCCATTTTTGCATTATCAAATAGAAAAAAGTGTCTGTCAATTTAGTAAACTTTTAATTAATTTTCAATTCGAATTTTTATTTAAATCTATCACAACAACAACCCTTGTTTTCATAGTATAATTATAATAATTAGTGGCACAGCTATCACCATTAGCAAATTGAATGCCAAGTGTAAATTTAGAAAAAATAAAAATGTGTTTATCTTGTAATGTTATATTTAATTATATTGTTATTTTAATTTTGTTATTTTAATTTGATTACTAAGTTGATCAATTTAATTAGAAACAACATACCAACAGAAAAAAAATATATAAAAATCTTACAAAGAATAAGAAAAACAAATTAAAATAAAAGTTTAATTGTAAATCACTTTATTTACGAAATACTGGAAAAAATACACACGTTTATTCAAATAAAAAATTAAACATTTTACTAATTTAGAACAAGCCGTTTATCAGTAGAATTATACACTTCTAGGGCAATATTTAAATAATCATTTATTTACCAATTGAAAGGTATATTATCTACTTCTTTATTTCTTTTTCAATACAGTATGAAATGATGAGTAAAAACCAATCTTTCCCTTTAGTATTCAAAAAGATTCTAATGTGAATATAAAACAACTGATTAAGATCCAACGTCCAATACAAAGGACATCGATAAAAAAAAAAAAAAAAAAAACATGTATTTAATCTCCAAAATATACATTCCATAACTAAAACTACGGTTTAATTTCAAAAATACAAAATTTAAAATTATATTTATGTTGCATTAATATTAAAATACTCATAAAACATAGATGAAATCTGTTTACTTACCTTCAACAATCCTTCACCTGTTCGACGCCATTTTCACACGAGTAAAACAGACATTTTGCTGCGATTTGTTTTAATGTTTCGGTATTTAGATAGCAGCACTAGACTATCCATTAAAATGGACAATAAATTTTTACAAGTTTCAACTGAAATTAAATATTATATACATAAAATAGAAATGTCATAATTTAAACGCTTTAATTTATTATACAGTTTTACAAAATATCCCCGAGATATCATGTGATCACTCATTTGATATTATAGACCTGCTGTTAAGTATAAATATTTATTTACTTTAATTGAACGAAATTAAAAAAAATATTTATACCTGAATCACTGAATAATCACTTTATATCTTAAAAGGACAATTTAGTTCTTCTATATTGCTCATGGCCAAAAGGAAGCGATCATCTATGCCGTAGCCGTTGTCATTACCAAATGTCATACTACTTTATCATCTGATTTCTGAAAGTTATTTTTCACAAAGTAATGTGATAACAATAATGTAACAACATTAAATGTTTTACGACAAAACTTACATCAATAAATTTGGTCTTATCTCACAGAACCACAAACTACAGATTTTTATCAACTGTATTTACTCTTTCATATGATATATAATTATTTGTTGAACATAGTAATAAAAATTAAATGTAGATTTAACATTTGTATCTTGTATTCGCATCGATTAATGAATAAGTTTTAGATCATTCATAATATGAGAATAAGTTTTAGCTCATTCTTTACAAGAAAATTATTAATGTCGTGTCTGGATTTTTTTAAAGTATAAAATAGCACTGAATATCTTCAATTATAATTATTTCGTTTCCTATACAATATTTAGTTTTATCTTACTTTAAGACAAGCAACACAATATTAATGTATGTAATATTTGTATTCAAGTATTCATAATTATCTCAAATTCTTATTACATTCATTGCTGAATTATTTGAAAGATTTACTTCTTTAATGTAAAACGACTGTAACGAGTTTGACTAAATTTTTTATCCTATCCTTTACGAGCTCGTGAAGACCATAGGGCTAGGTTACGTGTTCAAGAAAATTTCATTAGTGGGTCATTTTGGGTCATTACGGGTTAGTGTCCAGATAATTTTATGTAACTAACGGCTGAATCGTATTTCACAAAATTTTGTATCTTACCAGTTTGGATTATGAGACTATTTAGGTAAATCATGTGTTTGATTAAATTAGGTAAGTGTGTCATTTTTGGGGTCACTACGGGTCAAGTTAATTTTATCTAAAATATCGTTGAAACGATTTTGACTCAATTTTGTGTCCTATCGTTTTCGGGCACGTAAAAACCATTGGGCTAGGTAACATGATCATGAAAATTCGATTAATGGGTATTTTGGATCACTACGTGTCACGGTCAAGTTAATTTTATGTAAAAAATGGCTGAAACGGTTTTTACGAAATTTTGTATCGTACCATTTTCAATTACGAAAAGACCATTTGGATAAGTCACATGGTCGAGAAATTTCAATTGGTGGATTATTTTTAGGACAATAGGAGTCAATCTAATTTTATCTAAAAAACTGCTCTAACGATTTTGACTAAATTTTGTATCGTGACATTTTGAATTATAAAAAGACCATTTGGCTAAGTCACCATTACGGACTACATTTGGCTAAGTTTGGCCATTTGGTCGAGGTATTTCGATGGGTGGGTTATTTTTGGGACACTGCGGGTCAAGCTAGTTTTATGTAAAAATCTGCTCTAACGATTTTGTCTAAATTGTGTCTCCTACCGTATTGGATTACGAGAAAAACTTTGGGCCTCATATATTGGAGAAAATTTGATTAGTGGGTCATTTTTGGGTGACTACTGGTGTACATTCGAATGTGAATGAAGTTTGAAACAGTTAAGTTGTTGAACAGTTGACAGTAAAATAGGTTGCTCAATTTGCAACATTTTGCTAAATTTAGCGAAATATTGACAACATTGGCGAAATTGTGTGGGAAAATTGAATTTTGAGATAACCAATGCCAAAACATGTGCTTGGCACCAAATGAAATAATGTCTCCTATTTTGGCAATATTTGTCTAAATTTTGACGAGTTTTGTTTAAAAAATGGTTTTTAGGACTGAAGGAATTTTCATGAAATTCTCCATAGGAGACTAGATAGATGATTCAACCAATAATTCACAATATAACAGAAAGGAGTATTCTGGTAGTTCAGAGCAGCCTGCACTGAATTTATTGGTATATTGAACTCGAGGCTTAGTTGAACACAAAAATAATTTTAACCGAGCGTAGCTCGGCCTTCCCAGCTGGTGTGGTTAAAGAGAAAGAAATAAGCTTTCATTAAACGTATCATAACTCTAAGTTCTAAGAATTAAAACACATGTAAATTAAAATATCTTCTTACCTGGAAATTAGAAGGACTACTCCTCAAAAGTGAAATCGCTGCATAGAATGTCGGAGGATCAAATTGATTTTTTTGCTTTCAGCCACGTGAACTGCAGATACATGATTGACAATGCAGTAGCAGCATTTTGTGATTAATAATTAAATTCATTCTACTTTTGAGGTTTGGGCTATCTTAAGAACATATAGGCCACCTTTGGTTCACCCACCTTAGTTCTCTCTAATTTCTTTACATTTATATTGTGAATAAAATTTCAATAAGTTAAAAATTAATTAACAAACGTATCAGCAATTATTCTGAATAATAAGTACAAAAGCCACCACCAGGTCAAATTTATTACAAAAATGAGCAAATATATAATAAATATTTTTAAAAGTCAGCAACGATATCTCGTGTACATAAACCGATAAGAAATTTTTAAAAAATCAGCCGAATGAATATGAAAATAATAAGCATACTAGTACCTTCAAAAACCATCAAATAGGATTGAATTTAAAAAAAAAAAAATTCCTCTTCTTACTATTGTTAAAAAATATAATAATAAAATTAAGATTTTAAAAGATATTCTACGTCTACAACACCTTTAATATTCCATACCATTTAACTAACGGACGAAATATTTCAAATTATGAATAATCCATAACTTATTATTAAGATTATTATGTACTTTTCAAAAGACTTCCTTACTAAACATAAAATTCATTTCTTAAAATCTGCATACTGCTGAGAACATTTTAATAAGAATTTGTGTATTAAAATTTTGATCTTACATGCATCTTATTCAAAATAAATGCATTTTCTAGGATTTTCTAAATACATTCGTTTGTTCAGTCGCTTGTAAAAATATTCAGTTCAGAAAAATGTCATGTTTTAAGGAATATCCATTCACAGACGGCAAGCTTTTAAAATTAAAACAACACATAATATATGTAAGTAGTTTAAATGCAATTAGATCACAAGGAATAATAATAAATGTCTTTATTCTTTGTAATTACAACAATTTAATTTTCTGCTGTTTTTGTGTAATTTTAAATGTATAACCGTATACGACGGGAATTAGAAGTAATTTTCGCCCATTTCTGTTTCATGCAATATCATGCGTAATACCATGACTTCAAACAGTACTGGTAAATTGTGATGGACCCCGAGCAGAAAATAATCACTTTGAAAAATGGACTATCACTGTAAAATTATACACTGTGAAAAAAAAAAAAATGTACTGGCAGCAACGTTTGCGTCTTTCCTCCTTTTTGGTATTCTCCCGTTTTCAATATGGAAATTTACCGCTATTCAAACAGAAATTTCTGTTTTCAAAATAAATATGAGCAATAGAGTATATTTAAAAAATCTATACACTAATCACATATACGCATGCACAATTATACCTAATAGCATAGTTGCCAACCTCTCGATTTTTTTAATACCAGTAAAATCATACAAAAATTTTCGCTTTATTAAATAGCAGAAATTGAAAGATTAAATAAAACAAATATTTTTTCATAAAAATACTGGTATGAAAAAAATCGGGAGGTTGGCAACTAGGCCTAATATGTTTAAGAAGTTCATATTATCACACTCGTTTTTTATCCCCTCTCTTTCCTCAGTATTTGAACCGCCGTACTCGCCATTAAAGAACGAATGCTCTGTATTCTTCACCATCTGTCTTTATCCAATAGGCCAAAAAATCCATTATGTAATTTAAATGGATACTTTTCATTTTTTCTAAATTGAAAAGGAACATTTTCGTCTGTCTTAGAAGGAATATTTTTATTTTACGTTCAACATGTAAGGATAAAAAGGAAATTTTGTGTTTTTTGCAGGAAAAGTTAAAATTTTTCACACAAGAGTAAAAATATCCAGAAGACAGAATTTTTTTCAAAAAAAGTAATTTCTCACGAAAAAATCCGTATATATAATTCAAATACTGAGGAAAGAGAAGCGATAAAAAACGAGTGTGATAATATGAACTCCTTTAACCTATTAGGCCTAGTTGCCAACCTCCCGATTTTTTTCATACCAGTATTTTTATGAAAAAATATTTGTTTTATTTAATCTTTCAATTTCTGCTATTTAATAAAGCGAAAATTTTTGTATGATTTTACTGGTATTAAAAAAAATCGAGAGGTTGGCAACTATGCTATTAGGTATAATTGTGCCTGCGTATATGTGATTAGTGTATAGATTTTTTTAAATATACTCTATTGCTCATATTTATTTTTAAAAGAGAAATTTCTGTTTGAATAGCGGTAAATTTCCATATTGAAAACGGGAGAATACCAAAAAGGAGGAAAGACGCAAACGTTGCTGCCAGTACATTTTTTTTTTCACAGTGTATAATTTTACAGTGATAGACCATTTTTCAAAGTGATTATTTTCTGCTCGGGGTCCATCACAATTTACCAGTACTGTTTGAAGTCATGGTATTACGCATGATATTGCATGAAACAGAAATGGGCGAAAATTACTTCTAATTCCCGTCGTATAAATAATTAAGTTAATGTAATATTCTGTTTCTTTCTTGCTGAACAATGTGGGCATATTTGAGAAGATTCTGATTTGAAGTTAAATTTACGACCAGTTTTTAAAGTAAGATGTTATGTCGGGAAAAAAATCCTATAGTTTTAAACCTACTGGAGAGAGTTAATGGATAGGGAATTAATAATTGAAATAAATAACGTACAACAAGTGACTTTAAAAATTGAAAGTGTTGTTTGGGTGTAATATCAATTCTTTATGAATGCTATAATCATTTATTTGTTTATAATTTGATTCTCATCATAATAACGCATCACATGGAAACAACCCAGCAGTTGATTATAGTATATTTACAGAAAATGATGCAATTTTTTATTATGATGTAAAAAACCTGATGTAATTACATAGTGAACTCATAAGATTTAACTTATGGTCTTATAATGAGTTCGAGATAAATTATTGGTCTATAATGATTTTCATGTAATTTATTATCTTATAATGGTTTTCATATAAATTATTGGTCTATAATGATTTTCATGTAATTTATTATCTTATAATGATTTTGAAATAAATTAATGTTTATAATGGGCAATAAGTATATTATGTCAACATTATGTTGCAATTTTTATATTGATTATGTCATTTGTTTTTTAAATATGAACCTTCATGAAAGCTTTCATTCCTGTCCTGGATGTCTTGAAAGAAAGATGTAATGTGAATATGGATAGTTCAGCATTTGAATGTGAACTAATTAGAAACAAATAGTTAATCATGATTTAAAAACAAATTTTAATCCTTTATGTGTTTAATAATAAACCTCCTGACTTTGTGGACAGACTTATTTCTCATGGATACACATGTATATATTTTTTCAGTAATAAAAAATTAAAATGTTAAGATAATACAAAATGAAATAAACAATAATAATGCTGAGCACTTGCTCATAACAGGGCCAAGTACAAGTTATAAACTAAGGAGGTGTTAAAAGCCACAGGACTATGTAAAATTGCACTTTTAAAGCAGTTATTTTTTGGTTTTAACGCAACACTCATTTTATGTTTTCTTTAATATAAAGAAAAAAAAGAGGACATAAGTTTAGCAATTTGTGAGTAAATTAGGACTCACACATCTTCCATAATCATGGAAAAATTAAGGAGCTTATTATGCTGGTGTTAGAAGGCGTCGCATTCGGTTAGTTCCTCAGCGAATAATGCAACGCCTAGTACCTGTTAAAACTTACAACATTTAGTTTGGCCACGCAAAATTAGGTACGATGATAATTATTAATTTTCAAACTGGAAATCGCTGCGACAGAATTTTTTTATCGTGTTTTACATTTTCGCAGTAATTTTGACACCCCAGATATTTAAATTTCAATTTACTATTCTATTTTGGGCTTGAAAGTTATGAACTCAGGGAAAAAAATAGAACCAACAACTATTATCAAAGGAATCCGCTTACATTTCACTTCTAAAAATTACTGGAAATGTGCAATAAAGTCGTAATGGAAGAACTACCGACAAATGCCTATCCTTTAAAGATATTATAAACTTTATAAAAGTAATACAATTAGCTTAAAGACATACAATTTTTTCAGAACTTTTAACTTAAAATTTATTTATCTGAATATAGAGAAATACATATTCTGCTACTTTTGAAAAAGTGTGTTTTACAAAACACGTTTTTCCAAAAATATATTTGAAAATTTGCGAAATGCCACCGTTTCTTCATCATCCGCTCAAATATTCCTAATAGGATAATCATTATGCATTATCTTTCTGATATATTATATATTTTATCTGCTAATATTTGTTCCGAAAAACATAGATAGATCTTTACCTTTCTCTTATTTACATTTTATTAGATAACAAAAGTACGTACCGGTTGTAAATATTTGAATGATACGAATATTGAAAAGATATGGTATCTCTTCTGATATATTTTTAGAAGTCTTATGATAAACCTTTACCTGCTTCTGATCTCTTACTTACCATCTACTAAGTATTATTCTCCTACTTCTTATCATGAATATTCAAGAAAAAACAAATAAAGATTTTTTTCTGATTTATTAGGTACGTTCGTAATTATATAAATACGTAGCACCTATTGTCGTCGCTTGGTCCGTCCGTCTGTCCGTCCGTCTGTCTGTCCGTCTGTCTGTCCGTCCGTCCGTCCGCATATAACAACGCAAAAACTACCCAACCGAATGGTTTGAGATTTAAGATATATTATCTTTGCAGAATTTTGTCGAGACATTTCAAATTGTATAAAAATCGAATCAAAACTTTAAGAGATATTAATAAAAATATTTATTAAGAAATTTGAATTTTTTTTTTAAAAAATCGGTGCTTTTTTGTTTCAGGAGCTTCCGAAGTTTAATCGTCAAGCGACCGAGATATGACAGAAATTAATCTGCAGACGATATAATTCATTTCACAGAATTAAAAATCATCAAGATCTGAATATTTATATAACTATCTACAGTAAGAACGCACCTCGTTTGTCACGTTGGACGTACAATTCCCAACTTGTTTTTTAACTGTAAGAATGAGGAGCGAATCTAGGTAGATTCCATTCACCTACCACCACATTTTTGTTATAATGCTAAGAATAAGTAATAATTTAAACTTTCAAATATTAACCTGTGTACTTTTTTGACATGGCTAACAATTGTTTCTAGAGTATTGTATAATAAAGTTGTTAAGTATCAAACTCAATTTTTTATTGAATCATCTTTAAATATAATTTTGTCAGTAAATAATCATTAATATAACAGATTTTTAGCAATAGTTCTAATGGTGTTCAAATATATATATTTTTTAAATAATATAAATAAAATGCCACAAGTGTATTGTAATTAACGTCAAAGCAATACAATTCTTATGTAAAATGTTAAACATAATTAAAAAATCCTAATACTCAGTTCTAATTAACCATTTCATAGCCTTGGAAACTAGCTATGAAGTCATTGCGACATTCACACTGACATTATCGCTTAATTCATTGATAATATAGTTCAGAACATCGTCATCATCTGAAAATAACTGAAGTAACAAATAATAAAAAATATATGCAAAAAAGAATAATTTACAAACTTATTTTACTAAATATGTCATGGAAAAACATGTAAAATTGCGATATAATATTCAATTTTAAGTTTCTTCTCAAATACACATCTTTGGCTAAAGATTACACATTATGTTTCTGATGTATTACATCTGTTATCAGTTTTTTCCGTAAAACATGAGATTTTATCTTGCTCTTGTGCTTATTTCCTATTACTGAGATAACAAATATATATTCCCGAAGTAAATATTTTGACATGTATATTGAAGGCATATTTCATTACTTTAGCCTTATCTCAAAGAACAGCCAATTATAGAACTTTAGCGATAAGTCTTAACATAGTTCCTAATTCTTCTAGTAGTTATAAATAACGATTTTATTTGTTTTTTATTAATAATAAATAAGAGAGCTGGCAATCTAGGGCTATTCAACCTCGAGAAATAAAGAAATAGAATAATAAGTTTCGGTTTAGATGTTACAAATACATTATATTTAACGTTCATGCCCCAAACTATGAATCTAGATATTACTCCACCTCAATAATTATCTTCTTTAATGTCTGAAGATATATTAGATGATTAACGTAATAATAATATAAGATTTAGATAAGGCTTTTTATTAAAACTGAATTAATAAATCTGTAAATTGAGATGTTTTTTATTTGAAAATTTTTCATATATTTTTTTTAATTCAGAGAAAATGTGCACCTATGTAAATTGTTGATAAAATAACAAATTAAAACATATTTGGATTTACTGTTTCGAGTTGGTTTATAAATGTGATCGAGAAAATAATTTTATATAAAAAGTAAAATCAACATTTCTTAAGATGCAGAATAAAAAAATATATATATTAAATTGTCTTTAATGTTTCTTTAAAATACTTTCGGAGCATAAAATATCAGAATTTTTTAATCTAACTAGACAGTTTTTCTATTTTTTCAGGATTTCTGTTTTTTTCTGTTACTTAATTCTCAGGAGTAATTGACTACTTTCATAGCCTGAGAAAAATATCTTTCTAATTATTGCAAATGTCATCTACATTCTCATTTAATTAGTTGTTACCATCGTCAACTGCATCATTTATATCACAAGCACACGCATACACTGAGTGGCCAAAAATTAGAGATACCCCTAATTTGAAAGTAAACCAGACCGACAGTGACGTCGACTGACGTAACAAAACAGAGTTGCTTATATAAGGTACTCTCAGCTTCGTACGACCTAATTATCACGGAAGTTACTACAAAAATGAGTAAGACGGAAGATTTAACGACTTTGAGCGAGGGAGGAGGTACATTGGTGCAAGAAATGGATGGGCTTTGTCAGCAGGACACTTTCAAGAGTGCCTTTGGTATCACAGAAAAAATAGGAAAAACCGCTTGTTGTGGGCAAAAAAACGACGAAATTGGTCGCTTCAGGACTGGAAAAAAGTAGTCTGGTCCGATGAATCTTGTTTCCTGCTCCCTCATGCAGTTGGCAGGATCGGAATACGGCGCAAGCAGCGGGAATTTATGGACCCCTCTTTCCAAACGACAACTCTTCAGGCTGGTGGGGGTGGAATTATTATGTGGTGAATATTTTTCTGGAGTTCAATGCGTCCCTAGATATCTGTGGACACAACTCAGTACAGTAAAGCTTACCTCAGCATCGTTGCAAATCCCGTGAACTCGTTTATGGCTATAATATTCCTTTGTGCAGTTGGGCACATTCTGCAGGACAATGTACCTTGCCAAAGTGCTTGATTGGTCTTAAATTGGCTTGAGGATCATCAGTCAGATATTAACCTGCTTCCATGGCCGTCTCAGTCCCCTGACCTCAATCCAATTGAGCATTTGTCGGACGAAGTCGAAAGAGCACTTCAAAGCTTGGAAAAGCCACCATCTAATCTGACCCAACTTACAGCTATAATTTTGTCAGCATGGGACAACATTCCTCATAAACGGTATCAGTAACTTGTTGAGTTCATGTGAAGGAGAAAATCGGCTGTGATCAGAGCCAGATGTGGCCAACTCGTTATTAGAGGGTGTCTCTAATTTGTTGGCCACTCAGTGTACATTGCTTCTGTTGATGCTGGATACATTGAGAATTTTAACTACAATTTCTCATTAAAACCCTTTCACCGTTTGAAGATTTTTCTATATTTCTATAAAAATGTTCGCAAATCCCAGAATATTTATAGTTTTTAATCGCAGTTTCATGCTATGATATCTTTAAGTATCTAAAAGTATTATGTTAAAAATATTTTTGTCTACAGCAATTTTAACATGACTACCGGATACGGAAAAACACGGGCCTAACGCTTAAAGGGTTAAAATAGATCGTAACATAATTGAAAGTAATAGTCATTTTAATAAATGGGAATTTGCCATATAATTCCAAACTTGTGCACGCGATTAACCCGTTTAAAGTCGCGTGTCTGCTCTTCTCATGCCCATAACGGTTATCTTCGCCTAATCTTCTTTTCTTCAATGAGTCAATGAAAATATACCCTATAGCTGACCAAAAAGAAAATGTTCTTCACCATAGAAAAGTAATAAGGAAATCCTGTTTTTTCCAACATACATTAACAAAACCAATTTTAGATTCGTTGGAAACACCAATTATGGATGAAGAATGTCAGTATATATTTATGCTTTAACAGTATTTCAAAGCTAGAGAGAAAACTGAATTTTGGTAATAGATTTTTAATTAATTTTATTAAACTGATTTATTATAGCTTCTTTGAAAAGGCATATTAAAATATTTAATGAAAATTGTTTCTTATTATTTTCCTTTTCCGTCATCATACAGCGGCGGCAAAATGACTGAAGAAGACCATTAGCTTGATAAAGGACTTGGCTACACATGGTTTAATGGCGTATTTAAGCCTGTGATTGGATATTGAAAAAGTTATATTTTATAATATCTAATAAACTTATTTTTACACAAGTCATCATTTCATACTGTACCAAGAAGGCTTTTTACTATTTTGTGTCTTACTTATTATGTTATCCCTCATAGGTTTAAAGTTAGGGTCAATAACGTAAATTTTGCCAATAGGAGCCTTGCTATTTACAGGGCATTTATTATTATGTTATTACCGTTACATAGCCGTAGCTCTCCGTTTGCAAGGCTTTTCAAGGGTAAATGAACGTTCCTAAGCGCCCTGTATATGTGTGTGTGTGTGCTTGAGTGTAAAGCATGTAACGCTTACTGTACTTGATTAATTATTGTATCTGGTGTAATTGTGTTAGTTCAAAACAAAATACATAACATACATAAAATGTTCGTATAAATGTGAAACATCACATCGAAAATATAAGCTATTGCCTCATATAACGCAGTTATTAACGCTTTATAAAATTTAAGAAGTTTACTATAAAAAAATTGTTTTATGGTGTAAATGTTATTCAAAAATCTTTTATAAATTCTGTTTAAAAACATTGTCTCACTAAATATATCATTAGACGTATTAATCTTTAGCTGTTATGTAGAATATATGTTGTGTGCCTGCGATTTCTCCGGTGATTTTGTTATAATGAAAAGTTCTAAGCAATTTTGTAAAATAATATAAATAAAGAAATATAAACTGTATTTAATTAAAATCAACTACTGATACAGATTCCTGATTTTTAATTTAATAGAAAATATGTAATAATTGGTTAATCACTTTATATACTATATATATATATAATTTCTTTATAAAAATTATACTTTCTTTAAGAAAACGAACAGCAAATATTTAAAAAATATTACTTTAGAAAATTTAGCAGGTAAATATTTTTAATGAAAATTTATGTATAAACTGAACAATATATCTTCACACTTTCATAAAATTCCATAACGCTTTCTTAAGTTTGAATAAAACGTGAAACAAATTCTAATGGTAATAATAAAACATGTTTCAATTGTGACGTTTGCAGATTAAAATGGATTTTGTATGAATAATCTGCGATTTGTACACAATGTTAATTCAATGTCACATTCTCGAAGTGCAAACTTTTCAAGATATTCTTTAAACAAAAGCAGTAAATATTCCCTGAATGGGAATTTCAAATGAGAATCAAAACACAAAGCTCTATCACATATGCAAGAGTACAATAGGATGTAAATACACTTAAATAATCACATTTTGAAAATGAGAGAGTTTTCTGAATAAGAGGAAAACATTGGATTATGAGACAGCAGTTCATTTAGTGATGTTTACTATTTTTATTCTGTTTTAAATTCGTTTAATATTGCATTTACATGGAGTACATATAATACTTACATTTTTGTAGATTTAAAAATTCTACAAAATTCAGTTTGATGTTTTTAACAACTTCCAACTCAGTTATAAAGTGTTTATAAATTCGGTTTGTCTGTCTGTCTGCCATCTGTCTGTTGTCTGTCTGCCGTCTGTCTGTCCGTGTTCTGACTCGCGTAAATATATTCGGAATGTCATGCAATTGATATAAGTTATTGAGGTTTACTATGGCATGTTCTGTATTGAAAATGAAGTGCGTAGCACTTATAGTTTTTTTACAGGGTTACTCAAAAGAATTCCGTTACATTGCGGTCTATGGGGAAAAATTACTTGCGGTTTCTTTTAATAATGTTACACAATGCCAAACATCTCTAAGGTGCACTACAAGAGGCTTGCAATGGGATATCGTGTGCTTGGGACTTACAGTTCCTTTACAGAAGCACTCAAAAGAATTCCGTCACATTATGGTCTATGGAGAAAAATCGTTTTCTTTTTATTTTAATAATGTTTCACTATTTCAAACATATTTAAATTAATATATATCAGTAAGGTGCATTACAAGAGGTTTACTACAGAATATTGTGTGTATAGCATTCGTCGTTCATTTACAGGGACAAATAAACGGATTTGCTACGGTCTGTTAACAATAATTGCTGGAAGTGCGTTTTCAGTTACTGAACGCGTTTTTAAATTTAACTCACTTGTTCTTTGTGGTTTATTACTTTTTTTCTTTTCCAACCCTACTAGCGCGCGGCAAGCAGATTTTCTTTTTTTTTGTATTTTTAATGGAGAACCAAGTTAAAAAGGCATTTTCGATCTCATACACATAAAACGAATTTCTTTACCGCCCTAGTCACATAGTGTGTCACGGGATTAGAATGTGAGGGGGTGTAGGTTTTAATAAAACAATAAGAAATACTGCAAATCCAGCCTCTCTCTGTGGCATATAAAATCTAAAATTGGATGCAATGATAAACAAAGCTCAAGTTTTTTTGTAAATTCCAAATCAGGTTTTTGTGCTCAGAGTTAAAACTGATTAATGTATCATATTCCTTCTAAGTGATTATAAGTAATTCATTTGAAGAAAATGTATAAACCTTAATTAAAATTTCAAGAATAATTAATTATTATTGAATTATAATTAATTAGGGGAGATGTGGTAGTGTAATTTTTTTTTCTGGCAACTACATTTTTTTGCCGAGTACCAGATTTTACCAAATTTGTAAAGCCCTGGTTATGCATAATTCATTAATAACTTTTTGATAAGTTTTGATAAAATTTTAATAATTATTATTATTTGATTAATAACCATTTGAACATATGTAATTTTGTTTGTGCCATTAAAAAAAATTGAGTTGTACATTATGAATATGAAATAATAATTTACGTCATGTCTACGATTAGAGATTCTAGTTAATTTTACCCCCCCTCCCCTCCTCAATAAATAAATAAATAAATAAATAAAAGCCTTATCTCAATGCGACAATTCGTTATGTTTCTATGAATTTTTGAAATATGAACAAAATTATAGTACACTTTGTATACCATATATCCTATATCACATTGTGAAAGTCATGAAAAAACTGCATAATATAATGTTTTCTTTCTTAAAAAAATTATAAATATTTTTTACACTCTTTGAATAAAACATGTAATGTCCCAGTAGAAGTAATAAAAAGGTTTTGCAACGAGGAGAAAAACGAAAATTTCGTTGAAGAAAATAAGTTATTTCTTTCAATGAATGGGACTTTTAAACGAGAATAAAATACCAAAGAATACAAAAGTGCAAAATAGTACGTAGATGCACGTAAACACATTTGGTATACTGCGAACTTTTGTGCATTTGCGTATGTTTTTTACTTTTAGTGATGCAAACTATTTTTATAATTGTAAATTATTTTAGAATGAATTTAGTTAAAATTGAATAAAATGTAATAAGGAAGTTTTTTTCAGGTGATAGATTAGTTACAAATATCGAATAATAAATGACATATAACCATAATCCCCACAAGGAGTTTATTCCGTTATTAGAGTATTTTTTTTATATTATCAAAATATGCAGGAGTGGAGGGGAAGGGTTAAACCGTGTATTCTGAGAAACCTGATATCTGACATTTGACTGATCACAGTGCTGTAGAAGATAAGGGCTGACGCATTTAGCTCTTTGCAAAAAGTAGAAGAGGCCATTTTTCTACCTCTATACTGGCAAAAGTGGGGCGGTTCTATGTTGGTAGGTTTATTGAAACTTTTTGTTTCTGTTTTTTTTTGTTTGCTAAGTTTTAAAATAGTTAAACAAGATCATATTAAATGTTAACAAAACTGTTTACATTATTCTCTGTAGCATATATAAAAATTATTTATTTATCTCTATAACAGTGTTGCTAAAATTTACAAGGACATTATTATTCCTTGCTGGACAATCCTAATTCTCTTGTTGTAATACCGGATATCCTAAGTTGGGAAAATATTATATTTGAAAAAAATGGTTCGAGTTCCGAAAAGAACATTTGAAGAAATTGAAAGTAGCTACGTAGCTACTTAAAAATACCGATAAAACGCACACGATATATCAGCAGTGGCTTTTACAATTAGAAAGAAATTTGGTGCAAACTTTGTTCTTAGTAAGACGGAGGTAATAACGTTGCCCGATTCCTGAATTTTGATTTGTGACGGAGGATGAAATTTCTAACGGGCTATTCCCTATTGACTATTTTGATTCAAAACAGTATTTCGAGCGCGATACTTATTTAGGATGTAAAACTTCACGAATTTCAATCGCCCACACAATACGTCGAAAGAGTTGGTGCAATTTTATTTTTCTACATATTATTTTTGGCAGTATTTTCTAAGGGGTCTTTCTAAGGGATCTTAACCAGTATTTACAGCAAAAGCAGTTCTCGGCATCCTAAGAAATAAAAATCATAACCAATAATTAAATATTCCCTTAACTCATTTACCTTAACTATAGCAAAATAATATTTTCTTAATTAAAGAAAAATATGTAGAATCATTTGTATATCTGCAATGCGGACAAGAAAGTAGTTCGAAATGAATATGCTAATTTTTATATATTTACGCTGAAAAATATATTTTAAAAGAGAAATTTTATGGTTTTGTTATTTTTCCTTACATAAACTGTACACACAATTAACAATTATTTTAAATTATTTAAATTATTAACTTTTCATCTAGAGTTATGAATAAATACTTTTCGGACTTGCTTATATATCTTTAAAATTTCGACTTATACTTTTAGATATTTATCTAGCTGTCTCGCATCAAGGAGAAAAATTTACAGCGATACTTGCCTGAAGAACTTTCATTACAGTAAATGTACCTATCCAAGCGAGAAAACATTTTTCATGTTGCATTTTATAACAGAGAAATTTAAAATGAAATATTCCTTTCTAGAACTCGGTAAAGTGTCCGTGCTTGCTTTGTTAAAATGATTTATGTCCCACTAAGCAAAAATTTCCTTTTCTGATACCTTTAAACATTGCATTAGCATAAATTGTAAAAATTATATCGACTGTTTCCCATTAATGTACACTTTAGATCAATCTTTGAAATTTTGTAAAACTGTAATAAAATGTAATAAATTATACAAGAAAATAATGAAGGGCATTGTGGTAATGTTTTTTAATATGCTGTTTTGTATACTTTTTTGTATACTAAAATAGTACATAATCTGTGTTTCCGTAAACGAATAAAATTGAAAATCGATATGTACATTCAATAATTTATTATGACACGAAGTTCATTACTATATATTAATACGAGTTTTTGACTATATATTAATCAAAAATGTTAAAAATATTAAAATATTTATATCTGGAAAAGGGAAATGTCTCACGATAGACTAATAATACGAGGTGCGCAACTAAGTTTCCGGGTTTTTTTATCTATAAAAAATTGAAAAAATGATTTATTCAAAGTATCGTCTCTAGCTAGCTACACATTTTTGCCATCTCTCTGACAGTGCTTGAATACCGTGACGATAAAAAGACGCGTCTTTGGACGGAAACCATTCATCCAACCAATTTTGCACTTCTTCGAAATTGGCCATGTGTAGTCCAGCCAAGCCATTCGCCATCGATCAGAACAAGTGATAATCGGAAGGGGCCAGGTCTGGGGAATACAGCGGGTGCGGTAGCGGATCCCATTTCAGTGTTTAGATGGTGTCCTGGACGATGGAAGTGCGATGGCGCGGAGTATTGTTGAGTTGCAATATTACTTGTTCGTGTCTCGTGTCCCATTCTGGCTGTTTTTAGAGCAATGCATGGTTCCAATTATTCAGTTGTTGTCGGTAGTGATTCTCATTAACAGTTTCACCCGGTTTCAGCAGCTCATAGTTCAGGATTCCTTTCTGGTCCCACCAAACGCAGATCATTGTCCTCTTTCCGAAGCGATTTAGTCGTGCCTCCGATGTTGATATATTCGCCAGGTGAAAGCAACGATTTTTTGCGTTTGAGATTCTTGAACTTTATCCATTTCTCATCGCCAGTAACAATTCTATGCAGGAAACTCTTTCTTTCATTCCGCAAAAGCAAAATTTTGGAAGTGGCTCTTCCATTTTCAATCTGTGTCTCAGTCAACTCATGCGGCACCCATTTTCCTTCCTTTTGAATTTTTCCCATGACATGTAAATATTTGGAAATACCTTGGCGAATCATGTTTAATGCCTCTGCAAGTTTTTCTTATGTTTTCGTATCATCTTCATCCAATAACGCTTGCCAATCGGTGTCCTTAATTGTTTTTGGTCTTCCGGAGTGCTCCTTGTCCTCATTGGTGATATCGCCATTTCTGAAGCATTTAACCCCTTCGCGACGAGCGTCCTTTACAGAATTTTTAATCTTTTACCACCGGTTTTTCAAAACAGAAATTTTCGCCTAATTGCATCGCAGAAATGCTAGGATTACATAAGGCAAAGCTTACAATAAAAAATAACTGATGGGAATAATCGAGGATTCTGAGCATTTTATGCGTCACGTATACGTGTCGCTCGTCCCCAAGGGGATAAACCAATTTTCACAGGTAGTTTTCGATGGTGCATGTTCGCCGTAGGCTTTCTCAAGTAAACGACGTGTTTCAGCTGCATTTTGTTTTTCAAGTTAAAGCAGGAATGCAAAGCTTCCCGCAAATGCCGTTTATTTGGCACAAAACTCGACATTTTCGTTGTTAAAAAAATATTTTTGCGTTTCGATATGTGTTGTTATTACGACTGGTTGTTGTTAATATATATCCAAGCTATTAGAAAAACACAACTTTAGACATGTATGTCGACTACATGGGCCATTAGTGCCAACTATGTGTTAGTGCCAACCCGAAACTTAGTTGCGCACCTAGTAATTTACAAAGGCTCAAACCGTATAGGTTCATCATAAAACATTGTTTCACAGATTTACAAATTGTGTAGTAGATTATAATGCATCTTTTGAAAATCAAAATATCCTTTTTAGAAATAAAACATGAGAGTGTAGAAATTTTTGGTTATGCGAATTTTTTAATAAATATTTTTAATAAATTTAATTTTAATGATGCATGGATACCACTGGCGATTATTTTTTAATTCCATCTCGCATCACTTTTTTAAAACAAATATTTATCATACACGCTTTGACAACATGTGCAAAAGAAATATACTACAAAATTTATTTTTTTTAAATAGTGGTTCGAATAGAATATAAAAATGATGTCTCCTTATCAATTTCCTAATTGGTGCATTAAAAATACATGCAAGTTTTATTCGTATACAATTAATTTAGTTTACCTATATTAATCAAAAATTTTAGTAATATTTCTTTAATGTAGCGTGCTAACTTAAAAACAACAAATTTACAAATCGTTCATACTTGTTTAACATAATATACTTTATCTGTTTTCAATTGAAATGCACATTTTTCTTCAGTATGAGTGAGGGAGACATATTATCAGCTTCGTAAGTTTTCATCTAGCCTATCCGGCATATTTATTGCTTCTTACATCGTTAATGTATGTTTCTGCAGTAAATACTTCTAATATATATAGATCAAATGCATTGTAGCATCAGTTAATGGTTTCTTATCTCACAGAACCACTAATCTAAGAACACTTAGATCAATCTTCCTTATTCCAATTATCTCAATTCTTTTAGAAGATAAAGTCTTTTGGTGTAATAGGAATGTTTGATTCCTCTCAATTGACATGTTAACTGCTGTTATAGCAAGATTTCGCTTAATTTGCAGTAATTGAATAAAATAATACGAATAAATACAAATAGTCGAGGGAAAACTTTTCAGAAAAGATTTCATATAAAATGCTAGACATTTCAAGAAAACCTTTTCTAATATAACGAAACATCAAGTCTAAACTTATTAAAGGAGTCGATAATTTGAGTATAACCAGCAAGATTTTATATTTATTTCATATTACTACCACACACAAAAACCTAATAATAAATTATTTCAAAAAATTAAATACAAATATAATACAAATAAAAATGTGTATAGGGCTCAAATGATGTTCCTTTCAGTTACTTTTACATGCTTTTCAAAGAATAAATTATCATTAACATCGTATCCTTAGGGTAAAAAGAGTTTTTTTCTCTGGCTCAATATACAGGGTGATTATAAAAAAACTATCCCGATATATGAGCCCATAACTGTCATACCGTTCACAGAAACTGAATGAAATTCTGGCCTAAAGTATTTTGAGGTATGCGCTCAAGAATCATGTGAAAAACAACAGTTAAATTCTAACAGTTACGGTTACAGTGACAAAATTTCGAAAATTTCAAATGGCAACACCTACTTTTTTTATTGGTATGTGATCTTCATAGTGAAAAACCATAAAAAGCGTTGGAACGGTACCTGTAGCCGGCGCTAGACAGACTAAGAAGAAAAGTGAAAACAACCACTAAAGGACACAGAAGCAACAGAAAGTAAAACATTTTACTGTTAAGTGCTCTCCACCATCTGCCGCATGTAAAGTGTCGTCGTGTGTAAAATGGAAAATCTATGAAACACAATAAAATGTTTTGTTTTCTGTTGCTTCTCTATCCTTATTGGTTGTTTTCACTATTCTTCTTAGTCTGTCTAGCGCCGTCGATTTTCGTGCTACAGGTACCATTCCAACACTTTTTATGGTTTTTCACTATGAAGATCACATTCCAATAAAAAAAGTAGGTGTTGCCATTTGAAATTTTCGAAAATTTGTCACTGTAACGATAACTGTTAGAATTTAACTGCTGTCTTTCATATGATTCTTGAGCACATACCTCAAAATACTTTAAACCAAAGTTTCATTCAGTTTCTGTGAACGGCATGATAGTTAGGGGCTCATATATCGGGATAGCTTTTTTTTACAGTCACCCTGTAGATTAAAATGAAGCTGTGCATGTTCAATGCAATTCGATTATCTATGATTGTAAGAAATATGTGAGTCATTCTCTCACAAGTGTGATTTTTGGCCGCACAGTTATCTGAATTTTAAAAGTCTCATATCATGCTCAATTTGAATTTTTAATAACCACTGACATATTTCAGCATAATAATTAATAGATGAGCACAAACGTTATTGAAAAATAAATATGGTAAGATTTTATCATACCAAACACAAGTGACATGGACAGTAGTGATATTTTTTAAATTTTGCCATTTTACTTTTAAAAGAACATTTTTTGGAATATTGTATGCACTACTTCCAAAGACATATCAAACCTACGATTAAAATGGTTAGATATTGGTTAATCTATAGATATAAATAGTATTTAAATTAACAATGGGGACAATAGTGATGGTTAATAAAGATACGCTTACCTTTTCCCAATCTGTCCCGAGCTCCCTCGTGGTGATTCTGACCCGACCCTTTTGGTAGGGGAGATGACCGGAAGCCGAGCATTGCGCGGACGCTTCGTCGAGTTTCTCCGAATCGGCCCGTTCGGTCGGGAAGATAACCGGGTGCCCGACACATGGAGCTGAAGTCGACACGAGGGGAGCAGCAGCCGACGAATCCGATCTCCTTGTCGTGGTGGGACAGCTTAAAGGCAGGGTCTGTCTAGCCGGTGAGATCTCACCCTCCTCCATATTGGTGCGGTCTTCGTGTTCCAGGAGGAAGGCTGATGCCGTCCCTTGAGGGTCCTTAGTGCAGAACTCCCCGTGTCGTAGTCGCCGAGAGGCCTCAGGTTCACGGGATACTTGTTCCGCCTGACCTTCGGGATGACAAAGGTGGCTAAAGAACACTGCATAGACCAATCCCTCGTGCCCGGAGCATAGAGCTGCCGGGGGGTGACGCGAGGGCAAAGGTTGACAAAATCGGATCGGGCGGCTGCAAGACTTGTCTATGAGGAGACGAGAGCTCAGGCAGGACTTGATGAACACGACTTGCTCGGTTCCCAGTGAAGAACTTTGCGACCGTAGCAGGATTGGGACCCCGTAGGTCGCCTTGCGAGTCCTCTGTGGCTGGGTCAGTTGGGAGTCGCCTTCGAAGCCTGGTTCGAGATTGCCCGTCCAGAAAAAGCAACGACACAGGGGAACGGCACTCAGCCTGCGATATGTCTCTTGCAGAGTTTCTGGGAGGGGGGGACCTTTCTCGAGATAGGGCCACGGAGTGCGGACCGGTGGCTCGTCGGTAAAACGACGATGTCTGGGCTCGAAATCAAATCATGGGCCGAAACCTAGTCCAGCACGTCTTTCGTGCAGCCAGGAACTTCCACGTCTGGCAGGCGGATGAGTGGCTCGTCTTCTGAGTTTCAACCAAACACTAACCTCGATCGGGCCCGCCTCTTTGGAGCGTTTGGAGGAGCTTTCCGCGACCTCCAGAGTCCGATAGCGGCCTCTTGATTCCTTCCTTGTTGTGTTTTTAGATGTTTAATTTTTTTTTTTTATTTGTGATATGTGTCTGTGATATCTATGTCGCCATACTCGACGTAACGGGGGTCATTGACTCGTCATTGACCCAGTCGCTGATTTACCGGCTAGTTCTGCCTAGTCGGGTTCAAACTCGCGCCGTTCGTCGAGGGCAACCTGGCCGAGTCTCGTCTATGAGACAAAGACCGACTTTCCTCGTGGTCTAGGGTTCGGCAGAGGCTTTTTCCGGCGCACGTAGCGTCGCCCTCGGAAGATGAGACTAGTGGCTTGCTCTTCCATGCATTTCACGATCGGACGCCGCGGGAAAGCAAGGGCCGTAGGGATGCCGGACATCAGGTGGAATCCCCGACTCCCTTATGGGGTTTCGGCGAGGAAGCCGTTCGACAGTTCCTACGGTTCATCAGGTGTCACGTGGGGAAGTCTCCTTTGAGAGAGTGGGAACTTCCGCCGAATCGTAACGACCTTTGTCGTCGACACCCGGGCAAAGATTGAGAGTCCTCGCTGGAATGCCACCCCTCTGAATCGGTCGGAGCGCCACGGTGAGACAAAGCCGCTGGCGCGTTAAAAGTCCCTCAAGACTTGGGAACGACGAGGAGAAGGGCTCGCTCGGCGCCGTGAGGGCGCCGGTGGCGCTTTCTGGTTTTAACTTTTCCCAATTCGTTTGAATCCAGAAAATCTCCTTTATGAACAAACAGCAAGCAACGGTGACTTTTAAGAGCAACATGTGCTTCCGTACAGGAAACAACACTGAAAATGAGTGCATACTAAATTACAGAGGATACAAATACAGTGAAATAATGAGGAAGTTCATACACCGGGACAGTAGTGATTAAAAAAGTGAGTGACGCAACTTTAAACTCAACAAAAACAAATATTGCGCATTTCACTCATATCAAAAATATTTTATTATGTTCCATGAGATTCATTTTTAGAATAAATCCATTGGTTTGTCAAAAAAATGAATAATTATTGTTTGTTGGTTGTTTTAATGATCAAGCTATTGGTTGAGGACAGGAAGCAGTAGTGACTTTTGCGATATTTAAAATCCATTTTAAAAATTAAAAAACAGATTATCACAGAACAAATGACATAATATTGTAGAAGAATTACAAAGAAACCTTTTAACATTAAATGACAACTTATATTGCAAAAAAATGCAGAGAGGTATCCTGAGGACTGAGAAATGACATTTATGACATATCGTCCCATGTAACTGCTGGACTCTGTCAGTAACAAACACCGTCTCTAACAAACACTTTCAAGAAAGAAGTAAATCTGCTTTCACCGGAAATGTTTAACGATTTTACAAAACCTGTATTTAAAAATATACACTGCTCAAAACAATTAAAAGATATTTGAAGTTTTATATAAAATCTACCCTATATATATAAAATCCTAATGAAACGAATTTGTGAAATGATTTTATGAAACGAATTTATGAAACGATTTTATGAAACGACTGATTAAACGACTGATTATGTTTCAGGGCTATTTTTAATAAAATATTAAACGCTTGATGGTGAAATTAATACCAATTGTCCATAAAAATCCGCGGATGTCAAAACTGGTAATAGAATTTTGAAATTTGAATTAGTTTTCGAGATATTAATTTTTTTCTAATTTTAATGACATTTCTGTAATGATGGCAACTAATTACTCAGTTTTTTGTGACAAAAAAGGGAAAAAAATTGAAAAGGATCCCGATAGGGATTATTGATTTCTTTTTATTCGTCATTTTCAAATTGAAATTGAATTTATCTTTAATTGCAATCGATAATGAACACAAGATTGTGATTAAATTATGTTTTTCAGGAAAATTTGAAAAAAAATCACATTTCTATCGTCAGGATTCAATCGTCTGTCAGCATTTAATTTAATTTATAAACTGAAAATATTTTGAATACATTCGTCCAAATGACGTCATTTATGTAAACGCAAAAGAAAGGGGGGGGGGGGAGGAATTCATAGTAATTTAAGTATTGCGCGGCAGTGCAATACTTATTTATTTCTTATTATTTATTGATATCATTTTGTTATTTTTTTGTAAAATTTAATTAAACGAATTTATAAAATCACTAATTCGGATATTTGAAACGAATATATAAAATAATAATTGCCCAACTGAACGGAAGGAGAATAAAATATCCTGCTTGGTATTCTTTCCAATTTTAATGAGAATATGACATCAATTATGGTAAAATGACATTTATTCCTTTCTCTCTTTTACTGGCAGCAAGGAAAAAAATGCTCCCTATACATTAGAGAAATGCTATTAAAGTTTAAAACAAATGAATATTTCAGTAGCATTACTTTTTTAATAATGAATTATATGTTTACACATAAATAACAAAGCCTTGACGAAACAGAGAAAATAGCCTTGGCAGAAAAGGAAATTTGGCAACATACTTTCTGTCAACCTATTAACTTTGTCATTTCGTATACAAAAGCATTTTTTCAATATTTATACAATTTGTTTAGCGTAGAATGTCATTTATCCTATTTTATATATAATCAGAAGTAATTTGTATAGAAAAAACAATAATAATATACGTATAATTAAAATACGCATATAAACGAAAAAATCGTTAAATTTGTTTCCATGGCTGTTTATGTCATTTGGCAGCAAATCTCACTTTCTGATGCCCGAATTGCGCCAAGCTTTTTAAAAAAGCGTCAAGACCCCTATAATAGAAAAGTACCAAAAGTTCATTGGGTTTGTTTTCATAACTTTTGGCAACAAATCTATGTATATTAACGAATCTGTCCCTTTTTGAAGCTCGAAATACGCCAAATCTAAAAGCAAAGGATCATATACTGGAAAAGTACCCGATTTTCTTATGGACAATATTCGAGTGACATAACATGGTGTAAAATTATCGCGGATAGCAAATTTGTTTAAATATCTCATCAATTGATGCCGAATAAATGCAGGCATGCATGCACAAAATATTTAATTAATATTGTATGATAAATAATTATTAGAAAATTCGTATATACATATTAATTAAAATAAATAATTTACATATTTAAAATAACATGAAAATATGCATGATGGTGCACTAAAGTAGAGAGAAAATTAAAATATGTTGCTGAAAATGTCTATAACATAGTACTTTTTAATACCGTGGTTCTTAGTGTTACTCACAAACAGATGGAATTTTTCTCATCCTTAAACGCAAAGGAAGAATAGAATACAGATCGTTGTTATAAAAGTCCGAAAGGTTGCCACAATTTAAACCTAACCATTTTAAACAAGCTGGTTTTCAACTTGTAATTGATTTTACTTATCAATTCCGAAAACAGTCGTCAGTTGTCGCAACAGCTGTGTATGAGGCCATGATAACCAAAAAATGACGCATTAAAATGTTAAAAGCATGGAACCCCAATTACAGATTTACCAATATTTTTAAAACAAAGCACGCTGTCATGTTTTTAGAGGCCTCGAAGTCTGAGCGGGGGTTGGCGAGCGTAGCTTGCAGGGGGTAGGCCCCCTAGTAAAGATATAAACGAAATTTTTTTTGCCGAAAATAGAAGAAGAGAATCACAAATGCAAATTTTTCTGGTTTTCAAACTGTGGAGTGTGCAAATTTTGAGTTCGACGTCAAAAACGTCGCTTCAGCGGCAGCGAATGAAATTTGACTTTCAACTGGATAAAAGAGAATGAAGACAAGGTTGATCGGCATTCAGTGACTGCTTTGTTTCGATGAGTACGATGTCTCAGCGAAGTCATTTGACATATTCAGAAGCTTGGAGAATTGTTGATAGGTTAGAAGGGGGCCAAACTCAAGCCGAAGTAGCGCAAGCCATTGGAGTGTCGCAAAGTGTCATTTCCAGGATCTGGAACCGTTTTTTGGAGAGTGGATGTGCAGGCCGAAGACCAGGGCAAGGTCGTAGACGGGCAACAACGCCCAATGAAGATCGGTATTTAGCGTTAACAGCTCGGAGACACCGAAACATGAACGCTACTCTTCTCCAACAACACCTTCGCTCGGCTACAGGCACCACGATTTCAACTCAGACTGTCCGAAACCGGCTCCATGCTGTAGGTCTGTATGCTCGCCGACCGATGGTATGTGTTAGATTAACATCAAGGCATCGTCGCGACCGCAGGGAGTGGGCAACCGAGCATGTCAACTGGAGGAGAAATGAATGGAGCAATATTCTGTTTTCTGACGAGTCCCGTTTTTCTGTGCATCCGGATAATAGGCGTATTTTCATGTGGAGGGACCGTGGCAGTAGGCATAATCCTGCGTTCGTGCACGAAAGTGTCAGATTTGGCGGTGGAGGAGTGTTGGTGTATGGTGGCATCTCCATTGACGGGCGCACTGACCTCTACATCATTCGAGATGGAGCTCTGACTGGTCGCCGATATAGGGATGAGATCCTCAGACGTATTGTAGTCCCTTACGCTGCAGCAATCGGAGATAACTTCATTTTAATGGACGGTAACTGCAGGCCACATCGTGCAAACCTGGTGGAGGATTTCCTTTTCGAGGAAGGAATCGTTCGAATGGAATGGCCAGCGTGTTCTCCAGACATGAATCCAATCGAGCACGTTTGGGACGCTCTAGGAAGACGAGTTTCTGGCCGCCAACAACCCCCACAAACTGTCCAAGAACTGGAAAGAGCTCTTCTGGAAGATTGGGGCAGAATACCCCAACTCGTTATTAATAGCCTCATTGAGTCCATGCCTCAAAGGTGTTCAACGTTGCTGGCCGCCCGTGGAAACCATACCCCCTACTGAAAATGATTTTCTTTGAAGAAAACACCTTTTCTTATTCTTTTTTTCTCATATGCACAAATTGTGTTTTTTTCCTTTTGTACACAAATGCGCAATAAAATGCATTTTTCTGCCAAACATGTGTAATTTATTCTCATATAACCTACTATGTCTGTCGACCATGTATCAATCAGCTAAAAAGTTTCCCAGATACAAAATCCACCTAAAACTGCAATATCCTTTAATTGTTTTGAGCAGTGTATATTGATGGATTAACAAAGGTACAAATGTTTGGCAGCTTTTATTATTTACTGTAACTTCTTTTTCTGTCATGTAAATGTAGAAAATATATATAATATTCCTTAATGCTGATTTTTATTTCTTTAGTAGTAGTGCACAGTGCGTGCAAATTTTTCTGTAGTATTCATTATATCAGTGCACTTTAGTAATATCCTCTTTAGGAAATATAAGAATAAAAATGTACACCATATTTCGAATTTTTAACAATCTAAAATATAACAATGGAAGTTTGTCTGCTGTATTTCTATACAAATCCACAGTTTAGAAGCAAGAATTGGGAAATTTTACGTACACCGTGTATTAAAACACGGCCGAGGTAACTAAAATAATCCGGAAATGCAATAATTTCTAGTTAATGTTTAATTAATAAAAAACAATAATCTAACAGTCATTTCCTATAAAACTTAACCATATTTCGTTATAGTTTGTTGTCAAAAACTTACAACTCCCAATAAAATTATTTCCACAGCAATTAATTTTGAAAGATTTCGGTGTGAAAAATGAATGATACACAACATTTCAAGAAGTAAAAATAAGATATATATATGACGTCATACTTCCAGTATGACAGACATATTCAAAATTTTCTGAATAATACAAGGATTATGAGTATGAGTAAGTACAGAAAGCAGGTTAATATGATGTCATTAGATAAATAAAAAAAACGAATTTGACGTGCTATTTGAAGTTTAACTGACTTTTTCAAATATTTGACAATCAAAGAAGAAGAGTACCAATATGCGACAGTACAGACAGCAAGTGCGAGGCTAACGAAAAAGAAAGGCTACCGCGGTGCATTCCACTTATCTTTTTTTACAGACCGCTAGAGTGACGTGATGCTCTTTTCGTACACCTGCATTGGTGCATTCGATCATCACGTGACTCCCGCGGTCTGTAAAAAAAGATATGCGTAAAGCACCGCGGTAGACTTTCTTTTTCGTTAGCCTCGCAGCAAGTGGATATGACGTCAGCAGTTAATATAACGCCATTTGAATTTGAGGATTGTATTGAATCATGATAAAAACCCGAGTACAGAAATAGTGGCAGATATAAACATGTTGCAGGTCTCTGAATTCGTTTTCACTATATTTAAATGTATTCCATATGTATATGTGTGCGTATCCGTGTATATTAGAATTTCCACAAATTTTTATGTCCCCAGTTTTTATAACCCCTTATTCTTAGCAAAAAATTGAAATAAAGATTTCAGATTTTATAAAAGAAAAATTATTATTTTAATTCCTTAGTTAAAATTGTAAACTGAAATATAATTTATACTTCACTTTTTTATAATATTCTCGCAGTCTTCTGCAAAACTTCTTTTTGCGCAACTGGTGTTTTAAAACCAGATTATTTTACTATAATAAATGATCAATTAACAATAAAATCTGGATGAACCAATAGTATATTTAAATGATATTATGGTACAAGTGCAAAGTATATATACAAAGTTACATTAAATTTTGTTGGAAATTCTGCTTTCAAGAAGAAAATAATGACAAGATATGCGATTTTACATCACTTCTCTCGATGCGTTGCATTAAATGCTCGTATAATTTTGTAAACTGAAATATGATTAAATTCCCGACTATTTCGGCACAGAAATTATTCTCAAAAATTTATATTCCAAAGAAAACAAACATTAAAGAAAATAAAACATTATCACATTTTAAACTATTTATAATAACGATATAACTGTGTATGTGAATTTATCATTTGCGAATATACATTTAACAAATAATGTTATTTATACACAATATTAATGAATTTAGTAGGCGATAATTATAAAACAATACTTAATAAATAGAAATTTTTTGAAAAAGGTCATATTAAATTTGAGAAAAAAATATGTGCTTTTTCTTGTTTTCATTATTTCTCTTTTCAACATATAAAAAGCATTTGCATACTCTAAACGACTTCTGCAATGTGACAAATTTTTCTCAATCTTAAATGGTTATTGAAATATATTGTCACATTTGAGTAAAATTTGGAAGGAATCCTAATGTTTCGAATAAAACGTTTTAGGCATCTGGTCTATACACATTAAAAATAATGCATTTAAATAATGAATACTTTGCAAATAATGCTCAAACAATTTCTTAAGCTAAAAGGAGCAGAAACGAAGAAATGTTTAACCCACGACAACAACTATTATTCTATAAAATATATATCCAAATAGAAACAAGGAATAAAACTTTATAGCCTTCAAATAAACTGTACATGTACATATTATGAAGATGGTTAAGTATAAACATTTGCGGAATGACCATATTTATACACAAAATTTAAAATGAAGTAGGCTAAAGCATTGATGGTGCAATTATTCATGTTTTAATGGAATATTATTATGTTTGTAATGTTGTACTTTGTTGTAGTTTATTTAATTTAACTCACTTTTGTAATTTTTATGCTTAAAATATGCAACTGTCACTGTACAATCGTGTACATGTGTGAAGAATCATTTCTACCAACAATAATAATTTAAACTGTTTCCCCCAAAAAGAAATTTCGTTCTTTTTAGGAACTCCAGGATTAATAACCATTTTCTATTAAAAAAAACAAGCTAATAAATTTAAATATTCATAATATTCATAAGCTATTATTTACAAATTTTCAAATTTTAATTGGAACACAGCACAGGCTAATTTCATAAAGAGGAATAGAGAGCAATTCAAAAAGAAGGTTAAATAAAAATTTGACGAAAAAACAATACATTTTGGTATGATTTAATTAGCTCTATTTTATACTAATATATATATAATTTACATTCTTAAAATAACGTCATTGATGTAACACATTTTTCTTATTCTTAGACAATTATTAAAATATATGATCACATTTGACTAAAGTTTGGAATACATCCTAATGATTCGAATAAAGGGTTTTTCGAAGTAGGAATATACACATTAAAAGTAATTTAGTTAAATAATGAATACTTTTCAAACAATGCTAGACTAATTTCGCAAGCAGAAATGTGTAGAAACGAAATAATATTTAGCACTAGGCAACAGCTGTTATTCCATGAAATTTAATTTCAAATGAAAATATGTAATAAAACTTCATCACATTCAAATAAACTGTGTATATTATGATGATATTTAACTATAAGCATTTACAAAATGACATAATGCCCGGTTTTCGAATGAAATAGGCGAAAACGTTTATGGTGGAATTACTAATTTTATACTGCAGAATTCTCATGTTTATAATGGGGTATAAGGATACAGCTTAATTCAATTAAATTTTTTAAAGGGGGTTTATTCCCAAACATAAAAAAAATAAATAGAGAATTGTTAAAAAACACAAATTTATTTCATTTGAAGAATCCTATTACTCTTTCGATTTATATTTTGCTGATAATTAAACCATTTGCTTATATTTTGAGCATCGTTATGCAGGGTGTCCCATAAATAGCGCCCAAACTCTACGCAGCCAGATTCCTCGTTGAAAGTACATAAAAAATGCCCAAAAGAACTGTACTTGTACGATCCATAGTTTACGAGAAAAATACGAAAAACAAAGTATGACCTCACAGCCGGTGCAAGGAAAAACACTTTATTTGACACATTAACAGAAGTATTTGCGAATTAAAAAGGTAGATGTTCAAAGTGTCCGCCGTGCATACCGAGGCAGGCCTGCATGGCGGTGTACATATACGATGTTTTTTCCTTGCACCGGCTGTGATGTCATACTTTGTTTTTTGTATTTTTCTCGTAAACTATGGATCGTACATGTACAGTTCTTTGGACATTTTTTTATGTACTCCCAACGAGGAATCTGGCTGTGCAGAGTTTGAGCGTTTTTAATAAGACCCGCTAGGTATATTTAAAATTACATTCGTGATCATTTTACAGTTAAATACGACTAAATTTAACAAAATTTAACAAAATAAATAACAGTTTAACAACCTGTATTATCACTATTTTAATCTTGGCGTATTCCTTATATCAATTACATATGAATTTAAATATATGTGTATTATATTATATTCCTCGTTATTTGCGTTAAATTATTGGTAATACAATTAATAATTACCTTAATACTTATGACACTTGCTTTTATTTATAAGAACATAATACACATTTGAATTGTTCGTTTAAAAATAATGGAGACTGTCGTTTTGTTTATCTAAACTCTCCTGCAAATCTAATATTACGCAAACCATTACAGAAATTTTCAATCGAAAAAATAAAGTCCCCATTGGACACAATTAGATATTAGTATATATGTCATGTAAATTTCTGAAAAGCTTTACATTCATATTATTATTTAAAAAATCCACCAGTGGCTGAAAATAAAATGTGTGTGATATGTGTAAATTTATTTTATAATGCGTTATCCTATATCTGAATCCCAGTTTCCATGATCTTTATACCAAACATTTTCTATTTAATAATATTTTAGTTATTTTTTTTTAATCTATAACATTTATCAGCCAAAATTTAATATTTCAATGAAATATATGCTATGATTTGCTTAATGCCTAGGAAACTCAAACATATATCAGCCTGTGTTTATTTTGTACTCATTTTTATTATTTTTAATGTCTAAATTATTTTGCATTACTTTAAAGGTTATTTTAATATTTTATATATTTTAATTCATTTTATTTAGGAAAATGAATACATTTAATAAAGATTAATTTTTTTTAAATAATGAGGGTTTATGTTTTCCTTATTATAGTATGTTAATTTAATGTATGATTAGATTGTGAGAATAATCCGTCACACATTGTAATATGAAAAACAATCAAAAATGAATGCCAGAAATTCTTAAAAAATATTTTCAATTTCAGTTATTTCAGTTATTTCAATACAATTTAACATTTCTAATACATGAACGTTTTTTAGATGTAAAAATTACATAAACACATCTATCTATATTTTTATGTATTTATGGATATATCTATATATGCCTATCTATCTAGCTAGCTATCTCTCTATCTATCTATATATCTATATGTTTCTCTGTTTCTCTCTCTCTCTCTCTCTCTCTCTTTATATATATATATATATCTTTTTTTTAGCAATTTCTTATTAAATGAGTTTTTGAATTTAATAAGCCTCTCTATATTAATTGATTTTTCCACATATCATGTTCGTTACTCAATATTTGTCCATTTGTATTCAATTTTATTTAAATTTGATTCGGTAATTGATCGGGCAATTTGAGTTAATAAATTAAGCTCATGGCTATTATCTCAAACATAAAACAATTACATTTTACTTATATTAGTGGAATATTTCCCTTGAAAAGTGTTCCACTATATAAGTTTCCAATTGCTTCCTGTAATAATTTTTACTTTCTGTATATTGGATTTTTTCTCTACGTATCTTTAAGTATTTTCCCAACTTATTTTAATTTTGAGAATCTTAAATATTTGGATATATTTAAGTATTGTATTGTAATAATCGGTTCATCTATTGTCGATTATTTATGTGGTTTAACGGGATTTTATTACACACACACACACACACACACACATATATATACACATATATATATATATATATATATATATATATATATATAAAGGACAAAGCTGTACATAGTTGTGTTTGTACTGCTTGATGTCGGAGATTGTTCAGTGTGGGGAACCCAAGGACATTTCAAGCATGAATGTTTTGGGGGTGGGAAGTTACTAAACAAATTTAAATTTTCTGAACTTAAAAATTAGACCTCATTAATGTCTGTATTTTCAGTCTAAGTATATGTGGTATTTTAAATGAATTATCATACATATGCAATACTATTTATCCACTTAATACCAAACGTTAACTGGAATAAAGTCAGAGGAAAACGAATGTACCCATTTTTTTCAACAAATTGATTTGTTACACAGTGAAAAAATGTAAAACACAGACGCATTACATTATATTATACACATTCTGTAATAAATAATATGGATTACATGTTACTTTAATATGTTTTTATGTTCCTGAGACATGAACGCCTTTATGTAGGTGGCATTTGTCTCGCATTACCAGCACATAGATGCTGCTAATTCAAGTTGCATGATTTTTTTTTAATTTTGGGACCCTTTAAGGTATTTTACAATACGGCCATTTACATATATGTCTCAGAAATATAGGCACAACCCTGTCATATATCAGAATGCTGAATGTATTTGTGAAACACATAAGAAATCAGCACTTTCTCACTGCGTACTATGTTTCTGTGATATATAATGACATGAATTTTGAAGTTGTTTAAAAGCTTGTTTTTCCTGTTTATTTTATGTGTTTTTGTCAATTAGCTACTCTAGAAATTCTCTCTGATACAATTTATAGATAGAATGGCTAAATAATCTTCAATCGATTACATCTTTTAATTAGCATTGAAAAAAAATCTGTCTCACTTTATGTGAACCGATATAATTTTTATACACATATATATAATACAGAAGATTTTTGTAATGGGGCAAAGTCAAACAAGTAATATATAATAATAAAACAAGCATTTTATGTTTAGAAACCAAGGCCGCGATCCATATACTTCGTAAAATATCCAGATTATCTCACTTCAAGCATCAGCTGGACTTCTGTTTTTAAAATGAATGTTTGTGATGATAGTTTAGCGATATTTGTAACAGCTTTATGTTGTTTTCAGTTAAATGTGATTATATAATGCATTCTGGAAATTTATTTTTTACGTGTCTGAAAACCACTAAGCTGGACAAATTATTACTTAGAATGTAACGGTAGTATGTACTGTATCACTAACGAATTTCACCTCTCGTTCCCTTCGAATCAGATAGTCGTTCGCTGCATACAATTTCACAAATTAGGATGATCGTTGTCTTTCGGAATACTCCGATTGTTGCACTTGGCAAAAAACAATTTGATCTGAAGATTAATCTGTTTCCAACGATATAAACATAGGAGCAATGATTTCGTTCGAACTTGAGAACCCGCCTATAGTTAATGACACAACCGACAGGTTATCTCTTTCGAAAACAATGACATTTTTTTATGTGTGTTGTTATCACATTTCACAAACAGCAAATTAAATGTGTCGAAAAAAGCATTCTAAATTCGTCATTACAGGAAATGAATAGTTTTTAATTTTTAACGCATTTGCTTTTAGTAGACATTCATACAGTCTCCAATTTATCTGTAAAAAATTTAAAAGGCGATAATGAGTATAAGGACAATTTTTTTTTACATATATGAATTCAGAGGTCACAATTAACAAATTTAGTAAAAATGAAAAGTGTTTTACTCCGATCCGTATCCCAGATTTTCAGTCATAAAATTGATAATAGTGTAAATAGAGCCGCTAAATTTTCAATACCCTAACAAAATTTTTGACATGAATGTTTAAAAACTGTTATTTGTTTCAACTTTTAAAATTCAGTGTATCGAAATGCATTTTACACCAAAAACAATTTAAAACCAATATTTATATTAACCAGGTGTAAATAACTACTTTTTTATATTATATTTTACAGTTTAAAAAGAACATTTTTGTTTAGATGCAGTTTGGAAATATATTTATTTAAAATTTAATTAACTCTGTTTCTCAAAGTTCAATATTTAAGGAACTGTCTAATATTTAATACTTATAGTGATATTCTTATAAAATACATTCCAATTTCAATGCTGATACAACGTCCAGTATTATTTTATATTCAGAAATATCTTACAATATATTAATTTGATGTAAAACTCTGAGCTGTTTGTTTAAACATAAATTAAGCAATTTGAGTACTCATACAATTTTCTGAACATTAGAATCAAAAATAGATATATAATGATAAGATAAAGTTGGATAATTTGTGTGAAATGTAATAAATGTGACATAAAATACTGTCAGAGAAACGAAAAAGATGTAGAAAATAAAATATGATATGAGTATATGTGGTTAGATTGCATTTTACTTTACAATATGTGTGAATATAAATATAAGTTAATTTCAGTATATTGGATTTAGTTAAAACATTTAGATATTAGTTTTAAATATATATACGGATTCTGATTTTGAAAATAAAATTATCATCGGCTACTTTTAAGTTGTAAATATAGTGAAATGCAAATACAAAATTTAATAATTCGCACACAATATAATAAAAGTGACATTAGGATAAGGATAAAAAATCGAGAAAAAAAAGTTGTAAAAAAATAAATATAAAATATAATAAAATAATAATAGTAATAGTAAAACTATCTGCAGATTTGGATTGATGATATTTTATTTATAATATGGGTGAGAAACATATATCAGTTAATTTTAGATATTATATATGCATTTTGATCTTGTTACGGGAATAGAAAGTTACTGCTGGCTTTTAGGTTGTAAAATACGAATAATTAAAGTATAACACGAATAATTAAAATGAAATACGAATAATTAAAGAAAATATAGTAAAAATTACTCTAAAACAAACAAAAGTGAATTAAAATCAGAAATGTGATTGAGATTTTAAAAATAAAAAATAAAATACGCTGTTCGCGCGCAGTTAGTTTCATTTGATGCAATAATACCACAGAAAAATTAATATAAGTTAAATTTAGATATTAAACATTCATCGGAATTATTTTCTGTAAATTTCTGTAAAAAAGAATAATATTACATAAACTAGAAAAATTTATTAAAGAAATAATAAAAAAAAATACATAAAATACAGTTACAGAAATTAAATAAATAAAAAATATCATGCGATCTGCAGATGTAGTTAGATAGTATTTCATGTTATCACAGGAGTGAAAAAATATATGCGTAAAATTTCGATATTAAGTATGCAACCTTATTGCCTTATTTCAAATACAAATGCGGATTCTGCTTCTTGAAATCGAAATCTCCAGTTTCTTTCAAATTATAAATAAATCAAAACAAAGGGGAAAAATAAAAGATGTTTAAACACTAATAATGCATAAAAAAGGAAAAAAAAAAGTTAAAAAAATGGGGAAAAGCGATGAAAATCTGATAAAAGTTAAATAAAATACCATAAGAGCTATGATACTGATTAAAAAATGATACCATGCCATCTGCGGATGTTGTTACACGGTATTTTGTTATTTGAAATCAAAGATAAATAAATATAATTTAATTTTAGGTATTAAATATTTATATGTGGACTCTGTTTCTGAAATCTGAAATCGGCGGTTTCAGTTAAGTTTTAAATTAAAAAAAATAAAAAATAAAAAAAAGAATCAAAGAGCGAATATCAAAATACAATAAAAGTCATACAATATACAGTAAAGAAAATTTATGCAGATAAGAAACATAAAATAAGATTTGCAGATGTAATGCGATAGAGCAATAAATGTTTGAGAGCACAATAAAAGTTAAATAAAATACAGTCAGTGATAAGAGAAAGATACAAAATCAAATATAATAATATCTTACACGTGTAATCAGACTATGTTAAATATTATCATTGATAAATAATTAAAAAAAAGTTTCTTGTGGATTTTTAATATGTGTATATTTCCTGAATATTTTTCTTAATTCCAAAGACATTGGTTTGTATTTGATTGTAAATGTAGTCAAATAAAAATATATTTTTATGTTTTATCCGTTGTTGCATTAATTATTTTTTAAATAACTGTAATTCATATATTGCAATTATACTAGGTTACTCAGAACAATTAAAATTAAAAAATGAAAAAAAAAATCTTTTATTATAATGTTACAAAACCAAACCTTATAAGAGATTTACAGCAACTAAAAAAATATTTATTACAGTGGCAGAACCTTCTACTAGGACCGCTATTTGAAGACCACTTTTTTCAAAGAAAAATCTTCTTTTTAGATTTTACTAGAAGTTTTGTAGAAATTTACTCAGAAAATAATTTTGGTTTAAAATGTTACAAAAACTAAGGAAAACTTTTCTCCTTTTCAGAAATACTTGTCTTAAAAAAAAGGGAATCCTGTAATTTTTATTTATCTTCTTATTTTATTTATATACATGGTGTTTACAAAGCACCTCTAACTTTAAAAATCAATAAACCGGAAACGGTGATAGATAGAAGCATGAAGCCAGTGGTATATTTATTAAAAAAATCGTAAGAATCTTATATATAAACCTCAAAATTTAGTTAAAATATCAGTGATAGATGGCGCTGAGAGCGTTAAGAATTCTTCTAAAGAGAGTTCAGAAGCATAGAAAGACTAGCCGTCGAAGATTTCGCCATTGAAATCTGACCGCTATTAATGTATAGTAAAAATAATTCGCATCGGACACGTTGCCTGTCTGTCGAAGTTTTTTGAAAAGCTCGGGAATTGTTTTCCCATCTGGGCCTTTTGCAACTTGAAATCGCGTTTAAAAACTCCTCCTTGTGGCAGTAGGATTCGCATTTAATCGGTAGTACTCCAATACAATAAACACACGTTCCACCACGGTATGCATCACTTTCGGAATTATTTTCACTATACGCTAATATTGGGCAGATTTCAATTGGAAATCTTCGACGGCTAGTCTTTCTATGCTTCTGAACTCTCTTTAGAAAGATTCTTAACGCTCTCAGCGCCATCTATCGGTGCTATTTTTAACTAAATTTTTAGATTTATGTATGCGATTCATACGAATTTTTAATAAACATACCACTGGTTTCATGCTTCTATCTATCACCGTTTCCAGGTTATTGATTTCAGAAATTTTCAAATTGATGTCTCAATTAGTTTTCTTAAAATTCGCTAATTAGTTAAATAATTTCGAATTTGTTCATTTCCGCTTGCAAATCCAACGCGCCAGTTCGTTTCTTTCGCCATTTTGATTTAAAAGATGACATTTTAGAAGCGATGGTTAATGAGAATCTAATTAATATCTAGGCTAATTATCAAAATATTAAAATTCTGAGGCTCAGGTGCACATGGCCAGACCTTGGACTATCCACACCTAAATTTCCAGACTTCTAGGTGGGCTAGATTTTGCTAGCCATCGCCAACAGACACACACACGGACACACACATAGAGCGAAACTTTCTTTTATTAATATAGATATAAAATATTAATATTAATAAATTTGCAATAGAAAGTTTCAAGCATTCTCGCTAAACTATCCGCAGCTCAAGCAAGAACTTAAGAATTGCCAATTTGTAGTGACAAAATTGCCTGTTAGAAGTGTTCTAATTTTTTATTTAATGTTTTTTTAAAAAAATCTTATTATCCAAATTTTTATGAGTATTAAAAAAAATGTTTCCTAAGCATGGGTATAATTTTTGTGTGAAAATATTAATATTTAGCTGAAAAAAAAAAAACAGTAATTCATGAAACACTCGACTTTCATCCAAAGATTTCTAACGAAAAACGTCCCTCTAAAATGTTTCAAATAGATGGTGATGGCGCTCGAGTAGGACAGTTGCATCAGTTCTTCTGCGTTAATGACACTTTCAGTTTCGCGTCGGCAGATGGCGCTACGTGTGCACGGTTATATGTTTGTAACGGCAGAGCCGTGCGACCACTATTAACTTAGAAATCCGTATTTTTGCATCGCTACTCTGGTTTATTTAATTACTTCTGTGAAGAATCGATGCAACCAACCAGTGAACCAACCAAACCAGGAGAATAAAAGCGTATTTTTAATTAGAGTGCTTTGTGCATTTTAATTAATATTTCAGAAAGTAATTAAAATATTAAAATTCTGAAGTAATGTTGCACCAGGAGAGGGTTTGGACTACCTAAATCTAAATTTTCAGCCTTCTAGGTGGGCTAAATTTTCCTAGCCATCGCCTACAGACACACACACACACAGACACACATACAGACACACACACAGAGCGAAACTTTCTTTTATTAGTATAGATTAAACAAAGATACTACACTAGAAGATATGAAGCTTGGGCGAAGTCGTGACTGCGCCATCTATTGCCAGAATTGTGCAAATTGGATTTTTCAGCAAAGGGAATGTACTGCAAAAAAAGTTATCTTAAGGGGCAATATTCGTGTACGCCAAACATGAGGCCAAATGGTTGCAACAAGCTAACTTAACTCTTCGAATTTCGAATGGGGCATCTGCTGTAGAACCCAACTATAGTTTCGACGAAGCGAGAAAATGAAATAAGTTTAACCTATTTATGAAATTATATAGAAAATTTAAGACAAGAAAATAAATTCCCTTTTTATATTAATAAAATAATTTTTAAAGCAATTTACTAGTTCAAGAGTGCACCATTTATACGTCTCTCACTTATGCAGTTGTATTTATTTATATAATTTAGTCATTTATTAAACATTTTCTAGATAGGGAAGACTTATTACTTTTGTATTAATTACTGTATTCCCATTGGGGGGGGGGGATCCCATATTTTCTAATGATTACATATTTCAACAGAAATAATTATTTGATTTAATTTTTACGTTTTTCCCTCCCTTAAAAATAATAATAAATAAAAAATTCTGAAATATACTTTTTTTTATATTATTCTAGTCCAAATTCTGAACTTAGATATGTGCTTTTCCATATTTTTTCTTAATAATTTTCCGTTATTGTTAGATGCAGTATATATATATTTAATGATGATACATTTAGTCAGAAGATTATTTTTAGATCATTTTAATTTCTCATTAGATTATTCTTTATCATTATTATTTTCAAATAATCTTAATTAAAAAAATGTATTATTAGCAAAATCTTGTATTTATATAGTTTATTATTTATCCATTTATTTAAATATTTTGAAATGATTTTAATAATAATAATAATAAATAGACATATTAATTTATATTAAGTATACTTAATATAAATGTAATTTAGTAATATTACAATTTTATTATTATCGTCGCACCGTCATTATACATTAATAAACTGAAATTAATTTTAAATAAATTATACGTTTTTCTTATTCAAGCTTTTTAGTTCGAACCAGATTCATCAAAATAATATAGGTCAATATAAAAATAATAAGTGTACATTTTTCAGTACAAGCCAAAAAAAAGTACTAAGTCTCCTGCTAATCCTAAATACCCTATTCAATCTTTCTCTGCAGAAAAGCGAGCACCGATGGCTGAATGGTTATGATAACAGACAGGAAGTGGCTAAATGAACTAGTTGAGGGTTCTGTCCCCAGCGAAGGTCAGCGCCTTTCGGGATTTTTTTTTTTTTTTTAATTCTTTTTAAATTTCTTATTTATACTTAAAATTTCTTTTCAATTTTAAGATAACGTGTGTATATGTATTCTAATTTTTTTTCTCGTATTTTGCAACAGAAATTGTGCTTCTGCTTCTAATTTCTTTAACTAATGAATATATCTATTCCAGTCTATAAAAAATAAATAATAGTTATAACATTAATGATATTTTTTACCTAGGTGCCTACGATTTAGAAATATGCATTTAACTTTTCTAAATATAATGAAAAATACACCTTGTTAATTTAACGATTCTTTCTAATACAAAAAAGAAAACAAAAACGCGAACATATCCCACTTTTTGATTGACTAGAATTGGCGACTTATCGCTAATAGATTTAATCCGAGTATCCGGGCGAGCGCGCCAATAAGTTCACCCTGTAATGCAACTTTGCTGTATCGCATATCCTTTGCCGAAAGCCGTTTTACATTATGTCTACGGAACTTTCACATCTTCTAGTGTATAGAATCTTTGGATTAAATATTAGACACCAGAAATTTTAAGATAGATTTTTAACTTTGTTCAGCAACATAGTTCACTGGAAAATTTACTGCATTAATATTTCTATATAAATATAGTGGTGGCGAAGAAGTTGATTTATTTATTAAAAGTTAAATAAGTAGTGATGGAAATTTACATCACTATGCAATTAAGGGTTAAACATTTGCCGAACACTGAAGGGTGCTTTCCAAAAGGATAAATGATACGCAGGTGTTAATCATGTAATTATTTTGGAATTTGCAGTTGCTTTTGCATTAAGTGGCGTTTTGAGTACGATGTCCAGGTTTTTAAAGATAAATATTTTTCAAAAACTTTGAATTATTCAAGAAAAGGAATTCTTTAATGACATCACATTTTATAATAAGTAAAAATTCATCAAAATAAATCTGTAAAATTTTAAACATGATAATAAATAAATACTATAATGGAAAAAAAATACAAGTTTATAATAGTTTATAATCTACTATCGTATATCTAGTTTATCTAATGAAACTCATGCTTTCAACATAAAATAAATATACAGCTCTTCTTTATATTAACTATATTAGCGTTAGTATATTTTAACTTTTGTTAATTAATATGTTTTTCAGCACAAAATTTCTTTTGAAAAAATCTAGAAATAAATACGGAAACTTTTCAATGTTATCCAATTCTTACATGAAAAGGGCAATACAAAAACATCATACATATACTGTAACAAATCCGTAAATTCAACAAAGCAAATTTGTGGAAATTCATCGAAAAAGAAGTCAAGTAGCAGAATCAGTCAAACAATTCTTTCTCTGCATAGTAATGAGGGAATAATCTAATCCCTTCATTGATTCTCCTTTCGACAGAATGGTGGTGTCAATTTTTTTTCCCACCTTGTTTATACATAGAAGTACATGCACAGCGCTGTAGAAATATTTGTTACAAATCAAAACTATTAAAACTCCATCTAGAATATGTATATTGATATATCGCATGATATTTATAAGAAATAAAGAAAAAAACCATTTTCGCAGTTATCAACAGATATTAAAACACATAATCCTAATCAATAAAAATATTTTAATGTTACATTTTACAACTTACAAGTTTTAACGTGGATATTTTGTACTTTAATTGATGTATATATTTGAGGTACTTCCTTTATATTTCTTACTACCGTAGAAGGACCGTACTGCCGCTTTATTACGTATCAAAAACAATTAAATTAAATCATCTAATAAAGTAAAAACCAAATATTTCAAATTTTTTCCCGTGATGCGTATAATTTTTAAACATACGTTTTATACTTATTTATTATTATTTTTTTATAATCATGGTACATTTAAGTACGTTTCTAAACTTTAAAAGGGGAGTAAATTGCGACATATAAGGTAAAGCCAGGAGAGATGGCGCGGTCGGAGAGATTGCGCACATAGAGGTTTGGGGGGAAGGCGTTGGGTGAAACCGCAGCAACTCCAGGTAGTTGTAGAACAACAGTAGTGGAGTGTCTACTTGAAAGTGCACGTTGATTGCTTTGTGCGTCTAAGATAAAGTACTGCTATTTTGATTTGTTTTCTCAAAGTAAGTGCTTGATTTTTCATAGCTATTCATCAGAATTTCTATACAATGTCAATAGTACAAAATATTGTAAACTTAAACTATTTCTCATAAGCTACTAATCTAGACTAACAAAGTGAACATCAACGGTTCGTTTTAGAAGCGGTTATGTTTAAGTAAAAGGCCGCGCAATCTCTCCTACCGAAATTGGAGAGTTTGCGCATCTGCTACTTAGGAGAGATGGTGCATTGTTTCCAACAATTTCCATGCTAGGCGAGATTACGCAGCTTATTGGTAAATTTGCATAAAAAAATGAAAAATGAAAATAGACTAATTTTAAGTTAAACGTGTTATTAAGTTACACAATTTTATTTTGTAATCTTATCTGGACTTGCTTTTTCTGATTCTTTATTTTTTTCCTGTAATTAAAATTTTTTTATCGTTTTTAAAATTATTTCCTTTTGTGATTCTTTAAGCATTAAGTTGAAATATTCACTCCCAATACAATAATTATTTTTCACAAAAACCTTACAGCAATGTCATTTAAGTGTAATTATTATTGTTAACAATTTAATTGTAGTTATTATTAGTAACAATCTCTCCTACCCATGTGCGCAATCACACCAACCCTGTAAGGACATATTGCGCAAAATAGTTTTCTTGGTTTTATTACAACTGTTCTATTAAATTGCAACATAACAACAATATAGCAATGGAAATGCATAAAAAACAAATGAAGTAAAAATTATTTATGGATAGTTTAGCAAAAAAAAATATATAGATTTTTTGTTGCTATTCTTTTTGAATTGTACGCAGACTACCCTAGCTTTACCTTATCCTAATTGAATTACCGTGGGTAAATTAAATTAATGCACTTCTACAATGTTTGTAAAATACTTAGGACCCATCTCTATACCCATTTAATAGTCCTATTTTTTAATCTCTAGAATAGAAGACATTATATGATTTTAACAAGTTTTATTCTATATTTTACTTTAAATTTATCATACTCTACGGTCACATTCCTGAGTGATTTGCCTAATTTTATAAAATCCTCAAAACTGACAGATTTTTCATGTTACATTTAAAGTTTTACTAGGTTTAACATAAGTATTATTTGAAACATCTCTTTGAAAGAATGTACACTTCTAGTCAAATAAAGTCACTAGTGTTAAAATATGTTACTTTACCTATTATAAATTTTATTATCTCGAAATAAAATGGTGTATATTATAGTAATGTATATTTACAAATTTAATTGCACTTTTTGCAGACATTTTAATTAAATTTTAATCTTTTCAGGGATAAAAAAAGTCAGTTGATAAAATGTTGAAACTGATGAATGACAAACAAATGAATTTACAAACAAAAGAATTTAAAAATAAATAAATTCATTCTTTTATGCACATTTTAAAAACAAAATTTCATTACAAAAATTCTGGCTGTTCTGTGGCATTTTTGATTTAAAATTATGTAGCATAAAAAGACATAACTCTGAACCTTCGAAAGGTTCAATATAAATTTTAAAATAAATTCAATTAAAAATCACATTTTAAGTTTCTTTCTTTTTCGGAATATGAAAATTTAAATATTTGCATACTATCATTTTTAAATATCCACATCTAAATATATTTTAACACACATATTGAAAAAAATTAAATGTTCTTATACATTCATTTTCTTTTAAACTGCACAGTAAGTAACAAAATCCATATGATAGTTACAATTTCTGTACAAAATAAATCCTATGGCTGGTATGTATCACAGAGAAATATTTTATACTCTTACAATAAATCAATTGTAAGCAAAATGTTTTGATGCAAATGTAAAGCGATTATTAGCAATCCTTTAATAAATCTTTTAGCAACGTAAAAAAAAAATATATATATATATTTTTCTGACTCTGACGATGCAGATTTTTCAACTACACATTATATACACGTTCTATACTCGAAACAGTTTCGAACCTCTTACATCATACATAACCCTATTCCTAAAGGGCCTTGGACAGAATACAAGGTCCAGTTATAATATTTTACAGGGTCATCTATAGTTTTATGAAATTACAACGCAAAAGTACCTTCATTAAATGGTCGTTGACGCCCATCTAAATGCCACTTCACCGAGTTACAACAGGGCCAAACCGTCACTTTTAACTTCCTTTAAGGTTGTTCTCAAATCCAAACTATTTACTTTCTGACAAAGGTTTTATTTCATTTTTGTTCGCAAATGTATCGAATTGATAGGGGCTCTTAATAAGAAACTTTGTAATCAAACTATAATGAATTCGAAGCCGCAGCGGTCGTCGGATGTATAAGCCGCTCGACACCTTCCGAGATCGGGCATGCTACCGTTTCTGTCGTAACTGAAGTAAATGGACCTGTTGTGCTTTTAACTGTCAAACAAGAACTTAAGGCTTTTCCCAAATCCAAACTAGTTTCTTTCTAACATTTTGTTATAATTAATTTTTGTTCCAAACATATCAAATTCAGAAGTGCTCTTAGTAATAATTTTCCATAATTGACGCTTCCCTCTAATCATACAATCTAATCTTTTGTTATTTGTACAATCATGATGGATAAATAACGAATACATATGTTTATCTGCCCAGAACTATTCGACGCAGATAAATAAATCTATTATACTTTTACTGTATTTGTGAAATATATATTTAAGACTTTCATAGCTTTTTCACTATTTTTAGAAACATCGACAATACATCATTTTAACAAGCTTCCCTCTGTATTTTATTTTAAATTTTCATATTCTGCGACAAAATTTATAGAATTGCATGCCTGTCTAAATCACATAGCTTTAAAAATGCCTAACGAATAAATATATTTTTATGTTAGATTTCATACCTTACAAGATTTAACGTGGGTTTTTTCTCAAAAAAAATCATTCTTAGAAGGAATATATACTGTCTGGTCGGATGAAATATACTGCCGCTCTAGTGTTAAAATATTTTACTTTGCATACAACATTTTTTTTCTGAATTAGAGTGAAATATTTGATATGATATATATAAAATAAATTTTCAGTTTTCATTCAGTTCTGGAGACACTTGAAAAAAATTTATATATATTTTTTTGAAAATAAATTTATTAAAAATTACATCTCATGTGTATTGTACTTTCCTAATATAATTGTAGAAGTACATTAATTTAATTTACTCAAGGTAATTTAATTAGGTTATATGCAGCAATTTACTTCCTTTTAAAGGCCAGAAACGTACTTAAATGTATAATGATTATAAAAAAGAAATAATAATAAATAAGTATAAAACGTATAATGAAACATTATACGTTTCACGGAAGTGATTGAACTTTTTAGTTTTTACTTTATTAGATGATTTAATGTGATGGTTTTTTCTACGTACTAAAGAGACAGTACGTTACTACTAAGGTAGTAATAAATATAAAGGCAGTACCTCAAATATAGCAATTAAAGTATAAGATATCCACGTTAAACCTTTTAAGGTATAAAATACTGAAACATTTAATACTCCCATGTACGGTAAATAACCTTGTAAGTTAAATTACTGAAAATTTAACAATCCCATTTATGTTATTTCCAATCCCAAGTAAATTTTAACACATATTTACCAATTTTAAATGTTATACCATACATTCACTTCACAAATATGCAGCACAAATCCTACCATTTATTAGGTGCGTTCGTAATTATATAAATACGTAGCACCTATTGTCGTCGCTTGGTCCGTCCGCATATAACAACGCGAAAACTACCCAACCGAATGGTTTGAAATTTAAGATATATTATCTTTGCAGAATTTTGTCGAGACATTTCAAATTTTATAAAAATCGAATCAAAACTTTAGGAGATATTAATAAAAAATATTTATTAAGAAATATGAATTTTTTTTAAAAAAATCAGTGCTTTCTTGTTATAGGAGCTTACGAAATTTAATCGTCAAGCGTCCGAGATATTTATTTTATGACAGAAATTAATCTGCAGACGATATAATTCATTTCGCAGAATTAAAAATCATCAAGATCTGAATATTTATATAACTAGCTATAGTACGAACGCACCTCATTTGTCACGTTTGACGTACAAATCCATTTAAATTGTATGTGGAGCATTTTGTTGTAAGGATTCATCTTCGTAGCGTAAATATAGAATAACTGATGTGGCAAATGCAAAGTGTCCTAAGGGTCTGGGTTCCCTCCGAGTAAAGTTATAGATTTCAATGTTTATAAATATGTATATTGTGTTTATTTTTTTATCACTTCTTGTACATTTCATCATAGTTATATTGTCCAGACATTGTACTCGGGGTATTTTAAAAGATTTTACGAGTAAGTCACAGAGAATGAATGGGGCATAAAGATTTCCCAAGAGTGGCAACCTCGAACCTAAGGAAGAGTTACCGGAAATTTAGAAAAGAAATATTCATTAAGTAAATCCAGTCATTCCTCTCGGAATGTCTTGTTTAACATTCACGTTGACCCATCCACAGAAAATTTCTGATCGAAATTACTTTTTAAATAAAATATATCATAGCGGTTGTAAATGAGGGCAAGACATTTTGATTGACCGAAACAATTACTAACCTTTTATATCATACATAACCCTCGGCTTAATGTGCCATGGAAAGAATACAGGGTCTGGATATAGAATTTTATAGTGTTTTCTATAGATTTGTAAAACTACAGCGTAAAATCCCGTTGTACTAAATGGTCTTTGACCTAAACGATCCTTTAATGTTTTACAACAGTGTCAATCCTTTCCTCACACCTTGTCTGTCGACTTCCCTTAAATCTGTTCAAAAATCCAAACTGGTTACTTTTTAACGCATTTTTTATTTTATTACAGCGTAATATACCGTTGCACTAAACGGTCTTTGACCTAAACGATCCTTTAATGTTTTACAACAGTGTCAATCCTTTCCTCACACCTTGTCTGTCAACTTCCCTTAAATCTGTTCACAAATCGAAACTGGTTACTTTTTAACGCATTTTTTATTTCATTACAGCTTAATATACCGTTGTACTAAACGGTCTTTGACATAAATGATCCTTTAATGTTTTACAACAGTGTCAATCCTTTCCTCACACCTTGTCTGTCAACTTCCCTTAAATCTGTTCACAAATCCAAACTGGTTACTTTTTAACGCATTTTTTATTTCATTACAGCGTAATATATCGTTTCACTAAACGGTCTTTGACCTAAATGATCCTTTAATGTTTTACAACAGTGTCAATCCTTTCCTCACACCTTGTCTGTCAACTTCCCTTAAATCTGTTCACAATTCCAAACTGGTTACTTTTTAACGCATTTTTTATTTCATTACAGCGTAATATATCGTTGTACGAAACGGTCTTTGACCTAAATGATCCTTTAATGTTTTACAACAGCGTCAATCCTTTCCTCTCACCTTGTCTGTCGACTTCGCTTAAATCTGTTCACAATTCCAAACTGGTTACTTTTTAACGCATTTTTTATTTCATTACAGCGTAATATACTGTTGTACTAAACGGTCTTTGACCTAAATGATCCTTTAATATTTTACAACAGCGTCAATCCTTTCCTCTCACCTTGTCTGTCGACTTCTCTTAAATCTGTTCACAAATCAAACTGGTTACTTTCTAACGCATTTTTTATTTCATATTTTTGTACTCAAATGTATGACATTGATTGGCGCTTTTAATAAAAAACTGTCATATATATTTTCGATAAACACAGTATATTTTTCAGAAAATGCGTGACGTTTTCAATTGAATTTCCAGACATAACAGTGCAGGAAGAAAAAAAAACTATCGTATTGAAAGATAACAATTAATTATAACTCAAGATTTAATTCATTTAGCGAAAAAAAATTCACACATTACTTCAATAATCTCGCCAGCAAGTATCATGCATTTATGTTTAAAAATCACTCAGAAAATGTGTCAGAAAGTTTCGAGCTGTTGAACGGTGAAATATATTGTTTTGAGAATCGACTTAATGTTCCTTATCAGTCACATCTGATTTATCCCTCTTCAACGTTAATTCTAGAATGCATTCATAAATTTCAAATTTCTCATTAGAAATTTAAAATCTGTATAATTCTTTCGCATGTTCTTTAAAGGTGTTTATTTGATTTTCGCTTGAAAAACTTTTTCTAAAATATATACTACTTAATTTTACATTACAAGGGTATTTCGTTAACAAATGTTTGCGGGGATCGGGGCAAGAGAGTACTAAACCACATTTGTAAACTTCTGAGATATATCAATTTGACAGTTAGATCAAATACTGAAATCATAATGTATAACATAAAAGTTTTTTTTTGCCAATTTTTTAGTAACATTTGAGATATTCTGAATAACAATATGGCACTACTTAAATGATATTAGATTACTGTTACGTCCTTTGTAAAACTAGAATTGATAAAAGGTATCAAAACTTTTACGTTTTGTTTTGTAATCCTGATGATGAGCAAAATTTTGCTCGAAAGCGCTCGGTTGTATATGTAAAATGAAATTTTGTATATGGAGCCAAAAAACTTTCAGTAAAATATTTATGAAATGGTATGTATATGTTTTTAGGACATTTGAATTGTTTTTTAACTAGTATTTGTAGCATAATGTGAATATATATTCAAAGAGTAACTCAAGCTTTTGATTAAATAATATGTAGGATATTATAATTTAAAATAATAAGCAACAGATTACAGTGTCAGATTTATTTCACCAAAATTGTAGCTTTGCACTTTGTTGCTCCGACCCCCTCATTTGTTCTATCATTTCATTAACTGTTTTAATGTCAATCAAACAAGATGATTGAAATGCATTATTCAATTCTGACACAATCACAAAACACATTTTAACTCAAAGTCTGCGTGTTTTTTTTTTTTTTCAAAAACTTTACATTGAGTAAAAACGGCATATTTTATATAATGAAAAAAAATTAGAGGTTGACATTAAGCTTTCCCATGTTTATAGAAAAATAAATATGTATACTGTTCCACAAAATAATTTTACTCTATATGAATTATAGAGATCCTAGAGATTTTTGATGCAAACCGTTAAAATTTGAAGTTTTTCGAAATAAAGTAATGAATTATGTTTGGGGTTTTCTTCTTTCTTTTTGTTTCATACTATAAATTTTTAAATATTTTCAGATGGCTTAATTTTTCAGTTTTCTGGCCAGTAAATATTCGATCAGGTGATTTTCTTAATTTTTCAATTTCGTACTGGATACGTGCATAGTATCCAGCACTACAGCACTAGCTTTACAGTAAATTACTAAAACAAAATTAGCACGTGACACTTTTTGAAAAATAGTTAACAGTGGTAAAAACTCACAGAAGCAATTTGACTTTCTAAAAGTTTTACCGAATAAGCATTTCAATATTTAGGTATAATATAAATAACAAAATAATGCCTTTTTCATTGGTTAGGTTTTCTTATGGAAAGTTAATTATTATAGTAAGGGCATATATCAGTTTAACGGTAGCTTTAATGATAAGATTTTGTACCTTTATTTCATGTATCTTATTATTTTTATTTTCAGATTTTTTTATTAATAGTTTCTCTTCAAACCTTATTCATTACATCCTGATTATTATATTTTATGATCGATGTAATTATGAATGAATAAAAACATTATTTATGACACGGAAAATATTCACATTTATTTTGAAGATAAACTTTATTACAAATGTTGCGCGAAAACTTGTAGCAACAAAAATATTTTTTCACTTTCCATTTTAGGTTTTCATTAATTTAAATACGTTATATAACAATCTAGAAATAATACTTTTAGATTATATGAAAAATATTACAGCAGAAGCGTTATTTTATTTTATAATACATATAAAATATGTAGGCATATATTTGAAGGTATTCCCGCTCTTCTTATGGGTTTTTGTATTTTTGTGTCTTGCAATTGTAACAATTGTAAACAATTGTAAACAATTGTAACTTAAATTTGGCTTATCCAAAATTTTCATATTTAATAAAAAGATTCTGCCATTCAATAAGGCAAATGATACTTTTCTTTATTATTGACATTCAAAAGTAAGCACTCTTAAAAAATCTGAAAATGTATGCATAAATCTACGTTATCGAATCGAACAAAAACTACACAACTGAATGTGGGAAAGACGTGTCACAAAAATTATTCAATAATCTTCCGATAGCGCTCTTCTATCATAGAATTGAAAATGACGTAACGAGGATATCATATTATCTTTATTGGAAAACATTTATATAAAAATGACAATGTCAGTTAAAATTTCTATTTGTGAATCTTAAATTGTTACTACAAAAATGTGCATTCTATTATTCCTTCGTGCTACATGGAAAATATATTCTTTAATAAAAGGGAAACATGAAATGTCATATAAAACTATAAAAGGAATGATTGGACAAAAATGTCCGTTAAAAGCGATAATCAATAAAAAATGTCTGAAAAATTTTAAGTACTTTTAACCATTTATTCTCAAAATAACTAATATGGACTGATGCGAACGTGATAATAATAGTGACTTTTTTTTAATTTTTCGTGACATGTTTTCTTATATATGTACTATATATATATATATGGGTGTGTGTGTGTAATTTGCACGGGATGCATAACAATTTGAAAAATAATGCAATGAAATCCTAGTTCGGATTAGACAGACTTAAGTGTTAAAAATGTAGATTAAATTAAAACTGTTTTTCATTAAAATTCAATACTAGTAAAGATGGTCAAGTAACAAGATTAAAGTCACTAACAGTAATTTTCTTTATTCTATCACGCAAAAGGATTAATCTTAAAGCAAGGTTAAATTAAACTATGATAAACTTTCACTAAGTAACAATTTTAATACATTTACTGAAGTACTACACACAAAATTAAAAAAATATCACTTCTAGAATTAAGAATGCCTTCAATCCAGTTCAACTTTGTAGAGAGGTTTAAAAAAGAGGTCTTATCATTGGCTGGTATGCCAATCAATTTCTAGACACATCCGAGAGTTGAACATCTAAGTCATTTGGATATTTTACATTCTTACATACACATTAAAACAACCCACTTTCCAAACATATATTTCCAAAAACATCTTTTTTATGTAAAAACTCACATATCGCTAGCCATCAATCGATATTTTGAAAAATGATGCGAGTTCATAGGAGAGGATAGTTAATCTATGCACACTTATTTACGAAGAAAACATGTCCACGTGCATACAGAATGTTCAATTGTATGAAGACATTGCTTATAGTAATACTGCTATAATCGTACTTTTTGCTTCATTCGTTTTCTGTGAAAGCCTTTCTTCTAATATTATTTATAATACCTTTGATAAAGTCGTGAGCAAATCCATAAAAAAAAATGAAAACAACCTCTGCAGCATTGTAAACACATGCTACATGTTTTCGTTCATATTCCTTGAAATCACTTCGGATTTATCTCATTTCATTAAAAACTGCATGTTAATTTTAGATACACACAGAGAAATCTGCGATTTAAATGAAAATGAATAAGTCAGAAATTTTTCAATGAAACATTAAAAAAGTCGATAGTTAATTTTCAAAATTAAATTTTCAGTACTAAATTAATTGATAGTAAATTGAACCAAATAATTGTTAATGCCTTATTTAAGTCTATAATGTTCCTATTTTATTAAATTTGCATAATCACGAAAAAATACATAAGTGATACTTTCTTTTAATTATCGAAACAATTTCATTAAGAATGTGTTTTCAAAATTTTCTAATAGTCGCTGAGAATATTTTACACGTTCATAATTCTTTAATTTTATGCTGCAATGTTTAACAATTTTCAAAGTTTCTTCAAAGAATAAGTAAATGTTTATTCTCATGAATATTCACACGTAAACATAAAGACGATTTACTCATTTTACTAACTATGTGTATAATCTAAGAAATTAAAGAAATATCTGTATTCCGTCTTTAAAGCAATCAAACTAAGTAAATATTAATAGAAAGCGTTAAAAGGAATATATTTCTACGTGAAAGTTTCAGGTTTAAAAATATGTTAAGCGCAACTGTTTATAATGAATATCAAAAATCAATGATTTTATATATGCAGGGTGTTACCAGCGCAGAAAGTGTGCAGAACTGAAACCTTCGTTATGAGTTCATAAATGTTGTCAAAAGAACCATATTTCATAAACGTATAGTTTTCGAGAAAATGCAACAGAAAAAGTAAAGTGTCACATACTCCCTAGCAGGATATATGGCATTATCATTACACTGACTGAAAGTAAAGTACATATCGCAATACCCACAGACGGAATGCATTATCAATATGCAAAGATTGTCAATAATTTCAAGCTGCCGCCTTTAAAAGCAAACAGAACGGCGGCTATTCATGCAGTTCATTTCCATATTAGACAAATGCCTCCCGCCCATCTCTTATTATTTTTGTCCTCTTTTACAAGACAAAGTGGTTAAATTTTTATGTTTTAACGTATTTTCCGTTAAATAATGTTTCATGCGGTTTACAATATTTTGAGGTTCAATAAACTTATTTTCAGAAATCCGGATGTGATGTGGTACGGTTTAGTTTAGGCTTTTTTCACGGAAACTATGGATTTTAGATGTATGGTTCTTTGAACAATTTTTATGTATCCTGAGCGAAGCGTTTTATTCTTCGGAGTTTGTGTGGTGGTATCCGAACACCTCATATACTGTTCTCGTAAAGTGTTTTTACAAAATCAGACCTATGATAGAATTTATCAAGATGAACTATATATATATATTCAGGAGACATAGGATCACAATTCGCTTACTCATATAAAGAAAGAAGAAATCAGTGTACGTAGCCCCAAGCTGAACCCGTATTTCCGTACATAAATTTAAAAAAATGAAGATAATTTCCCGAAATTTCCAAAACATATCATTGTTTTGTGCGATATGTGATGTAATCACTGGAAATTATGTAAATATCCATAATCTAAGCAACTCTGAACTACATACACCATTGTTCAGAATATACAAATAGAAAACAACGGATCTTCCGTACTATTTAATTAACAAAGTATCACAGAGATATGGAGAAGTGCATTTGTGTAACAATTGCGTCTTCTGTCAGAATGCAGTTTTTCAAAAAGAAGTCGACTATATATTATAAATTGCATCAAAATTTCCATTTTGCAAATAGAACGCTCTCTTATGACAAACATAATATAGTTCCTCAGATCAAATAGGCACGGAAAAATGTGTAGTTTATATAAGATTCTTAAGAATTCAGATATTTTCAGAGGAAAGTATGTTAGGGATTTATTCATATTTTTCTGAGAATTTAATTTAGATCTTGCAAAGAAAAGTGCTAAAAATACTGAATTACTTTTCAGTTAAATTATACAGAAAACATAAATAGTGAAAGTAGTAAACAATAAACAGTTGATGATTTCAAGGGGTTTTACAGATGCACAACAACTCCATTTCCTGTATATGAGTAGGTGAGTAACACATCTTTTAGGAGCCCTGAAATATAGTCTAACCGTAGCACAATATATTTACTACAATAAAAAAAATTAAAAAGATAGAAATTAAAAGGTGAAGAAAGGTCTTCAGCACACAGAGACAGAAGACGAAATGAATAACACAAGATAAAAAACTCAATTTAAGCGGACTGTTAGAACAAGCGACCAATCAAATTATAGGAAAGGCTACGTAGGCGGGACTTTGTTGACAAGCATCAGGAAGCCAGAAATAATATGAATTGAGAAAAATAATGATAATTTTTAAATCATAAGCACGAAAAGTAATACGTATTTATTTATTTAAGTTTATATGGACCTGCTCTCCTGTACGCGTATATATGCTTATATGAATACTTAAATAAATCATGGTAGCATTTAATATATATTTTTTTAATTTTATACCATAATCATTGTATTTACACAGGGAGGAACATGTTAGATTCGTTTATGATTCTGATTTCTTCCTTGGATTATTATTTTATTCTAATAAACACGTGATAAATAGGATATAATTACTTTCAGAAATTATAATATTCAAAAATTTAAAACTCCATAAGCGATAAATTAAAAGACAATAATAAGATATTGAAGTATTAAAAACGAAAGTTTTAATGATCATTTAGAGTAAAATATTATAATTATTACCCATTTCAAAGGTGAAATATTTTATGGATATGAACGTCAGGGTTATTAATTCTTCAATGAGCCATAGCATATATATAGGATTATAGTCGTCATGCTTCATAGAATTTAATTATAGTCAGAATAAATTAATAATTTTCTTCCTGAGTTACGCATACAAAGAAATCATGCTATTTTGAAATGTAACGCCCTGCCGAAAATAGTGTTACATCTAAAATCTAAACTGACGTTAAAATTCTAAAATTCTCATTTTTTAAATAAAATATTGAATGGAAATTTGAATATTATTAAACAGTAATTTTAAGAGTATATTTCTTTAACAGGTGCTAAAAAATATACTACGAAAATTATTGTTTAAACATATTAGTTCAGAAAAACAATAACCTCACTAAGGACCTTTATATCAATGATGATGCCCATATAGCAATAATTATGATCTTTGAAGCTTAAGATTTCAGGTATGTTTATATCGGCATAATATAGGGAGAGTACTTCAGAAAAACGTAAACACACTTTGACTGATTATAACTACAGTTTTTATTCACAAATAGTTAAAATTTAAATTTCAAAATAATCAACATAAAAGGTATAACTTTCGCTACCAACGTGGATGTTCAAAATTATTATCGTTCTGGTTAATACACTGCATATAACGGTGGGCTATTGATTAACAAACTTCAACAAACATTTTATTTGGTATTAAGGTTCATTCTTTCTCAATTGCGGTTCCGGAAGATTGTCCATGAACATCCATTCCTTTCAAAAGTATCTTTTATCCGATGAAAGTCACCGAAGTAAGTAGCTTGGTATTTTCTTCTGCAACATTTTCATATTTACAATAGTATTTTAAAATAAAATTTCTGTTTTCAAAAGATAATTTTGGTTTACTCATTATTTCCAATTATTGCACTTTGAAAAGAAAGAAAAATTACAAAGATATTACTCGTTAAACAGGGTATGTATACATTTTAACTACGAACCCGGTATATATATATATATATATATATATATATATTCGTAATAAAACCTGTCATATTCTAATGAAAACTGTTTTTTATTAAACATAAGCTATGATAAAGATAACTTAAACTACTGAGATATCACAATATATTAAATGTCTCATTTTTAGCTCACAGGCTATCAAAGCCAGAGAGCTAATGTGCCCACCGGTTCTGCATGTACGTACGTATGTATGTACGAGGGTTGTAAATTAAATAGTGGCAACTTAACCTTGAAACTCGCAGAAGGGCGGGCATGCGCAAATAGGATATGGGAGCGGTGGGGTGGCGCTGTTGTCGATGTGTAGAGTGCAAAAAACAGTCGATTTACTTAGAAGGGTAGTTCTTGTGTGGCGTTAAAGTGAGGAGTTTCGTTTCGATCGCTCTAAAGCATGTTTTCAAAAGGTTATCAGCGGTCGTGGCTTAAAATCGAGTTTGCCCGTGGCAAAAATGCAACAGAATGCTATCTAGGATTAGTGGAAGCCTATGGCACAAATGCTTTGCCGTATAGGACAGTAGCACGATGGGTTCAAGCATTTCGTTCGGGTCGGAATGACACTGCGGATTTGCAACGCCCAGGTCGGCCCTCCATTCCTCAAGAGCAGATTGACATCCTAAGCGATATCCTTTCCATAGACCGCCGATGGACTGTCCGAGAATTATCCTTAGAGGTTGGTCTGAGTCATCTGTACTCCACGCAGTAGGGCGCTCGGTAGCTCACATCAACGATCAACACCTCGCCACTGGTCTACAACGGCTTCCCGACATTTGGCAAAAGGTTATAATCTTTGCTGGTGATTACATAGAAGGAATGTAATGCAATTGTACTTATAAGTTCATTAAAAATTGATTTATACTTATGTTGCCATTACTTAATTTACAGCCCTCGTATATACGTATGTATGTATGTACGTAACTCGATAACTCTTGATAGAAATAACCGTTTTGCTTAAAATTTTGTTTATAGGTTCATTGTGATAAGGCGCTTCCCCGATTTGTTTTTGGGGTTCATTGATTAAGTATAAAGGGAGGAACGGGGGCGAACCCCTTAATTTAGATAGATGGGATTTTCATTCAGAATTATCAGATTTTCTTCAAACTTTGTATATAGGTTCGTTGTGATAAAGCGCTTCCCTGATTAGTTTTGGGGGTTCATTGGTTAAGTATACAGGGTATACGGGGGCTAACCCCCCCTTAATTTAGATAAATGGGTTTTCATGCAGACTTATCCGATTTGCTTCAATTTGTGTATATATGTTCCTAGTAATAAGTCGCTTCTCTGATTGGTTTTGGGGTTTCATTGGTTAATTATAAATGGGGAACGGGAGGTGACCTTCTATTCTTTGTTTTTCGAAGGGCTTATTTCAAATTCTTTGAAATAATAGTATAGTATACAATTAGTGTGAATAGCCTCTGAGCTCAATGCTCTCAGTTTAACTTGGCAGTTTTCTTTTTACTTAAGTCAGTTTATTCGATTGCGACCACAAGTTCAAGAAAAGGTTAGCCATATATTCAAGTTAGTTTATCATCATGAATAATAATAAAACAATGCAGACGAAACGACGTAAAATTTTAATTGTTCAATTAATATTAGTAAGTTTATTTTTACTTGTGATTTCTAAAGTATCAGAATTTCCAACTTTTGCGATTTTTTCTATTTTTATTGAACTAATACGGTAATTGAACTAATACAGGTTTCGTTTCAAAATTAGTTAATTTTCATTAGAAATTTCGTTTTTAAAAGAATTGATTTTCTATGGCTTATTTACGTAACAGTTACCCTTCGTGTATTCCATGAATTATTTTAAAAATATTCATCTATTTATGACGTAAAATTAATAAATGATTTCTATATTTTTTAAATAGTAAATTCATAGTAAACTAAGTAGCGATTTATAAATATTCATTTGAGGTTTTCTAGAGGTGTATTTAATCATTTTACTGTAACAAGATTTAACAATTTCAATGCATTTTCACATTGCAATGGCTAAGGACTTTAATTAATGTCTAATTAATTCCAAAAGATTATTTCTAAAAATAACTGCAGATTAGAACTGAATAATTTTCAATACGTCAAAATAAATTTTACGTGTAATTTCAATTGATTCGTCTATCTTAATTTTTATTACAAGCTCAGAGTAAATGGCATATTATTTCTAGAATTTTTTTTTTTTTAAATAAATACAGTGTAGAATAATTTTTATGTACAGTGTTTAATAAGATGTTTAAATAATTGTTCTTTATTGCGTTCTACTGTTACACATCAGACAAAATTCAAAGCAAGAATAAATCAAAATTTAGCTTATCATATGTTAGATAAAAATGTTTTAGTAGTAAAAGTTCCACACTAAGAATATCTGTACCAGATAAGAAGGGAATCATTTGCTGCTGTGGATATATGAACAGACCCACTGCAATACAGTACATTTTTGACGATGAAGGCGGATATATTGAGAATTCCTTGTAAACACATTAAACGCTCATGCAAACAGATATTGGGGATTAAAATGCATAAACCTTCTCAACAGTTATCTAAATGCTATCGCTCGCTTTTCGTAAGAAATAAAAACTATTTAAATTATAAGTAGCACATAATTTGACATACTTGTCATTTGCATTAAATGTCGTCACATTCCGAGCAGTATAATGAACTCAGTGGGTAACTTATACTTAGATAAGATGAAAAAGACAAAATTTAACATTCTATTTATAAGGTTTCGCCCTTCTACACTGGTCGGTTTCTCCAACCGGACTTTGAATCAAACGAAATATATGGATGAATTTGACCTTGTTTTTAAAAACAATATGAACCTTTACCTGACGTGTATTTCGGAATGCAGAAAAACGATACGAACTTCATTGCGCTACTATATTTTCTAATGTGACAGAAAAAAGTTTGTCTGTTCAGAACCAAGTCCCTTAGTAGATCATTTGCGGTAGAATTTCTTAAAGAACAATTGAGCGATATGCGATATACTAAAACCATCCCTGAAAAATTATCTAACAATGCAGGTTTCCTCACAATTCGTCCATTAGAATTATTTAAAAAGCTAATCTTTCATAATTGTGTTTACCAGATTATAGAACTTTCCTCATAATTTTATAACTGAGCAACGTAGAACTATATGTTATATACTAAAGCCTTCCTTGGAAAATTATCTAACTAACAGTGCAAGTTTCATAGGAATTCATTTAGCAGAATCTGTTAAAACAGCTAACCTTTCATAATCGAGTTAATCTGATTATAGAACTTTCCCCATAATTCTATAAATGAACAACGTAGAATGATAAACAATATACTAAAACCTTCCTTGAAAAGTTATTTAACTAACAGTGCAAATCCGTTCAAAATCCATTCAACAGAGCTCAAGTTATAAGCAGCCGGAATGAAATACGCATGTGCCTTATATATGCATAGCAGATTTGTGTCTAATAATAATGAGGTATAAGTTTTCTACAAATTAATGTTTGAGTAGTGGTAAATTAGCAATGTACGTAAACTTTTGTTCATATCTTCGAAATCATAAAAAAATTGACTCAACGTTAACAAGATAATATTACACTGTAATAAAATTCCGTTGATTCTAGTACATGTAATCAACGGAATTTTATTACAGTGTAATATCCGTATTTTTTCATCGATGAATTTATTTCGTGTACGTGTCAGAAATTTGTGAATATGGCTTTAAAAATATACTTGTCTGATAATAGTGCTAAAATTCTAGTTAAATATTTTTTTTCGCTAAAACTTTATTTAATTTTAATTTTTTTAAACTCTAAAATGAATTTTCGTATTTTGCCAGTGCAATTACTGGATTTGTAGGGTTTTTTTTTCTTTTGCCGAGTAATAAGAAAAAAAACTGACAACTTTAGAGAAAATCAAAATTTAGCACTATCTGTCCAATATATTCGGAATTGATGCTAATTGATAAATTAACGCAATTACCAACTTCAGGAAAAAAATCCGTAGAGATGTGGAACTTGGAATATACGGACTTTTTTTTCAGTAAATATTTGAGAATTACTTAGAAATATTATTACTTTACATATTTAAATCTGTCAATACTTGCAAGTTATATAATTTTACAAAAAAAAAACTAATAAAATCACTTGTTAACTTTAAATTAAATTGTACACTGTTAAAAATTCCCATTCAGTGTTGAACCATTTGATCCGTAGATAGCTCGGGTAATCTTTGGACTGTATATTTAGGTAAAAAAACTAAGATGATCACTTAATAGAAACTTGAATTAAAACTTAACAACTAATATTTATTTACAAGGAGAACAAAAAGGACTGGCAGCGGTTGGTGCACTGCGCTTAAGTCTAAAAGAATACATCTCTACTGATGGGAATCCGCTCCGCGCATCCTCCAGACTTGAGCGCTTGGCAACGCCCCCTGGATAACAAAATGTTCTACGGAGGAAACACTCCCCCGGGGATTGAAATGCAAATTTCAATATACATTCACATATAAATTTGCAAAAATTATCATATAAGAAAAAATTATAAGATATAACAACTTACATACACAATAATAATACAATCATCAATGCACTATAATTCTACATTACATACAGAAATAATATATACCTTAAAAAATGCTGAAAGAAAGAAAGGAAATCTGTTACTGAACTGGTAATATACAGACATCTCTGACATTTCTCTTATAAATTCGCCCGTCTGGTAACCGTAAGTTTACGGTTCGTATTATATTGTCCCTTCCCTTAAAAATTTCAACTATCCTTCCAACCTGCCATTTGGTGGAAGGTAAATTTTCCTGCTTTATTAGTACTAAAGTTCCTTTCTGTACATCATCCTTTTTAAATTTCCATTTCCCCCTCTGCTGCAGATTATTTAAATAATCGCGCTTCCAAGCCTTCCAAATTTGCTGACTAAATTTGGTGATTCTCTGCAATTTTGCTAATCTATTTTCATTAATGTTATCTAATCGTGGTTCGGAGATTGGAGTGATAGGTCTACCGATTAAAACATGAGAGGGTGTCAAGGTTTCAAAATTTTCGAAATCTGGGGACAGCGGAGTAAGGGGACGGGAGTTCAAAACTCTCTCAATTTCCGCTAGTATAGTAAGAAACTCTTCTAAGGTTAATTTTTGATCACCTATTACCCGTTTTAAATGAAACTTGAATGATTTTACAGCCGCCTCCCAGAGGCCACCAAAATTCGGGGATTTGGGAGGAATAAATTCCCATTTGATACCTTCATGGGTTAAAAAATTACACAATTCCTCATCTGGGAAAATAATCAGTTTATGCAATTTTTTCAACTCGATGTCAGCTCCGATGAACGTTTTTGCATTATCCGATAGGATTTTTACACATTTCCCTCTTCTGCCAAAGAAACGTTTTAGACTAGCTATAAAAGCCTGAGTTGTGAGATCTGAAACAAAGTCCAGGTGTATTGCTTTGGTGCATAAGCATACATAAAAAACGACATAAATTTTATTCAATACACCCTTCTTTTGATTTTTAAATTTAATAGAAAATGGGCCACAGTAATCCACACCTGTCACCGATAATACAAAATTTGGTGTCACACGTTCTCCCGGCAGATCAGCCATCAATTGGGAGCTGACAACAAGTTTATTCTTGAAGCATGTCACACATTTGTGAACAAGACTTCGGCAATTATTCCTGCCATTAAGTGGCCAAAATTTTTGTCTTACATGGAAAAGCAACGCTTGTGGGCCTAAATGAAAGTATTTGAGATTGAAGTAATTTAAAATAATATCCGTTAACTTATGACTGGCAAGCAAAACAATTGGAAACTTTGAGTTAAGCGGCAAATCTGCATGTGCTAAACGGCCGCCAACTCTAATTAATCCATCCTCTCCTACAAATACGTTTAAGGAATATAATCTACTTTTATTGTGAACAGGCTTACCTTTTTCGAGACATTTTAATTCTTCCCTAAATTCCCCCTTTTGTGCTGACCGAATTAGAAACGATTCAGCCTCTCTCACCTCGTCGAGGGATAGTGGCCCACTTCTTCTCTTCAATCTATTACGACAGTTGAGGGTGAATCTAAAAATAAAACTCATTATACGAATTAATTTTACAAAATTATTAGTATGTGCACAAATATAGTCAATTAACAGTTTTTCGTGAGAAATAGTTAATGTAACAAAGTCATCATTAATAATGTTCACGGAGTCTCTTTTTAGTTCGTTTATATATATGTCCTTCTTAGGAATCACTAAAGTATGGTCGTTGTTACACAGATCTAAGTTTTTCAAAAACTCTGGTTCAGTCCACCATTTGGAATTCTGAACGAGAAGGTCACACTTGACACCTCTTGTTAGCAAATCTGCAGGATCCTCGGACCCTGCACAGTGAAACCACCTGGATGGGTCTGTCAGAGCTTGGATTTCCTTTACACGGTTCGACACAAATGACATCCACCTGTTTGCGGCGCCTTTGATCCAGTACAAAACAATCTGCGAATCTGTCCACAAATACATAAACGATGGTCCCTTGTGATCTAGTACCGTTTTTACTTCACAAGTTAAGCGTGCAGCAAGTAATGCTGCTAGAAGTTCAAGTCTAGGAAGTGCCACTTTTTTCAATGGTGTCACTCTGGATTTTGATGTAATCAAATTTAAGTAAGATTCACTTAGTGAATCAATTTGTAGATACACGGAAGCACCGTATGCCTTTGGACTGGCATCGGCAAAGGTATGCAAAGTTAGGGTGTAATTGCAGTCATCGGGAAACTGAAAAATGTTCCTTTGAATTTTTAGATTTCTCAACTGGGGAAGTTCGGAACACCATTGTTTCCACGTCTGTGTAATATCGGAGGGCAGTTCTTCATCCCATGTTAAATTCCTACTCCACAGTTCTTGCAATAAACATTTAATTCGTATTGTATACGGAGAAATTAGACCCAGAGGGGGTCAAATATTCTACCTGCAACTTGTAATACAAAACGTTTTGTATTTTTTGCGTTACGCAAAAATTCAAGCAAATTATCAATATCTATCAAAAGTATATCTTGCTTGGGTTGCCACGATATTCCCAAAACATTATGTATTGTAGTATCCTCAAAAGGTTGTGGTATAGTACTAAATCCACGATTATCCCATATTTCCATTAACAGTTTGTTATTCGAAATCCACTTCCGTAAATTCATGCTAGTTTCCTTCATTATTTTATGAGATTGTTCCGAAATGTTCACCGCATCTTCGACTGTGTCTCTCCCGGTTATTAAGTCATCCACATAAATACAATTGTGGAGTACTTCTGTCGTTATTGGATATTCCTTTTCAAATTTGTTAAGATGGTGCTTAATTGAAAATGGGCTTGAGTTCAAGCCAAATGTTAGGCGTAAAAATCTGTAGACGATGACATTAAATGCGTCACTGTCAACAGGATTCTTATCTATAAACAAGAATCTCTGCACATCCCTGTCCTTTTCGTTTATGGCAATTTGTAGAAAAGCCTTCTCTATATCTGCTAGAAAAGCAATTTTGTTTAGTCTGAAGAAAATCAATAAATGAAAAATATTAGGATTTAAATTAGTTCCTGCGTCAAGACAGTCATTCAAAGACAATTGTCCTGCTTCATGGGAACTTGCGTCAAAAACTATTCGGCATTTAGTATAAACACTATCTTCTCTAAATACTGTATGGTGTGGTAAGTAAAAAACTGGTTTATCTGAAGGGTTTTCTAAATTAGGTACACTTTCAATTATATTCATCTCTAAATACTCATTCAATATATTGCGATATTGTTCGTATAACTTTGTATCATTTTTCATTCTTTTTATAAGACCTGTGAGTAGCCCTTCGGCGGTTTTATAATTATTTTCTAAATGGTTCCAATCCCTTGTCCAAGGGAGACTGATTTCATATCTGTTATTTTCAAAACGCACAGTTTCATGATATTTTTCTACAATTTTCTCGTTTTTAACACTGTTTGGGTCATCTTTAATTCCCAACATCTCTAAGTTCCAAAAGGTTTTCAAATCTAATTCATCTTGATTTTCTATTAAATGACACGTAAATTTACTTTCATTTCTATCTTGTATTGTTCCACCCGCGATTCATCCTAAATGAGAGTTTTGTAAAATTAAAGAAGTTTTAGGAATTTTTATTTGACCAGCTAATAACAATTCGCAATATACATCTACTCCTAATAACACTTGAATTCGCTGAGGTTAAAAAAATCTTGGGTTCGCGTAGGTTAAATTCTGTGGTAAGTGCAGATTAGAAATGTCTACGGCGCTTGAAGGGGATAAATCAGTGATTTTAGGAACAAAAAACATGTTAGATAATTTTTTAAAACTTCTATCTTTGTTGAAAATTTCTACGTTTATTCTGTTTTTAATTTTACAGACAGAATCATTTAACCCAGTAATTAATGACTTAACTTTATATTTTTGCAACCCTAACATATCTGCTACAGAAAACGTGACCAATGAGACATTACTGGTAGTATCAAGAATCGCAATACAAGGAAAAAAGAATCATTACTTCCCCTTAAATAAATCACAGCTGTCGAAATCAACCCATTATAACTGGTGCCAGACAAATTTTGATCATAATTGTTTTGACAGCTCAATGTTAACGCATTTGTGGTGGGTTCTACTGAATTAGAATTTACGTTGTCTTCCGTTTTCAACTGCGGTTCATTTGCAATACAATTAACTTACCTATTTTCATAAGCAGGTTTCGAAAAATTAGCTCCATGAAGAGAACTATGATGATTGGAGTAACAAATCTTACACTTATTATGTAATTTTTTACATCGATTAACAGCGTGAGATAACGATAAACAGTTATAACATAACTTCAACTTTCTTATTCGGTTCAATTTCTCTTGAACCGATAAATCTAAATACCTTCGACATCGAAATATCATATGAGGTTGTTTACATAATGCGCAATTAAATTTGTCATTCTGTAATACTAAACTTTTTTGTTTCTGAGTAATTTCATACGTAGGTTTCGTAACGGTGTTGCTTTTTTGTAGGTTTTCGAGAGCTTGAGCCCTTTTCAGTAAAAAATCAATAAAAATATTCCATTCAGGGAAGTCGTTACAGTTAAGACTCATTTCAAATGCCTTTCTGACTCATCATCGATTCTTTGTAACACAAAATACATTAAAATTGATTCCGATAAGTTATTATTTTCTAGTCCTAATTGTTTCAGAGCCCTCAAATGACTCAATAAATTATCTACCAGATTGCGTATTTCTTTCGAATTTTCAATTTTTATTTTGTTGTTACTTAATAACTCTGAAATATGAGAATTTGAATTAACCGTTTGTTTTCAAATCGTTTTTTCAAAGCTTCGAATAAGGAAGCATAAGAATCATCAATATTTTGTAATTGTTTCACAGGGCCTGTTAAAGCCGATTGTAAATAATATAATTTTTCAGCATCATTTAATTCATCGTTGCTATCAATCAAGGTGGTGAATTGTAGTTTAAATTTAAACCACTCTGTGTAACGACCCGAAAATTGGGGTAAATTAATTGACGGCAATTTAATTTTTGACTCATTAGAATCAATTCTACCATTATTATTTTGACTAGCTGGCTTCGCCCGCCATCGGGCCCCTAATTTACATCGGTGCCTCGAAACTTTTGTATTCTCCGGTTCGCATCCCCCTCGATCCGAACGAACCTCCGACCCGGGTCCCCGCTGCCTTCGGCACCGGATGATCCCTTAAAGGATTTGCACATCGAATAGTATAAACCTCTAACTGAACGAATCTCCAACCTTGGTCCCCGCTGCCTTCGGCACCGGATAATCCCTTAAATTGCACATAGAATAGTATAAACCTCTAACTGAACGAACCTCCGGCTCGGGTCCCCGCTGCCTGCGGCACCGTATAGCAGTCGTGCTGCGCACGCGTTGCAGTATACGTTAGTTCCACCTTCCGCCACCAAGTGGCGCAATCCATTTATATGATCATAACTGAAATCGTTAAGACTTTCGATGTCTATATCCCGTCGTTTTCATGCCCGTAGAACCGAAGATAGGAAAGCGCCCCCTGGTGGTAAAAAAACGAAATAAAATCGGTAAGCTCTATCGATGTCGAGTCGAATGAGCCATACCCGTCGTGATCCTTCCCATAGAAACAGAGATAGGAAAACGCCCCCTGGTGGTGAGAGTCGGAGCAAAAATCGATAAGCTGTAGTATCCTCTACCGACGTTGAGGCGAATGAGCCATACCCCGTCGTGATCCGGGCCATAGAAACAGAGATAAGTAAACGCTCCCTGGTGGTGAAAAACGAACTAAAACCGATAAGCTCTAGTCGAATAGTATAAACCTATCACTGAACGAACCTCCGGTTCGGGTCCCCGCTGCCTACGGGATCGTATAGCGTTCGTGCTGCGCACGCGCTGCAGTATACGTTAGTTCCACCTTCCACCACTAGGTGGCGCAAACTGTTTATACGATCATAACTGAAATCGTGGAGGCTTTCGATGTCGAGTCAAATGAGCCATACCCCGTCGTAATCCGGGCCATAGAAACAGAGATAATAAAACGCCCCCTGGTGGTGAAAAACGAACTAAAACCGATAAGCTCTAGTATCCTCTATCGATGTCGAGTCGATTGAGCCAAACCGCGCAAATATGTCCTAATTACAGCAACCGTCCCGATTCGATAACGGGCGAAGCCCGCTATTCCTTATCATATTATCTGGTTGCGACTCTAAAAGAAAAACGTAAAGTACTCGTCATGCAGTTTTTGGACGTGGCCTACTTCTTAAAATCGTAATATATAGCGGGCGCTGTGATGGAAATCTTTCTTTTACGTTAATTATACGAATGTTGATTAATTATACAATTAAATAATATATCGGCTCGTAATGGTGATATGAGAATAATTTTTAGATATTCTGAAAGCAGAATCAATTTTGCATCGTCCTGTAAAAGTTAGGAATTACTGCGCCCCTTAGATTCGGAGATGGGGCGCCCCTCTGAAAAAACCCAGCTGAACGTCACGTGACCTCCGTATAAAAAATGCTCCTCGCCTCTTGAAAATCGATCCAGACGATCGTCTGGGCGCGTGTCTGCCTTCTCGCATTCCCGGCACGGAAAGAAATGAAAAATCATTTTTTATTGATCGATTTTTAAAGGATTTTTTCGGTTCTAATTGTAGTACGGAAATGATTTTTCGAATTTATGAAACCGGACGCTGCCCTGCTTCCATCCGTACGACTTCCGAATTTCTGGCCCCCCGACTTCCGGAGATACGGGTCGGACCTGCACTGCTTAAAATAAAACCGGCTTAAATTGCTCCCTGGGAACCCGCTGCCTTTTCCTTCCCCATCCCAAGAGAGACCGGCAACACCTTTCGGAGGCGAAAATTTGTGGTTTTCCTTTCTTTTCCTAGTTCGGTTTCGGTCGGTAATTAAAACAGTTTCGTCGATTAATAACTCCCCGGGTCCAGGTCGGACACCGACCCGACCGAAACTTGAGCACCGCGCCTTTTTCCCGAATTTTTCGGTCCGCGTCCGCCGTCGGTGCGTCGATTAGTGCCGGAGCCTTTGCGTGTACAGAGGGGAATGCAGAGACAGACAGAAACACACACAGACGTATACGAACATTAATAATAATAGACTAGCTGGCTTCGCCCGCCAGCGGGCCCCTAATTTACATCGGTGCCTCGAATTGTAGAAAATCTCCAATCTTGTAAAACCTCAAACCGGACGAACCGCCGACCCAGGTCCCCGCTGCCTTCGGCACCGGGTATACCGGTCGTGCTACGCACGCACCGAGTAATCCCTTAATTAGCACATTGAATTGTACAAACCTCTAACCGAACGAACCTCCTTGACTTTCTGAACTAAAATACCATAAATTTAGGACATTATGAACTTATAGTACTTCGAAAATATTTTATATTTAACTTTCAATTTGCAAAAAATTGTTATTTTTTACCTTTTATATTTTATTATTGTTATGTAATTATATTCATTGTTTCAAATCTAATAAACAGGCGCCTCCTGCGGTGGGGGTTGGAACGGATGGGTGCTATCGGTGCCGGGTAGCGTTTATTTTTCCCCTCGTGGACTTATTGTTCCTATACCTCACGGGTGGCTGTCCACGAGTGTGTGATTTCGGTCCCCGCTGCCTTCGGCATCGTATACCAGTCGTGCTACGCACGCACCGGGTAATCCCTTAATTAGCACATTGAATTGTACAAACCTCTAACCGAACGAACCTCCGACCCTGGTCCCCGCTGCCTTCGGCACCGTATACCGGTCGTGCTGCGCACGCACCGGATAATCCCTTAAATTGCACATAGAATAGTATAAACCTCTAACTGAACGAACCTCCGGCTCGGGTCCCCGTTGCCTGCGGCACCGTATAGCAGTCGTTCCGACCCTGGTCCCCGCTGCCTTCGGCACCGTATGACGGTCGTGCTACGCATGCACCGGATAATCCCTTAAATTGCACATGGAATAGTATAAACCTCTAACTGAACGAACCTGCGGCTCGGGTCCCCGCTGCCTGCGGCACCGTATAGCAGTCGTGCTGCGCACGCGCTGCAGTATACGTTAGTTCCACCTTCCGCCACCAGGTGGCGCAATCTGTTTATATGATCATAACTGAAATCGTTAAGACTTTCGATGTCTAGTCGAATGAGCCATACCCCGTCGTTTTCATGCCCGTAGAACCGAAGATAGGAAAGCGCCCCCTAGTGGTGAAAAAACGAAATAAAATCGGTAAGCTCTATCGATGTCGAGTCGAATTGATTTAGACTACCTGAGTTCTAGTTCAAAGACAGGGACCTGTAGAAAAACTTAAAAAAAAAAAAAAATCGATAACGGGCGAAGCCTGCTTTTCCCTATCATAATATCTGGATAGGGGGTCCTTATTACTTTAATTATGATGTTTGGAATCAGTTTGGTGGACATCCGTAACATAGTTTCTTAGTTATAGAAACGGACCACAGTTAAAAGAAAAAAGCGGGGGGGGGGGGGGTGTTGGCGATGACACTGCTTTTCCTCAAACAACTTATGTAGACTACCTGAGTTCTAGTTCAAAGACAGTGAGCTGTAGAAAAACTTAAAACTATATTAAAAAAAAAAAAAAAAAAAAAAAAAAAAAAAAAAAAATCCATAACGGGCGAAGCCCGCTTTTTCCTATCATAATATATGGTTGCCACTCTAAAACAAAAACTGAAAATACTCGTAATGCAGTTTTTAGACGCGGCCTACTTCTTAAAATCGTAATATCTAGCCGGCACTGTAATGGAAATCTTTCTTTTGCTTTAATTATACAAATAACGATGATTAATTATACAATAAAATAATATATCGGCTCCTAATGAAGATATGAGAATAATTTTTAGATATTCTGAAAGCAGAATCCATTTTGAGTCGCCCTGTCAAAGTTTGAAATTAATGCGCCCCTTAGATTCGGAAATGCCCCCCCCCCCCTCTGAAAAAACGCAGTTGACTATTTTATCTCTTTCAGAAATGACTTATCCACAGACGATTTGTCTCCGTTGAATGTTGAAATAAAAAAGCAGCTGTCTCTTCGGAATAGAAATAAATTCATTTGCCGTGTCCTTAATGAGTTTTAATTGATATCTTGAAAAATTACTGGTCGATTTTTACGAATTTTTTTTTGTTGAATTCGCGATTTTTTTATACACGTGTTAGCAAATTTTCGCGAATGTAGAGTCATTATTTCCACTTGTTTCAAAAAGGACTGGGGCGATTCGATCTCTGATCTGTGGACACTGCATTCTTTACGGCAACCTCTTTTTACGTCTGGGGTCGATGTTGGATGTCTGGTCAGTTTTTGGCCGAAATAAAGAAAAGTTACGGTCCGAATTTCAAAAAATTTGACGTTTTGCAACGACAAAAATCGGCCGCGTGTGTACCCCGATTTTCGGATCGATACCTCCGGTACATTTTTTTTTATTCGATGATGCGTTAAAAAGCGACGATTTGGATGTCTGCGATTATCAAAACGGAAGGCGAACTTTTCGCTGTTTTGACTTCTCTTCCAACTTCGGTTTCGGTCGGTAATTAAAACACTTTCGCTCATTAATAACTCCCCGGGTCCGGGTCGGAATCCCGACCCGATCGAAACTTGAGCGTCGCGCCTTTTTTGCGAATTTTTCGGTCCGCGTCCGCCGTCGGTGCGTCGATTAGTCCAGGAGCCTTTGCGGGTACAAAGGCGGAGTGCACAGACACACACACACACACACACACAGACGTTTACCGCGCTTAATATTAGTGATTTTCAACATTAGAAACACTAGGCTTTATTAAATCAAGAAGACTTACTTCGAGAGCTTCTAACAGTTCTTCTATCTCCATCAAGGAATTTTCAAATTCCGGTAAATCATCTTCCGAAATTATAGAATACGACTCGTTGCGTAATTCATCTGTCTTCTTATTTAATGTCTGAAGAGCATTTAACTTTAGTTCTAATTCTTTCTGGCCAAGTTTTGATTTTATAGCGTTTGATATTCGTGTAACTTGGCCGCGTATATTTCCGCGTTTCCGATTGAGCACCACAGTACCTGAAATAGTAGCCATTACAATATTATCTATAATTACGTACAAAAAATCCAAGGGCCATGATTCTTCACAGTGTTCTAAATGAGCGCTGCGGCTCGGAGGACCAAAACATGATCCGTAGATAGCTCGGGTAATCTTTGGACTGTATATTTAGGTAAAAAACTAAGATGATCACTTCACACTTAATAGAAACTTGAATTAAAACTTAACAACTAATATTTATTTACAAAGAGAACAAGAAGGACTGGCAGCGGTTGGTGCACTGCGCTTACGTCTCAAAGAATACATCTCAAGAATACATCAATTTATGACAATGCTCATACATTTTTATGGCGACAATCTGAAGCATTTGCTTCGAAACTGAAACCAAATAAATTACATACATATATATATATTTTAACTTAATGACACAATTCATATCAATGTCAGAAGTTAAACTGTCTGAAAACGCAAATCTAATTTGAAACAATCTGTTTAAGGCATTTTGTCTGCAGACAATTTAACTATTATTGCACATCTTAAATTTTTACAATTACGAAAATAAAAATGTATGTGGCTTCAATTTCAAAATAAATGCTTCAAATTTTCTTCCAACAAATGTATGAAAATTGCTTACATTTAAAGTATAGTTTTTCAAACTTAAGTGAATGGTTGCCCCAAAATGAATATTTATTTGTTCAGCTTTAAAACCCAGTGTCTTTGATCGAAAAACTTTATTTCGTAAACCGAAATTATTATTTAACAAGATAATAGAAATTCAGTACTCAGACTTCGGCTGAATATTAAATTTCTGGCATTTCTAATGCAGTAAATCAAGTATTAAGTAAACATATATCTGACTCCTCCTTTCCCCTCTTAAGTAACAAGTTCCAAAGGCTACACGATTTTTTCATACCAATAATACATTGATTTGAATTTTGCCATTAAGTTAAAAATATATATATGTATGTAATTTATTTGGCTTCAGTTTCGATGCAAATGCTTCGGATTGTCGCCATAAAACTGGCGGGAATCCATTCTGCGCATCCTCCAGACTTGAGCGCTCGGCAACGCCCCCTGGATAACAAAATGTTCTACGGAGGAAACACCATTATATGATTCGGAAAAAGCACCAAATAATGGTTCAATTTATATTTCAAAAAGTCTCTTTTTGGTGAATATTTGAGAATGGTTCAACCTTTTACCATCCTATGGTGACACGTTGCGACCAATCACAGATCATCCGTCATTGAATCTGACGTGTAAGCGTAGGATAACAGCAATCACAAGATAATTTTATTTTGTCTCATTTAATCTTAACGATAAGGATTTATTTATATTCCTGAACTATATTTTGTGTATAAAGTACACTCTATTGCCAAAGGTGACCGGTCACTTGCAACTTTAGACGTTTTGTTAACTATCTAGAAAAATACATGAGGAATTAACCTAAAACTGCAGGTGTGTAAACAGTATAGTATAGGTTATATATTTCCGTGAAGATTGTTTCCCGAAACCCCATAGGGGACTGTCAACAAATTGAAAAAGAAAACGAATATCTTTTGGATAACCCTGTAAAAACTAATGTAGCAAAAGCGTTCAAACTAGAGATCATAAATAAGTGGCTTATTGTAATAGACTGTGACCCTTTTTATGAAGATAGCATGTATACTCGTAGAGAAATTAAGATTTTTATAAAAACAGTCCCAAATTTCGCCAGTTTTTTGCTTATAATTTGCAGAGTTCTGAATATAAAAAAATGTTCTTTTCAGAAAATATGACAAACAACATTGTACATAATACTCTGCAATCAGAATTGAAAAATAATCAAAATTGGATGAAAAACGAGTAGGTTTACTAAAAAATGTTTCACTGCGCATGCGTGAATGCAATCAAAATATAATATGCATGATGTATTAGCTAAGTATATAGAGCAAGTTTTGTGAAAGTCTGAAAATCATAGCTTGAAAATTCTGAAAATTATCGTCGATAGAATAAGCTCGAAATCCGTTGTTCCCAAAAGGAAGCAAAAATATGAGGGGTTGTATCAAATATCTGTTGATTAGTTCCAAGATAGCGTACACAATATTGCACTTACTACTATATTTGATACAACCCCTCATCTTTTTGCTTCCTTTTGGGAACAACGGATTTCGAGCTTATTCTATCGACGATAATTTTCAGAATTTTTAAGCTATGATTTTGCGACTTTCACAAAAGTTGCTCTATATACTTAGCTAATACATTATGCATATTATATTTTGATTGCATTTGCGCAAGCGCAGTGAAACATTTTTTAGTAAACCTACTCATTTTTCATCCAATTATTATTATTTTTCAATTCTAATTGCAGAATATTATGTACAATATTGTTTGTCATATTTCCTGAAAAGAACTTTTTTTATATTAAGAACTCTGCAAATTATAAGCAAAATACTTGGCAAAATTTGGAACTGTTTTTATAAAAATCTTAATTTTTCTACGAGTATACATGTTATCCTCATAAAAATTAACACAGTATATCACAATAAGCCACTTATTAATAATCTCTAGTTTGAAAGCTTTTGCTACATTAGTTTTTACAGGGTTATCCAAAAGATATTCGTTCTTTTTCAATTTGTTGACAGTCCCCTCTGGGGTTTCGGGAAACAATCTTCACGGAAATATATAACCTATACTATACTGTTTACACACCTGCTGTTTCAGGTCAATTCCTCATGTATTTTTCGAGATAGTTAACAAAACGTCTAAAATCGCAAGTGACCGGTCACCTTTGGCAATATAGTGTATATTTCCTTATTAATCGTTAACTATATTTCATTTTTGTGTAATGCTGATAAAATGTCATTTTACAAAGGGTCTGTAAGATCATTAAGTCACATTGTATCATAGATGTAAAACTATGACGACTAGTTGAGTAATATGTGGATATGTTGTTGGATTTATATCTTTTCAATTCTTATATCTTTCGTACCATATATTAATTTTAGTATTTCCGTTCTGGATTAAGCACTGATATTTTGAATTAGGCTTTGCTAAGTTGCTAAGCGTGAAGTTAATATCAGGTTATGAATTGGAATCGTCAAAAATTGGAATAATCGTTTACCTTTTAACGTGCATTTGAAATGTGTTCTATTAGCATGTTGCTTGATGACACGTATGTTACCCAGTTAATATTGAAATTAGAGAAAAATGAAATTCTCTCATTTCAAAAGTAAACTAAAACAATAAAATGTTAGAATTTTCAGAAATTGTGATATGAATGTAATATCCAATCGTCGAACTTACATATTTGATGGTGATACGAGCTTGTTTTAATTACCACCAGAACTTTCCCAATTCATTAATCCAGCATATACACTTATCATTTTGATTTTAGTTGTTCTCAATCAAATATATATACTTCTAGTCGTTATTTTTTCTGACAATAGGGAGATTAGGGGATCTGAGCAATGCTTACGTCAGATCATACATTTTTATGGCGACAATCCGAAGCATTTGCATCGAAACTGAAGCCAAATAAATTACATACATATATATATTTTTAACTTAATGGCAAAATTCAAATCAATGTATTATTGGTATGAAAAAATCGTGTAGCCTTTGGAACTTGTTACTTAAGAGGGGAAAGGAGGAGTCAGATATATGTTTACGTAATACTTGATTTACTGCATTAGAAATGCCAGAAATTTAATATTCAGCCGAAGTCTGAGTACTGAATTTCTATTATCTTGTTAAATAATAATTTCGGTTTACGAAATAAAGTTTTTCGATCAAATACACTGGGTTTTAAAGCTGAACAAGTAAATATTCATTTTGGGGCAACCATTCACTTAAGTTTGAAAAACTATACTTTAAATGTAAGCAATTTTCATACATTTGTTGGAAGAAAATTTGAAGCATTTATTTTGAAATTGAAGCCACATACATTTTTATTTTCGTAATTGTAAAAATTTAAGATGTGCAATAATAGTTAAATTGTCTGCAGACAAAATGCCTTAAACAGATTGTTTCAAATTAGATTTGCGTTTTCAGACAGTTTAACTTCTGACATTGATATGAATTGTGTCATTAAGTTAAAATATATATATATGTATGTAATTTATTTGGTTTCAGTTTCGAAGCAAATGCTTCAGATTGTCGCCATAAAAATGTATGAGCATTGTCATAAATTGATTTTATGGTTCAACCTATTTCCCATGTATTGTTCAATCTAAATTTAGTTTATGGTTCAACGTATTCCCAAAGTATAGTTCAAACAAAATTCAGTTTATGGTTCAACGTACTCCCAAACGACTGTTCAAATTATTACCAAACCACCGTTAAACGTATTACAAAACCACTGTTTAACCTATTACCAAAATATAATAGAACTTATTACCAAACTATGGCTAAACTTAGTACCAAACCATGGTTCAACCTATTAGTAAATCATGGTTCAAAGTATAACCAAACTATGGTTCAAACATAGCACCAAAGATTGGAGAAAAGTTTTACCATCCTATGGTGGTAGCTACACTTGTACCATGTTTTGGTGAAACGTTACCCGACATTTTTAACAGTGTAATTACTGCTTAAAGTTATAGAAAACATAACACAAAATGCTCAAAAATACCTTTTAATATAGATGGCAACTGTTTCATGCGCTCAAACGCCGACTTCTTCAGATCAAAATGAGAAAACGAACATTCTAGCAAAGTTTGTGAAAATGATGAACTTAAATCTCGAGATCACATGTCCAATGTAAGCAGTTGCTTAAATTGGTCAAACTGGAAAACGTGTTTATCATTTTCAAGAACTTTGCGAGAACATATTGTTTATCATTTTGATCTAAAGAAGTTGCCGTTTGAGCGCATGAAACATATCTATATTAAAAGTTTTTTTAAGCATTTTGTGTTATTATTTTTTTATCCCTTTAAGCAGTAATTACATTTTAATTTATATTATTTTGATTAAACGAACATAATTAAACCTGTTATGAAATATGTATTTTGAAAATGTCAGTTTAGTTGGGTTATAACTTATATTTATACTTACTTACCTTTGACATCTCTATAGATGGACAATAATAAATTGTCAATACAATGCCAGAATTTTTAATAGGATATTGCCAATTCATTAAATGGCAGAATACTTCTAATTTTTTCTATATTTATAAATAATTTATACGTATAATATTAGTCACATGAAGCATACTATTTAATAACATTTCATATTATTACTAGTTCTCGTGAATACATCTTGCGTGACAGTAAGCTAGGTATTCTATTTGCTTTGTCAAAAGAGATGTCATAATATTATGACTAACTTTAGCTAGAGTAGAATAAATGTAGTATTTTCGTTGACCTGATTTTATTATGTTACGTAAAGATTGTTTCACTTATTATTTAACATAGCTCACATCGCTAGCAGTTTTAATATATTTAATTTATTTAAGTACATATTTATTTATTAAACTAATATATATATATATATATATATATATATATATATATATAATTCAAACTCAAATTATATATATATAAACCAACCACACTTCATAAACTGAAGTCAAATAACAATAATTAACATAAACTTAAAAATAAAACCAAGTTAAACTAGAACTCCAAATTAACTAAACTAAAAATGACAAAATAAAAAATTACAATCAGGGAAAAACAAACCAGAAGACAGGCGGCATGGCTAACGATATGAATAGCAGGGCTAAAATTCGTTTTTATGAATGCAACGCCTCCCCCCTTTACCTATCAAGACCAAATTATTCAAACAAATCGAATACAAAATATCACTCAACGAAATATTTCCCTATCTCATCATTCAACGGATCCAGACCCCCGTTATCCTTTAAAATAAATTCATATCAGTTCGATATTTACTTCCTTTGATAAAATTAAACGTCATTCTATTTACGTAAAATCACTTAACATATAGAAATGAGTTTGGTAAAATTGCATTATGAAGACACCACATTGCTTATTTTACAATAAATTAAATGAATACATAATGATAAAATTTTCAGTCGAATAGCTCAAAATACAAACACAAAAATTGTGAATTTTAAATATAAATGTTTAGATGTGTGATGAAATATAGCGCGAATATTGAGACATTAGTTTTTTTGTGTCATCATACAACGATGAAACAAAATGTTATTTAAAAAACGAAGATAAATATTTATTTTCCATTATGTTATACTTTATTGCTACAAATAAGCTTTATTTTTTAAAACGATACATCTTTCACATATTTCTTCTTAAAAACATGTATAAAAGTCTCACGAATCTATATAGTTGTTTATGTTTTACATTCGGAAACAGAGAAACTTTTTTTAGAATCTGTTTTATTTTTTACTTAAAAGTAAGGATACTTAATGTTCCAAAACAAAGTAATCTAAGTTTTAAAGGATTTTCTGCTACGGTGTTTTTCAAATAACCCGAATAAACAGATTAACTATAACCCAAATCCAAAAATAATCTTATTTCCTTGAGGTTTGTACTTGAAACTACAGGACTAGCTTTTTGAAATTATATTATTATATTCCGTGTTATGTAACAGACGTTTGCAGGTACTAAAATCTTTTAATGTGACCTGATAATATCAAACTAATTTTATTCTAATAAATATTCTTTTAATGTACAAGTTGTGCTAAAGCCACATTAAAACGTTTTAACCCTTTAACGGATAAAGCATTTCAATTGCTAAAATAATGAAATAAATGATTGACACCGGAAATTATGAACAAATTTATTTCTATATACATATAAAAAAAATAAGCGATATTTCACTTATATAATAAATAGAAAACATTTCTATTAAAATTCTGCTGTCATTGTGGAATTTCGTAATTAAATTTTTGTGGTTTCCTAGGGAAACCAATGAACGTTAAAGGGTTAAAATGTTTATACTTGACAAAATGTTATTATCTGCACGATAATGTTTTTAACTTAGGAAAGTATAATATAACAACAAGCGAAAATATTCAATAACCTCTTCCGAGTTACACATGATTCCAAAAAGCGTTTTTTATCTTTCGAAACATGAGAAACTAATATATTCTCGAGATTTAAAAAGGCATTTATGAAACCAAAAATATTTTTGCTGCCACTTTATATTTGGTAATGTTTGGTAATGCATCTGGTAATTTATAACATCCCAAAACCGATATTCCGGTTTGAGAAAGATGATCAACACATTATAAAATCTACTTGAAAAGGTTTATGAAAATCAGTGTTATAAAAAAAAAAAACTTGTTTTTTATAATTTTTTTCATAAATCTCGAAAATATATGGGTTTCTGTGTTTCTAAAGATAAAGAACGACTATACGTATCCTTGGCAACTTGGAAGAGGTTACTGTATATTTCCGTTCCTGGTTATGTTACATTTTTGTAAATGAAAATATTCGTCTTTTAATACAGTGTGCGTAGAATGTTATTTTAATTCTAATATATCACTCAACTATTCTTTAATTGAATAAGTAATATATCTGTTACGAAGAAAGTTCATATGCCTTGTATTCTATCTATAACTAACTTTATTCATTGTTTTAGGGCGATTATCACTGCTGAAAATGAAATGCAAAATTAATTATAACTCCTTGTGTGTTGTAGTGTGCAGGAGGTTAAAGTGACGTTGTATGTCGTCTCAAGTTTACCGCAGAGTTGCGCGCTCATGATGTCATTTACATCTTGTTCTGCGATTACAGCCTTACTGACATATATGAGCGCGAGGTGCCAAACTGGGTATCGCCCCCGTAACTCTATAGCAGAACATTGGGCCGTTATTTCAAGGATCCGTGTTTGATTCCCGACTTGGGCATTTTTCACTCTGCCGGTTTACGCTTAGTTAGCAAGGTAAAAATTCACATTTATACAATAGTTAATTTTATTATTATAACTTTATTTATTTCTTCAATAATTGTTAATTATAATGGCAGAATTTTATACTTTATTTGTTTATGAATGATTGTATTGTATAGCACCATTGTAAATTTATCAGAACGTGAAATCCTTACTCAAAGTTATCTTAATTCATATATTTTTTTAAATATATAATACAAATTCTGATTTTAAATGATATGATGAATTTGTAAAATTATGACATTTAATATTTTTGAAATTTTGCTGATGATAAAAATACTACAATGTACTTTTTAAATAGTAGAGTAGTTCTATTTTATGGTCATAAGAAACCGAAATACTTATAAGAACACTTGTCTAATATTTCAACAAATAGCCATCCTAATACGTAAGTAACAGGTAAGTGTTTCAAAGGAAAATAATCTATAATAATATTAGATACTGATATCCCAGATATGAATAACAATCTAAATGCAATATAAATTTATTTTTTTATGGATAATGATTTTCAGATTTTAGGATTGTCATAAGTTTCATTTGATTAAACAAAATAGTTTACGTGATATTAATTACGTTAAAATTCAAAATCTTTTACAATACTAATACTTAGGAATACATTTTTACTGCATGAAACATTTAAATGCTTTATACTATAATCCATGAATTATCTTAATTAGTATTCTTTATAAGTACTTTATACCAATTAATTACAAAATTAATTAGAGCTCCTTGTGTGTAATAATTGTATTATTTATGAGCATGATCTCATCAACCTGGGCTCGCCCAGGCGGTAATTAATGCCTCGCGGGAATTCCTTTGGTGAGTGACAACCCAGCCAGGCGTGACTATGCGCTTTGGGACCAGATTTCTTCGAGGTCCCGGGTTGGCCAGAAGCACCTCCAGCTCTTTTGTAGTGATATGATATGTGTAGTGATATGATGTGTAGTGATATGATATGTTTTAAAGTTAAGAGTTTGTTTTTGTTGTACTAACTCTTTTTATTTCAGGTCCACTACGAGATGGAACGTGACTACCTCTGTAGGTTTTCACACCCCTCGAGTTGTGGTAAAGCAAAAGCGGGTCGGAACATCCCGACTTAAGGCCTAGGGCCGGGTTTCCCTTTTGGAATTCCAGCTCCGAAGCTGTTGGGGGACGCCGGCCCGTCCTCCATGAGTCTCGCGGTGACTCCCCGTGGTTTCACCGCGTGTCGCAACGACCTGCGTCGTCTCACGTGGGTTCAAGGTTAGAGGGTCCGCAGTGTGGTGCGGCTCTCTGACCGGCCGAAGCGCCGTAGCGAGACAAAGCTACTGGCGCAATAAAAGTATCTGAGGACTTTGGATCGGTGGTCGATTGTGTGCGGTCCTGCGGCGCATGTCTCTTTTATACCAATCATTTACCGTATTTAAATTATTATTTTTATTTTTGGCATTCGTTACTTTGTTTTTATCCCAAATTTCTATATTTTTCAATGATATAGATAAAAAAGATATACATAAATATATATAATGTATCTATAATTTTAAGTAAGATTATATTTTGATATTTCCTGTTTATTAAAAAGGAGTCTACCTTTTCTTTTTAGGGGAATCTTTATAAATACTTATTGCTAATCACTTTGCAAAACATAGCGTAAACATTATATTTTTTAATTTCTTGCTTAAAATGCATTTAGACACTTTTATTATATTCTGTCAAAGTTACTTAAAGATCCGATAATTAGAAATATGAGAAAAATGCTTTTTTAGTTGTTAAAGTTTCATTTAATGATGACATTATAATGATTTCATTTAATTTCATTTAATCAGAATTTCAAATGTTAAATTCGTATTTTCAGCTTGCCTGTTTTTAATATTTCAGTATGATCAAAATTCTAAAACAACATGTACTTTACTATTCTTATACTAATACATGACTCACTATTTTTTTATGATCCTTTTTTTTTTGAACAGTCATTTTCAATGAAATTCTTTTTTCATACGTCATAAAATTTCATTTAGTTTTCTTAAATAAATTTTCATTTTGGAAACCAGATATCTACCGTGATATGTAGAACACACATGTAAGAAAAGTATGGAAAATAATACAAAATGTTTAAAACTGTATAAAGTAGGGATGTGAAATTTACTTTATTAAAAAAATAATTTTAATTTTAAAATTTGTGTATGTGTGTTTCTGGGTTGTGTTCTGGGCGAGTGCTGTAGTTTTGTTCCGACAGAGGTTTTTTTAGAACATAATTCTCCATCTGGTGGTGTAAACTGAATCTAACAGAATTTATAACGTGAGCGCGCAGCTTACACGGTACTGTAGGCAGCGGACACACGTGTCAGAAAATTGTTTAGAATAGAATTCAACCCCTGGCTGTGGAACTAAAATATTTTTCTGCGCGCGTGCTGAAAATAGCTATTTTTACTCAAACCGCAAAAGAACGTTACCGCTTTGATAATCATAGACAACGAAATATTCTCATTTTTACTCATCCTCGAGTATTCAGAAAAGTATTGGATTTATTGATTCGAAACTCACAGTCTGTAAATTGTTTATTTTTCTGATTTGCAAAATGAAAATTTTTTGGAAATCCCACGGTAACTTTTTCTTTTATTTTGACCAAAAACTGACCGGCTTTGAATCAAATGATTCAGATATTTGTTGGGGTGGTAGTGAGTTTACTCCCGCTTCGGGGTCCATTTTTCTATTTAATTTCCGAAAGACAAAGAGTTACCAGAGGAACGGTTTTGTGCAGCGATTTTTAGATTGATTTCGCATATCGTATTATATTTTGGGATCGTATTATTTATTTGCATTATTAGGACCGGGCAACTCCGGGCGGATCATCTAGTGAAACATATTTAAGTTTGTTTAAATCAAAATGCACTACATAGTAACCAATATGCTTGTATTTAATATTTATAAAATATAATTTAATAAGAGGAAGTTTGCGAAAAATGTTTTAAGTACAGAATTATACGGAGACAAAACATACTTTTTATAGATTCGTTTTTTTGGCAATGAAATAATAGACAAAGTAACATCGTGGATTTTTAAGGTAACAAAAATATTAAGTTACATAAATCACATAATTCTTAATTATAATTGTATTATTATATAAATTTCTTTATTAACATTTCACCATAATGTAATCTATAACATGTTATATTTTTCTTCATTTAATACATTTATTTTCTTCTTTTGGTAGTCTATAACAGAATATTCCAAGTGTATATTTCGTACATCTATTTTTTGTAACATATGATGCAGCATAAGGAGTGATATTGTATATTCTGCTTTCTTTGTTTAGCGTAACTTGACGTAACATGATTAAAGGATGATAGTTACATAATATAGTTAAAGGATAAAAGACATCGTTCATTAATGGATATATCTTTTAATACTAGAAACAAGAAAGCAGAATTTGTCGATAAATTATTAATATCTTAATAACACTCTTCATGTATTATAGTGGTAACTAATGTAAGATATTCGGGTTTCATTTAATTTTTCAAACATTTTTCAAGTATACCCAATAGAGGGAAAAAAAATGATTTAAAATGAAAATATATACATGCGTCTGATTACAATTCTGTTAAAATCATCAATTTATCTGTAGAATGGAATTGTTTACTTAATTTAAGCACTCAGTTTATAACATTGTGAAATGCTTAGCAATGATTTTTCATACGCAAGGTGTTGAAAATTGACTCATCTAATTTTGAAAATGAATAATTAAAAATAAATTCACAAATGTGTCGTTTTCTGCTGTTTTTTTTAATAGAAAAATTATCATTTTTTTTTAACATGTAATAATCGAAATTAGTTAAAAATTTTAAGACTGTTCAGGAATGGATGGTGGATCGTACGTAGGAATGGAAAATCTATGTATAGCTTCAGGCATAAAAATGCACAGGTGAAAAGTGGGGGAACAAGGAAAGTGTATTTATTGCCCATTCCTGTATTTTGAAATGTAATTAATTAAATTTTCTTTTTCTACACTCAGAAAAATAAACTACAAAACATATTTTTTGAGTACATTTTGTTGTTTTAGCAAAATTGGAGTAAAATTGAACCATTTTACTTCAATTAACAAAACATTTTTGCTGATGATACAAACTTTTTTTTTTTTGGAATTGCAAAAAAAAAAAAAAAAAAAAAAAAAAAAAAAAAAAATGTTGATTCAAACAAAATTTTTATTGACCCATATTTAAACAAAATTTTTTTTTAAATATAGGTCAATGGAAATTTTGTTTGAATCAACAAAAAAAAAAAAAAAAAATTGTACCGTCAGCAAAAATGTTTTGTTAATTGAAGTAAAATGGTTCAATTTTACTCCAGTTTTGCTAAAACATCCAAAATGTACTCAACAAAAATGTTTTGTAGTTTTAATCAATTCCTTTTTCTGAGTGTATGACGATTTAAAAATAGAAATAAAATTTTAACTTTACAAGGGACTTGAAATAGCTAAATACTAAGAGAAAAAGGAACTATGAATTATTCGTCATGAGAGCTCTGCACTCTTAAACTCACTGTGGAAGGGAATTTTTAGATCTCTTTTCCTTTTCACTTTCCTGTATCTAAAATTTATCTTAATCGAGATGTTTACACGTTATAATTGTTTTTTGCTTCAATTTTCAATTTTAAAACATGATGGTGAAAGGTTAATTAGTTGTTTAATTTAGTATTCCTTAATTGATAAATGTATTCCATAGTATGTTGTTATGTTTTAAAAAACAAATTGTCTTGAACGGGGGGAGGGACTATAAGAAATCATAGTTTGCCTTAAATCATATTCATATTCTGTATTTTAATAAACGCAACAAAGGCTGTGGTCCAGAGTCACACATGTTCCAAAAACATCCTAATTTCATAAAATGCTTTTAATTCGAGGAAACATCACTAGTTTATTATGATAGACCGCAATGTGTTCCCACCAATGAATGAATTAGGAACAAATATGCAACATGCAAATAAGTTTCTCACGCATATCTGTTGATCAAATGAGTGAAAATGAAAGGAAAACAGAGTATAAAAATTAAAGTTACAACAAAAGGTGATGCAACAAAAATAAAGCACAATAAAATGTAAAGGTAAATATTAAAACTATGAATAACTTATGGATTTGCCAGAGGAGCTTCATAAGAATAATTCATAATAAAGATATTTTATTTCCACAAATACTGTCAGCATTAAGCCTAAAAACGACATTATTAAGCTCCTTATAACATATCACATAAAACGAAAAAATAAGAAAAAGTAAGAAATCCAAAAAATAAATTGGGATCCGTCTGTAATAGCTAAAAAACTGAAAAATTGTAGACGCAACCCACCAGTAAAAGAAAGGTGTAGTGATGATTAAATTAGATGTTAAAATTAGCCTTTTATGCAAGTCTAAACTCTCTGCTAAAGGATATATATAATTTTGATATATATATATATATATATATATATAACCATAAATGAAACATTACCATACCATAACACCAACTTAATATATATATATATATATATAACCATAAATGAAACATTACCATACCATAACACCAACTTAATATATATATATATAACCATAAATGAAACATTACCATACCATAACACCAACTTAATATATATATATATATAACCATAAATGAAACATTACCATACCATAACACCAACTTAATATATATATATATGTGTGTGTGTGTGTGCATATATATATATATATTCCTTTTTTATATTTCTTAATGAATTTTATCTAAAGATGCATGCAATTATATAACTAATTTCAAATTAGTTTAATTTTACTTGAAATTCCAATACATGTTATTAGGTATGTACTGACTATAAAACTTTCTACATACATCTTAATCGTGTTATAAAATTCTGATTCCCAGATACATAGGGAAAAATTGTTTTTCACTATTATTCATAATACAAACATTTTAATGAACTTAAAATTGTTGTATACGTAAATTTCATAAACAATATCTGTAAGAATGCTATTCTGGATTCCTCTCTACATAAAAATGCTAAAACTATAATAAAATATAATTGGAATATTTCTATAAAAATCTAAAAATTATGTATAATTTGCATATAATGTCTTTAAACTTCCAAGTAATCTGAAAAGGATCTATAATGTAATCTGACCTTTCTATGATAACGTAAGATTTTTATTCAAAAAATTATCATTCAAAATAACGTGACTTATTTCCTAGATGATGGAATATATATATATATATATATATATATATATATATATCCTAATAATATTATAAATCCGATTGTGTGCAAATGTTAGGCTGATGTCAGCGTCAAAATGGAGCATTTAATGCTCATGTATCTTTGCATATACGTTGATTATAACCCTCAAATGAACATAAGCTGGTTTTTGTTTATTTTGTTCAAATATTTTTCTTTATAATTCAAAATTTTGTTATTTTCATAGAGAATAAATGGACATTTTTCCATACAATTTAATCATTTTACTTTATCGTTGCTAGGGCTTTGATAGTTCCCAATAAATAAAAACACAAAAAAATATTTTTTCCTCAAGAATTAATTTTCAATTGAACGATTTTCACGTGAAAACTGAAAATTAAAAATAATTCAAAAGAAGGTGAATTTCCGTGATATTTGAAACAAAAATATGGAGTATTTATTATTATACATGAAGTATGAATATCGGTTACATTAAAAAGATATGTTTCTGTCAAAAACTGCGTTATAATTAGCAGGAAAAATGAACAATAATTATATTATTTAAAATAAATTTCGCTTGGACCATGGAACTATGAAAAGGATCTTCCTCGGCTTGGACAACCATCACGTCATAAATAAAACATGCATTTTCAAAAATTCGTAATAATTCAAGGAGCGTGAATATCAATGTATAAAGAAAGTAGATATAGATAATGGACGTAAAATTTAAGCTGAAAAACTGCAATATTTTTTATCGATACTGATTAATAATTAGCTTGAATATCAGTTACATACAAAATGTGAATTTTCCGCTAAAAGTTACGTCCGGATTGCCGGAAAAAGAAAATTAACAAGAATTATGCCATTAAAAAGAGATTTCTCTGAGTTAAAAGTGACGTCATATTTGAAATAAAACGGGAATATTTAAATGTATTTTACAAGGAGCGTGAATCAATTCCTTACATTAATAATACAAGGATTGGGAAGTTTAGAAAGTAGATGAGTTTCACGCCATATTTGAAACGAAAAAATTATTTTTTTTTATCGATACCGATTATTAAGCATGAATATCAGTTACATACAGACGAGAGTTTTTCGCCAAAAACCACACCATGATTATTAGGAAAAGAAAAATAAATACGAATCTATTATATTAAAATCTGATCGCCTGTTTGTATTTCGCAACTACTCCTTTCAGATTGTCGAACGCAACGCGATTTACTTAACACCTGTTATCATTGATCCGAGGGATGTCACAAACTCTCAGAATTAAAAAAAATGATTTAAAATCTGATATATATATATATATATATATATACCCGTAAGGCATAGTGACATCACGGCGACGTCACTGTGAAGTCACACTGTGACTTTGTGACCGTCGTCGTGATGTCAAGTGACGTCGATGTGAAGTCATTGTGACCTAAATACGAGGTAGTTATGGCCGTTTTCAAGGCTTTCTGTGACCTCACAATGTGACTACTTTGTGAAGTCACCGTGCGACTTCAATGTGAAAAATGTGACGAATCTGCATCGGATAGGGTGACCAGATTTTACCCGAACCCTATGCGGATTGTTCGGATCAAAATTTTTTATGGTTCAAGTTTGTGACGTTTGTGACGACACTGCACCGGGTCGGGTGACCAGATTTTACCCGAATCCAATCCCGAAACTTCGGATCGATCTTTTTGTATTTGTTTGGCTACAGAATAGATATGGATTAGTTGTCGTGTGACCTGATTTTCGTGAACCCGATCTGACCCGAGTCGGGTATAATGTTTTTACTGTAAGTCTTGTTCGGAATAGAATCTTGCATAAGGCCAAGTAACCAGATTTTATCAGAAATTGTGTTACGATACAATTTCTGATGTTGGCTCGGATGTAGAGTCATGCACGAATCCGGTTATATAGTTCTTGAACATGATTGAATGTCTACTTGAACATGAATGATGGTTGACTGAAACTATATTTACATTCAACCCGTATTCTTACCCTAACCCAACAACAATAACAACAAAAATTATGTAGGCCCACAACCCGACCGAACCTGATAAATGATTTCGCATAGATTCGGATAACAAGATTTCACCAAATACGGATAAGATCGACGATAAGAATTGGATCGGCAATCATTTTTTTTATGCAACTCGTATTCAAATTAAAACTTTGCATCTGATTGGGAAACCGGCTAATGTAGCCGTTAAACAAGAAAATTATAAATGTAAAAAATGCATACTAATATAAAAACAATAGATGAATCCATTAAAAATTATAATAAAATTAAATATTTTAATAATATGAAATTATATTGTGCAAATAACAACTTTTAAAATTAACTTCTACTTCCATTTGTTTTATGTAACCACCAAAAATATTGCTGTTAAGTGTTGAAGTTTTTAAATGGGTATACTTTGCTATATTTCCCTTCGCTCAGTGTCACGAAACTTTCTGACATATTTATGAAAAATGTTTTAAACGCATGGCTCTTGCATGCCTGATTATTAAAGAGATTTGGAATGAATAGCGTTTTCCATTTTTAGATAAATGAAATGCTTAAGAGCAATTTTGGTCACGTTTTTTCCGTTTCTGACGCTGCGCGTCGGACACCGACTTAGATAGTGTTTTCTGAAACATCTTCTGTCAAAAATGGAAAATGCCATTCTATTGCATATATTCTGAATAAGAACACCTGCCAATTTCATGTGTTTCCGAATAAAAATGAATTCAGAAATTAGTTATTTTGGATTTGATTATAAATTTAATGAAAATAAAAGTATAGATTTTTAAATAAGCATTGTGAAAAATTTATATTAGGAATCTATTTAAATAATAGATCTACCTATTGTGCGATATTATTAAATAATAAACATTGTATCAAGCAATAAAACATTTTTCGAAGCAAATGAAATTTAAAACTTAGGATCATAAACGCAAAGAAAAAAAAAAATATTTTTTTTTTCTTTACAAATTATTTCATTTATAGTTTTTGATAGAATACTAAATGCAGAGCTTAAATATAAATTTTTACTATGAAAAAAATTCGATAACACAACTGGAAAAATTACCTTAACTGAATAGCTGTTTTATTGTTTCATCAATATATTGACATATCTTGACAACTAAATTTGTAATGAGTTAAATTGTCGCAATTATTTCAAATATACCAGAAAATTATTTCTCGAAACCTCCACTAGCTAAGAAATTTTCAAATTGTAAATCAAACATTAATAGTTTTAAAAATTGCAATGTTTTTAATTATAATGAATAACTATGAAAATTGAAATGAGAAACGCAAAATAAAAATAAATACCTCGTTATAAATAACACTTTACATTTAAAATATATATTGTTAGTAAATACTTTAAGCTTTTTTACAAACTCTCTATTTAAAACGATTTAAAACATTAAAGATAAAATTTTATACAAGTGATTAAAAAAAAAAGATTTAAACATCTTAACTTTTAAATAATGCACTATTAATGTACCATTACTAAATATGCACTATTAACAAAACTACGAAGATATTAAAAGTTACCTGCTAATCTATAAGTAAAACCACTAGTTCTAGGGATTAAGTTTTAATGGTCGTTGACTGCTTCCTTTTCATTGAAAAATCAGACTCAAATCCACTGCTTTAATTTTCAAAGTGGTCCAGCATAGGTGTGTTCATAGATCTGAGATATCAAGTATCACGCAGACCTTAATAACTCACCCAGCTAGACACAAGGATAGGTTAAAATGGATGATTCACTTTAAAACGTTAATTTACTTACACGGTATAAATTCCACAATATACTTCCACAAACTTAAAAGAACACCACACACTCTAAACCGCCGAATTTGCAAATGAAAATAATCGTCTGCCCTCAATAACTGCGATCATGATCTGCGCAGTAATATTTACCACAAAGTAACATCTAGCAGGTGTTTCCAGAAAAAGAATAGAAAGAAAACATTTAAATAAAGACATTTTAAATGCTTTATAGTTTATATGGCTGACAAATAACTTCTAATAAAACTATAATATTCTGTTTTTATATGAGAGAGTTTAGTATTCTTGGAAATAAGCTGTGGAAATTTAAATTTTTATATATTTTTTAATCAGTTGCATTTGCTTTAGGCGTCCAAAGTAAACATAAATTTTAAATAAAAATGGATTTAATAGTCTTTATAAAATAATTACGACATAAATATAAGTACTATTCTGCAATCAGATTTCCTAAATACGATTTTTTCATTTTTTACACTCTATTGAAAAGAGCAATATATTTAACAGAGGTGATATCTTATTAAGCACTGACCAGTTTTGGAATAAATTGTTATAGGAATGACATATACTTTATGACATATTTTTAATTCGTTTCTGTTCGGAAACGCATGAAATTGGCTGGTGTTTTTATTTAGAAACTATGTAATTGGAAGACGTTTTCCATTTTTTAGTAAAAGCAGAAGATCTTTCAGAAAAGAATGTCAAAGTCAGCGTTTTGAACCAAATACCAGACGTAACAGTGAAAGAAAAGAGAAAAACCAGTCGTCACGTGACACGAATTGCTTATAACTCGATAAGTAATTTATTTATCAAAAAATGGAAAACTCATTTCGATTCCAAATTGCTTCCATAGTCAGTCCTGCCCATTTTATGCCTTTGCGTTTAAAAATGAGTCAGAAATTATGTCAGAAAGCTTCGCGTTGTTGAGCAGGTCAGTTGAGAACCACCTTAATTATTCAGTACAAGAAAAATCTTGAACGCGTTCGACGGTCGCCCCGAGCACCCCCGATGTCGAACTCGCAAAAATGGTGTCCTCACTTTTTAAACAGAAAGCTGATGATTGGGTTGAGTGGCCCCTCAAAATAATAAGAGATTGGAGATTTTTAAAATATTTTTAGTATCACAAAATTAGCAAATGAGTTCCATGCGGTAGTAGGAAAAAAATTAAATGTTTGTATTTAAAATACTAACAAGTCTCTAAATTGCTAACAGTTTTATTAGAATGGGAGATCTATTTCTGAATTACTTTCCTACGTTACTAAATTTCTATTTAAGGATTTTTACCTGTGTATTATATAGTATATTTTGTTAAATTTCATGAAAATGGTAATGAAAATTGTAAAAAAAATATCTGCCTCATATATGTAGACAGATATTTATTTATTATTTTATTTTGGAAATACAATATATTTAAATAACGTGTGACAATGTTTTTATTAATGATTTAGGTACATGACCTAATTCAATTCTACATTTTATGAGTTTTTTTCCAAATTCTCTCTCCGATCACACCGTGAAGTCACAGAGTGTTGGCATTTTGGTCATAGGTTTTACGTGACTTATGTGACTTGCAGTGACGTCATTGCAAGCTCACAAAAATTTTTAAAGCTGTCAAAAAGTAATTTTCTTCATGCCATAAGATGTTTTAAAGTTCATTTTAAGTTTTCTTTAGATCTTCAAGACGTTCACATTTTTGTCACAGTGTGACGTGACGTACGTGACTCACAGTGACGTCACAATGACGTCACTGTGACTGTGCATGCTATGCGGGTATATATATATATATATATGTATATATATATATATATATATATATATATATATATATATATATATATATATATATATATATATATATATATATATATATATATATGTATGTATGTATTTGTAAATTTTAACGAAGTTTCTCTAAAAATGGCAACTAAATTATTCCCATTTTGTGGAAAGAAAGAAGAAATAAAACGGATTAATATATTTTTTCTCATTAAAACTGAAAAAAAGAATTTATTTTCAATTTGAATAGATTGTGAAAGAAAAAAATCTTGATTACAGTAAAATTTTTGAAAAATAAAAACGAATTTTTACATATTCAAACTTTATGAATCAATTTATTCTGGAGAACAAAAATCGTCTGTCAACATATTTTCATTTAGAAATAAAGTTTTTTTTTCAGTTATACATTAAATCAAGGAGGCAAATTTAAGCTCCTTGCATTTAGGTCTACAATTATTGCTCCCTATTCACAAGAATTGAATTTAATGAAAAAGAATATACTATTTCCATTATCTTTGAAGTATGGCTATTAAAATGTTTCACAAAGGCGTTAAAAGTAAAATGGTTTACCATGTAAACTTGACATATGTTTTTACACAATTCACCGATTTCCACGATTTTATTTGGCCCACCTTTTTTCCTTGGTTGCAGTTTCCTTTTCGTGAGTATTTGTCACAAAATTTCACTTTTTTAAAACTTCCTGCGGTTATGGCAAGGCCTCTATAACATAGAAATACTGTATTGTCTCCTATTGAATGTGATAAAGAGTTAGTTAATTATTTACGTTTCTAATTATCGGGAATGAAATATTTTGCTTAATTAATGCATTTATTCTTCTTTTAATGATACGTGAACGAAGTCACGGGCAACAGCTAGTATATATATATATATATATATACTATTTTTTAAAAGTTTGATATAATTTAGAGATTAACGTATTCATATTTTTTGCACAATAATCATCCTTCATATGATGTAAAAAACAGAGATATTTAAAAAAAATCTACAGTACATTTGCCGTTAAAAAATAGAAATTAAAACGATGTGTGACATTTACATTACAATTTAGTAAAAAAGGAAGTCATATCAATCATGTTACACATGTCATTATACAGTGCACCATACCGATAGAGAAAAAAGAGCGTGATAACGAAATGCTGACTACAAAATAAAAATAAGTGTCTCATTTGCCACTAGATGACATTACTTTGCAGAATTTTACAACAAAATGCTTATTTGAGTTTGATTTTTGCTCAAGTGTCAGTTACTGGTTAGGTGTTATTTCTAGACGTTTTACCCTATTATAAATTCTTAATAAAAATTACAATAAAAAATTAAATTTATAGTAATTACAATAAAAAAAATTGTAACTAGTTTAATTCAGAACTTTTTTCGGGAGATATGAAATCGAGCGATACATCCGAATGAATTATATGAGTAAATGCGAAATAACAAGGGGTTAATGAACAGTCTTTCTAAATAAAAATTCATAAAATCATATTTAAAAAGTTTTTTAATAGTAAATAGAAATTATTATATTGTTATTGGATATTTCAAATCTCAATATTAATAAGAATGTAAAGTAAAAAACACGTTGTTTGCGAGTTTTTGCAAAACAAATATATGTACAGGCATCCCCCCAATTACGTATACTGCGACTTACGTAAATTCGCATTTACGTAAAATTTTTTTGAAAATTATATTTATAAACTTAATAGCGCATTTGATACGCGTTTGCATACTTTTGATAATTATTTTATAAGTAAAATATTTAGATAAAAATTATAACTATAACAATATAATTTTATATATTAGAGAGAGTTATATTTTTGTTGAAATATACAAATTAAAATGAGGCAAAAAAAAAGTTCGGGTTCAACCGTTATTATTATGTTAGCTGAATCCAAACCAGAATAAAATTTAATTTTTAAGTTTCGATATGGAGGAACGAGTGTATATTTTTTATTCGATATTCACCTGCGAAAATTGGAAAGGGTTGGTGTCTATGACAACAGTCAGTCCTCTTTAATCATTTCTTATTTTTATAGTCGTTCGAAGTAATCTCAAAATTGTTATAAATCACTCCATCAATGTTAAATTTATAAATTCCAAATTCCACAAGATATCTTTTATTTGAAAAGTGTTTTTTTTTTCAGTTTACCTTTATATTTTTCATACTTGTATAATTTAGATCAGAGTAAATACTGCTGCATGATGCTTTATTTAAAAATTAATACTGTGTAAATAATTTCTCTCTCTCTCTCTCTCTATATATATATATATAATAAATGTTACAATTTCTTATGAAATTTTACTTAAGCTAATTACACATTCGACTTACGTAAAATTCGAGTTACGTAAAAGTCTGAGGAACGCATTAATTACTTAAGTCGGGGGATGCCTGTATATATATAAAAGAGTTCAAATAATTCTAAAAACTACAGTATAATTTTGAAATCATTAAAGATTCTGTGAAGATACTTTTAATTTCTAAGTTCATTAAAAAGGGAATTACGAAAAATATATTATTTTTTTCTTGAGATGGTTATTTAAATTAAAAAACAGGCAAAGTATTATTATAAAAAAAAAATTAAAATAAAGTATTCATTTAATATGTAAATCTAAAGCTGGTGTAAAAACGCTGTTCATGTTACTAATTAAAATTTCCAGGACATATGTTTAGAATACTAAAGCAACTTTAAGTATTTAATTGTTTCCCACATTTAATGTCATATATTCTTTAATGATTTTCACTTTCTTAAACAAACACGTCTCTGTAAATCATGAATATTCATATAAAAATGCGTTGTTTGTTTTGTGAAAAAAGAACACTAACGCAACGTTTGATATAAAACGGAATTTTCTATCTGCTATCAAAATATCGAGCATATCAAATAAAAATGCAAATGTATAAGTTCCTATGCAAGACGATTGCATAAATATAGGTTTAACATTTTTTTTTGAAATCTTAAAAAAATAATTACTTATGTTAATATGGTGTTAACTGATCGATATGACTTATTAATGCAATAATAAATGCGATACGAATAATGCATAAATCTGAATGCTTCGACTTTTTGGCTCGTAACACATGCAGAGAAATTGTAAAAAGATGTCAATTTTTAATCTAGTGACGTTTTCATTTTACCTTAATCTAACCTTTAAAAAAATATTCTTTAATTTTTTTTTATCACGGTTTTTAGGAATTTATAAGAAATAGACAGAAATAGTAATTCTACTATATTAAATAAATATATTATTACATGATGTAAATGACTTAACCCTTTCATAAATAATTATATAAAAATGTCGAGTAAATATTGATTTTTACGCCCAGTCTAACATTATATGAACCCTAATAATATATGAACCATTGAGAAAAAGTACTGTTGCTATAAATATACTTAAAAGTTTATATTAAATTAAAAACAAATAATGTAAATAAAAAGTGGTACAACGTAAAAATTAAAAAAATAATAATATCAATTACTAATATTAAAATAAAAATAGAAAGTTAAATTCTATGCAGTAATAAAAATTTAAATAGAAATTCAATAGAAGTTTAACGCTAGTAAATAATAAAAAAAAATGTAAAGCACTGTTTAAACAAAAGGAATTGACAAACAAGGGCTATTTTAAGAGAAGTATATATATTGTTACTAGTAACAGATTATATTCCATTTTATTTTATTTTATTTAGTATAAAGAATTCCGTTCTACGTGTTTCAATGAATAGTTATATATTATATATATATTTAATAAATAGAAAAATATTCTAAAAATTGGAACAAAATTCACCTTTGTGTAAGATTTAAAATATGAAACCATTAAAATGGATCACAATTTGTGTAATTACTAAAATAGGTGTAAAAAAACGAAAGGTTCTAAAACATTAAAACAATTTCAAGATGTTAAAACATCCATTGTAGTCCCGAGCGCTTTCAACCAGAAAACCAATGTTTTTTCCAACCTTTTATTTTTTTTACACCTATTTTAGTAATTACACAAACTGTGATCCATTTTAATGGTTTCATATTTTAAATATATATATATATATATTGTTTGAGATTTTATAAATATCCATTTTTGTTTCCATCTGCAGAATGCACAGTTTTGAGTGACTTATCACACAAAATACTTTTAACAAGATTTGAAATATTATAGTGGCATTTTGTTAAAACACATTGTTTGTTTAAAAATCGCTATAGATAAAATATTAATGAAAACCATATGAGCAAATAATCTGAATGAGATGACAGTGCAAAAGCGTCGCACAGATGCAATGGTACATATCTAATTAAAAAACTATTTGATTTTCCCCATTGTTATATATCTCTTCAAATGAGATGCGTTTTTTTAATTAATGTTAAAATAATAAAACTAACATAATACTGTAATCATGAACATTTTTATATTTTGTTGGCATATATCATGAAACAGAAATTGGAAAATGTTATTCATTCCCAAATATATATCTGTTCTTACGACAAAACAAACTTGTTAGAAATGGTGGAAAACATAGACAACCAGAAAAAACGGTTCAATAATTTCGTCTGCAAATAAAGATGCATGGATATCAAAATCGCTTCATTGATTTTATTCTGGATGGAAATGATAATGTTAAAGCATTTGTTCTAGAAGTTGCTGTCTTTTACATAAAATTGTTCTGCATTTTTCACTGAAAAAAAACATATAATATCAGTCTGATATTGATGGGTTACATTTTTCTAACTTGCAGGGAAATATCCATACTTTTTCTTTCCGTTTTTCAAAAGGTATAGTTTCAATATATTTGAGCTTTTAAAATCACGGATAAATATTGCAAAATAATGTTATTTGCCTTGAATATTGGTCTGGATGATTGTAGAATGATTAAAATAACATTTATAGAAAATATTTAAAGACATTTAAAAAGACGTAATACTCTTTCTCACCACGATGTATCTGCGTACGTCATGAATACCTCTATCTGTAATACCAGGACGTATTTGTATACGTCAAGGTTGCCAGTTTGCCCTTTTCTTAAATGCAAAATTTTGAATTCATACCAGTAAGTTATATTAGTAATTTGGAGTTTATATAATGACAGACTTTACTTAAACTTTCTTTCATGCAATAGACTGTAATTTAAATCATTTCTTTTACATTTTTGTTACTTTAGAGTATTTTAAACTCTATTTACATGGCTCTCTTAAGATGTGATATACATTTACTCATATACTGGGAGTAGAGTTTTATTAACTGGGTATCCCATTGTAGCAATATTCTGTTCGCTATTCCGTTCGTGATTGCATAATGTGTGTTCCCCGGGCCGAGCTTGGAAAGGGGGAGTGTTATTCCCGCCTTCTTACTATCCAGTTTCCCCACTGCTGTGATTGACTGTCACAGTCACTTCGTTACACTCACAAATTTGGAGTTCTTTCGTTGAACAGGTGTTGTTCAGATGTGATTTCACTAGCTGCTTTCTTTTCGCTTTCGGCCAGACTCCCCCCCTCTCCCCGGAGATTTTCTGCGTGCATCATCTCTGTGCTTGTATCTGCTTTTTTACCGTATTTATCGCATTGGATATCTACAGTTTTCTCCCCCCAAACAGTTTGGTTTTGCTTGTGTTTTAAAGGCGAAATCATGGCATTCGATTTTAACGGTAACTGCATAAGATTTTTAATTGGCAACGATTACATCGACTTTTCTAGCGCATGGACTGAGTTCCCAACTATAACAGATCAAAATCAACACAGAATTGTTACGGATTTTTTAGCATACGTTGACGGATACTTCAAGAATATTTTATTGACTGTAGATTATAAGACCAGCTCTACTTTTTATAAATTTTTAATTTCCTAATTAAACTTATTCCTATGCTAGGCCAGAAAAAAAAAAATAATAAAATAAAAAAATTGTATGGCCTAATTTCTTAATTAAAATTCTATACCAAAAAAAAAAAGAAAAAAAAATTGTCTTTTTTGTTAAAGCTAAGTTTTGCCTGCCTTTTCCACCTGGCATATTTGTGCTGTTTTTGAACATGTTCCGAACCCTATTTTACACTTTTTCAACTTTTTTCAGTAGTTAATTTTTGTTACAGCTATACCATTTTACTTTTTTCCATTTATTAGACTCTATCCTTAATCTCTTTTGCTTTACTTTTTTAACATCTACTTACTAACTACTTTAGTACTTATTTTTTACTTTTTTGCCCAACTATAACAGATCAAAATCAACACAGAATTGTTACGGATTTTTTAGCATACGTTGACGGATACGTCAAGAACATTTTATTGACTGTAGATTATAAAATCAGCTCTACTTTTTTATAAATTTGTAATTTCCTAATTAAACTTATTCCTATGCTAAAAGAGAAAATAAATAAATAATAAAATAAAAAAAATTGTATGGCCTAATTTCTTAATTAAAATTATTCCTAGCTATATCAAAAAAAAAGAAAAAAAATTGCCTTTTTTGTTAAAGCTAAGCTTTGCCTGCTTTTTCCACCTCCATATTTCCTCCATATTTCTGCTGTTTTTGAACATGTTCCGAACCCTATTTTACACTTTTTCAACTTTTTTCAGTAGTTAATTTTAGCTACAGCTATACCATTTTACTTTTTTTCCATTTATTAGACTCTATCCTTAATCTCTTTTGCTTTACTTTTTTATTCCCATTGTTAAATTTGTCTTCTATGTTTAATTGCTCTTTCTTATCCTTATATATTATTTCTCCTGTCAACATCCCTTTTTCTCAGAAAATATGAAACGCAGAACAACGAATGAGATACCATATGAAAGGTTTTTGAACCGGCTTCTGACATAGCCCACTTAACAATTCGATAAAACATGTTTTTCATTAAAATTTGCTGAAAATTTAAAATTAAAGCGGCATTGCTTTCATAAAAGAAATGAAAGGTTTTCCTGAAATTATTGTTGCCAAAAAAATAAAATACCACATTATATGATGCTCAGCAATTATTATAAAAAACACCGCACGGGTTTATTTTATACTTATGATTAAAAAGCGAAATTGAAATTGAAATGTTTAGATTTATATTTCTAAGTCCCATGTTTTTCCCGAAGCGGTTGACGTCATCTCTAATGCAGTCAAAATACGATTGTTAATTTTTTTTCTCGCGCGTGCCTTTAGCAATCTTGGATCAGTTTTTAGTCTAACTTTGATGGAATAAATTAGAAGATATTCTGGCTTGACTAACGCAGATATTTTTATCCTTGCTTTTTCTTTAGAAGTTTAAACAGTTAGAAGTTGATAAAAAATGATATTTTTCTATTATCCCGTCGACCACTTTTTATAACAAAAAACTATCGCCAAATAAACGGGAGAACGTTGCCATTGGAATATAAAAATAATAATAATAATAAAATAAAATATAAGAATTTAAGGACACAATTGTTATTTTAATTAATAAAATTACTAAACCAGTAAAACATAATGAAAAATACACGCAAATGTTGAATGTAAAACCACTATAGATGACGTAACAAACACGCATAATGATTCTGACATCAAGTAAATAGGACTGCATTTTTGGCGTTTAATCTTACAGTTTGGCGAAAGTTTTTTGTTATGAAAAGTGGTTGACGGGATAATAGAGAAGTACCTAAAAAATATTAGATTTCAGTGCGAAATCTTCGCACGGGCCCTCTGGTGTAGTTAATACTACATTTAACTTTCCACAACGGCTCAATATTTACAAGACACTTTACTCACAAATAGACTGGGCGTAAAGTGGATCGCAACTCGGAAGCCCCTTAACTGACATCAACTGTTCGGCAATTGCTCGTGATTGAATAAATTAAAATTATTCTTTTAGAATTTCCGGTATGAATTTTGAATTTTGAATTTTTTTTGTATTTTTGACGAAATTTAACATAGCTGGTATTCAGCATACTATCACTAAATTGAATATGGTGATTAAGGTCTATTCTTCAATTGATGTCTATTTATTGCTTTAAGGTATTCTCGTAAGAACATCGACTATTTTCTGAAGAAACAAACTCGAATGTTATTGATTACTGCTCCATTGCTAGCTGAAAAATCAAGTATAAGTATCAATACTGCTAGAGCAAGTGTCAGTGAATTCACTTCACTGAGAGCAAGAGTATCAGTGTACTCATAAGTCAATCAATTTATCTAAGTCAGATCACCAAGTCACTTCTCCAATTCCACATCGAATTGAATAAGTGAAAAATCCCTATCTGATACCACCAGTGGCTGAAAAGCTCTGCTGTCAAACCTGGTAGACGGGAGGTGCTGGGTTTTCACACCCCTGTCGGGCTCGTCAGAGTTTTCCGTGCTTTTCTTCGAAACTGCCGTAAATAAGGGTTGGGATCCCTTAGAAAGACTCCCACGGAGGGCACTCTCCCACCCCCTTAGTACCTATATCCCTCGAGTAGATAATCGGTCGTCATAAATCAACCAACCCTATCTGAATGAATATAGCTATTTTCTAGACATCACTTACTCTTCCAAATAATTTTCTGTCACAGCCTCCACCCTTATATCCGGAATATTAATTCGGGTCCTCAGTGTCTGCTCAGATTTGTATAATCACATAAATAATATGTATCAATATTTGTGCTTCTAAAGCAACAGACGTTGCCTTCAAGTGGGCTGCGATCCGAATCTTTGACCATAGGGCTACACTTAGCCCTTATGAATGAAACGACTGGGAAGATTTTCACGAGAAAAAGATCTAGCTAAAGGTAATCTAGAAAAGGTTGGCTAGGGTGCGATTACGTGGGGTTGGTGAGCGTAGCGAGCAGGGGGGCCAAGCCCCCCTCCCCCTAGTACAGTAAGAAAATCTTTAAAAAACATCTTCTTATTTAATTATATTTAAAATAGTGTTCTTCATTTCATTGAGACTTTTATGGTATGTTAAAAAAGTTTTTTTATCTTAGTAATTATGAAAGTTCTTAATTTACTATAAGCTTGAAAAATAATTTTCCTTAAGAATTCAAACCTTTTGAAAGGTTAAACAATGAAAATATAGTAGAAACTTTAATTGAATACACTGTTAAACAATTAAACTTCATGCATATGAAATACATTCTACATGATGAAAAGAACAATTATCGCATAATATGTGTAACGTTTTTTTATCTATTTACAAAACTTTGTCATATTCTAAATATGTTCATTTTAATGTATTTACATTCTCTTGTGCATTTTCACCGTGATAAAGCTCCGCTATTTGATAGTCATTTCGAATTCAAGTGTTTGGAATAATATATGCTGCTTTTGTGAATTCAGTGTCTTGTTAAGGTTACATTTCTTCGTTAAATGTCGCAATGAAATTAGCATCTTATGCAAATTTTCCATTGTTCATACAAAAATAATTTCAATTTGCGAACATCATAATACAACTGATAGCCGTACATACGATAGGATCATAACATAAGGACTCTTTCTAAATTTTATGCAAGTGTAAAAATGCATTTTAGAATATTCTTATATTAAAAAAAACCATTTTGAAGTGCATGAAAAACTTTGTTTCAGCGTTTAAAGGAAGTTTATAACTATATATCTAATAATCTCGAAAAAAGCTGTTTCAGCTCAAATGTTTTCTTTTGTGTATTTTTTAACATATGTTTTAAAATGTCTCTTGTCTGAAAGTACTCTTTACATTATATTAATTTATAATATGAAAATTAAATTTAGATACTGCATTTCATTTATTTAATCTGTAATTTAACATCAGCATATTATGATATTTTTTTAATCACAGTAATACACTGCAATTTAATAAGTAACATAATTTATGTTCTAACAAAATTGACGAAATATGGAACATCTAGACTGCTGCTGTTTGCACTCTTATTGTTAATAGTTTCAGCAATTTTCTCAAGGTCACCTCATTAAATAGTAAACAATGTAAGTCTGTTGAAAATATCGTTACCCTATCTTTTTTATTGTTACATTTACAATAAAAAATTCGGACTAGGTTTGGTATGTGACAACATGTATTTATGACATAAGAATTGGGTTTGCGACCCTGGTTTGCTATATAAATTTACCAACACAATTTTTGTAATGATAGTAGTAAATCTTTTTCATATTTTACGTAAACTTTTATAAAGGGCATGCTTTAGTTAGTAACACTAAACATTACAGAAATTAGGAAGAATGCTGACCTTTTTTATATTTCATATCGTTACGAAAAAAAGGAAAAAGAAAGAAAATAAATATCCACATTTTAAAAATATTCGCTAGGAAGAAGGAAATGTTTAAGTTGTTAAGGAAAAAAGAAAAGTACACTGATTAACATACAGACAACCTGGGTGACTTTCTCTCATATTTTATCTCTTGTTGTCTTTAAAGTTCCTAAACTTATTGAAATTTCCATTTAATCAATATCTAATTATTTATTTCTAGTTCTAAGATATCAATTCTAAATTTTAAAATCCACATTTAATATTTTTATTTTATTTATTTATTTATTTATTAATTTTAATGGGACAAAGTGTTGGGGGGACTTCCTCTCATAACTAAAAGTTAACTAATTATGACTTAAAAAACTTGTAAGATAATACAAACCTATTATTATGATAGAATGATAAAACTTAAAAAAAAATACGTCATTTCCTAATTGAAAAAACACAATTTTTTAATGAAAATTAACAGAAAATGAAATTATTTTAAACAACGGTCATTGTGCAAGACGTGTACAATAATTAAAATTTAAGGCATGGTAAGATTACTGTTCTTCAAGACAACAAACTTTTAGATAAACTCCCTTATTTAATGCACTAAAAAGCATTTCTTTTAGCACAAAATATGCCTTAGACGGTTATTTTTAAAAAATATGCACCTTCTAAAACCTATTTTTTCTAGGACTTTTTTAAAGTAATGATTGGAACTGAAAATTTTTAAGGGACTTTTCTTTGCTTAATACACGCAGTAGAACACCATCTACCGATTTATGATGCGTTTCATGAGTATAATTTTATATTTACAACTACCTAAAGACGATTTATATGTACGGGGCGATATTACATTGTGAACAAAGTCAATGAAAAATCGAAAATTTTAAATTCATACATATAAATACGGACGGGGCGTTATTACATCAGTACCTGTACAACTCATAATAAATATCGACTGTTACAATGTTTGTATTGGCAGTAAAAGTACTTTTATGTTTATATTTTTAGAAGAAATAAATATAATAAATAATAATAAATTTAGGGTGACCTGAGATAATCGCACCCCAAATTGTAAATCAAAATGCCGGTTGTGAATAAAGTCAATGTAAAATGTAAAATTTCAAATTCATACATATAAATCTCATTAATTTGTTAAGGAAACATATTAAGAAATTTTAAAAAAAATGTATTTACCACTCTAGATCATTCAAGTATCTACATCACAACTTATCCAACCAAAAATTTCCCCCAGTAAAATCATGCGTGGAAAAGTAAATAAAACATTAACGGATGTGTCCCAAACTTAATTTGTAAAATTCTGAATTGAGGCGTTCAGAAGCCAACACGACTAACTCCGTCAAATAAAAATGCTCAATATAAACATTTAAAGTTATGTATCTATATAAAAAAAACTATTATTTTTTCTATATATTTTGATTATACTCCTTAATTTTCTTAAATTCAAGGGTAATTTTTCAGCACTGTATGAATATATAGAAAAATTTCAACCCAATCATGTTATTTATATAACAATATAATAAATTATAACACCTTGTAATAGTATATTACTTTTAAATGCTAAAGGTGTAAAATTAACAACTATAATATAAATTCAAATAACTTTTATTAGTTGTTTTACATGTTTCGACTCTTTCCGAGTCATTTTCAAAAACAAAATGTGAATATTCTAAAGCTGCACGGGCTTTGAGGTTATTATTTTCATGTACTTTTTAAAAATTACGCAATTGAGCATTTTCATGTACTTTTTTTTTTTAAATTACGCACGTTATCTATTATTTTTTACTTGATTATTTATTTTCATATCTTTGACCATGGAAAAATCAATATCTTTTCATTTTCCATGGTCAAAGATATGAAAATAAACAATCAAGTAAAAAATAATTGATAACGTGCGTAATTTTTAAAAAAAATACATGAAAATAATAACCTCAAAGCTCGTGCAGCTTTAGAATATTCTCATTTTGTTTTTGAAAATGACTCGGAAAGAGTCGAAACATGTAAAACAACTAATAAAAGTTATTTTAATTTATATTATAGTTGTTAATTTTACACCTTTAGCATTTAAAAGAACTATCCCAATCATGTTATTACCCGAACTTCTAAAAAAATTGAGTTAGTCGGATTGACTTCTGAACGCCTCAATTAAATAATTTATGTTTAAGCTACTGCTCAAATCTATCAGAAATCGGCATTGCTAATTAGTTTTATTGTAAGAAATTTGATTTATTACACGTTTAGTTTATATTCGCTGTGTGGGAAAATTGCCAACCCTGTTGACGGTACCTTCTTTGTTACTAAGGGCTGTTGTAATGGAAATAAAATAATGTATTTTATAGAAATTTAAACTTTTTTTAAAGTTTGAAATGTAACTATAAATACAAAATGCCTGATTTTGTCTAAACCTTTCTAAAGTCACGTTTTTGTTAGAAATGCAAGATTCGTTGAGAAAACACATCTAAAAAATCTATGCTTTCATTGTTTTGCGTATTTTTTTAAATAACACATAAAATTGTGACTCTTAATTAACTTTATTTTGTTGCTTCTGAGAGAAGAATGATATATATAGAAATACATAGAGCGCAACGAGAACATATGCGTAACGACAGCATATGCAATGAATCAGCCTCTTTTGAATTACCTAAAATTTAGCATGAGGTGTTTTACAATTTAAAAAAAAATAAGGAAATATTATTTTCACCTTTACAGTTGACTATTTTCAAGCAACTGCTTTTATTGCACATATTATCTCGTGGTTTATGTTCTTCAAGTTTATATTCATATGTTTTTGCGAGAATAGTTTGTTCATCTGTAGGACTTGATAATGGCGCCATTTGGCGACAAAATGTGTCGATTATTATATTAAAAGGTTTTTATAAGCTTTCTTGTCTAAGTTCGACTTACAGGACTGAAACAATCTGCAACACTAATAATTTAGTAGATTGCAACTCAGGTTTCTTAAATAAATATTGTTTGTTTTGACGTACATTATTATTGTTTAAAGCACTGGGCTACTTTTGTTATTACACTATAAGTGCTAAGTTCTCTTTGTTAAAATCTAATCGTTTTCTTAATTTTATTTTACTCCGAATAGATTAATTTTACGAATCATTTGTAATAAATATCAGAAATATAATGCTTAATTATTTTTTTAACCGACTCAAAAAAGGAGGAGATTATCAATTCGACGTGTATATATATATTTTATGTATGTACACCGATTACTCCGAAACTATATGTCCTATTTATGTGATTTTTTTTTTATTCTAAAGAGAATACTCTCGAATTGGTTCCATTTCAATTTTATGAAAATTGGTTCAATACTTTTTCAGAAATTCACCAAAAATGAAAAAAAAAATGAGCCTTTTTAAAAATAGTTAATTTGTTGGGCAATTACTTTCATTTAATATCCTAAAATATTCTATTACGTGAATTTGCAAATAAAAAGACTGACATATTTAAATCAGCTTTAACATACAGGATTATAATTCTGCATGAATAAATTAAAGGGGGGGGTTAGCCACTGCCCCCCCCTCTTTATACTTAACCAATGGGCGCCTTATCACAATAAACGTATATACAAAATTTTAAGCAAATCGGATATTATCAAGAGTTATTACGCTGTTAGGCAGACGAATTTCAAGTTGCAAATAATAAAAAGACTGACGTATTTAAATCAGCTTTAACTTATAGGATTTATTTTCATAGAACAATTTTTTTAAGATCCAAACAAAAACTAAAACTTTTGAGTGTTGCCAAATTTGAAAAGCAAAATTACATAAAATTGTGAATTGGATAAATATAATACAGCGTACGGATAAAAACTATAAATTTTGCCACAACAAATCTACTTTTGAATTTTTTAAAAGTTCCATTGTTGCAGTTTCACAGCGGTTTGGCATATTTTGACGAGCGTTTATTGGCGCATAATTAAATACATTGTTGTTTCAAATCCCATACAAATGTAAAAGTTACAGAAAATATTTAGCGAATTATCACCTGTGGCACACTAGTTGGAAGCTGCCTTTAAAATACCCAATTATCTATATTATATTATACAAAACAGTTGTATATAAATGCTTCAGCAATTGTCTTTTAAAATATTTCTACTACATAATATTAACTATAGAGTGACAATATAGAAAGGAAGAAAGAAAGGGTTTACTCCGAATAGTCTTATAGGCGACATTGTTGGCGCAGTGTATTTACCTTGTACGGATCTTAAAAATCAGTACACATTAAAGGCTTTAAAAGACATTAGATGAGAATAATGATAAATTTTCTAATCTTCAGTAATCGAGTCTACTGCCAAGGTTAGCGTGAAAAAAAAATATTAGCAACAATATGGTTTAATGTTAATATAGATATCATTAAAGGCTTTAAAGACATTAGATGAGAATAATGATAAATTTTCTAATCTTCAGTAATCGAGTCTACTGCCAAGGTTAGCATGAAAAAAAATATTAGCAACAATATGGTTTAATGTTAATATAGATATCATTAAAGGCTTTAAAGACATTAGATGAGAATAATGATAAATTTTCTAATCTTTCGTAATCATGTTTACTGCCAAGGTTAGCGTGAAATAAAAAAAATATATTAGAAACAATATGATTTAATGTAAATGTAGATATCATTAAAGGCTTTATAGACATTAGATGAGAATAATAATAAATTTTCTAATCTTCCGTACTCGAGTCTACTGTTGTAAATATAGATATCATTAAAGGCTTTAAAGACATTAGATGAGAATAATGATAAATTTTCTAATCTTCGATACTCGAGTCTACTGCCAAGGTTAGCGTGACATAAAAAATATATTAGGAACAATATGGTTTAATGTAAATATGGATATCACTAAAGTAATAAATAAATAAATAAACTTTTTAAACAAAAAAAAGAACCGACTTCAAAAACTACTAAAAAGTGAAAAATAAACTTTTTAACCAAAAATTTAACCGACTTAAAAAACTACTAAAAAGCGAAAAATAAACTTTTTAACCAAAAATAGAACCGACTTCAAAAACTACTAAAAAGCGAAAAATAAATTTTTTAACCAAAAATAGAACCGACTTCAAAAACTACTACAAAGTAAAAAATATTTTTTTTAGATAATAGTTAATAAGAAATTAAATTAAGAGCATTGTATTTACCATGCATATTATTATATTTATGTACATTAATTTGATTTTTTGGAGTCGGTGCCAGTCAAGCCAAGTACAAAATTCAAAACAAAATATCCAATATAAATCGTAACACGCGTATAAATTATATCTACATAAATACGAGACAATAAAAAAAAATACATAAAATTCTTCAAATGGTAGAAAATACGATGATTTAAATGATTAACTAATTTCCAAAGCAATGTTTGTCGACATATATAGTTGGTAATCTCATTTGAAAATACACATTTATAACATCAGATGAAATGTTTAAAATAGGTAACATGGCTTTAATTTGGCTTGGCTGGCACCGATTACAAGAAATCAAATTAATGTACATAAATATAATAATATGCATGGTAAATACAATGCTCTTAATTTAATTTCTTATTAACTATTATTTAAAAAGAATTATTTTTTACTTTGTAGTAGTTCTTGAAATCGGTTCTATTTTTGGTTAAAAAATTTACTTTTCGCTTTTTAGTAGTTTTTGAAGTCGGTTTTATTTTTGGTTAAAATGTTTATTAAAAAACATTGTGAAATGTTACATCACGCGTGAAACAAAATTTAAAAATACTTGTACTAAGAAAAGGTAAATTGAAATTACATAAAATGAAATACATGAAACATATTGGAAAGCAAAAATATCATGATAAATTCTGATATATTTAATATTAAATATGACAATAAAGCAGTTTAGTATATCATCCCCAATTGGAATCTCACAAAGGAGTTCTTTTCCTAAAACTCTAAATAACTTTACATTACTTAATGAAATGCGAATCAAGGAATATAGCTACCTCTTATGAAGATGAACAAAGTAAATTATATAATTTAAATAAACTGAATCATTTATTTCGAAAATGACGAAATTCTGGGTCATAATGAAGTTTTTGGAATCGATGGATTGCTCATGAAGCGAATTTCCATTCTTTAATGTGAAATATTTCCCGTATTTGATAATTAAGTGCACTATGCTATTCAATTATTCTCTCTCTCAAGAATATGTAAAATCAAGCATATTAAATAAATAAAGTCAAATGGAAAATCTAAATTAATGATAAATCATTCGAGGGAAAGTCATTAAGTAAGTCACAAAAGATAATTAAATAATAACTTACAATGATATTCACTTCAAAACTATTTTCATTTCTCAACATATTCTCCACCAATATTTATGCACTTATATCACCGTTTTATCAGTGACCCAACACCAGCTGCATAACACTCTTTGGGTTGCTGTCTCAGCCACATTAGGGCTTCAAGTTGAACCTTTTCGTCATCTGTGAACATCATTTTGCTTCCAAGATGGGTTTTTAGACGACTAAACAGATTAAATCGCTTGGGGCTAAGTCGAAGCTGTATGGTGGACGTTGAAGCAGTTGCCAACCAAACTTTTGAATTGTCTCCTGTGTTCAACTTGAAGTCCTAATGTGGTTGAGAGAGCAACCCAAAGAGTGTTATGCAGCTGGTGTTGGGTCACTGATAAAACGGTGATATAAGTGCATAAATATTGGTGGAGAATATGTTGAGAAATGAAAATAGTTTTGAAGTGAATATCATTGTAAGTTATTATTTAATTATCTTTTGTGACTTACTTAATGACTTTCCCTCGAATGATTTATCATTAATTTAGATTTTCCATTTGACTTTATTTATTTAATATGCTTGATTTTACATATTCTTGAGAGAGAGAATAATTGAATAGCATAGTGCACTTAATTATCAAATACGGGAAATATTTCACATTAAAGAATGGAAATTCGCTTCATGAGCAATCCATCGATTCCAAAAACTTCATTATGACCCAGAATTTCGTCATTTTCGAAATAAATGATTCAGTTTATTTAAATTATATAATTTACTTTGTTCATCTTCATAAGAGGTAGCTATATTCCTTGATTCGCATTTCATTAAGTAATGTAAAGTTATTTAGAGTTTTAGGAAAAGAACTCCTTTGTGAGATTCCAATTGGGGATGATATAATAAATTGCTTTATTGTCATATTTAATATTAAATATATCAGAATTTATCATGATATTTTTGCTTTCCAATATGTTTCATGTATTTCATTTTATGTAATTTCAATTTACCTTTTCTTAGTACAAGTATTTTTAAATTTTGTTTCACGCGTGATGTAACATTTCACAATGTTTTTTAATAAACATTTTAACCAAAAATAAAACCGACTTCAAAAACTACTAAAAAGCGAAAAATAAATTTTTTAACCAAAAATAGAACCGATTTCAAGAACTACTACAAAGTAAAAAATAATTCTTTTTAAATAATAGTTAATAAGAAATTAAATTAAGAGCATTGTATTTACCATGCATATTATTATATTTATGTACATTAATTTGATTTCTTGTAATCGGTGCCAGCCAAGCCAAATTAAAGCCATGTTACCTATTTTAAACATTTCATCTGATGTTATAAATGTGTATTTTCAAATCAACTTTTCCTCGTAATTATTTACATTTAATTTTAATTACATTTTTCAGAAATCTATTATCTAATTAAGAGACAGAAAATATTTTAGTAATGCTTTAAAATTAATGATGACTAAACCTCTTACATATTTATAATAATTACTAGGGGGCCCTGCCCCCTGCTCGCTAACGCTCACCAACCCCCGTGAATTGCTATGTAATTCACATTGGGACCGCTACGCGATCCCAGATCGCTTCGCTCGCTCGCCGCTATGTGTATCAACTCTAGCCAGAATGAGTACTATCATACATCATTTTAAAATATGAAATTTACAAATAATTGTAATGTATAAAAAAGTAATTGTAAACCTCGTTGAAAACACACTTAGATGGTGCTGCCAATGGGCATAAATCATTTTAACATTATGAAATTTACAAATTTTTTAAATGCAAAATAATTATATAAAAAAAATACCTTTGAAATAAAATAAATTTAAGTCATCAAAGAGCCTGCTTCGCTTGCTAAATAATTTTTGCAGTAACTCTATCAAGAAAAAGTATATCTACTATCAAAAATTGTTAAAATTTACAGATCTTTTAAATATATAAAAAAACAATGAAAAACTTAGTTGAAAATGCAAATAAAAATGCACTTAGATAGTACCGCCATTGGGCATAAATCCTTTTAACATTTACAAATTTATGAAATGCAATATAATAAACTGAAAAAAAAAAATTATAAGCACAAATATTTGGTAACACAATCCCATCCTGCTTTGCTCGCTCGACAGTTTTTACAGCAACTGTTGTCAGAATGAATGATATCATAAATCATTTTAACATGTGAAATTTACAAATAATTTCAATGCATAAAAAAGTAATGGAAAACTTTGTTGAAAATGCAAATAAATATGTACTTAGATGGTTCTGCCAATGGGAATAAATCATTGGCATAAATCATTTTAACATTATGAAATTTACAAATTTTTTAAATGCAAAATAATTATTTGAAAAAAAAAAATCTTTGAAATAAAAATAATTTAAATCATCAGAGCCTGCTTCGCTTACTAAATACTTTTTGCAGTAACTCTACGCACATTTACAAATTTATGAAATGCAATATAATAAACTAAAGAAGAAAAAAAAAATTGAAACACAAATATTTGGTGACACAATCCCATCCTGCTTTGCTCGCTCGACAGTTTTTACAGTAACTGTTGTCAGAATGAATGATATCATAAATCATTTTAACATGTGAAATTTACAAATAATTTCAATGCATAAAAAAGTAATGGAAAACTTTGTTGAAAATGCAAATAAATATGTAGATGGTTCTGCCAATGGGAATAAATCATTGGCATAAATCATTTTAACATTATGAAATTTACAATTTTTTTAAATGCAAAATAATTATTTGAAAAAAAAATCTTTGAAATAAAAATAATTTTAATCATCAGAGCCTGCTTCGCTTGCTAAATACTTTTTGCAGTAACTCTACGCACATTTACAAATTTATGAAATACAATATAATAAACTAAAGAAAAAAAATTGAAGCACAAATATTTGGTGACACAATCCCGTCCTGCTTTGCTCGGGACACTTTTTACAGCAACTTTTGTCAGAATGAATATCATAGATCATTTTAACATGTGAAATTTACAAATAACTTAATTGTATAAAAAAGTAATGGAAAATTTTGTTGAAAATGCAAATAAAAATGTACTTAGATGGTTTTGCCAATGAGAATAAATCATTGGCATAAATCATTTTAACATTATGAAATTTACAAATTTTTGAAATGCAAAATAATTAAATGGATAAAAAATACCTTGGAAATAGAATTAATTTAAAACCTCAGTGAAAACACAATTAAAAATATTTTTTGTTGGTGCCACCACTGTAACAGAATCAAATGACCTCACTCTTGAAAGTCCAACATACAGTTGCCCATGAGTGAATACTGGCTTTGATAATACTAAACAAATTTTATCAAAAGTTTGGCCCTGTGACTTGTTGATTGTCATTGAGAAAGCTAAGCGGACTGGAAATTGACGCCGTTTAAATTTAAATGGCATATTAGTGTCAGATGGGAAAAGCGGAATTCTTGGTATAAAGAATGTCTCATTAGTATTACTCTCAATAGTTGTAGCCTCAATTGTATTAGTGTTCAATTTGGTAACAATAAGTCTTGTACCATTGCACAAACCTTTGGAGTGTCCTAAATTTCTGAGTAACATTATTATACATCCTGGCTTCAAATGTAGTTTGTATGGTGGCATTCCAGTAGGTGTTAAAGAGTTTAAAAATTCTTCTAGGAATGTAAGTTGGTCTTGAGGATCATCAGATACAATACTGTCGATTCCTTCGTATACAACCTTAGTGCCCGGTAAATATTCTAAAACTTGATTATTCAGCTCAATTGATATATCATTGGTTACAGTAAGAATAGCCCTTCCTTTCAGCTGTTGAGGTGAAACCGTTGCAAAGTCTAAGTCACTGTACAGTTGTTTTATGGGATCTTGAATTGGTGGGTAGCATTTTAATGGCAGTTCAACAGTATCGCCATTCTTACATTCACCGATATCTAAAAGCCAACTTGAAAACTCCTTCTCTGTTTCAAGAACACGCATATTTTGAGTAAGGTATAATTTGTGAAATTGAGACCAAAGGGGATGCTTCTTCAAAGAGCTGCTAACAGTTAATGATCTTGAACCTCTCAAAATAACTGGTAACAGTTGACGGAAATCGCCCCCAAGTAAAATTACTTTTCCACCAAATGGTTTCTGGCATTTTGTAAGATCTTGCAGCAATCTATCAACTGCAATAAATGCATGCACATGTGTCATTGGTGCTTCATCCCATATAATTAATTTAGCGTTTAACAATAATTCAGCTTCTCCAGTATTAGGTTTGAGATTGCACGTGGAGGTCGCATTCGCAGGAATGGGTATCTTGAAAACTGAATGTGCCGTTCTCCCACCACTTAATAAAGTTGCAGCAATTCCAGTTGAAGCGACAGGGATGGCATCATCTCCTTTTCCTCTGATTGTATGTAATAAAGTGGAATAAACAAAGGTTTTTCCCGTTCCAGCAGGGCCATATAAAAAGAAAAGTTTGGGTGTATCTATTTGATTTCCATAAATCGCATTAAGCACAGTATCAACAACTAATCGTTGTTCAGCATTAAGTTTGTCAGTTTTAAGTTGTGCATTGGTTTGTTCTTCAACAATATCTAATTGTGGCATATTCGAAACAGCTATTGCTAAAGATGTGATTGGTAGTTGAACTTTCTGTAAATTTAAACCATATGTCTTAAGTAGCGTATTAATTTCAGCAAGAGCATATTGCGGTCCAGTGATTTGTGAATAACGATGAACAAAGTCCTCGCTGAGAGCAGCCTTATGTTTGTCCCAAAGGTTTGGAATATCTTCAACTTTACCAACGGCACAAATCATTGAGAATAGTAATCTTAACTGACTTGGTGCATGTGCCAATGTTGCTTCATTAAGTGTGTCATGCCAGTGTTGATCTCCTTCTAGTAGGCCTCGCATTCTACATGCTTGTTGGAAAGTATCACATACGATCCCATCTACAGTTTTAAGATCATCAAAGCTAATTGCACCAAATTTTCGCAGCAACAGTATTCTTAAACAATACCTTTCACTATCCTGTATACTAACTACTGGCATTCTTCCAATGACATTATCGCCTCCTCGTTGTCGTCTTTTCCATTTTTTCTCAAATCTGTAGTAATGAGGAATAGCTGTATAGGAATAGTTACATGCTTCTGAATCAGTTTGATTAAGTTCGAACCATGCAGTAAGAGTTGTATGTTTTGTAGCAGCCCGTTCAATAGCTTGAATCTCCTGACCTTCTTGGTACACGATCGGTTGTTGGTTTGGTAAATGGACTGCTAGTCGCACTACTGAGTGTGACTTTTCAGACATGTAGAATTCATTTAAGCGCCATAGTGCTTCTGGAGCGCTAACATACCTGGCATCTAAATAACTTAATATTTCATCATGATCAATGACATTATTTTCTGTCTGAAGTCTAACTGATGCAGCATCATGCCCTTTATATACATATTTGTATAAATATTTTACGCTTTTTACTGATGCACACACTTCAACATTGATGTGTGAATTGAATTTTCTCGATAGCCATGGATTGTAAGGCACAATCCATCGATTGTCAATTTCATATTTCCCAACCTTGACAGGATCAGTAAATCTCCTTTGGTAAATAGGATATCCATTTACATTTTCTTCTGTAGTTTCTCTGAACTCTTTTGGAAATTGTTTTGAACATTTACCCTCTCTCATGCAAGGTGAATTGGGATTTAAAGTACCACATGGGCCATGTACCATACATTTGGTTATTATCTGAAAGAGTCTTGGATTTGTGTTAAAATCTGGCAGTTCTGCACTGACAAATTTATCGATGTCATATTTTGTGCGGATCTTGTGTGAGTAATCAAGTGTTAAAAGAATATGCGCATGAGGTAATCCTCTCTTTTGAAATTCTATGACATAAATATGTGCCAGAACTATACCAAATATATTATGTTTCAAAATATCATCCAAAAGTTCTGAAAGTTTCATTTTAAAAACACGGACAACTATGTCTGGTCTATTTTCTGGCCGCTGGAATCCATCCAAAGCATTCTGAATTTCAGGCCATGTTGGATTACATGTAAAAGTCACAAATAGATCTGGACGTCCAAATTTTCGAACCATTGCCATTGCATCTTGATAATTTTGCTGCATGTGGCGAGGACTTCCTTGAAACGAAGAAGGCAAAATTATCAGTTTGCCTGCCCGCATATTTTCATGACGGGCTCGAGCATCTAATGCATCTAACAGTCCACTATATAATTCAATCCTTAAGTTTTTCTGATTAAACCGTAAATAATTTAGACGCGATCCTTCTGTTTTAACATAAGCATCAACAATATACTGTTGAAAGAGTTTCCCGCTGTTATGAAGTATGCTGAAAGCATTACGTGTTGCAAGTCTATATGCATAGTACTGAAGTTGTGTCGTTCGAGTTTGCCTAGATCAGTGTTTCCCAACCTTTTTTTGGCCGCGCCCCACCAAAGCATCGCTAAAATGATGATGCCCCCTTCCCCTAATACATATAATTCTTATAAAAATTTAAAATAATGAACTCCTGATAAAGTAAAAAGCATGATAGAGTAAAAAGCATTTAACATTGATCCTGAAACGTACCGAAGGTAATGGATGAATCAAATATTTTTTTATAATCATCTGATACTACTCATAGTTTAAATTTTCGTTGGCACATAAAGGGTTAAGACAGTCATTTTTAATTTCTTCGCAACGGCCGTCACGTATGCGTGATGTATGGAGTGCTCAGAATCCTTGATTAGACCAATCAATAATTTTGAATAAAACAGTTTTCTCTTATTTAATTACAGAATTTCTGCGATTAAATGAAGCAACAATTTCTAATCAGAATAAAATGTGATAAAATATTTTGTAAAAGAAAGTCGTCAAGTAATTGTTAATTGTTAAATAGAGACTTGAATAGTTTCATGTGTAACATTGATTTTTAGTCGACATATTGCAGTGCGACTCATTCAATAAATAGTCGAAAAAATTGTTTAAAACTCTAAATTACTTATAAATCAGAAAAATTATAAAGTATTTTTAAATATTTAAAAGTATCTAAATATCTTTAAAAGTTTCTTCTATAATTATTCTGGTAGAAATGTATTTAAAATTTTTAAATGGATACTTTTAAAAAATTGAATAAAAAACTTATTTTTCTCATTTTTGTTTTTTGAAATTTGAAAGTGTAATTTTTATTTTCAGTCTACAACATTACTATTACAAAAACAATTCAGAGGGTATGTGTTCACATAAATCTGGAATTGCCCCCCTGAAAAGTCAAATTGCCCCCCTGTGGGGCGTACGCCCCCCGTTGGGAACCACTGGCCTAGATGATCGTCTGTCCTCAGCATGCTGAATGTTGCTGTTCCATCCTAATTCACCACTGGGAAACAACAAAGGATACACCATGGGGTCACAGCATTCGTTCATAGGAGAAATGTTTTTACAGATGTCACCGACTGGATAGATGCATATATCGCGATTGGATGGGGGTTCTCCATTATCACCAACGAATATAGCTGCAACTTCTGTTTTTGAAATTGGTGCATTATATCTACGCATATCCAAATCTTTATTCTCCATAAAGACCATCTTTACATCAGCGGTTGGATTATCTTTAATCAATTGGTGCATCTGTAGGTAGGAATTAGCAAAAGGGTTTATGTTTCTTAACAAATTATCTAATTTCTCCATGACTGTTTGCAAGCATCCTTGATTATTTTCCATGCGCTTCTTTGTTGCCTCACTGGAGTCAAAAATGTACAGTTGACCATAGCCTACTTTATTATTTTCTTCATTTGTGTGAAGCGGAGACACCAAATGATAAATTTGGCCATGTATCCTAAAGCAGTATGGTCCTGTACCAGAAGGTGGTGTTATTTGAGCACCCATAGATGCAAAGGCAAGAGAGGCATTATATTCCCTTATATGCTGTCTATAATTTTTAGATTGCGGTGAATCACTACTTAAAAGTTCTTTCAATAAATCCGGTGCATCTGAAAGGTTTGGAAGTTGAACTTTTCCATCGTGGCAACATTTGTTATATTTATTACTGGAGTTAAGTTCTTTTTTCCAGTATAGAGCATGACAAAAGTGGCACACCTCTTCCATATTTCCACAACTATGCTCTTCAACTTGTATAGGTTCACTTGAAACACGGCGAAGCCTGTCAAGGCGGGTTCTTTTTGATCTTCGGGCATTCGATTCTTCCAATGTTTCATTGGCGCGTTCAGCCCTTCTCCTTTCATTTCGCCTATAATATTGAACAGCACGACTTAAATTCATTATAAACTTTGAAAAACACTACGCAAACGCTATGTATGACGCTAACTAAATGTAAACAAAATGTTAAACTTTGAAAAACACTACGCAAACGCTATGTATGACGCTAACTAAATGTAAACAAAATGTTAAACTTTGAAAAACACTACGCAAACGCTATGTATGACGCTAACTAAATGTAAACAAAATGTTAAACTTTGAAAAACACTACGCAAACGCTATGTATGACGCTAACTAAATGTAAACAAAATGTTTTCTGCTGCCGCTACCGTGTGTCTAAAAGACAATCTTGATCAGAAAGCGTGATTCGCTGAAGGCATTACGTCACCGTGCAATGAACCAATGGCATTGCTATTCATATATAGATCCGCGTTTAAAGAGAGATTCACTCTGAATTTTGATTTGCTGAATGGGTCCGGTCATGTGACCGTAAATTAACTACTGACAATCGTCGCTGCGGTTGTTGCCAATTCGCATGCTATAAATTAAGCCTTATTTTAGCGCCACGTAAGGCAATTATATATATAGATTATTATAGCAATCCCGCATTATTTCACTCATTTGTATATATCTCTCTTTATCAGTCTCTCCTAAAAAAATAAAAACGCCAATGGGTTTTTTTTTTGCATTTTAGTAAAATATAAGTGTAATTCTGTAAAATAAATGTTATAAAGAAAACTAGATGCAACCCGTCAAAACGTGACGGAAAAAAATACTATAACAATATCAGTAAAATAAGCTTCTTTATTATTTAAGTAGGGCTTCGTATGAAAAAGTCTTTCAAATATTTTATTTTAAAAAAGCACCCCCACCCCCCAGTGAAATGCTATTTCCGATGCAATCTCCAAATGAACACTCCGTAAACAAATGTGTAATACAAATCAGTTTGACATTACCACCACATTCCCCCACGACAAAAAAAATAAGGAAAAAAAAGTTCATGGACCTATAATGTATACAAATAGTCCTATCATAAAGTATCATACAAATTTCCTACTTTCATCTCATATTCAGTAAATAAAAGAACATAGTATAAGCACCCCCCCCCCCCTGTGATAATGCAATCGAATGAGCTCCTATGCGCATATGTATTGCATCTGCACAAAGGCACCGTTGAAATTCAATGTTAAAAAAGTTTTAAAATGTCCTCTTTAATCATTGTTCGTTTCAAATCCATATCTTCTAAAACGCATACATTGTTTTAAGCTAATCAATTTTTATGTAAAAATGAAGAATTTTTTCTAAAAATAATAAATTAATATGCAGATGAGGGAGAAATTTAATGTTTTCAATTATAATTTATTTGTATGGTTTCTTCTATCCCTTTACATAATCAGGATGATTATTCCTTTTCCATCACAGTCGGTCTCTTATACAGTTAAATATCCAATGAATCTTAAAAATAATAATAAATAACAGTTCCTAGCATATTCTGATTCAACATATACATCAACGAATTCAACATATCAATTTTATGTTAATCATAAATTAAAAATAGTTTTTTTTTCCTTTTGACAGATTTTATATTAGTACAAGACAAATTTTATATTAGTTACCAAAATACTCTATCTTATGGATAATCTGATCTTATGATTTATCAGGTTTTTACTATTATTATTTTTTTTTTAACTTTCCATGAAGGTTAGGGATACCTATTTTCAATTGTTGCAACTTTCAAAGGGGCTATTTTACATTATTAAAACAATCGGATGGTCATTGTTGAGATAGAATTGAAAAATATTTCATGCTTGAAAATTATTTAAAAAGTCGTTAAATTAAGCGGCAGATTTCAAATAAATTTCAATCGAAAGCTAATTTTTTTTTCTAATTGAGGATGTAAGAATTAAAATTGTAAAATGTAGTGAAAAAATTAAATTTTTAGTATTTAGAAGTGATGTAAGCGCGATGAAAGCTAAAGCGATAGTGCCGTTTGTTGTCACAACCGTTATACATTTCTAAATATTGCCACTGTGTTTTGGTTGGCGTCCAAAAGCAGACTACCATTTTTTGACATCGAAAGAAAAATTCACAGTGAAAGAAATAAGACTTTGCCGCTAATAAGGAACTGTTAAATGAACTTATAACAAACCTACCAAAATAATTCCTATAAAATATTAGCCTTACATTGTTTATTCTAGCTAAAAATACAATCATTATTTCAAGTTTTTTTTCCCTGAAATTCTTTACTTTCGTGCATTTTTTTATTAAAAAAGGAAATCTTAATAAATTAAATCCTATAATTCCTATAACTTAATCCTATAATTTAAAAAAAGTAATTGGTAACATGTAATCAAGGTATGCAATCAAGATGAAGCAACCAATAAAAGCTCCAGTTCTAATCTTTAAAATTAAAAATTGAATTATCAGTTAATATTACGCCATGTTGACACAATCATATAAATTTTTCTTTTTAGTTTTATCAATGTTAAAATGCATTTCAAGCTAAGCATAACGTCATTTTCACCGGTACAAACTTTTCACACGTACATTTATGCTTAAGCACCATGCATACAAATAAAAATATATTTTGAATTTAATTGTAATGAAAAAATTGCATCAACAAAGTTATAATGCTTAATGATAAAATGAACCCAATGGACAATATTTCCGTGACGTCACAGTAAATATGAATTTTTATTTGCTTATAAAACACACGGATAAATATTTTTACCGAAATAATTAAACATTTTAACTATATTTTAACTTACAAATTAAAAAATTCGGCCTAAAAGTCACGTGCTTTTAATATTTAATATTTATTTTTTATGCTCGCAATCATTGAGTTCAGAAAATAAACTCTGTACGTCGCAACAGTGGGCGTTAATCCGATTGCCGACTTTATGACGTCATAAGCAGAAGTAAAACTTTAATTTAAGATTACGGCTAATTAATTAAATTTTCGAACAAACGAATGTACGATAACAAATCTGTGACCAGATATCTTTCATTTAAAAAAAGAATGATGTAATTTGATGTAGTAGTTTGTTCTCACGGATTGTCGAAACAAAACGCTTAGCGTTTTAAATATATAGATAGTAACTTTTCCATTAACTAACAGTTTTAGACAAACATAAAACGTTTCGTTAAAGGCCTTCCAAATTTTCATAAAGAAGAAATTCGTGTAAGAAAGTAAATATCTAACGCTATAATGTTAAGTTGTAAAAAATTCAATACAAAATTTCGGTATTTTACTAAATATGAACAAATATAAACATATAAAATTCAAAACTTCTATTTGCTTTGCAAAAAATACGTTTAAATATTCTGATGCATTATCAATAGGGTAAGTCACGAGGTTTTGTACGGATCTTGTAGGGCCTTGTACGAGGGTAAGTAAAAAATTATCCACAATGTAGTTATAAATTTTATTGCAATAAAAATAGGAAATTAATGTTAACATCATTTTTCAATATAGTCCCCTAGCTTTTGAACGCACTTGGTCCATCGTTGTACAAGCTTCCTGATGCCCTCCGAAAAGAAGGTTTTCGGCAGAGCAGCGAGCCATGCATGCGCCGCGTTCTCCAGTTCTTGGTCCGAGGTGAATCGACGCTCTTTAATGCCTTTTTGAGTGTACTTCATCAATAGTCACTCGCCTGTCTAACAGAACCATGTCACGTGTACGCTTAAGAGCCTACGCTAGTCACGCGAAGAAACGATCAAGCTAATGTTAAGTCTGTGGGAAGGTTCTTGCGCGATTTGTCGCTCGCATTTTAATATTTTTAAATGATTTTTTTTGCATAGCATATCTGAGGCCGATCCCTAACGTTGTTAGATTTTACTTTTTTGATTTTAGTTACACTTTTTTTATAAGCGGACATTTCTAAATTCGGAACCGGTTCTGAAAGTGAAAGTACCCTTATATAAAAGAACTGGAACCAAAATCGAAAAAGTAAAAACTAACAACGTACCTCATTTATCCTATGCAAAAAAAAATCATTTAAAAATATTAAAATGCGAGCGAGAAATCGCGCAAGAACCTTCCCACAGACTTAACATTAGCTTTAGCACTTTTTCGCATGACTTAGGCTTTTAATGTTGTCATCATTTGAGGCCGTACACGGTCGCCCGGCTCCTTCCTCAAGCGTAACACTTGTACGACCATTTTTGAACTTTTCAATTCATTGGCAGACACTCTGTTGCGTCAAAATACTGTTCCCGTATTGTGCCGAAAGTTTTCAACGGATTGCGGCCCCTGATACACCTTCCAACCACAAAAACCGGATCACTGCTCGTTGCACCTCTTTGGTGCAAACCTCTAATGGAACACACATGATCTATTTGCAACAAAATAAAGACAAAAGAAAGAATTACGATCAAACTTTCATAGCGTGACCACAATAGCATAACAATAAAATAAACGAGGACAGAGGTCAGGATGAATAATGTATGAAGAATTATTTCAAAATTGCGGAAAATTTTTGACTTACTCTCATATATATAGCTTCATATACTGAATTCTATTTAGAATTTAATGCAATAAACATGTGTGAAACATTCGCCCATATATTTTGTTGTGTATTCAAAAACACATACATAATTATGTCTGGATAAAACTAAAATTCATTAAAATAATATTAAACTACAGACTTTAATGTGAAAAAATACATAAAAACAATTAAAATTATCGATTAGACGTTTCGTGCACTTTCGTACACCTCATCAGTACTACGAACACAATTGCAAAGCCACCAGAACCAAAACAAGAAAAATAGTTAAAGTCACAGTTTAGTTAAAACATTGCCCGTAAGGCATGGTGACGTCACGGCCACGTCACTGCGAAGTCACACTGTGACTTTGTGACCGTCGTCGTGACGTCAAGTGACGTCGATGTGAAGTCATTGTGACGTAAATGCGAGGTCGTTATGGCCGTTTTCAAGGCTTTCTGTGACCTCACAATGTGACTACTTTGTGAAGTCACCGTGCGACTTAAATGTGAAAAATGTGACGAATCTGCATCGGATAGGGTGACCAGATTTTACCCGAATCCTGTACGGATTGTTCTGATCAAAATTTTTTTATGGTTCAAGTTTGTGACGTTTGTGACGACACTGCACCGGGTCGGGTGACCAGATTTTACCCGAATCCAATCCAGAAACTTCGGATCGATCTTTTTGGATTTGTTTGGCTACAGAATAGATTTCGATTAGTTGTCGTGTGACCTGATATTCGTGAACCCGATCTGACCCGAGTCGGGTATAATGTTTTTACTGTAAGTCTTGTTTGGAATAGAATCTTGCATACGACCGAGTAACCAAATTTTATCAGAAATTGTGTTACGATACAATTTCTGATGTCGGCTTGGATCTAGAGTCATACACGAATCCGGTTATATACTTCTTGAACATGATTGAATGTCAACTTGAACATGAATGATGGTTGACTGAAACTATATTTTGATTCAACCCGTATTCTTACCCTAACCCAACAACAACAAAATCTGTAAGCCCACAACCCGACCGAACCTGATAAATGATTTCGCATAGCTTCGGATAACAAGATTTCACCAAATACGGATAAGATCGACGATAAGGATTGGATCGGCAATCATTTTTATTGATGCAACTCGTATTCAAATAAAAACTTTGCATCTGATTGAGAAACCGGTTAACACGAAACTTTCTGACACATTTATGAAGAAACTTTTAAACGCATGGCACTTGCATGCCTGATTATTAAAGCTATTTGGAATGAATAGCGTTTTCCATTTTTAGATAAATGTAATACTTAAGATCAATGTCGGTCACGTTTTACCGGTTTCTGACGCTGCGCGTTTGGAAATTTGGTTCAAAACATCGACTTTGATAGTGTTTTCTGAAACATCATCTGCCGTTACCAAAAAATGCATAACGCCATTCGATTATATATAGGGTAGATGTGCCAGTAATGGACACCCTTAAGGAATTTCTTTAACAATTATTTTTTAATTAATAGTTATAATTGTTATATTCAACATTTTTTAATATTATATTACTCTACCAACAATATTTAACCATGCTCATAGTCACATTTCCCAATGTGAATCTAAATTTAATTGTAAATAACAGAAATAAATCAAAACACCCTAAACTCCAGTAATGGACAACTCACAAATAGTAATAGATAATTGATAGTATGATTGCATTTAAAACTAGAATTTAAAGATAGCATATTAATGAAATAAATAAAGCTGAAATTTTATTGGTTATTTTTTTATAAACCAAAACCATTGAAGGTGTCCCATTACTGGAAGGCGGTCCATTACTGGCACATCTACCCTTTTATGAATAAGAACACCTGCCAATTTCATGTATTTCCGAATAAAAATGAATTCAGAAATATGCCAGAAATTAGCTATTTTGGATTTGAGAACAACTTTAAAGAAAATATAAGTATACATTTTCAAATAAGCATTCTGAAAAATTTATATTAGGAATCAATTTAAATAATAGATATACCTATTGTGCGATATTATTAAATAATAAACATTGTATCAAGCAGTAAAACAGTTTTCGTTGTAAATGAAATATAGAACTTAAGATCATAAATGCCAAAAAAAAATTATATATTTTTTTTCTTTACAAATTATTTTATTTATAGTTTTTGATAGAATACTAAATGCAGAACTTAAATATCAATTTTTACAGTAAAAACATTCGATAACACAGCTGGAAAAATTACCTTAACTAAACAGTTATTTTATTGTTTCATCAATATTTATTATTTTTGTGCATCTAACATTGACATATCTCGACAAATAAATTATTCAATGCATTAAAATGTCACATTTTTTTTTTCAAATATACCGGAAAATTATTTCTGGAAACCTACACTAGCAACGAAATTATTAAATTGCAAATCAGATATTAATAGTTTTAAAAATTGCAATGTTTTTAATTATAATGAATAACTATGAAAATTGAACTAAGAAACGCAAAACATTAAATAAATTCCTCCTTTTACATAACACTTTACATTTAGAATACATATTGTTAGTAAATACTTTAAGCTTTTTTCCAAATAGTCTATTTAAAAAAAAATTAAAACATTAAAGATAAAATTTAATACAAGTGATTTTTTAAAAGAAAATTTAAACATCTTAACTTTTAAATAATGCAATATTAAATGTACTAGTACTAAACATGCACTATTAACAAAACTGCGATGACATTAAAAGTTACCTGCTGATCTATAGGTAAAGGTGTTACTATTGAATGCTCCTTATCTGCTTCCCTTTCATTGAAAAATTAGACTGTACATCCACTACACTAATTTTCAAATTATTCCAGCAGAGAGGTGTGTTCATAGATCTGAGAAATCAAATATCACCCAGGCCTTATGAACGCACCCGGCTAGACACAGGGAGATGTTAAAATGGATGGTTTACTTTAAAATGGAGATTGTTCACTTTAAAACGTTAATTTACTTACACAGTATAAATCTACAAACTTAAAAGAAAGCAACACACGCTAATCCTATCCTAACTTCGAATGAGAAAAAATCGTCTGCCTTCAATATGCGCGCCCAGTATTGTTTAAACACAACAAAATAACAGCTAGCAGATGTTTCCAACTTTACCGCAAATGATATAGGAAGAAAATAATTTAAATAAAGACATTTCAAAACCTTTATAATTTATATGGCTGAAAAATGAACTTCTAATGATGCTATAATATTCTTTTTTTATATGAGAGAGTTTTGTATTCTTAGAAATAAGCTGTGAAAATTTACATTTTTATATATTTTTTAATCCATTGCATTTGCTTTAGACGTCAAAAGTAAAGATAAATTTTAAATAATAATTGATTTAATAGGCTTTATAAAGTAATTTCGATATAAATTTAAATTGCAATCAAATTTCCTAAATACAATTTTTTTATTTTTTACACTCTATCGAAAAGAGCAATATATTTAATAGAGGTGACATCTTTCTAAGCACTGGCCAGTTTTGGATAAATTGCTATAGGAATGACATATACTTTATAACATGTTTTTAATTCATTTTTGCTCGGAAATACACGAAATTGGCTCGTGTTTTGTTCAGAAACTATGTTATTGAAAAACTTTTTCCATTTTTTGTTAAAATCAGAAGATCTTTCAGAAAAGAATGTCAAAGTCTGCGTTTTGATTTGAATATCCGACGTGACAGTGAAAGACAGGCGAAAAAGTGGTCGTCACGTGACACGAATTGCTTATAACTCGATAAATAACTAAATTTCTATTTAAGGATTTTTACCTGTGTATTATATAGTATATTTTGTTAAATTTCATGAAAATGGTAATGAAAATTCTAAAAAATTATCTGCCTCATATATGTAGACAGATATTTATTTATTATTTTATTTTGGAAATACTCACTATATTTAAATAGTGTGTGACAATATTTTTATTAATGATTTAGGTACATGACATAATTCAAATCTATATTTTATGAGTTTTTTTTTTTTCAAATTCACTCTCCGATCACACCGTGAAGTCACAGAGTGTTGGCATTTTGATCATAGGTTTTACGTGACTTATGTGACTTGCAGTGACGTCATTGCAACGTCACAAAAATTTCTAAAGCTGTCAAAAAGTAATTTTCTTTGTGTTATAAGATGTTCTAAAGTTTATTTTAAGTTTTCTTTAGATCTCCAAGACGTTCACATTTTGGTCACAGTGTGACGTTACAAAGTGGTGGCATTTTGGTCACAGATGTGACGTGACGTACGTGACTCACATTGACGTCACAATGACGTCACTGTGACTGTGCATGCTATGCGGGTGTATTCTGCTGGAATCTGTGCAGCCTCGTTAATTGGAGATTCAGATAAAACCGTCACCCAACCTTCCAGGAAGATACGACTGCTGTACACGCAACATTTCGAACAGGCAATATGCGCGTTCTGAAAATCAGGCACATGGTCAAATTCAAATGCGTGCGCAACCAATCTCGAGCTTAGAGTTCCTCTATTAAACGAATCCCTATGTTCTTTCAACCTCACTTTTAAGGATCGTCCAGTCTCGCCTATATAGCTAGATTCGCAACATTTGCAAGGAATCCGGTAAAGTACACCTGTTACGTCAAATCTGTTGGTTCTGGTGGCTTTGCAAATGTGTTCGTAGTACTGATGAGGTTTTTCGAAAGTGCACGAAACGTCTAATTGATAATTTTAATTGTTTTTATGTATTTTTTAACATTAGTTTTAACATAGTCTGTAGTTTAATATTATTTTAATGTATTTTGTTTTGATTGGAATTTTTCATATTTAAAAAAAAGTTTCCTAAAGAACGATTGTATATACACGTGGTACTTAATAAAGAAAATCCTAAAGTATTATTTCAAAATTTAAACATTCTCGTAAAATATAAATATCTTTGCAATTTAGAATAGTCTATATAATTTGTATTAATATTTTTTGTTTATTTAACAATTAGAAAATATTTATATTTGTATTGGCACTTTTAGAACGACAAGTAAAGTCCATATTTACTAAAATTAATTACAAATAAAAAAAAATATATATGAAGGAATGTAAAAAAAATTACTATTTTAAATCATTTATATAATATTATGATCATTTTTAGAATCTCGTAAATTTCTAAAAATATATCAAGTTATAAAGTTTTTTCATTTTTATTTTTCGTATTATGTTAGGAAATTTATAGAGTTACATGTCTGACTGCTTTAAACGACTTCCAAAATTCCTAACCATCAGTAAAAACATTTTTGATGTTCCTTTTTATAACTTACATGTTTCAGTGTAGATATTTCTAAATATATATATATATTACATATTAAATGCCGTTTTGTCAGATAAAATATATACCAGTTCAACAGTTAAAATACCATATTATAAATTTCACTTTCTTGAATTATATTGCTATATATTTGCAGTTTACATAATTTAATATTTCCCTTCAATTCTGAAAATATATCTGTAATAAATTGTGAAGATATCAACTCGAATATAAAAGGAATAACAAGCAAAACTATTTCAAAAATAATTTTAATTAAGTTCGATGATAATGCAATGTTGGAATTATTTTACCCTTTTTGTCGCATTTTATAGGTTAATGGAAATTCCGCCTTCCAAATTATTTATCCTTATTTATAGAAAATATTTTAAAAGATTTGTGCAATGAATAAATATTTTTAGAGAGATTTATTCTGTTAAAATGAATAAACAAATAAGAAATTATCTATCGAAAATATTGAAATTCTGCTAAAAGATTTGTGCAATGAAAAATAAACTTTATAATAATTTCTCCTATCTACGCAAATTTTAAAATAATGTTTTAACTAATTTAAAGAAATTGAAAACGTACAATAAAAATAAAAACTGTATATGTAAATAGAGAAATGTTTCATAGCTGAAACTTCCCATTGCATGTTTTTAAATCACGTAGAAGGCTGAATCTATCTGAATTATAAATAAAAAACACGTCATCAAGTTACGTTTATATAATATTGACTTCGGCATTAACTGAACAATAAATTTCGTTATTACAGCAATTTTATTAACTTGTAAACAACCTACAATTTCAATTTTCACCATCGAATAGAAAAAAAACTTTCTTTGAAATGGAAATCGTTTGAAAATTGTATCTCAATTTACTAATTTTTTATGGTTTTTAAAATAATTATCAAGCATGATATTTTTATAAATGAAAAGATGGCACTAAAAACAATCTAATTAGTTCATAAATTGTTTCGGGCTAATATACTACCATAACGAAATTAAAACTCCATCATTAAATAAATAACATAATAGAATAGTATAAATAAAACACAAATTCTACAGATATGTTATGGATAAACGCACTTAAACCACTGAAGTTATCAGATTCACAAAGGCTGCTCTAAATACCGAAATCTTCCGCGATTTCTTTGGCTATTAATTGCTGGAAATCAGATGATACGAAAGTATCAATTTTAATAAATTTCAAAACTTTATTTAAATACTAATTGATATTTCCCATATCAATTTTTTTGTCTTTTTAATGGGGAATTAAAAACATATATAGTAAATGTAATAAAATCGATTAGTGTTTTCAATAATAAAATGATTTTCACCCATGTGCTATACAGGTTTGATCCCATATTATTTACTAGGTGCGTTCAAAAAGTAAGTTACACTCAAACAATATAGGTCAAAAGACACCTTATTGAGAACTGTGCTTCAATACAATATGAAACACATACACCACACTATTTCTCTGCATAATCTCCCAGTCTTTGCAGACATTTATCGAAACGTTGCAATCGTTTGATGCCCTGACGATATAAAATCGCTCCTGGGTCCTGGAGCCAGCGTGAAAGAGTTGTCTGAACATGGTCATCGTTGGAAAACTGTCTTCCACGCAAACGTTCTATGAGGTTGTTGAACATGTGAAAGTTGCCATATCGCGACTGTACGGTGGTGGATGCTGCCAAACCACATATCCAAAACTGCGAAGCAAACAATTTGCTGCGCTTACCTTGTGAGGTCTTGCACGACAGTGCAAGATTACAATCCCTTTGCATAACTTTCCCCGTTAAACGTTTTGGCCACAAAAATATAATGTAGCGTACTTCAACGTTGGAGTAAGTTTACAGGTGACGCGACATTTTTGTTTCGTACTACGTAGCAACGATTGGTACTAGCCGGATGAAATTGCTACCGTTAGAAGTCGGACAACTCCATTATTGTCTGCTCAAGTTTCGCTGTTGTTTCCCAATGCTGACATATGTGGAGGAATAAGTGTAATTTACTTTTTGAACGCCCATTGTGCAGTTGGAAAATTAACAATGCATTTAAAAATATTAGCTTTGTTGAGTTAATTATATTTTTGGAATATGGTAAAGCAAAGTTTTTTTTTAACTCATCTTAAATTGTATACTGATAATCTGCATGTTAAATAAATTTATGTTTTAACGTTAAACGTTTAACACTTTTTATGGTACTTTAAAGTACCTTCGGGACAGTCTATTGCGGCGTATACCGCTTGGATCAAGCAAACGTATTTCGAACCAGAAATTACATAAATGAAGTGAAAAAGTTTGACACAGCAACAAGTTACATTTTGGTAAATAAAATCCCCTCTTCTAAATATGTTTGTTTTGCCGGAATATACGATATTTCTAGAAAATGCATTAAGAACATCGTTACATTGTACGTGACTTGTAGGTATATCTAGTTAATATAAAAAATGGAAATGTATAGTCCTTAATTGCATTCAAAATATAAAATGATCGCTAGTGTAATTGAAGACAGAAATATTTGCGCCAGATCCCAGGTCGTAACTTGTTTGTTTACTGAAATGTTTCCATTCTTTGTTTTCCTTTATATTATTAAAAGTTTCATTAAAGCTTCCAAACCTACCAGATTTTGTACACTGCTATTTCCGAATAATAATTTTTGACAAATTAATTGCAAATGTTTAGCTTTACATAGAGTAAATATTTTTATTCAGAAAAAAATTATTTTAAAATTTGAAGAACTAGCAGGTGTGATTATTAAAAAGAAAAAAAATGTGACACATTTTCCAGGAAACGTGTATTTTACTAAACCATTTTTATATTTTTCAGAAACATAAATTTTATGTCTCGGAATACATTTCAAAATAATGACAGTCAACATATTTTTATATTTCAATTTAATTATTGTTAGTTTATGTACCATTTTATTAATTCCTCCAATTAATACAGTGATTTATTGCATAATTATTAACATTTTTTATAATGCATATAAATGATGATACGTCATGCTTTTAAATAGATTTAGAATTCTTTCAACACTATAATACACATGAGGAATAAAATAAACTTCTGCATAATTTAAAAAACTTTCATAAATCGACTTCAAAACCATTTCATACCATTTCAATCATGAAATGTCTGGTTCAAAATACGTTCCTTTGATTCAATGGACTTTCGATTTCAAATAATGGACTTCTTTATTTGTTAAATTTTTTGAATGTATTTCATAAATGTTCTTTGAAAATCGTTTAAGAACGATAAACACAAAGATAAGATACATCGATACCTATGTCACAGTGCTACTTGTGAGTGATACTTGTTGCAAAATTCAAAACACGATATTCTGCAAACAATGATCTTTAAGTTTGTATCTGAAATATCTCGGAAACGAATGAATCTCCTTTCATAAAAAAATAATTAATTAAAATCTTATATATTATTGAAGTGCTTGACCAATGCATTTGTTAAACTTTAATACGTTCGTTTTTTATAAGCAAAAATAAACCAGATTTAGTGTCGAAAACTGATACATTAAATTTGATGGTCCAACATTTTGTAAAAATGCAAGAAAAAAACATCGATAAAGGACTATATATTTATGTGTTTTTCATCGTGTTTTTCATGTCATGGATTTCAGAGAAAACCATTCAGATAATATTTGGTACAGCGGCATTCTACACGCCGTTTATCATCGAGGAAAAGCGTGTCTATAAAACTCGTTTTACATTAAAAATTAATACTAATATAATTTTTGATAATTCAAATTATGTTTTTTTAATTAAAAAACATACGTATCTCTTTGACTTCAAAACAACTTCATAAAATATACATATTTTTCAGTCCAACAAACTCCCATAACTGGGGATTAATTTAACAAGGGATATTTTAAAAAATCGCTTTGAGTTATCTTTTGTTCCACAAATTATAAAATTAATTTTATTGAAAAAGTTAATTGTTCGAAACTTGTATGTTAATTAATATGAGATGACAATGTAATTATTTATTGTTAATTATTAGTGAATTATAAATAGTACAATTATAATATTGTAAAAGTGTTCAATTATATACACATTTTTAAACATAAAATTTCGTTTATTATTAAAAAACTATTATTGGGTCATTATATATTTAACAATTATTCAATATATTGCCAGCATATAATAATAAAGTATTATAATATCATTCCCAAAACTATCGCGATATAACTATTTCTTTTTCGTTAATGATTAGTGTATTTTAAATAGTAAAACTATTTTACAGTAAAAATGTTTAGCATTACACATATATTGCGCAATGAGTTCAATTTATGATTGGAAAGCTATTATCAGGATGTTAGATATCAAACAAATATTCAATATTTAGCCCGCATATAACAGTAATTTACTAATATATCATATCCAGAACTAATAGAATATATTGTTGAAATTAAATCAACACTGTATCCCTAACTGGTACATTTCACAATTACCAATGCATTTAGAATCCCATGTAGTACATTCAGATTACTATTCAACATACTAAGATAGTATATTCAAACACCTAATTAATGTATGTCAGGAAATCATTTCTCAAGCTAACATACAGTGTTACACATTCACTCTACATTGTAGTTCGGTACATTATTTTTCATTTATATAATAATATAATCAAATAGTAGGCTTAATGCTAAGGACAATAATAATTTATAAATGTAAATATTAATTTGTTAATAAGTGGAAAGATTGGATTTCAGTGGCGGCTATATACACAACATATCGTAGGATCGTGATGTTTGACGAAAAACAATAAACTGTTAAAATTGTTATTAAATTTTAATCTTTATAGTTAATCGTATTAGCAAAAGTACATGTTAGGATTAGAATTAGATACACTTCTTAACAGAAGAAAATAATTCCGGTCTCAGTTACCCGTATAAACCAGATAATGTTGTCTGTTTTCATATTTCTTGAAATAACTTATAATTTAGAAACTTGAAATATAGTCTCCAATTTAGAAAAAATCATCAAAAGTGTATCTATTGCGATATATATATATATATATATATATGTAAATGCCCTGGCGAAGATGGAATTACAATTGACCTTATCAAAGAAGCAGGAGAAGAATTTGCAAAAATGCTAGCCATACTGTTTTCCAAATGTCTCGAGAAATCAGATGTACCAGAAGATTGGAATAATGCTGTGATGGTGTTACTTTATAAGAAAGGAGAAAAGGAAAACATTAAAAACTACCGTCCAATCAGCTTACTGTCAGTGATTTATAAAATTTTCACCAAAGTTTTAACGACAAGACTTGAATCAGCTCTGGACTCAGCTCAACCTAGAGAACAAGCAGGATTTCGAAGTGGATTTAGCACAATGGATCATATTCAAACAGTAAGGGAAGTTATAGAAAAACATAAAGAATATAATTTACCTCTCTGCCTTGCCTTTATTGATTATGAAAAAGCATTTGATTCGGTCTACACATCTGCAGTAATTACTTCTCTGGAGGACATTGGTATAGACAAACCTTATATCAATATCATAAAGAAGATCTACAAGAAAGCAACAGCCACCATCCGTTTGGACAAAAGAAAAGCGAAGATCAAGCTTGGAAGAGGAGTAAGACAGGGAGACACCATTTCGCCTAAGCTTTTTACTGCTGTCTTAGAAAGTATTTTCAAGAAGCTGGATTGGGAAAACAAAGGGATTAGAATAAATGGGGAATATTTAAGCCATCTCCGGTTTGCTGATGACATTTTAATTTTCAGTAATAGCCCTGAAGAATTGCAAAATATGCTAAAAGATTTGGCAGAAGCTAGCATTAATGTGGGATTAAAAATAAATTTGGAAAAGACTAAGGTGATGTTCAATTCATTTGCATCAAAAAAGAAAATCGTCTACAACAACACTGAGATTAAAGATGTTGAAAGTTATGTGTACCTTGGACAAGAAATATCATCAGACAACAGTATCATGAATGAAATCAATAGAAGAATAAGAAATGGATGGAGTGCTTTTGGGAAGAACAATATTATTCTGAAGAGTAACATGCCTCTTTGTTTGAAAAGAAAGGTGTTTAACCAATGTGTTTTGCCTGCACTAACTTATGGAGCAGAAACTTGGACACTAACAAAACGGATGGTACAAAGATTACAAACAACACAGCGAAGTATGGAAAGATGTATGCTAGGCATAACCAGAAGAGACCGAAAGAGAATAACGTGGATAAGAAGTCAGACGAAAGTTTTTGACATCATCGAGAGAATTAAACGGCTAAAATGGAAATGGGCTGGGCACATTGCAAGAAGACAAGACAATAGATGGAGCACAAACACCCTACAGTGGTATCCCAGAGATGTAAAACGACCAAGAAGACGACCTCAAGTAAGATGGAGTGACGAAATCAGAAAAGTGGCCGGTGTTAATTGGATGACTAAAGCACTTGACAGGCAACAATGGAAAAATCTGGGGGAGACCTACATCCAGCAGTGGATTGAAAACGGTTGATGATGATGATGATGATATTCTATTCAATACGAATCTGCATGTACCAAAAGTTATTTATGTTTTTTCATTGCTTTTCATGTCTACAGCGAACCCAAGAAGAATACATGATTATATCTACTCTGGTTTGATTTTAATTATTTACAGAAACAAGAACAGTAAATGGATTCAAAGGATTTCCTAGTTGCCAGACAACTAAACACCCTGGAGATGAGTAAGTCGTGTAACACATTATAGGGAGTCATAACAATAGTCTAACTGTTGTACTTTAATGCACAACAATCAAAATTAATAACAGGAATTTACAGGTAAGTAAAAAAAGAGACGAAATGAGTAGGCTGAGATAAAGAAAATTCTATTTATTCTGGATGGCTGTGTGAACAACTTATACGAAAAATAAACGAACTTTAAATTATATAATTAATTATTTATATTTTTTCTTGTGTATAGTAATGTTTTTGGAATTTGAAATGAAGATGCTGATAAGGCAATTATAGGCACGCACAAAATTCATGATTCGTTATGCAGTTGTGATGTCTCTTTAAATTAGTGTTGTGTTATGATTGAGACAAACTTCACTGTTTACTAACATAATTAGTAGAAGTTTAAAAACTGTAGATTTCGCGTTTTATAGCGTGAAACTGTAAATTGTTCCTTAAAAATGTGTGTAAATGAACTTAAAATAGAATTTGTTGTTATTATATAATCATATAATATTTGATATGATTGTTTTTTGTTGTGTGTGTGCAAAAATTCAGGTGGTGCATGAAATAGTGTATGAAAACAGCTTGAAGTATATTTGACACTTGTATCGAATAATGAGAAAAATTATCGTTTTTGGGAAGTAATCGTACATGGAAGCCTGATTTTTTTAAAATAATGAACCATACAGTTTTACATTAAACAGAGCATACGAATATTTATTCACGTTAAAATTTATAAGCACATATTGTGAAATGAAATAAAATAAAATTGAATATAAGCTGAGTGTAAAAAATTCAGTATAGACACTTTGTAATGTTCTTTTGTATGTACTTTACAAGATTTAATAAAAAATTCAACCCACAATTGAAAAGAAAATAATAACTACTCACAACATATGTAGTATTGCGAGACCTGGTGCTAAATTTTGTTGCAACGCACAAAAAAGGCAACATCATCAAGAGATACGTCAATGGAAGTTTTTGCATTTAACAACTACTACTAAAACATTTCCTTTAATTTGAAGCAACTATTATTTGAACAACGTGCCAATACCTTTACCTTAACACATATTTGGTTGGCCATTAAAGATTACGATTTCATAAATGCATTTCTTTTTTTTTTTACTTTATGGACTATATATCTGTATAACGGTGAAATATCACTAGAATAACTATATCATTACATTAACTTGATACATTTCGTAAATCATGTTAATTTGTCGAAAAAAAAAAAACTCGAAATTATTTTATAGTAAAGTAGACGCAAACGAAACCGAAAATAGCCATTCGATTGAGTCTTCCTTAAATCTGTGTTAAAGAATAAACTAATAGGACCACCTTTATATTGAAATTGTACCATATTTCCGAATGTCCAATATGTGGTTAATTTTGACATCATGTTTGGATTACTCACGTAAATGTTACCTTCGGATACAAAACTCTGGAAGTTATTCCGTGAAAAGGTTTAAGAATTATTACGACATAAAATTTTGAATTATTATTGTTAAATTCATTTATAATTATTGTAAAACAAACTAGAATGCAGGTTATTTTTTTCTAAGCATAATTCATAAGGTATTTGTCGGAATGAGCAGTAATGGAGGATTCGCATACTGAAAGATTCTGGAAATCGATTATTGTTAAAATATATATTATATATAAGTTACATACAATACATAATGATTTCTAATAATTTTATAATATATATACATCTTCTTTGGAAATGAAACTTTTAGCTGCAGTGCAAAATTGTGATACATTTTCTCTATGTGAAATCTATTGTCCATGAGCTAAATATTATTTGTTGCATTCGGCATATTACATGTTATTTCTGTTGGCATCTAGACATTGGCTTCCTTGAACGTAATATTTTTATTTAATTTAATGTTATGTTTTGTAATAAATATTTTCCTTAAAAACGCAAGTGCTTTCTACTATGCAAAGCTACACTGTTAAAAATTTGCAGCAAATTTGACCGTTTTTGTTAGAAAGGGTTACATAACCGTAATTTAACTCTATTCTGACCATAATATAGTGAATTATATGATCAGAATAGCGCTAAATTGCTGTTATGTAACCGGTTTCTGTAAAAACGGTCAAATAACTGGGCAGTTTGCTGCAAATTTTTAACAGTGTATAGTAGCATTTACTTACATATAAACCTTTATAACATTTATCATTCGTTAACGGAAATTCACTACAATCTTGTCAAATAGCAGTATTTATCTACAATGGAACTCACTTAAGTGTAGAGATGACATATCGGCAATGAGAACGACGCAGATTTAACATGATGTTTAAAACCATGTATTGATTTGTTTATGAACAGATATGCGTGTTAAAATTTCATATAATTTAGTTTATATATAACATAAAAAATGCTTTCGTCATGCATAGTTTTATGTAGTATAAGTGCTTAGTTTTTACTTGCCTGTCAGTTGAGTAATAATAGAAAGCGTTTTTAATTTTTCATCAAAAGAAAGTGAAATTAAAAAATAATTACTGAAACGTTAAGAAAATTTCAGAATTTTTTAAAATATTTTCCTGTATATCTTTTGAATTAGTATATATTTTTTTCATAAGTTTAGGTACTTCTTAACAAACAAATTAGCTATACAAGCTTAAAAAGTTCAAAAATGTCAATGATATCCCATGATAGGTAATGTTTCTAGGTTCCCCTGGTCATATTTAAAATGAAGTCATATTTTTTTTATATTACTGAAATTTAAAACCAAATTTGTATACTAAAATTGTTTAATTATAGCAATCCTGTAATCTACCGACAGTTTTTTTTGGATAGATGTTTACGGGGAAATATATATTAAATGGAGAGTTTAAATGTGGATTTGAAGCTCTGAAATTTTCAAAGCTAGGCTTAAGTTTCCGTTTGGAGTTTTCCGTAAATGTCAACAAAAGATAAAATCTTGCCAAATTAAAATGTATTTTTTTATTACAGATATTAATCATTTCATAATAACAGGCGATACAATCCATTTCACTGAAATAACGATGTTTTTTACATTGTCTTGTATTAGATATTTGCGCACACTGTTAAAAATTTGCCGATTTTATAGAAAATGGTTACATAACCATTACATAACCGTTAACATTTAACTTTATTCTGACTATAATATAGGCAATAATATGGTCAAAATAGAGTTCAATTACGGTTATGTAACCATTTTTTATAAAAACGGTCAAATGACTGGACAGTTTCTGAAAATCGTTAACAGTGCATAGTATAATTTTAGTGTAACAGAATTGTAATTAATTGTCTGTAAAAGTGTATTGAAACTCAATTTCATAAAATAAAATTAATATCTATAATGTGAAAATCTTCCCATAAAATAAACTTTGTATTCATGCATTTTTGCATAAGACTGCAACAGCTATTGTACCAAGATCTGAATATTTATAAAACTAGTTATAGTAGGAATACCTAGGAGCATTCCTTGTAAAGTTTGACGTACAATTTCCAACTTGTTTTATTAATTGACAGTTTTTAATGTATTTCAATGACAGATTTTTCTATATTGTTTGGATTGCCAAATAGCGTCTTCTTATATATAAAAATGCATACATAAAACGATTATTCATTCATTTATGTATATTATTGGTCTAAAAAATAAACGTTAACAATTTTTGCATATATATATATATATATATATATACAGATATCATCATTAGTGGATGTTATTACTCATTGATTTATACTATACTCATCCGTATAGGATGACTTGTAATGGAGTAGGGGGTGATAACTTTTTTTCCAGGATTGTACATATTGTTCCGCAAGAATTTTCTGTATAAAGGTACACGTGAAGATTTTCCTTTCTTGCATTCAATTATATCCAGCTTTTGAGCATAGAGGAGCTTTCCAAGATAAAGAACTTTTACAAAATAGCACGTGAAGCGCAGTAGAGTTAACGCATAAATCGACAATTATATTTACCAAAAGTATTAATAACGGCATTTTCGATTTTCTATCAAAAAATGTTTTTTTTTCTAAATATGGATCGTTCACTACTTATTAGTCATAAAAGAGACATGTCCTAGTCCGTACAGTTTCCTTAGTAATTGCCTTAATTTGATCGTGTCGTTTTACATTAAATATTCCTTGAGTAATTTACTTAGCCTATACAATTTATTTCCTTATTTCTCAAGTTGTCTTCATAAACAACATGATTTTGATTGTATGCCACAACCTACACAGATTGGACTTAATATATTTAAATAATTAAATACTTTATAAAACAATTCTAAATATTTTTTTCTGGTACAATTTAAGATACTTTAATTTATATGGACAGGAGTAAATAATGCAAATACATGCATGACTTTCATCATCATCATAATATAAAAATTAAAATAATAAATTGGCATTTTTTTTTATAAATGAAATTAAAGGATTTTCGCAAATCATTGTTGCTACAAAAATAAAATACCGCATTATATCATGATCAACAAAATAGAATAAATAAATAGTACAAAAAATAAAAAGTGGGACGTTTATATTTTATATTTCTGTTGTCAACATCCCCTTTTCTATGAATTTCTGAAACGCACAACAACGCATGAGGTATCATTCGAAAGGTTTTCGAAGGCGCTTTGGACACAGGTAGTACACTCACATTTCCTTAAAACATGTTTTTTATTAAATATTTCAGTTATTTAAAACTTAAATTGGCATTGTTTTTATAAATGAAATGAAGGGTTTCTCCCAGATCATTGTTGCTATAAAAATAAAAATACCGCATTATACCATGGTCAACAGAATAGAAAAAATAAATAGTGCAAACAATATAAAGTGGGACGTTTATTTTATATTTGTGCTGTCAACATCCCTTTTTCTATGAATTTATGAAATGCACAACAATGCATGAGGTATCAGTCGAAAGATTTGTGAAGCCGCTTCGGACACAAATAGTACACTCACATTTCCTTAAAACATGTTTGATTAAAATTTCAATTAAATGAAATGAAACATTTGTTCTCAAATCAATGTTGCCACAAAAACAAAATACCGCATTATATCGTGCTCAACAATGATTTAAAAAATATAAACAGTACACACAAAAAAAAATAAAGGGGGACGTCCCACGCGCTTATTTTATATTTATAATTAAAAAGCAAAATTGAAATGTAAACGTTTAGAAGTTTAAAAACAACATCGATCGATCGAAGCAGTGGTTTTTCACTAGCAGCGTAAAATGTATGCTTTGTTATATTAAATTGAATTGTTGTATTTAATATGTATTCTTTTTTTTTTTCTTTTCTATTCTGTTTTTTTCCCAAAGCGGATACCGTAATCGTCTAATACAGTTAAAATATATATATATATATATATTTCATGCCCATACATTTTGCAATCTTCGAACATTTCACTGTAACTTTGATGGAATAAATGAGATGCCACTCTGGATTCACTAATGTTGTTTGCAGATATTTGTCCTTAATTTTTCCTTGGAAGTTTAAATGTCCGTCTAAAAAATATTAGATATTGGTAAAAAATATTAGACTACAGTGCAAAATTCTCGCACGAGTTCATTGGTTGATCATTATTTGTATTGTCTCTACAAATTATTAGCAAACCAGTTGTTTTATTAGACTAAGTTGACTTTTGTGTCATCACAATAAATAGGCCTTTATATCGTGCAGTCGGTTTCAACATTTAAAGTGAGTGTAATTTTTTTTCTTCAAATGCGTAAGAATGAATTTTAATTTCCGTCTAAAATATTTATTCATTGCTTCATTTTATTTAAGGTCCTATAATTCTCTAGAATCATTTACAAAGTAACAAATAGTAAAAAAAAAAGTATATTGTGTTATTTTTGTTAGTAAGGTTATAACTACAGTTTTAAAGATTGCGAGACATTAAATAAATAAATAACATTTAAATTCTATTATCCAGTATTTAGTTTAATGACGTGTAGCTCAATGAATTTGCTTTAAAAATTAAATAATTTCAGGGATAATTAAGCAATAAAAGGTTTATACTCCGTTGTGACATAATAAATATACGAGATAATACACTTTAGGGTTCATAAAATTAATACTTTTAAAGAACAATTAAGAATTATTTTCTGGAGCTTGGATTAGATTAAAATAAGTAAGCAATTTCAAATTAAAACGACTTTTTCAATTACAGCGATAAAAATAAGATACATTTTCCTTTTATTGTGAATATTCTTATTTAAGGATATACCGGAGTAAAGAAATATGAATATCGCAATTATCCTTAGATATGATATAATAAAAAATAAATATATAGCGGATGCTTGACCCACAATTACTAAACTGCACGTAATTTATGTTTGAAATACAATACTCAAGCCTGTCTCATATAAAATGCTTATTGTATTTTATATTTATTTACAACGTCAGAATTCTGAAAAAGCAATAAACGATTCTGAAAAAAATATTTCCCGTAAGCTTGTACACTGAAGAAAATCTTCCCACCTAACTGAAGATTCATCAACAAAATTCAAACCAATACATTCTCACCAATAATTTTATTTAATAAAAGTAATTTTCTTCTGTTAAAAAAAGTATATTTTACTCAAAAAAGTATATTTTACTTTTTTGTAGTAAATAATACTTTTGGTACGAAGCATATTTATTTGATCCGGTCACTGGGTAATGTTAATTAATGATTTTGAATATGTTAATATCTCACATTCACAATTTTACAAATTGAAGAATGTTTTATATTAAAATCCGACTGTCTGTTTGTATTTCACTGCTATCCCTCCTACAAATCTGCAGACTCCGGTACAAAACTAACCTCAATTGTTCCTATGAGCAAAAATATGTCAAATAATACTCTTAAAATTTATACTTATACTCTTAGAATTTTGGTATTTAAATTGGTTACCGGGATATTATTATTATTATTTTAAAGACATCTCTGTAATGGTAGCAACTCAATTATTCTACTCCTTGCTTTATAGAATACTGAGCTTGTGTCCGTGACTTTTTTGTACCATTCATGAGTTGAAATTTTAACATGAATTTTACAGGCATGATAAATTTAAGAAAACCAGCTAAGTATTCGATAAAGCAATGAGTGGACGAAATAGAATATCAGCCGAAAACGTCTTCGATTCTCGCCTTGGCGTGCTTCGTGCAACCGAGGGTGCACATATAGAGGTTTATTAATTGTTGAAAAAAAATGTATTATATTCTCCACATTTTGTACTACTTTCAATGCATGTATCTGCTCATTTGTGTTTCTAATAAAAGCTTGAAAATGTAAGGATACATTGTGTCACTCTGTGTATATTTTACATAAAACATAGATACTTAGAATTTATGTACCTGTATTCTGAAATATTTATTCCTATTTGTAAAACACTTGCTTGTTTATATATCCTGTGAAACCGGATATCTCATGTTTGACTGAATTTCAGAAGCCCTCTAGTGGATAATGATTGAAATACATAGTTTTAGAACAGAAGCTGGAACGGTCATTTATCTATATCTCCATACTGCCTTTTATGTAGTTTATTTTATTATTTTTCTGTTTAATTTTTTCTTGAATACACAATTGTTAAATATCAAGCATTGGAATTTACTGTAATTTTTTAATATCATTATGTGTAGCGTATTTAATAAGGATTTGTTCCCCACATTTAAACTGTTGTTAACCTTAAATACACTATGACGCAAAAGTTTAGACAATGAAGAAATTCTTTCATACTTTGAAAAATATTTATTCAATTTTCAAATCACTGCTTGAAATTAATGTGCTGTACATATAAACAATATTTATAACAAAGAAAAGTGGAATTGTGCATATTGCAATAAATTAAATGGTAACAAAAATAAACTGCTGTCTCAAAAGTTTAGACACAAATTAAATAAAATCGAAATAAACAATTTTTAAAACCTGGTTGCGCATCCATGCTTATATATTACGTCGTATACACGAGATTGCATGGAAGAAACTAAATCTTGCATAGTTTGTGGATCGATATCGTACCATGCATCCTCAATAGATGTCTTAAGTTCCTGTACAGAAGAGTATTGTCTAGCGTTGCTATAAACTTCGCGACACATGATGCTCCAAAGGTTTTCTATAGGGTTAAGATCTGGGCTACATGCTGGCCAGTCGAGAACTCTTATATTATGGGAATTAAACCAAGATTTTGAATGTTTTGCAGTGTGAATTGAAGCATTGTCTTGCTGAAATTCCCACTGAGGACCCCTAGAAGCTCAGCAAATGGCAGTAGGTTTTCTTCTAATGTCTGTGTATAATGCTGTGAAGTTTGACGACCACTGGTGAAGGTCAGAGATACTTGTCCATTATAGCAAAAGGCTGCCCAAACCATCACAAAGCCCTCTCCTTGTCTGCGACTAAAAAAACGTCGAGGTTCCTTCCGCAAGTCATGCCAATACGATAAACAACCATCTGGACCATCCAGATTCCACTTTTTTTCATCGCTAAATATGACTGACTGCCATTTCTCTCCATATGACATATGCTTTCGAGCCCACATAATTCTTTGTAACTTATGATGTGGCTTCAGAGCTGGTTTCTTCTGCATTTTGCTATAAACGATTGTTCCTTTTTCCAAAATTCGTCTACGAATCGTATCCTTTGATACAGAGAGTCCCGATGAGCTTTGAACTCCACGTACGCTCATTTGTTGAGTACTCGCTAGTCTTTGTATCAGGCGATCCTCTCGTACATTTGTCACACGTGGCCTCCCAGACCGACATTTTGCTTTATATTCGGAACCACTCGATAAAACTCGATAAATAGATTTTTTTGACCTATTAATAATAGCAGAAATTTCAGAAACGCTCTTCCCTTCACCTTTCAACTGCCAAATCCTTGAAACCTCATTCACTTGAATTTCTTTAGCTCTCGGCATGTCGACTATGAAGCGCAATCGTTTGCAGAACTTAAGTACTCCAAATTTGTGACATCATCGAGTCTAAATTTGCATATGCCAGCGAATATTCAAAGAAATTTAGAATAGTGTCTAAACTTTTGCGACAAGCACATTTGAATTTTTATGAAAAAAATTAGTATTATAGCAAATAAAACGACTGTCTTTTGTACATAGCATTTTAAATCAGTTTTTGAATATATTTACAGGTTTTTGTAATTCTGACGTCATAATTCTACATTTTAAAGCTGAATGACGTCATTGTCTAAACTTTTGCGTCAGAGTGTAGTAGTTTTACGGCTTGCTTTCCAGTCCACATTCTCTCTGTTTAACCGTATAACCTACGTGGGATAGAAAAACGATATTGAAAAACTATATTTGAAACAGTTAAACGATGGTTGAACAAAACGACATGGGTAAACCTAAATTGAAATGTTATTGTTATAGTTCCTTAGTTAAATTTGTTAAATAAAATGCATTATTATGTTTTAAAATAATGTCTAAGCGTTGACATTTCTTTAACGACTAACTTATCATGAGGTTTTATCGTTAGGTAAGATCGGAAAGTTTGACTTTTTATAAATATTCATTTATTAATGTATCTACACACCTTTGAAACGTACTTTTCAATAAAAAGATCGATTTTTCATTTTTGCAATAATATTAATATCCGATCTTTTATCTATCGAAATATGCTTTAATTGTGTCTGAATCTTAATAAGAACCCGAGTTACAGCTGTTACGGCTTACTGAATAATTTTACAACCGGAAGTGTCGTTCTGCAAACCGGAATTAAGCATAAGTGTGTTTTTACATTCTTTTTTCTCGAGATTTAACATTTAAATACGATTATATATCCACGAAAATACATGGAGTTAATAATTAAACCTTTAAAGAATAATAATTATTTTCCTAGTAAGAATTGTGTTTAAAATTACATTTAGCTTTTTTCTCAAAATGAAGTTTTTTAGATTTTTACTGTACGCAAAACATCTCATAGCAAAAAATTTTCTATGAAATGCTTTGCATTTTTTTTAAAACTTATTTTACAAATGTTTATTGAGGGAATAGACTACAATCATGATAATATATTAATTAGTTTTACATTTACACTGGTATAAATTGAAAAGTTGCTACAAATTTTACGAATCTTTCGTTAGATCAGTACTTCAAGTGCCACAGCATCTGGTATAGACATGCTATTATAGTGCGGCTAGTCTAGGTCCTTGAGAAAGTTATTCTCTTTATTATGCAATTTACAAAATGCAATGATTTGATTTTGAGTTATCTTGTTTTGCGCAAATGTCAATTTTTCTCATAATTTTGACTATTTTTCACTTAAAAAAAATTATTTCTGCGTAATTTAAAAAATTTTTATATTTTTCCAAATTTTAACTTAAATGTCATTATAAAAAAATAGCATAAAGATAAAATTTCTAAAATTTCAAAAAATCACTTCCGAGGGTGTGTGATTACCTTAATCAAAATGCTATGAAGTAATCATATATTTAATATGATATTATGGTAAGAGTATAAGTTCCTAGTATGTAGGAAAATTTATATTAAAATCTGTTGGGAATTATGGATTCAAGAATCCACTAATTATAATGCATACCGTTTCATCCACGTTTCCCCAACTTACTCCATCTTTTAATTTAGACAAAAATGCTCAGCCAAAGATGACTTTAAACACAAGGAAAATATTCAGATGCTATTAAAAATTCAGAAAATAATAAGGGAATAATTCTTTTTTACATTCTGAGAAATGTAAATGTAATACTATACAGCAATACTTTATATATTTTCAAGACCATGTTTAAAGACGTTTGAACATCCCATTGATAACTCCTTGAAATATAGATACAGTCTTTATTTTGTTGCTTTCAGTGCATATTTTCGTAATGATGTATTTTTCTATTATTTCGAAGCACGTATTTCAATTATAAAACAAAAGTTTTAACCTAGAATATAAATGTGTACTTTTTTTTCCAAATTAAAATTGAAAAGACTTGCAGTATTTCTAGAGTATCGTATTCTTTAAGTGATATGATATCTGATAAGAAATACGCAACGTTTTATACTGTTCCATGTGAGAACGAAAGTATCATTTTATATTATTAGAAATACAGCAAGAACTTTATTGGAAAATCTTTATATTGAAATACATTAGAAAAACAATCGTACATTCTTATCTATATTTTAAAATATATATTATTTATTCTGATTCATAAAGCATATCTATTTACGCTAAGAGAAAATATATTCGTATAGAAAATCTGAAAATTAAAATAAATAAAGGAAAATTTTTAATATTAGGTTGTAACTAATATAAAATATCTGTCATGTTATTCTTATTTTTAAAGCAATTTTTTGTAAGATATTATTCTAAAGTTATATAACAGTAATAGTTATATAATAATAATCTTATATAATAGTATTTTTGAATGATTTAAAAAAAACACTCAAACGTACATTATAAAGCAAGACTGCCAATCCTTCGGATCTTTAAGTACCACTACTTCCGAATTGAACTATTTACTGTATTTCTTTCGGGAATGCTGCAAAAAATAAGACGAAATTTACTATTCTTAAAACACGGTAGTATTCACGGGGTTGGGGACATATTTTCATGTATAATGAAGCTTTTAACAGTGTTAGTACATCTGTGTTTCTTTCCGACGTATAAACAATAATATATTACTATTTTAAATATTTTAAAATGTATTAAACTGACTAAAGTAAAGCGAGAAAAATAACATTTTTAAGCATGTATTTTAACTCATAAATATGAAATATTAATGTATTTCTCCGTCACAATGACGTCATTTTTGTATACCCGATAGTCCAAAGATCTCAATTTTATTCCACAAGCTCCAAAGATAGAAGCAAATACCTAAATCTTCAAAGTATGAATTTTTTGTGACTAATGAAATCATTAAAAAGTCTACATTTATTGAGAAAAAAAATACCTGAATTGTAAATATGATCTCATACTTTATGGTATTTATAAAAAATAATATAATAAGTCTTCTCTAACTGTATAATAAATTTAAATGTATTTTTCTCCCCAAAAAATCGAAAGACTACAGTCATTTTAAACGCAACACATCGGGTTGGCCCACAACTATTATTATCATATCCAGGTAATTCAAACATCATTTATAAAACTACCCTTTTTTATATCACAGCTGTTTATTGTATATAGTAGCTTAGGAAGATCCTCGGAATACATTAACGTAATAACTTTTGAACAAGCTGTGATATATGTATATTATGCATGATATACATTAATAAGTTGTTTTAATAAGTATTTTTGCATATAGTTGCAATTGCAATATTGTATTAAAAACCTTATTTAAACAATATATAAATAAATTAGGCTATGAATTATATAAATACGTTACTTATTATTATTACTGATAAAGTAAAATTTTGCATGGGTCAAATATCACAAATGCAGAGTGTCCAACTGCATGCTTCAACTACCATTTATAGAAAAAAATATATAAAACACGTAGCGATAGCCATAGCAACTTCTAACTAATTATATTATCTTTTACATCATTCAGTAAAGTACACTATAAGGCAAGAACAGAATCTTCTACTAACTTTTTTTACAACAGGAGCTTACGGATAGAAAATTGAAAATACTTTTTTGGGGGAAAATTACAAAATTCCACTTTATTTTTTTGTTATCACTATAAATGGCTTAAAAACAATATTAAAAAATAAAAATATCTTATAATATGATTATGCCTCGTGCTTATCAGCAGAAAGATTTTTTAAAGAAAATAAAGATAGTTGCTCAAACTTCCCTTATGGTCAAACCTTTACAGTTTTCCCTACCATAAATCAGACATATCAGACCCAATTCAACTTTATGAAGATACCTCGCTTTAACCTTATATGGAAGAAAATATCATAGTTTTTAAATGCTAATTAAAATTATATTTGAATATGTTGATTGATATCATTTATATTTAATTACTTGTTGTAACGTTCTACTCTTATTTCATATATATAATTTAATTAAAAAATTCAGAATGGCCAGAAACAATCACCGTTATAGTAGACCATAACAACAGAATCCTTCAAGGATTAAATATGAAATATCAAATGAAGTTATTTCAAAGAATATACTCAGAAAGTGGATGAAAACAACAATCCATCTCTAATAGTTACGGTTACATTCAGACAATTCCGAATATTTCAAAAGTCAACAAGCATTTTTTTGTATAGCAATTTAAACTACACTGGGGCTAAACATAAATGATTAAAAAGGTACATAAAAAAATTAAAAAGGTACGCAAAGCATTACAAGCTACTACTTATTTAGACTAAAAACAGAGCAATCAGAACAACTAATGTGAAAACGGCACACAACAAAACAAGATATTTTATCTAAAAAATTGTTGTCACGATCTTTACAGATAATAACACATTGCATGCGTTTAATTGTGGATAACAATGAAGCATGTTTCAAGTCATAAAAAGTCTTTAAAAACTCGCATTTAATGGTGCTTTGTCAATCGAACTTAACGAATGTATGTATTTGAATTTCAATAACACTGAAGATGTTAATTCTTTATGGGGCTGACAATAGGAGTCAATGTAACGCGAAAAGGTCGTCTATTAAAATGTTACCCTTGTATTCTTGCAGCACACGTCAAGCGCTCACTGATTGTCATTGGATGCGATATATATAGTTGGTTTAGTGTTACAGACATAGTCGTAACAACAAGTATGATTTTAACTAAGTTGTTACATTTAAGACGTTAAAATATAATTGTTGCACTCTTCCAACTTTATAAAGATCCGTCGCTTTAACCTTAACCATGAGAACATAATTGTTGATATTTGCTATTACGTTGAGTAAAAAGTTTTCCGCCAAGAGGAGATACCTTCGCGCAAACATCTGTCATTTGTGCAGTTGTTAGCTTTTCAGACAACCAATTTTTGCATTCGAAAGCAGAGCACAGGAACTACATGACTGTGTAATTTGTTTGTTAAAAATTTATTACCTTGTGCTTCAAAAAAGTGTTTAAAATGGAGCTATCTTGTCAGAAGATCACAACGATTATTTATTATGAGTTCCGTGATAAACTCATTGCGACTGAATACCATAGAAAGATGTGTGAAGTTTAGGAATCAATACTGTTTCTTATGATACAGTCAAAGTTTGGTTTCGGAAATTTAAAGCTGGAAATTTCGACAGTGAAGATGAACCACGTTTCGGCTGCCCTATTGAATTTGATTGTGAGCATTTAAAGCAAATCATTGATCAAGACAAAAATGTTTCAAAACGAACTATTGCGTTAGAGCTTAACGTTTTCCAAAAAACAATAGTTAATGCTCTAAACCGCATAAACCCAACGTTTAAGTTCAACCACTGGGTGCCTTACGAAGTGACTGATGAAGACAGGAGCAGGAGAAAAATCTGTTGTTTGGCTCTGCTCAGATATCGAAGGAAAGAGAACATTGGACAGACCTGTGGTGAAAAATGGGTGTACTACAACAATACAAGCCATAAATGGGGGTGGTCAGTACCTGGGGAATCAGCTGGCTCGGTTGCAAGACGTGCCTTAACTAACAAGAAGGTGCTCCTCTGCATCTGGTGGGATTATCGTGGAATTCTGCACAAAGAGTACCTGAAAAGCGGACAGACTATCAACAGTCTAATATACAGCAACATGCTAATCAAAGTTAGTAATATCATTCGCAAAATCCGAAGAAATGAGTTCAGAAGGAAGGTGGTTCTCTTTCATCAAGACAACGCCCGGCCACACGTTAGTACGATGACCGGCTGGACGCTCTACAAGCTGGAGTGGGATTTGATGCAACATCCACCGTACAGCCCCGACATGGCCACTTCAGATTTCTATCTATTTTCACATCTGCAGCTGCATCTTGATGGAACAATCTTCCATTCAAATGAGGAGGTCATAAGTGATGCCCATTTCTTTCTGGACTCGCGCACGCCACAATTTTTCGCAGAAGCGATTGAAAAGTTGCCAAATTGTTGGTAAGCGATTGTATATTTAAACGGAGATTACTATCCTCATTAGCTTTCATGATTCCGTATGTATTTATCATATTACGATAAAAAAAATGGCGGAAAAGTTTTTACTCAACGTGATATATACTTAGGACATACGTTGAAATGCTGATATTTCAAGAATTATTACAATTCTTCAACGGTGCAGCTGTTAGGAATCCAAATGTAAGAACTTATTTCTATGACTACCCTGCATTACACACAATGTTTAATTTTATATTCCAATTCTGATGTCAGCTCTTACGATACAACAGAACAAACTATGAAAATGAAAAATGTAACATATAAATGATCGAATATTTATTACATAATTTGTCTCATATGCAAAATTGGCCTTACCTTACTTTTTATACTGCGCCATCAATAGATCTGTTCTCAATATATAAAAAAATAGATACTATAAATAGTAAAGTCTAACAGAATTTATGATCTTACTGATGAATAATTTTATCAAAGCTTGTGGAAATTCAAGTGTACTATATAATCAAAATTTGAAAGAGTACCAGTTTAATAGCTTTTAAATTAGTTAATTAATTTTATAGTTGTGTAACCAATTTTACACATATACTTCATATATGTACTTTAAAAAAGACTGATGTAAATACTTTACTAACCCAATCGTCGTAAAGCCGTATTCAATTAACTACAGCTTTCATTTAGATGCTTAATGAAATCTGGCAAAATGATAGCAACATCAAACTGAGCATTCTGCGCGTGATAGGTGTATGAATTATGATATATGAAAGGTTTTTTAATGCTCATTAGGTGTACAGAGTGGTAATATAGTGGTTTAGAAAATTTTTCAAGTGGATTAAAAAAACCGTTTAGGTGTCGACTGCTTAGCGTAATATTTTGTTTTCATTGACAAGCAAGCAAATACGATTTCGAACAATTTACTTGTAAATTAAGAATGGTCCATGTAATTTTAAATATTCACAAATATTTTGGATTGTTCATGTACTAAGGTAGGTGAGTCAAAGGTTACAGTGTTCCCAAGGTGTCCTAACCCCCAAAAGTAGAATTAAGGAAAACAAGATGATACTACAGCATTGTAAATCATGTATCTGCAATACACTTGTCTGTATTTCAAGATATCACCTTGATCGTTCGCCATTGTATACAGTGATTTCACTTTTGAGGAGTAGTCTTTCTAATTTCCCGGTTTAAGGTTATTTTAATTATATGTGTTTAATAAATAATTATATTTGTTTAAATTCTTTTAACTTTGCGTTGTGAAAAGTTTTCAGAAAGCTTATTTTTCTCTTTTTAAATACATTTACTTCAATTCTAATGCATTTATGAGATTAATAGTTTTATGTCATGCAAAAGGCGAGCATATGTGTATTTCCAAGGCGGCCCGACACCCGGATCACCTTGGGAACATGTGCGCCACCTTTGAAAACAAATATGGAAATCAATGTAGCAAGGGTAATTTAAAAAGTTTCTATTTAAATATCTGAAAAATGTAACCATTGTTACTTACGGCAATGCATTATGTCAGTCTATACCTCCAGTTGTTATTTTTAAGGTGAATGAATGGCTTGACAACATGCCTTATGGAAGTTACTTATTTATGAAAATGGCTAACTCATTTCTCGAATTACAAAGCACCAGGACCTGCTCTGCTTATTTTGTATGGCGTGTAGATGTTGTTATTGTCGTCGAAGCAGATGAACATGGGATTTCTTTTTTAATGAACATGGATATTCTTTTTTACCTTCCCAGCAACACAACCCACGAACTCCAGCCAGTGGACAAATCACTTTTCAAAGCGTTTCAATCGTACTAGGATGATGAGGTTTTGTTGGTTTGACAAAGCAATTATTCGAACTGAAGCACATTTAACAGTACACTTCGAAAATACCAATTCGAAAAGCCTTTGAAAAATCTTCACTGTTGTATGGAATAGGGTGGCGACCTCTAAAAATATAAATTCAGAATTCCCCCTTCAATTTCAAACTAATTCCAGATGAGGCGTATGCACCAAGTAACCTAGATTCATGACGAGAATCACCCATTTTAAGACATTACAAAGAATCCAGGTCCAAAAGTTAAAGCAAAGTTTCAAGTGTCTAAGACTAAAGGTAAAAAAAAGAAGCCCTTAAATAGATTAGCAGGCAGTTGGGAAGTTGACCCCAGCACTCTGTCAATTAGTGATTAGTGATTTTGCAAGATTCTGAATCTGGTAAACTCAGTTTTTGTGATTCTGAGACTTCCACAATAATTTTGACATTATTGAGAACACCAGAGATTCCCCAAAAATAGTCAGTATATCTCAGAAGAAAAACCTTGAACTATCGTGCACACTAAGTAGTTCAAAGTCTTTTGGTGTTAGAAGATAAGAGGATAAAGAAGAAAAACTCGGAAGGTATTAAAAGAAAGAAAGAATCATCAGAGCATAATAGTTAGCAATATAATAAGAAAATGAAAAACATTCCAATACACTGCCAAAAGAGACTCTTAAGGGGTCAAGGGACCTTCAAAATCAGCAAAATCGCTCAAATTTTCGAAAAAAATTTCTTGTCCCCAAAAAATAAAGTTCCATGTAATCTTTCATCTCCAAGTTAAATAATTGCAATCGGATGATTTTTTCGGATTTTATTTACATTTTTATAATTAATTAAACGGCCCTCGTGATCAGCTGATGTTTCTTTACAAATATTTGTAAATGCATTATTTCTTTTAATTAACTGTTTATTTTTAATTGTCATTCAATTGCAACCAATTGATGAATTTCTCGGTTTCATCTTGCGACCGATTACCAAAATTCTTGATTCCCCCCCCTCTGCCCCCCCCCCTTGTTGAGTGACTGAAAAGAGTCATTTTTTACTGCAAGTAACTGAAAAATTTAAAATTTTTTCTTCGAAACGACTTGATAAATTTGTCGGTTTCATCTTGCAACAGATTACGAAAATTCTCGAATCTCCCCCCCCCCTTACTCCCCCTATCCCTGTTGAGCGACTGAAAAAATTAAGAATTCCAGAGTTTTGCTAATCTGCCGCTAGATGAAACCAAGAAATTCATCGGATCGTTGCGAAGAAAAATATAAAAATTTATTAATCAATTGCAGCAAAAAATTAATTTTATCAAGGGGGGTGGGGGGGGGAGAATCCAGAATTTTGGTAATCTGTCGCAAGATGAAACCAAGAAATTCAGTAATTGGTTGCGAAGAAAAATCTCAAAATTTATTAGTCAATCGCAGTAAAAAATGAATTATTTCAGGCACTCAACAGGGCGGTGGGCGCGGGGGAGAGAATACAGAATTTTGGTAATCTGTCTCAAGATGAAACCGAAAAATTCATCATTTGGTTGCGAAGATAAATCTCAAAATTTATCAGTCAATCGTACTAAAAAATGAATTTTTTCAGTCGCTCAACAGGGAGGGGGGGAGGGGGAGAATCGAGAATTTTGGTAATCTATCTCAAGATAAAACCGAAAAATTCATCAATTGGTTGTGAAGAAAAATCTCAAACTTTATTAGTCAATCGCAGAAAAAATGAATTTTTTCAAGGGGGGGCAGGGGGGGCGAGAATACAGAATTTTAGTAATCTGTAAAAAGATGAAACTCAGAAATTCAATAATTGGTTGCAAAGAAAAATCTCAAAATTTATTAGTCAATCGCAGTAAAAAATGATTTTTTTCTGTCAGTCAACAGGGGGGGGCGGGGGGGTAGAATCGACAATTTTGGTAATCTGTGTCAAGATGAAACCGAAAAATTCATCAATTGGTTGTAAAGAAAAATCTCAAACTTTATTAGTCAATCGCAGAAAAAATGAATTTTTTCAAGGGGGGGGGCTGGGCAGGGGGGGCGAGAATACAGAATTTCAGTAATCTGTAAAAAGATGAAACTGAGAAATTCAATAATTGGTTGCGAAGAAAAATCTGAAAATTTATTAGTCAACCGTACTAAAAAATGAATTTTTTCAGTCGCTCAACAGGGGGAGTGCGGGGGGGGGGGGATCGAGAATTTTGGTAATCTGTGTCAAGATGAAACCGAAAAATTCATCAATTGGTTGTGAAGAAAAATCTCAAACTTTATTAGTCAATCGCAGAAAAAATGAATTTTTTCAAGGGGCGCAGGGGGCGGGGGGGGGGGAGAATGCAGAATTTTAGTAATCTGTAAAAAGATGAAACTGACAAATTCAATAATTGGTTGCGAAGAAAAATCTCAAAATTTATTAATCAATTGCAGTATTTTTTTTTTTCTGTCACTCAACAGGGGGGGGGCGGAGGGGGAGAATCGAGAATTTTGGTAATCTGTGTCAAGATGAAACCGAAAAATTCATCAATTGGTTGTGAAGAAAAATCTCAAACTTTATTAGTCAATCGCAGAAAAAATGAATTTTTTCAAGGGGGGGGCAAGGGGGTGCGGGGGGGGGGTGGAGAATGCAGAATTTTAGTAATCTGTAAAAAGATGAAACTGAGAAATTCTATAATTGGTTGCAAAGAAAAATCTCAAAATTTATTAGTCAATCGCAGTAAAAAATTAATTTTTTCTGTCAGTCAACAGGGGGGAGCGGGGGGGGGACAATCGAGAATTTTGGTAATCTGTGTCAAGATGAAACCGAAAAATTCATCAATTGGTTGTGAAGAAAAATCTCAAACTTTATAGTCAATCGCAGAAAAAATGAATTTTTTCAAGGGGTGGCAGGGGGGGGGGGCGAGAATACAGAATTTTAGTAATCTGTCAAAAGATGAAACTGAGAAATTCAATAATTGGTTGCGAAGAAAAATCTCAAAATTTATTAGTCAACCGTACTAAAAAATGAATTTTTTCAGTCGCTCAACAGGGGGAGGGCGGGGGGGGAGAAGAATCGAGAATTTTGGTAATCTGTGTCAAGATGAAACCGAAAAATTCATCAATTGGTTGTGAAGAAATATCTCAAACTTTATTAGTCAATCGCAGAAAAAATGAATTTTTTCAAGGGGGGGCCGGGGGCCGGGGGGGGAGAATGCAGAATTTTAGTAATCTGTAAAAAGATGAAACTGACAAATTCAATAATTGGTTGCGAAGAAAAATCTCAAAATTTATTAGTCAATTGCAGTGAAAAATAAATTTTTTCTGTCACTCAACACGGGGGGAGAATCGAGAATTTTGGTAATCTGTCTTAAGATGCAACCGAAAAATTCATCAATTGGTTGTGAAGAAAAATCTCAAACTTTATTAGTCAATCGCAGAAAAATGAATTTTTTCAAGGGGGGGCAGAGGGGCGGGGGGAGAATGCAGAATTTTAGTAATCTGTAAAAAGATGAAACTGAGAAATCAATAATTGGTTGCGAAGAAAAAGCTCAAAATTTATTAGTCAATCGCAGTAAAAAATGAATTTTTTCAGTCACTCAACGGGGGGGGGGGGGGGGAGGTTATAAATAATTATTTTGGTAGAATCATTCATTAAACATGTAAAGGTTTTGCATATATATGATTTTAGTCCATTTCAGGGTATAATTTCTTATGTTTACCAATACTAAAACTTTAAATGTAATTTTCTCATTTCGAAAATTTTGTCGGTTTCCATTTTTTCAAAATGCTCCATGCGCATACTATTTCAACTGAATAGTTTGAAATTTTTTGTAACTGTTTGTCATTATATTTGTCATAAAACTGTGCATGGTTTTTTGAAATGAGGTATAATTGAAAAATTCAAAGGTAGTTAATTGAAAAAATATGATGCAAAATTGCGGAATTTTTTTTTTTTTACCTTTATATTCAAATATATAAAATTTGATGCACAGTTTTATTTGTATATATAAACCAAACCTGCATAAAAAATATTGATGATTTTAATTGATATGGAATGCGCATGGGACATTTTGAAAAATTCTGCATAACGGTTAAAAAATTCAGAAAAATTCCTTATTTTTCTCCAAACAATTTTTTTTTAAATTTCTGATGTGATAAATACATGTCATAATGCGTATAGTGTGCCCTTGAATAGTATTTAAAGTGAAATTTAAAAAATAAAATAAAAAAATGAGTTTGAAGGTCCCATGTCCCCTTAAACAAATTGATAAAGTCATGCCTGGCACAAGTGGTTCCCAGCCAAAAGGAAGCTGGTTTTGCAGGTTTTTCACTAAAAGAAGAAATCAATAAGAGCGTAATAGTTATATACACCATAAGAAAATGAAAAAACAATCCAGTATATGCCAAAAGAGACTCTCAAACAAACTGATACTGTCATGCCTGGCACAAATGATTCCTAGCTAAAATGAAGCTGGTTTTACCATTCATACAAAAAGGAAAACATAACAATTCTGCGATTGTGTAATCAATGCTTGCAATATGTACATGATGAATGTCATGGACTTACTAAAAAAGACCAAATCAAAATTTTCATCTGCACTTTTTGCATGGAATCTGACTAAAAGGTATATTTTGGAGAAAAAAAATCTAGCAACTTTTTCCTTGTAATTAAATACTTACATTTAATTAAACATTGTAATACTCATCTAAATGTAAAAATAGTTTACCGAGCAATTTTTCACATTTTAAAAATGATTACAAAAAGTCTTTGGAACACTATGCGCCAAAGGTACTAGATATTTGTTGGATATAAGCGGATATAAATATAACATTAAAAAAAAGAAAAAAAATCACCCCCCCCCCACACACACACACCTAAAGAGAAAATTATGAAAAATCCTGAAAGTTTAACTATGGCTACATTTGACTCACCTAACGTATTAGTTGTTCATAATAATATTATTTGTTTTAATTGAACTTAAAACTAACGCTTTATCGAAACTTAAAGATTTACAAATTAAATGAAAAATGTACAAATGAAAAAAATAAATTAAACCAGCAGCAGTTATTTCGTCAAAAAAATCGATTATTATCATTTTTTTATACTACATTCTTAAAAAAAATAAGTTAAAACATATTTAGTAACCACCTTCACCAAATTAACTAAGGAAAAAAAATTAAATAAGAATACATAATAGAAAAATTTAAAAAAATGGACCACTTCATAAAATAAATAACAAAATGATGAAAGGTATTAGAATAATTAACTTTATTGATACATTTTTAAAAAAAAATAGTCCTACATTTCTTGAAAAAAAATCCGTGTGTTTAAAAAATCAAAATATAAAAGATTTTTTGTTTAAAGTATTGGACGACAAAGTAAAAAAAAATATATATATAATGAAATAAGTTTCATTTAAAGATATATTTAAAAAGTTTCATTAAAAGTCCTTTTTAAACATTTCACTTTATCACTGTATCATAAAGACTCTTCTTTATCCGTTTATATACATTTTTCTTCTTATAAAACTATCATAATATGTGACTCGTTATTAAATGTTAAAACTTATTTACACATTCCATACGTTAATTATTGGAGAAGATGTAGGCCACGTTATTTGCATACCAAATTATTTTAAAGAAAAGCAAATTAGGTCTTTGTTTGAGTATTTCTTCAAACATGTATGAATAAAATAGTTTTAGCACGTTCCAAAATATAAATATTGATAAATACTACATTTTGCAATATCTAATGTAGCTAATATGTTTATAAAACTAATTTGTAACACAGAAAACCAAATCTAAACAATTAAATCAGGTTAAATATAAATTTTTATGACGTTCAATTAACAATTAGGTAGTTTTTCGTTACTTAAAAGTAAGCTAATTTTTGGAATTAAAATTACTGAAAAAACGCGAAGTTTACAGCACTCACAAATGACTATGAAGTTTATATTTAATGCACATTTTACTGGTACGTTGTAACAGAAAAAATATTTACAGATAGAAAAATATCAACAACCTGGAAATTGTACGTCAAACGTGACAAATGAGGTTCGTTCGTACTAGAGCTAGTTATGTAAATATTCAGATCTTGATGATTTTTAATTCTTTGAAATGAATTATATCGTCTGCACATTAATTTATGCAATAAAATAAGTTTCTCGCTCGCTTGACGATTAAACCTCGGAAGCTCCTACAACAAAAAAGCACTGATATAAAAAATTTAAAAAATTCAAATTTCTTAATATATATTCTTATCAAGCAGGGCGGTCGCTCTGCCAAGCCAAGTTAAAAAAAAAACGCCACACAAACAACGCCAAGAACTGGACTAAAGAACGCTACTGCTTACTTACAGAAAGCGACTTCGCAATGTTAAATCGACAAAACATGCCAGATTAAAATATCAGATATCAAATAAACCAAGCGTCGCAGAAAAAAAAAAAACGAAAACTAGAAGAATCTAATGAAGAATTTCTTCAATTTAAGACCAAACTCATCTTCATAAGTGATTTATAAACAGAGATATAGATTTTTTTTTAAAACGTCGAGTTATTTAAAATGATCACTTTTTTCTTCGTCAAACTTTTTTTTTTCAAACAAGCTACAGACCTTAATATTGGGCAGAATAATAAAAGGATTGCATTTTTGGACAAGTAATTACGTAATCTATGTGCTTTTATAAAATCCAGTGTAAAAAAAATATTTTCTATCCTTAATTAGCAAAAAACTGTTAATTAACTTGGCGATTAAAAAAGTATGCCAAAACAGAGATAAAACCCGCCAACGAACATGTACCATCTGTATTATAATAGCACAAATCAGTTACAGGTTGTAACCACATCAAATTTCATCTGCAAGTCAACATTTTCTTCTGAAGATATTTTTTTTAAAATAAAACTTCATAATTATAAGAACACACATTTTATCAGACAATTAAATATGACTGCAAACTGTGGCAGATGACTGTTTCCAACATGAATAAGTATGAGAAATTGCCGGTCAAGGGTATCGGTCTGGGTGGCGCAGTCGCAGGGCTTCAGCACGGTGCGTATAAGGTCCCAGGTTCGAGTCCTGGCCTAGGTCAATTTTTCATTCATGTTTGTTTAGTGTATTTAATTGTCTGATAAAATGCGTGTTCTTATAATATTGTAAAATAAAGTAATCAGGCGTAGTGTTTATGCTTTAAAAAATATTTTAATTATATAATTTACGTTTTTAGAAAAATCTTTAAAAATAAATTAGTTTTTGAGGGAAGATGTACCTTCTAAAATGTATACATTAAGAGTTATCGGCATTTATTTCTTTCCAAACGTAAACAAAATTTTTGAAATGAATTAAATGCGATTCATTTATTTCTAAAAAAAAAAAAAAAAAAAAAAAAAAAAAAAAAAAAAAAAAAAAAAAACGGTAAATGACAGGCATTTCGTTCGCAGGAATAACTTTCACGTCATTTTCCTATAAATTAATGAAATCCAGTTGTTAAATTATTTTTGTTTTTTAGAAGTGAAGTTTCCATTTAAATTTATTGTAATAGTACAATGTTTAATTGAATAAAATAATGTAAATCTAAGACACTGCTAAGAAATTCCAAACATGCACAGGGCAATGCAAATAAATAAATAAATAAATAAATAAATAAACAAAAAATAAATAAATAGATAAATAAATAAATAAATAAATAATAATCAGCTTTCAGAAAATCTAAAAATTGTTCATATATCTTAATTACAAGCTAAAGGAGGGTTTATTTCTATATTATTCTATATATAATAGTAATTTCAGCAAATATATTAAATTCCAATGCGATCTGTTTTAAACTTTTAAGATAGTTTATAACGCTTGATAAAAAATTTATAAAAAGAATGGCGCGTCACATTTCGGGGAGGGGATGGGGAGGGGTGTCAACAAAATTAGGAAGTATAATAAGGCTATCTGTTTGAAACTTTACGATATTTTATAACACATAACATAAATTTAAAAAATAAAGCTGCGTCAAAAATTATAGGGAGGGGCAGAGCGCGTTTTGTCTACATAAGGGGGGGGGGCACTTTTCAAAATTTTAACGATATCCATCATGTCACATATTGTTACAAATGGCTATGACCACTTATTCATGTTATGCACCACAGGTGTCACCCCCACATTTTGCCCCCCCCGACACTACTCATGTGATATATTGTTCGAAAGGCCTGTGACCGTTTATTCATATTATGTATCTTCGGGGTCCATCCTCCCACTTTCACACCCCCCAAAGGGGGCACTTTTCTAAATTTTGCTGACACCTCTCATGTGATATATCGTTGGAAAGGTCTGTGAACGCTTAATCATATTATGCAGGGGGGGAGGGGGGTATTTTCTAAATTTTGCACATACCCCTCATGTGATACATCGTTGGAAAGGTCTGTCACCGCTTAATCCTATTATGCATCTCCGGTGTTCTTCCCCCACTTTGCCCCCCCAAAACGCGATTAGCTTTCACAACCAGGGGGCGCTTTCCTACCTCTGTTTCTATAGGTCGATCACGACGGGGTATGGCTCATTCGACTCGATAGAGCTTTTCTATTTTAGTTAATTTTTTCACCACCAGGGGGCACTTTTCTATCTCTGGTTCTATGGGCTGGATCACGACGGGGTATAGCTCATTCGACTCGACATCTATAGCCTTAACGATTTCAGTGCCCGAGGTTCATATAGAACAGATTGCGCTATCTGGTGGTGGAAGATGGAACTTGAGCGTGCGCAGCACGACTGCTATACGGTGCCGAAGGCAGCGGGGCCCCGTGTTGGAGGTTCGTTTGGTTAGAGGTTTATACTATTCGATGTGCAAATTAAGGGAATTATCCATTGCCGAAGGCAGCGGGGAGCCAGGTCGGCGGTTCGTTCGATTCCAGGTTTATCTTATTCGAGGTTTTACAAGATTCGAGGCCCCGATATAAATTAGGGGCCCGCTAGCGGTCGAAGCCAGCTAGAGCTAATAATAAAAGAGCGTGATATCACGTTTCATTTCAAATGCAGCGCTGACACGCTCTGTACGTATTCCATTTTTATTCATTTCATGGATAAGTCAGTGATATTTTTTAACGGAGGATAACAAGTATGATAACAAGCCACATTTAGTATGTTGTTTTTAAGAGTGTAATTAGTTTAATTGAAAAATCTACTGGTATTTCTAGTTAACCCTTTAAACAATGACTGAAAGTAAAATGTAATTTTAAATTATTTCTCATGTTTAGATTATTTAAATTATGTTTAATCTATTTTAAAAAAAGAAATGATATCTACAAAAACAACTTTTCAAAAGTTAAAAAAAAAAAAAAAAAAAAAAAAAAAAAGTTGTGGCTAAAAAATGGTGTGATATCAAATTTTCAAGCTATTATATTACTTATTTAACTTTTTTCCATTAAATAAGTTATAATATATATAAGTCGAGTGCCTACGTATATGTTAATAGAAATCGTTTTCTCCTGTACTAAATACATCCTAACGAGTTTCTGAAAATTCATTTTTTTTTTCAAATTATGCATGATGGGCTTGGCGGCCATCTTTCCATATTTCAAAGCACCCAAATTTCCAAAGTAAAAGCGTAATATGTTTGCAATGTAATATGTTTATAACAATTTCGAACTGCAGATTTTAACTACGGACAGATAAATTAGATAAGACTGATATTTTGAGAAATTGATTTTTACTAGTTTGAAATTATTAATTACTCTACACAATGAATCATAAGATTAATCTTTAAGATAAGTCATCATTATCTTAAGACACAATTTTCAGAGCATACAAATCTATAAATGAAACGCTTAAAATATTTGCTTAAATAACAATTTTGAACTTCGGATTTTAACTACGGATTTGTGTGCTTAGAATTTTGTGAATAATATGCAAAGATGGCCGCCAAGCCCATCATGCATAATTTGAAAAAAAATGAATTTTGAAATGAAACTCGTTAGGATGTATTCAGTACAGGAGAAAACGATTTCTATTAACATATACGTAGGCACTCGACTTATATATATTATAACTTATTTAATGGAAAAAAGTTAAATAAGTAATATAATAGCTTGGAAATTTGATATCACACCATTTTTTATCACACCAACTTTTTTTCTTTTTTTTTTTTTTTTTTTTAACTTTTGAAAAGTTGTGTTTGTAGATTAATATTATTTTCTAAAGTTTTGATTCGATTTTAATAAAATTTGAAATGTCTCGACAAAATTCTGCAAACATAACATGTCTTAAATTTTAAACCATGTGTAGTTTTTGCGTTGTTACATGCGGACGGGCGGACAGACAGACGGGCGGACCAGACGACGACAATAGATGCTACGTTTTTATATAATTACGAATGCACCTAAAAGGACTGCTGAAATTATCAATCAAATATTTAAAATGTTAGTTATGTTCTTTTTACTTTCTTCTATCTTTACAAGAAGAAAGTATTGGATTCATGAAAAATTTCGACTTCCGGTTTTCGACGGATTTATACGTTTTAGAAGGTCCTGAACACGATTTGACTATTTTTAGAAAATGTCTGTCTGTGACTCTGTCTGTATGTGACAAAAATTTTATGGGCGCTCTATCTCAAGAACTAATGCTCGGAATTTCATAAAACTTTACATTCAGTTAGTCCCTGATATAAATTGGTGCTGATTAGTTTTTGGTAAAAATCGCCCAGCAGGTGGCGCTGCTATGCAGCATTTTTCGAGATTTCCGCAATAGCTCTATCTCAAGAACTAATGCTCGGAATTTAATAAAACTTTAGATTCAGTTAGTCCCTGATACAAATTGGTGCTGATTAGTTTTTGGTAAAAATCTTCCAGCAGGTGGCGCTGCTATGCAGTCTTTTTCGAGATTTCCGCAATAGCTCTATCTCAAGAACTAATGCTCGGAATTTAATAAAACTTCATATTCAGTTAGTCCCTGATATAAATTGGTGCTGATTAGTTTTTGGTAAAAATCGCCCAGACGGCGTTGCTATGCAGCATTTTGCAGGATTTACACGCTTTTAGCAATAGTCATATCACAAGAAATAGTGCACGGAATTTAATAAAACTTGAGTTTCAGTTAGACCTTGATATAAGTTGGTGCTGATTATTTTTAGTGTATGCGAAACCTGTGTGAGATAGAAGAAAGTTTTGGGATTGACACATCCGACTAGTTTTGAAATGTTTTGTTCAATGACTGTACCGTTCACTAAATTCTTCTTATGAAGGGGTTTTTAAGCATAATTGAAATGAATTACAGAAATCGAGATATTATGTATCGAGATATTATGTACCAGACATGTAATTATGTATACAAACAAATGTAAATTTTTATGTACAATTTTCAAAATTTAGAAAAGCCTTCTATAACTTAAAACTTATATTATAATCAACAATTGCATTGAATGCATTTAAATAATGAATTATTTATAAACAAGGCTCGATAGCAATTTCTTAAATAAAAATATGCAGAAACGATAAAATATTAAGCCCATGGCAGCAAGTATTATTCTATGAAATATATATTCAAATGGAAACAAGTAGTAAAATTTCATCAGATTCAAATATATTGTAGATATTATGCATATAATTACGCATACACATTTGCTAAATGACCATATTCATACACAAAATTTCGAATATAATACGCTAAAACGTTTATGGTGCAATTGTTTATGCAGTAATGGAATATTATTATGTTTATGATATGCATTATAATAGTAATGTTTTTAATAATGTTTGTATGTATATATATGTACATAGTTACAATTTATTTAATTTAACTCACATCTGGAATTTATAAATTTAAAATATACAACATCCACTGAACAATCCCGTCAAATTATGAAGAATCAATTTTACCAACAACAACAAAACATGACTTACTTATATAAAACAGTTTCCCTAAGAAATATTTTTTCTTCTTTATACGAAAGTCGGGAATGATATATTTTTCTATTTAATAAAACATGCTAATAAATTAAAATCTGCATAATAAAGATAGGCGATTATTTTTAAATTTCCAAATTTTAATTGTAACACAGCACAGGCCAAATTAATAAAAAAGAAACGAAAAAATATTCAGCCCATGGCAGCAAGTATTATTCTATGAAATATATATTCAAATTGAAACAAGTAGTAAAATTTCATCAGATTAAAATATATTGTACATATTATAATGAATATAATTATGTATACACATTTACTAAATGACGATATTTATACACAAAATTTCAAATATAATACGCTAAAACGTTTATGGTGCAATTATTCAAGCTGTAATAGAATTCAATTGTGTTATATGTGTCAAATGTGTTATATTGTGTAATATTATTGTGTTAATGATATACATTATAATAATAATGTTTTTAATAATGTTTACATGTATTATATGTACATTGTTCATATATTTATTTTATGTATTTAATGTATTTAATGTATATTATATATACATTTGTTTATATGTACATTGTTCAATTTATTTAATTTAACTCACACCTGGAATTTATAGATTTAAAAAATACAACATTCACTGGACAATCATGTCAAATTAGGAGGAATCAATTTTACCAACAATAACAAAACATTGATTCCTTATATAAAACAGTTTCCCTAAAAAATAAATTTTCTTCTTTATACGAAAATCGGGAATGATATTTTTAATAAAACATTCTAATAAATTAAAATCTTCATAATAAACATAAACTATTTGTCAGGTTTCTCTGGTAGCTGCAAGAGTTAAAAGCTATTCTTAAAGGATTACCTTATTGTATAGGTATCTATTGTGTACCGTTAGAGGCTTGCTTAAGAAAAATCTTAATCCGGAGGGGAGCGAGTTGAATATAACGAAAGAAGTATTTGCTTTGTAATGTGGTCTTTCATAGATAAGAAAGATATTGCACCCATTATTTAGGAAGACAGACCCTTGGAAACAGACCAGGAGCCCCGTAGACAGAAAGATTCTCGGGTGGATGACAAGAGATTGAAGTTAGTTCGAACGTAGGAGCAAAGGAGGAAGGTAGTTCGGAGAATGAACGCCGAGACCCGTGTTTAGTTGGAACGTAGGAGTGAAACGTGTTAGTTGTTCAGACAGGAGCTCTGGACACGTGTGTGAAAGGATTTTTCCCGAAGGGAAGAGATAAAGCGTGTGAGATTAATAGAGATCTCGGTTCTGAGTGAATTAACGTAGCCTAACGGTACACAGAGGATAGTCTTCTGCATTTTTTTTATTTAATATTGAACCGGATAAGTTACATCCGAGTTAAGTGTAAATATTGTTAATAAAGTGTGAATTTAAGTTTAATTGAAAGAGTTAGGTTTTTTAATATACATCACGTAACGTGTCCGGTATCACGTATTCATATCGGTGGTGGCAGCATATCAAAAGACCGGATTATACTTCGAAGTTGTGTGGACGGAGAAGTGGAATCCGACACTATTAATTTTAAATTTCCAAATAATAATTATAACACAGCACAGGCCAAATAAATAAAGAATGATAGAGAACAATGGAAAAAGAAGGTTAAATAAAATTTTTACGAAAAGCAATATATTTTTGAACTATTTAATTAGTCCTATTTTATACTTGTAAACATAATTTGAATTACACTAGATTAATTTTAACACAATTATTCAAATTGGTAAAGAAATCAAATGAGTTGTAATTTTCCAACTGGACGAAAAATGTCCGGGCCAGGATTCGAACCGGGATAGCTCAGTTGGTAGAGCGTGGTAGCTTCAGCCAAGAGATCCCAGGTTCGAATCCTGGCCCGGACATTTTTCGTCCAGTTGGAAAATTACAACTCATAATTTGAATTGTTTCAATAACGTCTGTGATGCAATAAATTTTTCTTATTCTTAGATTATTATTAATACATACGATCACATTTAACTAACATTTGTAAATAAATAACTAATAAAAAACTATTCCTGAATAACAAATCCTAATGGTGCGAAAAAAGAGTTTTTAGAAGGAGGAATGTACACATTAAAAGCATTGGAATTTGACATTCATCATTTAAATAATGCATACTTTCGAAACAATTCTAGAATAATTTCGTAAACAGAAATGTATAATAATGAAGGAATATTTAGTGCAATGCAACAATGCTATTCCAGGAAATTTAATTTCAAATTGAAGTAAGTAATAAAACTTTATCACATTCAAATATTGAAATTGTTTCAAATTATGAAGAATCAATTTTACCATTAACAACAAAACATTGCTTACTTATGTAAAACAGTTTCCCGAAAAAAATATATTCTTTATACGAAAATCGGGAATGATAATTTTTATTTAATAAGACATGCTAATAAATTAAAATCTTCAAAATAAACATAAGCGAATATTTTTAAATTTCCAAATTTTAATTGTTTCACAGCACAGGCCAAATTAATAAAGAAAAATAGAGAATAATTGAAAAAGAATGTAAAAAATTTTTTTTACGGCAAAGCAATGTATATATTTTAAATATTTAATTAGTTCTACTTTATACTTATAAATATAATTTGCATTCTTTCAATGGCGTCAGTGATGCAACACATTTTCATATTGTTGCATTATTATTAATATATAAGATCACATTTAACTAAAATTTGAAAGTAAATAACTAATAAAAAAAACTTTTCCCAACTAACTAATCCTAATGATGCCAAAAAATAGTTTTTCGCAGCAGGAATGTACACATTAAAAGCAATTCATTTAAACAATGCATATTTTCCAAACAATGCTAGAATAATTTCGCAAGCAGAAATGTATATTAATGAAGGTATATTTATCGCAAGGCAACAGTTACTATTCCAGGAAATTTAATTTCTAATTGAAATAAGTAATAAAACTTTATCACATTCAAATATACTGAGTAATATGAAGATATTTAGTTATACGCATTTACAAAATGACATTATGCATGGTTTTATTAATGAAATAGTCTAAAGAGTTTATGGCGGAATTACTCATTTTATACTGCAAATTGTCAAGGTTATAATGCAGTACCGTGCTGTAGATTATTTAATTAAAAATTTTTAAAGGATGTTTGATTTTAAAACATAAAAATGTGAGTAGAAAATGATAATAAAAAATAAATGTATTTGATTTGAAGATAATTTATATCATTTGGTATAAAATAATTTTTGCTGGCAATTAACCCATTTGCTTATATTTTGAGTATGTGTGGAATATAGCATTAAAAATTATAGACTACGATCAGTCATAATTAGGATATAGTTAAAAATCTCAGATTCCCATTCATAGGATTAGTAATAGTGTAAATTTTATCGCTAAAATTTCAATTAGCTAACAACATCTTTCAAATGAATATTTTTTAAATGTTATTTTTTTTTCAAATTTTAAATTTCAGTATATCAAAATTAATTTTGCATCAAAAAAATTGTAAAACATTATTTTTCTTATCCGCGTGTAAATAAATATTTTTTTATTGTATTCCAATATACAGTTTAAAAAAATTTTTTAGATACAATAATTCCTTTTATTTAACTTTATGTAACATTTAAATAATAACTTTAGCTCTCAAATTTCAACTTATAAGGAGCTGTCTAATATTTATTTCTTATAACGATATTCCTGTGAAATATTTATTAGTTTTAGTACTGATATAATGTTTAGTTCTCCGAAAAAAAGTTAAAAAACCCTCGTTCTTTTTTCGACTGTATGTCTCTGTCTGGCTCTTTCTGTATCTGTCTATTTCTCTGTCTCTCCCTTTGGCTGTCTGATATATGCTAGCATCTGTCGGCTGTCTCATTGTCTACTGTTTGTCTCTGTCCTGTCTGCCTGCTAACAGTCTTCTGGATGTCTGACTGTCTAAACTCTCTCGGCTATCTGTATGTTTTCTGTCTGTTTGCTATCTGCTGTCTGTTTGTCTGCTTTATGCCTGTCTATCGTATGTTGTCTCTCTACACTCTGCAGTCTGTGTAATGTCTACATGATATCTGCTTGTCTGCTGTCTGATTTCTGTTTATCCGCTGTCTGTTTGTCTGTTGTCTGTTGGTCTGTTTTCTGTCTGTCTGATTCATGTCTGCTGTATGGTCGTCTACTGTCTTTCTACTAACTATCTGCAGTCTGCTATATACCTGCCTTCTATCTGCTGTCTGTCTACTCTCTGTAAGATTTCTGTCTCCTGCCTGTATGTCTATTGTCTGTGTATTGACTGTCTGTGTACTATATTTTGCCTATAGATTGTCTGTCTGCTCTTTATCTGTTGTATGTGTACTCACTGTTGACTGTCTGTCTGCTGTCTGTATGTAGGCTATCTGCTGGCTGCCTGTCTCACTGTAAAAATTTACTAAAAGTACATTACGGTCAGCGTTAAAAAAAACACGCATTTAAAATATATCTGTATACTTTTGTGTGGTCCTGTAAAATAACTATAAATGCCATGTACATCTTTTTTGACAAAACATATTCATTAATACTAAAATTTCATTACCGCCAGTATTCTACAAATTCTGCGTTTAATATATATTCGTTTCAAATATTTGTATTCTTTTGTGCGGCCTTGTACTATAAATGCTATATACACCCGTTTCGAAGAAATACAAGTTATAGATGACAGTAACAGCATAGTAAAATATTGCCGTTACCGTTCGCGATCTAAAAATGTCGCATTTAACATGTTTTTGCTTTATATTTCTGTATTCTTTTACCAAGCCCTGTAGAAAAACGATAAATGCGAAGTACACTTTCTTCAAGAAAAATATACTGTAGGCGACTGTAACAATAGACAGAAATTTCATTACCGTGAGAATCCTATAAATCTAGCATTTCACATATATTCGTTTCATATATTTGTATTCTTTTGTGATGCCATGTGAAAACTATGATTTCTATATACACCTTCTTCTAGGAAAATCATGTTGTAGATGACATTTCATCATACTAAAATTTCATTACCCTCAACATTCTACAAATCCCGCATTAAACATATATTCGTATTATTTTGTGTGGCCAAGTAAAACAACTACAAATACTACATATACCTTCTTCTTAAAAAAAAATATATATTATATATATATATATAGTTTATTGTAACAACATACTAAAATTGCCTTACCGTAAGCGTTATAGAAAATAACATACATTAATTTCATTTATTCGTACATTTTTGAGTGGTCCTGTAAAAAAGATATAAGTGTTATATGCATCTTGTTTGAGAGAAAACATGCTGTAGGTGATTGTAACAATATACTAAAATTTCATTGGCTTCAGCATTTTAGAAATCCCGCATTTATCATATATTTATCACAAAATGTGTTTGCCACTTCACAGGTCTCTAGAATGCGTTCTATTGTTCTAAATGAGATAAAATTTGAACTAATGATAATTCAAATGATGAGCTTGACGTGTATTAAATTAAAAAAAAAATATATTATAAAAATTCCTCAATAGATGGCGCTGTAACACACATTGTATTTATTTGCTTATATTGAAAATATGAAACCTCATTTGCGTTATAGCGCATGCCTGTTAGCGTTATTCTTTGATAAAAAGAAGGCGGCTTCTCAACGAGTATTAGTTACTTCTCTGCACACCATGCCTACGTTGCAAGAAAAAGCGCTTACTCGTAAAATTGTTCTACGAGAACCGACAGAACTCCGTTGCAGCTGTAAAAAAAATTCGCCGTATGAAGCAGATACGAAGAGTTTTAATGACTCCGTGTGTCCTACGCAAGATGATAAAGAAATTTGAAAGAACTGAACAAATTGATATTCTTCCAGAGAGAGGACGAAAGCTAATCCAGACTTCTAGCGTCGAAGGTGACTACCGCGGACGTTGAAGCCAGCAGTCAGTCTTTGCATGGTATTGTGAGTATGCCAGTTGCTTTGCGTGTATTGGATATGCCGTATTCCACTGTACGACCGTATTCCATCTTACGGCGGATTTTGCATTTTTATCCCCACAAAATCCAGCATGTGCACCTATTGCAGGACGGGGACTGAGAGGTTCGTAAAACTTTTGCAGTTGAATTCCTTGCTCGAATAGTGGTTGACGTGACTTGGCTATGGAACAGTCTATGAATAGGTGAAGCCCACTTTTGCTTCAATGGGTAAGTTAACACCCACAATTTTCTAAATTGGGGAACGAAAAACCCTCACGCTATCCAGGAACAACCCTTGCATCCTGAAAAGGTGACAGTGCAGTGTGGTTTTACGGATACTTTTATTATTGGACCGTATTTATTTGAAGAGATAACTGCAAATGGAATCCAAATTTTTTCCGTCACAGGACAACGTTACCGTAATATTCTGGGGGATTTTGTAATCCCACAACTTCAACAGAGTGGATTCATGCAGAATGGCTTACTTCCTCACATTGATAGTCGTCTAAAGCAATTGCAAAGACAAACTTTCGCAGATGCACTGGTGATCAGCAGCCCTTTTCAAATAGAATTGCCTCCTCATTCGCCAAATATCACCCCCCTTCAACTTTTGATTTTAGAGTTTCCTGAAGGACAATATCTACCATAAAAGGATAGCATCTGTGCCAGAACAGAAGCACAGATGCTATAAAAACAGATGCTAAAAAATATAAAATTGAAAGTTTAAAATCGCACTATTATTATAATGTTACAAATCTAACCTCATAAATATTTACAAAAATTTAGAAAATTAATTATTATAGTTGGACGCTTCTCATTCTTTCCATTACTGGAATACCACTTTTTTCAAAGAAAATGATTTTCTACAAATTTTGTAGAAACTTACGTGGAAATAATTTTGATTGAAAAGTTTATAGAAACTGAGCTTGTAAATTTTTCTTTAGAAATTCTAGTATTCAAACAACGCAGTTGTTAAATAATTTTTTGGGATTATGTGAACTTTAAATATTTAACACAGATAAGATATAAAAAAAAAAAAACAGACATATTTCAATTTATATTAACAGCAGAAATTCATTAACAAATTCATCACTTATAAATAGTATAGACTTTAGACTTTTAGAAGCTTTTTCAAAGTATCATTTGAAAAGAAAATGCTTCTATCATCTATTGTTGTTCATAAGCGTTACTTCATATGAATTTTGTATCAGAAAGAGGAGTAAAAATACATTATGCACAGTTCTCTGACGTTTGCTACTCATTGGAACTCCATGTGATGTTATTATGAAAAAACAAAAAACAGCTATTTTGCAGTTTATATCAACAGTAGAAATTCTTTGAGAAATTATTCACTTATACAGACTTTAGAATAGACTGGACTTTTAAAGGCTTTTGCAAAAGATTATTTGAAAAGAAAATGCTTCTATCGTCTATTGTTTTTCATAAGCGTTACTTCATATAAATTTTGTATGAGAACGAGGAGTAAAAATACATTATACATAGTTCTTTAATGTTTGCTACTCATTGGAACTCCATATGAAGATATTTTGTATGAGTGGTAACTTTTTAGGAGCTTGTGATAATTTCTAAACAAAACAAAATGTGCATATTTTCACAACACTCAATGGACAAAATCGACTTAACCTTTAAAAACAAGAATGGTTTGTAATAGCATAAAAATACGGGAGGCATACTCTGTGCACCAAAGGATTTAAAAGGCTGATTAACAAATTTAATGATATTCTTGTTTATTGCAATATCCAGTAGTGTATAAAAGTTATAACCATCAAATTGATATAAAAGAAAACGATTTTAATCTGATTTAATATAATAGGTACTGCCTGGAGTAACATGAAAACGCGGGTGGTGTTTTTCATAAACATTTGATGCTATCCTTCTTTAACGTAATGTCTAGTAATAATAATAAGAAAAAATAACAAAATGCATCAAATAATAAAGAAAAAACACCAAATTTACAAAAAAAAAACTAATTTAATTAAAAAAGAAAATTAAATACATTACACAAATACCCAACCTACAAATACCATACGCCTGTAGATGTTAGGTATACAATGAATTAAAAAGAGAATAACAAAATGAGAAATTTAACGTTAAATATTCATTTTACATGTTGTATATATTGTAAACCAACTGGTTGTACTATATTGCGCATTGTTTGCACAACATACACTGATTCTATTAGGATATATGGGAGGATGGTAAATAAGGCACAGAAGTTAATTATATAATTATTTTGGAATTTCCAGTTGTATTTTCTCTAAATGGCGCACTCAGTACGCCATCCGTATTTTTAAAGATAAATGTTTTTTCAAAACATTAAAAAAGAAAAAGAAATATTTCTTATCATTAATTTTCAGTATAAAATTAAAATAGCATCATTAAAAAAAATCTGAAAAACATTAAATCATTAATCAAGAGATACCATATTTATAAAGAAATTACAGTTACAAGGTATTTTATATATTTTGTATATATATTTAATGAAACGCATATGTTTTACATAAAATAACTATAAAACTGATATTAATTTTCAAATTACTATGTTATTCTGGTTTTCAATTTTGTTAATTAACATTTTTGCAGCACACAATACCAGTTTACAAATCTCTAAAAATAATCATAGCATTCTTGCATTTGCTTTGGAAAATGTTATCCACATCTTACATGAAAAGGGTAACACAAAAATGTTGTAGACATACTGTGACAAATCTGTAATTTCAACAAAACAAATTTGTGACAAATAATCGAAGGAGAAGACAAGTAGAACAATCGGTTAAATAATCCTTTCTCTGCATATTATTGCCGGGATAATCTAATCGCATCACTGATTCTGTTTTAGATGAAATGGTAATATTACAGACTAATTTTTCTTTTCGTTTGTGCAGTAACAGAAAGTACAAAACGCTGAAAAATATATTAATTACGCATATAAAGATACAAATATCACATAAAAAATTTATAATCACACATCTCATGATATTTATGAGATATAAGACACATTTTTGCAGTTTTTTTATACATATTTAAGCACATTTTCTTGCGATATTAGTGGTATTACATTTAAACTTTTTTTTTTTACATTATTAAAACCGTAGTACCAGTACGTATAAATTATGTTATATTTTCTAAAATGGTAAAAACTAAATATTTCAAGCCTTCTTTGTGAAAGAATGATTCTTAATTTAACGTTTCACATTAAAAATATAAAACGTATAATTTTTAATTATACGTTTTACACTTTTAAAGTATTATATTTAATTATTTGTTTTATAATAATGTTAACTTTAAATGCGTTTCTAGCCTTAAAAAGGGAAGCAATTGACTGTATACACCATAATTCAACTAACGTGGATAAATTAAATTAACGTACATTAATAGTATTTGTAAAATATTAAAAAATTTTTATAACTATTTCTAAATTTCTAGAATAACAAACATTATTACATTTAAACAGACTCTTCTCCGTATTTTACATTACATTTCTCTTATTCTGCGGCAACATTTACAGACATATATTCCTGTGTGAATCACCTAATTGTAAAAATTCCAAATCAACTAAAGTATTTTTCATGTCACATTCCTTTTTATTGTACAAAGTTTCACTTAAACACTTTTTAAACACTTCTTTGTTAAAATATGCATGTCTTCTAAAAGAAAACATTCTGACACTAACGTTAAAATATTTTCTTTTGCCTAATATATGTTTTATTCTCTGGAATTAATGTGATGTATATTATGTTAAGGTAATATTTAAAATTTCACTGTAATTGTGGAGACCTTTGAAATAAATTTTAACCCTTTCAGAGGTAAAGAGATTCTATCGCTAAAATGTTAAAATGATTAAATGGCACTAAAATATACAAAACAAATAGTTAAATATAAATAAATCCCTTTCTTCACATACCTTATAACAGCAATTTTTTTTTCAGGCATTTTGCATGTAACTTGGCAATTCAGAATTAAAATGAACCCTGCTTGGGCCTGTTTGACCCAAAAATGTTTTTATTCGTTTATAAAAAAAATATAGTACGGCGATATCGTCATGAAATTTCATAAATTTGTTGGTAAATAATATAAATATGTAATACTAGAAGGATTTATCTTTAAATTCATAAATATCAACTAAATGTAAATATATTGTTTGAAGGTGCGTAAAAACATACATAAAACATTTAAAAGCACATTAAAGTCCTGTTAAAAATTCAAAACGTTTTCCACTGAACTACTCGGTCATCATCAGTGAAAAACTAATTGTTGAGTTGAGTTGTTGTCTCTTCGCGTTTTCTTGCTTGCCCGGAATAAACTATTTTACTTCAAGGGTTTGGAATATAAGGTGGGATGGGAAATGTAATCAATGATGTATTAATTCCTTCCAGACTGCGTGGATATCATATGATAATACATCGTTACAGACTATTTCTTTTTTAGATATTATTTATAGAGACTCTCCTATGATAGGTTCCTGGTGATTATTTGTGCGGAATATAATTTTGGATCCATTGAAATCTACTTTTATAGGTTCGGTTTGTGCTAATCTTGCTAACGCAGTATGGGGTCTACAAATAATCACCAGGAAGCTATCATAAGATAATCTCTAGAAATAATATCTAAAAAAGAAATAGTCTGTAACGATGTATTATCATATGATATCCACGCAGTCTGGAAGGAATTTATACATCATTGATTACCTTTCCCATCCCACCTTATATTCCAAACCCTTGAAGTAAAATATTTTATTCCGGGCAAGCAAGAAAATGCGAGGAAACAACAACTCAACTCAACAATTAGTTTTTCACTGATGATGACCGAGTAGTTTGGTTGAAAACGTTTTGAATTTTTAAAAGGACTTTAATGTGCTTTTAAATGTTTTATGTATGTTTTTACGCACCTTCAAGCAATATATTTACATATAATTGTATCTTTATGAATTTTAGTTATTAAACAAGGTGAATTTGCACTTAAATTTTAACTTTTTATTGAAGATTTATCTTTATGTGTATTTCCAAAGAATATTTCTTAATTTATTCCTAATGTATTGTTCGGGTCAATATGACCCTATTCAAAAAATAATTTACTTTTGCTTATAAACTTTCATATTTGAACAGGAAAAAATAACAATAACTGCTCTAACTTATCCTTTTTCGAAACTTGTTTAAATTTCGTTGACATGTTAGTATTCTATAACATGCTTGAAACTTCTGCGTACAATGCATTTATTCTATGGACTTCAATAAACAACAAATGGATTGATTAAAAAAACTGACCAAATGAAGGCCATTTTTTTAAAGAATTGGAAAAATTATTCATTTTTCCACACATTGAAGCACGACAACACCTGCCAAGAAGTGGGGACTCACTTAAAATAGTGAAAAGTAAAATTAAAAATGTACCCTCAGGATCTGCTGTGTATACTTAGAAGTGTATCAAACGTGCAAGGTGCAAGTTCTGTTCATCATGCAATGATAACAAAACTAATATAATTTACTACAATAGTAAGAAACACATTTGTAAATCTCATGTAAAATATTACTAAGGTAACGCCAGGCGAGATGGCGCGGTCGGAGAGATTGCGCACATGGAGGTTCGGGGGAAGGAGTAGAGTGAGCGTGCAGCGACTCCAGGTAGTTGTACAACAGCAGTAGTGGAGTGTCTACTTGAAAGTGCACGTTGGTTGTTTTGAGCGTCTAAGATAAAGCATTGCTATTTTGTTTTGTTTTCCCAAAGTAAGTGCTTGAATTTTCATAGATATTCATCAGAATTTCTATACAATGTCAGTAGTACAAAATATTTTTAACTTAAACGATTTCTCATAAGCTACTAATCTAGACTAACAATGCGAACATCGACGGTTCGTTTTAGTAGCGGCCATGTTTAAATGAAAGGCCGCGAAATCTCTCCTACCAAAATTGGAGAGTTTGCGCGTCAGCTACTTAGACGAGATGGTGCATTGTTCCCATTAGTTTCCATAATATGAGAGATTACGCAACTTATTGGTAAATTTGCATAAAAAATGATGAAAAATGAAAATGGACTAATTTTAAGTTAAACGTATTATCAAGTAACTTAATGTTATTTTGTAATCTTATCTGTACTTGTTTTTTCTGATTTTTTATTTTTTTTCCTTTAATTAAAACTTTTTAATCATTTTTAAAATTATTTCCTTTTTCTGATTCTTTAATCATTAGGTTGAAATATTCACTCCTAATACAATAATATTTGTTCACAAAAACCTTACAACAATGTCATTTAAGTGTAATTATTACTGTCAACAATTTAATTGCAGTTATTATTAGTAACAATCACTTCTACCCATGTGCGTAATCACACCAACCCTGTAAGGACAGATTGCGCAAAGTAACTTTCTTGGTCTTATTACAACTGTTCTTTTAAATTGCAATATAACAACAAAATAGCAATGGATATGCATAAAAAGCAAATGAAGTAAAAATTATTCATGGATAGTTCAGCAAAAAATTTATATTTAGATATTTTATTGTTATTATTTTGAATTGTGCGCAGACTCTCCTAGCTTTACCTTATCCAAATTGCAAATAAAGACAAGTTTTTCATTTTCAAATATTTTTTGTTACTATTTTAGATTCTTAATATTATTTTATCTGTATTTAAACTAATTATTTTTTGTAAACCATGTCTAAAATGACAACTTTCATTTACTGCTGGTAATGATAATATTCTGAATCGGGTCATATTGACCCAACATTGACACTACATACGTGTACATCATTGACACCACATACGTGTAGTAAATACGAACAGAACAGCAGGGTTAAGGTGTATAAATAACATAATCCCGGCACATCAAAGTGTTCAATATAAGGTACGTGCAGGTAATATAGCCACCTTAAGAACAGAATTTTTTTAGAGATAGTAAAAACTGATTTAAAATAAAAATAAAAATTGTCTAAAGAGTAGGCTCTTTTTAGTACTTGAAAAAAAATTCAAAATGTAAACTCGCAGTAATTTTTTTTAATGTCTAGTTAATGAAGGTAATATGTCCATATGCAGGTAATATGCCCATAGGTGAAATATAATGAAATGATTCAGATTTAACGCATGAAAAACATCAATTATTAAATGAACCAAATTTAATATTTGAAACTCAAAAAAAAAAAAATAATAATAATGAGAAAATAAGTAAGAAGAAAAATTATAAAACCATATTAAGCAATTTAAGCAAAAGTTTAAGGAATTTTAAAGTTTTACAGCATAAAATGTTTTTAAATTTTTTAAACTTCACGTGTAGGAAAAGTAAAAACTTCCTTATCATTCTTGGTAAGTCCGACGCATTTCTCGTGCACATAATTACGACACACAACACATAATCGCATATCCACAACCTTTTCTTTGTTGCAAATACCGCAAAATCAACTGTCTTTATCACTTTTCTTTGCTGGGGATCCTTTTCCGCTAGTCTTCGCAGACTGGCGTTTTTGTTTGTTTAATCGCTGTTGTGATGATTGAGTGCTCTTCAGTATTATTTTGAGGAGCTTTGGGAAAGAGGTCTTTTTTTCAAAATTAGAGCACGATAGTTCATTGCAGGTTTTATGACACGAGTTGTTTTACGCCTTTTATATAGTGATGGCAGTAAGCAGTAATTCTTGAAATGATGAGTCATGAACAGAAATACCATTTCGGTCATTATATTCAGAAGATGACGAATCACAGCTGGAGTCTGAAGAAAAGTCAGGTGTTCTTGAGGGAGGAGGATTGTGACGACCTTGCTTTTCAGAAGATGTCCCTGGAGTAGAAATTTCTTTTCCGCTTTTAGCATTATCCTTTGCCAGACATGCGTTTTCAAAAATAAAACATGGAGCGAAAGCTTCCTCGGGAATTACATTTTGGTTGAAATGATAGATACCTGTCCCTTTGAAGCCACCTTTAACATTGGCAGGTGTCATAGCTTTGTCCCAAACTGGAGAAAATATTCTTCCAAATCGTGCCTTTGTAATGTTGTCATGGTTGGTTTGTTCCAAAAATAAAACTACTTCTTGGTCCCAAAAGTGTTCGAATGTCCCAAAACAGGATTTATCCAAAGGCTCATCCAAGAGCTCATGAGTTGTATTAAAAGGTAAACAAAGTAGGAGAATGTAATTTTTTTCAGCCCTATCCACAATTGAGCAATCAAGATGGGCCTTTACTCCATCAGAGATGAGAAAACAGCGTCCTTGCTGTTTAAATTTTGGAAAAATGACTGATCTATTTAACAAAGGTCTGTGTTGTCATGCTTCCTTTTGGCGTCATTTCACATGCAGAACCTGCAGGCTAATTATCAACCCACTCTGGTTTCATTCTCTTACCTTTATACAAAATCATAGGGAAAATAGTAGCCCCATGTGCATTACCGCAAGCCACAATTGTTACATTTTCACCATGCTCTTTAGCAACAAATTGCACTCTTTTTTGACCCCTTTTGAGCCTAAACAGTTAGTTCTTTATGCAAACTGAGACGGCAGCCTTTTTCATCTATATTAAATATTCGTTCGGGGGAGGTCATGAGACTATTGTCAATTAGAACCTTTCGTAATTTACTAAAAAAATCAAATAGATTTTCAATAGAAGAGTGTTGAAATTTGGCGATATCATCTCGAAATGGTTCGCGTAATATAACACACTAGTATGCCAGACTAACTTGGCTGACACGCTGCTGTGTCTCCAGATATATTTAGTCTCTAGATAGTAATATATATTTTTAAAAGTTTATTAATTTGTTATTTAATGCCAGTAGTGAACTATTTAACTGGTTAGTACATAAGTAAAATAATTATATAAATAAATAAATAAGTGAATACAGAATTAGGGAATGACCATATGTGCAGGTAATATGACCTTACGTGCAGGTAATATGCCCATTGGGCATATTGCCAACAATAATGAGTTTTGAAAAAGCATGCGTATGTCTGTCTGAACACTCAGATATTGAAATTTACGTACACTGTTTAAAAGACCATTAAACCAGCTAAAATAGTATGTATAACACTAATTACAAATACATTGCTTAAATAAGAAAAATAACAAATTTCCAAGAGACAAATTTATAATACGACAACGCAACTAACAACAAATCACTAATGGCTGCTCTCCTTAGCACATGATCAAAGATTGCAAGCAACACGGTACTTGACTTTGTTTGTCAAACATCCAGCGACTTGATTCAAGCGCCATCTTTTCGATTTCACTGCAGTTAATAACATTATTGCAGGTTGGCCATATTACCTGCATTGGACATATTTGCATAACTTGCCTTATATATTGTGAATATATGCAATTAAAAATCGCATTTTATGTATATTTATTTCACTTTCGTAAGTTTTATTATGAAAATTTAATTATTTTCATTCTATCAATTCTAATAATATAACGCTTAAATAAATTTTAACACACATGTTGAAATTTTTTAAATATTGGTATACATTTATATATTTAAAAAATGTACAGTAGTTAAAAAAATCAGAACAGTAGTTATAACTGCAATTCAAAGTGATTCCGATGGCTCGTATGTATTAGAGAGAAACATTTTATATTATTACAATGTATATATATGTAATTAAGCTGCTTCGATGCAAACGTAAAAATGTATTAGAAATTCATTATTAAGTCTTCTAGTAAATTAAAAACGATCTCTTTCTACCTTTTGATGTTGATTTTTCAATTACACGTTCTATACACATAAAATCTAAATTATAGATATTTGTACAATCATTGTAAGCAAATAATGTATATATAAATTTCCCTAATGTATTAAGAGTAGATAAATGAAATTATACTTTTGCGGTATTCCTGAAGGATAAATAAAAATGTTATATATGTTTCACAATTTTTAAAAAAATCAACATTACCTCATTTTAACAAGATTTTCTCGGTATTTTATTTTAAACTTGCCGCAAAATTTAGAATCACCTGCCTGTCTGACTCACATAGCTGTAAAATTTTCCTAACCAATAAACTTATTTTTCATGTTACATTTTATACCTTACAAGGTTTAACGTGGCTATTTAAAAAAAAAAAAAAAATCTTAGAAAGAGAACGTACTGTCTAGTCGGATAAAATATACTGCCATTCTAGTGTTGAGATATTTTACGTTGCACCCAGCAAATTTAATTCTTGAGAATTATAGTGAAACATTTCGTATTTTATACATAAAATAAATTTAAAGTATTATTTCAATTCTGGAGACATTTTATAAAGGTAAAAAACTATATCTTTGAATAAAATTTTATTAAAAATCACTTACTTATAGATAATTGTGAAATAATAAATAAAATATGCTATATGATGTTATTCCATCGCTTCTTATGGATCTAATAAATGTTGTGCCCTGCGGTGACCATCGTAAATTAAATTTCGTGTATCCAATATTGTTTTATTTAACTGTCTTATTTCATTGAAAGATTCTGCGTTTCAATACGGCAAAGAATATTTTTCGTTATTGTTGATACTAAAAAGTATGCAACATAAAATCTCTGAATATGTGTTTATAAGCATAGATCAAATACTTTGTGCGAATTTTAATTCATGAACTAAAACTAATAGCAACGTTGTAACGCACAAATATAAAAAATTGGCACAAAAAATTGCAGGATTCCTGGAAACCACTTCCTCAGTGCGGGAAAAAAAAGATTAAAATGGGTTCAAAGAACCCCTCGGTTACAGCCCCTAGTACTGGCTTGAATGAAAATGCTAAAGTAAGAGTTTATATATCCCATTTTCATTCAAGCCTGTACTTGGGGCTATAAATAACCGGGGGTTCTTTGAACCAATTTTAATACTTTTTTTCCACACTGAGAAAGGGGATTCAGGAATCCTTAAAACGACAATATATAAATAAATTTTCGTGCAATTTTTCATATTTGTGCGTTACAACGTTGTTATTGGTTTTAGTTTATGAATATCTGTTCATAAACCTACGTTATCGAATAGAAAAAAACGCAGAACTGAATGTGGGAAAAACATACCACATAAATTATTCAATTATTTTCCGATAGCGCTATTGTATCATAGAGTTGAAAATACCATGTTATCGAGAAATCATATTATCTTTATCGAAAAACATTTATATAAAACTGACAATGTCAGTAAAACTGTTTATTTATGAATCTAAAATTATTACAACAAAAATGTGCATTCTATTACTGCTTTGTGCTACATGGAAAGTATATATTTTAATAAAAATGAAACATGAAATATCTTATAAAAGCTATAAAAGGAATAACTGAACTAAAATGTACGTTAAATGCGATAATTAATAAAAAATGTCTCAAACAATAAAAGTGCTTTTTATAATTTATTCTGAAAATAATTAAATGTACTGATGGAAACGTGATAGTGACCTTTATTATCTTTTTCAATGTTTTAAACGCATGAAATGTAAATGTATTAATATTACATAATCATTAAAGATTTCGTTTTATATAGTCATCATTTTTTGTTCTCAAATCAAGTTTATATATATATATATATATATATATTTAAAAATTCAAAATTCCGCCCTTTATTAAATTTATTCCATAAAAAGTTTCCTTTCTAATTTCGTCCTACAACCCTAGTTTATAAAATTATATCCCATCTTAAATAATATTCCTTTTATTTTATTTATCTAAATATATTTCTATTTAAAATGCGTAACTTAATATTTTATTCTCCTTCCAAAACAGCTTAAAAAATATTTCTCGTAATTATTTTTCTTCAAAAACCTTTTTATTTCTCAATTCTTAAACGCTGATATTGTATATTATTTAGAAATATCATTTTGTACCATTTTTATTTTTTATTTCGTTCTAAAAATCTATTCGCGCGCTTTTTTCTGTGTATAGTATCACTCCAATTTTCTGCTGAGACTAAAATAGAGTCCGGACCTTTTTCGATACTCTAATTGGCTTCCTCATTCGCTGCATTTCTATGGAAACACTTGCGTCGTCCTAATATTTAACCGAACGACATGAGTCAGGAGCTCATATTTTTGTGTGTTTTCGGTTGTCTACAAAATCCCTGCTTTTGGAAAGTGATATTAGTACTAGATATATTCGAATGTGCGATATTACTTTTCCGAGTACTACAATGTAGTTGAGATAGCAAATCATTGTTTTTTCTAAATTGGCAGATGCTTTATTCTGTACAACATTCAAACTCCATAACGTTTTCTAGAGACAAGTACCTGTGATTTTTTGAGTTGGAAATTTCCAATACTTCGAACACAATTCCATACGGTTCAATATTTACGACTGCTAATTTACCATCATGATATGGTGATGTTCAATTATCGACGAGTTGGAGATCAGTACTGGATAATTGTTACATATATACGTGTCTGTGTCTGTGTGTGCGTATATCTTACACAGGATGCATAAGAATTTGAAATATACTTCAACGAAATCATAGTTGGGATTAGAGATTTTATCTTAAGTGTTAAAAATGTAGATTTTAAGATGTCCTTTAAGAGTTTTGTTTAATTCAATTTCAATACAGGTAAAGATGTTCAAGTATTAAGATTCAAGTCACTAACAATAACTAATCTTCTAAAACCTATCTCGCACAAGAATCTCTAATTCAATAATTTTCCGATAGCTCTATTGTATAATAGAATTGAAAATGTCTACTTCCATGAGAAAGCGAAAATATCATATTTTATACAAATGTAAGCAGAAATCGAAAAACATTTATCTAAAAATGAAAATGTTCACTTAAAATGTCTATTTGTGCACCTTAAATTATTACTACAAAAATGTGTATTCTATCTCTTGCGTTAAATTTTGCTTGGCATGCCATTTGCTTTACTAAAAGATATGTCATAATATTATAACTAAATTCAGCTAAGAGTAATATAAATGTATTGTTTTCGTTGGGCTGATTTTATTATGTTACGTAACGGTTATTTCTTTTATTACTTTACATAACTCACATCCCAACCTGTTGTATTACATTTATTCTATTTTTACTCCATATTTATTTATAGAACTGGATATAAATTTTGTTACACAAGCTATATACAACATATATATATGCATACGTGAATGCATTATTATATGGATATAGTGGCACTTGTAAGATAGCTATCGGGTGATATTTATTTAATGTGTCAGAATAGAAGTATCTTTGTTCGCATTATTTGAGTAGAATATTATAGTATGTGTATTAATATACATGACACAGCTTTCCGACATAGTAGAGACTAAGCTTCGAATAAAACTAACTGAGTTATTTTTGAGTAATACTACCAGAAATAAAGATAAACACCATACATTTTTATAGGTCACGCAGTTAGCATTGCAATGTAAACACAATTATGTTTGTCATTTGCATTTAAATTCGGCAGTCATAATATCTGCAGTATCGTTATCATAAACATGCCGAAATTTATTCTATATATTTTAATAATTACCTATAATAAAACTTGTATAGATTTTAATACTTTGCAGACAAAACATTTTTAGCGTGAACACTTTAATAAATTATGATTTATAGCTATATTTTAAATAGAAACATGTCCGTAAGTAACACAGACGCCATATTGACTGCGGCAGCAGTTGACCTATAAATTTAGCTTTCACAACATTCCTTTTAAAATTCTAAACATCGCAAAATATCAATTTTTGCATCCTCGAATAGGGGAAATATGTTCTTTGAAATGCAATTTGTTTGAAAAATGTATCTCAATTTAGTGATATTTTTCTTTTTCAACATAATTTTCAAGTGTGATTTTTAAAAAAATCTATCTCTATCGCACGCAGGCCGCTTATAAATCTTTAACCGGTATTTACTTAACACGGTATAAACTACTAAATCTAAAGATCAGAGGCCTCAACGTCACCTCTACAAATCATTGTTCATTAATCTCACTAATTGTTAACATAACCTGCATAATATTTGATATCTAAAATTAATTTGTTTAAGTTATTTATATATTTATAAGAACATAAGATTTATCGAAAGTTCCGGAAATTTTAGAAGCATCCCATTAAACACAATTTTATGCAATGTTAGGATAAAATACTTATTACTGTATTTTTTCACAATAAGAATACATTCCTTCAGGGGAGCAGAGCACCCCTGAAAGCCCCGTTGACGCTTTAGTTTTATATTATCAATTTCCAGTAATTGCGCTATTTCATTATTCAAGTATACGTCTGAATGTATTTACTACTGTAATTTCATTAGAATAACCATCTCTTTCTACAGGAGATATTATCCTATCCCTAAAAGAATACTTATTTTCCAAAATTTTGAGTCAAAATAATGCGATTCACTTGAATCTTCTTTTGTTGATATTCTTTGAAATATAGTTTCTTGGCAACCATTTAATGAAAGAGTGTAACAAAAGAAATGCATTGGAAATTTTTGTAAAAAATGATAATTTAAAATATTTCATGTCTTACAAATAAATGCGTAAAATTTCCCAATAATTTATACAATTAATCTCGAAATTCTAATAAATATATTGTCAAATTGTCAAAGAGATTGGATTAAATTAAGATCTGCATTTCGTAAATTTAGCATCCATAATTTAATAATTTCAATTATCCCAGTACGTGATTTGCTTTTCGGTGAATGTTAAAATTAAAAAATCGTCTTTCTTCATATTAAGCATTATGACAGAAAAGAAAATGTTCTATATTTTTCGAACGAACGAACCAAATGTAACTAAACACTATACAGCTAATTCCGGGTACCTAACTAACATACCTACCAAAAATCAACTTAATCGGGTTTTTTTTTTTTGCGGCAGTCATCGCGGAACAGGCAGACGGAAACCAAAAACTTTTCTGGTCTCCACAGTGAGCCACAACTGACGTTTCGGCAATAATTTATTTATTTCCGACAAAAAATTTCAGGATGAAATTAAAACTTCATCATTAAAATAAATAATATAATATAAGTAGGACACAAATTTAACAGACATGTAATCGAACTACGGGCTTACTCCAGTGAAATTATCTGAATCAAAAGGTTGCTGTAAGTAACGAAATCATTGGCGATGTCTTTGTCTATGAACTCATGGCATGCGGGTAATTCGGAACTGCATCGTCTTTAATAAAATTAAAAAACGTTATATGAGTATACATATATATATATTTCACATTAAAGTGTTTTCTGTTTCTGTAAGTGGGAAATCTAAAAAAAATATATAAAATGTAAAAAATCCACTAGCGTTTTCAATGAAAAAAATCACCCATATGCCATAACCCGGAATAATACGCGGTCTTCTCTAAAATGTAAACAAAGATAGATGTTTTGTAATATAGGAAAATATATTATAACCACGAACCAAAATATACAATAACCTCGTTAGGGTTACCCACGATTTCCAAAAAGTGTTCCTTATCTTTAACAATCTCAGAAACCAACCTACTTTCAAAAGCATAAGAAACATTTAAAAAAATAAAGTTACTTTTTCTGCCTCGGATTTTCGAAACCGTTTCCGAGTCGTTTTTTCAGAATATTAGTAAGTTTTCTCAACGTTGAATATAGGTTTTTCGAATGCTATAAATTCTTATGTAAACATATTATCTTCAACGAATACGTTTCAAGCATGATAAATTAACAGAATTAACATTAAAATTAATATTTTTAAGTCCTTGCTTGCATAGAATCAATTACACAACTGAAAATGTTTAATTGAGAACTGATAGCTACCTAAAAACCTACATTTCGGGTTCATAAAACTTATTACTACACTATAAATCTATTCGAGCACGTTTACGAAAATGAGTCGTAGCAAAATAAAGTTTTTTAGAAATTCTTCTTTAAATCTCGGCAACATATTGGTTTGTGAGGTTTTTATAAATCCATTTTTTCCATCATACATCTATGAAAAACAATTGTATTTAAAGAAGTAAATATATATTAATTTTCTATTATGTTACAGTTTACTGCTACAGAAAAACGTTTAATTTTTTTTACAATTTTTATGTATTTCATTTCTTTTTTCGAGAAATTGTATAAAGTTATCCAAAAATCCATATAGTTATTTACGCTTCACATTTAGAAAGAGGGAAACTTTTCCTAGCATCTGTTTTATTCTTACTAAAAGTAACAATACTTAATGCTACAAAACAAAGTAATCTAAGTTTTAAAGGATTTTCTGCGACGGAATTTTTCAAACAATCTGAATAAACAGATTAACTATAACGCAAATATAAAAAAAAGTTATTTTCTTAAGGTTTGTATTTGAAACAACGGGACTGACTGTTTGAAACTGTATTATTAAATTCCTTGTTATGCATAAGACGTTTGCTCTTAAGAAAAAAAAAATCTTTTAGTATGATCTGATTATGTCAAAAATATATCCACTCTAATGAATAAAATTTTAATATGCTAGTTTGGCTAAAGCTGTCTTAAAAAATTGTAGAATGTTTATTTTGGACAAAATATAATTACGCGCGAAGAATTTATTTTAATTCGCATATAACAGAAGTATGCGTATATTACTTTTAAATGCTAAAGGTGTAAAATTAACAACTATAATATAAATTAAAATAACTTTTATTAGTTGTTTTACATGTTTCGATTCTTCTGAGTCATTTTCAAAAACAAAATGAGAATATTCTAAAGCTGCACGGGCTTTGAAGTTATTATTTACATGTACTTTTTAAAAAAATACGCACGTTATCTATTATTTTTTACTTGATTGTTTATTTTCATATCTTTGAGCATGGAGTAATTCTAGCCACAGTTTCGGTAAATTAAAAGATGTCGCATCGTTCCATATTGTATTTTTGCGCGTGAGTATCTCTATGGTTTCTCTTATTATGGATGGATAGTGTAGATTGGAGGGAAATATTATTTTACTTTCATTGAAATTTATTTGGATGGTTTCTTCTTGATATAATCTTGCTAGGGCTGTAGTTTTTCTATTGTATTTAATATCAGCTATATGCTCTTTTTTTCTGCAATTAAATTTCCTGCTGGTTATGCCTATGTAGTAATTCTTGGATCCGTCTTCTTTAATAAAAGATATTTCATATACTCCTGAATAATTCTCAAAATTAATTGGGTCAATTTTACTGCAAATGATATTCTTTAATTTCTTAGGTGGTTTGGCTATTAAGCAGATATTGAAACGTTTAAGGCTGTGTTTTAATTTTTCGAAAAAGCTTGGATAATATTGCAGAGTATAAAGTTTGTATTTTTGTGAATCAAATTTCTTTTCTGAATACTTATTATTGGTGATATCTATGATTAATTTATTAATATGGTGTACTGTAAAACCATTATTATAGGCAATTTTACGAATATTATCTAATTCATTATTCAATTTATTTTCAGTACATATTATAAAGGCTCGTTTTATGAGAAATCTGTAGGCTGAAATTTTGTATGTAAAAGGAAAACATGCGTTATTTGGTATGGTAGATTGGTTAGCCATGTTTTTTCGGAAAACAGCTCTGTCGATAGATTTATTTGTTCTTGTTAACATAACATCAAGGAATGGAAGACTTTTATTATGTTCAATTTCAATAGTGAATTTAATGTTATTGTCGATTGAGTTTAGTTGATTTATAAATATTTTAAGTTCATCAAGACTATGCTGCCAAATTATAAAAATATCATCAACATATCTGAGCCAAGTGTGAGGTGTTAAGTGAAATGTGCCAAAAACTTTATTTTCCAATGGGCGAAGAGTATATTCAGCTAATAAGCCTGAAATAGGTGACCCCATTGGAGCTCCGTGATTCTGCTTATAATATTTACTATTGAATGTGAAATAGTTATTATGGATGATTAGATTAAGTCCTCTTTTTATTGTTATTTTCATATCATCACTAAATTCTTCTATCTGTTCAATATCATCACAAATCTTATTACATACTACATGTGTGTCAATTGATGGATACAATGATATAATATCAAGACTAGCCATTATATAATTATCTGGTAGCTGTATATGTTTGATTTTTTGAATGAAATCTTCCGTTGATTTGACAGTACACCATATTAATAAATTAATCATAGATGTCACCAATAATAAGTATTCAGAAAAGAAATTTGATTCACAAAAATACAAACTTTATACTCTGCAATATTATCCAAGCTTTTTCGAAAAATTAAAACACAGCCTTAAACGTTTCAATATCTGCTTAATAGCCAAACCACCTAAGAAATTAAAGAATATCATTTGCAGTAAAATTGACCCAATTAATTTTGAGAATTATTCAGGAGTATATGAAATACCTTTTATTAAAGAAGACGGATCCAAGAATTACTACATAGGCATGACCAGCAGGAAATTTAATTGCAGAAAAAAAGAGCATATAGCTGATATTAAATACAATAGAAAAACTACAGCCCTAGCAAGATTATATCAAGAAGAAACCATCCAAATAAATTTCAATGAAAGTAAAATAATATTTCCCTCCAGTCTACACTATCCATCCATAATAAGAGAAACCATAGAGATACTCACGCGCAAAAATACAATATGTAACGATGCGACATCTTTTAATTTACCGAAACTGTGGCTAGAATTACTCCATGCTCAAAGATATGAAAATAAACAATCAAGTAAAAAATAATAGATAACGTGCGTATTTTTTTAAAAAGTACATGTAAATAATAACTTCAAAGCCCGTGCAGCTTTAGAATATTCTCATTTTGTTTTTGAAAATGACTCAGAAGAGTCGAAACATGTAAAACAACTAATAAAAGTCATTTTAATTTATATTATAGTTGTTAATTTTACACCTTTAGCATTTAAAAGTAATATACTATTACATGGTGATATATTTTATTATACAGAAGTATGCGTTAAACGAATAAATAATGTTTCAATTATGTTGCAAGTTCTTATTGAGTTGATTATTTTTAGCAAACTGCATTTCTTCCTTTAATAATTCTTAATTATAATGGGAGCATATTGCACTTTATTTGTTTACAAATGATTGTATAATATCATTGCAAAACTGACAGGAAATTCTCATTCAAATATACTTTAATTCACATTTTATCAAGAATAAATAAAGCAAATTCAGTATTCCAATGATATTCATTTGCGAGAAAATGACATTCCATATTTTTGGGAATTTTATGATTTAAAAATATATATTACAATGTATTTTATAAATAGTGGAATAATTCGATTTTAAGTTTATAACGAACCAAATAACTTATAATAAAACTAATCTAATGATTTAACAAACCATCATTCTAATATGTATGAGAACGCAAGTAATTTATGAGAATATAGGATAGTGATTTCCGAGATAAGAATAAACAATCTAAATGCAGTGTGTACTTATGCAGTGTGAAATTTATACAGTGTGTAAATGCAGTGTCTTATAATACAACTGTTTTTCTGGTTTTAGAATTATCATGAAGTAGATTAATTATATTTTTGATTACGTTAAATTCCAAAAACCTTTCCGATACTAATATTTAATGACATATTTTTACTGCATGAAACATTTAAGTGCTTTATATTTGGGGCATGAATTCTCTTAATTAGGATTCCTTATAAGTAACTTATAGTAATCTTTAATAGTATTTTAATTTTTTTTGTGGCATTCATTACGTCGTTTTTATCCTAAACATCTATATGGGGCCATTTAAGTATTACGTAGACAAATGTTTAGTCATTTGTTACCCCCTCCTCTAATAACAAACAAGTTGGAAATTGTACGTCAACCGTGACAAATGAGGTGCGTTCGTACTATAGCTAGTTATATAAATATTCAGATCTTGATGATTTTTACTTCTGTGAAATGAATTATATCGTCTGCAGATTCATTTCTGTCATAGAATAAGTATCTCGGTCGCTTGACGATTCAACCTCGGAAGCTCGTCTAACAAGAAAGCACCGATTTAAAAAAAAATTAAATATCTTAATAAATATTCATATTAATATCTCCCAAAGTTTTGATTCGATTTTTAAAAAAATTGAAATGTCTCGACAAAATTCTGCAAAGGTAATATATCTTAAATTCCGAACCATTCGATTGGGTAGTTTTTGTGTTGTTATATGCGGACGGACGGACATACAGACGGACAGACAGATGAACGGACAGACGGACGGACTAAGCGACGACAATAGGTGCTACGTATTTATATAATTACGAACGCACCTAAAAATGAGCAAATGCTAGGAACCCCACTCCCTTTTTCATACTTAAGATATTATGACATTTTGTCCGTCAACACTGTTTGACAGAGATACAGTATAGATTTAATATATTGTTGCTTACTGTATTAAACAATCCACAGAAAACAAATTGGTTTAAATATATTGTTAATTATCACATTAAACAAAAAATCATTAAAAATAGAATAAGCCCTAACTTAATAAGGCATCGTAACTAAACTTTTAAGCAGAAATCATAGAAATGTTAGGAATTTGAATTTCACATTTCTAGTTTGATGTCCAAGATACTTGATTCCATGCTTCTAGATTGCCTATTATTGTGTTATTATGTTTTCACTGGAACGATGGTCTGGAATATTGCTGGTTCCTGGTTCTTCTTCCTCCACCTCTTCTTTATCAATCCATTCAATAACTTCATCACCATTCAGAGCTTGTAAAATGCACATGAACTAGATGGCATGCCCATCCGCTATACGCACTGGACACACTCATGGCTGCAAGACACCTTGTACATCATATCCATGAACGTTTTTCCTTTGGCGATCATCTGACATGTTAGAAGTATTAAAAAGTCCACAAACTCGACAGATATGTTTTGAAAGCTTTCACTTCACTGGCGGATAAAAGTTATCGTAAGGTACTTGGGTAAACCCTACTGAAGTAACGTCTAAATCTATTGCTAGGTGGAAATCCCCCTTCATCACTTACGATCAGGTCATGTGAAGTTTACTTCATTTTAATTCGTTCAGGCAAGAAGCGTTATTTGGGAATTTTAAAAATTCATCTCCTGATCGAAGGCAACAAGTTTCATCTTTGCTTTTTACTACTTGATGCAAGTACTGGCTTTCCCGAAATTGATAGGCGTACCATTTTATTTGTGCTCAACTGGAAGTTCCGATTCACCAAAACTGACGTAGGTGGCGTGGACAGGATGCCTGTAGATGTCGTTCGATACCTCCATGACCACCTTTCCAGCAAACGCAAAGTTTAGATTTCTCCAAATCATCATTATCTCCACATCCCTTGTCATCCAGATGGGAGCCAAAGTGGTCGTGAAGCAAAACCAGTCCTGCCAATTCCCGACAGAGAGGGTCCATTCAACGTTCAACCCTGTTAAACTCACTTCTTCTTTGCACGTTAACAGCAATGAATAATACATTCAATATGTACATTAACTAGTCGTTGGGGGCCACCGTAATACTCACCCATCATGGATATGCATAATGTAAAATATTAAAATAAAAATGTGTAAACTACTTATAAAATGCATTGCAATTCAAATAAAATCGTGGCTTGATGACGTCACAAACTTTAAAGGCTCGATTACTGAATTGCTTGAAAGAGGTTTTTCCTTATAATTCCAAAAATAATAATCCTATTAACTAGCGGTTTATTGCATCTGATTAAGCGTCAAATTTCCAATTAAAATATATCTTTGAAGTGAAATTTGGATGAAATACAGGGTCATGAAAAATCGAAGAGTGTGGAAAATAGGATTCCAAATATCTCGGCAACTAATTATCCGATCGACTTCATGCTTTATTCAAAATTTATGTTTATTTATTGTCTTTTATATTCCTTTCTTAAAATAAACAATTTCGAAAAATTTTATATACCTTTCATCAGAACGAATATTTCGAGAGTCCGAAAAAAATTGTTCCGGTTAATCGAGGTTATTGAAATGAAATAGGCTTCTTCCCATTATTACATACTAACTGCATACCAAATTGCAAGTCTCTATCTCATTTTTTTCGGGAGATAGAGCGTTTACAGACACACAGACGGACGGCAAATTTTTTTTTCTAAAAATATGTTTTTCGGAATCTCCAGTGTCTGAAACGTGTAAATCCGTCAAAAAAAAAATTTCGATTTTCAAAACGATTACAAGACTTACCCTATACTACGTATGATGGGTAAGTAAAAAGTGATGTACAGCAAAAGCGATTATCTTTCCGTATCTTGGATTTTTATCAGGTCCATCATTTACAGTCATAATAACAACAGGCTTTAGAGAAACATCTTCTGCCGTAACCAACAACTGAAATTTACCAACATAGAGCAATGCTTCGAGGTCTTGAGCATGCGCGTTTGCTGTTGAAGAACTATATTGTCCACTTTTAATTGCAATAAATGTTTGACCAGAATATGCGACTGCTTTCGAAATTTCAAGATGCCAGCGTAAACTGGGAATAAGAGTTTATGGCGCCCTGCCACAACCCAGTCATGGTCAGTCAATGGTACTAGGTCCAAGGATTGAGGCTAGAATCCCCAGATAACATAGCAAATTCACTATCAATATCACTATGGTAGATATCCGTTTGGGCCAGAGAAAATTTTATAGGAACAGTAAATCCAATTTGCTTTAACTCTAGCACAATTTTGCCAAACTTTTTATATTTCGAATTATCTCAGCCCTTTGCCTAGCATGTACTGTACTACCAGAAATAGCGATATCGGCAATATTTCTTAATAATAACGTTTGATCTTCTTCTAAGCTAGGACGCCCCACGAAATCCCTCATAGACGATTTATTTTTTATATCTGGGTTCTCACTACATATTTCCTCTTTTTTTTCTCTTTTGACACTTCTCTTTTTCGCTACATTTTGTTTTTGTCTTTTTTTTCAACGACTGCTGTTATTTTGTCAACTGTTCACGAACTTTCATGCTATTTGTTTCACATCATTAGTAAGCACAGCGTATCTAGCTGCATAAAGAACATTTATTTTTTTTCAAAGATTTACAATTTTATTGTCTGACAATATTTGTGAAGGTTTAGTACGTAAAGGCTTATCTGACGATTCAAGAAGGCATTTTTCTTCCTCTTCATCTATAACTGGAAGTTCCAGTTCCGTGCTGTCCTTCGACATTAGTCATCTTTCGGGTGCCATCTTTCGGTGTGCCACATTTTGCCATCATTTAGTGTCATTTTTCGTTATTATCAAGCGATGTAGCAGTCTCAGGACATGAGTGCGATGGCGTTTTACTCGATGAAGCTGCGTAAAAAAAAGGAAATCAGTTAGCAAAACATAGTGTTATTTAAATAATAATTTTTGAATATTAAAACATGAATTTACGTATGAACACATGCCATAGTATTTTACTCTTTATAGTGCTTCGACCAATATTTTAAGAACATATTTCATCCGTTTACTCCCTTTCCACCATAAATATTGAGTTTTTCAAAATATAACATGCTTGAATTTTGACTAGCAAAAAAGTATGAAATGAAATATAGAATAAAATCATGGAAGTGGGTTTTAAACAACAAATATTTATCACAGACTATTTTTTTGCACTACCTTCTCATAGCAATAATAATTAATTAGCTTATTCTTCTCTTTTAAACACATGAAAAGAGACTACAGTAGCTAAATATTATTTAGATGATTAATTTTATTATTTTTTAAAACAACCTATAACTAAATAAGGCCAATGTATAACTTCAGTGCTAGCACGGAAGGGCTAAGCTATAATATGATTTAAAAATATAAAGTGTAAACGTCTTTTGGAAATACGAGTAAAAGGTGAACCCGGCGATATTCACCCTTATAATGAAATAGTTAAGTTTATAGAAAGATTTTTGACGCAATTTTTATAAAAAGCGAGCCACTTAAAATATATATATATATATATATATATATATATATATATATATAAAGCGATAACATGAATACAAAAATTTGTTCCAAATTTTCTACAAACTAGAGGGCTATGTGTGTGACTTTCTTATTAACATGGAACTCGAATAATGATAATAATCATTTTAATTATGAAATATATTTAAATTAGCTTAAACCAAAAAGTATTACAGGATAACCAATATGCTAGTATTTAGTGTTGATATAAATTAATTTAATAAAATGAAATTTTTCTAAAAAAAATGTTTCAGGTACAGAATAACATTAAGATTATATATTTTTTTTATTGCAATTAAATATTAGAAAAATAAATATATGAGGTTTTTAGGTAGCAAAAATTTAAGTTACAAGAATCACATATTTTTTTCATTTTCATTATTACTATTGTTGTTGTTGTTGTTGTTGTTTTTATTATTATATTTATTATTATTGTTGTTGTTATTATCTGTATTGTTATTATTATAATTCCTTTAATAATATTTGATTAATATGTAATCTATAATGTGTTTTTTTAAAACATATTATTTTCTTCAACATATGATGCAGAATAATAAGTTTTCCGTATATATGCTGCTTTATTCGTATAATGAAACTTGACATAACTTGATTAAAGGACGATAGTTACATAATTAAGTTAAATGATAAAAGGAATCGTAAATTAAGGGATATATCCTTTAATAATAGATACATGAATGCTGTATTTGTGGATAATTTAATAATACCTTAAAAACACACTTGATTTATTATAGAGAAAATTATGTAAGGTATTCAGGTTTCATCTAATCTTTAAAACGTCTATTAAGAGTCATTCCATTTAAGAGTCACCCAGGCTGTGATTAAATGGTAAACAGATTCATGTGATTTTTTTTTTTTTACTCAGTGAGAAGACCATTAGAAAGAAAGGAATCCAGAATATTAATGCTGTGGGACCATTGGTTTTGATTTGGTGGGGGGGGGGTGTCAAAAGTCAGTGCCCCACCTGAAAAGTTCAAATTTTATATTTTGCATAGTATTTCTCACAGTATGCATTGAAGTTATCCCACAAAACAAATTACATGGCTGTACTATATAAGGTTGGCCTTTTGCTATTCAAGAATAAAAATTATGGGATATGTGTAATGCAATGAGCTAGATGGCCACAAAAATTGAATTTTTTTCGAAATTTCACTATAATTTTGACACATGTAGCTCTTTGCATTGAAATCATCCCATCATTTTTAACTGCTGTATGCTTCCCTATGGGGAAATGAAACACAGAAAAGTAGGCCCCACCACGGGCAGATTTTAATGCATTCCAAAATTTTATGCCAAATTTCCAAAAAAACGTATTTTTGCCTATTTTAAATGAGGTATACCAGGCATGCATTAAAGTCAGAAGCCTGTAAAATAATAATAGAAATGTAGAATAGCTATTCACCTTTCAAAATCACCAACCAGAATCATGGGCACTAAAGCAGTTTACATAGAGTAATGAAAATCGCATTGTAATATAATTAGGAGCTACGCTTCCCACGACCATAGCCTTCAATCATTGCCAAGAATAAAAACACTTCACAATTATTTCTGAAATGCATATATTTTTTATTTTAACATGAATTTCCACATGTATAACAATAAATATTTTTAATATGTTTTTGTTACAGGCAGTGAAGATGTTTTAACCCATTCCTTGCCTCAGTTCCTCTCAGTTGCACTCGTTCCATTGCCTCAGGTAATGCCCAAATGCTAATCTATCAGCAAATGCCTCCATTTTCTAATTTGCTATGCTTATCCGTTGCGAAAGACACTTCAATGAGAATATACTCTAAACGACGAACTCCACCAAAAGCGACATAAGTTGCTACAAGCGACAACCCCTTTGGACGATGTCCATTTGAACGATGTCCATAGACATTTTTGTCAAAGTTAAATACTGAGATTTGATTATGGTGACATTGTATGCTGTTGAAGGTAACTGAGTTCGTGAGCATGAGACACAGTTTTATTACATGCTTTCTTTTACTTTACAATTATGCATGTATGTGGCACTGTATGAATGTATGTATGCACTTAAATCTTGTCACTCATTTCACCCACTTCCTGCTGTGATAGAGCTTTGAAACTTGGAATATATATGTATGTATGCCTGAGGGCAATACATGAATTGTACATTCATTTTGTAAAATTCGATCCCTAAGGGGGAGGTGGAGGTCAACGTCCGGCCAAAACTTGTATTTTCCCAATAGAAATAACATTGCAATTGTTTAATATTAATTGAAATAAAATAGCTCCATTGTAGCAACATTCATTCATTTTAGTCACATTGTTGCCTGAATCATTACGACGTCAACATTATATGAAACATATAGGAATGAGTATGTATTGATGAATACAATGAGTATTATTTGTTGAAAAGTACTAATGACAGGGTAACCACAATAGCGCCAAATTTGGGCCAACTTGGCGATATATCGCCAAATTTGGCAACAAAATAAGTCGCCATATATGAAGTCAACTTGGCGATATTTGGCTAATTTGGCGAAATTCCCATTTAAATCCATCCGTCTTGCATAGTCTTCTTCCTTTGGCTAAGCCAATATTTTTTATAAAAGTGCCATAAGACAAAAAAAAAGTTAAGAAAGCATGCTTTTTTTTAAGGCCATTATATTTATTACATACTTTCTATTAACTTACATTTCTGTATGCATGTGGCAGGTAAATCTTGATACTAATTTTTCACCCACTTCCTGTTGTCGTAGAGCTTTGAAATTTGGAATATATATGTATTATTGAAGACAATATATCTGGACATTATTTTTATTTAATTCGATCCCTAAAGAGGGGGGGGGGTCAACGTCGGCCGAAACCCATAGAATTACCGTTATAATTGTTTAATTGAAAAAATAGCTCCATTATTGCAATCCATTTTCACCATATTATTGCCCGCATCCTTATGACACAAGAATTGAGTGACGCACACTTTTGTGCTTTTTTGTGCTTATTTTTTTGATGAAAGTATTTTTAACAAAAAATTACATTTATTTATTCTTTCCAAGATTTAGAAATAGGTTCGACAGTGAAAAGTCTTTCAGTTAGAAAAAGCTCAAGATAATCATCAAAATCAACGATTACATCTTGTGGGAAGCGTGGAGTAAGTCCTGTGCCGTAGACAATATCTTTTACCATACCAAGTGTACCGTTTACCAAACATTCTTTTGTCCACAGATTTGTACGTAACATAACTCTGCATCCAATTGATAATAAAAGTTCAGCCTGAAGTCCCGATGCGATATCATCTTCACACCATACATGCTATTTGATTATTGTGGTGTGCGAATATTCTGGCCAATGGCTAGTTTCATTTTTGAAATATTTCTTGATTTTGTTTTCAGCTTGCCTGTTTGTGGAAAAATGGCGTTTAACATACGTTTAAATACGGCACCCTGAAATCTCTCAGACCCACCCGGAGGCAGTGTAAAAAAAGGTGGGGCAATAAAAGGTGGGTATTGGTCGTTGTAACTTGGCTCGCTGAAAGCGAATAAAGAGTCTCTCGAAACTGTCTTTGTTGATAGACGCGTTGTAACATTGTCTTTGTTATGATGAAACATTTTTCAAATGTCCTAAGCACTGTTTTTCTCTGCAATGCAAAATGTATTTTATAGAATGTATCTTATATAGAGGGGTAACTTTTACAGACTGTAGCTGCTAAATATCTCTAATGAGGTAAAAGTATAGGCTTCTAAAAAACAGATTCAGTTCAGACGTCATTTACAATATAATGCAAAGAAAAAGATATGTTCGTATACAAAACAGAGTTGAATTCTCCCGATGGCTGATGTTTGAATAAAAATGCTAAATTCATGTGCTTAGTATGATTTAAAATTCATTGAGCGTGTTTAAAGATTAAAATTTATGGTGCCCTTATTTCAGAAAATTAAAATACATCTGCTGGTTAAAATGATGCCATTTACTTAAATTTTCGTTCCTAAATATGCACAATTTTTCAACGATTGCTTTTTAATTTACGTAATTGTCACTACCTTTTCAGTTAATACGGTCAAGAGATTACCTACTTACTTTATAAATAATCTGTTATCTGGATTGCGGTCGAGATTAAAACATTTTGCTAAAAAGTTGTTTCCGGGTATTTTGTTAATTTAAATACGTTTTCATGATAAAAAATGACAAATAAGAAATGTCTATGATTTTTTCTTAAAAAAATTCAAGTCTTTACTTCATTTTTTTAGTAAGAATTAGCTCAGGAAACCTAACAATGGGTGGATTTTCTAGTATACACGAAAAACAGGTTAATACAATGAACTTAAATTTGCGCCACGCTCACGCCAAACGACGATCACTAAAATATACCAATTGTCTGTGAACCCGATTATGGAAATGGAAATTTCCATACACATACTTTCATACATGCGAATATAAAAATATAATAATGAATACATACATGACTTAATATTTTTCCCGATTTCTTTGGTTATTATCTGTTGGCCCAAATTCGTGTTCGATATTTTTTCTTTTTCTTTTAATGTAAAAAAAAACGGGTGTCGTAACGTACCGTATGAAGTAAAACTTTTAAAAGTCAATCTATATCATAAATCAGAAACGTGTGCGTCCATAATGTTGACGTCATAACGATGTGAACAACAATGAGGTTAAAATGCATACATTACAACATTGGGGAGCTAATGTTTTAATTAATAACAATTCAAAAAATCGCAATGTTATCTCTATGGGAAATCGAAAATTGTGGAGCCGACGTTTCGAGGCGTTATAGTTGACGAATATTTTTGATTTTCAATACCCGGCGAAGTTTTGGCACTACCAAAGAACAGCTCAATTTTGGTGACAATCCGACTAATATTTTGGGCGCTTTCGTGTTAACAAAAGAGTACTTTTTCACAGGAAGCCGAAGTTTTGTTCCGACAATAAATACATTTTAAAAATTAATACGCAAAAATTAATTAATATATATATATATATCTATAAGGGGAAGCAGTATAAACCGTCTATTGGTTGACTCCAGATATCTGAGTTTTGACACAATTTGAGCATCTCTCTAGCGAATAATGGTTGAAACAGTACTTAGTTTTAAGCAAGAAGCTGAAGCGGCCATTACGAAATCTCTATATTGTCATTTATGTAGTTATGAAATATTGTTAGTTTAATTCCTAAGTTGCATTTGTAATACAAAATATATTGTTCTGTTTTAAAAGAAACTGTAAACTTTTTCACTATCTTTATCATTCACTTAACCCTTTGGTTTTTTTCCCACCTGTGGGATAAGATATAATTATTTGACTTTTTGAAAATAATCGCTTATTAATAAAAACGTTATGATTTAATTTTATATTTAAAATAATACTTTAGACGAAGGAGAACTGATGTATGAAAAGTTACATTAAATTATGTTAGAAATTATGCCTTCAAGAAGCAACTAATAATAATGTATGCTATTTTCTTCTAATTAAAAACCAAGTTGGAAATTTTACGTTAAACGTGGCATATAACAAGTTTCACAATGGAAAAAAAAAATCCTTATAATTTCAGTGAAATGAATTATATAGTCTGCTATGAGCGAAATAAGCATGCCTTTTTTTTTCTTACTACGTATGCCACGTTTACAAATGCGATTTGTTTTTCTACATCAGACAGCACTGTAAAATTCTACATGGAGATCATGCTTTGCGCATGATTACGTTCATGGTTTAATATTTTTATGACTCATAATGAACGAATATCCTGTGTTTATTTACTTTAATGGATTGAAATATATTCGACTGCTAAAGTAATTTCCACTGAAGTTATCTCAGAATCTATACATTTTTAAATGTAATCCATCTCTCAAACAAACATATTTTTTTTAACGATCTTTCTAAAAATGTAATTTTTATGCAATTTTATTCGAAAAAATAATTTTGAATAGAAAGGGCCGCCTGACATATGAGAAAAGAAGAGGTTTGCACGTATTTGTTTTCCTCGGTCACATGACTTGCGTTTTTATTATACAGATTACGTACGATACAATTTAATAGAATAAAAAAAAAATATTAATATTTTTTTAAAGTTTTGATTCGATTTTCATGAAATATTAAATGACTCGGCAAAGTTCTACAATGATAATATATATTAAACTTCAAACCATTCGGTTGGGTAGTTTTTCCGCTGTTATATGCGGACAGACAGACTAACGGGCAGACGACGGCTATAGGTGCTACGTATTTATATGATTACGAAAGCACATAAAAAATCTCCATCAAACGTAAATTTTAAAATACGAAAAATATCGTTATGTTAATAGAAATTCAGATATTATTACTCGACTATTTTTATTTTTACTCTGGGAAACGTGTTTAAAGAAAGACAATGGAAATTCAATGCTATACTACAGACACTGCTATCGTTTCAATGCCTTGTCCGCAGCCTTTGTTATATCCTATTAGAAATTGTGTTTGAAATATATATATATAACTTTATTCTATTGTTTTCAATGTATACATATGTAATGATGCATTTTTCAGTTATTTCGAAGCATATATATTCAACTTCTAACAGAAAAGATTTAACCTAGAAAGAGATACGTACTTCCAATAAAATCTCCATGAAATGTAATTTTTAAAATACGGAAAATATTGTTATGTTAATAAAAATTGAGATATTATTACTCGACTATTTTAATTTTAATTCTGAAAAAGGTGTTTAAAGAAAGAAAATGGAAATCCAATACTATACTACAAAAACTGCTATCGTTTCAATGCCTTGTCTGAAGCCTTTATTATATCCTATTAGAAATTGTCTTTGAAATATAGATATAAATTTATTTTGTTTTCGGTGTATACATATGTAATGATACATTTTTCAGTTATTTCGAAGCATATATATTCTACTTCTAACAGAAAAGATTTAACCTAGAAAAGAATATGTTCTTCCAATAAAACAAATTTGTTTCAAATTCAATTGGGAAAGTTTAGCAATATTTCTAATTTAATTGTATTATTTGTTCAATATTATGTTTGATACCGAATACAGTATTTTTATACCGTTCCATGCGAGAACGAGAATATAATTTTTTAATGTTACAAATATAGCAGGAGCTGTATTGAAACATGTTTCTACAGAAATACATTTAAAAAATACAACTGTACATTTGTATCTTTAATTCATGATTTTGTGCAAAACGTTGAAGTGGGCAAGTCTTTTAAAAAAATGTCAAAGCTAAATTTTATTACAGATTGACATAAAAACATACGTTTTCAATCAATTCACTAAAAATAACTTTTAATATCAGTATCAATTTGTTACTCGTAAATTATTTATTTACGACATTACAAGTGTGACGATTTTGAAAGTGAGGCCACTTTGAAAATAACTATTTTTTATGTTGCATAATATTAATAAAAAAAGAAAACTGCCCAGTTAAACTGAGGGCATTGAGCTCACAGGCTATTCACACTAATTGTGTATTATGCTATTTTTTCAAAGAATAATGCCACTCGAAAAATAAAGAAATCGACAATATATTAAGAGGGGGGGGGATAAGCACCCGTTCCCACCCTTTATACTTAACCAAAAAAAAACCCAAAATCTAATCAGGCAAGCGCCTTACCACAATGAATTTATACACAAAATTTGAAAAAAATCGGATAATTTTGCTTGAAAAACCCATTTATCTAAATTAAGGGAGGTGAGCCCCCCCCCCTTTTGTTCCCCCTTTATACTTAACAAATGAAAACCCAAAGCTAATCAGGCAAGCGTCTTACCACAATGAATATATATACAAAATTTGAAGAAAATCGGATAATTCTGCATGAAAAACCCATTTATCTAAATTAAGGGGGATTAGTCCCCCGTTTACCCCCCCTTTATACTTACCCAATGAACACCCAAAACTAATCAGGGAAGTGCCTTATCACAATGAGCCTATATACAAAGTTTAAAGAAAATCGGATAATTCTGCATGAAAAACCCATTTATCTAAATTAAGGGGTAAACCCCCCGTTTCTCCCCTTTATACTTATTCAATGAACCCCCAAAACTAATCAGGGATGTGACTTATCACAATGAGCCTATATACGAAATTTGAAGAAAAACGGATACTTCGGCATGAAAAACCCATTTATCTAAATTAAGGGGGGTTAGCCCCCCGTTTCCCTCCTTTATACTTAACTAATGAACTCCCCAAAATAATCAGGGAACCACCCTATCACAATGAACCTATATACAAAATTTGAAGAAAAACGGATACTTCTGCATGAAAAACCCATTTATTTAAATTAAGGGGGAGTTAGCCCCCCTTTCCTCCCTTCATACTTAACCAATGAACTCCCAAAACTAATCAGGGAAGCGCCTTATTAGAATGAACCTGTAAAAAAAATTTGAAGCAAAACGGATAATTCTATCACGAGTTATCGCGTTACGTACATACATACATACGTACATACATACATACATACATACGTACATACATACATACGTACATACATACATACATACATACAGAACGGGCGGGCACTTTAGTTCTCAGGCTTTGATAGCCTGTGAGCTAACAAACACAATGAGAATTTCATCTTCACTATATAAATTAAGAAATATAATTATATGCATGCAACTTATTATTGAATACTTTACCACTTTTTCCTATAAAAATTTAATTTATTTCTTGTTTCATTCTAACTTTTCTAAAGAAGAACATAATATCGAAATAAGATAAATAACTTTACATTTTTTTTATTGTTATATTCCATTGAAAGAATATAATTTTTCAACAAATCATTGCTTTTAAAAGTTAGGCAAATCCATTGCCGCATAACAAAACAAAGATTGTTCCTCTAGTGAACTAGGATGATTAGGGAAGACCGAGCTATGCTCGGTCAAAATTAGCTTTGAGTTCAAATATCATCCCATGACCAAAATGACCCATTAATCAAATTTTCTCGAACATGTGACGAAGACCAATTGTCTTTATGTGCCCGAAACCCGTAGGATAAAAGATTAGTCAAAATAGTCTGAGCTTTTTTTAGATAAAATTAGCTTGACCCACAGTGACCCAAAAATGACCCACTAATCGAATTTTCTCGAGCATGTGACCTAGCCCAATAATTTTCTCGTGCCCTAAAAACCGTAGGATACAACATTTATTCCAAATCGTCTGAGCCGTTTTTAAGATAAAAATATCTTGATCTTTAATGACCCATGACCAAATTGACCCACTAATCGAAATTTCTGGAACATGTAACCTAGCCCAATAGTCTTCTCGTTCCATAATACTGTAGGATACTAAATTTACTTTAAATCCTCTGAGCCGTTTTTAAGATAAAAATATCTTGACCTAGAATGACCTATGACCAAAATAATCCACAAATCGAGTTTACTCGAATATGTGGCCTAGCCCAACAGTCTTCTCGTGCCCGAAAAACATAGGATGCAGCATTTAATTTAAATAGTCTGAGCCTTTTTTAGATAAAATTACCTTGACCCACAATGACCCAATAATGACCCACTAATCGAATTTTCTTGGACATGTGTCCTAGCCCAATGATTTTCTCATGCCCGAAACTCGTAGGATACCAAATTTAATCAAAATCGTTAGAACCGTTTTTAGATAAAATTAACTTAACTCACGTTGACCCAAAAATAATCCACTAATCTAAAGTTCTCGAACATGTAACCCAGCCCAATAGTCTTCTCGTGCCCGAAAATGGGAGATACAAAATCTAGTCAAAATCTTTTGAACCGTTTTTTAGATAAAATTAGCTTAACCTTGATCCATGGTGACCCAAAATGAACCACTAATCGAATTTTCTCGAACATGTGACCTAGCCCAATGGTTTTCTGCTGACCCAAAACGGTACGATACAAAATTTCGTCAAAATCGTTTTTAAGATAAAATTTGCATATATATATATATATATATGTTAAATATGGCATTTCACAATAAAGAGATCGAATTAGCACTCGAGTATTCCATAAAATAGAGCAGTGGCCGTCGTAACATTGCAGTCGTAACATACGTAGCAGTCATGATTCCACAGGCAAGACGATGGTTATGCAAAACATGGAGTTTTCCCATAGAAATAAAAAAGATTAGTAGTAGAGATCAGTTCTTTATTGACACGATACTAAATATAAATCAATTCCACTTACTAAAAATTTCAGAATTCATATCTGACAGCATGTAGATGCTAAAAAAAAATTAGAGATGATTACACCATTTTGACAAGATCTCTCCTCCAGGTGATGTGCTTTTATTAGCAGTAAGAAAACCATACAAAATCTGCTCTCCAAGCCGGTGCAACGCGTTTTAAAGGTAAAGAGCGAATGAATATTTTCGCAATGCAGGGGGAGGACTATCCAATAAAAAGCTTGCAAAGCCGGGGAACTTATTACTGTATATGGCATAATTTTGAGGAAGACGCGCGAGCCGAAAGTATTATGGGATATAGAATGATAATTTTAATAAAAATAAAAATGACACTAAGAGACGTTCTAAAGAAATAAAATTTGAATGTTTCAAATGAAGAAATAAATGAGGATTTTTACAAATACGTATAGCTTTTAATAGATTAAGATTTTTTAGAATGATAATTAAAAGAATATTTTGATTAAAGCTATGAAATAAAAATATAAATAATTTTTTTTTATTTTTATTACATATATAACCACACACACATAAGATTTGATGGTATTAGAATATATCATAACGGTTACTGCAGAAAATAAAGTTACTTAAAATAGACCACAAAAATATGAAATATATTTATTATTGCTTGCGAAAATTCTTAAACCCATTCAAATACAAACCATTAAAAACCAACATAACATAAAATGGATATGTTCCACTTTCAAAATCAGTAGTTCATTTAAAAATATACACTGATGTCAAAAAAGATAGACAGTGTAGACAGTGACCAGACTCTTTCGATTTTAGACGTTTTGTCGAATATCTACTGAATTATTTTACGAATTATCCTTGAACTTCAAGAATGTAAAGAACATGTTTAACTTCATAATTTTCAGTGACGATTTAGTCGCGAGAACAATTAGGGGGGACAATAATTTATAATAATAAAATAATATTTGCGATTACTCAAGAAACAGAAATGCTCAAAATGTGTTTTCACTGTTGTAAATGACTATGTAGGTCCTATTCAACATTTGTGTTCATTTGTGAATGTATAGCACGTATATTCGTGAAGATGTTAACGTTTCTGTAAAAAAAATAAATGGTTTTTGCTTATAGCATACAGAGATTTCAGCCGAATTTAACTTCACTTGCCTAAAACTTGACGAATTTGAGTAGAAATATTATATTGCAAATAAAAGATAAATTCATTGAATATTCTATAAGATATGGGTATTTGTATGAAATAAATTGTAACTGCGCATGCGCAAACTACAGCAGAGTTTTTTTATCATGATTTGGTAGTCAATTCTTTAGAGCAACTCATATAAAAAGACCAGTCAAATATCGTAAAAACTCAGAAAGATAGCGGCGATGCAGAGCAGATTGAAAAGTTGGGGAAAATCTCTTATATTTCAGCTACTTTTAGAAAGTAACTCACTATATCGCTTCTATCTTTCTGAATTTTCGTAATATTTGAATGGACATTTTATATAAGTTGCAGTATATAACTGACTGCTAAATCATGAAAAAATATATATATTTATTGTAGTTTGCGCATGCGGCGTTAAAATTTCTGTCATACAACTACTCATATCTCATCGAATATTCAATATATTACTCTTTTAACTGCATTACACTATTCCTACTATTCTTTGTCAAGGCTTCTGAAATCGGCGTTAAATTCCGATAAAAACCCTGCACGATATTTAAAAAAAAAATGAAATTTCACAGAAACGTTAACATCTTCAATAACATCCGTGCTATTCTTACAGAAATGCTCAAACACATTGAACGGCACCTACAAATTAATTTTTTTTTACAGTGACGGACCATTTTGAGAATATTCTGCTTCTTTTGAAAACGCAAATATTATTTTATTATTAAATCCATTATTACCCCCTAATTGTCCTCGGGACTAAATTTTCACTGAAAAACACGAAGTTAAACATGTTCGTTACATCCTCAAAGTTCAAGGGCATTTCGTCACGAATTTCAGTAGTTCGAACTGAAATCGAAATTGTCCGGTCATTGCCCCTTAATTTTTGGACATCAGCTTATAACTTTATATTTATTTAGTCTGATGCATAAAGCTGTAAGAAGAAATATATTTTTATAGCAAATCTCGAAACTGAAATAGGTCATGAAAAAAATATAAACACTGGGTTGTACTCAGTGTTAAATATTTGGCATAGTAGCAAAAGCAACTTTCACATTCTTATAACAAATAGATTCTATTAATATTATTCTAAAGTTATATAATAGTAGTCTTGTAAATGATTTCAAATATAAACTAGTCGTTGGGAGCCACCATTATACTTTTCCATCATGGATATGCATAATATAAAATATGAAAATAAAACATGTGTAAACTATTTATAAAATGCATTGCAATTCGAATAAAATCGTGGCTTGATGATATCATAAACTTTAAATGTTCTATTACTCCAAAATTGATAATCATATTAACTAACGGATTACTGCGTCGGATTAAGCTTATCAATTCCAATTAAGATATATCTTTGAATTGAAATTTGAATAAAATATCCATTCATCCATTATAACTTTATTTTTATGCAACTTTTTGCGACAAATAATGTCAATGTATATTTTTACTAAGACAATATTCTACCTAAAGTGTAAATAATGATTTCATAGTGTATGCTTAGTATTTCCTACTTGGTAGGTAAATTATTACTACTTGTACTTGTACTACGCGTACTTGGAATCTCCAGTGTCTGAAACGTGTAAATCCGTCAATTTTTTTTTCGATTTTCAAAACAATTACAAGACTTACCCTATACTACGTATGATGGGTAGTAAAAATACAACAAAATACTTTATAAAACACAACTGCTAACCCTTCTGCTTTTATTTCATTTGCTTTATTTCATTAGAAAATCCTGCAATTATATAAGACAAAATTTATTATTCTTATATAGTTGTAATGAAGGGGATAAGGAAGATTTGCTAAAACGCTTTGTGATTGTACATCGGTATTCATTTCCGACGTATATTGTGGTAAATTTTTTGATAATTAGAATATTTTTAGCTATGATAAACTGATTACAAAAGCTAGAATAACAAGTAAAATGACATATTTTAAGAATAAATTTTAACTTACAAATATAAAATATTTTTCATATATCCTTCAAAATGGCGTCATGTTTTTAATAGACAAAATGACGTCATTGTTATTCCACAATTTCTAAAATTAGATGCAAATAGTCAAATCAGGAAAAAGAAATTTTTTGTGACAAATAATGTCAATATATACTTTTACTAAGACAATATTCTACCGAAAGTGTAAATAATGATTTCATACTGTATGCTTAGTATTTCATCCAATTTTTATAATATACCTTTTTTCATAACTGTACAATGAAATTAGATTTACAGGGTGCGTCATTAAGTCGTACAAATAAAAAAATCACAATAAATGAAGTAATGTTTGGAAAAAAAAATCAGTTTGCGCGATTATAATGAGAGGGGAATTGGATTTTTTTTACGTATATAAAAAATGATTCCAAAAGTAACCGAAAGAGGGGGCTCACACGTCATCCTGAGGCGTTTTTGACACATCAGGCTATCAATAAAACTCCTGGATGGAAGTGGATTCGTCATTCGATCTCGGCAGCATGCTATCATTACCAGATCCAGTGTGGGAGGTTAAAGTTTTCTACAAGAATGGTGAATCCACAACTATTTCATTGCGAAAGTTCCGCACGGATATAACAGAGAAAGCTCAAAAAAGCACTATTTCATTGAATGGGACCCTGAATTAAATACGACGTTTCCAGGAAACAGTGAGTTTGGAGGATCGTTCACAAAGTCTTTGCCTGATTTGAATAAAATGTTTCAGTATGACGTGCGACCGCCCTATTTCGGTTAATTTTGGAATCACTTTTTATACATGGAATTCCAGTGTCCCTCTGATCATTTTCGTGCGCACCGAATTTATAAATAACCACATGATACTCAGAGGGTTTTGGATCTAAATGAACTGAAAGTCCATCCAATACATTAGAGGGAGGGTACCGCAACTAGGTTAATATCAAATTTAATTAAATACGAAGGCTTGCAGCAATTTTTTTTTTAAATCTTAGATTACAGAAGCCTGAGAGTTTATACTTGCCTAACATCTGGTAATCACAGTACACATGGAAATATCGTATTATCTAGTATTTTGGCCTGGTTTAAACGCAAAATCTCTGGAATCTATGATTTAAATGAGTTTCCTGTCAAGCATTCGTTCTATATGTGATATGCTGATGACACACTCACTGTCAAAAGCTGAGAACGCAGAGGTATATGTTAATTGTTATTTGCCGAAGCCACTCTGAATTGGAGACTCTGCAATACGCTGCAGAGTTAGATGGTAGTAATCAAATATGTTATGTAACCGCCAAACATGGTTTCGTGTCGACAAAAAAAAGCCAGCGTTGTGAAGTGTTACAGGAGTTGCATTTATGTGCTGATAAAAATAAGATATTTAGTGTGTTTTGTTTTCAAAACAAACGTCTTTCTAAGGCTTCCATAAGACGAACGGAAGATTCTGAAAGTTGGCGTGCCGTAGCACTCATTTCTATTTAATTAATCACATATATATATATTTAATTAATACAATTAATCATGGTTGTTGCTCTTTTCTTCGGCGTTCATCATTCTTTGATTGAGGATTATGGAAACAATTCCTAACCAGGCAAAAAGATGCACGAAGACTTGTGGTTGATCGTCCAATGCTTACTACACCCGCGGATGTTCGATATGCTAGATATATGGCTCTTGTAGCCAAGCGAAATGAAACAGCGACCTCCACAATTGTGATATATATGTTTACAGTTTCCATTGGTAAGGCAATCTCTGCCACTACTGTGTGCCGAAAGCTACACGTGAATGGACTGTACGTACGGGCACCCCGAGTTTATGCTCCTCTATCCGTACAAACCAGAGGTGCCCGAGTTGGTGTCGGCAGCATATCATTTTAACTGTGTCTGATTCGGGCAACGCTATGTTTACGGATGAGTCGATATTTGCCTGCAATCAGATAATAAGCGTGTATTGGTTTCGAAAGAAGTAGGCACATGCAATCGGTTTCAGAAATTCACCTAACATGACTCATCCGAGGTGGAAGCATCATGGTGTGGGCAGACATTTCGTTGGGACATCGCACCGACATGTACATATTTACACGGGGTTCTATGAGAACTGTCCGGTATCGAAATGAAGTCTTAGACCCTACTAAGAGATTGTACGCTGCAGCAGTTGGTCGTGCTTTTGTTTTAATGGATGTTCCCATAGAGCTGTCATCGTCGAAGGCTACATGGAGAGTGAGGGGATTTCGCGTATACAGTGTAAGTCGTACTAGAAAGACCTTAACCCACCCTCAGCTACTCTCAGGATTTCAAACTGCTCTACAGAAGGAATGCCGATTTTTGTACTTCATCACCTCATGAAAATCACATGTTTTCTTTTAATGACATGTTTTTGAACATGTTAAATATGTTTTGTTAATGACCTCAATATTACTACATTAACTTACGAAAATTCAATATTGTTTACATCTTTGTATGTAATTATTTATTTTGTTTCATGCATAAACATATTTGCTAATTCCTGCCCCATTTTTTGTCAATCCAAGCAGTACTTGTCGAGTTTTCCGCATTTTACAGCTGCGTGCTTAGAGGGTGTTGGATCAAAATGAATTGCAAATCTGTACAATAAATTCTGGAGAGTGAACCACATTTAGGTGAATATAAAAAATTAAATACGATGGTCTTCAGCCAACTCATAAAATCCTAAATATCAGAGGCCTGCGTTTAAATTTGGCTAACATCTTATAATCACAATATCTGGTATTTTGACCGAGTTTAAAACCAGGCAACTGGAATCAAGGCTTTTAAATGAGGATATGTTGATGATAATTTCGTTATTTGGGACCATGGTCGAACAGATCTTGATAACTGTTTGACAACCATTAAGGAATTGTATCAGAATATTAAGTTTACGTTAGAAGTGAAATGAAATTCATCTTTACCGTTTTTAGACGTGTTGTTGACAAGAGATAATATGAATGTAAGGAAATCTGTATATAGAAAATCAGACAAATTAAATACAGTTTTTGCGTTTAATGCTTCAATGCCATTCTGTTATAGGATAGCCGTAATTAATCATTTTATTAAAATAGCATTTTTGATATGCTTGGGTATTCATCTTGAAAATAATCTAAATCTGATTAGAAATATTTATTTAGACCATGGTTTTCCGGTTAAATATATTAATAACATTATAAATAAGACCAGATATCCAATAATGCACCTCAATAAAGTGGAGGGACTTATACCTAGGTTTAAAAATTTCCAATATATTCCAGTTTTAAATGAGGAAGTTGGAAAATACTAATCGATCACCTAGGAAAAAAGTTTGAAATTTGCCTATTGAAAACAGATAAGGGTGCCTGCGGCTGCGTACAATATCTGAATCCTATTTAAAAGAAGAAATATTCCAGCTGCGAGATCAAAAGCAGCTCTGAAGTGTTGGACAATGGCTTGTGTGAAAAAACTGTCTCGCGATTTAAAAATCCGCGTGATTAAATTGTTGCAAGAGGGATTTCCCAAAGGAAACTGGCTGCTTTATTAAATTGTGCTCAAAGTACAGTAGGCGATATTTGGAAAAAATATCAATTGACTAACAGCGTGAAAAATTTACCTCAAAGTGGACTTCCACGAATGACAACGCCTAGGGAGGAAAGAAAACTTGTGGAAATAGCGAAAAGAAAGCGGCGAGCAACCTCAAAAGAACTCAATGCCGAATGGTCTAAGTATAACGAGAAAGTATGTGACAGCACTGTACGTAATCGTCTAAATGTAGCAGGATTTAAATTCTGTAAAGCTAAAACGAAACCTTACTTGACAAAGAAGCATAGAAAAGAGCGCTTGCAATGATGTAAAAAACTGGCCACTTGATAAATGGAATAAACTTATTTTTAGCAATGAATCTCGCATATATCTGGGAACAGGTGATGACTGTGGAACATTTGTTTGGAGGAGAGTTGGTGAAAAGTTCAATGATAAGTGTGTCAATACGAGGACTAAATTTTCACCTGCATTTACAGTTTGGAGTTGTATGACATCACAAAGCGTCGGCAAGTTGTGTAGTCTTTTACGTACAGTAAACTCTGAAGTTTACATTGACATTTTAGAGAATTTTTTTATTCCCAGCATCGATCAATGGTTCGGGGATTCAAGATGACAACGCAGATCTCCATCTCACCAAATCAGTGAAGAAATTTCTACAAAATGTAGGTAAAAATCCAATTAAAAACCAGGGCTTGGCCGCCCAATAGTCCGGCTCTTAATCCCATAGAAAATCTGTGGAATATATTAAAAAGAAAAATCGATTTTCGAAGGATCACAAATGCCATAGAACTACGTAAGGCTATAAGAGAATTCTGGTGTGAAATTGCTCCCAAAGAGTGTAAAAAGCTTATTGAGTCCATTCCACGAAGAATTTTGACTGTCATCCGAGATAAAGGTGGATTTACTAAATATTGATTATAGTGATCGGTTATTTTTTTCCAAATCAAAGCGTGATTGGATATTTTTTCTTTGGTGTTTAAATTCCAATCACTATTTTTCTGTTTATAAATTGATATAAAATTATTTTTTATTACATATTTTTGTTCATTATATATAATACAAATGTAATATCGCTAATAATCGGTTAATTTTTATGCAGTGAGAATAAATAAACCTTTCTTACAAAAAATGGTAGTGTTGGTGTAATAATCAGAAACGTTGTGCCAAGGGTTGTATATATTATGAAATTAATATTCGATAAAGATATGTATTATAACATATAAAGGCTTTGACTGGAATATCTCTCTAGAAGCTTTAAATATGCATCCCCTACCCCTTCAAAAGTAAAAATAAATAAATAAATAAATAAAAATAAAAATAAAAATAAAAACAAAAATAAAATAAGTTACTGAGAATTCGGTCAAGACCGTTTTCAGTTATAAACTACCCACATTTCAGTTTGTTTCGTATATATCAGAACGGATGTACAAAGGAATCCTCCTATATCAAATGCGTATATTATGAAAATATTGAACATCGACACTTGAAATTAATTTTATATTACATGGATAATCATAAATTTTTTTCTTACTAATCATATTCAGGGAGCTTTATATGTTCACCTTTGGATGCACGGCATATGTCGATACGTTAATCAAATTCGTCCCAAATTTTTGCGAGCATGTCTGCATACCCTGCTTCCACGACTACTGTTATGTATATCTCCAGTTCGGCTAATGTAGATGGAATGAGAGGCACCTATATCAAATACGTATAATATGAAAAATATTGAACATTTACACTTGAAATTAATTTTATATTACATGGCTAATCATAAAGTTTTTTTTTTACAAATCAAATTAAAGGTGCTCAATATGTCAACGTTTCGATGCACGGCGTATGTCGATAAGGTAATCAAATTCGTCCCAAACATTTGCGAGTATGTCTGCATCCACTGCTTCCACGACTAATGTTATGCGTATCTTCAGTTCGGCTAATGTAGCTGGAAAGGGGGGGGGGCATAAACGTAGTCTTGTATAAAAGAATCCTCCGATTTCAAATGCGTATATTATGAAAAATATTGAACATCGACTTTTGAAATTAATTTTATATTACGTGGCTAATCATAAAGTTTTTTTTTTACAAATCATATTAAGGGAGCTTTATATGTTCACCTTTAGATGCACGGCGTATGTCGATAAGGTAATCAAATTCGTCCCAAACATTTGCGAGTATGTCTGCATCCACTGCTTCCACGACTAATGTTATGCGTATCTTCAGTTCGGCTAATGTAGCTGGAAGGGGGGGGGGGCATAAACGTAGTCTTGTATAAAAGAATCCTCCGATTTCAAATGCGTATATTATGAAAAATATTGAACATCGACTTTTGAAATTAATTTTATATTACGTGGCTAATCATAAAGTTTTTTTTTTACAAATCATATTAAGGGAGCTTTATATGTTCACCTTTAGATGCACGGCGTATGTCGATAAGGTAATCAAATTCGTCCCAAACATTTGCGAGTATGTCTGCATCCACTGCTTCCACGACTAATGTTATGCGTATCTTCAGTTCGGCTAATGTAGCTGGAAGGGGGGGGGGCATAAACGTAGTCTTGTATAAAAGAATCCTCCGATTTCAAATGCGTATATTATGAAAAATATTGAACATCGACTTTTGAAATTAATTTTATATTACGTGGCTAATCATAAAGTTTTTTTTTTTACAAATCATATTAAGGGAGCTTTATATGTTCACCTTTAGATGCACGGCATATGTCGATAAGGTAATCAAATTCGTCCCAAATTTTTGCGAGCATTTCTGCATCCACTGCTTCCACGACGACTTTTATGGGTATCTCTAGTTAGGCTAATGTAGCTAGAAGGGGTGGCATATACACGTAGTATTGTATAAAAGAATTCTCCGATTTCAAATGCATATATTATGAAAAACATTGAACATAGACATAGACACTTTAAATTAATTTTATATTACATGGCTAATCATAAAGTTTTTTTTATAAATCATATTAAGGGAGCGCCATAAGTCCACCATTGGATGCACTGCATTTGTCGATACGGTAATCAAATTCGTCCCAAATTTTTGTGAGCGACAATCCACGACTACTGTTATGCAAATCTTCCAGTTCGGCTAATGTAGCTGAAGGGGTTTGCCCATAAGCGTAGTCTTGTATAAACCCCCACACGAAGAAATCGCATACTGAGTGGTCCGGAGATCTTGAAGGCCAGTCATGTTAAACTAAATCTTCAGGTACAGTACAGCCGTTCCAACTGCTTAAAACTTGAGATCTTTCTACCTATACATTATTTGATAAAAACGGATCAAAAGCTGAATAGTTACGATTTAAAAAAAAATACCTGTATAGTTAATCTTCTAATCAAAATATGAAGCCAAAAATGTGTGTTCGTATTCAAATTTTCAATTATTTCAATATTTGTTTTTACAATTTAAATTTGGTGACGGCACGCAAAGTTTCTATCTTTAACAAAAAGATATAAGTCTAATAACTACTTTCGTTTTTTTTTTCGTGAGAATTTGGTGATAAATATGTATGGGGTATATCGCTGTTTTAACACAAAATGTACATATCTATCTATTTACCTACATAATTTTAATAACATATCATGACGTTTACTACAATAAATATGTTACATTTTCCAAAATGTCTGTATATTTATTGATTTGAAAGATTTCTTCTCTAAGGAAGAAATCAATAAACATACTTTTTCTTTACACACTGAGGTAAATGTGCAATTTCAAAAATGAATTGTCTGCCATTCATTCTAAAGGAAATAAGGAAGTACATCTCATGAAATACAAAGAATGTTTCTAAGACACATGTTTCTAAACATAAAACTTTCTGAGTTATAAAGTTTGTTTTCTTTGAAAGAGTTTAGGTATTATGGGCGTTATAAAAATATTTAGAGTAATTTCCCATTGTAAAGTTATTTAATAGTTATTGTTACACTAGACTTTCCGTTCGTGAAAGACTTCTTCAAGATATTATCTAGAACTTTTTAAAACTTTTAAGTAACATTTTCTCTTTGCACGTTTCTTCAACTATAAAATTACTTTAATAATTGTTAGGAAAGTATTATTTGAAAGTATTATACAACATTCACTTAATAGAAAATGACAATAATAACAAAATTGCATTATCGATAAATCATTTGATATCATAATTATTTATGATAAAGTAAGCCCTTTAGCACATTATACGTTACACTTTAATTTGAGAAAATTATTGAGTTACACACATTACCGTTACATTAAAAATTGTCTTTTCAATAACAAAGCTTTATTAAAGCTTTTTTTTCTTGGTGTGTAAATGTAAAATTTTCCACTTAAACGTATATAATAGATACACAAAGAAATACATAAATGTATCAAGACATTTTATAAGGTTTTACAAATTTGATGTATATCTAATGTTATACAGCGTTTCCCTGTACTTTTAACACAGGAAAAACTTGTGGTAGGTAATATACACAGGCACGTATACAATATTTGCAAGAGAACGTAAATAAAAATATATTTGTTCATTCAAATGTATGGTGGGCCTGAAATCTTTCTAAAAGTGTTGTTTCTTTCATAACTTTATTAATAATCATAATATTGTAGCAATTTCATTACTTTATGCGAACTTCATAAGAAGTCCATATTTTGTCTAGGAAACATTTATTACTGTCATTTATCACCTTCCGTATCTCTGGTCATTATTTTAACCTCCTGAGACCCCGTGTCCATCCTATTGGACATTTCTATTTTTCGCATAAAATATTTAATTTTCGCATAAAATATTTAGTTTTCGTTGGAACCTCTAAAATCGCACTGTCTATTATAATGGATAGTCTAGTGCTGCTATCTGTATAAAGAAAGAGTAAAACAATCGCAGCAAAATGTATATTTAAATCATCAGAAAATGGCGTCGAACAGATGAAAGATTGTTGAAGCTTAGGCACACAGTTTTAACTCAAATTTCATATATTTTTTTAAGTATTTTGATATTAAGGCAGCAGATATCTAATTTTAAATGTTGTATTAATGGAAATAAACCGTAGTTTAGATAATTGAATGCCTAATTTGGAGAATAAACACGTGTTTTTATCGATGTCCATTGTATTGGACGTTGGGTCTTAATCAGTTGTTTACATTCATATTAACCCATTTTAGGACAAGCATAAAAATTTTATAAAATGTGGTATTATTTGCATTGAAATTTGCTTAAATTACATTCATTAAGACATCAAAAAAGTTTCGCGCAAGGAAAATAATATTTTATTTAATTTGACGTTACCATTATTAATTTATTATTAATAATTTACCATTAAATTTAAATAAAATATTTTAAGTTTTCTTATGGCATTTGTTTTATTTTTTATTTTATTTACAGAACTTGCAACTTTACTCCATTATAAAAACATATGATTAATCGCAAGTGGAATAATTATACATTTTCAAAAAGTCGAATTTGTCAATAACCGTTTCAAGTAAAACACCAGCGTATTTTGAAAATTTCTCAACAGAAAGTGATTACTTCAATTGAATTACTAATATTTTATAGATGTCTCGAGAACCCTTAAAAATAGCATAAAAATAAAATTAGCGAAAAATATACGTCACAGTGTTAATAAAAAAATATTTATTTAAATGGTGCGTTTACGCACCTTTGGCCGAAAATGGCTTAAGATCTTTTTGAATACTGAAGAGAAAGTTTGGTTTTTATTAAAATTTCAATACTGTATTTAAAAAAAAAATCAAATACAGAAGTAAATAATAGGCAATTAAATAAAGAATTAAATATTGTCCTAGAAGTGTATAAGTCTACTGACAAAATGCTTGTTTCAAATTAGTACATTGTTTAATTTTTTATTTCAGTGAACCGTGTTCTTTGTAGTATTTAATAAATAAAGCGATTTACAAATAATCTTTTCTTTTAATATGTTTTTCTTTTCTTATCCATTGCAATATTTTTGTAATATTTTTTCTGTTTGTATGTTGTTTCTAATTAAATTAATTGACTTAATCAAATTAAAATAACAAAAATTAAAATAAAAATATAATTAAAGATAACATTATAAGATTATGATTAAACTCATTTTTATTTCTTTTAAATTTCCTCTTGGCATTCAATTGCGAATTGTGGTAGCTGTGCCACTAATTATTATCATTATGCGAGGAAACAAAGGGTTGTTGTTGAAATAGATTTACAACATAATTCTAATTGAAAATTATTTAAAATTTTACTAAAGTAACTTACAAATTTTCTATTTGATTATGTAAAATCTGAAATTATGTGATGCTTAGAATTGATGGATAAGTAATAAAAACATACTTCTCACCACAGAAAAATTTGCAGTGAAAGAAATAGGACTTTGACACTAGAAATCTGATTTTTGAGACCTATATATTTTTTAGAGATATTTGGAAACCAGCGTTATTTAGATCTAGAGAAAGTTATTGAGACAATTCTGAAAGCAATAAAATGAATTGTGACGTGTCAGAGCTTGATATTAGTGATGAAGGTAAGAAAGAGGAAAAGAACAAAGAAATAGCATTCATGAAAATTTATACAATTATTATAATTCAAAGTGCTTAGTGCTAATCATGTTTTGAGGGAATCGAATTTGAGTTGTTCGAGTCATGACGAAAACTCAAGCCTCCACCTAGATGGGTCATACCTATCGAGTCTATCCATTTCTAAAAGAGTATAAAAAAGTTACCTAAAACAATGGACAAATAAAATGCATTGTGAGGCAAAATCAAATTTTATTTAAAAATAAAATAAATTTAAAAAATATAAAATATAAAAAAATAAATAAATAAATTTGTGTACATGAAATGCAACTTGTATAACTACCAGAAATAATTTTTTTTGCAAACGCACATTCATAAAGGGTTTTATCTTCATCTATTTATTTTTTGCGTGGAATTATTTTTTCATAACAATAATTATTATTATTTAGTGTCTAATTAAATTTTACGTCAAATTCAAAAACTATCAAAAGAATCAAAAGGAAAGTATCTAGATTTATGTAACTCAAGAAGAAACTTCTTTTTTATAAAGAAACGGATGTTTTACTAGTTACTACTACTTGTTGTGATAAAAAACAATATATCTATTTGTGTAAAGTGGCGTGACAAAAAAGCCAACTTATCGCGGTCGAATTATAGTAAGATAATTATTCAACGTAATTTCAGAATATAAAGAATATTTTATGCTATCATTGAATTTATAAACATATTAAATTTTCAAAATGTTTTAAAATTGAAGTATATTATATAATTGAAGTAAGGGTTGGAAAATTATATGGTCTTAAAGAACGATTTATTTCGCGGTTCAAAGGACGTCTTTAGAGAATTAAATACTATACAATTCGTAATACTCCCCTACATAGAAATAATGTTGTACAAAATTTTAAATTAAGAACAGAAATGATAAATGAAAATATTGCATTTTTTATTATTATCAAAATGTTATCTAATGAACCAACATATTTAGGTTCCATATAAGTAATAATCGAAATAAAACAGTTAAAGGGGGTTTCTAATTTCATACAAATAGAGTACTGCAGAAAAACTTTTATAATTGAGTTATTTACCACAGCGTCATCAGAAGAACGTCAATAATATCTTTTAAATAGTAAGTTTCGATTAAAGATGGCATTTAAAAACATAACTTTAAAAATAATTAATTTTCTTGATATTGTTCCTTAATATTTTAAGTTTTTCTTTTACATTCAATACAAAAAATTATATGACTTATAGGTGTTAAATCTGAATTAATATTAACATATTTGTTAATATTATAAAAATTTAAATAAATTTTATTAAATAATTACATTCTGCATTCTCCTTGCATCCGTTACTTAAGGTGTGATTTTCAAATCAATATTAAGATATGTGTTGTTTAATTAAATGAAAATTCATTTCATTGCAAGCTCATTATTTATAGATAAATCTTCAAGGATTGTGATACAGTCAACATCTTTTCAATTTATCTTACGAAGATTTATCTAATAAAAGCCGTTACCTTTTGCGACATACAATACTCAAAATCCCTTTCGTTAATAATTTATTACGCACGATGATAGAAATAACTTACATGTATGCAGGATTTCTTGTTCAATATTCAAATTACAAAAGTGGTTTATTGATGTTCATTCTGTTTAATTCCTTTGATGCTTGTTTAGTATTTAACAATCAGAAATGCGTTAATGATGTTAGTGAAAGTGAATTAGATATTGGATAACACATTTATCGCGTATTACTGTCATAATGAAATAGTGTTAACTATTCTTGGAGGACATTTTTCTATACTACTTAATTGAATTTGTTGTCTTGATCCATGAAAATAAAATATATTACATTTTAGAAAGCATATGTTAGTAATTAAAAATTGCTAAATATTGTAAGGCAACAGTAATCGAATTATTCATTAATTAGGATACGAAAATATTTGATAGCATTCACTCAAGAATGTGGTGAGTAACAATGTCTTCCAATTACATTTATGGTGACATACTGTCGAAATTTCTGAGTGACAATATTCCCATTTCTTATCGCAAAGTGATGTTTCGATTGAAAAAATGTAGGTTGTATCGAAATAGTACTTAAAATATTAAAAACGGAGACAAACGCAAAGAGCATTGGGATCAAGAAAATGCTCCTATAGGCGACAAGAATAGAAATTATTTTACTCTTATTAGAAAATGTTTTAGAAACCACTATCACGAACAAGACACCAGGCATTCGAGTAATTTTGTCCAGTTTTTAAGCATGCATCATAACATACAAAATATACAGAATATCATGTTTAATTCTGAACTTCGTATGCAATGAAAATGCAATGTATTTTCAATATCCCCATAAAAAAAAATTCATAAATATATATTAGGGAGAAAATGGTGCTAATAAGCATGCAAAATGGAGCATATGGCATTATCACCACAGTTCTCTTGTAACACACGTGAAACACTGATAGCTAATTTTCGCTGTATTTATTAATGAACGTCATTTATTTTTTATTTCATCAATCACTTTAACATGCCAGAAATCATTTGTTTTTTAATTTTAGAAATTTTGTCATTATAATCGAAATCCGGATCGTTGTGTTGTTTTCGAACACATTCCCGAACGCAATGCTTGAAACTCTTGCATCATCAAAGTTATGTCGATTCGTTAAATGGGTGGTTTTTAAAGATTCATATATAGAGAGTTTCTTTACGACCACGCGATAAATATATATTCACACTAAAATTTCCATATAGGAAGTAATAAGAAGATGAAATATTTTGAGATTTCTATTCATTTAAAAATTTTTAAACTTGTGTATGGGTCATAATTAGCAGTGTTAGTCATTAGATTTTGTACAGTTAAAAGTCACGTCTAAGGAAAAAAATTAAATCATAGTCAACCATATTCTTTTGACCGTTGTCATTCATTTTAGAAGAGTAAAATGAAATTGCAAATATTCTGGTGATACACTAGTGTAGAGCATTATATAGAGGTATATGAATGCATGGTAACTTTCTGCGTGGTTGCCTGTAACAATGCAGAATCTTTCTGAATATAATTTTTTTTTATTTGTTTTTACAAATATACATGCACGATTTGATAAAGTATTTTTTATATAAGTAAGCAATTTTTAAAAAACACAATTTGTATAAGTATAATTTTAGGCGTTGTTGATTATTGCTTAAGTAGCATTAAAATTTATGTTTGTTAAAGATTTTATAAATATAGAGTGATACAGGCAATTGCCATACATCTTGCGCTTTAAAAGATTGAAATGTAAAGATTTTTTAATAAAACTGAAGAAGATAGGTCGACATGCATTAATACACAGCCTTCTGGTTCTCGTAGAAATAAACGTTTTTAACATGTTCAAAATATGGAATACTTTAGGGAATAAATAAAAGTAATAGAGATGTTTTAAAATTATAGCCTCTGACGCTATTCTTTCTGTTTAATCTTTTAACTTTGCCAGCAAGAAAGTTATTTAAGCTCATAGTTTTAAGAGATACGACTGAAACACATTGGAAAAATGAATTTATATAAAAGAAAATCCAAGCTTAGTATTTCTTACTTTAAAGAAATAGTTGTTTGTATTCATTCAGGATGTGTACAACATTTGACACATAAACGAAAACTTACCTTAAAAGTAATAAAACATTTTATTAGAGAATGTAAGAGTAGTACTGTAAACTTGAAATAATATATTTTATTTTATTTTATTTCATCATTGAAAGTATTTTATAATTAAAAAAATCCATATTTCTACTTGTATTTATAAACTCGTATGCATAAGTGAAAATTTTGTTTAAAAATAATTCACTTTACAGTACGTAATGATTTAGAGCACGTTTATGTTAATGTTTTGAAATTATTTTTTTTATTTTATTTAATCCATATTTACATTTTTTTTCCGTTTCGATAGTTTTGCATTTGAGTTGTAGAAATATTTATAAATATAAGAAAATCAAAGGGAAGTATTTTTATAATGTTACCAATCGTTTAATAATCATTTTTGAAATAAGTTGAAAAATTCGTTTTTATATTTGAAACATTATAGCCAATCCAGTAACAATTCTTACTTGTCACTATTGTTGACAAAAAACTTCCGCATTTTAGTTGTTGTAGTAATTTTCATATTACTACTTGGACGTTTTAAAAAAATTAAAGAAGATGACGCAAGTGTTAACTACAAAAATGGGTCTAATATTGGAGAACAATCAGGTGAAAATCACTAATCCCCTATAGAGAGAATGGTACCTTTATAACGCAAAATTCCGAGGAGTTTCAAACGATATCATTACAGTCTGCTGCATCGATATCAGAGTATTTCCCCAGAAATGCATAAATTAAAAGTATCTAACGTTGTTATTTTATGCTTCCAGTCACGTTACATATATCAATGTGTACTTGGTAACCAAATAACTTGGGGAGAATGTCAAGAAAAGTCCCGTTCAAATCTGACCATAATTAAGAAAATTATGATTTGTGGGGAGCGGCGAGGAGACAATCTCGATTGACAGATTCAAATTAACTAACGAGAACCCTGAATAGCGTGGCTCTAAACCAAGTATGGAGCGCTTTAACGGGAAAAAACCGAAAATTTTTATTATTGCTCATACATACGAGTCACCAAGTGTTTCAGATATAATATCAATGTTTAGTTGGTAACGAAATGTCTTGGGAAAATGTCAGAAAAGTTCCCGTTCAAATAGGATCTTAATTAAAAATATTATGATTTTGGAGAAGGAGGGACGTACTTGAAAAACACAACTTAATAAACTTGTAACCCAAATAACTAGGCTCTAACTCAAAACTAAAAAGATAACATTTTAACCTAACCTAGAAAGAAAAACTAATAGGGCCTTATCCTTCCTAATACAAAATTTGACATCCACCCTGACGCTAAAATAGTAAAATCGAAACAATAAATATATTATTATACTGTTTAACTGCTATGAAAATGAACTGAGTGCCAGAAATCGATGTTTTGTCTACCGCAATCCCAGTTATCATGATTCACGATCAAATTTGATTGATTTGGTGTGAGAATCGATTCTAGAACATCGAAAACATCGATACTAGAATTTGATAATCGATTTTTTTATCGATGTTGTTTTATACGACATCGAATTTAATCTATTCTCGATTTTTTCAGAATCGCCCATCGTTAGTCTGTGCTATATAATTATCATTAATGATATACGAGTTTGTATCAATTCATGGCTATAATACCACATAAATATTTATAATTATTGCGCTATGCAGTTTCCACACCCTGTAAATTAATCATGAAAGATTATTTCTACTCAGTAAGCAATAATCTATTTTCCCAGTTTTTTTAGATTGTAAGTTTTATTAAGTCTAAGAGAAAATTTTATATATATAGTTAAAATATATCAAATAGAAACCATAATAAAATATAACTTAACAAAAAATTATTAAATTATATTTTGTAACACTGATATAATTAAACTTTAAGAGTACAATTAAATAAATAAATGTTTATTTGCCATATTAATTTGTTTACATCTTGATAAACTAGATATTTTTGTCCATTCATACTTTTTCTGCATCATTCATCATTATGTTTTCCATTTTACAAAGAACGAGGCTAAAACATAAGTCTTTATCATTACTTCATATATAAATATTCGAGTGTGCGAAACACTTCTTTATTACAAACACACTTTTGTAATACATTGTTTCTCCATAAACTCTTTTGAATCTACCCTGATGTCTCCTATAATATCGACAATATGTACAAACGAAAGCCTAAATAACATAATTATTTTCTCTAACAGTAGAAAAATTCAAACAGATCCGTTAAGCAGACGTCATTACGTGCAGTGAATATTGTGTAACAGATATATTTACTTAGTTTATTTCTGTATAAGTATTTTCGTATATTTTTCTGGTACTTCAATTATTATTGGAACTGGATATCATTTTTGTCTTGACATTAGATTGCAAATGCTGGCACATAAAATAAAGGAAGAATATAATAATTCTTTCAGGATGTATTTAGAATAACATTTTATAATATTATAATTGAGAAACACATATGTTATCAAATACATTTTAATATATTATTATATTGTAAGTCAGAATATTGGGATAAGATTAATCAACTATTTTAGAAATATATAGAATACATATAAATACAGTCGACAGGAAAAAAAATATGACTAACTCTGTATTAAATCACCGTATAAAAGTGTAATTGGTACCAATCAATTAATAACAACTTCTACTAATTAATGCTATGATTAACTTTTGCTTAAGGGATCGTCTGCATATGGAAATTGTACCAAACATTAAAATTTTCAATACTAACAGATAATTTTGCCTTCATACATGGACACATTAATATATTTTCCATAGCATTCCAAACGGAAGCCATTTTGTCAATTAATATAGGAATTATGTAGTTTTAAAGTTTGGAATTCCTATTGTTAAATTCATTTTCAATCGATTAATCGATTATTACAAACTTATTTTAATTTTTAAGATAAAGGTTGCTTTAATTATTAATGATTCTTCATTGTTAAAAAAAATTGTAAGGTTAGCGATTTTTTTTAGTATAATATTTTGACATTATACTAAGAAATATTACATTGAAAGTAATGAAAATATTAAAACTGGCAGTTTTCCTTTTTATAAAGTGAACTTTATGTGCATATTTTAATGTTGAATCTGTTATTATGTAAAATTTAGTGAAATACAAATTTATTAGTTCCTCCTTTTCTCCGTACATGAAAATTCTGCAACTTTAAACCTCTGCCACATCTCATACCTATCCTTGTTCTTCTACTTTTTAATTTTAAATTAACTATTCTAAATTATGTCAATGAGTTTTTTCACTCTGTCAACACAATACCAGAAATATCGCATTGTATATATATATATATATATGAAAATATTTGCATAGTGGATTAAATTTGTTTACTTCGCAGCCTATTATTGATGTGCGTTCCAATATTTTTACACCTCTTGTTTCCATGTTTTTATAACAGGCTAGTTTGCATAAATTGTCGAACTGGTATGTGAGTAAGCTAGGCTGAAAAGCAGCCGAGATCAGTGGAATTTCAGATGTGCGCTGTGAGTTACATTAATAAACTCTGTGTTGGAAAACTTTTGTGCATGAAAAATTATGTGGATCAAATATCATTTGTCAAAGAATGTTATAAATGAATGTTTTAAATGAATGAATAAATATGTATTTTTCACTAAGCAAAAACTCTTTCATTGGTAATTTCGAGATTCAGGCGAAGGACATCATGAAGAATGTCGAGTATTTTTTCATTCATTTCATTTTATCATTCAAAAAATTTTTCATTTAATTTCAATCAAGTTACAAAACTTTAATTATTACCCATTACATAAAAATACTGTTTTTATTTTGTAAACTACTAGGTTGTTTCTTTTCCTGAGCTATATGAGGTACTTTTTAAGTACACTTTGTAATTCTTTTTTAATTCTTTGCATCACCCTGTTTCAGTTCTGCAACATACTCAAAGAGTCTATGTCATTTCCATAGAGACCATTAAAAGATGATTTATTGATTGTTGTTATTCTGTGTTTCATGCTCAATAAACGGCGGAATTAATTTAACGCCCGACACAAAAATTGCGTTTATCTCTTGAGCACAGTCCCACATGGTTATTGCTAAAATAAACTTCGAATACAGCATGATTTACAACAATCTGTAAGACGTCCAGAAATGGTTTTTCATTAAGCTAATTTCAAATTATTTCAAATTTTGTTCTAAAACAGTATATTAGTTATAAGTATAGCATTCTAATTTTCAGTTAATTTCAGATATGAAACGCACATTTCAAGTTTTAAATACTAGGTCTGTGTGCTGACACAAAGATGGCGGCTGTCGCAAGGCAGATTTTTTGAAGTGTCTGTACAGTCCCCTGAATTTACACACCAGTAATTTCTAAAAGTTTTATTTGACTTATTGGATCTCATAAAAATAAGACGAACACATCTTTTAGAAATTATTGGTGTTCCTCCTGCGACAGCTGCCATTTTTGTGTGAGCTCGAAGGCCTAGTATTCAGGGGTGGTGGAGTATTGCTCACAGAATGACCGTGCACTTGCCGAACATGTTACAAACATACAAAGGTTAGGTTTTATAGGAAATTTCGCTAACAGATTTCACTATTGTTATGAAGCGAGATTGGTATTCATTGAACTTTTATTCTAGTTGAAAAGTTGATACATTTTTTATATATTCGTAAATGGTCTTATGAAAGAAAATGATTTAACGTAGAAAAAATAAAATTATTAGGAAAAAATGTGGAAAAATAACTTTTCTTAAAAAAATGTAAGGAAATTTTAAAAACGTACTTCTGCTACAATTTTGATTTTTTCAATAATTATTTCCATACTTTTCTTAGTGGATTGTATAAATGTAAAAACCGGATTCCCAAAAAAGTGAATAGTTTAAGAAATAATACAGTAATATCCAAAGGCATATGTAAAAACACAATAAAAATGATTATGCTCTTAAGGTTTTCGTTTTTAAAAAGAACTGAAAGTCTTAATCTTATGAAATGTATCATAAAAATCATTTGAAAATTTAACATTTAAATTTTAGATTGTTAATCGCTGGACCTACTACTAAAATAACAGAAACTGGAAAAATGAATTTAAACATAGCAATTCTAAATTAGTTAAAGTGGATTGGATACGGTAAAAAGCGTTTTTCAAACATTTTTAACTGTTCCGTCTTTACGAAATCTCGCAGAAGTCCTTTGCTTAAAATATATTAAATATGTGTATCATATTACACATGTCGAATTAAATTTTAAGAAAACAACTGGAAAACGAATATTTTCATTGGATTACACAAAATTAAGGGTACCATGTCCCCTTAACGCAAAACCAGATCATGATAAAGTGACAAGTACAGCATTTTTTACAGGGTTGGAATATTGGATCCTTATACAGGGTTTTACTAAATGATGGACCCATTTTTAAAAAAATGTATTTATTAAAGTACAAATCCAAAATAAACAATTTTTATACCAATGAAAAGAGGAAGTTTCAAAGATTTTTTAAGACATTATAAATGCTCAATGTGTCCACCGTTTGCTCACTTCTTGCGAACTCAAGAACGCAGAAAACCTTGTGCTCCACAACAGCCATCTCACTCACAACCGACAGTGAAACGAAGTCGCCGCCTATTGCCGCGCGACCACTACCACAGCCAACTTCAGTAACGGCCGAGGAAGCTCTTATTTGTTTCTCCCGCCTTAAGACGGAATTTATGACGTCAGACCACGTGATCTTCGGCTGACCGAATCGGCTGAGAAAACTCTTATTTGTTTCCCTCCTCCCTAGGACAGCTTTCTCGGCCGATTGGTTCGGCGGAGATCACGCGATCTGACGTCATGAACTCCGTCCTAAGGCGGGAGAAACAAACAAGAGCTTTCTCGGCCGGTACTGAAGTTGGCTGTGCCACTACCGCCCGCCTCTGGAATCATCATCGCTTTGAAAGCCGTGCATTCAGTAACAGCAGATACTCTTTCTCGTGTGTGGGGGAGAGTTTGGCTATCGCGTAGATGTTTTCTGTGCAGTAAACGGTGGACACATTGAACATTTATAATTTCTTAAAAAAAACTTTGAAACTTCCTCTTTTCATTGGTATTAAGATTGTTCATTTTTGATTTGTACTTTATTGAATACAATTTTTTGAAAATGGGTCCATCATTTAGAATAACCCTGTATGTTAACATTACGACTACGGGGACATATACTTCGCAGTTGGATATATTTTTATTTTATTCGCACCGATATTTGAAAAAAAAATAATATCTGCCATACAGTCAAACCAGGGTATTTCAAGAGAAATCTAACACAAACGAAATACTTTGCAGATCATGGTACGATTCAGTACAAAAATAATCAACAGTCCCAGTTCGTAATCAAAGGTTTAATTGTTCAACGTTTGACATCATTGTATCGTCACCCCTGTTATTTTGTAAAAAGCAGTTGATGAACTCCCTGTATATATACATATTTCTATAGTATATGATTTAAGTTTTTATTCATTTACAGTGGATCTTTATTTACTTTTACTTTTATCTTTATTACTTTCTTCTATCTTTACAAGCAGAATGTAATGGATTCATGAAAATTTTCGACGGTTTTATATGTTATAGAAGTTCTTGAACACGATTTGACTGTTTTTAGAAAATATCTGTCTGTGGGTCTGTGGCTCTGTCTGTGTGTATGTAACAACAATTTTTTGGGCACTCTATCTAAAGAACTAATGCACAAAATATAATAAAACTTTAGATTAAGTTAGACCTTCATAAAAGTTGTTGCTGATTAATTTTTGGTGTAAATCGCTTAATAGGTGGCACTGCTATGCTACAGTTTCCACCATTATCACTATAGCTATATCTCAAGAACTAATGCAAACAATTTCATCAATCTTCAGATTTTGTTAAACCATGACATAAATGGACACTGATTACGTTTTGGTGTAAATAGCTTAACAGGTGGCGCTGCTATGCTACCTTTGTCGTAATTTTCACACGGTAGCTATATCTCAAGAACTAATACACAGTATTTCAGAAAACTTGAAATTCAATGCTGCATTTTTCATTATTTACGCGATTTTAGCGATAGTCATATCTCAAGAACTAATGCATGGAATTTAATAAATCTTTAGATTTTGTTTGACCTTGACATAAATTGGTGCTGATTCGTTTTTGGTGTATGTGAAACCTATACGAGATAGAAGAACGTTCTGGGATTGTCACATCCGTCTAGTTTTTATTTTTATTTTTATTTTTATTTTTATTTTTTATTTATTTATTGTAACAAAGAGGCTTTCAATAGGTTGTTGGGAAAGTCCTATTCCTAAAGTACAAAATTTCCCAGTTTTGCACAATTTCTGTAGAAATATGATCCTCTAAATTTATTTTTTAACATAAATTGAATAGAAACCTAATTTCCAGACGAATGTTTATTTCTGATTTTTCGGCGTCAATTTGGTGATTAAAATGTAAGCTTTTGTTCTGTTTCTATCTCTCTGTCTTTTGTTTCGGACGACTTTACGTCGTTTACTGCCACTAAATATTGATAGTATTCTTCACTTTATTTTATTAGATTAAAAAAGACGAAGGTATTAGAAGGATTTCAGCATAGCAAAGTATTTTGGCATTATGTGCGTCATTAAATTCCAGACAACACAAATTAGAATGCTTAAAAATATGTTCTAACATTATTTGGAGATACTTTACTAGCTATATAAAGTAAGTATATAATATAAAGACAACTGATAATATTCATATGAGATTTAAGATCCTTTTTTGAGGACTTTTGACTACCTATAATGTCCTATCTTTTCTGAATTAATGCCGTAATATTTTTATTAACCTCACTAAGAAATAGAAAATGGCATGTGTTCATGAAACGAACTTTAAGTGCAGCAAGGTCTTACTTATACACCCAAATACATTCTTAAGACAGCAATTGTAACCTATTCTGTTTCTCGGTGATATATATTTATTATCGGAGAAAAATAACACTATTATATTAGGTTTTGTTTAGAACAATGTGGAATATATTTCAATAATGAAGGCATATCTTCTAGACGGTGTTTTAATGGTCTGATGCTCTTTCCTTAAAGATTGGGAAGTATTTTCATTTTGTAAGTAATTGTACTAATATAATTATTATAATAAGCATTTTTATACATTGTATCTTAATAATATAGTAGAATTGTTTTAAAGCATGTATATTATTTGTCTTATTATAATTAATTGTAATACACAAGGTGTCCATAAATTATTGTAGTGGTTTTCTTACCTCGTAACTTTTTATTTAAAACATGACGAAAATATCATTACATATTCATAAAATACAACTCAAAAAGATTTTTTGGAACACAAGCAAAGTCACACAAGCGTATTTGTCTCTCAAAGTCAAGTAACGATCTCTTGATCAAATAACGATTACATTAAAGCACTAATTAGTATCTTAACATAAATAAATTAAGATATAGATAACTAAATAAGACATAGATTTAGTACCCCTGGCGGTGGAAATTGAAACTAATAGATTTTCCGCGTGCTTACAGCACGCTTTCTGTACGGTGCCGTAAGAGAGCGGGGACGGGTGCCGGAGTGCCGTTCGGTAAGAGCCTAATTTAGAACAGAATGTTTCACCTGGTGGTGATAACTGGAACTAAAGATTTTGCAGCGTGTGCGCAGCACGTCTGCTGTACGATACCGTAAACAGCGGGGACACGTGTCAGAATTTTTTTTAGGAGAGAATACACTCCCTGGCGGTGAACCTAAAATATTTTCCTGGACCTGTGCCGAAAATAGCTATTTTTATCGACACTGCAAACGGAAGTTACCGATTTGATAATCCCTGACAACGAAATATTCTCATTATCACTGATCCTCGAGCATTAAAATAAGTATCCGAGGTATTACCAATTCGAAACTCACAGTATGTATATAGTTTATTTTTCTGATTTCGAAAATGCATATTTTGTGAAAATCGAACGGTAACTTTTTTTAAATTTTGACCAAAAACTGACCACTTTTAAATAAAATGATCCAGACATTTGAGACTGTGGTATACAATTTATTTCCACTTCTGGGTCCATCTGTCTATTTAATTTCAGAAAGACCAAATATTTACCAGAGGAATGGTTAATTGCAGCGATTTTTAGAGTGATTTCACATTTCTTCTTATTTTTTGACGGGACTAGGCTGATCAAATATTATAAAAAAATGGAATTTAATTATAAATTTATTGACTATGTAAAACAAAACATATTTTTAAGTGCCTAATTTCTAAATGAATGACATAGATTATCTTATTATGCTGGGGTTTTTCTTTCTTTGTGCACTCAGTATGTAAAACCTTCAAACATCATTGTTTCCGTTCTTTGTTTTTTTTCTACGTAAATAAACTTTTTTTTGCCTTGTTTACTTCCTAAATAATGAGGGTTTATGCCCCGAATGCTACGAAAAATTTATAGAAAGGCAAAAAGATTTAAAAGATTTATCCGAAACAGATTGATCCTAATAAGCTGAATAAAAGACTTAGTTCTAGCCCAAATCCAAGAGTGGTTTTATTTACTAGATGTTCAGGTAGTAACGAGTTTATTCTTAAAAAGTAAGTTTTTTGATTTTACTTTTTTTTTATATAAACGTATCATGTTACAAAAAGTGATATTTAAGAATAAATGGATTAAAAAAGTTTTGAAACAATTATTTTAAAAATAACTATAATCAATCTTGCTTAATAAAAATTTTAATTTTATTTATGTTTGCTATATATTTTAAAAAAAATGTTGTTTCAACCAAACATGTTTTAAAATAAATTTAATATTACATACACAGTTTATGATATCCAATATCAAATGTAATTTCTAATTTACTGTAACGTTGGATTCTTTGCAAAATGGCTTGTTTTAGTTGACTAGAGCGATAAAAACGCGAAATATGAATTTGAATATGTTATAAAAATATGGTACTGATTTTCCAAAATGAATATCGAACTTTAAAAAAAATGTCAGAAATGACATTTGAACATAAATTATCCGATGTATTTTGGTTATATATTACCATTATATAAAATATCTAGTGAAATTAAATGTGAAATAAAAAGAAATGTTAATATCAGAAAATACATCTAGAAATATTATAATGATTAGTAAGTGTAGTTTTTATTGGATGAAGATTTTGATACAAATTCATAATCACGCGAACTTGCAGTCAAATAGCAGATGTTTAAACCAAGTTAGGACTGTAAATAATGCATCATCGCACAAATCGTCACTCTTCCATAAAATTACTACACACATATACTTTATTTATAAATTTTAGAAGTATCAGCAAGAAATACAAATGGTAATGTTTTCTTTTTCTATATTTAAGATTTAATTTATTAAATAAAATGTATTCCTTCAAGCTCAGTTTTAAGAAAAGCAAAATTTCACTAAATCAATTTTTTTTAATCACAAAACAACTGCATTAACAAATGGAAGTACTATATAATTTGTGCATACAAAAAAGGCATTCAATCTTATTGGTTATGCGAAAATAATTTACTGAAAATATTAAAAATATTAAAAAGTTTCAATAATTTGCTCTTATCAAATTTGCTCTGCCAAATCTAAAATTCATTGAAAAGTGAATATATTAATATTAATTTACTGGATTAGTAAGTGCAATATAATATTGAAAGATATATCGCGAAGCCTTTTAATCTATAACTATGAGATTTTAAATATTTTTGAAATCGCTGTTTTGATTATTTGTAGATTATATATATCAATCCTCGAAGGAAAAGACTGAACAACAATGTTGAAAATTAACTATAATCGTATATGAATTAAAAGCAGAAATAAATCATTACGTTGCATTATGATTTAATTCAAATAAAATTTTAATTATTTATTACATTTGAGACCTCAAATATCTTTTACATTTTGTTTTAATTAGAAAAAAACTAATGCTGGTAATGATAGTAGTTAATGAAACATAAAACTACAAATTTAACCTTTAAAAACTAAAAGTTATTTTTTCATTAATGCTTAATTTATTTGTAGCATTTATCTAACAAAGAGAGGGCCAAGCTTGGTAATCACAGATTTTGATTATTTTTATATATAATGTAGGGTAGAAGTCCCTTAGTCTCGGGTTCAACGGATTTTATACAACGCACATTAGTTCTCGAGAAATAGGAGGTCTAATATTTTAACATTACTGCGTTGGTCGTAGCTCAGTTGTTGTGGCGTCTGCTCGTTGATCCGTGGCCCCGGGTTCGAGAGCAGAGTGCGCTACGTTTGTTTTTCTCATTTCTTGTTTTATAAATATACTTGTAATTGTAATTAAATAATCTCACAGTTAAAAATTGTAATATTACTGCCCGTCGACAATAATGCAGCTAAATTAAATAAAACATTTAATGTCAACATATTTAAATTTTAATTTAACAGTTTTGATTTTTAAATCATTATTAAATATGGATCTATTTATTAACTAGAAAAATTCCAAAATCGTTACAAAATCATACTTTATTTTATTAATAACATAATATAAATTACAATCTTTAATATGAAATAAAAATGTTATAATTTAATTATTATGCTAATTTTTAGTATAATTGTGCTTCTTACTTTAAAAACAGTAGTATTACCATCGCATTGACGTCCTTGTTAACACAATATATAAATTATATTTATTTAAAATCACAAATTGACACAATTTTTCAATATCATTGCTTCGATAAAGCATACATGAAATGCATTTTATAAGTGATTTAAAGGAATAATTAATCGTTTAAGGATGTTTTATACCACGATTTAGTTACAAATAAAAAAATAAATAGGTCAACATTATAACTAATGTACGATATTAGAATTTTTAATTACGATTATTAAATTTTAATTTTAGTTATATTTATAAAACAAAATGACTCCGGACTCGAGCCCACGGATTAACGGGCAGACACCATAACAACTGAGATACGACCAACACAGTAATTTCGTTACAAAGTATTTAAGTATTATTATTTAAGTTGTGTTATAATATTAGACCCCCTATTTCTTGAAAAATTAGGGGCGTTATATAAAATCCGTTGAACCTGAGACTAAGGGGCTTCTACCGTACAACATATATAAAAATAATCAAAATCTGTGATTACCAAGCTTGGACCTCTCCTTGTAAATTCTAAATCGCTTCCGATTGATTTATTTTTTAGTAGAAAATTCAGGATTCAATTTTCTGTGAGATAAAAGTTATTTCGGTTAAAATATCGAAAAAACATCTTCTCCACTAATGCATCTCACAACCAATTCACGGTTTCTTTTCATATATATGGCACTACTTCGAAAAAGAAATACTTTCTATTTACATTGGTTTCAATTCCTTAGCTGATTTTTTTTTCAATTTCTTTTTTAAACCCTTTCTAAATATGGACAGAAAAATTCAGTCATCCGTTTCATAAAATATTTGACCATTTTAACTTATTTGCGAAAGCTGATATATTTTTTGTATATATTTGCATGTAGAATTCACTGGAAGAAATTAAATCTAACATAAAAATACATATGATATTTCTTTTCGAATAACATTTTTAAATTGTTGGTTGCCTTCATAACTTTTCTTGTTTATGTTATTATGTAAGTTATATCTGGGAATATATTGACAATAATAACTGTAAAATTCAAATTGTTAGTAATATTGTTTTAATATTAAGTTTTGACTGTGCTATAAATTATCAAATTTATTTTTTATGAATTTCACACACACACACACACAATTCCTACAACTTATATATTTTTTAAATATATATTGTCTATTCTTTAAGATGAAAACTAAATCAAATTCTATGTCCTAGTGAAATATTCACTGAAATTTTGTACTAATAGTACTTATAATTTATTATTAGTATATACATTATTATACCAAGTTATTAAAGAACGTCACCAAAGGGGTAAAAGTGTAATTAAATTGTAACCTAAAATAATTGCACACATATATCTTCTTCCCTCGATGGTCGATTTTTTCCGATTTAACAATTATACTGTCATCAAGTTTTTCTGTTTGTCACGTGTTTATCTATTTATAATTAAACAACTACAATAGTATGTTTCATTTACAGAAACAAAAAATGTCGCCGTATTTTAAATTTCGAAGGGGGTGGGAGTTCTCGCGAAAGTAGTAAAAATAATCTTTAAATAAATTATTTCTTTTTTATAAAATTTAATTTGTAATATTTTTAAAGTAGTTAAAAATGATTTAAAACCTCAGTTCTTCTTTATATTCGCGCTCTAATATACCCAGATTTGCATGCAATTAATCTATATTATTGAGCTTTAATCTAAATAGTTTCCTATTATGCATAGCACTTACTAGTTCGTTTACATACAGAGCCGCAGATGCTAATATTATAGAAAATACATATGACATATTTTGAATTTTTTGTTAAAATCCAGTCACAGTGAACAGAGGAACCAAAGGACTCCGTGTGGAAAGCATGGATAGCCATCGATCCAAACAGTTCCAAAGTTATTTACAATTTCTTATCTGACAAAACCAAGACGGTCATCAAGGCAAAATGTAAAAATACAAAGTATACTAACCATGTTTTTTTCATTTTTAATACCTTTAAAGAAGTTAAAATTATCTATAACTTCAGTAATTATATCTATTCGCTCTCGAATATACTCTGATTTGTACAACATGAATCTATTTTATTGTTCTTTATTCTAAATCGTTTCCTATTGATAAAGCACTACATAGCACTTAAGTAGTTCGTTTACATACAAAGCCGCATATGCTTATCCTATAGAAAATACATGATACATTTTGAAAAGAAAATGGTTTTAAATCACCAGCAAAAATGGAAAGATGAACTAAAGGACTCCGTAAGGAAGGCATGGATAGCCATCGATCCAAACAAGTTCAAAGATATTTTCAATTTCTTTTCTGACATATTCAAGACAGTCAACAATGCAAAATGTAAAAATACAAAGAATACTAACCATGGTTTTTCAGCTCACAGGCTATCAAAGCCTGAGAGCTTATGTGCCCGCCCGTTCTGTATGTATGTATGTATGTATGTATGTACGTATGTACGTACGTAACGCGATAACTCTTGACAGAAATAACCGTTTTGCTTCCAATTTTGTTAATAGGTTCCTTGTGATAAGGCGCTTCCCTGATTAGTTTTGGGGATTGATTGTTTAACTATAAAGGGGGGAACGGGGGGGCTAACCCCCCTTATTTAAGATAAATGGTTTTTTCAAGCAGAATTGTCCAATTTTCTTCAAATTTTGTATATATGTTCATTGTGATAAGGTTCTTTCCTGATTAGTTTTGGGTGTTCATAGGTTAAGTATAAAGCGGCTAACGGGGGGGGGGGAATCCTCCCCCTTAATTTAGATAAATGAATTTTTCATGCAGAGTTATCCGATTTTCTTCCACTTTTGTTTATAGGTTCTTTGTGAGAAGGCGCTTCCCTGATTAGTTTTGGGGATTGATTGGTTAACTATAAAGGGGGGAACGGGGGCTAACCCCCCTTAATTTGGATAAATGGTTTTTTCATGCAGAATTATTCAATTTTCTTCAAATTTTGTATATAGGTTCATTGTGATAAGGTTCTTTCCTGATTAGTTTTGGGGTTCATAGGTTAAGTATAAAGGGGGTAACGGGGGGTTAATCCCCCCCCCTTATTTTAGATAAATTATTTTTTTCATGCAGAGTTATCCGATTTTCTTCAAATTTTGTATATAGGCTCATTGTGATAAGGTTCTTTCCTGATTAGTTTTGGGGATTCATAGGTTAAGTATAAAGGGGGTAACGGGGGGGTTAATCCTCCCCCCTTATTTTAGATAAATGATTTTTTTCATGCAGACTTATCCGATTTTCTTCAAACTTTCTATATGGGCTCATTGTGGTAAGGGGCTTCCCTGATTAGTTTTGGGGGTTCATTGGTGAAGTGTAAAGGAGGGAAACAGGGGCTACCCCCCACCCTTAATTTTGATAAATGGGTTTTTCATGCAGAATTATCCAATTTACTCCAAATTTTGTATATAGGCTCATTGTGGTAAGGCACTTCCCTGATTAGTTTTGGGGGTTCACTGGTAAAGTATAAAGGGGGGAACGGGGGGGTCTAACCCCCCTTGATATAGATAAATGGGTTTTTTAAGCAGAATTATCCGATTTTCTTCAAATTTTATATATATGTTCATTGTGATAAGGCGCTTCTCTCATTAGTTTTGGGGGTTCTTTGGTTAAGTATAAAGGGGGACGGGGGGCTAATCCCCCCCTTAATTTAGATAAATGGATTTTTCATGCAGAATTATCCGATTTTTTCAAATTTTGTATATAGGTTCATTGTGGTAAGGCGCTTCTCTGATTAGTTTTATGGGTTCATTGGTTAATTATAAGAAGGAGAAACGGGGGATGGTTCCCCCTCCTCATATATTGTCGATTTCTTCATTTTTCGAGGGCTTATTTCAAATTCTTCGAAATAAGAATATAATTTACAGTTAGTGTGAATAGCCTGTGAGCTCAATGCCGTCAGTTTAACTGGTCAGTTTTCTTTTATTAATTTATAATACCTTTAAAGTAGTTAAAAAGTATTTATGACTTCAGTTATTCTATCTATCCGTTCAATATATCCCCATTTCCACATACATTAAATTCTATTGTGCTTTACTCTAAATCGTTTCCTATTGATAAAGTACTCTATAGCACTTAAGTAGTTCATTTACATACAGAGTCGAAGATGCTAATCCTATAGAAAATGCATGACATATTTTGAAAAAAAAAAACGGTTTTAAAGCTCCAGTTAGAGTAAACAGAGGAACTAAGGACACCGTGCGGAAAACATGGATAGCATTTCATTCAAACAAGTCCAAATACATTATTATTTTTTTGCCTCACAGAATCAAGACGATCATCAAGGAAAAATGTGAAAATACAAAGCACTAACCATGTTTTTTAAACAGAATATGTCAACCTATTTTTTTTTTTTTTTCGGACTGACGTGATTCCAAACGTTTCGCTAGTTCAAGTTATAGATCAAAAATGATGTAGAATGTTAATTGTGTAATTTACTTTGTTTCTTTGTAACGTATTCATTATTAATTGTGAAAATATTACAGCTTTTCAATTATGATTGAAATGTAAACATGTAATTATTTGTTGTCATATATTGAATTGCATATTCCATAGTTTCTGTAAGGGATTTTACATGTACGCGAATGCAATATGTTTTTAAAAAAAAAAATCAAACACTTATATTAAAATAATATTTACGTTAAAAAATTCTGAAGCTCTCTAATACTAAACATTGTACTGAATTAAATGTTTTTTAAGGCATTTTAGATTATAAGCCTTTCCTGTCTGTACGCAATCGTTTCTGGTAAGGCAAATAGATAAACTTTGAACCGTGAAAATTAGCTGGAATATGGGTTACATTTGAATGCGATCCTAGGGTTGAAATTGAAATAAAGAAATCCATAACATAAAATATTAATTAAAAAATATATTCCTGATTAAGTTAGCTAAGTAACGAAAATAAAATCTTGTAAAACCATATTTTTTTTTTAATTATGTTAAAAGTATAACTCATTATGAAAGTGAACATTATTTTCACATTTTGTTTAAAAGATTACGTAGGGCAACGTATCATTGAAAAATGGTTAGAGGACCTTTTTAATAGCCTATTCAATAAATCATACATTTTGCAAAAATTATTCAAAAGTTTTTTTCTCGAAATTTCTTCAAACATTGCCAAGCATGTTTTTGAGACTACATTTTTTTGTGTATATTTTACAGATTATAATCATACCTATATTATTCTTGGACAAATACTTTTATCTTTTATATAAATAATTATAAATGTATAATAAAATTTTTGTCTTAAAAATCAAAATTTGTGAAATGTATATTTTAGCGAAAATAAAAGATAAAAAAATCAATGTGTAAACATTTCAAAATAATTTCAGGAACTACCTTTGAAACAATCTTCCTAAAAATGTTCAAGAACTTTTGTCTTTTTAATGCGATATAAATATGTTATCTTCTTAAAACTGTCAAAGAAACACTGGCTGTAAAAATTACTGCAAATGGAGCAGAAAATCGTCTTGAAATGGGTCTACGCAAATAAAATAAAAGAAAGTACTTACTTAAGTATTTTTATTTATTTTTATATAGATACAACCTTTTTATTTCTTCCAAAAAAGATCTTTAAGAGAGAAAAAATAATAGGGTTCTCACAGTAATAAAATATTGTGTTTACATATTGTGTATTGTCAAAAATAAAAATATACAAATGAATTTTTAATTGGTATAAGTAATTCATTTCAAATTAATTATATCATTCAAATAAATTATAATGAATTCATTTGCCTTATAAAGAACTTGTGTCATACAATATTCCAGTGTGTTTAAATAGTCAATTTTCGGAAATGTATCACATAATTGTTTTAGTATTTTATTTGAACAATTATACAATTTGCTATGTAAGACGGTTTTTGTTTTCTTTGTACTATCACAGGTAGTGTAGTTATGCCTTTTTTTGCTTCAGCTCTCGCACTGAAAATGTGTACAAGTATTTTTTATTCCTTCGCAAAAAAGCATGATTATACCGGACGTAAAAAAAATGCACAGAATCCTTGATTATTAAGCCAGAGTTAAAAATAAAATTACTCCCAATACAATTCTTCATTTTATACACACATAAACACACACAGATATATATATATATATATATAAACAAGAAATTCAGTTTAAAGAAAAATATTACCGATTACCCCTTAATTGAAATTGTTGATACTTTATAAGCGGTAATATATTTTCTCGTATTAACCCTTCTTTGCATAAGTTTTTCTTTTACAATTGTGTTTTTTTTATACATATATTAAATATTAGACACCAGAAATTTTAAGATAGATTTTTAACTTTGTTCAGCAACATAGTTCACGGGAAATTTACTCAATTAATATTTGTATATAAATATAGTGGTGGCGATGAAGTTGATTTATTTATTAAAAGTTAAATAAAAAGTGATGGAAATTTACATCACTATGCAAGTAAGGGTTAAACCATAACGTTTGTTCGTGTTGAAATTGGGCAATTAGGAATTTCAGATTATTTAAATATCTTGTATTTGTATGCTAAAATGAATTTCGAATTGTGTTATATTTTATAACACATGCGCAAAACAGACACACAATCACACACAAAGTAATTTGGTCTGTGACATTTTGTTTAAAAACCACCTTATTTTATTTTGTTTATAAAAACATACATTTATCTATTTTAAACAATATGTAATTTTCCTTTTCATACGTGAAAAATTTGAAGCTAAGAAATATTGCATATTCCAATCATATTTCCAGCTTTAAAATAAAAGTTCAAATAATAGTTACGAAAAAAAATATTATATGTCAGGCAAGTCAAAGTATGCAATTTTCTTCTACTTTTATTTAAGTTTCATATATAACTATATATATAAGTCTGTGTGTGCTCAGAATTCACACGTTTTTTTAATTATTATTATCTCCTTTTCTTTTATTAAATATTTTCTCATAATTCATTGGTTAATTTATTTTAAAGTTTATTTAATCTTATGTTTTGTCATTCTCAGTAAACGGAAAAAAATTAAGCTATTCTATCAATAAACTCTCCCACGTAATTACTAATATCTAATCATAATGCGAATTCAAACCACATTTTCATCTAAAAGTAATAAAAAAACTATTCAGGCTGTGAAATAAATTTGCCCCTCTTTTTGAGTTCGTACCAATTTGTCAGTTATGCATGTGTTTCTTCCTGAATCACATTATATAATCTTGCGGTAGCCTCTCCTTTTTATGTTTATGTTGCTGTATTCATTTTCTCTACAGATATTCAAAATGATTGTATAATGTTCTGTTGGCCTGGTTTCAGTTTTGCTAACTTACCTAGCTTATCCTTATAAATTCAAAAGTCTCCGTATATTAATAACTAACAGATATCTTATGATTAATATGCTCTCGCCAAATTAAGTATGCTAAAAAGTCAAATGAACAATTTGTGGCGTATGATTTTCATTATTCATTCTCCAGCCGGTCCACTGTTATTATGTAGTATTCGAATAATTTAACTATACCGGATGTCAGTGGCGGCAGTTAGCCATGGAACATATGATATTTTCTGTACTTGCGCGTTATGATATGAACATGGGCAACGTATTGGTAACGCATGGTTAAATTATTTTCCATCTACACCTTATATACCAATAGCCGTCTTGTTTACCTTGAATTTCTGCCTTACGGAAATATTTTAAAATGTGTTTTAGTGATCATGTCCGAGCCAGCCCTTATTATAAAGGCATTAATGAACACCGTGCGTTAAGCAATAATTCAGTTAACGCAATAAATACAAAATATAATATAGTGTTTCATACATATTTTTTTATAGTTTATTTTATTTTATATTTATTTTTATGAGGTATTCGTATGTAGATTGATCTTTTATTTTCGAACGTAAAAATTCCTCTGTTAAAAATTTGCAGCAAACTGTCCAGTTAATTCGACAGTTTTTCTAGAAAACGGTTACATAACCGTAATTTTACTTTATTTTGACAATAATACGGTCAGAATAGAATTTAATTCCGGTTATGTAGCCGTTTTCTATAAAAACGGTCGAATTACTGGACAGTTTGCTGCAACTTTTTAACAGTGTAAGAGATTTTTGAATGTTAGAAGTCCTTATATTGAATTATCATCATGTGGGTCAATACACTAACTGCGTTAACTTTCTACATAACTCTGAACAGAAAAGTATGGCGTAAATTGTACAGCAAGAATTAAATGAATGAATCTTATTTTTCTAATATATGAGACGTTCATAATCAAACTGGTTTAAATTCATAAAAACATAACTCAGCGATTATTGGATGTAATGGGCCTCAATACATATCGTACATTATAATAGGAGACTAACACAAGCTGTTAATCACATTTTCAACTTTGGACTTGGTTTGTTACGGCATGTAACACAGTATTGTCTATAGAGAAACAACTCATCTGAAACATGGTGATTGAAAAAAAAACATGTAATTGTTCCATTGTTAAAGCCTCATATTTTTCAGTATAAAGCATTAACAAGAACGAAAAATCATGCGTCAAGCATAGATTATGTAACACTTTCCAACGCTTCCAAAATAATTTTACGAATCATACTCTTTAATAAGCTAAAAGATAACATCTAAGTAATCCGAATACTTTTATTCAGCCCTGTATAGGATCTATAGATTTGTATATATACTACATAGGATGCTAAATTTTAGTTCAGTTAGGAAACACGTAGCACAGTTTAAAATTCTCCGTCTGGAGTTAAATAATACGGAAATGTGTTCCCGAACTTTTGTGCTTCCCTGTATAGGATCTACAGAATTTATACACACCACGTAATATACAAAACGCGATTTAAAATTAAAATCGCGTTCAGTAACTTAAAACGCACTTCCAGGAATTATTGTTAACATACAGTAGAGAATTCTTTTGTGTGTCCCTGTAAATGAACGATGACTGCTATACACACAATATTCTGTAGTAAGTCTCTTGTATTGAACCTTATATAAATTTCAATGCGTTTAAAATAGGGAAACATTATTTAAATAAACCGCAGACGATTTTTCTCCATAGACGTAATGTAACGGAATTCTTTTGACTGTCCCTGTAAAGTAAGTATAAGTGCTATGCACACCCTATTCCATATTAAGCTTCTTCTAATGCACCTTAGTGATATATATAAATTTCAGTGCGTTTAAAATAGTGAAACATTATTTAAATAAACCGCAAATGATTTTCCCCCATAGACCGCAATGTAACGGAATTCTTTTGAGTGTCCCTGTAAAAAAACTATAAGTGCTACACACTTCCATTGAAATAGGGAACATGCTATAGATAACGATTATAACATATAAAAATTGCAGGGCAATCCGAGCATATTTACGGGAGTTAGAGCACGGACAGACGGCAGACGGCAGACGGCCAGACGGCCAGACGGCAGACGGCCAGACAAACCGAAGTCATAAACACTTTTCAACTAGGTTGGAAAGTGTTAAAAAGGAACTATTATATTGTGCAAGGTCAACAAATTCACAGGGTACGATTAATTCAATTATTTTCCACAATAATAACTAACTTTCTGCTTATTGGAAATATACGAATGTTTATTAAAATTAAATTTTAAGAAATAAATGTGTTGTTAATTCTGCATTTAAAATTGTACTTCTGAAATTTCAGAAAATTATCATAATAATGAATTTCTCAAATAAATTTGTATTTAACTTTAAACATTTAATACATTGTGTCCATGTTTAATTTGAATGTACCAGAAGATAACGCATGTTTAATGACTAAGAAGTCATTGGCGCCTCTCCACTACTGGGCATTGCCGACATTTGTTCTGAAATCCAGACGCTGCCACAGAGGCTCTCCTTCATGCGTACACAAGGGGCCGGATTAGTCCTGTTCTCGGGGGGAGAACGTAAGATCATCGCCAACAAGCACCTCTGAAATCCTATGTTAACATACAGAGACCCAGAAAATAATCAAGGGCTTCCTCCCGAGATTTGTTTTACTACTGGTCGGAATCGATGAACACCTATTGGTTACTTCTGGACGTTCCAGGTGACGAGCAAACACAAAAGAAAAAAGGGTTAAAACAATTAATTGCGGATAGACAACAAAACACAGGAAAATTATGTAGTAAAAATAGTTTATTTACTGTGGGACCTTTTAACGTGCAGTTAATGGCCACTCTAAGTTTATGTATATTTAAGTAGGGGTAATCTTTCAATATAAAAATATATATATTTCCTGTCTTTATATAGTAAACAGTTGAAAATCATATAAATAGGTAAAGTCTTCTTACCTTCTGTTTTCGGGATTCAGGAATTGTGTATCCAATTTTATCGTGTCATTTATTATGACTCTGGTTCCGTGTTTTCACATTTCACGTTCTCTCTTCCACTTATCACTACTTAACCGTGAAGGAAGAAAATTATTATTAAAAAATTGAGTATTATGAAATTGAATGGATTCATTGGTTTAGAAGGTTAAAAATATTTAATAGTATATTTTACATTTTTTTACATGTTTAAAGATATAAAAGTTTTATACGCTTTAGGAGCGATTAAAAGTCACGTCTTTCAGTCCGGAAAAATCATGTTACACTGACGTTGAAACAGTCTATAAAGAACATAGTTGCTATGGCTGCATGAGGCCTATTTTTGGGGTATTCACAGTTTTAAGTGTTTACAGAAGTTCTCGCACATGGTTTTGACGTCACGAGCAATCTGGTTTCTCAAGTGCAGAAAGTTTCGGTTTGATTATAGCTTCCTGAGTGATAAGCTGGGATTACGTGTTTCGGAGAAAGAGGGTTTTCAATACACCCCCCTTAATCCCAGGTTGAAGGAAGTTCTTGCAGTTTCAGTCTTTCAAGGTTTCTCAGATGTTCAGGTTTGGGAGTGGGCTTGGTCAACAGATCTGCGATCATGGATTTGCTAGGACAGTACTTCAGTGCGATTATCTTTGCTTCTGTTAGGTGTTTGATGACGTGGTACTTCACCTCGATGTGTTTTGTCCTGTTGGAAAGTTTCTCGGATTCCGTCATCTTTATCGCTGAGAGATTGTCCTCGTATAGTGTAATTGGACAATTTTGCGGTAAATCTAGATCGTCTAGAAGTTTTATGAGCCAAACGATTTCATTGGCTGCGCTTGCTGCTGCTACGTATTCCGCTTCGGCGGATGATTGAGCGATGCAAGACTGTCGTTTGGATATCCAGTAGATTGGATTCTTGCCTATCATAAAAACATTTCCTGTAGTAGATTTTCGCGTTTCGGGATCTTGTGCCCAATTTGCATCTGAATATGCTTCTAAGATTGGTGCATGTTCGGTGTTTATAATTAAGTTTAAGTTCTTGGTGGTATTTAGGTATCTCATTATACGCTTCAAAGCTTTCCAGTCTATTTCGGTTGGTTTTTCATTTTTCCTGCTTAGAATGTTTACAGTCGTTAGTATATCAGGTCTAGTTACTGTCGCTAAGTATAATAATGCACCTATTCCTTGTCTGTACTTGTGATTATTTGGAAGTAGGTTTTCGTTATTGTTTATTTTTAGATAACCTGTGTCCATGGGTGTGCTGTATGGTTTACTTTCTTCAAGATTAAATTTATTTATTATTTCACTAATTTTCGTTGTTTGGTTTAGAGCGTAGCCGTTGTCTAATTTCTTTATGCTTATTCCTAGGTAATTCGTTACTTCTCCTAGGTCACTAAGTTTGAATTTAAGTTTAAGTTTCTCTACAAATTTTTCAATGTTTTCTTTGTTTCCTGCTACGAGCAGATCGTCCACGTATACAATTATGTAGACTGTGTCTTCCTTGTTTTTCTCTTTGCGCGTAAATAAACAAGTGTCTGTAGTGCTTTGCACAAATTTCATTTCCTTTAATGTTTCACTGATTTTTGTGTTCCAGGCTCTCGCGGCCTGTTTAAGTCCGTAAATAGCCTTCGTTAATTTGCATACTTTATTTATTTGGTCTGGTTTCTCATGACCTTCGGGTTGTGTCATGTATATGTCTTCGTCTAGCTCTCCGTGTAGAAAAGCTGTTTTGATGTCTAGGTGGTGCACGTTAAATCCGTGGTACGCAGCTGCTGCTAGAAATGTGCGGATTGTTGTGTGAGACACCACTGGGGCAAAAGTCTCGTCATAATTTTCACCATATTTTTGAAGAAAGCCTTTTGCAACTAGGCGGGCCTTGTATCTCTTCACGTTTCCCATATCGTCATATTTGACTTTAAAAGTCCATTTACTTCCTATGATTTTCTTTCCCTGTGGAGGTTCGACTAGTTCCCAGGTTTTATTCTCCTTTAACGAATTTATTTCCTCTTGCGCGGCGTTTATCCAATTTTGTCTTTCAATGGGATTTTTAGTGTTTATCATTTCTAACCAGTCTTTGGGTTCGTTAATTATGTTTGTTTTCACTGTATATGCGAAGCGATCGGGTGGTACTCCCCGATTTGTCCTCTCTGATCTTCGCGGTTCACTTGTGGATTGTTTGGGCTCGGGTGGTTCGCATTCTTCAGGTGTAAAGTCTATCAATATTTCCTTTGAGTTATTTTCAACTAATTGTTCATTTTCTACGGGTTTTGATTTTTCCTCTTCCGGGTTGCTATTGTTTTGAGTGTAAGGACATTTATTTTCAAGGAATTTGACGGATCTTGAAAGTATGACTCTTCCGTCGTTTGTGTATATTCTGAATCCTTTACTTCTGTTATCGTAACCGACAAATTTTCCCTGTTGTGCGGTTTCGTCTAATTTTCCGCGTTTTGATTTATTTATGTGTGCATAGGCTAAGCATCCGAATACTTTTAAGTAATGGATATTGGGCTTCCTATTTGTCCACATTTCGTATGGGGTTTTATAGTTTGATCTTGTCGGTAAGCGGTTTTGAATATGGTTGGCAGTGCATATTGCTTCTCCCCATAGTTTTTGCGGTAATTGCGCCTCTATTAACATGCTGCGGGTCATTTCTAGTAAATATCTATTCTTTCTCTCCGCAATTCCATTCTGGCTGGGTGATTGTGGTACTGTGAGTTGGTGCTCTATGCCTTTTTCGCTTAGGTATTCTTCCATTTCGGTACTAGTGTATTCACCACCGTTGTCTGATCTTATACTGTTTGGGTATCTCCCGAATTTATTGTGTACTAGAGATATGTAGTCTTTGAATTTATCGAATACTTCGCTTTTTCTGGACATTAAATAGATTACACAAGATCTTGTTTTGTCGTCGATGAAAGTTACGAAGTATGTTTTTCCACCGATTGTAGGGGTCTGCAACGGACCACAGACGTCGCTGTGTATCAACTCGATTTTTCGTGTGGCTCTGTATGACGCGTGTTTGGGGTACGGTGCTTCTGTTGTTTTCGCTCTTATGCATACCTCACATTTGTTTTCGTGTCTGCAGTTATTTATCGTTATTCCTGTAACTAGTTGATTTGTTTGCATTTCTTTAATTGTTTGATAACTACGGTGTCCCATTCTGCGGTGCCATAATTCCACACAATTGGGATTTTGACAGCTGTATGTCATGTTTACATAATTTTGTTCTCTAGTATCGTTAGTTAAATTTATTTCATATAGATTATTTTTCAACTTTCCTTCTAATATTGTTTTACCGTCATTTATTATGCTGCACTTTTCTTTTTCAAAGGTTACTTCACAACCGTTTTGGGTCGCCTTGCTTACGGAAAGTAGGTTTGTTTCTATTTTAGGTATGTATAGGACGTTTTTGAGTGTAATTTCTTGTCTTTTGTTTTCCGTTTGAATTTTTATTTCTCCGGAACCATATGATGTTAATTTGTTACCGTTTGCGACTGTTATTTCTGTTTCGGCGTCTTCGTTGAAGTTTGAAAGTAATGTTTTGTCGTTGGTAATATGATTTGAGCTGCCGCTATCTATTATCCATGTATTTGTTTGAGCTTTGTCCGCTAAAAATGCTACGTTATTTATTTTATCATTCTTTGTTTCGTGTTCCTCATTTTTAGGATTCGGGTTTGTCTTTTCGAAGCATAGTGATGATGAGTATTGCTTTTGTTTGTAATGTCTGTTTGGTTGCGGATGGTGGTTAGATGTTTGTTGAGTGTAGCTGTTTTGGTTCTGTCGTTTTACGAACCAGCATTGGGCAGTATTGTGATTTCTCATTTTGCAATGTGTGCAGTATCTATTCTCTCTTTTGTTGTTATTTACGTATGCAGAATTCTTTAGTATTTTATACGCTTTTGATGTATTTTGCGGAATATCTGTGTTTTCTGCTCTTCTCATGTATTCGTCGATTAACTTCGTTCTTAGGAAATTAGGTGTCAGATCGGTCTCGGGGCGCGATTCAAGTGCGGTGATCAAGACGTCATAAGACCTTGGTAAAGAGCATAGCATTATAGCTGAAATATGTGAATCGCTTATGCGTTCACCAATCGCGGCTAATTTATCTATAAGCTCTAGTATATTTGTTATGTGCGTTTGCATATTTCCGTTCTCACTTAATTTGGTGTTGTATAATTTCCTAAGGAGAAAGAGCTTGCTTGATAGGGATTCGCGTTCGTGGATTTCTTTCAGTTTGTCCCATGTTTGGCGAGCAGTTTCGAGATTCTTTATGTGTATTATTTGCGCGTCTTCGATGCTCAAATTTATCAGAGCACGCGCTTTCTTATCTTTTTTGTTCCAAGCGGAAAATGCCGCATCCGTGCTAGCTGGAGCTTGCTCCGTTATAGTTTCGATTAAATCATCTTTCGTTAATATCATCTCGATCTTGAATCGCCAGTTAGCGTAGTTTGTGGCGTTTAATTTGTCTATCATTTGAGTATCTCTAAATGACGCCATCATTAAGTTCTTCTTTTCTTCTTTTACTTTTACTTTTTCTTTTTATATTTTTTATACACTACTTTTTGTTTTTATTTTATTTTATATATAGCGCAGATTCAGACATTTAGTCTCGAATTCTTTTTCAGGCTCGAAATCTTTTTATTGTAGTAAAAATAGTTTATTTACTGTGGGACCTTTTAACGTGCAGTTAATGGCCACTCTAAGTTTATGTATATTTAAGTAGGGGTAATCTTTCAATATAAAAATATATATATTTCCTGTCTTTATATAGTAAACAGTTGAAAATCATATAAATAGGTAAAGTCTTCTTACCTTCTGTTTTCGGGATTCAGGAATTGTGTATCCAATTTTATCGTGTCATTTATTATGACTCTGGTTCCGTGTTTTCACATTTCACGTTCTCTCTTCCACTTATCACTACTTAACCGTGAAGGAAGAAAATTATTATTAAAAAATTGAGTATTATGAAATTGAATGGATTCATTGGTTTAGAAGGTTAAAAATATTTAATAGTATATTTTACATTTTTTTACATGTTTAAAGATATAAAAGTTTTATACGCTTTAGGAGCCATTAAAAGTCACGTCTTTCAGTCCGGAAAAATCATGTTACACTGACGTTGAAACAGTCTATAAAGAACATAGTTGCTATGGCTGCATGAGGCCTATTTTTGGGGTATTCACAGTTTTAAGTGTTTACAGAAGTTCTCGCACATGGTTTTGACGTCACGAGCAATCTGGTTTCTCAAGTGCAGAAAGTTTCGGTTTGATTATAGCTTCCTGAGTGATAAGCTGGGATTACGTGTTTCGGAGAAAGAGGGTTTTCAATAAATTAGTCCCTCACCACCGGCACGAACCAAGGTGACTACTCTTGAAGCCCCGTATGTCCGAGTAGGAATTAAAGCGAAAAGGTACTCCGGTCGGACCTTGTTATCGTCCAAGCCCGTTTGCTCGTCCTTGCCAGGTTACGGCATTTTGCTTTCTCTGCTCTTACCCGGAAGCCACCCCACTACCGGCCCCATCCTGCATCGCACTGTCTCCAGCGTCCCCGTCAGGCCCTGAGACCAGCCGAGGGGAGCACTCATCTGGCTAGCCTCTGGAGTGTCTGGCGCAAGAAGGGTGACGCACAGACCATACGATGCCGCAACTGGGTCGGACAATCCCGTGAGGTCCTTAGATCCACTAGGCATCATCAACGAAAGTCGAGCACCCCCATGGACCCGGAAGTGGTGCTATGTCGGTACCGGCCCCTGTAGCAGACCCCACTTTAGCCCAATCTCGAAAATCAAACTGGCCGTCACGGCGTCCTCGGCTAGGATCTCGGTCACCCTCTCACTCATAAACCAGGTTGATTCAGGACTACCTGGAGAGGCACCCTCCCACGAATGTTTACTAACAAATTTTACAATTGTTTGACGATGTTATAAATGTGAGAAACGAAACAGGGGAATAAATTTACAATTTTCAGAAAAAAATCTGTAAACAAATTGTTTATGTTTTCGTTACATTATTCGTTTTTACAACATTAAAAACTTTTATTCTTATTAAGCATACAGAATTGTTCAAATGGATACAAAACGAAGCAAATAATAAAAAATAAATAAATGGTAGAATGTCTGAAATACCACATTTTAATAAAAACGACCCGGAAATGATATAATTCACATTTAATAGAAGATTTCTGATCGCCCTGGTTATCATCATGTTTAAATAATTCTTAAGTAAATAATTATTTTATCTTTATTTTCATCTCAACTACATGATTCCACAATTACCTATATTTATTTATAAAAGCATAAATTGTATAATTATACCTTTTTTGTTATTTAAAAACAAAATGTGTAAAGAGATTCTTTTTAAAAATGTTTAATCAAAAATCAAATGCTTGTATATACTTCGAGATAATTTCATAACAACTTTTAAAATGTTTTCCCTAAAACTATTCCAGAACTTTCGTCCTTCAAATTTGATATTAGTACTTTAACGAGTTACAGCTGTTAAAGAAGTACTTTCAGCTAAAAATACTTTAAAGGAAACGAAAATTGTTCTGGAAATCATTCTAAATGTGTGTATTACAAGAAAATAAAAAAAAATCTATTTATCTACACATAAGTGCACCACATTGTATTATTTCGGGCTTACTAAAATGTAGAAATGAATAAAAATACATTTTTTATGATGCTATTATTAATTCATTTGAAAACTCTCTTATAATGAATTAAGTATTAATGAAGGAATTTATGTACATTAATGGCAAAAATTTAAATTACTATACGCTGTTTAAAGTAACTAAAAATTTCAAATATATATACGTAGAAAGAATAGAATGTATTTGATTGCATTTCGAATGTTTTAGACGGTTTACACGTTATAGGTGGTAAAATATATGTACTTTTGAAACTATTGTATTGCAGCAAAGTCATTCCGTATTAAACTTGTGTTTATGAAATGTAATTAAATGGGTGGATCCAACCCGGGCTTCACGGATTACAGAATATAGGTGAAAACAATTTTTTAATTGAAAATTCTTATAGCTTTTTTTTACGTTTAATATTGTTTTTTAGATTGCGAACTAACAACATCAAAAAATCAGTTCAATGTCAATTTTAAACACCTATGTCTGAAAAATATGCTTATTTAACACGAAAATGTTAATGTGAAAATTGATAGCATCCGAAAACATATATTCCGGTTGGAAAATCTGATCAATCATTGTAAAAAAAAAAAAAAAATACTCCGAAAATCAGCAGCAGCATAACAATGTTTCTTTTTTATATATGCTTCTTTAAATCTCAAATGTGTTCTTGTTTCTGTGTTTTCTAAATACACTCGTGTACAGAAATTAAGGTGCAGTGACCAGTTTCAGACGTTTCGTCGAATTTCTACTGAAACTTGCGAGGAAATGCCCTTGAATGTTGAGGATGCAAAGAACATGTTTGACTTCATGTTTTTTCGTGAGAACTATTAGTGGGGGGAGGAGCAATAATAATTTTAATAATAAAATAATATTTTCGATCACCCAAAAGTAACAAAAACTGCTAAAAATGGTCTGCCACTGTAGCAAATGACTATGTAGGTCCTGTTCAACATTTGTGTGCATTTGTGTAAGTATAGGATGCGTATTCGTGAAGATGTTAACATTTCTGTGAAAATTTCAAAAAGGTTTTTTTTTATAGCATGCAGATTTTTCGGCCGAATCTAACACCGCTTTCCAAAAACTTCCCAAAAAATCGTAGAAATAGTTTGCTGTAACTAAAAAATTAATTTATTGAATATTTGATGATATATGAGTATTTATATGAAAAAAATATTGCGCATGCGCGAACTACAACAATTTTTTTTTGTCCTGATTTGACAGTCAATACTAAAGGGCAACTCATATAAAGACCAGTGAAATATCGTGAAAATTCAAAATGTTACTGAAATATTTGATAAATTGAGCAGGAAATCCCATATAATACTATGGGATTTCCCCATTAAATTCGGCCGAAACTCTGCATGCTATAAAAAAAAAAAAAAAAAAAAAAAAAAAAAAAAAAAAATAATTTTTCACAGAAACGTTTTCTTCACGAATATAAGTGCTATGCTTACACAAATGCACACAAATGTTGAACAGGACCTACATAGTCATGTGATACAGTGAAAGACGCATTTTCTGTTACTTGGGGGATCAAAAATAATATTTTATTATTAAAATTATTATTGTCTCCTAATGTCCTCGCGACAAAATCTTCACTGAAAAACAAGAAGTCAAACATGTTCTTTACAACCTCAAAGTTCAAGGACATATCGGGCATTTCCTCACGAGTTTCAGTAGATATTCGACGAAACGTCTAAAGTTGGTCACTACTCCTTAATTTCTGGACAACAGTGTATAAAGAACGCGTTCGGAATCGTGGGTAACTGGGAAGTGGCTATTCTATGTTTTTGTTTCTGGTTATATCATATTTTACTCGATGAAGAGCCATTTGTCTTTTTTTTTTACAAAGTACTTATTAAAAAGATTTTTTCATTCGAAAATGATTTAAATGATACTTTTAGACAAGAAGATTGTTTATTGCTTTCTTACGTGTCGTGTTTCAGAGCCTTATGTAACCTTAAATATTATATCAGAGAATTTATTTAGCAGAATGACTGGAAAATTATTTTTGTTACCAATCTTTTTGCTCTTGTTTTAATAAGAAGAATAATCTATCACCCTATAAATATCACCCATATAGGGTCATCTTTATAGGGCGGAAATATCACCCGTATTTCCGCCCTATAAAGATGTTTAATGTTTATTATTTATTATTTTTTTTGGACACATTTGATAATAACCTATAATCATAAATGTGTGGGAAACTATTTGTAAAATGTGAAATTTCATAAATTAAAACTGGTAATTTAAATGTATTAACAAGTTTTGGGTTTTAATCTTTTAATATACTATTTACTGTATTCCCAAGTATCAAACCAATATCTCGGTTCAATAATGCATCATTAGCTCAATATATACAAACACATTAGCCTAATACTGCGTCTATCTACTACTGTACATTTGTACAGTGCCAAGATTATATTCAAAAGCAATATTTTATTGTTTCATTTCAATATCAAATAACGCTTTCACATAAAATAATAGAAAAAAAGTAATACTAAAGATGCTAACTGTTAACTAAGTATAAAACTGCAATATTTTAAAAACTAAATACTAATTTATAACATGAGATGACAATTTTTCAATATTTATGTAAATTCTATGCTGATTTAGAATGGATTTTCTGCATTTTATTTAAAAAATGCAAGCGTGAATATTTAACATTTAAGGTACGTTGAGACAGAAATAAAGTTATTTCTGTTAAAATATCGGACAAAAAAAACATATTGATGCGGAAATATATCTTACAACCAGTTCACGGTTTTTTTTTATATGTATGCCACTTCAAAATGTAAATACTTTCTATTTACAGTGGTATCGATGCTTTAGCTTTTTCAATTACTTTTTTCAAGTCTTCTTTAAACATGTAGGAAGGAATTCGATCATCCGGTTCATGAAATATTTGGTTATTTCTATCTATTTCAATACACAGATTTTTTTTATTGGTAGATTCTTGAGTGTCATATTCTCCAGACAAAGAATTACACCCAACATAAAAGGAAATGTGATAATTCAGAAATAAAAACAGTTAACGGATATGTAATGATTTCAAAGATCTTTTTTTGTTGTGTTCATTCATTTTATTGTTTATTTTATTTTGCGACCTCAAATATCTTAATGCAGAATTGTTCTATAAAAGTTATTGAAAATAAATGAATGTGAAATGAATGTTGTTAGGCATATTTCAGGAATTAATTTTCAACACTACGAGAATATTATGATGCATTTTTCATTTCTAGATATCGTAATGAGACAACCAATTCACGGTTTCTTCTTATATGTATGACACTTCAAAATGTAAATACTTTCAATTTACAGTGGTGTTGATCCATGTTTTTGTTTTTTCAGTTACTTTTTCCAAATATTCTATAAGCATCTAGCAAGGAATTCGATCATCCGGTTGAAGAAAGATTTAGCAATTTCTATTTATTTCAATACTCAGATTTTTTTTATTGGTAGATTCTTGAGTGACATATTCTCCAGAAAAAAATTAAAAATCAACATAGAAGGACATGTATTACTTCATAGAGAAAAACAATTAAGGGAAATGTAATGATTTGCAAGCTGGTTTTTTTTATTGTGTTCATTCATTTTTTTCATTTATATTATTATGCGACCTCAAATATCTTATTGCAGAATTGTTCTACAAAAATGATTGTAAACAAATTAATGTAAAATGACTATTAAGCATATTTCATGAATTAATTTCCAACATTCCGAGAATATTATTATGCGTTTATTCCTTTCTATATACCGTAAAGAGACAACCAATTCACGGTTTCTTCTTATATGTGTGACACTTCAATATGTAAATACATTCTACGTACAGTGGTGTTGAACCATGTTTTGACTTTTTCAATTAATTTTTTCATGTATTCTTTAAACGTCTAGGAAGGAACTCCATCATCCGGTTCATGAAAGATTTGGCAATTTCTATTTTTTTCAATACTCAGACTTTTTATTGGTAGATTCTTGAGTGATATATTCTCAAAAAAATATATATATCCAACATAGAAGGGTTGGGTTTGGTTGAATATTGACGGCCAATTATATACACTTGGGCCTGAGGGGAGTGCCCTTCGTGGGGGTCTTTCTAAGGGAACCTGAACCGTATTTACGCATGGATAAATCCACGGCTCGAAGAAAACCACGAAAACTTCGAACGATTAGGCCGACGTACGCGATTGGGATCGAATACAGCACCTCCCGTCTACCAGAACCTCTCAGCCACTGGTGGGCCAACATAGAAGGGAATGTATTACTTCATAGATAAAAACAATTGGCGGAAATCTAATGATTTGTAAACTGCTTTTTTATTGTGCTCATTCATTTTATCGTTAATTTTATTATGCGACTTCAAATATTTTAATGCAGAATTGTTCTGCAATAATGATTGTAAAATATGAATGTAAAATGACTGTTAAGTATATTTCATGGATTAATTTCCAACATTACGAGAATATTATTATGCGTTTTTCTTTTCTAGATATCGTAAAGAGACAACTAATTCTCGGTTTCTTCTTATATATATGACACTTCAAAATGCAAATACTTTCTATTTACAGTGACGTAGATGTTTTCTCTTTTCAATTACTTTTTTCAAGTCTTCTTTAAGCATCTAGGGAGAAATTCGATCATTCGGTTCATGAATGATTTGGCAATTTCTATGTATATCAATACTCAGACGTTTTTATTGGTGGATTCTTGAGTGACATATGCTCCAAAATAAAATTATATCCACCATAGAAGGAAATATATTACTTCATAGAGAAAAACAATTAACAGAAATGTAATGATTTATAAGTCTTTTTTTTTTTTTTTTTTTTTTTTTATTGTGTTCATTCATTTTATCGTTTATTTTATTATGCAACATAAAATATCTTAATGTAGAATTTTTCTGCAAAAGTGATTGTAAAAAAAATATGTAAAATGACAGTTAAGCATATTTCATTAATTAATTTCCAACATTACGGGAATATTATTATTCGTTTTTCCTTTCTAGATATCGTAAAGAGACAGCCAATTCATGGTTTCATCTTATATGTATGACACTTCAAAATGTAAGTACTTTCTATTTACGGTGATGTGGATCCATGTTTTTGCTTTTTCAATTAATTTTTTCTAATATTCTTTAAACATCTAGGGAGGAATTCGATCATTCGGTTCATGAATGATTTGGCAATTTCTATGTATATCAATACTCAGACGTTTTTATTGGTAGATTCTTGAGTGACATATGCTCCAAAATAAAATTATATCCAATATAGAAGGAAATATATTACTTCATAGAGAAAAACAATTAACAGAAATGTAATGATTTATAAGTTTTTTTTTTATTGTGTTCATTCATTTTATCGTTTATTTTATAATGCAACATCAAATATCTTAATGTAGAATTTTTCTGCAAAACTGATTATAAAAAAAATATGTAAAATGACAGTTAAGCATATTTCAATAATTAATTTCCAACATTACGGGAATATTATTATGCGTTTTTCCTTTCTAGATATCGTAAAGAGACAGCCAATTCATGGTTTCATCTTATATGTATGACACTTCAAAATGTAAGTACTTTCTATTTACGGTGGTGTGGATCCATGTTTTTGCTTTTTCAATTAATTTTTTCAAGTATTCTTTAAACATCTAGGGAGGAATTCGATCATTCGGTTCATGAATGATTTGGCAATTTCTATGTATATCAATACTCAGACGTTTTTATTGGCAGATTCTTGAGTGACATATGCTCCAAAATAAAATTATATCCAATATAGAAGGAAATATATTACTTCATAGAGAAAAACAATTAACAGAAATGTAATGATTTATAAGTTTTTTTTATTGTGTTCATTCATTTTATCGTTTATTTTAAAATGCAACATCAAATATCTTAATGTAGAATTTTTCTGCAAAACTGATTATAAAAAAATATGTAAAATGACAGTTAAGCATATTTCAATAATTAATTTCCAACATTACGGGAATATTATTATGCGTTTTTCCTTTCTAGATATCGTAAAGAGACAGCCAATTCATGGTTTCATCTTATATGTATGACACTTCAAAATGCAAGTACTTTCTATTTACGGTGGTGTGGATCCATGTTTTTGCTTTTTAAATTAATTTTTTTCAAATATTCTTTAAACATCTAGGGAGGAATTCGATCATTCGGTTCATGAATGATTTGGCAATTTCTATGTATATCAATACTCAGACGTTTTTATTGGTAGATTCTTGAGTGACATATGCTCCAAAATAAAATTATATCCAACATAGAAGGAAATATATTACTTCATAGAGAAAAACAATTAACAGAAATGTAATGATTTATAAGTTTTTTTTTATTGTGTTCATTCATTTTATCGTTTATTTTATAATGCAACATCAAATATCTTAATGTAGAATTTTTCTGCAAAACTGATTATAAAAAAAATATGTAAAATGACAGTTAAGCATATTTCATTAATTGATTTCCAACATTACGGGAATATTATTATGCGTTTTTCCTTTCTAGATATCCCAAAGAGACAGCCAATTCATGGTTTCATCTTATATGTATGACACTTCAAAATGTAAGTACTTTCTATTTACGGTGGTGTGGATCCATGTTTTTGCTTTTTCAATTAATTTTTTCAAGTATTCTTTAAACATCTAGGGAGGAATTCGATCATTCGGTTCATGAAAGATTGGTTATTTCTATTTATTTCAATGCTTTTTATTAGTAGATTCTTGAGTTTCGTATTCTCCAGACAAACAATTATATCCAACATAGAAGAAAATGCAATACTTCATAAAGGGAAACATTTAACGAAAATGTAAAGATTTGAAAGCTGTTTTTTTATTATGTTCATTCATTTCACCGTTTATTTTATTATACAACCTCAAATATCTTAATGCAGAAATACTGTAAAAAATGAATGTCAAATGACTGTTAAGCATATTTTATTAATTAATTTCCAACTTTACGAGAATATTATTATGCGTTTTTCATTTTTAGATATTGTAAAGAGAATCAATTCATGCTTTATTCTTATATGTATGACACTTCAAAATGTAAATACGTTCTTTTTATAGCACTGTCTATGCTTTGGCTTTTTCAATTACTTTTCTCGAGTTTCTGAACATCTATGAAGGAATTCGATCATCCGATTCATGAATGATTTGTTTATTTCTATTTATTTCAATACACATAATTTTTGAGTGTCATGTTCTCTGAAAAAAATTGAATCCAACATAGATGGGAATATAATACTTCATAAATAAAACAATTTTCGTAAAATATAAAGATTTGAAAGCTAATGTTTGACTGTGTTCATTTGTTTTATAGTTTACATTATTATGTGACCTTAAATACTTTAATGCAGTAAGTAGTGTTTTGCAAAAAAATATTGTAAAAGCATAAAAATGAATATAAAATTATTGTTAAGCATATTTTACGGGTTATTTTCCAACATTACGAGAATGTTATTATTTGTTTTTCATTTACAGATATCATAAAGTGCGTTCTAAGCAAATTACAGCACGCTGTAAGAAAATACAAATGTTTCTTATTCCAGGAAAATATAAAGCTATTACGAACGGAAATACAATAACTTTACCGATGATTCCGAAAGCGTTCTTTGTCTTTATTAACTTCAAAAACCAATGTATTTTCGACGATTAAATTAGCATTTTTTGAAAAATGGTATATTTTCCTGTTACCCATTTTGTGAAACGTTTCCGGGTTGTTTTTATAGTGCATTAATGAGTTTTATCAATCCGGACTATGGGTTTATCGAATGCTATGCATTCTTAATAAATATTTAATTCTAAACTCACATGATTTACAGAAAAATATGATAAATTGACAGCATTAACTTTAACATTAAAATTATTATTTTATTTAATTGTTTTCCTCTTGCATACATAAATTGAATTTACACAGCTGAAAATGTTTGCTTGCGATTTGATAGTATCCTAAAAACCGATATTCCGGTTTGTAAAAAAATATTAATACACTAAAAAACTCATATAAATAATTTCCGAAAATCGATGGCACCAAAATAATTTTGTTTTTAAAAATCCGCTTTAAAATATCAAAAATATATTGGTTTCTACTGTTTCTAAAAATAATGAACGCTTTTTGGATTTATGGGTAACGCGAAATTGGACATTGTGTATTTTTGTTCATGGTTACATTATACTTTCGTAGATTAAGAAACACCAGTATTTTTACAGTGTATGCTCTCTGTTGTCTGACGTTACATTATACAATAGAATCTGTCAATAGAGACGTATAACACATTTATCTTCATTGTGTCCATGTATGAATTACAAAATCCCGAACGATAATTTATTTGTCTAATTTATAATTAAAAATACATAGATTCATACACGGTAAATAAGATACTAGTTGAATAAACCAGTGTTACATTTTCCCAAAAAAATCGTAAATAATCAAAATTTCGTGAGACAGAAATAGTTATTATTGTTTTAATATAGGATTAACATCTTGAAGCACAACTACATTTAAAAATAAATCAACTCATAGTTTGTTTTAATAAATATAACACTTCAAAATGCAATGCTTTCTTTCTACATCAGTTTAACTGCTTTGGCTTTTACAATTACTTTTTTCAAGCCTTCTTTAAACATCTAGGGAGAAATTCAATCATCGTTTCGTAAAAGAGATGGCTATATATATTTATCTCGATACTCAACACTTGTGTATGAACTTCTGTGTAATCGTCTCTAGACTTAAAGTAAAAACAACAAAGAAGCGTATAGTATATTCCCCACTGAAAAAGAAGAGATAAAGTTTATTTTATGGTAACATAAATATTTTTGTCGAACGTTTTCATACGTTTTGTGTTTTATATTATTTTTCTGAACTTAATACCATATTACTGCCTAAAAAATGTTTCTTTTTAACACCACACATACCAGGAATTTTAATAATGTTTTATAAAAATATTGCCCACCAGAATTTGTATTGGGAACTATTTAACTCTTTTATTTAACTTAATATCGTGTAATTTAAATTTTGTTTATTTTTTTAGAAAGTTTTCTTGTTCGAATCGAAATAGTTTCATTTGATACCGGTCAAATGAGCGGTTGTTGTGTGATTATCTATTATAAATATAAAATGCAAACTGAAATTTCGTTCCAACTCCTTATAACTGGAGTAATGCTGAATGGATTTTGATGGAACTTCACTGTTGTATATATCATTTTTCAGTTAAGGTTTTTGTATATAACATATCGTTCCACGTAGATTAGCTGTTGAATTATGGTAGAAAGTTCTGTTACTTTGAACGAAAAGGTTACCATTGGTTATTTTTTGGCAACCATTATCGTTTGTGAAAGAATTGAAACGCATCATTTATCATTTAGAAAATAATACAAACACCTCGAAAAATAAAATAAAAAACTGTTACTAATTTTACTTTAAAAAAAAAAAGAAAATTTAAAGAAAACCGATGAGAGATAATACTATAAAACGAAAATATTTAATTTAAACGTGAAAAGAAATGTTCGCAATGCTTAAAAAAATATTCAATATGAAATATTGCAATTGAAACTCTATTTGACGATTTATCATTTGCGTCAGGTTAAGAAAAATGCAACCGAAAATTTTATTAGATAAAATATGAGTAACAATTTTGTTTTTGGTATGTTCGTTTTTTTTTTTAATTTAATTTTAATTTTCATCTAACTCTTCCATCATACGACTTACAGAAGAAAATAGCGGGTGTAATTATAAAAATGACTGTAATATTGAGTTACATGTTATTTGTTTATTTACGATTTTGATTTTATTTTTGTCACCAAAGAATTTGATTTTAAGCCAAAAAGGCATAAGCGTGACATTCGTTCGAGCGATGCACACAATAAAATTATATTTTCAAGTGTACGAAAGCATTTTGGAGTATTTTTTTTTATAGAAATGTAAATTATATAAATAACAGTTAATATGATAAAAAACTAGTGAAATATTTAAATTTTAGTGTAAATGTCTTCCACACGCAAATTATTAATACACACTTAAAAAAAAATCACCATTCATTTCATTTTAGTTTTCTTTGTATATCTTATCTTCGTTTTGAAGGTTTTTTAAAGATATTGGACTATCTTTTTATAATCGATTCACCCGCCATTTGGCGTATTTATTATATTGTTGGAATTTTCTTTTATATTTGAAGGGAACTTTGGAACGTGAATCCGATTGCAGAAGATTACACGAAATTTGTAATCAGCGATTAGTAAATTTATGGTTTTTAATTATAAAGCAAACGGTCAAAAGAAGATTTACTGTTATATTATTCATCTGCAGTTATTTTACTATCACTAAAATAGCAATACTTGAAATATATGACAAAAAAAATTGAAATGTTAACCCCTTGGGGACGAGCGACACGTATACGTGACACATAAGATGCTCAGAATCATCGATTATTCCCACCAGTTATTTTTAGTGTAAGCTTTGCCTTATTTAATGGTAGCATTTCTGCGATTCGATTAGTCGAAAATTTCTGTTTTAAAAAACCTGTGGTTAAAGATTAAAAATTTCGTAAAGGACGGTCGTCGCGAACGGGTTAATGGTGGTCAAGAAGCAATATTTGCTGATTTATCATTCTGGCTTAGATAAGAAATAAAGTACACGAAGTTCAGATTAAATAAAATATCGATCTTTATAAAGCAATTTTGGCAGACGCACAGTCCTATCCGCTAAACTTAGTGACAAATTAAAGATTATGTGCATTATGGGTTTTATTTAGATAACAGACTGAAAAATAATGTAATCTTGAAAATTAAAAGAAATAGCTATCATATTTATTCCTGTGTGTTATTATGCTCATTAGAAAAATGCAACAAAAAATTCTTCGGTTCAAATATTCACCAAAAAGATTATTACTAATAAACATTTTGCATAACTAACTTTATTTATCATTCTCAAGGAATTTTATTGGTGAAAGATGTATAATTCAGTCAGCAGCAATGTGACATTATTTAATGGAACGTAGTTTGGTGCTTAATTAACATTGTTTTATAACTCTGGTACATTTGTAACCATATTGTTGCAAAAACGTCTAATGTTTGACTTTAAACTTGGCTGTGGACCCGATTACGAAAGATTAGGAAAATCTTAATTGATGCAAACTAGAGGATTATCTTTCTACTATAATCATTTATATAGGTTTTTTCCAGGTTAATGGTTACATGATTGCAACTGGTATATAAAATGAAAAGGTAGTGAAAAGGACATTATTTTAATTTTATTCAACCAATTCAGATTTAAAAACCCACTTATTTATGATTCACATTTCTTTTAAACCGTCAGCACACGCGCTGGGATAAAATCTACCCCAGCTCACAACTATTACTTAAAAATGTGCGAAAATCGTTCGGGATCATTCTGGGATTTATTGTACTTTTCAAGCTGAAAGATATCAATAAAGATGTGGCCAAAAAGAGTTTACCTCCGGTTGTGAGATTTTCCATTCTTTTGTTATAAAAATGTCACGTGCGAGGAAATTTACCCCACGCGTGTTATAACGTAACCCATAATGATAGGAAAATGTTAATGCAAATGTTTATGTAAAAAATATAGTGTGCAAATAATAATATAATTTTTATTATAAACGTTAACAACTCTTGAACATACAGTTTCTATATATCAGTTTTATATTTTTTTGTATTTTTATGGCTGAATTTGGATTGTAAAAGCTTTGTATGCAAAAAAAAAAAAAATATATATGTGCTAGAATTTTTATTTATTTTTATTTATTTATTTATTTTTTTTTTTGCTTTAAATATAAAAAAATTCTTATTCTAAGTTAAATTATGTTCTTTATTGATTTACAGTTTATTTCAAAATATAAATTTTTGCTTATAATCAAACCGGGGTAATTTGACACACGAAAACCCATTGGGGTAAAATTTATCCCATGCGTGTAGTAACGTAATGTAAAGGGGCGCGTGTGCTGACGGGTTAAATCTGAAGTTAAACACTGTTCATTGTGTCCAAATAATTTATTAATTTTTTCACTGTATTTAATCTGCTGGAATCCAGAGATAGGAAACTATAGTAGATCTGCCAGAAGATGACTATATTACGAAATGTAATGTAACCTATAGTGAGATTGTATTTAAGTTACCAGAACCACACATAGAACCAATCTAAGAGTCCCGGAGTTCAAAAACTAACAAACTAAAATGAATAACCCGAACATATTTTATGTTCAGTGGTAAATCTCTGCAATGATTGTAATGCTCTCTTTCTTAGTAGTATGGTGACTGGAGAACACTTTAATTTATGTTGATCATAACGGTCACATTTCTCTAACAAACTGTACTATAAATGACCAAATAAAAGAGTTGCGTGTTAATAGCACGAATTTTGTCTAACGCATAAGATAAGATAATATAGCAATGGCATTCGAAACATATGCAGCAGTGCCGAAGGAATTTTCAGGTGAAGGTTCATATTACTTTAAAATAGATGACCGAATTCACCATTTCGTTTAATTCCAGGTCCATTTGGAAAATGGACCAGCGCAGCGGGCAAAGCCTGGTAGCTCTTAAATAAAGTCTAAAATATATTTAAATAAATATCTAAATTCAAAAATATTTTAGTTTGGTAGTAATACAAACAGAAGTTTTAAATTTAAAACACCGCTACTGGGAGTGTTTACCATTCCTATCTGTTAAGAGGGAAATAATTTTTTTTTCTTTTAAAATACCGGAAAAACTTCTTGAACCAATCATGCATTCTACAATCATTTTACGATTTATTTTCCTATATTTGACACTTCTAAATGTAAATACATTCTATTTACACTGATTTCGATGCTTCCGCTTTTTGAATTGCTTTCCTCGGGACTTCTATGAATCTAAGGAGAAATTGAATCATCTGTAACATAAAAGAGTTGACTATTTCCATTTATTTGAATAGCCACAAGTTTGGTAAGTGCTTGCGTGTAATAGACTCTAAAAATAAAATAAATACAACATATAAATAAATAGGAAATCTCCATTGCAAAAAGTTAAAAATATATATAACACGTTCACTGCCATCATATATATGAATTAAGCTTTCATAGGGTGCCATTATTACATTTTCATTTATTTCTAAACTAATAACTTTAACAATATTTATCACAAATGTATGTGAAATTTATAAAAAAAAAATATGTTTTATGCACCGCTGGCCTTCACGCAAGTATATATCACACCTGCCAACTTTTACGCTTTTCTGTTACCACTAAAAATTAATAGAAATTTTTGTGTTATTAAATCAGATGATTTCGGCGATTTAATTATTTAAAATTTACTATAAAATTTTAGTGGTAGGAAATAAGCGTAAAAGTTGGCAACTATAATATATATATATATTTTTGTTCTTTTTTTTTTTAATAACGGTATCAATATTGTTTTTACTTTAGTAATAACCAGAATTAGAAATAAAAATGGATCCATGTTTCTTTATGGAAAACGTAAAAATAATGAATTGAGTTGTTTTATTATAATGTTGATGAAATAAAATTTTGAGTTGTAACCAAAATACGTTTTTTATTCCTTCTATAGCGCATCCGAAATATAAAATTAGAAATTAAATTTTAAAAAATGCTTTATCTAGATGCCATAGAACAACAGTAATGTGAGTTACTAGAGTGCGATCAAAATTAATGTGCTTTAAATTTAGATTTACATATAACCGGTATTCACGGCACTATAATAAAAATAAACTGTGCATCGCCATCGGTACACATGGCACTCATATAAAATTAAAGTGTGCACCACCGGTGGTACACTTGGCACTCAACGTATTAAAGCTGCCATAATTGTTTATTTGTCGACTGTGTTAATAGCTTTTATGTTTTATATCTTTATGTGATAATGTGAGCTTCAATTCCTCTCATTTCCTAGAAATAGTTACTCCAGAAATAAAGTCTATAGCATCTTTTACTTATTTTCTAAATTGTAAATCGCTCTATATTAGTGTTTGTGTAGTAAAACAAATGTTAGCTTTATTTATAATTTTTGAGTGTGCAACATTCAAATTTGTGTGCGGTGAAATTGAAGTAATTTCTATTAAGACTTTATTGATTGGTGACAAGTATACTCGGCATTAATTTAGCATGTTTTGTAATTCAAATACTTACCAGAAAACTTTAACAGTATTTGTTTACTTATTTAATTTTGAAATATCTTTTCTAGAAAGCTGCATTTACTCTAGAGAAATTCAGGTAGATAGTTTGAAAAAAATTACTCTAAAAGGTAACTCTGGCGGTCACCAATGAATTAAAATAATGAAAATTATCTTGAATCTCAAATGCATCCTAAGATCAATTGATGGTTTCTTTTCATGTCTGTATGACACTTCAATTGAAAATACTTTCTATTTCAAAGATTGAAATTTCTTGGCATTTTCAATTACGTTTTTTAAATCTTTAAACGTCTAGTGAGAAATGCATTCAACCGCTTCATAAAAGTGCTAGATTTTTCTATTCATATGAGTACTTACTTTGTATCTTTCTTTGTATGCGTTTGTGGGTAGTATTCTCTTGAAATAAACTAAATCTAACATAGAAGTAAAGATAATATCCAATATTGAGAAAATTCAAACGATATTTAAAGATACAATAACGCCATTGTGTATAAATGTGATGCGTTTTCTCATGCGTTTATCACATTAATGTTATATTTCACATTTTATTAAATATAAGATGGCAAACAAATGTATTGATTATTATGCGTTTAAGTCATAACACATTTGCTTTGAAAAAAAATGAATTATTATCTATAATAAAAGCCAAAATATGATATTGAAGCAATTATGTCATTTTTATCACATTTAACTAAATCAGGTGAATGGCAGGAATAATTAAAACCTAAATGGTATGTTCAAAGTACATCAATGGTATATTGTATATTATGCATGACAGTTTATCTTAACTTTACTTGTTTAAGTGATATTAGATTTTTAAATACTTAATACTAAATGCATCATAAAATAAAGAATCATTTAAAATTTCTACTTTAAGTACTTTTAACTTTGATAATTGATAAAGAAGAAATAATGAGCATTACGTCATTAATTTTACCAAACCATGTTTATTAATATATTTTACATACAATTAACCGATATATATATATTACTTAGGGATTTCTATAACGTTATAGTTGTACTGAAATGCAAGAACTGCAGTAATATCATAAATGCCAACGTTTTGGTTTTATTTCTTGATTTTTTCGTAATATTTCTTGATTTTTCATTATTTTTCACAACATTTTTCTCGGTGTTTAAGTCTTCTTTTGATCGAATATGTTCTTATTTTTTCTCTTCCAGAATTTTAAGTGAAATGCCTCCTGTTTCTTTATATTATTCTTTCTCATGCTATCTTCAACCTTTCCTTGTTTTGATTCCTCCTTCAGAGTTCTTCTCTTTCTTTTAGCGAGTGGTTCTCATTCCATAGTAACTTTTGTTAATCAACTGTTGTTCATTTTTTTGGTACTTCCCTACTGTGTCAACCGCTCTTTGTCTATACCACTCAACATGTTCTTGTTAAATTAAACTTTGTACATAGTTTTGTTTCATTTTTTTTTCGTTTATAAAAATACTGGATTTACTTGATTAGAAAAACCAAAATTTTGACAAGTATGTCTAATTTTATCTAGTTTTTAAAAAATTTTATCACACCGTTCTCGGTACTTCCAACTTAAGGAACGATGCATTATCAATGTACTTACAATGGTAATGCAATGGTAATTCTATTGACCATTTACCTGGAGTCGCATGTTTCAGTGAAAAAAGGTATATAAGAGCACTTTTGATTTGACCCCTACCCATTTGACTAAAACTTTTATCCATTGATAATACTTATTCATAAGTAACCTCTTCATAAATTTTAATAGTAGCGATTGTAATTCTAAAAATTACACACATACTCGACAATTCTGTAGCTGCTAACTTAATATTATCATTAGACTCTTGAATTAGCCTTTTAGCAGATAAGGTAGAGTTACTATCTCCAAAAATTCTTACAATTGCATTCCCTATCGACTTGGCATGATGTGGGCCAATCGGCTTTAACATCCGCTACAGCTTGTTTAAATTACAGGACTTTTTAGAAGTTCCTTTAATCATTACGCTAGCTGGAAATTCCTTCGGGAATGAAAAGTAAAAAAGGTAATGAAATTTTGTTAAATAATCCACCTATTCCATAATAAAAATATCTTTCAATACATTCATTGAAAAATAATAAGGCAATAATTTTTACCATTTACCTTGAGTCGCATGCTTCAGAGAAAAAAGGTATATAAGAGCACTTTTGATTTTACCCCTACACATTTGACTAAAACTTTTATCCATTGATAATATTTATTTATTCTTTGCATAAAAATATACGCAGTTATTATTATGTCAATTTTATTATTATTTTTTATAAAGGCATGCATTTTACTTTTTAATCATTTAAAATACTTAATTAAGTACTCAGCCAATGGAAAACACTAATTATATTAAAATCATTAAAATTACAGACATTACATTACACTTTCATAAAACATTAAAAACATATTAAAATTGGACGTTTCGGATTTACATGAAAATCCCTCTTCAACAAACATTTCTCTTTCTTAGAAGCATGGTGTACGAAAATTACAGATTTGCCTCTTAATGAAGCAGGTGCAATCCCAAATGAATACTCCGTGTTATTATAACTGTAACTTTGGCCTTGACATTTTAATACGTTGCATTTTCTATTTGTTGATATTTTTGAACTGTGACTTGCGTTATGAAAAATGTTTGTTGAAGAGGGATTTTCATGTAAATCCGAAACGTCCAATTTTAATATGTTTTTAATGTTTTATGAAAGTGTAATGTAATGTATGTAATTTTAATGATTTTAATATAAATATAAATATGTTCAGACATAATATTTGTGTTTACTTCAAAAGAAAAAACTAATGCATGACCATGTGAATATTTCTAAATTTATTAATTCAACGAAGCTCAATTATTCGTAATTTCAGATTTTAATTATAATTTTCATTATAAAAATTACATGAAAATAAAACATACAAAGTTTACAGATGTGACACGTTTTATATTCAAGTTGTACTACTATTTTAAAAACAGATTATTTCAGGAAGTATTTTCTTGCATTTGTAAAATTATATGACAAGGATTATAGTATGGAAAAGTAGTATGGGCTCTTTGAAATAGAATAAAATAATCATCGCTTCTTCTAACCTTGCACCTAAAATTACTTTAATATATCTGATGAAAGCCTGTCTGCAGTTGAATGATCCAATTTGTCGCTATTAGATCAATCATAAAATCTTATAACAAAATGCGATGAAATTTTTGAAATAACCTTTGTTCAAAACGTGTATTTTTTACGAGCTTTCACTTCCGGTAGATGAACCAAACCTTGAATGCCATAATGTCGATGGAGTTATTTGACTTGTAATCTACTATATATATAAAACACAAACGGAAATTTCGTTCCGTTCCTTTATAACTCGAGTACTGCCGAATGGATTTTGATGGAACTTACACTGTTCGAAAGATAATTTTTCAGGGAAGGTTTTAGTATATAACACAAAGTTCTACGTATATCAGTTATAGAATTATGGTAGAAAGTTCTGTTATTTTGGCCGAAAAGGTTACCATTGCTAATTTTTTGGCGATCATTACTGTTGCAGAAAGAAATGAAAAGGCTATACATGTCGAAAAATAAAAGAAAAACTGCTACTAATTTTATTTAAAAAAAAGAAAGAAAGAAAGAAAGAGAAAGAAAAAAAGAGTTTTGATGAGAGAATATTATAAAACGAGAACATTTAATTTAAACATGATTGGGAATGTTCGTAATGCTTAAAAAATCATTCAAGGGGCAAGATTTCTATATTGAAACAATATTTGGCGATGTATCTTTTGTTTTTGGCGATTTTGATTTTACTTTTGACCCCAAACAATTTTATTTTAAGCCAAAAGGTGTCTTTTTTTCTTGCAGAAAGGATTGAAATGGCTATACATCTGGAAAAATAAAAGAAAAAACTGTTACTAATTTTATTTTTAAAAAAAGAAAGAAAAGAAAAAAAAAGAAAAACAGTTTTGATGAGAGATTTTAAGCCAAAAGGTGTTTGTTTTTTAGGTTACGACTGCATGTTTGCAGTATTTTTTTTGGTACTTTTCGGTTAGCCGGGCGCCAGTGATATATATATATACATGTAGATATAATACACATATATCTACACAAATACATGTACATACATACATATATTTACACGAAAACATGCATATACATCCATATATATACACTTATATGTATGAATATATATATATATATATATATATATATATATATATATATATACATATATGTGTGTGTACATATATCACTGGCGCCCGGCTAACCGAAAAGTACCTTTTTAGGTAGATTTCTTAAGAAATACTACCTATTACATTCTCACATAATTTGGAATTTTTGAAAAATTTTGGCAGATCTACGCCGATCATGACTCCCAGAACCCAAAAACACCCCCAGTTCAAAACTTTATCTATCTATCTATGTCACTTTTTATGGAAAAGATAACTGCAATAATCCTGCACAAATCTCTTCGAAACTGATACATAAAATAAAGGGGCATAAAATATTGGTCAAGTTCGTTAATGGACAAATCGAACCAAGGGGGGTGAGGATGGGGGGCTTTTTGTGAAAAAAGAAAAAAACCCATAATTTCTAGAAGAAAAATATTCATAACTTCGTCAATTCATAAGACTTCAAATTCACAAGGTCTCTTAATCTTATCTAAAACTTTTATACTGATAAGTTTTTTATAGGACCAACTCTTATAGCAAAAAAAAAATCCCTGCTGGCTCCGCCTGCAAATAAGCTAGGTTTTGAAGTAGGCGGTTCCAACTGCCGCATCATGGTAAAAAGGTCATTTCTTCCACTATTCCCAACAAACAGGTGCTCCACGGTCTGCGTCTTCGAAATCTACCTGTGCCTGTAGGCCGAGCCATCAGGGATTTTTTTATTCAAATGCAAACTATATTAATGGCAATATACTTCTATTTACTTCTACATACATGAAATTTCGTTCCGGCTGCTTATAACTCGAGTTCTGCTGAATGGATTTTCGTAGAACTTAAACTGTAAGATAATTTTTCAGGGAAGGTTTTATTGTATAACATATCGTTCTACGGAGCTTAGTTATAGAATTATTCTGGGAAGTTCTATAATCAAATCAATCCGATTATGAAATATTAGCCTTTTTAAAAGATTTTGCCGAATGGATTCCGATGGAACCTACACTGATAGATTATTTTCTAGGGAAAGTTTTATTATATAACATATCATTCTACGTTGCTTAGTTCTAGAATTATAGGGGGAAATTCGGATATTGGGTGACCATTTGTTTAATCAAATACTAGCCTTTTCAGTATTTGATTTCAATTATGAAAGATTAGCCTTCTGAAATGTTCTACTGGACGGATTTTGATGAGAATTGTATTGTTAGATGCTATTTCAGGAATGGTTTTAATGTACTACATATTGTTCTACGTCGCTTAGTCAAACAGTTATGTGTGAAGGTTATATAGCCAGGTGAACCCGATTCCGAAAGATTAGACTTTATGAAAGTTTTTACTGGGCGTAGTTTTTGCGACTTGCATTGTTAAGTAGATAATTTTTAAGGATGGTTTTAGTAGATTTCATATCGTTCTATGTTAGTTTTAGAATTATATGGAAAAGTTCTATAATCAGATGAACCCGATTATTAAAGATTAGCCTTTATAAAAACTTCAACTGGATGGCTTTTGTTAGTTATTTTGTTTGCATTGTTAGTTCGATAATTTTTAGTGATTGTATTAATATATTGCATATCGTTTTATCGTTCTTGAGCAAACCCTAAATGTAAATTACAAAATAAAATAGTTGGTCATTAACAGCTAAAATTTTGACTGCACATTACAAAATATAATAGCGCAATGGCGTCATTTTTTAGTAATGTGGAAGGATATACCAGGGAAATTTACAGATTGCTTTCAAATACAAGATCAAATTATATTTCGTTTGATTCAAGGTTCATTTGTAGAAACCGACCAGCGCAGCGGCGTAGCTTGCTAGTTTGTAATAAATTATTTTTTCCATGTTGTGAGTGGTCCAGTTGTCTTTATACAATCGACTTTTTTATGCTTTTATTTCAACAAGAGAAATAAAAGCATACTTGCTTCTTTTTAACACTTTCCAACCTAGTTGAAAAGTGTTTATGACTTCGGTTTGTCTGGCCGTCTGCCGTCTGGCCGTCTGGCCGTCTGCCGTCTGGCCGTCTGGCCGTCTGCCGTCTGCCGTCTGTCCGTGCTCTAACTCCCGTAAATATGCTCGGATTGCCCTGCAAATTTTATATGTTATAATCGTTATCTATAGCATGTTCCCTATTTCAACGGAAGTGTGTAGCACTTATAGTTTTTTTACAGGGACACTCAAAAGAATTCCGTTACATTGCGGTCTATGGGGAAAAATCATTTGCGGTTTATTTAAATAATGTTTCAATACTTTAAACGCATTGAAATTTATATATATCACTAAGGTGCATTAGAAGAAGCTTAATATGGAATAGGGTGTGCATAGCACTTATACTTACTTTACAGGGACAGTCAAAAGAATTCCGTTACATTACGTCTATGGAGAAAAATCGTCTGCGGTTTATTTAAATAATGTTTCACTATTTTAAACGCATTGAAATTTATATAAGGTTCATTACAAGAGACTTACTACAGAATATTGTGTGTATAGCAGTTATCGTTCATTTACAGGGACACACAAAAGAATTCTCTACTGTATGTTAACAATAATTCCTGGAAGTGCGTTTTAAGTTACTGAATGCGATTTTTATTTTAAATCGCTTTTTGTATATTACGTGGTGTGTATAAATTCTGTAGATCCTATACAGGGAAGTACAAAAGTTCGGGAACACATTTCCGTATTATTTAACTCCAGACGGAGAATTTTAAACTGTGCTACGTGTTTCCTAACTGAACTAAAATTTAGCATCCTATGTAGTATATATACAAATCTATAGATCCTATACAGGGCTGAATAAAGTATTCGGATTACTTAGATGTTATCTTTTAGCTTATAAAAGAGTATGATTCGTAAAATTATTTTGGAAGCGTTGGAAAGTGTTACATAATCTATGCTTGACGCATGATTTTTCGTTCTTGTTTAACTATTGCCTCTGCTTAATTCGTTCTAAAATCCTATGCACTGTCATCATTCACCGTTTTTAGTGGAACGTATTTCAAGCGATTAGCGCAACATTTTAAATGAACAATGATTTGAAACAGTATTTAATATGTTTTTATACACATGTATCCCATGATTTTCTATATTTCCTGCTACATGATTTTGGGGTGTTTTAGCAATGTCTTGCACAGTTTCAAGGTACAGAATAAATACAATGATTTAGTTTTTAACTACAAGGAATAAGGTCATTTTACTCTAGTGATTGTGCCACAATGACATTTGCCATGTTTGAAAGTTTTTACTGGGCGTATTTATATTATTTAAATAATTTGTAAGGATGGTTTTAGTATATTTTATACGTTCTGTTAGTTTTAGAATTATGTAGAAAAGTTCTATAATCAGAAGAACCCGATTATCAAAGATTAGCCTTTATAAAAACTTCTACTGAATGGATTTTGTTAGTTAATTTGTTTGCATTGTTAGTTCGACAATTTTTAGTGATGGTTTTAGTACAGGGTGTTCTAGAAAGGACTTCCCAACTTTGAAATGACATAACTTCGAAACAGGGAGAGATAGAAATGTGAAACAAGTTGAATGTTAGACAGATAGGTCTGGAATTTTTTTACATTAATTTAAAAAAATAGTTCCAATATTGGACGCGAGAGGGCGCTGCAATCACAAAGCTGTGTCTTTGAAATAGTTCCTGAAAGTGAGCTGTTTGAACTGAGATAAAAATCACATTACAATGGTTTCGATATGGTTACCTTTTTCAGCAACAACCTGACGCCACCTAAAGGTAAAGTTCAAAATCACTTGTTGCAATACTTCTATTGAAATGGATGCACATGCCTCACAGATGAATTTTTCAAGCTGTTCCAAGCTGTGATTCTTAGAATAAACAGCGTCCTTCAAGTAACCCCACAAAAAGAAGTCGCATGGATTCAGATCCGGGGAATATGGTGGCCAATCCGTACCAATACCTGTCACTTTGAGATAATTTAAAGCAACGACTTTCTCACTGAAGTATTCCTGGAGGAACTCAAACACTGCAGTAGTACGGTGTGGTCGGGCACCATCCTGCATAAACCATGAAATCTCTGGTGCTTCCTCTAGAGCTTGAAATGTTCCAATAAACTGCTGTAAATTTTCAATATATCGAGATGTGTTAATCGTTTCCGTCCTGAAAAACGGCCCAAAGATTCCTTTACTGGACAGTTCTGCCCACACTGTAATTTTTGCTGAGTGCAGTGGTTTTGAAAGACACACAAACGGGTTGTCAGTGCCCCATATTCGCTAGTTTTGTTCAGGGCTATTAAATCTCAGCCGTTTTTTAAGATAGAGGTAAAACAAAAAATGCTCTGGAATCCTCGTTTCAAGGCCTAACACTGAATTAAAAAATAAATTTGAATTTTTAACTTTTTTGTATATTTATTTTAGTTTTAAATTTTTAATTGGCCGCCATCTTGAAAGAAAATGGCGGACCAAGCTGTCCAACGAACTCGGTCGAGACATTGGTGAGCTTAATACACACAATTAGTTTCATCAAAATTGATTTATAAATACGAGCGTTATCGTATGACATAAGTCAGATATATATATATATATATGGAGATATATATATATATATATATATATATATATATATAAATCAACATTTGAACGGAGGGTGGTTTTGGGGTCTGGGGGTCATGATCGGTGAAAATATATCGAAATTTTCCGGAACTGCTTTCCTCCGAACGGCTGCAATAGGTAGCTTTATACTTTTTTGTATTGAAAGCTACCTAATATATTTTTTGCTCGATACCAGATTTGTTCAAATTTGTAAAACTCTGATCATGTAGATTAAGTATACTTTATTACTATTTTTAAAGAAAATTTACATGCAGGGTTCGTACGGACTCCTGAAATTTTCAGGTAAATAACAAGTATTTTCTTATAGAAAAACTCGCCTTATGTAATCGCACGATCACATAAGGCGAACTTTTCCATAAGGAAATACTGATAATTTTCCTGAAAATTCCAGGAGTCTGTACGAACCCTGTGCATGTGTGACGAGTTTACCTACTTAAATTATTAGAATTTGACACATAAAAATTAATTTAAGGTATTGATCACAATTGTACATAATGAAATATTCTTCGAAATAGTTCAACATTTGCAATACATATAAATTGTTAAATATCATATACGCATCAACTGGTGTAAATTAATTATTGATAAGGATTAAAAAACAATTCGGGTTTCTTTCGTGCATTGATATTATAAGTTATTTGAAGAATGAAAGTCATTATATTGAATTATCATATTTTGCATCAACGTGTTAAATACGTTAGTTGTTGCAATAGCTTTCTATAAAACATTTTGTTTTAAAACAGCAGAAAAAGTAGAGAAAGATTACTATTGAGTTATAATCTTGTGAATGAAGATATCAACTTAATTAATTCCCGACATTTCTTTGGGCGAAACATCGTATTATATGCAGTAGCAGAAGTAATGAAAGATAAATTCACAGTTATTGAAGTTTGAAATAAATCTCCTCAAGGCTGCAGTACACTATGAACGTTTGAGCGGTAGTCATTCAGTTTATATGATTAATTAACATTGTGGATTTAGTTATAGGGACGTCAAGCCTCGCAGCATTTTATAATTTTTTTTTTGTCTAGGACATTATTAAGTGGAAGGAATTTTTTCACATAATAGAAAAATTAAAACTATAACATCAAACACTAATTAATTGCTATGTAGAACAGTTAATAATTTAATAATATACGACAAATTATACTTTCTCTTCTAAAATCAGCAATCATTAACTTGCTAAAAACAGTTTACAGTATATATATTTTTTTTTTCATTTACAAATATCTCTACCCTATATATATAAAATCCTAATGAAACGAATTTGTGAAACGAATTTATGAAACGATTTTATGAAACGATTTTATGAAACGATTTTATGAAACGACTGATTAAACGACTGATTATGTTTCAGGGCTATTTTTAATAAAATATTAAACGTTTGATGGTGAAATTAATACCAATTATCCATAAAAATATCAATTATCTGGATGTCAAAACTGGTAATAGAATTTTGAAATTGGAATAAGTTTTCGAGATATTATTTTTTTTCTAATTTTAATGACATTTCTGTAATGATGGCAACTAATTACTCAGTTTTTTGTGACAAAAAAGGGAAAAAAATCGAAAAGGATCCCGATAGGGATTATTGATTTATTTTTATTCGTCATTTTCAAATTGAAATTGAATTTATCTTTTATTTCAATCGATAATGAAGACAAGATTGTGATTAAATTATGTTTTTCAGGAAAATTAAAAAAAAAAAATCACATTCCTATCGTCAGGATTCAATTGTCTATCAGCATTTAATTTAATTTATAAACTGAAAATATTTTGGATAAATTCGTCCAAATGACGTCATTTATGTAAACGCAAAAGAAAGGGGGGGGAGGCAAGGAATTAATAGTAAATATTATTTATTGATATCATTTTGTTATTTTTTGTAAAATTTAATTAAACGAATTTATAAAATCACTAATTCGGATATTTGAAACGAATATATAAAATAATAATTGCCCAACTGAACGCAAGGCGAATAAAATATCCTGCTTGGTTTTCTTTCCAATTTGAATAAGAATATGACATCAATTATGGTAAAATAACATTTACTCCTTTCTCTCTTTTATTGGCAGCAAGAAAAAAATGCTCCCTATATATTAGAGAAATGCTATTAAAGTTTAAAACAAATGAATAATTCAGTAGCATTACTTTTTTAATAATTAATTATATGTTTACACATAAATAACAAAGAGAAGAAAAAACTACAAAAAATTAAATTACTATACTCGAAACACACTTAAGGTGTAAATTACGTTATATATTAAAATGATTTTCGTTACTTTTCCAATCTAAGGGCCTTCGCGAGATACAGAAAGTGACCTTTGGCAATGAATTGAATATCGGCAACATGTTTTCTAACAATCTATTCGCTTTTTGATATACACAAGCAATTATTTCGATATTTATACAATTTATTTAATATAAGGAAGCCATTTTTCTATTTTTATGTTGAAAAAGAGGTCAATTGAAAGACAATTATAAATAAATTGTATATATATATATATAAGTACACGTATAAACAAGCATAAAAGTTCGGTGCTTTTCCAGTATATGGGGCCTTGACGTAACAGAGAAAATAGAGTTGGCGGAAAAGGATATTTGGCAACGTACTCTCTGTCAACCTATGCACTTTGTCATTTCGTATACAGAAGCATTTTTTCAATATTTATACAATTTGTTTAGCGTAAAATGTCATTTATCCTATTTTATATACTTAATAAGTATATAAAATAGTAAATACGTAATTTATATAGAAGAGATAGAGATTATATTAAAGAAGTAATTTATATAGAAAAAACAATAATAACATACGTATAATTAAAATACTCATATAAAAAAAAAATCGTCGAATTTGTTTCCATGGCTGTTTATGTCATTTGGCACCAAATCTCGCTTTCTGATGCCCGAATTGCGCCAAGCTTTTTAAAAAAGCGTCACGACCCCTATAATATAAAATCACCAAAAGTTCATTGGGTTTGTTTTCATAACTTTTGGCAACAAATATATGTATATTAACGAATCTATCCGTTTTTGAAACTCCAGTTACGCCAAACCTAAAATCAAAGGATCCTATGCTGGAAAAGTACCCGATTTTCTTATGAACAATATTCAAGTGACATAACATGGTGTAAAATTATCGCGGATAGAAAATTTGTTTAAATATCTCATCAATTGATGCCGAATAAATGCAGGCATGCATGCACAAAATATTTAATTAATTTTGTATGATAAATAATTATTAGAAAATTTATATATACATATTAATTAAAATAAATAATTTACATATTTAAAATAACATGAAAATATGCATGATGGTGCACTAAAATAGAGAGAAAATTAAAACCTGTTACTGAAAATGTCTATAACATAGTACTTTTCAATACCGTGGTTCTTAATGTTATTCACAAGCAGATGGAATTTTTTTCATCCTTAAACGCAAAGGAAGAATAGAATACAGATCGTTGCTATAAAAGTCCGGGAGGTAGCCACAAATTAAACCTAACCATTTTATACAAGCTGGTTTTCAAGGTGTAATTGATTTTACTTATCAATCCCGAAAACAGTCGTCAGTTGTCGCAAAAGCTGTGTATGAGGCCATGATAATAAAAAATGCCCTATTAAAACGTTAAAAGCATGGCAACCCAATTACAGATTTACCAATATTTTTAAAACATAGCAATCTGTCATGTTTTTAAAGGTCTCGAAGTCTGATTGGGGGTTGGCGAGCGTAGCTCGCAGGGGGTAGACCCCCTAGTTAAATATAAAAACGTACTTAATGAAATTCATGAATGCAGTCATAATAATTTTTGAAGCAAATTTATATTAGCGTAATAATAATGAATTTTATATTTTTAGCCGTTACTAATTTTGCATATAGCAGAAGACATGACATTTTGACATTTTCAAATAAAAGCTTTTGCAACACGATCGTACGTGTTATAAGTTATCATGAATAAACGAATAAAGTAGCTTTTAGAATTATAGAAAACCAATCTAATTTGTTTCATTATTCCTCTGGATTCTGTATATAGAAAACTCTTAATGTATTAACCGTACAAACTTTATAAAATTAATATAAGTGTAGTTCAAAGGCACATACCAGAAGACATGACATTTTCAAGTAAACACATTTTCTATAATCACAATCGTACATGTTATATGTCATCATGAATAAAATATTAAAGTAACTTTTAGAATTATAAAAAAACAATCAATTTGTTTCATTATTCTTGCCGATTCTGTATATAGAAAATTAATCTAGTAAGCGTAAAAACTTTATAAAATTAACACAGATGTAAGTTAAAAGGGAAATACAGCAAATTATAGAATATTTTCAAGATATTGAACTATGACTAACAATTATACACATCCATATTTTTAAATAGATTTCCTACCGTCATTGTCTTAATTTTTCCCAATACAGTAAACAAAAGACAACCTTTAATAATCTACAAAAATATAACATAATCAAGAATGAAAATATGTAATAACTTTTTCCAAGTCATCCATGATTCTGAAAATCGTTATTTATCTTTAGAAAACTTAGAAACCAATATGTTTTCAAGATTGAAAGTAGAATTTGTAAACACAGTTTCTTTTGCTACCACTGATTTTCGGAAACGTTACTGAGTCGTTTCTATAGTTTTTAATGAGTTTTATTAAGGTATCTGACTGCATTTAAAAAGTGGTTTTCGACCAAAATTGTCAAAATTGTTTTATTACATTTTATTAAAGCCCAACTTCTTACCTTTCCAAAACTGTATTTGTTTTTATTGTATGACAAATAGAACCGGAGTTGTAGCGGTTTTTAAACTACTCAACAGCTGTCACTCAAACCGGAGGTACTGTTTAAAGGACCGGAAGTACTATTTAAAGGTACTAACTGGTCGGGGAAGCAAAACTATGGCCTTTTAGATATAAACAAATGCTCAATACTTAAAAAAAGTGTATGGCTCGTAAAAACAGTTAAGTTTAGATGCATATTACTGTGTAAATTCTTGTAGTAAAATATAAATCTAAACTTTAAATGTATTTTTTGGAAAATGTAATTTTTCGGGAAAATTCCAGACGCAAAACATGATTTCTCAAAAAGTTTTTAGAATATCACTATGAAATTTAAAAAGCATATTGTTTATACTATTGTAAAAGCAATGAACTACAGATATAATTTTAGAATAATTTTTTTTTTTGTTTTATGGATGTTTTCGTAGAAAGACGTCGATGAATTTCAAGAAAATCAGCATGTAAAAAGGTGCAATATGCTATACATTTTGAAACATTTAAAATATCTCTTAGATTTTAGTTCATTGCCTTCACCAATGTCATAAGTATGAAGTGTGAAAAGGAAATTAAGATACATACAATATATTTTTCAGTAGCGCGTTTTGCGTATTGGGCCAAATTTCACAAAATTTTTCCACAAAATCCCCCATTTACCGAAATTTCATCAATGAATGAAATATTTTTTACATTTTTTCACAGTTTCTAATCCTAATCTTCATAGAAATAAGTTAAAAAAAATAATTAAATAGCTTATTTGGAAAAAAATGCTCCGTACGTAGTCAGGCACCTTAAACTGGAATTCTAAAACCAGAGTTCTAGGATGGTATCTCAAGTAAACATTTTTCAGCTTCGTATCCGAATTCATGCATGCATTTCAAAATAATATTAATCTTAATGTTAATGATAATCCTGTTAATTTATCACGTATGTCTGTAAAAAATATTTGATGAACAGAAAATGTATACTCGATAGTTGCTAGCAGCACTCAAAAGAACTCTCCGAAACTGTAACTGAACAGACGAGTTTTAATGTCGGAAAGCTCCGAAATTTCACAAATTTCATGTATCATTGTGAATTTTGGTTGTAGAAGAATGCAGTTTTTAGTGTTTTGATTTTTAGATTAAGGAGAATTGTTTTGTAAACATAAATAATATGTACCAGAAATCATATAAAATGTTAAAATGTGAATTTTTTGGGGGTATTAGTGACAGGACTATTTAACTGTTTTCTGTTCCTGGTTTATTTTTATATCAATTTCAAAAGTATAGTATTAGAATCTTTGAATATTAAAATGAGTTAAATATATCATTCAACTATTTTCATATACACATCTGTTAGTGATTATATCTGAATGTTTTATATATGTAAATAAAATAGTTTACTCCATTAATACCTAACTACGTATATTTTGCATTAGATGTCGAAGCCACATCAAAGAGAAATGTATTTTTCTGAAAATAATCACATTTCTCTAATTTTAAAGTATCATTAATTTTCATATTAAATTATTTGTAATAATTATCATTTTTTTTATTTTGTTCCTACTCTGGATCTTATTTTGTTAATTATTTAAAAAGCATATGATATAGATTCTTAACAATTGTTATCTTATCAGTATTCCAGATATTGCGAATTTTTATTAATTTTCTTTAATGAATCATAAAATAAATAATTTTTTATATTACTTGAAAATACTGTTATTTATTTTTATGATGTACTTAACATTTCAATGTTATAATAGTTATTATGAATAATCTTATATCTAAAAATATTTATTTATTGATTTTTTTAATTACATTATTTCTAATTGCATTTATAATATAATCATTCCCGATCCACCCAATTATTTAAATTATTTGCAGACGGCCTCTCAAATAACATGATCGGAAAAAAATATATTCCACTAATGAAATATCATTCTTTTTTAAGAACAATTAGATAGAATTTGACTAAATCCAAAAATGTAAATATTTTTTTTTGTTAAATAGTATTGTTGTGAGCTCGGGGTTCGAAAGGACTGATGCCAATATATAAGAATAATCAAAAGGCTTTATTCACTATAAACAGTGCAATACGAACACCAATATCTTCTGAAAATTACAAGATATTCAGTAATCTTCAAATCCAATAAAAGCACAGCAAAATTTCACACAGAAACAATGCGTTCAATACGACGTATCAACGACAAAATCGATCCGAGAAACACAGTTCTCAATGCAAAGACTCACGTATGAATTCAATCGCAGTTGACAGACAACTAACTAACTGAACTGGTGGAGGTCCCTTATATAGACTTCAGAGATCTTTCCAGATTATTCTCGGGCTTTCTAATGCTAGAAATTACCAGAAGGTCCTTCAACTCTCGATAGAGTACTCAAAACGTGAAAGGATCCCAATGTAAATGTATAAGGGGGGGTTGCACAAAAAGTCGCCAAATCCGTCGCCAACTTGGCGACATTTGGCGATATATCGCCAAATTTGGCGACAAAAATAAGTCGCCAAAACCATCGCCAACTTGGCGATAAACCCATTCCTTGGCGATTTTCCAATAGAACTCATTATAAAAACCGATGCTGTAATGTTGTTTTCTTTGCAAACCATCTGAGGCCTTTAGCATTGAGTTACATGATGCTCAATAGGAAATACATTAATAATACTGCAATTTTCACAATAATAAAATAAAATAAATTTAAACAAATGGAATATTTACAGATATATACAAAATTCATAACATTGCCCCCCTCTCAAGGACTGCACGTCCCGGGCAGTTCAACCTTTGATCGAAAAGCAAACCCGTTACCAACAAATGCTATACTATTTAAAACACATTCATAATGCTGAATTATACAAACTATACACTTATTTAAAAATAAAATAAAATTAAAGCATAGACATTATTACATACAAGTATTTAAATAATAATAACAATAATAATGATAATGCTAAGCAAAATAAATAATTACATTAATTTATATACAAGACCATGGTCATACTAATTTACATTATTTACATTACACTATTTACAATCAATGAACTAAGTACTATGTGAACTATGTACTATGGCCATAGTATGGAGCTAGCCTATCGTAATGAACGACTCTAGGCTTCGAATTTGGTGACTTTCGGATCCGAATTACGACATCGTTCAGTCTGTTTAGGACTGTATAAGGACCGTCCCAGTGCGATTGCAGTTTGGGAGAAAGTCCTTTACGTCGAGTCGGATTATAAAACCAAACCTTGTCACCTTCTTTGAATTGATGTCCCGTGGCTTTCGTGTCGTACCTGGTCTTCATCTTCTCCGTCTGTATATTGATCCGCTCTCGAGCCAAGTTGTGGACGTCTTCAAATCGTGCCTGGAGATTCTGCACGTATCCCTCTGGCGATGAAGGCGCATCTGGAGGGCGACCAAACAGCAGATCACAAGGTAAACGAAGATCACGACCGAAAAGCATCTGAGACGGGGAATAGCCGGTTGTTTCATGGACGGCGCTGCGATAGGCGAGAAGAAACAAGGGAAGTTTTTGGTCCCAGTCTTGCTGGTTTCTTGAGACTAGAAGTGAGAGATTGTTGAGGATGGTACGATTAAATCTCTCAACCATGCCATCCGACTGCGGATGTAAAGGCGTCGTCCTAGTTTTGTCCATTCCGAGAAGTTGACAGAGACCCTCAATCACAGCAGAGATGAAATTTCTTCCCTGGTCAGAATGCATTTGAAGAGGGACTCCATACCTTGATATCCACTGGTGTACCAAGGCATCCGCAACCGTAGAAGCTTCTTGATCAGGGATGGCATAAACTTCAGGCCATTTTGTGAAATAGTCCATGACAACAAGGAGGTATTTGTTGCCATCAGCACTTCTTGGCAGAGGACCTAGGATGTCAAGGGCGATGCGTTCAAAAGGTGCTCCTACATTGTAGAGATGTAGTCTTCCTCGGCTACGTTTCTTTGGTCCTTTTCGAGCTGCACATGCATCGCAAGATTTGCACCATCGTTCGACGTCAGCTCTCGCTTTTCCCCAGAAGAAGCGCTCTCGGACTCTATGTAATGTTTTCATGACTCCAAAATGGCCACCAGTGGGACTGCCATGTAATTCCTTGAAGACCTCTGGTATTCGGGATCGAGGAAGTACCAACTGCCACCGAGATGTCTTCCCATCTTCCGATTCGAATTTTCGGAACAGGACACCATTCCTGACGTGGAGAGAGTTCCAAAGAGCCCAATATTGCTTCGTCGTAGGACTGTAAGTCGAGATGTCTTTCCAACTGGGCTTCGTGCTAGAAGATTCTAATAACTCCAAGATTGGTTTGATCTCAGAGTCTGCCATTTGATCTTCTCGAATCTTCTCATCACTCCAGGGATCTGGTGGCGTCAATAGTGAAGTCTTCGTCTGGCGTATGACATATTCGGGATTATACTTGCTCTCCGCTCTGGAACAATAGCGACAGCTCTCGGGACACGGTCTTCTTGATAGGGCATCGGCGTTTCCATGCGATGAGCCTTTGCGATGCCTGATGTCAAAGTCGTATTCCTGGAGTCGTTGTATCCATCTGGCTACTTGGCCCTCTGGGTTCTTAAAATTCATCAGCCATGTTAGGGATGCGTGGTCAGTACGAAGGAGAAATTTCCTGCCATAGAGATAGTGATGGAAGTGTTCTATGGCTTTCACTATAGCTAATAACTCCTTACGAGTGACGCAATAATTCCGCTCTGGTTTCGATAAACATTTGCTCCAGTATGCTACGACTCGTTCTTGACCATCTATTTCTTGGGAAAGTACAGCGCCGACACTTTCCTGACTGGCATCCGTGTCCACAATGAATTGTTTGTCGGGGTCTGGATAGGTAAGGACTGGAGAGGATGTGAGAGCTTCTTTCAGCCGCTGGAATGAATTGTCGCATTCTTGTGTCCATAGAAACTTCTCTTTGCTTTCAGTGAGCCTATGCAAGGGTCTTGCGATGTTGGAGAACCCCTGTACAAACTTTCTGTAATAAGTGCATAGTCCCAGAAAGCTTCGCAACTGATGGACATTTTCCGGACGCTTCCAGTTCTTTACTGCGGACACTTTTTCAGGATCTGTTAGAACACCTTCAACTGAAATGATGTGTCCTAGATAATTTACTTCCCGTTGGAAGAACTTGCATTTCAAAGGGTTCAGCTTTAAATTCGCCGCTCTTAGCTTCGTTAACACTTTTCGAATATTTTCTAGATGTTCTTCAAACGTGCGCCCACCAATGATAACGTCGTCTAGGTAGATGAGACAAGCTTCAAAAGTCATTCCTTTTAACACTGTCTCCATGAGGCGCTCGAACGTTGCTGGGGCATTGCAGAGCCCGAACGGCATAACTTTAAATTGCCAAAGTCCTTGTCCAGTAGTAAATGCGGTCTTCTCTTTGTCATGAGGATGGATCTCTACCTGCCAATATCCACTCTTCAAATCCAGTGTGGAAAACCATTTATGTCCTGAAAGAGTATCGAGCGTGTCGTCTATTCTTGGTAGAGGATAGCTGTCCTTCTTCGTGATATCGTTAAGTTTACGATAATCCACACAAAATCTTGTGGAGCCATCTTTCTTACGGACCAACACGATGGGAGAGGCCCACGGACTTGATGACGGTTCGATGATGTCACTATCCTGCATCTCTCGTAAGAGCTTAGAAACCTCTTCTTGTTTTGCAAACGGCAAGCGTCTTGGATGCTGTTTAATCGGTGGATGGTCGGCAGTATCAATTCTATGACGTGTCAGAGAAGTGCGACCTATATCATTCTCGTTTTGTGAAAACACATCCGTAAATTCCTGGAACAGTCTTTCTGCGGCATGTCTCTGCTCAGGAGATAAATTCTCATTTCGTCCAATTTCAGGTGTTAAACTTGTAGGCGGCTCCGACAACGTCAAGCTCGGGTCTTTGCAAACACAGGTGACTGGAGCACAGGTAGCAAGCACTTCACCCTTCTGGATAATTCTAGACTTTTCACTCACATTCGCCATCCTCACGGGTATCACATCTCTCGACAGATCTACCAGCGCTGATGCTATTAGCACTCCTTTTGGACTCTTCTCAGGATATCCAGTCAAGCCATACTGGAAAATTCTTTCGTTTCCAGTTAATCCAGGTATCATCATTTCGGTCCGAGGAGGGATGATAACATCTGCCTTGGCTGTGATCCGTTGAATAGACCCGGACTCATTTCCAAGTTTGAAAATAGTGACATCTTCTTGAGCAGAGCGTAACTCATTATTCTTAAAGTCCAGTGTAAATCCATGCTCTTTTAAAAAGTCCAGTCCGAGTATGAAAGGGTCTGAAATATCGGCCACGTAGACTGTATGGCGATAAGCGGCGTTCCCAAACTTTATTTTCCGTGTCATTCTTCCATGTATATCGATCTTATCTCCGGTCACAGTTTGAAGAATAACACGCGGCCGGGTCCAAAAGAGTTTTTCTTTCAGCCGCTGAGCTAGATCTTTCCGAATGATGGTCACATTGGCTCCTGTATCGATGATCATATTACAGGGCAAATCATTCACACTTCCGACTAGAAAAACTCCGTTCTCGCCGCAACTTCTTGCAGAAATTTCACATACTTGAAAATGGGGCTTCTCAAAATCTGGCAATCTCCGCCCCGCATGATGACCATTAATCAGTTTTCCTGCTCCTCCGTTAGCGGGAGAGATATTACCTTCGGTGCTGGGTCGTCTTGGGCAGTCGATTTGGATATGGCCTTCTCCACCGCATTTCCAGCACTTGATCTGCCTGTAAGGTTTGTTGGCCATTAAGGAGTTCATCTTTCTCATTATGTCATTCATCTGCTGCTGTAAGCGCTCCACAGCTCTATCCGACGTCTCAGGCAGGTTGGCTGCTCGCGCAAAGTGTCGATCTTTCCTAGTAGCTTGCTGGGCTGCCTCGAATTTCAGAGCGTAAACCAAAGCCCCTTTTAAATCACTGAGATCTGCAATCCGGAGGGCTGTCTGGATCTCAGAGTCACGCACACCATCGATAAAATGCTGTAGAGCTAAGCTTTCTCTAATTTCAGTCGGACAGTCAGGATAAGCAAGATGGGAAAGTCTCTCGACATCCGTAGCAAGATCTTGCAGGGATTCAGTGGATTTCTGCTGTCGAGATTTGAGCTGGAGTCTGCTATATTCCTTCATGCATTTCTCGCCAAAGCGTAATTCTAAGGCATTGACGAGCGTTTCAAAATCCAGCGGTTCATTTGCAGGCAAAGTCTGTAGGACATCGGCAGCATCAGCTCGTAGAGAAGCAGCTAACTGGCAAGCCTTTGTCTGGGAATCCCATCCATTGGCGTCCGCTACGATCCCAAATTGTGTCTTAAAAACTGGCCATGAGGATTTTCCGTCATAGGTCGAGAGTTTAATAGAGGCCCGGGGAAGCATAGCTTGATACTTGACATCTTCGGGATAGTTTTCGGCAGTTATCTTTTGTTTCTTCACATTTTCCAACTCCTTTTCTATACTCTCTATCCTTTCTTCAACGGTATTGGCTGTCTTTTGAACTTTTTCCCCTATTTCCAGAAATCTTCCTTCAAATTTGTTTTCCACGCTGTCAATTCTTTCATTTAAAGATGTTATTTTATTATCTATTAATTCTTTCAACTCACCAAGGTTGGTTGACATATCCTTCTTCATTTCTTCCGACATCTCTTTCATTTCAGCCTGGTTTGCGGTCATTTTCTCATCTATCGCTGACATTTCCTTCTTCATTTCTTCCGACATCTCTTTCATTTCAGCCTGGTTTGCGGTCATTTTCTCATCTATCGCTGACATTTCCTTCTTCATTTCTTCCGACATTTCCTTCATCATTTCTTCCGACATTTCCTTCATTTCAGCCTGGTTTGCAGTCATTTTCTCATCCATCGCTGACATTTCCTTCTTCATTTCAGCCTGGTTCGCAGTCATTTTCTCATCCATCTCTCCTAATTTCTCCAATAATTTAGTCAGTTGCGCCTCCATTGCTCTGGTAATCGGCATTCAACCCCACTTCTGATACCAAATGTTGTGAGCTCGGGGTTCGAAAGGACTGATGCCAATATATAAGAATAATCAAAAGGCTTTATTCACTATAAACAGTGCAATACGAACACCAATATCTTCTGAAAATTACAAGATATTCAGTAATCTTCAAATCCAATAAAAGCACAGCAAAATTTCACACAGAAACAATGCGTTCAATACGACGTATCAACAACAAAATCGATCCGAGAAACACAGTTCTCAATGCAAAGACTCTCGTATGAATTCAATCGCAGTTGACAAACAACTAACTAACTGAACTGGTGGAGGTCCCTTATATAGACTTCAGAGATCTTTCCAGATTATTCTCGGGCTTTCTAATGCTAGAAATTACCAGAAGGTCCTTCAACTCTCGATAGAGTACTCAAAACGTGAAAGGATCCCAATGTAAATGTATAAGGGGGGGTTGCACAAAAAGTCGCCAAATCCGTCGCCAACTTGGCGACATTTGGCGATATATCGCCAAATTTGGCGACAAAAATAAGTCGCCAAAACCATCGCCAACTTGGCGATAAACCCATTCCTTGGCGATTTTCCAATAGAACTCATTATAAAAACCGATGCTGTAATGTTGTTTTCTTTGCAAACCATCTGAGGCCTTTAGCATTGAGTTACATGATGCTCAATAGGAAATACATTAATAATACTGCAATTTTCACAATAATAACATAAAATAAATTTAAACAAATGGAATATTTACAGATATATACAAAATTCATAACAGTATTATTTTAATGGCATTTCAGATAGACTTTTTTGTGCGATTAAATTTTGTTTTCATTTTTTTTTCTTCTTTTGATTAGCATAATTTTTTTCCATAGCTTTCACGAATTCAAATGTAGTATGAGAAATATGTATATACATATATATAACCTTTATAATGACGGTGCATTCTAAAAAAGGCATTTATCGAATTGAAGAATATACATATATATATATGTAAGGTGTCGAAATAACATCGACATCGGCTTTTATTCCTTAAATAATGTGTTATTTTAATGGCATCTTAGAAAAGCTTTTTTGTGCTTTTAAATTTTCTTTTAATTATTTTTTTTCTTCTTTTGATTAACATAATTGCTATCGATAGCTTTCATGAATTAAGATGTAGAATAAATTACACTGTTACGTTAAAAGAAGTTACAGAATTTTATGAAATAGATTAAAATTTTCAAGGGATTAAATATGAAGAAATGAAAAATGTAAATTTTTATACGAGCGCGTAAAAAAAAAAAAAAAAAAAAAAATCAAAATGAGTAAAATGTACCCAATACACAGTGTTGGGAGTAATCGATTACTTTTGTAGTGAGATTAATTATCATGAATATAGTAATCGCAATTTCAAGTAATCATGATTACTTTCAATCATGATTACTTCATAATACTTTTAATCATGGCTAATCGTAATCATCAAATTTAATTACAGTAATTCATTAATCGTGGTTATAAAGATTTCAAGAATATGAAATGATAATTTTTAATCTTATAATACGGACTTAGGCCGTATCGAAAAAATCCAAATTTCTTATATCTTTTAGCGGTAGTGCGGAAAAGTTGTGAACTTCCTTTATTAAAATGTGTGCGTAATCTTAAAACTGTGGGTTGATATCTTCTGTCGCCTCAATGGACCGAAAGTTCCAAATATTGGACTAAAAAATGATTAAAATACAAAAATTAATAAATAATCACAGATTTCGCTCATCGGTTTGGGGTAGTACTTACAAGTTACTGTTTTGTAACAACAACAACCATAGAAAATTGTAGAATTATAGGTTAATATCTTCTGTCGCCTCATCGGCATAAATTTTTGAAATTTTGATGCTGTTTGGTAGTTTTCTGCATAACTGTTTACTGCTTGCACAATGCACAATCGAGACAGACAGGGTTTGTCGATCTGTCAAAATAGTGGACCACCCTTATTTTCACGCCGAGAAACAACAACAACAGCCATAAAAAATTTTAAACTTATACATTAATATCTTCTGCAGCTTCATCGACACCAATTTCTGGAAAATGAAGGCAAAATTTTAAATAAATACACGTCACACTTACCTCATTTTAATGCAAAGTTTATTTTTACCTTTCGAACATACAAATGACAAAAGCATTACTGCTTGTAATCATTCTTGGTCTCAAATTTTGACATGTGTTTTCTGGATTCTAGTGTCGCTCTAATAAATCTATCCCTGTTCTGCATCCCAACTGTTTTTTCGGAGGTAGCAGTGACTAGTTTCACAATCCGCTCAACCGCTTGTGTGTGTGAAGAAAATTTAATATATTCCCAGCAATACATTGGCATACTGCCCTGTATCATCTTCAGAAATTCTTGTGAAGTAATCTCTCTGAAAACAGGAGGCGATATCACATAAAAAACTTGCCAGTCAATGAGATCTACATAGTATGTAGCTCCAAAGTTAACAAGAGGAATAACAAATTTGCGAACACAATTTCTGTCCTGGCTAATTTCTCTTGCCTTTATAATCCGCCGAGCTACAAGGGTCCTAATATGGTACCTATCATCAGTTAACATGGCCAAAAGCATGTTTACTTGAGCCGCAAAGTACGCGTTGCAAGAAATAACTGGGTCGATTATGTCACAATACTTTTTTGGCAATTACCGAGATGAGCTGATGAAATGCCACAGGTGTTTAGCACCATCCTTTATGGAAAGACGAATCTTAATTCGGAACCATGAGAGTGCTTAGACTCTTAGAATGAATACAACCAATGTTAGCAACTCATTTGATGGGTCTGGGTCTGATGTAGATATATATATAACCTCAGTATTCGATTGGAAGTTTTTAGCCAGCGGGACAAATTCAACGTTCCCGGTTCCCAGATAGCTAGATCGGAACTACAAACGCCAGAACTAATGGTGGTACAAATGTCTAATAAGTATTTCTGATCTGAACTGAGGGTGGTAGGATAAATGTCTGGAAACTTTCATTCAATACTATTAAAAGCAACAATTGAAAGCTTTTTGCATCCTTTAAGGTTTCGTCCAATGTCTCCGGTGTAAGATGTGGGGCCAGATGACTTGCCGTTTATGGACTCAAACAGGTGTCGTAATGGCAAGTCATTGAAATGAAGTAATCAGATAATCCATTGGACTGGCCTCTGAAGTTTCAATCCAAGCCTGCGAGTTACGTCATTCGACACTCCTGTGTTCACACAGTGCCGTCACACCCGAGAACAATAAGGTTGCTAAAATCATCCAATAAAGCACTTGTTACGTATCCCTAAATGCTATTAGATATATCAAGACTAGATCCTCTTTCAAGTGTAACATGTCCCATATACGCAGAATCAGGGTCCGATACAATACAGCAATGCGCTTCTACAGTTGTTCTTTAGAACTGCTTGTCATCGAGTGTTTCTCATGTTAAGGTTTTGTCATGTCGTTCATCAAAATAAAGACCAGATAGAGAGGAACGATTTTCATTTGATTTTGAGAACCATTTTTTTTAAATTCTCGATTTTTCCCTCCATATTTTATTTTTGTCTGTGACGAGGCTGGTATCTGATTCCGATATTAAACCTAAATCTTGCATAACACGCGATGCAATAGCAGCCGTGGCTCTGTTGGCGACACTATACCTTTTACTGACAAGAACTGTGTTGTCCAGTTTTAAACGCATTTGAACACTCCTTGTGGGCTCCCACATTGTCTTCACTATTTTGGCAGACCGCCAAACCCAGTCTGTCTCGATTGTGCATTGTGCAAGCAGTAAACAGTTATGCAGAAAACTACCAAAATGCGTCAAAATTTCCAAAATTCGATGCCGATGAGGCGACAGAAGATATTAATCTATAATTCTACAATTTTCTATGGTTGTTGCAGTTACAAAATGGTAACTTGTAAGCACTACCTCAAACCAATGAGCGAAATCTGTGATTATTTATTATTTTTTGAATTTTAATCATTTTTAGTCCAATTTTTGGAACTTTAGGCTCACTGAGGCGACAGAAGATATCACCACACAGTTTTAAGATTTCGCACGTTTTTTAATAAAGGGAGTTCACAACTTTTCCGCACTACCGCGGAATTGAACACTCCTTGTGGGCTCCCACATTGTCTTCACTATTTTGGCAGACCGCCAAACCCAGTCTGTCTCGATTGTGCATTGTGCAAGCAGTAAACTACCAAAATGCGTCAAAATTTCCAAAATTCGATGCCGATGAGGCGACAGAAGATATTAATCTATAATTCTACAATTTTCTATGGTTGTTGTAGTTACAAAATGGTAACTTGTAAGCACTACCTCAAACCAATGAGCGAAATCTGTGATTATGTATTATTTTTTGAATTTTAATCATTTTTAGTCCAATTTTTGGAACTTTAGGCCCACTGAGGCGACAGAAGATATCACCCCACAGTTTTAAGATTTCGCACGTTTTTTAATAAAGGGAGTTCACAACTTTTCCGCACTACCGCAAAAAGATCTAAGAAATTTGGATTTTTTCGATACGCCCTACACGGAGGATATGCGCTTCTTTAAAAGTCATTAGTTCGCTCTGTGGTGCCTCGATATCAGAGTGGTGACATACGGTGTATAAAGTTTGATTGATTGAGACGATTCTGGGTAAATAGAATTGCCAAGCATCTTGGCGCGGCTTCCACTATCGCGAAGCTAATGCTTGTTAACTTGTCTCGTATAATCGAACTCGCGAACCATACGAGTATTGCCAATTTCTGGTATATAAAATGGCCAGGTTTACCTTAGTTCGGACAAATTCGTCTGTCTAAGCACAATTTGAGCATCGTACGTTACCAGTCTCATATAAATGCACGCTATGTAACTTTATTCAGCAAACAAATGTCTGTTAAAACAAAATCTGTTTGAATAGCAGGTGAAGTTCGTTGAAAGCTAATGAAATAAAAATTAATCCATTGTAGCCATAAATATTTAATTGAAAATCTCTTTTTTTAATATATTGGAAAATTTTTTGAGGTTTATTTAATAACTGGTGCATCTATTCTCACTCACAAAATTCACTTGCTGTCTCATTGGAGATGCTGTGCTCATGTACTTAATTTATGCGTTTATACTAATGCGAATAGTGTTGTCAGGTTTCTCTCACAGCTGCAAGAGTTGAAAGCTATTCTTAAGGGATTAGCGTATTGTATCTGTATCTATTGTGTACCGTTAGAGTCTGGTTTAAGAAAAATCTTAATCCGGAGAGTAGCGAGTTGGACATAATGAAAGAGGTATTTCCATTGCAATGTGATCTTTGATAGATAAGAAAGATAGTGCACCCTTTTATTTAGGAAGACAGATCAGTCAAGAGGGAGGAACGGTTGTCAAGCGACCCTTGGAAATAAAACAGCAGCCCCGTAGAGAGAGAGCGGGTGCGCTAGGGAATGACCAGAGGTGAAGTTAGTTGGAACGTGGTAGTAAAGGTGTAAGGTCGTTGACAGTTGACGATCTGAGCCACGTGTGTTTAACGGTATCTCTCGAAAGAAAGAGAGAGCGTGTGTGAGATGAATAGAAATCTCAGTGCGGAATGAATTGACGTAGTCTAACGGTACACGTAGATCGTTTTCTGTAATTGTTTTGATTTAGTGTTAAACCGGATAATTTACATCCGAGTTTAAGTGTAAATATTGTTAATAAATTGTTACTTTAACTTTAATTGAAAGAGTTAGGTTTTTCTTGAATATACATCAAGTATCGTGCCCGATATCACGTATTCATATCGGTGGTGGCAGCATATCAAAAGACCGGATTTATTTCGAAGTTGTGTGGACGGAGAAGTGGAATCCGACAATGTTGGCAGCGACGGGATCTGAATCAACGAAGACCAGTGCCAGTTAGCCGTGTTACAGAGAGTTTGTGCCGGATCGCCCAGCGGAAGTGTTCGTGCCCTATCGTCGTAGACTAGTGCCAGATAGCCGTGTTACAGAGAATTTGTGCCGGATCGCCCACCGGAAGTGTTTGTGCTCTATCGTCGTAGACCACCAGTGCCAGTTAGCCGTGTTACAGTCAGTTTATGCCGGATCGTCTAGCGGAAGTGTGTGTGTGCCCTATCTTCGTAGACCAGTGCCAGCTAGCCTTGTTACAGAGTGCCTTGCCGGATCGTCCAGCGGAAGTGTTGGGGCTGTGTGTAGTGTTAGTTCCAGTGTTTGTGTGTAGTGTTTGTGTACACAGTGATTCAAGTTACAGTGATTGTTGCCCGAGAGTGCAAGATTTACCCTGTGGAAAAGTGAGCAGAGAATTGCCCCAGCGAATGAAGTACGAGGTTAAGGTGTTTTGATCATTTTACTCTACTGATATTCTCGAACCTACTTTTTTTTATTGTGTATAATTGATGGTAATTTAAGTTAATGTTGTGGTTAATTTATGATAATTTATGTGCAATTTAATAATTGGTCTAAATCACATGAGATATTAACAACCATTTTACACTATTGTTTTAAGAAAAGGATCTTATATTAATTACTAGAAGTGATTTTCTAATTGTTTTAAACGGATAAGATAAATGATTAAAATTAATGCATTGTGTTAATAGTTGGAAGGAATAATTGAAATTTCTTAAATTTAAATTATTATTAAAGTAATATTTAAATTAAGTGATATTGTTTGCTTTAAGTTTGAAATATTGATAGTAAATGAGGAAAGCAAATTTGTGTAAAATTTAAATTAAAGTGAAATAACCTTCAAGGAAGAACTGAAGGCCCAGAGAAAGAAGAAAAAAGTGCTGTGATTTACTTTTTAATGTGAGAACTAATTTTGAAATTGAAATATTTTATTGAGATTAAATTTAGGAATTTATGTGTATTTCATGCAAATTCTTGTTAGGTGGATATTTTTATGTAGTGATTGGCATCAGTGTTTTATTCAAATTGCAACGTATCAGTATTATTGTGTAAATTGTATTTTATTATTTATGATAAATTTAAAATCTGTATTGCATACTATTCAAATTGAAATTATTGTTACTTGGTTATTGGAAGCAAATTGTGGGGTAACGTTGTTTAAGGAAATTTATCAATTATTATTATTTATTTGAAATATGTTAAATAGTATAATATGTGGAGGTAACTTATGAGGGTAGGATTTGAGGAAATATTAATTTGATATTGTTCTTAAGTGTTATTGTAGGGTGGTAATAATTATCAGTAGAAAGTATGGCTTTCTTACTAAAATTAAAAAGGGTGGATCTTCAGGCGATATGTGAAGAGTTAGGAATTAAGGTCTCGGAAGATGATACCAGGTTTAAGCTTAAGAAAAAGATAGTGGAGAGCGACGAATATGAAGAGGGGGCCGTTATGGAATTATCTAACACTATTGTTACGGAGCGGTTAGAACAAGAAACGTTAGAAAAGGAGGAAAAGTTACAACGAGAAAAGTTAGAAAGGGAGGAAAAGTTACAACGAGAAACTTTAGAAAGGGAGGAAAAGTTACAACGAGAAAAGTTAGATAGAGAAGAAAGGGCTGAAAAATTGAGATTGGAACATGAGTTAGAGTTGGAAAGGATAAAGATTCAAAGTTCGGCTAATAACGCTAATGGGACTAGAGAATCTAATCATGAGAGTAGCCTAGAGAAATTGATTAAAAGTGTTAAAACTTTGTCTATCAAGGTTCCAGAAGGGACTGAGGGATGGAATCTGTTTTTTAGCAGTTTAGAACGAGCATTCCAAACAAAAAATGTACCGGAAACCCAGCAGGCCGAAATTTTACTAAATATGCTAGGGGATAAGGCCGATAATTTGCTAATATACACGACTAGGGAACAAATTGAGAGTTATGAGAAGTTAAAGGAATTAGTTCTAAGGGAACACGAGCCGACACCGAAGGCGTGTTTGGAAAATTTCAAGAAGGCTAGAAGGAATCAAAATGAAACTCATGTATTATTTGTGTCACGTTTAATAGCAACGTGGGAAAATTACTGTAAGATTAGAGGTGCAGATACGTATGAGAAGGTTAATCAGTTAATTGTCACGGATAAGTTGTTAACTACTTTAGATGAGGAAACCGCGACGCATATTGGATTAACTCAGCACAGTAATTGGTTAGAAGTTTTGAAAATTGCTAAGGAATGTGATAATTTCTTTGATGCTAAACAAAAATCTTATGCGGTAACTTATAAGGGCTATAAAGGTAAAGAGAGGTACGTAAATAATGGAGATTCTAGAAGGGAAAAAGATGAAGGAGTTAGTAGTAATTGGAGACAAAATGAGAATAATGAAGTTAGTCCATTTTTGGGTAGAAAACCGGAATATAGGAAACCTAACGATGCGACGCTTATCTGTTTCAAATGTGGTTTACGAGGACATGTACAGCGATTTTGTACAAAAGGAAATAATGAGGGAAGTAATCAAATTAATAACCGACAAGAACCAAAGGCTAGTCTCAATAATGTCTCAGCGCGAGGAATTAAAGAATTACCAAGGGGAGCGAGTATGGCAAGAATCGGAGCAAGAGGGAATTGGAGAGCTAAAGTTAGTGGAGAAAAGTTAAATAATCTCGACAAAGTGGAAGTTAGTGTAAATGGGAAGATAACAAAAGGATTGGTGGATTCTGGTTGCCAAATTAGCGTCGTTCATAAAGATTTAGTACCAGCAGAAAAATTAAGAGGGGCTGGGAGCATCTATTTACAAGGGATATTTGGTAAGGCAGTGAAATCACTATTAATTCAGTTACCTTTAGCTATTCCAAAACGCGGAGAAACTAATGTAATTCATCAGGATGTACTTTGCGCGATAATTGATAATAGTAAGGAACAGGTAATTTTACATCCTGAAGTGGCTAATGAATTGTCAGGGTTAAACCAAGAGAAATCATTAAGACAATCGGTAGAAAGGGAACGTAAGGAAGATAGTATGAATAAAGTGAAGGAAGGGGAAAGGATTAGAGATGATAATAATAACCGTTATGCCGTAGACGCGAGATCGGAAAATTTACAAAGTCAGGAGAAGGAAAAGCCGAGGTAGATAAAGGTAAGATTAATCAAGTTACGGAAAGTAGTTTAAATGTATTTCAGGAATCCCAAATGAGTTGTAAAGATTTAGAGAAAGCTTGGGAATTGGCTGAAAATGAGAAAGGGTCTTACTATGTTGTAAATGGGTTATTGTATCATAAAGAGAAATTAGTAGATGAAACTGTAGCTCAATTAGTATTACCTAAAATTAGAAGGGAGGAAATTCTAAAATTAGCGCATATTTCCTTATATGGAGAACATCACGCAGTTAAGAAAATGTTAGAAAGAATCAAGCATTCATTTTATTGGGAAAATATGGCAGAGGAAGCTAAAACGTTTTTCGAATCATGTGTAGAATGTCGTTTAACGAGGGAAATGAATGGAAGTGATAGGGAGAAAGAGGAAACAGGTCAACCTGCATATATAATTGAGTTAATGGACGGAAGTAAGAAACGGGTGTATCAAAATGAAATGAGGGAATTTATGGCCAAAAATAAAGTAGTCGATATTGTCTTGGATAGTGACAGGGAGTTTGAAGACTGTAGGAAATATCTGGTATTAGACAGAGAACAACCGGAAAATAAAGACAGGAAGGGATTCGAAATAAAAGGGTTAACCAATATTCAAGTTAATGACATAAAATCAATCTTAAGGAAAAATAAGGAATTATTTATGGGTCCTATCCAATTGGTAGAAATGGAGAAAAATCGGATTTGTCTTAAACCGGAGAGGGGTAAGATAAAGCAGAAATGGTACAATGTCTTTATTACGTACAAAGAGGACTTGGACAGGCAAGTGCCTGATTGGCTAGAGGAAAATTTAATTAGGACATCAGAGGGAGAAGTTAGCCATTCAAGCGGGTGCATTGCGGAAAGGGATGTACCAATTAAGTTAACTAGGAAGGACTGGAAGGAAAAATTAGTACCGCCTCCAGTAATATCAGCCTAAGGACTGACATTGAAATGACATAATACTAGTGTAACTTTATTTTTTTTTTGTGTATTTATAATTGTATTTGCACTTTGTGTTTATAACAGTGTATTAGCATATTGTGTAATTTTTTTCTGTAGTTATCACATTAGTATATGGTTCATTAGAGATGTGAGTAGTTAAATTTTCAAACACCTTGAAATATTTATGTAATTGTAGTAATGATGAAACCTATCAAGGAACTGTTGAACTCTTCTCAGACATTACATAGTTTGAGGAAAATTAGCCCCTAAAAGGCATATTTTCCGCTAAGGTGGGGGGTGTCAGGTTTCTCTCACATCTGCAAGAGTTGAAAGCTATTCTTAAGGGATTAGCGTATTGTATCTGTATCTATTGTGTACCGTTAGAGTCTGGTTTAAGAAAAATCTTAATCCGGAGGGTAGCGAGTTGGACATAATTAAAGAGGTATTTTCATTGCAATGTGATCTTTGATAGATAAGAAAGATAGTGCACCCTTTTATTTAGGAAGACAGATCAGTCAAGAGGGAGGAACGGTTGTCAAGCGACCCTTGGAAATAAAACAGCAGTCCCGTAGAGAGAGAGCGGGTGCGCTGGGGAATGACCAGAGGTGAAGTTAGTTGGAACGTGGTAGTGAAGGTGTAAGGTCGTTGAGAGTTGAGGATCTGAGCCACGTGTGTTTAACGGTACCTCGCGAAAGAAAGAGAGAGCGGGTGTGAGATGAATAGAAATCTCAGTGCAGAATGAATTGACGTAGTCTAACGGTACACGTAGAGCGTTTCCTGTAATTGTTTTGATTTAGTGTTAAACCGGATAATTTACATCCGAGTTTAAGTGTAAATATTGTTAATAAATTGTTACTTTAACTTTAATTTAAAGAGTTAGGTTTTTTCTTGAATATACATCAAGTATCGTGCCCGATATCACGTATTCATATCGGTGGTGGCAGCATATCAAACGACCGGATTTATTTCGAAGTTGTGTGGACGGAGAAGTGGAATCCGACAAGTGTTACAAAAGAAAAATGTACTTAATCAAAAATGCATGAACAAGTAATCATAAAGTGTAATAAGTTGGGGAATACTGCCAATCGTCCAAAGTCTGCGGAAATTGTACAAGACGTCATTGAACATACACTTAGTAGACTAGGCAGCATGTATGACTCGCTGAAACAGCTCAAAGCAATCCATGGAAAAAGTACTCAGTTACATGTTGCTTTGGCTTTGAAAGAGGTTCTGCGTGACAATGACTATCATTACATAGATAAATACTTAAAGTGTTCAACGTCAATTGCAGAATTCCTTGATATCCTACGAGGTTGAAAACATATATTTTATAGCTTGCTTAACTTGTTTGCTGCCCCTACTGGGTTTCACCGCGTATCGCAACAACTTACGTCGTCGACACGTGGGTTTAAGGTTGGAGGGTCCACAGGTGGCCGTCCTCTGGCCGACCGAAGCGCTTACGGAGAGACAAATCCGGTCGTGCGCGATAAAAGTCCATCAGAACTTGAGTTCGGTGGTCGCCTACGCGCCGGGCGTCCTCAAGTTCCTGGCGGCACAGCTTTATTTTACATTGTTTGCTGTTTCTATGCAGAAAGTTATAAAATTGACGAAAGAAAATTTTACTTGCTACAAAATATTAGCAAGAACACATCTCGAAATGTTAGAAAAAAAATTTGAGGTTTTTTTCCAGTTTGCTACTCAGGCGGCTACTAATGCAGACATTGCATCTGTCTCATACCCAAGATTTAAAGATAAATGGCTCGCTTGTTTTGAACCAACATATCGGAATAGAATAGGAAGTATTTTTAAGCAAGTATTTGCCAAAGAAGTTCTGAATACGAGCAAGGCTATGCACGAATGCACACGTAACAGAAATGATGAGAGTGTTTTCGAGTTTGAAACAGATACGTTGGAGGCCGACTCAAAACGTATGCATTATTTTCAAAGGTCAAAAGCAGGCATCGCAATATCCCATTATTTAATGGGAAAAGATGAAAGAAGTTCTCTACTACATAGGTATCAAAAAATAAAAAAAGTCTTCATCAAGTACGACACACTTCTTCCATGTTCTGGTCCAGTCGAGAGACTTTCTTCTTTCCTACTATGAAGAATCTGCCATGTAAGTCTCATAAGCTTCCAGATAAAATGTTTGAAAAGAGAATTTATACTCAAATCAAACTCAAACTATAATAAAAGCTAAGTAAACGTTTTCAAGTAATTTTATGTTTATATTATTTTTTGTGATTTTTAGACTAATTCCCAGCTCCTTTTCACCTTCTTTCCTTTTACCAATGTTACGTTTTTAATCCATTTTCTCTTCTCCAAAAAATATATTAGTCATCATCATTTATTCCACACAGAACTCTTGAAAAATCAAGTTGAATATATATCATCATATATTCTAATACGAGCAAATCTTGTGTGTGGTTATATATATATATATATGCAAGTTTTATGTTAAAAACGGCTCTAACGATTTTGACCAAATTTCGTATCCTACCATTTTGGGGCACCAGAAAACCATTGGGCTAGGTTACATGTTCAAGAAAATTCGATTAGTAGATCATTTTGGGTCATTTTGGGTCATGGTCAAGCTAATTGTATCTAAAAAACGGTTCAAACGATTTTGAAGAAATTTTGTATCCGAAAATTTTCGGGCACGAGAAGACTATTGGGCTGGGTCACATGTTCCAGAACTTTCGATTAGTGGGTCATTTTTGGGTCAACGAGGGTCAAATTAATTTTATCTAAAAACGGCTCTAACGATTTTGATTAAATTTTGTATCCTACGAGTTTCGGGCACGATAAAATCATTGGGCTAGATTACATGTCCGAGAAAATTCGATTAGTGGGTCATTTCTGGGCCATTGTGGGGCAAGCTAATTTATCTAAAAAGTGGCTCAGACTATTTACACTAAATTTTGCATCCTATGGTTTTTGGGCACGAGAAGACAGTTGGACTAGGTCACATGTTCGAGAAAATTAAATTAGTGAGTCATTTTGGTCATGGGTCATTATGGGTCATGCTATTTTATCTTAAAAACGGCTCAGACTATTTACACTAAATTTTGCATCCTATGGTTTTCGGGCAAGGGAAGACTGTTGGACTATGTCACATGTTCGAGAAAATTCAATTAGGGAGTCATTTCGGTCGTGGATCATTATGGGTCAAGCTATTTTATCTTAAAAACGGCTTAGACTATTTACACTAAATTTTTCATCCTATGGTTTTCGTGCACGAGAAGACTGTTGGGTTAGGTCACATGTTCGATAAAATTCAATTAGTGGGTCATTTTGGTCATGGGCCATTATGGGTAAAGCTATTTTATTATAAAAACGGCTCAGACTATTTACACTAAATTTTGCATCCTATGGTTTTCGGGCACGAGAAGACTGTTAGACTACGTCACATGTTCGAGAAAATTCAATTAGTGGGTCATTTGGTCATGGGTCATTATGGGTCAAGTTATTTTATCTTAAAAACGGTTCAGAGAATTTGAAATAGATTTAGCATTCTACAGATTTAAATAACGAGAAGACTATTAGGCTAGGTCAGATGTTCGAGAAATTTTGATTAGTGGGTCATTTTGGTCATGGGTCATTATGGGTCAAGCTATTTTATCTTAAAAACGGCTCAGACTATTTACACTAAATTTTGCATCCTATGGTTTTGGGGCACGAGAAGACAGTTGGGCTAGGTCACATGTTCGAGAAAATTAAATTAGTGAGTCATTTTGGTCGTGGGTCATTATGGGTCAAACTATTTTATCTTAAAAACGGCTCAGACTATTTACACTAAATTTTGCATCCTATGGTTTTCGAGCAAGAGAAGACTGTTGGACTATGTCACATGTTCGAGAAAATTCAATTAGGGAGTCATTTTGGTCATGGGTCATTATGGGTCAAGCTATTTAATTTTAAAAACGGTTTAGACTATTTACACTAAATTTTGCACCATATGGTTTTCATGCACGAGAAGACTGTTGGTCTAGGTCACATGTTCGAGAAAATTCAATTAGTGGGTCATTTTGGTCATGGGTCATTATGGGTCAAGCTATTTTATCTTAAAAACGGCTCAGACTATTTACACTAAATTTTGCATCCTATGGTTTTGGGGCACGAGAAGACAGTTGGGCTAGGTCACATGTTCGAGAAAATTAAATTAGTGGGTCATTTTGGTCATGGGTCATTATGGGTCAAGTTATTTTATCTTAAAAACGGTTCAGAGGATTTGAAATAGATTTAGCATTCTACAGATTTAAACAACGAGAAGACTATTAGGCTAGGTCAGATGTTCGAGAAATTTTGATTAGTGAGTCATTTTGGTCATGGGTCATTATGAGTCAAGCTATTTTATCTTAAAAACGGCTTAGACTATTTACACTAAATTTTGCATTCTATGGTTTTCGGGCACGAGAAGACTGTTTGGCTAAGTCACACGTTCAAGAAAATCCAATTAGTGGGTCATTGTGGTCATGGGTCATGATATTTGAACTCAAATTTAATTTTGACCGAGCGTAGCTCGGTCTTCCCTGCTCGCATACATATATGTAGGAATTGAATCTGTTTGGGAATTGAATCTGTTAAAACCGCCCACCTAAGAATTCTAAGTAGATCGATTAAGTATAGCAATACATAATACATATCCTGCAGTTCTTGGACAAGTGTATAAAAAATATATTTTTCTTGAAAAAAGTGATAGGAATAGAATAAGAATGTACTCGACAATGGCATCTCTGCATGGACACATGCATTTCAACGATAAATCACAAATATATTGCCGTAAAAGCTTCTTTCTGAAAATTAAATTTCACGAATCGGAGGAAAGTAAAATTATTTCTAAAAATATCCTTTAAAGTAATATTTATTGCCACTAAAAGGCAAAATCATTCATCATTCTTAAAGATTATTCATGAGAAGCACAGAGTGTTATAAAATGATGGATTATCACACAAGAAATAATTACGTATATGTGGATGTTTTACTGCATTTTAAAATTAAAAAAGTAATGGAATGTATTTAATTTTTTCTTATCGGCCTGATTTCATACAATAAAACTGAATTTAACTTGCGTTATTTTTTAAAAAACACAGAAGAAAAAAAAATAAAAAGTTGAACATGCATATTTTTATTTAGGGGAGATAAAATTGATATTTTAGTCCTATATCAGTATCGAAACAACAAATACTGAAATTTCCAAGAAGTGAAATACAAATATTACATTATATTCTTTTAAAATACTTTTTTTTGTCTAAAGCATCTGAGACTAATTTACAATTGAGCATTTATAAAAACGAGTAAACCTTACATACGCATTGCTATTAACGCAAAATCTCTAAATTAAAGAATAATTCAAATGCAGAGCGATTGTACATTATAAATGTTGCATATGCCGAATGTTTCACTAGGTAGTACACTGACTTAGTAAGGTCATTGAACTTTAATATCACAATTTCCTAATAGTAATATTCGCCTTATTTGATTGCGGATTTTTTTTCATTATGCAAGGCAAATCTTGCTATTTGGAGAAAATTGCTTGGACTTAAAGTACGATCTACTGCATGAAACTCCCTGTAATACGCTATATGTTTTATTAAAATGAAAAAGATATTCCTCTGTTCCAATTTAAAACTGTTCGTGTTCATCTGCTATTTTTTATGTATTTAAAACAGAGTAATCATTAAAAAAATTTATTTTTAAATGTTCGGAAACTCTAATGCAGGATTTAATTTATATTAATTTTAAATATTGGAATGCCTATCTATAATTTTCAGAAAAACGCCTATTTCTAGTAGTTATCACTTTTAGCTAACTATACCAATGTACGACTGTATAGTCAAAAATAATATTAAACAAAATATATGTCTGCCTTTTCCGAAATAGGCTCAGAAACGTCTAGATAATAAACATTAAACTTATCATGGTCAAATATAAAATGTTTCTGGCTACAATATGCAGTTTGAATTATTCTGTTACCTAAAGCCTTTTTTTGAGAAAACAGAGAAAAACGGAAGATTAATGAATGAAATCTTTCAATGCAAAAAACTACGATAATTAAAACATTTTAAGGAATCTGGCGGCAATTGGCAAATCTAATTAAAATTTATAACCAGTAATAATTACATTATTAGCATTTTTTAAAATTGTTATTGAAAAACTGCATTTTTAAGTATTTTCTGAAATATTCTTGTTAAACACAAATGAAACGTGTATTCATATCCAGCTAATACACTTTTAAAAATCTGGAGCAAATTGTCCAGTCATTTGACCGTTTTTATAAAAAATGGTTACATAACCATAATTTAATTCTATTCTGACCATAATAATGCCCATATTATGGTCAGAATAGAGTTAAATCACGGTTATGTAACCGTTTTCTATAAAAACGGTTGAATGGACTGTTTGTTGCAAATTTTTAACAGCGTATAATATAAAAGTTACCACTATACAATATGCTTAATACTTACAATGTCACATCTATATAATTTTTGTACAATTTATTTAGCAGATAATTGTATTTCCTTAGTATATAAATAAGCAAATGATTTTTGAGCTATTTGTATATAGCTCAAAAATATGCATATACCTAGAGAAAAGGGAGCTTATATATATGTATACCTATATTTGTCTGTCTGTCTGTCTGTCTATCTATCTATCTATCTACACACACACACACACACACACACACACACATATATATATATATACATATTGGGGGGTGGGTTGAGTGTTGTGTGCTTAAAACTAGTTTAACCCAGCTGTGCATGACGCAAACCATGTCGCTTTCAATTAGTTTTCATTTTGTTTGAATTTAAAATTTTTGTTATGTTGAGGTTAAGTTAATAGCTCATTATGTTGTGATAATGTAGTTATTAGGTATTACTTTTCTCTGTCGATTCTTACATATTTGATAAAGTATTAAAATTATATATATATATATATATATATATATATATGTATATATAACTTTAAATTTCTTCAGATATGTTTCGCAAAATATTTTCTAAAAATGTTTTAAAATTGCTTTGTACAGATATCAATGAAATTCTATTAGTGTTCTGCATAAATACGATAAAATGAAATAAAACAAATCCATAAGAAGAAGCTATTATACAGCATTACCTCAGGAAAATGAATAATTTTATGGTAATTTCTCATTAATTATGCTTAAGGAAGTTATTGATGAACCATTATTTTTAATAGAGGAGAATTAATTTATAACTCTTTTTAATAGTTTTAGAAATAACACAAATTCTTTTTAACGTATAACGCTGAATATCCATGTATAGTAATTATTATGCGGAAAGGAAAATATGTTTTCTTGAAAGCCTAATATATACAGGGTGCCCGAAAAGTCTAGAAACGGTCAAATAACTTGAGAAATATACATCGGATAGATAAACGACAAAATACGTGTTTAATATTTTTGAAAAATCTATTTAGGGATATGAAAGTCCCCCCCAACTATTTCAATAGGGGGGAAACCTTGAAATCTTAAATGACCAGCACCATTTTTTATTGCAGATTCGGATTCGACGGGGAAAAAATACGTAACTTTTGTACTGAACATTTTCTTCGAAACACTGTAGATTGCGCTGTAATCGAGTGCAATGCTGTGAGAATTACCATTGCAATGTCTAGAAACGCTCCAATTACTCGAGAAATATACATCCGATTGAAAAACGGAAAAATACGTGTTTAATATTTTAGAACAATCTATTTAGGGTAAACTATTTCCCCTAGAATCCGAATCTGCAATTAAAAAGGGGGTTTATCATATTTTCAAAATATTTCAAAGTTGCCCCCCTTTCCCCCCAGGGGTGTGGAGTTGGGGGGGGGGACTGTGATATCCCTAAATACATTTTTCAAACCTATTGAACATGCATTTTTCCGTTTTTCAATATTGTATATATTACTCGAGTTATTCGAGCGTTTCCAGACATTGCAATAGTAACGATTCTCACAGCGTTGCACTCGATTACAGCGCCATCTACAATGTTTCGAAGGAAAAGTTCAATACAAAAGTTACGTATTTTTTCCCGTAGAAACCGAATCTGCAATTAAAAAGGGGGTTTATCATTTAAGATTTCAAAGTTACCCCCCCTTTCCCCCCAGGGGGTTGGAGTTGGGAGGGGGGACTTTGATATCCCTAAATAGATTTTTCAAAACTATTGAACATGCATTTTTCCGTTTTTCAATACGATGTATATTTCTCGAGTTATTTGACCGTTTAAAGACTTTTCGGACACCCTGTATATATAATATATGATGTCAGCTTAATAATTTATTTGATTTTTAAAGTTTGAAAATCTTTCATAGAGATAAGTAATTTTAACACTTCTTAAATATGTAAAGGCAGTTTAACTAAAATTAAGGAAATACCGTTAAAATACAATAATTGAAGATTAAATGGAAATCACACTATTTTTTTTCATGTTAATATTTCTAATTATGAGAAAAGGTAAAAGAATTTATTTAGGATACAGAATTTACTGTGGATATTTATTAAAATGTTTGGACAGATTGGACAAATACGTTTAGAAATTAAGCACTATGTTTAGTTATCTATTATTTTAAGATATACAAGATTAAAAAAAATAAAGAAAAAAAAAACATATGCATTTTTTAATGTGCAAAAATCAAAATATTAAACTTTGTTAAATAAATATTTCTATTTTTGGTAATTGTCCTGATAAATTATTCTTGTTTCTGAGAATCCTGTTTACATGACAATATAGCATCTCTTCTTTGTAAAGATTTGTTGTAACATGATAAGAAAAAATGGAAATTTTTGCTATACTTTATATTCATGTTTTAATTTAGCTATATTGATAAGAAACGCTTTATTATTTATATATTTACAAAAAAGAAATTCTAAATTAAGAAATGCACTCATGCCATTTTAAAATTTACATTAAATGTTTATGGACAGATAAACAACAGATAAAAAACAAAGATAAATACGCTTTTTTCGCGCACATTAATGGATACATGCTGCGCACAATGTTCCATATACAGGGTGGCCATAATTAAACTGCAAGTGTTCAAGGGGTGCTGGAGAGAAAACTACCGGGAATATTCCAGTGAAATTTGGTATCTACACGTTTCTGAACATGCGCAAGTCAAATATGCAAAAAAAAAAAAAAATCGCCATTTTCACCCGATAGATGGCGCTATACCGTGTTTCAATGCTTATCGACGGCATATATGCAAATTTTAAGCCCATCGAACAGCATAAAAACATCAATACATTGAGTAAAGGCCAGTCATGACTCTGAATAAGCAGGAACGTGCATTGTTAGTGAAGATATTCTATCAGAATAGTAGCAATTATTCAGCTACTCTGAAAGAATACCGGCTTATGAAACGATTAAAAAGAGGTCCAATGAGTGTCAATGGATTGAAAAATATGATTTTAGAATTTGAAGAATCAGGAGAATTGGGCGTTATTCCAGGCACAAGAGGGTGACGTCCCGTAAACCTGGAAAGAGTGCAACAAACTAATTTTTGTTACATGATACTATAAAAATTTAATTACTGAAGAGAATTGTATGGAATTTTGATAGACTGTAAATGATATTTTATATTGTTTATATGCCTCTTAGATTGTCATTATGCTCTGTCTATCGATTTTGGAGGTTGTATATGGGTTTAAATACGGTATAGCGCCATCTATCGGGTGAAAATGGCGATTTTTTTTTTTTTTTTTGCATATTTGACTTGCGCATGTTCTGAAACGTGTAGATACCAAATTTCACTGGAATATACCCGGTAGTTTTCTCTCCAGCACTCCTTGAACACTTTCAGTTTAATTATGGCCACCCTGTACATTAATTTATTGTTTTCGTTTTTAATGAAATACTAGGGCATCGAACCCAGGATTCCCGGGATAGAGAAAATATGTAAAAACAATTTTTTTTTTTTTTTTTTTGGAAAATTTGAATATATTTTTTACATGCAATACTTTTTTTAGATTGCTCGCCAACAACACCAAAGAGCATTTTTATATGAAATATGTCAATTATATGTTCAAATAAAATTTTGAAATTTAATGAAACTGGTAATTTCGTATTGGCGTCTAGCTATAAGTTAATAGCCGAAGAAATTGCTAAAAATTCCGTTATCTACAGCAGTTTTGAGCGCTTATTTCAATTACATGTCTGTTAAATCTGTGTTTTATTTATACTTTTTACTTACCCATCATACGTAGTATAGGGTAAGTCTTGTAATCGTTTTGGAAATCGAAAAAATTTTTTTGACGGATTTACACGTTTCAGACACTGGAGATTCCAAAAAACATATTTTTAGAAAAAAAAAAATTTGCCGTCCGTCTGTGTGTGTGTGTGTGTCTGTGTGTGTGTGTGTCTGTGTGTGTGTGTGTCTGTGTGTGTGTCTGTGTGTCTGTAAACGCTCTATCTCCCGAAAAAATTGTGATAGAGACTTGCAATTTGGTATGTACTTAGTACGTAATAATGGGAAGAAGCCTATTTCATTTCAATAACCTCGATTAACCGGAACTAATTTTTTCGGACTCTCGAAATATTCGTTCTGATAAAAGGTATATAAAAATTTTCGAAATTGTTACTTTTAAGAAATGAATATTAAAGACAATAAAAAAACATAAATTTTGCATAAAGCATGAAGTCGATCGGATAATGAGTTGCCGAGATATTTGTAATCCTATTTTCCACACTCTTCGATTTTTCATGACCCTGTATTTCACCCAAATTTCACTTCAAAGATATATTTTAATTGGAAATTTGAATCTTAATCAGATGCAATAAACCGCTAGTTAATAGGATTATTATTTTTGGAGTTATAAGGAAAAACCTCTTTCAAGCAATTCAGTAATCGAGCCTATAAAGTTATGACGTCATCAAGCCACGATTTTATTTGAATTGCTATGCATTTTATAAGTAGTTTACACATTTTTGTTTTAATATTTTACATTATGCATATCCATGATGGGTAAGTATTACGGTGGCCCCCAACGACTAGTTTAATTATGCCTTAATGAAGTTTTAATTTCGTATTGTATATTAACTGAAAACAAATGCTGAATTTTTTATATTGTTTAAACTGCAAACGGATTAATATTATGTAATCGGCTGCAAGCGATAGAGATAGATTTTGTTTAAAAATCATGCTTGAAATTTAATTTAATAAATCAGTCAATTAAGATACAGTTTTCAAACAAATTGCATCTGAAAGTAGATTTTTTCCCTATATAACGGTGTAAAAATTAAAAAAAAATGTGCGATGTTTAGAAATTAAAAAAAAATTGCAGTAGGAAAATCGCAAAACCGAAATTTCATCATGAAGTGTTGCCATTCGCAAAATGACGTCAGGGTTACGCACGGACACGTTTGTCCTTTATAATATAGATAGTACATTTAACTAAGGGAAAAACATCCATATTATTATATATTATTAAATATTATTACATATTATTAGATATATTATATTAAATATGTTAGAAAATATAGACCTTTATATACCTTTATAAATTTTTATTGATATTATTAGAAATTATACAATAAATACTAGATTATGTAGATTTTTAGATACTGAATATTATAGACTATTATTATAGATATTATTAGATATATTACTCTACATACTTTAGATTTCAAAGATTTTAGATATAGATTATTACACATTATTACTCTAGATTATTATTCTAGATTATTATTCTAGAAATTACTATAAATAGTATTAACTTATTTTTAATTAATATGTATTAATTTTATTATCATTCATAATTAAATACAAATACACATTCTCATACCACATTCCTTATGTTTTGAAATATGTTTAAGTTCTGTTGAATAAATCCGAAAATTTATTTTGCAGAAAAAAATAAATAATACAATATAAATAAACAATAATAATTATCTTATGTAGTTTATTTTAGAGTACGGCGCAAATTGTATTGTTTGTAAGAATAATTGTTTAAATGATTTAACCCCTTAATAGTTGCGCCCGATAAGCGTAGGCTACTTTTTTAAAATTCAGATTGCTTGATTGCCACCAATTTTTTTAAGTAGAAAATATTCGGATTACTTAATGGCAGATAAAAATAATGTGAGCATAAAGCCAATTACACTATTTTAAAAAACTGGTGGGAATCAAACAATCTGAATTTTAAAAAAAAAGTAACCTACACTGCCCGTGAATGTATCGGGCGCGGCGATTAAGGGGTAATTAATTTCTACTAAAATTACCGAAAGCACCGATATGAGTATTACATTAAAATATTAAAATGTTATTTATCCAAATATGATACAGTTACAGCTATATTATTTCATGGAAAATGCTTTTAATTAATTGAAAGAAAAGCACTAAAAATATTTAATTTTTTTTTTCAAATAAAAACTCTAAAAAAATATTTATTTATTTAAATAAAAAATAAATCCCTAATACAATTCTTAAGAAACTGAAGTATCAATCTTTTAAAAAAAAATTTCCTGAAAATAGTTGCGATTTTTTCAATGTTTAAATTTGATGTAAAAAGCTACATTGTTATAGCTGTCAAATAAATACAAACGGGTTTCATTAGAGTAAATGGAACGGAAAATTGTCTTGAAAGAACTCTAAGTGACTGCAGTGGACGGATGAAATTTCTTAAGCTTATATAAGTACTTATATATGTATTTATTATTTCCTTTGCTTAAAATAGAAACGTTTGAGGTTGAACAACAAATAAATGTTTATATGTTTACATACATATAATTTTAAACAATAATATTTTTATTTATTTTACGAAGGAAATGTAACTAATTACCTTCAAAATATTTTCAAAATGTTATTTTAACATATACGTACAGTCGAGGAAAAAAAAAAACGGAACACCCCCCACTAACTCTGCAACAAATTATAGTAGAAGGACGTGACTGGTACCAAACGATTGGAAATAAAGTCTACTTTTAAGTGATGTATCTAAAATTTTCTTAAGGGGCCATCTACATATTAAAACGAGCCTAAACTTTAATTTTTTCAATGGCAACACCCACTTTTGACATGATACTTTAAATCTTCGGTTCAAACTATGCCTAGATACAAAATTTTAAGTCATTTGGATGATAAGTTTTTGAGTTATAAACATTCAAATTTTAGAGCTTCTAATGTTAAATTACATTTTCATATTTTTATTAATATCTCCTGAAATTATAATCCTAATGTGCTAACGTTTTGTTTGGTTATAAAACTCAAAAACCCAAACATAACTACGTCAAATTTGTAATTTTTAAAATTTTATAATATGAAATATGAATTATGAAATTAATATTCGAAAAAATTATGAATTGCAACCTACAATTTTTTTGATGGATTTATATTTATTATGTCCTGCTTTATGTGTATTCAAAATCTCAATTTTTTTTTCCAAGTAGTTTTCAAATTATGCTTAAAAAACTACAAAATGCTGCTTTAAGGGGCCGTCTATGATGTGCATTAAAGCATAGTTTGAACAGGGATGGGAGCGCTCCGAGTCGAAATCCCGATTGACACCACTAAATTTTAATAGTATTTGTTACCTTATTCAAGGACAAAATTTCCGAAATTCTTTACGTTGGAGAATACTATTAAAATTTAGTGGTAAGAATCGATATTCAGATCGGAGAGCTCTCATTCCTCTTTGAGAAAATATTATACTCATAGGCTGGGATTATAGTGACTTGATAAACTTAGAGATTAAGTCTGTCTTACACTATAAACAATGCGTAAACCGTATTTCAATGCTTCGTGATCTTACGTTAAACAACTCTGACAACGACCTGCGATTGTAGTAAGATATAAGATAGCGAGGCACCAGAACCCCAGCCTTTATTAGTATATATATATATATATATATATATATTTCTTTTACTTTTTCAATGTCTGCTTTAAAATTTTTCATTAAAATTACGTAAAACGTATTTTCATGAGATATATGTTTTCATTTATGGAAAATAGTTTCGCTTTTATTTTTAAATTAATAAAGCTCATTTTTGAAAAATATGATCAGTTCTACCTTAGAAAAAATTTAATCATTTTTGTTACTTTTAAATGGATTTATAGCTTCTTTTCCAGTCTAATAAAGCTATATTGTTTTTTCTGCAGTATATATGTTTGAAGTGAAGTTTATTATAAATGCATATGTGTAGAGTATTTGCTGAAACAAAATGGCCCCACAATTAACTGAAGCAACGAAAGGCCAAATGATTGGCATGTGGCAAGCTGGAAGAAGTTTTCGTTATATAGCTGGGCATTTTCAAGTGTCTCTTCAAACTGTTTCAACATGGATTAATAGGTAAGGTTTATATTGGTAGTTTATTGCGAAGAAAAAATTACAATATTTCTTCTATAACTTTCGTATTTAAATCTATTCGATTAAACAGGCTAATTGAAAAAAAATTACAAGTTATTTTTATGGTTTTCTGATAGGCAAGATTATTTCCCAATCGCTAGCAGTGTGCAAAAAAATCTAATAATAATAATAATAATAATAAATAATAAATGTCATAAGGCAAGTTTTCTTGCCAGGAGGCATTAATGAGTTAATTGTAAAATTTCAAATGAACTACCAGAATAGGTTTAATCATAGAATTATTACCCCTATTCCGAAGGAGAATAACGGATGTAAAGTTATTCAGATGTCTTTATAACATATATTTAGTTTTAGGTCTTCAAATAAATCGGAATGTAATTTCTGCGAACATATCTCAAAACAAGACACCCCCCCCCTCTCGCTACTAAACAAAAAGCAATGTCTGGATTTATTTTCAGACTAAAAAACAATTTATCTGCGTTTTTTTTTTTTTTGTTATTTTTACTTTGTTTCATTACGCTGCTTTATACTATTTTTTTTAATTCTAAATTTTGTATCTGTCAATATTATTCACGTTTCTGCCAATAAACTAAAGAAAAGGCGAGTTAAATAGATGAAAAATCTGAGAAAAAGCATTATAAAAGCACCTGTAAAATTCCAATAACATTTACATATTCTAAGACTATTTTAATTACAAATAATCTTATGGTTTTTTTAATCCCTTCGTGACGAGAGTCTATTACAGAATTTTTAATAATTTACCACCGGTTTTTCAAAACAGAAATTTTCGTCTAATTGAATTGTGGAAATGCTAAGATATAGTAAGGCATAGCTTGCAATAAAAAATAACTGGTGGGAAAAATCGAGGTTTCTGAGCATCTTATGCGTCACGCATACGTGTCGCTCGTCCCCAAGGGGTTAAAATCGGATAATTCAACACTTGTAAACATTATCTTAAAGCATATAACAATAACCGAAACTTATTAAGTGAGTAAAATGGTCATATCGGTAAAACATAATACATTAAAAGGTGACATTCTGCAGCATTTCAACAATCGAGTACCGAACTTAAATTTGGATACAGCCCCTTAAATATGCTCATTATAAAGTAATTAATTTCTCAGAAACTAATCGTAGGAATTTAATGAAATTTGGTATCTAGGCATAGTTTGAACTGCAGATTTCAAATATGTTGTCAAATGTGGGTCTTGCTATTGAAAAAAACAAAGTTTGGGTGTGTTTTTATATGTATATGGCCCCCTAATCAAATTTTATATACATCACTTAAAAGTAGACTTTATTTCGAATCGTTTGGTACCAGTCACTTTCTTCTACTGTAATTTGTTGCAGAGTTAGTGGGGGGTGTTCCGTTTTTTTTTTCCACGACTGTACATCAAATATCTATACCTGTCAATATTTTAAAAAAAGAATCAGGCAAGCATTAAACATTGATATATATATATGTGTGTGTGTGTGTATGTGTGTGTATATATATATATATATATATATATATATATGTGTGTGTGTGTGTGTGTGTGTGTGTATATATATATGTAGGAAGTTTTAGTTATAATGCCACAGTTACTTAAATATTTACTTGTGTTAGAACTATAAATGAATATAGCTCTTCAATACACGGTTTAGACGGTCTGTATTACTCACTTAATCAAATTATTAGATAATGCAACTATTAAACTTTATAATATTTTTACTGGGGAAGTGGCTGGCCGCTTCGCGAACTGGCCGATTTCGGGCTTTGGCCGTAAGATATACAATAGTAAATTCATATTTTTAATACTTGGAACTTTTTCCAGAGAAAAATTCTCACGCCTTGCATTCATAATATTCAAATTTTAATTGTTTAATAGGCGCATAGCCAGCATAGTGAAAAAGTACCGAAGCCGGGACTCGAACTCGGGTCATCAGATTAGCGCACTGACGTTCTACAAACTGAACCACTTTGTAAGTACAATGCTAAATTTCCAAGGACAGTTGTATCACTATTTCTGATCAGAAATCCTTCCTTATATTTTTTATGGAGATTAAGACATTTTTTGAGATTACGATTCCGTTCTTTTAAAATTAATATAGTTTATTTTTCTAAATATTTGTTGAAAATTTTTGTACATAGGACGTAGGCATAATATAAAAATATAAGATATTTTCTGTATCTGAAAATAAATTGTCAGTAAATTTTGACAATAATACTGGCTGTTCTTAAATTAATAAAACGATCAAGAAAATTAATCTTTAAGATACGTCTTTTCATTTAACAGTAAATGTAATAACTTTCATTGTACGTACAATGTTAAAATTTTCAAGGAGTGTTGTATCACTATTCCTTATCAGAAATCCTTGCATAATATTTTTCTCTGAAGATTAAGACATTTCTTGAGATATACGATTCCGTTCTTTTAAAATTAATATAGTTTATTTTTTCTAAATATTTGTTTAAAATTTTTGCATATAGGACGTAAAGCATAATATAAAAATATAAGATATATTTGAAAATAAATCTGTATCTGAAAATAAATTGTCAGTATACCGGCTATTCTTTATTTAATAAAACGATCAAGAAAATTAATTTTTAAAATATTTTCATTTAACAGTAAATGTAATAACTTTCACTGTGCGTACAGTGTTAGAATTTCCAAGAAGTATTGTATTACTATTTCTGATAAAGAAATCCTTGCCTAATATTTGTTTCTTGAGATTAAGAAATGTTTCTGTGATTAATTATACCGATTATAACGTTTTTGTGAAATTAAATAAGGCAAAAAATTATGTAAGAAATTTGGGATAGAAATGTAAGAACCCTTATTATAGTGTAGAAATTGTATTTAAAAAATGTATCTTATCAGAAATATACTTTTCATAGTTTACAAATAATATTTATTTTCATATAATTCGGATTCCATGCTTGTAGTATAATAAACTATAAATGTTCACTAAAACATTGTTTTTGAAAATAAATCAAATCACGCCATTATAATGTTTTGCATACATATTAAATACTCAGATTATTTTAAACACATAAAACATTGTTTTGTTTTTAAAGCGTTGAAAAATTCAATTTTATGATTATATTTTTTATATAGAACTATGAAATCTATTTAAAATAAGAAATGAAAAAAATAACTATTTACTAAATGTACATGCTTATAAAAGGAATAGGTAAATAATTTATAAAGATGGTTACTTTTAGTCACACATTTGTGTATTTTGAGTGAATTTTCACAATTTAAAAGTGTTGCGACAATGTATTATTCCCATTACATATTATTTAAAAAATTGTTATAACATCAACAGTTGAAATAAATATATTAAATAATAAAGCATACAGCAACTTAAATAACATTCATAAATAAGTTTTAGGCACACTAATAAGATAAATTATTTATTGACATTAATTAAAGTTATTCTTTAACTAAAATATATTCTGGTATTTCATATTCACCGAAGAATTAAAAATCACATTTAAACGTTTTCTCTGGAAAATTCAATGCTCCATTTTTTATTTTTTTACTTATTTTTTAACTCATAAAATTCTGTGCCTTTGAAATCATTTTTATAATTCCTTGGTGATTTAAAATACATGTTCATTGTTTCAAAACGTCATTTAGAAAAGGAAACTTTAACTGAAATGTAAGCAGAAAATAAATACAAGTCTTTAAAATGTGCATGCATGGAAAATCTTGAAAAACGAGTAAATCATTGATGCACATAGTTTTCAGTCTAGCGGCACATCCAAATACTTGAATGCTCTCCTGAGAATTCTGGTGAGGTTTTATTTCGATGTAAAGATTTTTTCAATGAACCGTAAAAAACTGTAAAAAAAACTTTCTTCGAACTTCAAAGAATTAATATGAAATTTATGACAGCGACGTTAAATAATTATAGAAATGATTTTGTTCATAAGTTAAAAAGATTAAATTCTACTGAAAATGAAATATCGTAATATTAAAACATTTTTTTATTATGCTTAAAGTTATAAGGTTTATATTCCCCATGGCATCAAATAAAATTAACGCTATTATAATCATAATATTAAAAAATAACTGCAGCACTATAGCAAGTGTGTCCGCTTTTTTTCGTTTCATGTCGCTTGCCAAAGCTATTTTCGAGTAGTAAACTTCGTCTTATTTAAACGAAAAGTTGTGGTAATTAAATAAGAGAAATTATTTTATCAGTAAATCCTAATCCAAAACCTATATATATATATATATATATCTTAAGTGGAAATATCGCTGAATTTCTAGCTTAACATTTGGAAACCACCGTAGTTTACAGAATGTAGACTGATGAACAGATTAAAGTTGGTGTGAACAGCACTGCCTCCAATATGGCAACCAGTGTGAGAGAAGTCAAACTCATACTAGCAATTATTAAAAATAAAATAACATGTACGTAATCTAAAGCGTTTAAGATGATTCCTCATTTTAATTATGAGTAGGTAATATCGTTAAATTCAAATGAATTCTCAACTCTTATTTAGAATATATTTACGAATTTGACTCACACGAAAATCGGAGAGAATAAAAAAATATCAACTGTCTATATTTCACCTGCTCCCATCTGCTATATATATATATATATATAATTATAATATCTATGAATTTCAAAAAACATATCAAGTTCTATTCTACTTAAATCTATATATATATATATATCTTAAGTGGAAATATGGCTGAATTTCTAGCTTATTATTTCGCAACAACCGTAGTTTACAGAATGTAGACTGATGAACAGATTTAAGTTGGTGTGAGCAGCACTGCCTCCAATATGGCAGCCAGTGTGAGAGAAGTCAAACTCATACTAGCAATTATTAAAAATAAAATAACATGTACGTAATCTAAAGCGTTTAAGATGATTCCTCATTTTAATTATGAGTAGGTAATATCGTTAAATTCAAATGAATTCTCAACTCTTATTTAGAATATATTTACGAATTTGACTCACACGAAAATCGGAGAGAATAAAAAAATATCAACTGTCTATATTTCACCTGCTCCCATCTGCTGCTATCTTGCTCCAGTAAAAAAAAAAAAAAAATATTTTGCAAAAATCTATAATCCGCTAGAACAGCAAATGTTGAACGAAATTTAAACAACGATTGATGATATATATAATCTATCTTCCTATCACACATTGTTTTTTTTAATGAATTTAAGCCGCGCTGTACAATATTATAGGTGCAATGAATTTTAAACTAATTGTGTTTTCAAGATCATTTTTTCATAGTATTTAAATGATTTATGCCCATTGGTAGCACCAACTAAATGCATTTTTAATTGTGTTTTCAATGAAGTTGTCAATTACTTTTTTTACATTAAAAAAATTGTCAATTTCATATGTTAAAATGATTTATGATAGTAGTTATTCTGCCTAGAGTTGAAAAGGCAGTGAGATTGACGTTATTTTAATTTTATTCAAACAAAACTGTTTTAAACTTACACGTTTTATGTTTCCCATTTCTTTTAAATATGAAAGTTAAACACTGTTGTTTGTGTGCAAAAAATTTATTACATTTTTGAAATTTATTCTGCTGGAATCCAAAGATAGAAAACTGTAGTAAACCTGCCAGAAGATGACGTATATTACGAAATATAATGCAACGCAGGGTGAGATTGTATTTTAGCTACCGGAACCCCACATAGCACCAAGCTGAGAAACCCGGAGATACAGAAATAATAAACGAAAATGAATAATCCGGACTGTAGTGAAAAAGTCTCTACATATTTACTTAAAAACATATTTCCACAAATAAAACCAGCATTCACCGTATAGAGTACTACCATTCATTAAAAAACAATCTAATTGTACAACAGCAAACTACCCAACTTATAATGGTACTCTATTCTGCAAGCAGTTCATATCTATTTCCCGCGGCGTGCAAGTCAAGAAAAAGAGGGAGAAAAGTGAATTTTTACCTCGGTTCTTCTTCCTCGGATTGGCAACACAAGCCATAGTAATTTAGGAAGGAACTTCGCTTACGTGTTTGCGGTAGCTCAACAGTTCCATCTTTGAGATGACTGTTCGTAGCTTGCTAGAAAAAAAAATGCATTTAATATATGAAATTTTTATGTAACAAGTTATGATTGAAGTCTACAAAAAAGATATAGAGTCTAAGACTGTATGCAGATCCTTGAGCTCGATGGTTTCATTTAGATTACTTGCAACAAGATCATGATCTACAAGGGTTTCTAAGTTTCGCTGCAATGATGGAAAAATTTGACGATTCTCCTTGCGTTTACCTGAATGATGGAACTGCCATATCTGCGGTATATAGCCCTCTTCTATAAGAAAATCTCCAGATATTCTTCAGATCATTTATTTCTCCAGAATTAAGTGTACATCCTGATCGTCATGTGATTGATGTGTTTTCCGTAAACATTCTCCAGAATAAAGTGAGTGACTTCATCTTCATGAAATATCTTTTTCGCATAAAATAATCAGAATTTTGATAGCTGAAATGTATATTATTTACGAGAATTAAAGTGAATTTTTTGTGTGTGAAATACTTCAAATCCTAAATCTGTGATGTGCATCAAAAACATACTACTGCATGATTAATGCACGTTTAGCGGTGCAAAATGAATATGCTCGTTTTGAAACTTGTGATCAAATCACATGTCTATTAGCAATTTATCAAATCAGTGCTTCTATCCAATCGCCGCCATACAGTCAATTTTCGATAATCATGTGTTCAGTAAATTTCAGGTATTGATTATTATTACAATTTTTATATGTTTTCTCATTACTATTTATATTCATGCTTTTTTGCATTCTTTAATAAATAATACTGAGTTTTCATATTTAATTAATAATCAGTGTTTTCTTTTTTTGATATTTGAATTATTTATTTAGCAAGGTAAATCTCAATAATGCAATTTTCATTCTTATTATTAGTATTATGATTATGGTAGTATATTATACGTATACATAAACTAATTAAGTATAATATTAATTAATTCAAGTTTAGAAACACAACGCTTTATTCTCTCTTGCTGTTAGTTACCAATTGTATTCCTTTTTTCAGTTTCTGAAGTTAATAATAATATATTGATAATTAATAACAAGAACTTCCCCAGTGCATATGGGACCCCTTTTCTCATATGTACACGGACATTATTTAAGATCAATGGTCAACATCTTCAATGATTTTTATGCTATCTTCTTTAGTAGTGTGGTGGGCAAAATCCTCAAACAAGGGCGACCCCCGATTTGGCGATTTTTTTGACACGCGCCAACCTAAAAAAAACTGCAACCTCCAAATTCCACCCAATCAGAACACGTACTTTTCGGCAGACAAGTCACTACTTACACACTTTCTAGGCCAATTTCTTTCACATAGTATACACTGATTTTATTTCGTTTTACTGCTATTTACAAAGTTTTGAAAAGTTTTTTTGCGAGATTTTTCCATTTTTACAACTTTTAGCTGTATTTTCCCCCCAGATTTTTCCATTTTTACAAATTTTTAGCTATTTTTCCCCCCAGATTTTTCCATTTTTACAAATTTGTAGCTATTTCCCCCCCAGATTTTTCTATTTTACAAATTTGTAGCTATTTTTTCCCTCCAGATTTTTCCATTTTTACAAATTTTCAGCTATTTTTTCCTCCAGATTTTTGCATTTTTACAAATTTTCAGCTATTTTTTCTAACAGATTTTTCCAATTTTGCAAATTTCTAACAATTTTTTTCTCCCGATTTTTACAAAGAATTCCCAAATTGTCAATTTTTTCCTAACAAATAAAAAATCTCTAAGAAAATACCCCTTAAACTTTGTAAATTGCCACAAAACGAAATAAAAGCAATGTTTACGTCGTGAAAGAAACTCTCATAGAAATTGTGTAAATAATCACTTCTCTGCCACAAAGCACAAATATTATAATTTGAGAAAATTTCTAAATTCCTAATTTTTTAAATACATAAAATTCATTCAAGTAGAGGTCAGCAACTTATGTATGTACGCTTCGCGTACATTAACCGAAAAAAAAACATCACTGGACGCATGAAACTCGCTGTACAGCAATCTCTAGAATACATGAAAGTCATTCATGCAGCGATCAGTAACTTATGTATGTACGCTTCGCGTACATTAACCGAAAAGAAATCACTGGATGCATGAAACTCGCTGTACAGCAATTTCTAGAATGCATGAAACTCATTGCCGCAGCGATCAGTAACTTATGTATGTACGCTTCGCGTACATTAACCGAAAAACACATCATTGGATGCATGAAACTCGCTGTACAGCAATCTCTAGAATGTATTGAACTCATTCACGCAGCGATCAGTAACTTATGTATGTACGCTTCGCGTACATTAACCGAAAAAAACATCACTGGACGCATGAAACTCGCTGCACAGCAATCTCTAGAATGCATGAAACTCATTCACGCAGCAATCAGTAACTTATGTATGTACGCTTCGCGTACATTAACCGAAAAATAATCACTGGATGCATGAAACTCGCTGTACAGCAATCTCTAGAATGTACGAAATTCGTTCACACAGCAATCAATAAGTTATGTATGTATCCTGTACACATTCTCCAAAACAAAAAAAAACATCACTCGATGCACGAAACTACCTCTACAGTAATCTCTAAAACTCAAGACACACGATTATTATCAAATAAAATCAATAATTTATGTATGTATCCTGTACACATTATCCAAAACAAAAAAACATCACTTGATGCACGAAACTACCTCTACAGTAATCTCTAAAATCCAAGACACCCGATTATTATCAAATTAAATCAATAAGTTGAGTATGTATCCTGTACCCATTATCCAAAACGAAAAAACATCACTCGATGCACGAAACTACCTCTAGAGTAATCTCTAAAATGTAACACACACGATTATTATCAAATAAAATCAATAAAAATTCACTTACTTTTATTTTTCAAATGTACTCTTTTTTTTATGGCCCCGGTTTCTCATAAACACTATCACCGCTCACTTCTTATGATGCAGCAGTATTTATACAAAAATGACCCTTAAACTGCTCACTCAAGAGGACAAAATTCGAAATTACCCCTAAATCATCTAATAAAAACACATCAAATATCCTAAATTTTCATTAGCAATACATTACGCACACTATTTCAAATTCATATTTAGCGCATTGCAGAATTCTTCATAAAAAACAACACGTCAAAAGATTAAATTCACTTCACTTAGCAAAACCCAGAGTTCAAACGAAAATAGACATGCGATGTATACGTTTGCCGTGATGCAACACTAAAGTCGGCCCAAAGAACTTGGGACTGAATTTGAAAACCTCTCACCGTCCAATAAATTCAGCCCTTCTTTCATATGCTTCCATTTTTGTGCCTAGTAAATTCCAAAATTACCGACTTCATACTCCAAGACATTTTTACGATATAGTGCATCTCTATCTACCTCATTACTCTCTGAATCCAACAATACGACACACAATAAACCAACCAACCCAACCAAACGAACGTAATTCAGTCATAAACCAATCAAATTTCCAGATCAAACCACAGTAGGCGGGGAAGAAATGCAAGAAACAAACAGGTAGCAAGAAAAACTCATTTATCGCTTTGCTAAATTCGACGCAGCCAAGTTTCGCCCTTGTTTGAGGATTCAACCCAGTAAGGCTTAAGAACTTTCTAGCTGAAGGTCCACATTACTTTAAAATTCAAGGTCCAATTCGCTATTTCGCTTGATTTAAGTTTGATTTACAAAATGGGCCAGCGTAGCGGGCATAGCCTGGTAGTTCTTAAATAAAGTCTAAAATATATTTAAATAAATATCTAAATTCAGAAAGCGGCATAGGCTGCAAGTATATTATAAAAAAAAAAAAGTAAATATTAAAGATTTCTTCCTGAGTTTAAAGTTTTGACAAAACTAGTTGATTTCACAAAAAAAGTAAACTTTTGTACTGAGTAACAATGAATAAGAAAACTTTATGCTATAAACACTTTTCTCCCTGAAAACTAGCATGTAGAAATACATCGGAAAAAGATTAATTTTTACTGCAGATATCAATAGAACTTATGTTTAAAATATATATACTAAAGGTATATTAAAAGTTTCTCTAGAAATATTTCCATATCAGAATATTTACTAAAATGGTAACACACAGCTATCAAAACACTTTATCTATCACACTATTATCAAAACACTTTATCAAAACACTTATTAAAACACTTTAAATCATAAAGTCATAGTTAAGAGATATATTACCAATGCGTTCACACAGGTTATCACTAAGTTTATAGCTGAGAATACAAATGCACATCAATGTCTTAATTGCAGTAATCATTAGTACCAGGTAATAAAAACTTGCTCAAAAAGATGTGGCAATACATTTACACGATTGAAATTGAATAATACATTTTTTGTCTATGAAAGTTCTTGAATAAATAGAGATCATTTTATATAAAACAGTGATTAAATGGATATTCTTTTATATAAATAAATGTAAATCATTGTGCATGAGAAATATAAGACATGCTGTGAAAATTAGTTCGAATGTGACTTTTGAAGCTAAAAGTAATGTAAACCTAATATTTTTGGAGAATTTCAGTATTTTCTTCAGTAAGATACATATTAACATTAAAGCAAAATGTCGGAAATTATAGTGTTATAAAATATATCATTATGGTAAATGAGCTATTTAAATAACAACCACATAAATTTAAAATCTTATTGAATAAAAGAATAATTTGTCGATGATGCTGTTTACTTTTCCAAAAACAAAATTCTGTACAATTCCCTATAATAAGTAAAAAATATTTATAATCGAAAATGTTATTTTTTTTATAGTTATATAAAATCATTTCAAACATTTAAGCTCTATTAAATGAATATATACTGAATATATATTATATTAATATTTATTTATTTATTTATTTATTTATTTATATATGATTTCAGTTATATCATATATACATGATTTCAGTTTAAACACTTCATTTCCTTTATGACGTGCATGATCATCAATTTAACTGACGCTCTAGTACTATAATTATCCATGATTTAAATGCACGAGTTATAAATATTTAGGATCGCGAGATCAAGATTTGAACATCTTCAAAATTAGAAAAAGAGTGAGTCTTCTAATTTTTATTGTGAAGCAAGCGTCGAAATGGGAAATAGCCAGTAAATGCGCTGTTAAGCCTAGTTGGACTTTATATATGGAAAATAAATAGTTGGAAAATAAATATATTGTATAGGTTGGGCGAGAATTGTATTAGTTGTGAAGAAATTATTAGTAAAGTATTGTTGAACTATCTGTCTACGACTGTATTAAAGTTTATATTTTGTTATTCAACGTCTAGTCGTTCATATAATTCCAGTAAATCAACTGTTTACATATCATCTTCTTACACACACACACACACACACACACACACACACATATATATATATATATATATATATATATATATACATATCTATATAAAGGTATTACAAGTTCATATAAAAATTGACAAAATAAACCTTCTATTGTCTAATAGAACATCTTTAATATCTATGTACCAATTAAAAGAGTCTTAAATAAAAGAGGCAATTATAAAGGAATAAACACAAAGGGGTTTTATAGCATTCAATGTTTCAGAACTATCATATTTTCTTTCGATTTAACCATATCCTTAAAGTTAATGGATACTCAGGAATTGCACGAAATTGTTTGCTTTTGTAATTTTATCTTTTTACATACTGGTTCTTTTATGATCTTCTGAGCAACATTTCCTTTAAGATAGATTGGATATATAAAATTGAAAAAAATGAAAAAGATTCTCTAAGTAGTCTAATGGCAATGTACCAGAAAAATGAAATTCATAGTTAATATGCTATAATTATAAGAAGCTAAATTTAGAACTTATAAACTATCACAATTGCGCCCTCATGAAAAAACAATATAAAGTTATTAATGTTGCTTTATTGTTCTTCATTAATTCCTCATTTAAAATAGCAACTTCATATTTTGTCATTATTCATTGACATAAATCACAGGAAAGAGGAAAATCCTAAAATAAATATTAATATTTTAGATCCCAGAAGCAAATTTCTACTCACAAAGCATGGTGTTTTATCAGACATTTATATAAACACCCGCTTCGTTATCATTATTAAAGAAAAAATAATAACAAAACCATAATCATGCTTTCGTAAGATATCAATTTATAGCACTTTTATATGTTGAAAATTGCTCATTATTTTGATTAGAAAAATTTATAATAAAGTTTATAGAAGAGTTATTTTTTAGGCGTTTCATAACGGGTTTTAATGGCTGTCAAATAAAAAATGAAAAAAGGTATTTGACAATCAAATGTCAATTCAAGTTTAATGACTATGAAATATTCGAATTAGCTCTAGAGAAAAACTACGAATGATTTTACATTTTTCTGTGTCAGTGATATGTCGACAGAGACCTTTTCAGAATTTCATATAGAATTACTAGATATTAATTTTATTCTAGTATGCAATACATACAGAATGCGGATCATTAAAGAGATGTATCATACGTTCCTAATGTACTATTTAGATATAATTTTTGTAGTTAAAATTAAACCTATTTCCAATCTACTTCTATTTTAAAAATAAGCAACTGGTTACAGAGCTACAATGGTATCGATGTTGAAAGAATCATGCTTAGATCGATATATTAACAACGCTACTAATAATATAGATATTTTCAAGCTAATGAATTTAAATGTTACTTTGGTATTAATAGCGGAATGTCTAGCAAAGACCATCCCAACGGCCATATCTTTTCGAAAATTAATTTCGAAAAAAATATATACAGTTAAATTAAAGAAAATATATATGTTTTGAAATTCAATTAAATATACAGGGTGTCCCAGGATTATTGGAACAAATTTTAGGGGAGGTAGGGGACATCACAAGGATTCAGATTTGCATAGCAGCCCATGGTTGGAAGCGGCTTCGGTCGTTGTTACGTGGTGTTCCCTTACTTGTTGCCAGCACCTCTAACATCTGAAGATAATCGCATATTTTTGAAAGAGATGCTACCAAGCTTACTTGATACCATGCCATGACATATCCAACGCCATATGTGGTTTCAACATGATGAGGTACCTCCCCATTATGGGAGATGTGTTCGTGAACATTTGAATCAGGTGTTTGGCCATTGATGGATTGACCATGGTGGACCGATTCCATGGCCACCACGCTCTTCTGATTTAAGCAGCATAGATTTATTTTTTTGAATTGCACTGAAAAGTGATGTGTACGCAATGCCTGTGGATTTCGATATGGATCTGGTTGCAAGACTCGTCTGTGCTGCTGCGGATATCCAACAAAATCCAGGTTTATTTGAGCAGGTCCGCCATGGTCCGACGGTGTAGTGCATGCATCACTAACAATTGTGGAAACTTTGAACATATTTTGTGAAATTTTCACTTATCATCTACCACAGCACATGTAATATCTTTGACAAATAAATTATTTCAGATGATCTCAGTCTTGTGACTCATCGTTTCCTGTACCTGTCATACTACTTTCCCATGCCGTTTCCGACCATGGGTTGCTATGCAAATCTGAATACTTGTGATGTCCCCTACCTCATCTTAAAGTTTCTCCCAATAATCCGGGGACACCCTGTATATATATGTTTTCAAATAAAATTTTGAAAACAAATATGATTTGTAATCTATGACTCTGAAACTTCAACATTCGCCCACCTACCAGAGAAAAAGTTAATAACGGAAAGCAACAAGTTTGGTTGTTTTAAGGATTCTGCCCATTAAGTCATTATTTGGTTCCGCATAAGAACTGAACCGCTATTCAGAAAGAGCGCTCTGCTTTGGTGAGAAATGTATGCCAACCGGAGGGATCAAAATCTAGTAAATACAGCGGGAGAGATACACGTTCCAGGGATGTGTTTCTAAAGTTTAAATGACACATCTTGCAACTTGTGAGTGACCATTTAAATGTTAAATAACAATTTCGTTCTTTATTTGGAATTTTACGTTAAGTCTTCTTTCAAATGGATTAAGTGTTTCTTGTAAAATTCACAATCAATAGTGAACTTGTGAAATAGACAACATATTGTTAATATTACAACTGAACTTGTAATATTCGAAACTGATATGACTGAAGTTGTTCACAGCAGAAAATTTTGCTTGTTTACACTAGGTAAACAACGAAACTTACTGTCGTGAGTGTTTTATTTTCTGCACTAACAGACGTAGTTCACTTGGAGGCACACATGTTATTTAAAATTGTCGAAGTAAATCCATTATTCATCTTGCGTAAAAATTATATAGAAAAATACTATAATGCACATATCGATTTAAAGCGTTCCACATCCAACTTCAATGCTGTTGAAAAATGCCCGCTGAGTATAGACGTTACAGAATAAATTATAGAATAAAAAATATATATTTTGCAGCTCTTTTAAAGTAGCCAATTTAGAATGTATTTGGCTATGATCTTAATCTAGAGTTAAAGCTATGCTATGTGCATCATCTATATCATCCAAATTGATAACTGTTCTTTCAGTAACTGTTCTCTAATAAATATTTGTTAACCTGATTTTATTTTCCGATCTCTTTGAAATTTTAAATATTAAAGTTAATATATATATATATATATATATATATATATATATATATATTTTTTTTTTTTTTTTAATGTGAAACATTTATGGATTTTATTAATCAGCATTTGTTAGACATAGAATCAAAATATGAATAAACTAGACTGATGTCTATAAATTAGGAACAAACGCAATATGCTAATTTTCAAAAACAGAAGTCAGTTGTAAGTAATCATAAGAAAATGAGTTAAGCGGTAGGTGTAGTATATGTGTACTACCATAATGACACTGCCAATCGATGCGACACCCATTTCGCTTGAGATAGATTAACAAGTGTCACAGTTACTACGGTAAACAAATATAAGAAATATTTTATTCGTCTCATTATTTTATTTAAGTAATTGTCTTTTGTTTTCTCTATACTACAGTGACTCTAATGTTACTTTGTGATAAGTCACCTGGTGAATATCAAGTGACCTCATTTGGAGATTCCATTGTGAATGCAACATGTCAATAGCCTTGTGGCGAGTTCCCAAGTGACATCAGAATAAAATAAAAGTACCTAGTGGCTTGTCACAAAGCAATAGTCAGAGTGACTTCAAGATAGACTCCACAAATGACGGTAACATGAGAGTCTACGGTAACTGCATTGTGACGTCAATGATTTGTCATCGCAATGCGTAGTCATATTTACTTCATAAAGGAGTTTCAAATTCACAGTCACATGAGAGTCACATTTCATTGTAAGATCACCTCTTGACTATTTACAAAAGAAGAGTCGCGGCCAATTTCATAGCGTAGTCACCAAAGAACTGTTGCTTGAGAGAAACAATAAGACCCGTGAAATATATCACATTTTGGTTTACCAGAGTGATTTGACCATTTAAACGTCACAGTGATATCACAATCATTAACTATGCTATTAGGGTAGAGCATACGTGCTACATTTGCTGTTTTCTTTAGATTATTTCATCACTCATTCATCACTTGTTCACTTCTTCAAGTTTTGTGTGCGCAAATTAGCAGTTTCCCCTTACTTTATAATTACCAAAAAATTAAAAAGATAAATGTTTCAAAAGTTAACCTTTTTTTAAAGTAAAATCAATTGTTTCTATTTTTTTTTATTTAATTGTTTATCAAAAGGTAATGAAAAAGAAATATATATATATATATATATATATATATATATGTATATCTGTACTATATGTTTCTCTATACTAAGGTGACTGTAATATTATTTTGTGATCAGTCACCTGGTGAATATCAATTGACCTCATTTGGAGATTCCATTGTAAAGTGACCATGGTAATGGCGAGTTCCGAAGTTTGTGACGAGTTCCCAAGTGACATCATATTAAAATAAAAGTACCTAGTGACTTGTCACAAAGCCACAGTCTGAGTGACATCAAGATAGACTCTCCAAATGACGGTAACCTGAGAGTCAAAAAGTATACTAGAGAGTAGAGTCGAGTATAGTAGAGTCATAGATTCTTTGTATATATATATATACAAAGGACGTTCCATAAAAACTGAGAGTAAAATCATAAAGGATCAAGAAATATATTTACAGCAAAAGATACATTATTCTTTTTCAAAATTCCTTTCCTGCGATGATATGCAACGGTTCCACTTTAAAAAACCCACTTTAAAAAAAAGTGGAGAATCTTTTATCTGGAAGTAGCTTCAAAGAACCCTGCACTGCTGAAATAACTTCAGAATCTGTATTAAATTTTCTTCCACGGAGCTTCTCCTTGCAACGCTTCAACGGCAGAAACAGCCAGAAATCGCATGGTGCGAGATCTCGACTGTAAGGGGGATGTAGCTTAATTTTAATATTGTATTTATTAAGATATTTCTGAACAGAAGAAGCGACATGTGGGCAAGCATTATGTTTATGTAATGTCCAATTTCCTATCAGTTCATAAAATTTTCTCGATATGTGTTGTCGCGAAATTTTCAAAACTGAAACATATTATTTACCGTTCACAGTAGTTTTTGTACGCACATCATGCAGATATATTACGCCATTTTGATCAAAGAAAATAATCATCATGATCGTTCCAGCAGAGTTGCTTTGTTGGATTTTTCCAGAGAATAAGTGTGTTTCCATACACTTGTTGCGGACTTGCTAAAGGAATCCAAATTATTGATCCAAGTATCATCACCTGTTATTATAGTCTTTAGGAAATTCATATCATTTTGAAGCATCTGCTTTCACTCACAACATTGGTGAATTCTTGTTTGCATTTTTTCTTTAGTAAGATGATGAGGACCCATCTGGAACGAACATGGCGAAGCTGTAAATTGTTGCGTCGACTGCAAAATATCGATGTTTTAGAAATGTTAGTTGATGCCGTTATCTACTTAGATGTCATTCGGCGATTTTCTTGCTGGATATCCTACACAGTGTTAGCATTTCGATCGTTCACAACACTTTCTGGTCGGCCAAATTTAGGTGCCAGTTCTGCGGACAAACATCCTTTTTGAAATCACCATGACTCACCGTAGACTCACCAAAACACGTGTCTTTGTAAGCTTCTTTCATTGGGCTTAACTGTTTCTGGAGCTGTTTTGCCTAAACGATAGCAAAATTTTATGGCACAACGGATTTCATTTTTTAACTCTGAATCACTCATCTCCATTTCTGTAGGGCAAATTAAAACAAGCCTTTAAACAAGCACGAAACTAGGAAAATAAAATCGTTTGTTTCGTTTAGAATAATTATAAACTTACAGTTAAGAATTTACCAAAATCGCCTGAATTTTTATTTTTTAGTTTCGCAGTTTTGCCACTGCGTAAAAAAAATAATATATATATATATATATATACTTATATACAATTGTGTGTATTAAAAAAATGCAAAAATATGTTGGGTTTTCATTTATTCATCTTTAGTAGCGTGGCTTAGAAATAAAATTGTACTTTTGTTGTACTTTGTAACTTCCATCCTTCTTTCTGTATCTTACATTTCCTTTTTTCTTAAAATGAAAATATATAAATTTTAAAAAAATCCATGATATTCTCTACCATTTTCATTTAAAACGAAAAAATATGTAAAATTTTACATTTATTTAAAAATAAATATGGCTTTTGCTGAACGTAAATGTAAAGAATGATTCAGAGGATTTAGCTGAAACGGATTTATTCTTTGAAATAAACTGAATAAAGAACTTAAGTTTAACATACATCTAAGAACTAGTCGTTTTGGATGTTCATTGTTTAAAGTTTTGAATTCATTGTTCTAAAATAAGATTATTGCTTCTGAAACCGGCTTGATCGGTATGAAGATTCGTTTATTTTCTTCAGAAATAAATTTTATTTCAAATACAGGAAAAAATACTTTGAAATGTTCTACAATATTATTTAGAAATAGTAGTAGATAATATTTAGTTATACAGTAAAACCCTAAATAACGGACACCTCGGGAGCGCAGAAATTGTCCGCTATTCGGAGGTGTCCGCTATTGGGAAAACTTCAGCGATTCACAAGATCGGTAAGAAATGCTTAACGTTTCATTAATTGGCTTTTATATGTCCAAGAACTTCTATTATATGATTAATCAGAAATTAAAGTTACTTTTTTAAGCAATAAAACTGAAATGAAATTGGACATACATTTTTCCACTGTTTATTACATTCTTACGGAGAAAATCTGCAACAAAAGTTTGCTTTTGCTTGCGATTGCATGTAGTTAATTTTTCTATGTGACGTTTGAATTCTATCAGTAGTTTTAATCCTTCTGAATCATCTTTTTTTGCAAAAAGAAAAAAAATGTGCAACTGCTCACTGTATTTTGCCGCTTCTTGGAAATTCTCGATATTGCAGGACACATCCCCTGGTTTCAGTATCTCACTCATATCACTAATAGAGTCAGCTTTTTTCGAAGATTCTGAAGGAATATAACTGCCTACGTCAACTGATTTTTCTTCAGTAGGTCATCATTAATGTTGATGGACATTTCAGCATTTCTTCACTCCTGATCCATTTCATTAATTCACTTGTTGCGATAGTTCTTCATTTCCATCGGAAATAAGTGTTTCATTTTCTTTTAATATAAAGCCTGATTTTCTGAAACATTGTCGTACGCATTCCGGTTATATGTTTTTTACAGCTGAAGAAATCCGAATTCGAGAGCATCGGGAATATTAACTAATTTTAGGCTGTTCTCAACTGTATTCATAGAATCTAACTTCGAAAGAATGCAGCTTAATAAAAGCTTTTTCTACAAGGCTTTACAATTGTGTATAACGCCTTAATCAAGGGTATGGCATACGGAAGTTGTATTTTTGGAGGAAAAAACACAGTTTTAACATTGTCCAATTTCAAATGTTTTGGATGAGAAGTTGCACTATCTTAAAACAAGAAAAATTTACTTTGTTTTTTCATCCTATTAGCAAAAGAAGGTAACCATTTAATCACTAAAAAACTGGTTATCCACGTTTTTTTATTCGCTCTCCACATAACACCAGATTTATTAAATTGAATGTTCTTTGAGAAACACATAGGTTTCAGAAATTTTTGTATTATAAAAGAAATTTAAAATTCCCCTAATACATTGCAACATAATATAATAGTGATTCGCTCTTTTGTTATTTTTTTCCGATACATCCATCCTTTTTAAACCACAGAGTCTTATTCGATAAAATTCTGAAAAAGACTCCGCTTTCCTCGGCATTAAAACTGTTTTTCTCCTCATAACCTTCACAAATTGATTGCAGTAATTCATGCCAATCTGCCACTTTTTTCAGAGCTACAGATTTTGCTTTTCCACATATTGTTTTCAAAGAGCTGTTGTGCCAAGACCGGAATTTTTCCATACTCAAAGCCTTAAAATCACGTAATCCGAGTTCTCTGGCCTTTTTCTGAATTAAAGGCCCCTTGATAGAAATTTTTTTGAACGAAGTGAAGTAAACAAATTCAGAATTACAGAATCAATTTCAATGGAATCAGTATATGCCTCACTTTCCCATTTTTGATTTTCTCGTTAGAGTTAGTAATCCATAAATTCCTTGTTTATTATTTATTTCGTAAAATTTCACCCACTTGTGTTTTACCTATTTTAAAACATTCGGCTAGTGTCCGTAAGCTCAATTTCTGTTTTTCAGATTAACTTACTCTTACAATTTCAATTTTTTTTTAAAGTTAATCGCTTTCGTTTTGAGGTCATTCTCGAAACATTAATCACAAACAAGACACTAAATTCAGAATACGTAGAACTCAATGCATTCAGAAAACGATAAAAATGGTTTTAAGGTATTTTGAAGCTTTGAATAATGTATGTCAATTAAATCTGAAGAATCAAACAGTAATCTATACAAAATACATACGATATTGGGGGGATTCCCCACGCCACTGGGTAATTTATTGACACCACTCCCTACATTTATCTATGGTCACAAAATATGTGACACATTGTCCTGATAAATTTCGAGGCTTTTTACTTTTTTCTCATTTTCTTTCTCGTTAAAAAATCATTTTTCATCCTTGATCGTCAAAACTACTGTCCGCTATTCGGAATGTCCGCTATTCAGAGGTCAAACATACAAAAATTTAGAATTTAGGAGTGGGGATTTGGGAAGTGTCCGTTAAATAGAGGTGTCCGCTATTCGGGAGTGTCCGTTATGGATGTTTTACTGTATTTTGTTTATTTCTTTTAAATATCATTAACCTAAATGCGAAAAATATTGTTCATGACATTAGTAATAAAAGTGGCAAAATAAAAGCGGTGTCGTTGAAAAAGTTACATCCTATACATTTTAATCATCAAATTGTCGCAGAAAATAACGGGAATAGCCATTTAATTTTCTTTAATTTTTTGTTAAAGTAATAAGCTTAAGGGCCATCCCTATATTGAAAATCTATAATACAAATGCATCATATCTGCATGCGAATATATCTTGTTTGACATCATGTTTGCATTCTTCGGTATGTTTTATCTTCGGATACTAAACGTGGATTTATTCGGTGAACTGATTTAGTAATGATGCAGATATACAATTGGAATGTTTTAATAGCTTCATAATAAATGACAGTGTAGATGTTTTTTATTCATAACTAAAAAAAAAAAACTTGGCGAAATTCTACTAAAATTTTGGATTTGCATGTTTAACGGCTGTCCGAATGCCATATATAAGCCATGTTAAATTGTGGTGCTTTTTCATATAAACTGACAAAGATATGCACATGACATTTGTTATATGCATCAAATAAATAAGTCCTAGTAAAATAAAGCCAATATACATAGATATTTTTTAGTATTTTTATAAAATCTAAAATAAAGTAGTAAACAATAGTAGAAAACAAACCGCAATGTTTGGAGGGATGTTTCTTTTAGAAAGGTGATACATATATTATCTACAGCGGTTTACTGTAGAATAAAAAGAGATATCTGTAAAATGTATCTATATTACTTTCTATTAAAAGGAAGAATTAGCCAAAAAAATCGATCGACCATACATTTTAATAATCAAATTGTTGCAGAAAAAAAATATATAAAACCATTCTACTGGACATTATCTTTTCTTTAAAAGTACAGGGTGGCATAAAGCCTTTCCCTGATTGCAAAAAATGATTACGAAATAACCACTGAATGTAACACTGCAAAAAGTTTATTATAGAAAAGTCATGTTCTTAAGTTTTTCTAGTCTATCAAATTTCTTAGAAGATGTATCGGACAGGCTGGACAAACACCATGGCCTGCTCGCTCAAACAATATTACTCCTCTAGCTTTTTTTTTTTGGGGGGGGGGTACATAAAGGACAGAGATTTCGCAATACCAACAAATGCTGTTGGAAATCTCATGGTCAGGATCACAGATACTGTGTCTAGTGTGACAGCCCGAATGTCGGGCAATAAGTGGTGAGAAATGGATTACCGCCTTTACATTCTTCGAGCTACCAATGGTGATCACATCGAATTTTACTAACGTAAGTATTGCATTAAATACTTCATAAATATCTTTACAATATATTGAAATAAGCATATGACTTATTATATTAGTTGTTCTACAATAAATTATTGTAATATGGGAAAGAGTTTATGACCATCATGTATATTATAAATATAGGCTTACAATCTATAAATAGGAAAATCGAACCAATTGAAATTCACCACATGACCACCTACTTTTGACATCATGGTTTGCCTTTTCGGTACATTTTGCCGCAGCATACCAAATGAAATGTCAAGAAGTCCATTAGTCTAGAAGAATATCAATGTTTAAAATTTGGAATTCCTAATGCTTCATTTTCAACATGAACACATAATTCTTATCATTTGTAATTCTTTCAGAATATATTGCAATGCAGGTAGTTTTTAAATCAGAATTCAACTACAACTAGTCGGAAGGAGTTGTAATTTTGCATTCGCATATTTACAGTTTCTAGAAATTGATTTCAGTAAAATAAATGTATAAGTTACTATTCAAATTTCTTTAGAAAATTTATTTCAAAATACATATATTAACTAAAGTAATTTTCGAGAAAATTATGAATTGTAACCTATAAAATGCTTAAGAGAAATCAATTTTTAGAAGCTTCAAATGCGTGAATTTAAAATGAAAACACATTCCGACGAGTATTTCTTGAGTTCACTCTCCGTATTGCAATCAGTTTTGCAACAATAACAAATATATTTGACGTCATTAGTGGTACGAAAATTTAAATCTTCATAATTTTTAAACTACTTCATGACTTCCTATTTAATATTCTACATTAATTTCTACTGTAAAAGTCAAATACACTGTTAAAAAGTTGCTGCAAACTGTCCAATCATTTGACCGTTTTTATAGAAAATGGTTACATAACCGTAATGTAACTATATTCGGACCATAATATAGACAATAATATGGTCGGAATAGAGTTTAATTATGGTTATGTAAACGTTTTCTATAAAAACAGTCGAAGGACTGGATAGTTTGCTGAAATTTTTTTACAGTGTAGGGTGTCAAATCTAGATGTTCGTATTGAAAATGGAGTTTGATACAATTTCAGTATGAAAGCATATTTTTTGAAAAATAATATAACCACCTAAGAAAAATACACTATGAAAAATAATATAACCACCTAAGCATATTTTTGAAAAATACACTTAATCAAATATAATTTCCGATCGAATGGCTATTTACATTCTTTTTTCTAAAACAATTTGGTGATTGAAATATATGGAAATGTTATATCATTCTCTTTTGTGACTGTATGCTATTTAAAAATCAGCATTCATATAAATCCTATTTAAAAGTGTCCTGTTCAACGAGATGTAAACAAACAAAATTACGTAATTTTTTTTAACTTTTTGTTTCCATAGAAACAAAATAATATATCATTAGAAAGGGTTACGAATAATTGATTTAGAGTTGGGTTGGATTGATTATTGACGGCCAATTATCTACACTTGGGATATAGGCCCGGGGGGAGTGCCCTTCGTGGGGGTCTTTCTAAAGGATCCTAACCCGTATTTACGCATGGATAAATCCACGGCTCGAAGAAAACCACGAAAACTCCGAACGATTAGGCCGACGGGCCCGATTGGGATCGAACCCAGCACCTCACGTCTACCAGCTTCGAGAGAAGAACCTCTCAGCCACAATTGATTTAGATATTTATAAAATTCCAAAGATCGATATATATTTTATTTTTGCACAACAACATACATTAAAGCGTATGGAATTTGATTTATCTTAATAAGTTTATAGGTTAAAATACATAATTTTGGGTATAGTAATTTCAAAGCTATAAACAATGCTATTAATTAAAAAAAATCTATGAAAAAATAGCAAAAATTATTTTGATTCATAAAACAAAACAAAAAAAGTTCATAATAAATCTGAACAATGATACTACATGCTACGTCTATAATATAAAATTATAATACAGAAATGTTGTTTTATTTGTGAGTTTTTTGAAAAATGTGATTATTGTATGATGTGTTTTCACTATCTATTCATATTTCAAATATTATTTTTCATCGAAGGTAAAAGGATTTTCTCTTTCAAACAGATAATGAAGTCTAATGAAGAATAAAAATCATCATTATTTCTTTTTTTTCCTATCACTGAAATTGATATATTAAAATATCAGAAGATACTATATTAAAATATCAGAAATTAATTTAAATTTCTAAATTTCTAGAATTAAGGTAATATTCTAAAATTTTTACGAATAATTCATATTCGTCGCAACATGGAACTCTGAATATTCTCAGAAGTATAAGTATGAAATACGAACGTATACTGAGATTTTAATTTAGAAAATTACTTCTTGGTTCAAATCGATAAATAAGTAAACCATAATTTTTAATTTTTAATTCATTTAGTATTGGATGTTGTTAATATTGTATTCATTTATTATTAACAAATTGAAAAGCATACATTTTATAAGATATGATCCTACATTAAATATTTTTAAATGTTCAGAAAATTCATTTTATCATCCAATGAACATTACAGGAGAAACTTAGGAATACCCTTCAACCTTTTTAATATAGGTGTTTATTTTCTTTACAAGTTGTTTGCACATCTTTGACGATGATAAAACTCGATAATGTATACAAAAATACATTTTCTCAAAAGAAAATACCCGAATTAAATAAAACTTAATTGCCATATACATTCCTAGAAGAATTTAGGTTTGTTTTTATTTGATCCTCATATGTATAATTGAAACCAAGTAAAATATTTCCTCCGAGCAAATAATTAAAAATTCATACGATTTTTGTATATTATTTTCGATACATTCATCATAACATTATTTTTTATATTAGTACTATAAGCACATGTTATGCATTTGTTAATCTATAAAAGAAAATTATCATTTTCATTTTATTTTATAGATTTAACTGCATAAATATTTTACATTTTTTTTTCCTTCTAAAATGTAATTCTCTCAAAACATTTCTTTAATATGTTTACTTTAAAATAAATGTTCTGATCATTTTATATAAAAGTTTCATAACTAGTTCCAAAATATTTTTCTTTAAAATATCCATCATTCAGATACCAAATAAGATATCCCAATCCCACGTTGTTGCAGCTGTCAAGTACGTTTAGCTAACATTACAGAAATGAGGCATAAAATTGATTTCAGAACAATCTAAGTAACTGTAGTACTACTAAAGTTGTTTCTTAAACACTTAGAAGATTTTATTTCCCTTCATAAAGGTCTTGTGATTAATGAGAAAATTTTCATATGTTTACTAGATATAACATTATGTATTGTTTAAATATCTTTGACAATGATGAAACTCGATACTGTATACAAAAAGAAATTTTCTCAAAAGAAAATTACCTAAATAAATAAAAATAAAATGGCCGATATATTACGAGAAAAATTTAGGCTTGTTTTTATCTGATCCACATATGTATAATTAAAACCAAGGAAAAAATTTACTCCGAGCAAATAATTAAAACTTCATAACGATTTTTGTACGTTATTTTCAATACCTTCATCACAACATTATTTACGATATTAGTACTATAAGCAAATGTTATGCATTTGTGAATTGAAAAAAAGGAAATTATTTTAATTTTATTTTTTAGATTTAACTGCATAATTATTCTATTTATTTATTTTTTTTCTTCTAAAAGTAATTTCTTGACACATTTCTTTAATATGTTTATTTTAAAACAAATGTTCTGATCATTTGATATAAAAGTTTCATAGCTAGTTCCAAAATAATTTTTCTTGAAAATATCCATAGTTCAGACACCAAATAATATATCACAACTCCACGTTGTTGCAGCTGTCAAGTACTTTTAGCTAACATTACAGAAATGAGGCGTAAAATTGATTTCAAAACGGTCTAAGTAACTGTAATGCTACTAAAGTTGTTTCTTAAACAGTTTTGAATCGGTATTTGCACTCAGAAGATTTTATTTCTTTTCATAAAGGTCTTGTGATTAATGAGAAAAATTTCCTATGTTTACTATATATAACAATATGTATTGTTTGAATATCTTTGACGAGGATAAAAATCGATAATGTATACAAAATGACATTTTATCAAAAGAATATTACCAAAATAAGTAAAAATTAAATGGCAGATATATTACGAGAAGAATTTAGGCTTGTTTTTATCTGATCCTCATATGTATAATTAAAACCAAGTAAAAAATTTACTCCGAGCAAATAAATAAAACTTCATAACGATTTTTGTACGTTATTTTCGATACGTTCATCATAACATTATTTAATTATTAGTACTATAAGCACATGTTATGTATTTGTAAATCGAAAAAAATATATATTAATTTCATTTTATAGATTTAACTACATAATTATTTTATTATTTATTTATTTATTTTTCTTCTTCTAAAAGTAATTCTCTTAACACATTTCTTTTATATGTCTATTTTAAAACAAATGTTCTGATAATTTGATATAAAAGTTTCATAGCTAGTTCCAAAATATTTTTTCTTTAAAATATCCATAGTTCAGACACCAAATAAAATATCACAACTCCACGTTGTTGCAGCTATCAAGTTCTTCTATCTAGCATTACAGAAATGAGGCGTAAAATTGATTTCAAAATAGTCTAAGTAACTGTAATACTATTAAAGTTGTTTCTTAAACAGTTTTGAATCGGTTTTTGCACTTAGAAGATTTTATTTCTTCTAATAAAGGTCTTGGGATTAATCAGAACAATTTCATATGTTTACTGGATATAACAATATATATTGTTTGAATATCTTTGACGATGATGAAACTCGATAATGTATACAAAAAGATATTTTCTCAAAAGAAAATAACCGAAATAAATAAAAATTAAATGCCAGATATATTCCGAGAAGAATTTAGGCTTGTTTTTATCTGATCCTCATATCTATAATTAAAAGCAAGTAAAAAATTTACTCTGAGCGAATAATTACCACTTCGTAACGATTTTTGTACGTTATTTTCGATACGTTCATCATAACATTATTTCAGATATTAGTACTATAAGCATGTATTTTGCATTTGTTAATCAAGAAAAGGAAATTTCTATTTTCATTCTATTTTATAGATTTAACTACATAATTATTTTACCTTTATTTTGGCTTCGAAAAGTAATTCTCGCAAAAGATTTCTTTAATATGTCTACTTTAAAACAAATGTTCTGATCATTTGATATAAAAGTTTCATAACTAGTTCCAACATATTTTTCCTTAAAATATCCATCGTTAAGATACCAAATAAGATATCGCAATTCCACATTGTTGCAGCTGTCAAGTACTTTTAGCTAACATCAGAGAAATGAGACGTAAAATTGATATCAGAACGGTCTAAGTAACTGTAATACTACTAAAGTTGTTTCTTAAACAGTTTTGAATCGGTTTTTGCACTCAGAAGATTTTATTTCTTTACATAAAGGTATTGTGATTAAAGAGAATAATTTCATATGTTTACTAGATATAACAATATATATTGTTTGAATATCTTTGACGATAATAAAACTCGATAATGTATACAAAAATATATTTTATCAAAAACAAATTACCGAAATAAATAAAAATTAAATGCCAGATATATTCCGAGAAGAATTTAGACTTGTATTTATCTGATCCTCATATGTATAATTAAAACCAAGTAAAAAATTAACTCTGAGCAAATAATTAAAACTTCATAACGATTTTTATACGTTATTTTCGATACGTTCATCATAACATTATTTCAGATATTAGTACTATAAGCATGTATTTTGCATTTGTTAATCAAAAAAAGGAAATTTCTATTTTCATTCTATTTTATAGATTTAACTACATAATTATTTTACCTTTATTTTGGCTTCGAAAAGTAATTCTCTCAAAAGATTTCTTTAATGTGTCTACTTTAAAACTATTGTTCTGATCATTTGATATAAAAGTTTCATAACTAGTTCCAAAATATTTTTCTTTAAAATATCCATCGATCAGATAGATACCAAATAATATATCACAACTCCACGTTGTTGCAGCTGTCAAGTTCTTTTAGGTATCATTACAGAAATGAGGCATAAAATTGATTTCAAAACAGTCTAAGTAACTGTAATACTACTAAAGTTGTTTCTTAAACAGTTTTGAATCGGCATTTGCACTCAGAAGATTTTATTTCTTTTCATAAAGATCTTGTGATTAATGAAAACAATTTCATATGTTAACTAGATATAACAATATATATTGTCTGAATATCTTTGACGATGATGGAACTCGATAATGTATACAAAAAGATATTTTCTCAAAAGTAAATAACCTAAATAAATAAAAATTAAATGCCAGATATATTCCGAGAAGAATTTAGACTTGTTATTATTTGATCCTCATATGTATAATTAAAACCAAGTAAAAAAAAAATCCTAGCAAATAATTAAAACTTCATAACGATTTTTGTACGTTATTTTCGAAGTTCATCATAACATTATTTTAGATATTACTACTATAAGCACATGTTATGCATTTGTTAATCGAAAAATCGAAAAATATTTTTATTTTATTTTATAGATTTAACTGCATAATTATTTTATTGTTTTATTTTTTTATTTTATTATTATTTTTTTCTGCTTCTAAAGGGATTCTCTCAACACATTTCTTTAATATGTCTATTTTAAAACAAATGTTCTGATCATTTGATATAAAAGTTTCATAGCTAGTTCCAAAATATTTTTCTTTAAAATATCCATCATTCAGATACCAAATAAGATATCCCAATCCCACGTTGTTGCAGCTGTCAAGTACGTTTAGCTAACATTACAGAAATGAGGCATAAAATTGATTTCAGAACAATCTAAGTAACTGTAGTACTACTAAAGTTGTTTCTTAAACACTTAGAAGATTTTATTTCCCTTCATAAAGGTCTTGTGATTAATGAGAAAATTTTCATATGTTTACTAGATATAACATTATGTATTGTTTAAATATCTTTGACAATGATGAAACTCGATACTGTATACAAAAAGAAATTTTCTCAAAAGAAAATTACCTAAATAAATAAAAATAAAATGGCCGATATATTACGAGAAAAATTTAGGCTTGTTTTTATCTGATCCACATATGTATAATTAAAACCAAGGAAAAAATTTACTCCGAGCAAATAATTAAAACTTCATAACGATTTTTGTACGTTATTTTCAATACCTTCATCACAACATTATTTACGATATTAGTACTATAAGCAAATGTTATGCATTTGTGAATTGAAAAAAAGGAAATTATTTTAATTTTATTTTTTAGATTTAACTGCATAATTATTCTATTTATTTATTTTTTTTCTTCTAAAAGTAATTTCTTAACACATTTCTTTAATATGTTTATTTTAAAACAAATGTTCTGATCATTTGATATAAAAGTTTCATAGCTAGTTCCAAAATAATTTTTCTTGAAAATATCCATAGTTCAGACACCAAATAATATATCACAACTCCACGTTGTTGCAGCTGTCAAGTACTTTTAGCTAACATTACAGAAATGAGGCGTAAAATTGATTTCAAAACGGTCTAAGTAACTGTAATGCTACTAAAGTTGTTTCTTAAACAGTTTTGAATCGGTATTTGCACTCAGAAGATTTTATTTCTTTTCATAAAGGTCTTGTGATTAATGAGAAAAATTTCCTATGTTTACTATATATAACAATATGTATTGTTTGAATATCTTTGACGAGGATAAAAATCGATAATGTATACAAAATGACATTTTATCAAAAGAATATTACCAAAATAAGTAAAAATTAAATGGCAGATATATTACGAGAAGAATTTAGGCTTGTTTTTATCTGATCCTCATATGTATAATTAAAACCAAGTAAAAAATTTACTCCGAGCAAATAAATAAAACTTCATAACGATTTTTGTACGTTATTTTCGATACGTTCATCATAATATTATTTAATTATTAGTACTATAAGCACATGTTATGTATTTGTAAATCGAAAAAAATATATATTAATTTCATTTTATAGATTTAACTACATAATTATTTTATTATTTATTTATTTATTTTTCTTCTTCTAAAAGTAATTCTCTTAACACATTTCTTTTATATGTCTATTTTAAAACAAATGTTCTGATAATTTGATATAAAAGTTTCATAGCTAGTTCCAAAATATTTTTTCTTTAAAATATCCATAGTTCAGACACCAAATAAAATATCACAACTCCACGTTGTTGCAGCTATCAAGTTCTTCTATCTAGCATTACAGAAATGAGGCGTAAAATTGATTTCAAAATAGTCTAAGTAACTGTAATACTATTAAAGTTGTTTCTTAAACAGTTTTGAATCGGTTTTTGCACTTAGAAGATTTTATTTCTTCTAATAAAGGTCTTGGGATTAATCAGAACAATTTCATATGTTTACTGGATATAACAATATATATTGTTTGAATATCTTTGACGATGATGAAACTCGATAATGTATACAAAAAGATATTTTCTCAAAAGAAAATAACCGAAATAAATAAAAATTAAATGCCAGATATATTCCGAGAAGAATTTAGGCTTGTTTTTATCTGATCCTCATATCTATAATTAAAAGCAAGTAAAAAATTTACTCTGAGCGAATAATTACCACTTCGTAACGATTTTTGTACGTTATTTTCGATACGTTCATCATAACATTATTTCAGATATTAGTACTATAAGCATGTATTTTGCATTTGTTAATCAAGAAAAGGAAATTTCTATTTTCATTCTATTTTATAGATTTAACTACATAATTATTTTACCTTTATTTTGGCTTCGAAAAGTAATTCTCGCAAAAGATTTCTTTAATATGTCTACTTTAAAACAAATGTTCTGATCATTTGATATAAAAGTTTCATAACTAGTTCCAACATATTTTTCCTTAAAATATCCATCGTTAAGATACCAAATAAGATATCGCAATTCCACATTGTTGCAGCTGTCAAGTACTTTTAGCTAACATCAGAGAAATGAGGCGTAAAATTGATATCAGAACGGTCTAAGTAACTGTAATACTACTAAAGTTGTTTCTTAAACAGTTTTGAATCGGTTTTTGCACTCAGAAGATTTTATTTCTTTACATAAAGGTATTGTGATTAAAGAGAATAATTTCATATGTTTACTAGATATAACAATATATATTGTTTGAATATCTTTGACGATAATAAAACTCGATAATGTATACAAAAATATATTTTATCAAAAACAAATTACCGAAATAAATAAAAATTAAATGCCAGATATATTCCGAGAAGAATTTAGACTTGTATTTATCTGATCCTCATATGTATAATTAAAACCAAGTAAAAAATTAACTCTGAGCAAATAATTAAAACTTCATAACGATTTTTATACGTTATTTTCGATACGTTCATCATAACATTATTTCAGATATTAGTACTATAAGCATGTATTTTGCATTTGTTAATCAAAAAAAGGAAATTTCTATTTTCATTCTATTTTATAGATTTAACTACATAATTATTTTACCTTTATTTTGGCTTCGAAAAGTAATTCTCTCAAAAGATTTCTTTAATGTGTCTACTTTAAAACTATTGTTCTGATCATTTGATATAAAAGTTTCATAACTAGTTCCAAAATATTTTTCTTTAAAATATCCATCGATCAGATAGATACCAAATAATATATCACAACTCCACGTTGTTGCAGCTGTCAAGTTCTTTTAGGTATCATTACAGAAATGAGGCATAAAATTGATTTCAAAACAGTCTAAGTAACTGTAATACTACTAAAGTTGTTTCTTAAACAGTTTTGAATCGGCATTTGCACTCAGAAGATTTTATTTCTTTTCATAAAGATCTTGTGATTAATGAAAACAATTTCATATGTTAACTAGATATAACAATATATATTGTCTGAATATCTTTGACGATGATGGAACTCGATAATGTATACAAAAAGATATTTTCTCAAAAGTAAATAACCTAAATAAATAAAAATTAAATGCCAGATATATTCCGAGAAGAATTTAGACTTGTTATTATTTGATCCTCATATGTATAATTAAAACCAAGTAAAAAAAAAATCCTAGCAAATAATTAAAACTTCATAACGATTTTTGTACGTTATTTTCGAAGTTCATCATAACATTATTTTAGATATTACTACTATAAGCACATGTTATGCATTTGTTAATCGAAAAATCGAAAAATATTTTTATTTTATTTTATAGATTTAACTGCATAATTATTTTATTGTTTTATTTTTTTATTTTATTATTATTTTTTTCTGCTTCTAAAGGGATTCTCTCAACACATTTCTTTAATATGTCTATTTTAAAACAAATGTTCTGATCATTTGATATAAAAGTTTCATAGCTAGTTCCAAAATATTTTTTCTTTAAAATATCCATCGTTCAGTTACCAAATAAAATATCACAATGGCACGTTGTTACTGCTGTCAAGTACTTTTAGCTAACATTACAGAAATGAGGCGTAAAATTGATTTCAAAATGGTCTAAGTAACTGTAATATAAATCTACAAAAAATAACTTTTCAAAAGTAAAAAAAAAAAAAAAAAAAAAAAAAAAAAAAACGAAAGTTGTGGCTAAAACATGGTGTGATATCAAATTTCCAAGCTTTTATTATAGTACTTATTTAACTTTTTTTTCCATTAAATAAGTTATCATATATATAAGTCGAGTGCTACGTATATGTTAATAGAAATCGTTTTCTCCTGTACTAAATACATCCTAACGTGTTTCTGAAAATTCAATTTTTTTCAAATTATGCATGATGGGCTTGGCGGACATCTTTCGATATTTCTGAGCACCCAAATTTCTAAAGTAAAAGTGTAATATGTTTGCAATGTAATATGTTTATAACAATGTTGAACTTCAGATTTTAACTATGGACAGATAAATTGAGGAAGACTGATATTTTGATAAATTGATTTTTACTACTTTGAAATGATTAATAACTCGAAAAAATAAATCATATGATGAATCCTTAAGATAAGTCATCATTATTTTAAGACACAATTTTCAAAACATACTAGTCCATAAACGAAACGCTTAAAACATTTGCTTAAGTTACAATTTTGAACTTCGGATTTTAACTACGGATAGGGGTGCTTAGAATTTTGTGTATAATATGGAAAGATGGCCGCCAAGCCCATTATGCATAATTTGAAAAAAATTCAATTTTCAGAAACACGTTAGGATGTATTTAGTACAGGAGAAAACGATTTCTATTAACATATACGTAGCACTCGATATTTAATGGAAAAAAAGTTAAATAAGTACTATAATAAAAGCTTGGAAATTTGATATCACACCATTTTTTAGCCACAACTTTCGTTTTTTTTTTTTTTTTTTTTTTTTTTTTTTTAAGCTTGGCTGTTTTATTACTTTTGAAAAGTTATTTTTTGTAGATATCATTTCTTTTTTTTAAATAGATTATACATAATATAAATAATCTACTCTATGAAATTAACATGAGAATGTTATGTAAAATTATATTTTACTGTCAGTTATTGTTTAAAGGGTTAACTAGAAATACCAGTAGATTTTTCAATTAAACTAATTACACCCTTAAAAACAACATACTAAATGTGGCTTGTTATAATACTTGTTATCCTTCGTTAAAAAATATCACTGACTAATCCATGAGATGAGTAAAAATGGAATATGTACATAGCGCGTCAGCGCTGCTTTTGAAATCTAACGTGATATCACGCTCTTTTATTATTAGCATTAAATCCCATTGATTGGCGAATCTTTATAAAACATAGTTAATGGTGAAAAGTAGCAAAATATCTTAGCAATTTCTTAGATTTACATTATTTTATTCAATTAAACATTGTACTCTTACAATAAATTTAAATGGAAACTTAACTTCTAAAACAAAAACAATTTAGCAACTGGATTCCATTAATTTATAGAAAACTGACGTCAAAGGATCTCAGCGTGCGAACGAAATGCTTGTCCTTTACCGTGGTTTTATAGAAATAAATTAATCATATTCAATTCCATTTCGAAAAGTTTGTTTACGTTTGGAAAGAAATTTTAAATGCCGATAACTCTTAATGTATACATTTCAGAAGGTACCTCTTCCCTCAAAATTAATTTTTTTTAAAGATCTTTCTAAAAATGTAAATTTTATATATATTAAAAGCATGAACACTACGTCTGATTAATTTATTTTACAATATTATAAGAACACACATTTTATCAGACAATTAAATGCACTAAACCGACATGAGTGAAAAATTGACCTGCGCCAGGACTCGAACCTGGGACCTTCAGCGTACCGTGCCAACGTTTTACCACTAAGCCACCCAGATCGATATTCTAACTTGGCAATTTCTTATTCTTATTCCTGTTGGAAACAGTCATCGGCCAAAATTTGCAGTCACATTTAATTGTCTGATAAAATGTGTGTTCTTATAATTATGAAGTTTTATTTAAAAAAATATCTTCAGAAAAAATGGTTGATTTGCAGATGAAATTTGATATGATTAACCCGTAACTGATTTGTGCTATTATAATACAGATGGTACACGGTTGTTGGCGGGGTTTTATCTCTGTTTTGTCATATTTTTTTAGTTGCCAAGTTAATTAACAGTTTTTTGCTAATTAAGGGTAGAAATGTATTTATTTTTTCACTGTATTTTATAAAAGCACGTAGGTTAGGTTATTACTTGTCCAAAAATGCAATCCTTTTTCATTTCTGTCCTATATTTAAATCGGTAGGTTGTTTGAAAAAAAAAAGTTTGACGAATAAAATAGTGATCATTTTAAGTAACTCGACGTTTTAAAAAAAAATCTATATCTCTGTTTATAAATCACTTAAGAAGATGAGTTTGGTCTCAAATTGAAGAATTTCTTCATTAGATTCTTTTAGTTTCCGTTTTTTTATCTATGACGCTTGGTTCATTTGATATCTGATATTTTAATCTGGCATGTTTGGTCGATTTAACATAGCGAAGTTGATTGCTGTAAGTAAGCAGTAGCGGTCTAAAGTCTAGTTCTTGGCGTTGTTTGTTTGGCGATTTTTTTTTAGCTTGGCTTGGCAGAGCGACCGCCCTGCTTGATAAATGTCATTCTTAAGCAGTTTTGAATCGGATTTTTGCACTTAGAAGATTTTAGTTCTTCTAATAAAGGTCTTGTGTTAGATGAGAACAATTTCGTGTGTTTACTAGATGTAACAATATATTCTCTGAGTTATTATATAACAAATAAATTCTAAAATCTGAAAAAGAGAAAAATTAACGTGAAATTAAATGCGGATACATGAATAATTAATGATCAACCAAATTAGAATGTGCTTTTAAAGGTCATATTCTATTAACAAAAAGCTTATTTTAAAAAAATATATAAAAAACACCAAAAAACTTCGGAAGAAATAAAAAGAGAGAACTGAGAGGGTGTGTGAGACAGAGAGAGATTATTTTAGCGAAATAAAGAATTTACAGCAATTCAAGAAATATAATTTATTTTATCCGAGTGGTTTCATTCGTTCTTGATTAGCCTTTTCAAACAGATAAAAAAAATACACACTAAAGCGTATATACTTTTACATGTATTTTATACATAAATATATATATATAAATATATATATATATAAATATATATATATAAATATATATATATGTATAATATATATATATTTCTCTTTTCATATCATTTTTTTTCTTTTTTAAATAATAAAGTTGTTATATACCTCTAAGATAATTCGAGTAAAACGCCTGATGAAAGTGTGAAACGGTGACAGGATTTTATACAGAAATTAATTTATCTATTTATATACATGTATGATCGGAAATGTGGTGATAATGAAACAGTACGGAATATTGCCCATAAACAGATGAAATGGATTCATAAAAATTGTTAATAGTCTTGATTTTATGTTTAGAGATAGCTGACATATAGTGGTGGCTCGAACTGGCTTTTCAGGGGGCACTACACTCTCAGAAAAAACTGTAAATTTATGAGTGTTTGCCCTTCAATTTTCATGGAGAACAGCCTTATTTGATGAAACACGGTCTGATCCACTAAATAAGCAGCTTTATCCCTCAGATACTTAGAAAATTAAGAGCAATCCACATATTCTTACAGTTCTAGCCCATACGTTAGCAAAAATACGGTACGACCCCATACATTGTCCTCCGCTAGGGTGTAACCCTTCATTTTACTTGTGTTTCGAAAATTTTAACCCGCCAAAAAAGCGATTCTGTGATGATTATCTAATGCGCTACGTGCTACGGAACAGTAAGTAAAGTGTTATTGTGTTTTAAAGAGCATTATATCCTATGCATTATAATGCTGTATTACTCTGTTCCGTAAAATTACGGACTGCACAAAATGATGGGCATGGATTTTTTTTTTTTTTTTTTTTTTTTTGTTACGGGGTATGACTGGAATCTCTGCTGCCGGTCTCTGCCCCTAATTTTACAGGATTTTTTTTTTTCTGTGTGTAAAAGCATGGCTGCCAAATGTATTATTTTCTTAGAATTATTATTTTTTAAAGAAATATTTGCCTTGTTTAACGTTTAAACAGTCTGCCAATATATGAGACAAGATTTAAAAAATATATATTGGTTACAAGAAAGAATTAAAATTTATATATTTCTGTTTATTTAAATGAAAAAAAATAATTGAAATTTTACAAATAATATTTCGAGTTATAACGATTTTAAACTATTCCACTTTTTTAATAAATTTTATTTTTTTATTTATTTTTTTATTTTTATTTTTAAGTTATGAGAAGTTTTATCATGTGATTTTGTTTACAAATGTTATGGTTAACCATCACAAAAAAATTCAAAATTTTAACTCAACAAAAATTTTTTTTTAATGTTACCCGAACCCCCTTAAACGTGATTTTATATGTTTAGGAATTTCAGATGATCTAAAAAAATGGTATCGTATTTTTTATTCTTACAAGAAAATAATGGAACATTTTGTATAGTCCAAAAAGCATCCGTTAACAACACATATTGTATAGTAATTTTCAAGTTCTGTCGGAACATATTCTTATAGAGATACATTTCCTTTGGAAAATAATACGTTTATTTTATCAAGTATATTCACATGCTCCTTATTCTAGATACCGTATGCAATAATGCAGAAATTTATTTATACCAGCATAAGTTTTCCACAAGAAAAGGGTACTCCAAGCTGTTATCCGCATCCGATAGTAAATCTGTAGAGCCAAGCAAATAAATTTGTTACATATGGCAAAGGAGTTAGACATACAGAGGAATCAGTTAAGAAAAGTCCACTTCACATAACAATGCCTGAGTAAGTGAAACGCTTCATTGATTCTTTTCTATGGGATAGTAGAATAATATGAAGTATTTTCAGTATAACAAAGACACCAGGAAATTGTTAACAAAAAGATAATTTGTTGTAATAAGTTTGTGATTTCATAGAAATGTTATGTAATTTAATTGTGTACATGTATATATATATATATATATATATATATATATAAAACCATTAATGAAACATTACCGAAACACCAACAGAAACTATAAAATTATGATTTAGTAAGTAATAATTTATTGACAACGAAAGTGTTCCCGAACACTCTGAATATCGATATCAAATACATATTTAAAAGAAGAAGAAATTAAATTAAAAATTGAATGAATGAAATTGAATGAATGAAATTTGTGGAATTTAGACAGAATTATCAAGTCCCAAATGTCTAAATACCACAAATAAAATGAGTGGTTTCATCATCATATTAGCCACAACATTGCTAAAGAATATGATTTTGGGACTACCACTCATAAACAAATATATATATATATATATATATATATGTGTGTGTGTGTGTTTGTAATATGAAATATTTCGAACCTTTGTGTCTTGAATAACAAACAGTGAAAGTTTTATCCTGTTTTTTCCCAAGCGTAATCCGTCAGAATGAAAAATGTCCCAAGTCGGGAATCGAACACGGGCTCTCAGAATTGCGTATGAATTAAAAATTAACACTTGTGTCTTATTTGTAACAATTAAAATTTGTTCAAAAAATACTAAAAATAAATACGAGGGTTAAATCAATATTACATAAAATGATTTGATGTATTGGATTTATGTTCTTAATTATCTGAACTGAATAATTCAAAATCAGTTTTAAGAAAGTTAATAAATATAAGTTTTCTGTTTTCCTTTCAGGTGTTACAATATTTAAAAAATAGATTTTATTTCTAAAATTATATGATCGTAAAAATTCAGATAATTTAAAATGTTAATTAATAAATTGCATTTTCCATAAGGGTTGTTTCAGATTATGGTTTTGTTTAGATGACATGGTCTAAAATTATATCGAATATATTTTATTTGTACATAATAAGATTTTAATTCTTAAGGAAACGAAGAAATCTTCTAAAATAGTACAGTGTAATTTAAATGTTTAATCCCCCGGTAGCCTCGTATGGGTGCGGCAGTTCTATGTATAAGTTTCATTTAATTCATTTTAAAGTAAATACATTGCATTACATTGTAATGTAATATTACATTTTTTAAATTACATTGTAAATACTGCATGTTTCTTGATATTGTATAAATGCATAATCAGAATTTACTTCATAAATAAAATTCATTTACCACGAAAATTCTGATCTACGAAGGTATTTAAGGGGATTGCTTCTAATATTTGTGATCCTTGAACAAATCGCGAAAACGTCTGTAACTTTTTATTGAGAGGATGTTTTTATAATTGTTATTTGCTGGTGCTTTTGTCATTGTTTTTAGGTAGATTTCGTAAGAAGTACTACCTATTACATTCTCCCCCGTGTTGGAATTTTTGAAATTTTTTTGAAGATCTACGCCGATTGTGATTCTCAGAAACTAAAATATCCCCTGTTCAAAACTTTATCTACCTATCTAACTATCTATCTATCTATATCACTTTTTATGGACACGATAACATCAATAATTCTGCACAAATTTCTTCCAAACTGATACATGAAATCAAGGGGCATAAAATCTCTGTCAAGTTGGTTTATGGGCAAAATCAAACCAAAGGGGGAAAGGGGGGGGCGCTTTTTGTGAAAACAGAGAAAACCCCATAACTTCTTAATTATGATACGTATCGAATCCGTTTAATGTTATTATTACTTCTAGGGAAAGTATCGAATATTTATGTATGACAGATTTTTTACATAATTAAAAATGGCTTCAGGGGTGTTAAAAAATAAGGGTTTAAGCAGAAAAAAATTCATAACTTCGTCAATTCACAATATATCAAATCCGCTTAAATTTATTATAAATCCTCTTAATATTATCTACAACTTTTATATTGACAGGTTTTTTAATAGGACCAACCCTTACACCAAAAGAAAATTAAAAATAAAAAAATCCCTGCCGGCTTCGCCTACATACACAGGTAGATTTCAAGGTGGGTGGTCCCAACTGGCAAAAAGATAATTTCTTCTGCAATTCTCGATAAAAAGGCGCCCAACGGTCTGCGTCTTCGAAATCAACCTCTAACTGTAGGTGGAGCCGTCAGAGATTTTTCTATTCTATCCGTATTTTTAATTTAAAGCTTCCAGTTTTTAAATTTTGAAATATGGGCGGTAGTGGCTTTCCAGGTGTTTGCTGTATAACATTACTCCCAGTATTTTCTTATAATAAATTTCGCTTGATTTCTTCGTAGAATATTTTACTATTAAATAAGACTAATGCTAACATATGAAAATGGTCCACTACGAGAGGAAATTTTGACTACCTCTGTAGGTTTTTCACACCCTTCGAGTTCTGGTAGAACAGCCCCACCAGTGGCTGAGAGGTTGTGCTCTCGAAGCTGGTAGACGGGAGGTGCTGGGTTCGATCCCAATCGCGCCCGTCGGCCTAATCGCTCGGAGTTTTCGTGGTTTTCTTTCAAGCCGTGGATTTTCTCCATGCGTAAATACGGATTAGGTTCCCTTAGAAAGACCCCACGAAGGGCACTCCCCCCGGGCCTATATCCCTAGTGTCGATAATTGGCCGTCAATAATCAACCCAACTCAATCTGGTAGAACAAGTAAGGATTGGAACAACCCGACTTAAGGCCTAGAGCCTGGTTCCCTTTTCGGTATCCAGCTCCGAAGCTGTTGGGGGACGCCGGCCCGTCTCCAAGTGTCTCATGGTGATTCCCCTACTGGGTTTCACCACGTATCGCAACGACTAACGTCGTCGACACGTGGGTTTAAGGTTAGAGGGTCCGCAGGTGGCGGTCCTCTGACCGGCCGTAGCGCCGCAGGGACACAAATCTGCTGGCGCGATAAAAGTCCCTCAGGACTTGTGTTCGGTGATCGTCTACGCGCCGGGCGCTCCCTCAGGACTTGGGTTCGGTGATTGTCGACGTGCCGGGCGCTCCCTCAGGGCGTCTGGCGGCGCAGCTTACTTTTACCCTAGTATATGAAAATACTGCTTATAAAGTGTTGCAATGCCACCTGATTAGCGACTACTTGGTACGAGTAATCGAAAGAAAATTTATCTCATTAGACCGAAAAAAGTATTCGAATTAATGCAACTTTTGATGGAGGATGATGATAATATTTTTCCTTAGTAGACTGCAATATTAAGTTCGGACAGTAATTATAGTCCACTGAATTCAATGATAATTGATTATTTTCCAAACGTGATGTGTAAAAACTTATAGAAAAATTACGTGCTGGATTGAAAATTTAATTGTTTGATACCAAAATATAAGCATATTCTGAAATTACATATTCTAGTTCAAGAAACAATGACAATTCTCACGCTCTTAACTTAAGAACGCCGACAGCTGAAAGTGATAAAACGAATATCTAACAAGGATAGGACCAAGCTTGGCAATCCCATATTTTGATTATTTTTATATATGTTGTAGGGTAGAAGCCCCTTAGTCTCAGGTTCAACGGATTTTATACAACGCTGCTTAGTTCTCGAGAAATAGGGGGGGTCTAATATTTTAACACAACTTAAATACAACTTTGTAACGAAGTTACTGCGTGGGTCGTAGCTTTTTTGTTATGGCGTCTGCTCGTTGATCAGAGGGCCCGGGATCGAAACCGGGTCGAGCTACGTTTGTTTTTCTCATTTTTTGTTTTATTTTTTATTTGTAACTAAATCGTCGTATAAAGCATCATTAAACAGTTAATTTTTATCACTTTTAACATGTATTTCATATATGCTTTATCGATGCAATGATATTGAACAATTGTGTCATTTCGTGATTTCAAAGAAAAATCATTTACATATTGGCTTAACAAGGGAAGTCAATGCGACGATAATGCTACTCTGTTTTTAAAGTAAGAAGGCTAATTATATTAAAATTTAGCATAAGAATTAAATTACAACATATTTCTTTTTGAATATTAAATATTTTTAAATTTGTAATACGTATGATTGCGCTTTGAATTAATTTATAATTAATAAAATAAGGTATGATTTTGTAATTTTTACTAGTCATTAATAGATCCATTAAAAAAAAAAAAAAAAAAAAAAAAAAAAAAAAAAAAAAAAAAACTTTTTAAATGGTGAGAAATATTTAATATCTCAAAATCAAGTTTAAAATTCAAATACATTAAATTAAAATGTAAATATTTTAACATTATAATTAATGTACGATATTAAAATTTTTAAATTAGATTATTAAATTACAATTACAAGTATATTTATAAAACGAAACAAACGCAGCTTCTACCGGCTTCAAACCCGGACCCTCGAATCAACGAGCAGACGCCATACCAACTGAACTACGACCAACGCAGTAATTTCGTTACAAAGTAAGTATTTAAGTTGTGTTAAAATATTAGACCCCTCATTTCTCGATAACTAAGGAGCGTTGTATAAAATCAGTTGAACCTGAGACTAAGGGGCTATACCCTACAACATACATAAAAATAATCAAAATCTGTGATTACCAAGCTTGGTCCTCTTCTTTTAAGTATAGAAAAGTTAATATTCATACTTCGATTATATTGTTTACGGCTGCACCTTCTGTTAAATTTAAGAGTTAGCGTTCGGTAACTATAAGCGATATGATAAAACAGCCAACAAAATTAATGAATGACATGATTTAGAAAAAACCTCTCCCAGCTCACATAAATGCTAAGAAGAGAAAATGTAAAATGCTTGGTATACACAACCATAGAGGAACAAAATGTGTAAATACTTTTAATTTAATAAAGTACTCTCAAATGCTTTTAAAAATATATTTAAAAGAAACTTATTATTTTTTTTTATCAAGCATTTTTTAATTTCCATCTGCTTATATTTCTTTTTAATTAGTTCAAAATAGAGTTGAGTTTATCAAACGTATGCCAGTAAATTTGTAATAAAAGCGAAGGGCCACGGTGGATACAATTTAATTCAATTAATGACATTTAAAAATACTTTTATATAAATAATGGTCACTACAATTTTTTTCTTTTTGGGTTTTGTTATTAACGGAATGTTTTTTTCAGTTCAATGTGTGTGTATAAAAAATTCCTCTAAGGAATATCTATATTTAATTAATTTCGTATATATACAGGGTTGTTATAATTAAAGTTCGCCTATTCAGAAGGCTCTAGAGCCGGTTCTATGGCTCCAAACGAAACAATATTTCACTAGTACGTAGTTAAAGAGATGCGCTCTGCGAAAATCGAAAAAAAAATAGTTACATTTTTCGTCAGTAGGTGGCGCTGCGCCAATATTTAAGGCGATGTTTGCAGATTCATTATATCAATTTCAGTCAATCCAGACGAAGCACACAAATTTAAAAGTTTCAACAAACTTCGACGAACTGCGTATTGTTATAATTAAAGTTCACCTAATCAGACAGATCTAGAGCCTGACCTATGACTCCAAACAATACAGAAAAATGAATATAATTTCATGTGATGTAATCTGCATCAACAAAAATAAAACATGTCGTTCGGCAGCGAGGAAATAACGAAGAATAATATTACGCATGCTCAATAAATCCTCCACCATTTTCAATAACGCATTCCATTCTCAGAATTGTGCTTTCTACAGCATTGCGTAAACTGTCCTGTGAGATTGAGCAAATATGAAGTCTAATACTGTTTTTCAGATCAGAGATTGTCTGACAACTGTCTTTAGATACAGAATCTTTCAAAAATCTCCAGAGCCAAAAATCGTATGGTGTTAGATCAGGCGATCGTGGTGGCCAGACTGTTTTAAAATAACGACTTATGATGCGGTCTTCTGTAAAATGGCTTGTTAAGAAAGTCCGAACTGCTCTAGTAATGTGCGGTGGTGCACCGTCTTGCATAAACACGATATTTTGAAGGCAGCCTCGCTGTTGCAGCTCGGGAATTAGAAAATTTGACAACATATTGAGATACCTTCTCCCATTTACGGAACATGTAATGGGTCCTGTGGATGTTAGTTCCTCAAAAAAATATAGCCCTATCATAAACGTAGCTGTGAAACCGCACCATACCGTCACTTTAGCTGCATGCAATGGAACTTCTTGGACAACATTAGGATTCTCTTTCGCCCAAATTCGACAGTTGTGTGTGTTCACTTGTCCGTTTAAATAAAAAAGCGCTTCATCACTCCATAGAATATTCCAGGGCCAAGAATTGTCCACATTCATTCGTGCAAGAAACTGTAGTGAAAATGATAGCCGACTTTCGGTATTACCCTGTATTAGTTGTTGCACCCTCTGAATCTTGTATGGATAGTAGCGCAAAATTTGACGCGTCACTTTTCTCACAGTGGAAATCGGCATATCGACTTCATTCGCAATAGCTGGCACACTTGCATTACCAAATGATGACTGGCTTGCTAAATCCATGGCAGAAGTTGCAATATCTTCAATGCGAGAAATGTCTACCTTTTTCCGTCCTCTGCCAGGAAGAATGTCGAGTTTTCCTGTTTCCTCGAACTTTTTAATCATTTTGTGAACTCCACGATCCGACATTGGTCCACGTCTAACATTTTTAGTTTCCGGAATTATCGAAGAGCTGCAGCTGCGTTGCTCTTATTTTAATAAAATAACTTTACAAGAAGTGCCTTTTCTTACAAAGTTACCATTCTCCACAAAGCGTAGATTCAAATGCTTTTCGGAAACAATCAACTGTTCCAGTGTCAAAGAAATCACAGACACACTTTATCAGCAAGTTTTAAATCGTCAGGTGGTTAGAAGGGTATTTCATGTTTTCGAAGTTGCGACGTCACTTTGACGTCGTTCGTCGAAAATTTGAATAAAATGTGATATTTTTCAAGCGTTGGGTGAAATTTTGTGATTTTGTGTGTTTCATCTGGATTGACCGAAATTGATATAACGAATCTGAAAAAGTTTACTTTTACCAACTGTGAAATAAAATTTCCTGTATTTTGTTTTTTACAAAATAAAGGAATCTGCAAATATAGGCTTAAATATTGGCGCAGCGCCACCTATTGACAAAATTTTAACTATTTTTTTTTTCGATTTTCGCAGAGCGCATCTTTTCAACTACGTACTAGTGAAATTTTGTTTCGTTTGGAGCCATAGAACCGGCTCTAGAGCCTTCTGAATAGGCGAACTTTAATTATAACAACCCTGTATAAATGCATTTTCCCTATCTTACACAGTACTATACATATATATGAAAAAATTAATTGTAACAAAATTAATTATATTTGTATCACAATTTATACGTTTTTCGAAACTTTTATTTAAAAAAATAACATCTAGTTATTAACGTAAATACTCTTATACCCGCATATGCATGCATATATATGTAAATAGGAAAGAGGACAACCCTCTACTAGAAAATTCTTTTAACAGTTAGGACTGTTCTAATTTATGCTGGATAGTTATAGGACATAGATAGATTAAAAGTTTTCAGTAATTGTTTAACCACTATAAATATATGAGAGTAAGCACATGAGGGTACTTTTAAAAAATAATCATTACTACATTGGCATTTTCGGCAATGCATATCTTACTAAAAGTTAATTTACAAAACTATCAAAAATGTTCAATTTACAGTGAATATAATCAAAATTGTAAAATATTCACGTATTGTATATTTTTATTAACGGACTTTCTTGCACAAACATCTATTTTACAGAAGAGTATTTCAGTACTTGAATTCTCTACAGAACGTTCTGGAAATATTTTCTTTCAGTTCAAAGATTAGATCTTCAGCATAACGACTATTATAACAATGCAGACGTATAAAAAAAGTATCTGCAATTCAAATTATTATCAAAAACATTTGTGTGACATACACAAATATTATAGAATACAAATTGCATCAAATTACGCATCAAATTGCATCAAATCAGAATTATGTTTGTCTGGAAGAAATAAAGAAACAAGAAGAAACAACTGAAATAAGAAATATGAAAACTGACTTCGAAAATATTTTATTTAGCTTTTAAAAGCAAGTTTTCAAGATATAAGTATACTTAACAATTATACAGTTTGAAGAAATTATTATTACAAAAGCTTACCGTAAAATTATTTCAAGATTACAATTTTCTGCCTAAAATTAAGGTGCCTGACTACGTACAGAGCAATTTTTTTCCAAATAAGCTATTTAATTATTTTTTGAACTTATTTCTATTAAGATTAGGACTAGAAACTGTGAAAAAATGTAAAAAAAAATATTTCATTCATTGATGAAATTTCGGTAAATGGGGGATTGTGTGGTAAAATTTAGTGAAATTTGGCCCAATACGCAAAACGCGCTACAGAAAAATATATTGTATGTATCTTAATTTCCTTTTTTACACTTCATACTTATGACATTGGTGAAGGCAATGAACTAAAATCTAAGAGATATTTTAAATATTTCAAAATTTATAGCATATCGCACCTTTTTACATGCTGATTTTCTTGAAATCCTTCGACTTCTTTCCACGAAAACATCCATAAAACAAAAAATATTTATTCTAAAATTATATCTGTAGTTCATTGCCTTCACAATAATATAAACAACAAGCATTTTAAATTTCATAGTGATATTCTAAAAACTTTTTGAGAAATCATGTTTTGCGTATGGAATTTTCACGAAAAATTACATTTTTCAAAAAATGCATTTAAAGTTTAGATTTACGTTTTACTACAAGAATTTACACAGTAATATGCATCTAAATTTAACTGTTTTTTATCAACCATTATTGAGCCTTTGTTTATTTCTAAAAGACCATAGTTTTGCTTCCCCCTTCCCAGTTGTTACCTGTAAATAGTACTTCCGGTCCTTTAAACAGTACTTCCGGTTTGAGTGACAGCTGTTGAAGTTTAAAAACCGCTACAACTTCGGTTCTATTTGTCATACAATAAAAACAAATACAGTTTTGGAAAGGTAAGAAGTTGGGCTTTAATAAAATGTAATAAAACCATTTTGACAATTTTGGTCGAAAACCACTTTTTAAACGTAGTCAGATACCTTAATTATAGTATCATATTTGAAGATTTCGACGAAAAAAGACATCCTTAGAATGTTTCTGAGTTCTTAATAATGCGTTCTTTAACAAAATCCATTTATATTCAATGCATAGATAAATATATGTTTATTTTTTAAATGTCTGATATGAAAATAAAAGTAAGACAGCCTTCCTTTTTAAACTGTAAGAAATTAATAAAAAATAACTCTTTAAAATATACATGCATCAAGTATCTTGAAAAACGAGCTGTTCACTTATGCAATAAGTTTTCTTTGCTACATGCTGAGTTTTTAAATATACTCCAGAGAACTTTGAAAATATTTTTTCGACTTAAATTAAATGTTCATAAAATAAAAAATAAACTTTCTTTCAATTTCAAAGAAAGCTTTACCGTACCTATAATTTATAAAAGTTTGTAAGAAATGCTTTATAATATTTTTTAATGCTTGTAAATTTCATATACAGGGTGAGCCAGAATACCTATCCAGGATTTAACCACGCCAGTACACAATGTGTGCAAAAAATATTACTCAAAGTTTTTGAATACCACTACATTTTATTGAATCCTCGCTTAATTACAGACATTTTTTGATTAAATAAGATGAACATTGTAGCTCGGAAAGAACGCTATTTTGCTCCTACTTTTAGTTTTCTGCTTAAAAAAAAGAAATTATTAAGTGGTTTACAAGGAAGTCAACAATACAAGACTAAACTGTAATAACATATGAAAATCACAAACAAAACTAAACATAATAAATAAATAGAAATAGAAATAAAATAGGTCTCTCTCTACTTACTCACCCAAAAATGCAGGGTTTTGCACGCTAACTGAACATTCTGACTAATCAACTAACTTCTGACTAAATGTAACAGACTAACTTTAACTAACTCAACCTGGAATCGGGTATTATTTAATAATTTGGAGGAAAATGGAGCTAGTGTCAGTGTTGCCAGATTGGAGAATTTTTTAATTCAGATTATTTGACTGTCACCACTTTTTAAATATAGTATAATTCGGCTTATTTTTCAGAATTTTTAATCTATTTTTAATTAGACCTAATATTTCTATTTCAAAAAAGCGGTGACAATTAAACAATCTGAATTAAAAAAGTCCCCAATCTGGCAACACTGGCTAGTGTAGTGAAAATTTGAAGAAAATAATCATGCTTTGTGTTAAATGTGATGACATTCAAACAAATTCTATACATGTCCATTATTGTATGCTAAAAACACGCTTTTGTCTCTCCACAATTTAGAATTTAGTTGTCTTAGTGTACGGCATGATTGATCGAAATATTGTGATTTACTGCACTTCGTGTTCTTAGCATATTTAAAAATAATCAATGTAAATTTCTTATTTTTTTTAATACCTTCATTTTTAATCAGATATTTTCCCGGAAACATGAAATCTTTTAAACGGAAGACGTTGCATTTTTAACTGAATACAATTATTTTTACTTTTGAGCTGGCAACCCCATGTTATCACAATATTATTAATCCATTTTGTGTTCCTAATCGTCTTGAAAGTTTTAAATAGTTATTTTGAATTACCCTGCATACTAGTTCATGGCAATCTGAAATTGGTCTATAAAATTATAAAGACTCTATCTACACAGTTTGAACAAACGGTAAAGTGTAATTGTTTTTATACACGTTGTCTAAAAAGGCTCTTGGTACAAAGTTTGAGGTTTTTACAGCCATTTTAAACGAAACATATTTACCCAGGAAAATGTGACTGAAAACCCTACGAAAAAAGAAAAGATAGAAAAAACACAGAAACACGAATTAACACAAAACAGAAAGGTGTGTATGCGCTTTAATAGACAAAGCTATGATGTAATACCTACTGTGCAGTGATTACCGTTTCACAATAGGGGTTCGGTTTTTGAACTATTGATATCGGCGCTGAAAGAATTTCAGAACAACTCCGTACATACAGCTAGTTTTGATGTTATTTCAAATAATGATGGTGTGTCCCGCTACGGTATCATGCCACAAGCAATAAGAATAACATACACTCTAATCTTAACACTTAGAATACTATTTTTTACAACGGATAACACAGAATTGTCGAACGCGACTGTTTTATTATTTACTGTTTAGTCTGCCAGTATTTTTATACAGTATTCTCCATGAAATATTTCTACAAAAAGTTTAAGATGAATATATATTTGTAGAAAATACTAACAGTTACGCTGATAGGTTTCTCCAAATGAAACTTGAATTAAACGAAATATATCAGTGAATGTGACTTTGTGTTTTAAAGGAAACTGACTATTTATCTGGAATTCCCTTTCCCGAAACTCTTAAAACTATACGAACGTCATTGCGCTATTATATTTTATACTGTATCAGACAACCTTTGGGCTGTTAAGGACTAACTCTTTTCGTTTATCATTTACACTACGATGGGTTTTGTAAAGAACAATACACCGGTATGCTATATAATAAAACCATCCCAAAAATGTATAGATAACTAGCCTTTTAATTCTCATCTAAATCCGTAATCGAGCTGACCTGATTATAGAACTTTCCCTGCTAATTCAATAACAAAACAAGTATAATGATATGCACTATACTGTTACCGATATGCAGTATACAATGCCTGAAAAATTAACAGTGAAAGTTCCAGCAAAATGCATTTCGCAGAGAAAAATTAAAAAGCTAATCTTTCATAATAAGGTTCACTTGATTACAGAGCTTTTCACCACAAATGTCTAACTAAGAAACGTTGAACGACATGCAACCTACTATAACTTTTCCTGAAAAATTATCTAACCAACAAGCCAAAAGAGCTCATCTAAAAGCTCATCAAGATTCGTTCAGTAGAACATTTTAAAAAGTCTAATATTTCATAATCGTATTCACATAATCATATAAGTTTCCACCATACGAACATAGAAGGATATGTTATATACTAAAACCTTCCCTGAAAAATTACGTGACTAATAGTTAAAATTCCATAAAAATCCATTCAACAGAATATTTTTTTTAATGTTAATCTTTCATAATCGGGTTTAGTTGGAACTTTATATTTGTTATAAAACATTTCCCCATAATTCTATAACCTAGCAACGTAGAAAGATATGTAATATACCAAAAATAAAAAAATAAAAATTATATGTCAAACAGTGCAAATCTCATCAATATCCACTCAGAGGATTTCAAGTTATAAGCAGCCGGAATGAAGTTCTCATTTGCATTTTGTACATATATAGTACATCTACTACTTGTACATTTGTATTATCAAACTTTTCTAACCAATTATAAAAAAATTGTTAAATCTTTAATTACGGGGTTGGGACATATAAATCCCAGCGATTTATTTTGATTTTATGCATAGCACTTTTTCAAAATAATCTCTAATGTATACTATTATATAAAGAGAGAACACCTGACGGGCTAACTGAACAATGTCCATGTAAAAAGACTAAAGTCAGGATCATGAAATTTGGAAAGTAGATTGCTGTTGTGAGCTGGCCAAACAATAAGAAATGATTTTCGAAAATTCACCCCAGAAGATGGTTAAATGGGTGTCAAAAGTATTAGGTCATTTCGACGTATATCAGAATCAGTTTTAGGTAGGAGCACGAAATTCAGGAAAACAAATCTACTTAAAAAAGGGTTAACCACGTATTTCACTGATTTTAGAAATCCCACCCCTAAAGGGTTAAATAGGCGAGTCGAAGATTTTAAGTCATTTTGCCATATCTTAGCAGCAGTTTTAAGTAAGAGAATGAAATTTGGGATAACAAATCTACTAAAAAATTGTTAAACACGTATTTTAGAGATTTTAGAAATCCACCCTCTAAGGGTGTTAAATGGAAGATGTCGAACGTTATAGGTCGTTTCGCCATATCGCACCAGCAGTTTTAGGTAGGAGCATGAAATTAAGGATAACAAACCTATTGAAAAAATAGTTCAACACGTACTTCAGTGATTTTAGAAATTCGCCCACTAAGGGGGTTAAATGAAGAGTGAAACCTTTTAGGTCATTTCGCAATATCTCATCAGAAGTTTTAGGCAGGATCATGAAATTCAGGATAACAAATCTAATAAAAAAATAGTTAAACATGTATTTCAGCAATTTTAGAAATTCACCCACTAAGAGGGATAAACATCGGATATGAACCCGAGTATGGAAGGTTAAACAAATAAGACAACTATTGCTGATTTGTGATTAAATATTTTGCATAGTACATTTTTAAAGGATTTTTTAAAATCATTTATAAAGCTGCGGATTTTAGTATGATTGCGTCATAATAACATATTTTTTTAATGATTGTCATTTTCACGCAATAGACGCAAATGCGTTATTGTGATCGATGTATTTTTAAGATATTACATTTTTACTTATGTTACTCAGACGGCCAAGGTTAACTCGGGCGAAGCCGGGTGATTCTGTTACAATAAAATAAATTTATTATTTTCAGTACATAAACAAAAAAAAATATTTATCACATTTTTACAAACTTTTATTTAAAATTTAAAATTGTTAAGTACTTTAATTTTGTCTGATTTTATCCGATTGGGAACACTTTTTTTTAAAATACCTACCCATTCCAACCCTACATTGTAGTCGACACACTGTCCAACCACGAGAAACCGGTACGGGCCGCTAGTTACTATATATTTTATATTAGGATTTTTCAAGATAAGCTACTTGTAAACTTGTTTGTAAATTGTGGTATGATTGATTATATTAATAGTCGCCAGTCATGGCTCGTAATGAAAAGGTGAAAGAAAATGTTTTACCTAACATTAGATAATATATGAAATTGTTTATTTTCCAGTTTATTTAACTTTTTTCAATGTTGTTTTTCTTACACTATAATTTTTCAAAGAAACATATGCCAGTCTTTTACTAAATCCATTCCATGAATTAAAGTCAATGTGCCTAAATGTGATGACCCAAGAAATGCGACAAAGATCTTATACCCAAATTCCTAACGCAATAATAGTATAGAAATGTGACATAATCAAAAAGCATCATTTCAAGAACAAAATTCAAACCATGTTACTGTATTTATAGCGTTTCTTCTACGTGAAATTCTATTCGCAGTAAGGTCATTGTCGTAAATGAGACGCGATTCCCCACAGTTTTGTCGCATTTAGGGTATATTTGACATTTTATTAAATACATATATTTTTTTTTTATTAAACAGAAAATGAGTGAATACGATTCCGCTAGTTTAACACTGATTTGTTTGTTTTTTTTAGAAATTGAAACATTATATGTAGTATAAGCAACGAATATGCGATTCTCGCATTCAGTTCACTTTTGTCGCATTTATATCATTTAAAGCCTACAGTGCATAGTTTAGCCAATTGGCAAAACTTTTTATTTAACTTTTAATAAATAAATCAAGCTCTTTGCAACCACCATATTTATAAAGAAATATTAATCCTGTAAAAATAACATAAATATGCTATTAACTAAAGTTAAAAATCTATCTTAAAATTTCTAGTTTCGAATTCTTAATATAAGCATACAAAAACATAGTTCTAAAATAAAAATTCATGCACTATAGGGTTAAGGCGTCTACGGTACATAAATGTGACAATGAATTTTATGTATGTCAAGTTAAACTTAAAATATCAATTTAATTGCTATAAATTTTTGAAATACGTAAACAAGAGTCAACAATACGAAAACAATAAAACTGAACGTTGAAACACTTAATATTGAACTACTTAATATATTAAAAAGTTAATATAATAATAACAAATTATTATAAAAAATAACTTTGAGATACAGAATACTAAATATATTATAATTAAATAATGAATATTTCAACATTCAAACTTCGAAAACTTTTACATTTTACCAAAACAATGTTTATTACTGCATATTTTAAGTAAACATTTTTATTTTCCGTTTGCTTTTTGTCTTCGGTATAGGCGTTAATATTTTATTTTTGTCTCTAGGTCAGTGGTTCACAAACTTTTTTTATGAACTCCCCATCTAAGCATCTCTAACATTATGAACCCTTCACCCCCGCAATGACATATAATTCCTATTATTTAAAGTAAAGACTTTCAAATTTGATAGATTTTATGAATGATTGCAGTACTTCATTAAAAAATAATAATAAAAAAATGGATAATAAAATATCTCTGTTAATACCACAATTAAAAGAAACATTTTGGATTATCATCTTTATCAATTTTAATTAGACAAACTTTATTTCCCACCATAATACATATATATGTTAGTAGGCCTTACCTTTTCTATTATTTCTACTATAAACCGGATTTTAAATTCGAAATTTATGTCACGACACATTCTTATCTTCTGTGTTTGACGCCTACACCAGAGCCATATGAACTGAACTCACTACCATCTATAATGTCCATTTGGAATATTACTATTGTCAAGGGGTTGGTAGTACCTCGTTTAAACATTTCGAATATTTTCAGGTTAAAGGCGGTCGATACAGTCAGTTTTAGCTATAGTGTCTTTAAAACATGTATTTAAGTATTCGGTCAAAGATAAACACTACTACATCATGGCGTGGAAATGCTAAAATTGTTAACTCAACAAAGCCTAATTAAACACAATTTCGTTTAATCATAATTTTAATATAATATATCAAAATACCACATAAATTTACCTTAGTAAATCTCATAAAAGTCTCTACATATGTGAGAGATTCAGTTTGTCTCTAATTGATCTTTGAAAAATACCAGTACGTAGAATATTTTAGAACTCTAATTTGAAAGGTTATCACATTTGTACTAGCTCTCACTTTCGGTAAACGAAATAGTCCAAGGCCTTTAAGTGGGGAGATCACGTTGAGCAGCCTGAAACTGAAAAAAACTTAACCAGTGCGAAAAACTCTGTACAGTGATCTCTCACTTATACGCGGTACACGGAACTCATTTTTCAGCACCGGTTTTTTTAAGGTAATTTTCGTCTTCTTAAATCGCAGAATTCATAAATCGAATTTTACAGTTTTAAAATAGTGGTATGAAAAAGTAATTACTGAACATCGCGTATAAGTGAGAGATCACTGTAGTTTAAAAACCAATGAATGAAATACAACAATTATTTTCTATATTTTCACACATTCTTGTAGGTAAACAAAAACACTCAAATTATATACATTTAGCAATATTAATTAATTAAATGATAACGACAAATAATGGCTTTTTAAAAATATAAATACTAAAATATGCATTTTGCGCGCAAAATTAAAAAAATTCTACAGCAGACACATATTTAATATTTCATTTATTTTTACTTATACTACTATATTTCACACTGAACCTAAATTTAAAAGTATATTTAAATTCATTAGCATAATTAATGGGATTTATAATAATATTCACTAAATTTACCAAAGATTTAAAATTTAATCTTTCAATACAAAATTTTCTTTGGCAAAAATCAGACTAAATTTAGGTTCAGCATAAAAGTATACATGAAAATTAAGTAATGCAAATTTTCAAGGTTCTGTGATAATTAGTTTTTTAATGAGAGTGCGCGTAATGCCAAAAAACACTGTTTTGAGAAAAGGGCTTCAAAGGTAACTTTATAGCATGACAGGAAATGGCTTTTTACAAGATATTTTTAGCTATAACTTCTGTTCTATTTGGAATTTTGGTAAAATTATTTCTGCAGTGTATTTGTAACATTTCAAGGCACCCGTGCTAATTTTTTTTTGAAAAATCGATTTTTTTAAATCTTCAACGTGATCTCCCGTGATGATTAAATGAATACAGTCATTTGATCTTCAAAGTTCAAAAAACGAAATTTTGATCCATTTTTGAGATTATTCGTCACATTTAGGGATTTATGGGGTCGATTTAAAAATGAACGATGTATATTGTAATAAGAATTAAAAAAGAAAAAACGTTTCTAATGCAAAGAAATGTTTCGCATTTTTTCTTGCGTTAATATGTAAAGATAAAGAAAATTGTAGCATTTTTGGAGTTACATTTAGGCGCAATGGCGCAACATTGCCAATTATAAAACCTCGATATAGTATATTCTGTTAGAATCAAATAAAAATTATATTTCTCGAAAATAAAACTAGTTTTAAATTAAAAGCGTAATAATTAATCTGTTTTGTTTATATTTTGCATTTTATATATAATGAATTCTAAATATACCCTAATTATGACAAATATATGAGAAATAGCATCGCATTTACGCACACTGACCTCATATATAATATTTTATATTGAAGAATAGTAAAAACACAATGAAATACTAGAAATAAAATAAAATAATTACTCAGGTAACGAACTATCATACATCAACTGTGGATATTCTGCTGATTATGGTTTTTTAAATTACAATTAGAAATACCTTCAGTTGTTATAATGTTACCTCAGCGCTATGAAATGGAAATGATTACTTAAAATACGTTCTCTACATGTCACATTTCGTTGAAAGATCAATAAACTATTGGTATGAATTGAAGTAATTATTTATAATTATTTAGAAATAAAACTTTCAAAAACTCAATAAAAATTATTGGACAAATTTTCAAAATAATCATTTCTTTATAAATAATAGAAAGTATGTGAATTTCGTCAAAATTTCGGCTCACAATTTAAAGGAATTTTCATTGTGTAAATTGTATTAAGAAAATTATTATCTTACAAGCACACAGTATTTGAAATACCGGGAGGGCAGACTTAAAACACTTATACTCTGACCTCCTTATATATCGAACTACTCAGTATAAAAGCTTCGAATTTTCTGAACATACTATTAAAGACATGGGGAAACGGATTAGAAGAAAAAAATAAGCTCTAGAAATATCAATAAATGGCACAGTACAACGAAGTTCAGGCGTTAAAGTTGATACACCATGGTCATGACAGATTCTGTGGAGCTCTGAGCCCCATTTTCACCTCAATAGAACAGTGAACACCCATAATTGTAGCATTTGGGAAACTGAATGAAAACACCGATACCTTTCAAGAGATTCCATTTTACTCACTGAAAGTTACAGCCTGGGGTGGATTCACAGCCACATCCATTCTCCGACCTTTCATTTTCGAACGGACTATTCGCAATAGCCCTGTGAAATGCGTTGTAACGGCCAACAGGTACAAAATGATGTTCAAACCTTTTTCTGTACTCCGTTTGTAAGAGCGGCAATTTCTTGTCTCAATTAGCTTTATGCAAAAACCTTTAACTGTATGCCTCCATACATTGAACTATTCATACAGCAGTCTCTTCGTCAACCTTTAACTAATGGCAGAGTAATCAGTCGTGAGATTTCGACAACATGACCATCTCGTTCTCCTGATCTTATACCGTGTAATTCTTGACTGTGGGAACACTTAAAAAATCTGGTTTATCGAGGACAGACTTGAAAGAAGGTATCACTCTGCATGTGAGAAGCGTCTCAGTCGAACAGTTGCGATCCGCAATTGAACAAGCTGACCACAGACTGCAGATTTTAAATCTTCAAGGGATCCATATTGAGCAGAATTTCCTGCGTCGATAAGGTCTTGTCACATGAATGTTTGCTAAGTTCACATAAAATGTGTTTTTGTGTCATATTCAAAATATGCCCAGTTGTACAGCGCCATCTATCGTTGATTTTGAAAACTTTTTTTTTGCATAATCAGTTTCCCCATGTCTTGAATAGTATGTGTTCAAAATTTGGAGCTTATACACTGATTAGTTCAATAAATAAAGAGATTGGAGTAGGTGTGTTTTAATTCTGGCCACCCTGTATATAATTTATATTTCTTTTAAACTGTAAAAAAATACAATTTTATTCGTATTGCTCTATAAAAAGCATTACTTAAAAAGAAAGTATGCATTGATTTTTTGGCATCTATGCAGGGGTGCCCAGAGTGGGGTTTGGTGACGCAAAGTGCGTCATAAAATTTAGTTTTTTTTTTTTTTGGGGGGGGGGGAATTTAGAGAAAAATAAGTACATTTGGGGGGGGTTAAATTTTTAATATTTCCTTTTTTTTCTTTTTTTTCCACTGATAAAAATTTTTTTGATTTTTTTTAATATAACTTTAAACTTTTTTTCAACGTTCAATTTCCAGAAATTTTCCTGTTTTTTCATTCTTTAAATTCTAGATAAGGACAATAAGAACCCATTCTGCATCTTGCTACCTTTGAAGGTGCGGTAATAAAAAAAATACTTGGAATACAGGTGGGAAAATGTTTAAAACATGCTGAAAGGCAATTAGGACCACAAGATGTGATAAAAGGAATAGCGTTCCAGACGCGTCTTAAGTAATTTATTGTCTTGTTTGACAGGGTCATATCGTACGGTCCGAGGGCCAAAATACATTCTTGATGGTTGAGATAAGAGAGAACAACAAAATGCATTTCAGAGGAAGAGACAACGCTAAAATAAATTACTTGACCATTTTCAGAAAACTAGAATTTAAGTACAGTATATTTTAGTGATGTTAGAAGAGTAGTGTTGTATGTCATTAAAACAATATAAGGTAAACAACCTGTACAGAGAAAAAAAACTTCCAGCTATTAATTATTTTAGGGGGAAAGGAAGAATTTAAAGAAAATTAGATTTTTTTTTTAGGAGGGGGAGGAGGATTAATTACTAGGTAATAAGACTGAAAAATTATAGTGTGAAAGAAAAACATATACAGAATACAGGAGCTTACAATAGATTTAGGACTATGTTTTAATGGTACAGGGTCTGCCATTTTATAAGAATCGGTACTTGTAAGAGTATGTTGTTAAAGCAGTATAAGGCAACAACTTGTACCGAAATAAACGTTTCAATCCACAGTTTATTTTAGGGGAGAGGGGAGGGATTTAGATTTTTTTTTTGGGGGGGGATTAAATTGTATGAGTAGGTACTATAAAAATAAGATTGGGAAAGCTTAAGTATTAAGATTTAATCTTAAACAAGGGCGTATGTACATGAAAATGTACATACACCTTTGATATGAACGACTTGTCTTTAATATTTTAGTATTCTTAAAACGATATGCAATCTTTGTATTTAAAATTTATTTTGTAATAATTTAAAAGATTTTCTTTTAAATACTTGTAAGTAAATATTTATTTTCATAAAAAAGTAGCTTTATTTATTAAAATATTTGCTTTTAGTAGATAACTTAAATTATATAAAAGTTATTGGTGTTTACTACAGGATAGCAACAAATAAAAAATTTCTGGTTTTAAGCAGAATTCTTTTGCCACAACTACAGCAGTCAGAAAAAAACAATTGACAAAAATTAAAAAACTTAGTCTAAATGAAAATTTAACGTCTTGATTTTTTACTTCAACTCATAACAGTTTCCAAAAAATATTATCCCAGATATTTAAATTCTGTTTGTTGATAATTTGAATTCTAATGTGTCATTCTTTTTAAATTTCTGGTTATATTAACAATATTTTTTTGACGTTTTTTATCTTTTGGCTTTTTTATATTTGATTGAGATGAAACAAACATCAATCAGATTTTTTTTTCTTAATTCTAGAATTTATTAAAATTTATTTCAAATTTAAATTTAGATTTTTTTTAACTTTCCTGTTTTATGCGATTTTTTTTTCAGACTATGATTTGAGACAAGGTCTTTTCTTTAAAAAAGTCTTCTTAGAATCTCTAAAACAATTATTTCCCTATTTAAAAATTTATAAAGCATAATTCATATTTAGGTAAATATTATAACTTAGTTTTGCATCCATGCAACCAAATATGTGAAAAAAATGCTTTAAAATTTGTCAGATAATTCTAAAAACATCTAGTCTTCTCTCTCAAATAGAGGTGAAAATAAGTTCAATAAAGAGTTTAATAATTTTTCTGAATATATGACAACTTAAGTGGCTTACAAATTGCATTTTTTAAACTTGTTTCTCGAATTTCTGAAAATACTTTTTCCAACATAGTAATGCATTTAAGATTGGTGTATTCTTTTACGCAAAATAATGAAAAAATATGGTTTTCATATGTCAAACCGCGCAGTCTGCGGAAAGAAAAAAAATTCATTATTATTTAGAAGTTCATTATTATTTTAATTTACTTCAACTTGTTCTAAAACGTTTATCAAAATTGTTTCATAGAATTGTTCTCCCTTTCTATTTTTTTTTTCCAGAATATGTTTTCTATATTTGTAAACATACCGTATGTTTTTCCAAACGTCGACCAATGAATAATTTTTTAATCGTTAGTCTTAGGCATATAGTTCCAATTGCAAAAGTATTTAAAATTAGATAAATAATTATGTTGGGCACAATTTAGAAAAAAAAATGCAATTATGATGAATAAGTTATAAAAAATAACTTTTTATACAGTTTACAGGTCCTATAAGTTATGTTTGGTAAAACAACAATGAAGCTCTGATATATCAAATGAAAAAAAAATCATTTTTCTACGACCAAAACTCACCATGTTATACGAGTTTAAAATTTGGAAAATTTTCGCTTTTAACATGGTGCCCGAAGTGATGTGCGGTTAGATCGAAATCGTACATTATTTAAGGCACTGTGTTCCAATTTTTTCCAAATTTGAAACTCTGTAACTTTTGGTCATACTAAAATGATTTTTCCCCCCGCATGTCAGAGCATGAGGACTGTTTCACTAAATATAACGTACAGGACTAAGGGACGAAAAAAAAAGTTAAGCTTTGTAACGTATTCAAAAATGCATTTTTGACCCAAACGGTGTATAATTGAAAATATTTTTCTGCTAATTTTAAATATTTTTGAAATTGAAACTGTTTATCAAAGTAAATAAAATAAGTTTATCAAAGTTGTTTATCAAAGTGTTTATATATGTTTATGAAAGACTAACGGTTCCGAAATCATCTATTAGTCAATGCTTAGAAGGGACATATTTTGTATTTATTATATGTGTAGATGAAAATTTTTTATAATTTTTTTTAAAAGTTTATATTGTATTTATTTGTTATTAAATTATTTAAAAATGAACCATTAAGTGTAATATATCAAGCTATCATTCTGATCTCGAGAAACAATTACTGTCTTGGAAGAGTGGTCCTCATGTGCTGCGGAAAGCAAGGCACAAGCACTGATGTTGGGATGAATTTAAATTTTCATACCCTACAGCTAACGAGCAAATGGGCAAAATTATAATGTTGTTTTCTCTGTATTTTATCTTAAATGCTAAAAAAAATTAATTTTCCTAGCATTAAAAAAAAAAAAAAGATTACGTATATGAATGTAATCATTAAGAATATTAATCATTACTTTAGTCATTAATATTGCATTATATCTTTAGAATTATATTAATTGAAATAATGCGTGTATTGCAGTGAAAACTGGAGCTTAGTGAGCGTGTTAACACGGGCTTGTCAGTCAGAAGTTATAAATGTGGAAACAATCAGATTGCTAATAATATAATATATATCTTCATTATTTATTACGCTGTTAAAACTTTTATTTCATGTTTGTGTGATAGTACGTAAGAATACTATTATTAAATTATCAGTAGGATATATTTTACAATTGATGTTCTGCTTAGGGGGGGGGGGGGGTCGATGGTAATGTATGAAGATTTGGGGGGGGGGATTTGCGTCATTGGATTTGGGGGGGTGGTCACCACTGCATCTATGTTACGTTAATAAAGTAAATAGTGTCTAGGAGGTGGGGGGGGATGTAATTTCGTCCCTTTTCTTAACTTTTCGTCGAACAAAATTCACAAATTCATATAAAATTAAAAATTAATTAAAATAAATAAATTACATTGTAAACATTTATTTTTTTAAATAATTAAAAACGATATATGTTTCATATTTATCCATGAAAATCAATCATATTCATTTTTCGTCATTGACATATTCTATTTTCTTAGTCATACATAACGAGTATGCGACTAACATAACTTGCATTATTTTCACGTTTAATTATTTTGTTGTAAAAAAGTTACGTTTAATTATTTTTAGTGTAGCAATCTCCAATGAAATTTTCTATAGAAACATCTAATTTAGAGAAACCAGTGAATTAAAATGCTTCCCCAATTTCAAAGTTGAACTAAAATAACACACCATACAGTGTAAATTATTTTATGTTTGAAATTTAATGTTATATACTCAAATATGTTTGAAATGGTTTAACTTTTAATCACTTTTTATGTTGCTACATATCAATCGGCTACATTTTTTTTCTTTTCTATTTATTATATTGAATTACGTTTTAAGAACACAAAAAGAAACAGTGTCTGGCTAATAAATTTAACCAATTCATCATATAATTTTTTTTAATGGAAAAATAGTGAAGACTCTGTCTAGACTAGATAACATAATTTTAAAATGTGGCTGAAAGAATATAAATCGATTACCCACTTATCGAACAATTTATTCTATATAAATAGCGGATAAACTAATCACTTTGAATTTTGAAAGAGACAGTTTCGAAGCATTTCTGTTAGTTTAAGGGCACTCCCCTTTTTCCCTAAACTTGTGTGCTTTTTACGACTTTTCTCGATTATAAAGAAAAGAGACTTCACGTTCGTACTTTTTGTATTATATTTATTGACATTTCTCTTATATATTTAAATTTTTGTATTTAAATAATAATAATAATGCGCGTTGTACGATGGGGAGTACGTGCAGGTACGTACCGTGAACTTCCAATCTCACGATCGTTTTTTTCCGGCCAAGAGCATCTGAATCATATTTGGTAGTCAACTTATGAAAGGACATTAAATTCTCTGTTCTTTATATCAGCACTAGCAAAACCCGCGTCTTTGCTCGCGTAATTCTTGAAAAATGCCAAGTGGTATTCGTTGGCCTATTTTCATTACAGGAAATTTTACTGCCACAGATAATTCAGAAATTACTAATTAAGCCACTCTAATGTCGAAAAAAAATCGAAAATTTAGAATGTTTCTCGCTCTTTCACTATACCTGTGGTAGTGTCACCGATATAAAATATAGCATATGTTACAGCATGGACTGTTACCATCACTTTTGAAAATGGTTCTGTAGTTCCAGAGATTCGATAGAAATTGTAATTTAGAATGTCTTTAGACCACTTTTCGATCATCTCACCCTTTTAAATTTCGATTTTTTTTAGAATTTGTTCTTAGAGTGATTTTACATTTTATAAATAACTACCATGCCAAATTTCAAGTTTCTAGTTCCATCAGTATAAAAAAAATCAAAATTTTACAGAGTTTTTCACTCTTGCACCTACCTGTGGTAGTGGCACTGACATAAAATGTAGCCTTTGTTACAGCAGGAGCTGTCACCATCAATTTGCTACCATAACTTTTGAAAAGGGTTCGGAAGTTCAAGAGATTCCATAGAAATTGCAATTTAGAATGTTTTTAGAATGTTTTCCGCTCATCTCACAGTTTTAAATTTCGATTTTTTTTTAGAATTTGTTCTTAGAGAGCATTTACATCTTATAAGTAACTACCATGCCAAATTTCATGTTTCTAACACCTTCAGTATAAAAAAAAATCGGAATTTTAGAGCGTTTTTCGCTCCTTCACTTCCCTGGGGGTAGTGGCACCGACATAAAATAAAGCCTATGTTCGAGCAGGGACTGTCACCATCAATCTTTCGCCATCACTTTTGAAAATGGTTCTGTAGTTCCAGAGATTCCATAGAAATTGTAATTTAGTATGTTTTTAAAACGCTTTTCGCTCATCTCACCCTTTTAAATTTCGATTTTTTTTTAGAATTTGCTCTTAGAGAGCATTTACATCTTATAAGTAACATCTTATAAGCTCATTCAGTACCATGCTAAATTTCATGTTTCTAACATCTTCAGTATAAAAAAATCGAAATTTTAGAACGTTTTTCGCTCTTGCCGTACCTGGGAGTAATGGCAACAACATAAAATATAGCGTATGTTGGGGCACGGACTGTCACCATCAATTTGCCACCATCACTTTTGAAAACGGTTCTGTAGTTCCAGAGATTACATAGAAATTGTAATTTAGAATGTTTTTAAAACGCTTTTCGGTCATCTCACCATTTTAATTTTCGAATATTTTAAGAATTTGCTCCTAGAGAGCATTTACATCTTATAAGTAACTCCCGTGCCTAATTTCAAGTTTCTAGCTCCTTCAGTATAAAAAAATCAAAATTTGAGAACGTTTTTCGCTCCTGCACCCCCCCCTGGGAGTAGTGGTTACGACATAAAATATAGCCTATGTTGGAGCAGGGGCTGTCACCATCAATTTGCCAGCATCACTTTTGAAAACGATTCTGCAGCTTCAGAGAATCCATAGAAATTGTAATTAAGAATGTTTTTAGAACGCTTTTCGGTCGTGTCACCCTTTTAAATTTCGAATATTTTAAGAATTTGTTCTTAGAGAGTATTTACAATTTATAAGTAACTACCATGCATAATTTCAAGTTTCTAGCTCATTCAGTATAAAAAAATCGAAATTTTAGAACGTTTTTGCTTCTGTGCCCTCCCCCTGGGGGTAGTGGCACCGACATAAAATATAGCCTATGTTGGAGCAGGGACTGTCACCATCAATTTGCCACCAACACTTTTGAAAACGGTTCTGTAGTTCCAGAGATTTCATAGAAAATGTAATTTAGAATCTTTTTAGAACGCTTTTCGCTCATCTCACCCTTTTAAATTTCGATTTTTTTTAGAATTTGTTCTTAGAGAGCATTTACATCTTATAAATAACTACCATGCCAAATTTCATGTTTTTAGCTCCTTTAGTATAAAAAAAAATTGAAATTTTAGAACGTTTTTCGCTCCTGCAACCACCGGGGGTGATGGCACCGACATAAAATATAGCCTATGATGGAACAGGGATTGTCACTATCAATTTGCCACCATCACTTTAGAAATCGCTTCAGTAGTTCCAGAGATTATCCCCTACAAACAAACAAACAAATAAACAAATAAACAATATTTACTACTTTTTAATATTAGTATAGATTTAGTTGACTTTTGACAAATTGGCGGTCATATGAACAAAAAATTTCCCTTTTTAGACTTTTGTGAGCTCAAAAAATTATCAATGAAAATTTTACATTTCGGTAGTGTATGCTTCGGTAAAAACAATTACATTTTTTAAAACAAATGCAGGAAATCGATGTAATAGACATAAGGAAAAGTGGGCGCCTTGTTTGGAAAACGGGTTTTGAGGAAAATGGTTTCAAGACAGTTTCGACATGGTTTCTTTCGACGTGGTTTTCGACAATTGAGACGCATTTTCGATATGATTTGCAGAAGCAATAAACTTCGACCGTCAAGCTCTACGTAGAAGAAGCCTTCTCTAGTGGCTACGGCGTTACGTGAAATGAACAAAAATATTATAAGGAATTAGAATACCCCATATCCGCTCTAGAGCAACATTCTACACACTAGCAAAATGCAAAAAATTACCAAAAAATGAAAATGTTTGACTCAAAGAGATACAATTTACTCTCCCAATAATGGTATCTCTGCTTAACCTTTTGGTTACGGTTCAGTACTGGCAACTATATTTATATTCAATCTATAAGTTACAAAAAAATCTCTTAGCACAGTGTTCTAACCCCTTAATGAAAAGGCTAAGTAGAAATTATTCTTCATAATACGGTCTCATTTCGTAAATATAGGAGAAGTGTTATAAGACTCAACCCGGAGTTTAAATGTGCTTCACAGCCATTAAATGAATATGGAGAATTTTTAACAGCTAGGAGAATAACTCTGGACCGAAATATCCATGCCTGATGGGTGTCGTTTTTCTCGGCTCTAGTTTTGTGCGTACGTTAAAGTTGTTGGCAATACTTTGCCAACTGTTGCTAGCTGTTGGCATGGTTTTTGATCATGTAAACCGAGTCTTTGTTGGTGAGCACAATTTAGCATCTGACTCGTACCTACTCAGGCAAAACAATTTTTCTCAAGTTTTCCAGGATTACAGGTTCCAAATAAGAGCATTAATATGTAAATTTTCATTCGTTTCCGTGTTCATGGCGACATCCGGAACCCGTCGAGACAGTAAAGTTAATAGATATAACCTCCCGAGAAAGTGACCGATCTTTTTGCTGGAGTATTCATGATGAGGAATTTCAATAATTTTTGTGACTGTTTGAATTAGGCCAATAAAAATGTGTCATAAATTGTACTTTTCTTTGTTCCGGATTCTATTTTTGAAAAAATACTTACAATGTACAACAGTAATCTAGAGGTAAGAAAAAAAAAGAAATTTAGTATAGAATGGGAGAATCTTTTTCAGTTATGTTTAAAAACAACTTCAGAACTGAAACAAAAAAAAAATTAATTAATGGACAATATTTCGAAAAAAAAAAGAATTTTTTTGTATATAAAAAGCACAATGTGTGCTTTTATAGTCATCGCTTTTGGTCAGATATAAAAGTATTTACTTTGTTTAAATCTTGTTTTAAAAAAAAATTGTTACAACAACGCAAATATTAGAAATAAATAATTTGTTGTTTTTTAAACCATGTAGTAAGCAAATAAATTTATATTTCAAGCATTGTAAATTTTATAAATTAATAAATTCAAAGGAATATGGTTGATCTTTATCCATTAGGGATGGTTTTATTCAGTTTTTGTTATAGATATATTTTGCTTAATTTTAACGGATGTACAATTTCACCTATCAAAACAATACCGAAAATAATTTTTATTTTTAATTAATTACTATTAACTTTCATTGTACTTTTTTCCAATAATTGCGTGAAATGAATTTCCTGCATCTCATTTAGCAATTGAAGTGGATTGGTCTCTATTCACTATTCATGCACTCTTGAATCAATAGACGAATTAATCCAAATTCAAAATCTGAATGAAAAAGAACACAATATTTTTAAAGTTATTCCATGTATACCTGAAACATTACGGTCACACCCACAAATATACATGTGTGGTATAATTGCTATTTAAACACATTTTAGTATATTACTTCATATGGGAGCAATATTGCTTTTTTATTTATTTCATTACATATTATATTAGATTGCATAAAGTGACTATAAAAAGCTAATAAAATCATAAACTGCCCAGAACGAGACAGGAATAAGAATTGATTTTTGCCACAATTGATAAGAAAGAATTTTTTATTTTTATTTTTTTTTTATAATCTTTTAAACAACTTTTAAAATTTTATTCGATTGTTCGAACATTTAATGTAAATAAAAAAATTATTTCCAATTATTGCATTGAATGAGATTTTTAAAACCATAGAAAATCTGATGCATTATATATAATCTTTCTTGTAGAATAAAGATTAAAATGCACTCTGGATAACAAGCCGGTTGAGCGTGCCTGAACGAAGATGAAAGGATTACGCTGCTCATGCACAAACTACCATATATCAATGGCGATTATACTCACTTAAGGAGGCAAGAAAAGTTTGAATTGCCGGAAAATCACTAAAGTATCTTCGTGGATTAGAAACCATTTAATTAATTAAGACATACTTCATTTTACATTTACAGATAATAATATTTTTTAAAATAAATAAATATATATATATAACATAAGTTAAATATTGTACGACAAAATTAATCTTGGAAAGCTAGTTTTGCCAGAGTTTTAATGTGCAGGTTCCATATCTTTGAGTAGTCATTGCGTCTTGATATTGCTTATTAAGTTGTTACTCATTTATACCTAAAACATACACACAAAAAAAAAATTCACGTTATACCAAACAACAAAGAAACATCATGAATCACGCATACATTCTGAAATAATTGTGAGCGTAATATCCGAGATTTATTGGTTTAAGGGACCAAAGAAAAGCGCGTTAAGAGCTGGGGGCATTAAAAGGCTGGAATTTTTACATTGTTCTTATGGGCATGATTCAAGGGATCGGGACAAATGAACGTAAACAGCTGGAAAAGGTAAAGCGGCGAAAGTTAAAAGCAGGGAATTTTTATATTATTCAAGGGATCGGGAAAAATTAGCATTAAAAGCGAGAAAGCGTTATAAACGAAAGCGTTATATCTGAGTTTTACTATGTATTCTAATAAAGTTGCAAAATAATTTCAGTTTAAAAAAAAACTCAAAAGCAAAAAAATAAAAGTAAAATTTCTTATTTTGTAATTTCCGATATAAATATGGAATTTCTGAATATAAAAGAAATTCTCAAACTGAATATATGCGCTAATGATGCAATTGAGTTGACATTTTACCCGCCAACGTTCCACAAGTGGAACATAAAATATGTGATGCTGTATCGTTTAAAGTATTTGTTTAATCTGCTTGAAATTTTAAATATATCTTTTTTAAAGATATATTATAAAGGATTCTAAAGTACTGTTCAATAATTGTTTGTGGTTCCCATCCTGGAGCTTGTTGAAATGCCAATGTTATTTTATTATTATTTTTTTATAATTATTATTAGGATTTTGATTATAATTATACAGTTGGATTTAATGCTAGATATAGTAAAATTTGTCTAAATAGGCTAAATAGGGTGCTAGTTCAGATAGGCTCAATTTAAAATAATTGTGTCATAATTCGGGTAAATAGGGTTTTACCATGATAACTAGCTAAATAGGCTGGTATTATACTAAGAATCGGTTAAAAAGGGTTCACATAGTCTACATAGACCCCAGTTAGAACAATTGGGCCATAATTAGGGTAATTGGACCATAATTGGGGGTAAATAGGGTTATACTAGCTAAACAGGCTGGTACTATTCTTGATAGGGTAAATACATTCTAAATAGAGTGTATACAGACTATATACACCTAAATTAGAACATTTGGGCTATAATTGGGGTAAATAGGTTTTTACTATGGAAACTAGCTAAATAGTCTGGTACTATGCTTGATAGGGTAAAACTAGACTAATCGGGTGTAACTAGTCTAAATCGGCCAAATAGGATGCTGCTAAACTAGATATACCCAGATTAGAACATTTGGACCATAATTTAGTTAAGTGGCCCATATTGTGGGTATTTGGGCCATAATTGGGGTAAATAGGGTTTTACTATGGTAACTAGCTAAATAGGCTGGTACTATGCTTGATAGGGTAAAACTAGACTAATCGGGTGTAACTAGTCTAAATCGGCCAAATAGGATGTAGCTAGTCTAGATAGACCCAGATTAGAACATTTGGACCATAATTTAGTTAAGTGGCCCATATTGTGCGTATTTGGGCCATAATTGGGGTAAATAGGGTTTTACTATGGTAACTAGCTAAATAGGCTGGTACTATGCTTGATAGGGTAAAACGACTTTAAATAGGATAAATAGCGTGTAACAAGTATAAATACGCTCACTTTACCTTGTTTTCTTTGTTTTGATATGCGTGTGGTGCATTTTTTTTTTTGAAAATAAAAATTCGCCTTAAATTTACAAATGTTATTCGTACAGCCAACGTTCCACAATTGGAACATTCATACCTCTAACTCCCCTTCTATTTTACATAATATCCCAAGATTTTGCACACAACTAATTAATCTAAATTAACAAAAATAAAATTTACAATTAGTTCATTCTGCGGCGGGTGAAAGGTTAATACATAATTTTCGGTCCTCAAAATTTCTGTAAAGCTTTTAAAAGTGATTAATCTTGTTTAAGCATAGATAAAGAAAAATAAAATATTTCCCTATGATTGTGAAATATTAGCACGCATATATTCATCAGTTTTTTTTAATCATAACTTGCAGCTCAAAAAATGTCCATTTTAAGTAGTAAAAAAATTACATGGATTAAGATCGAACAAATTTCTTTTAATTTCTTTGATCATAGTCCATTAAAGAAAATTACTTTTTTTCGTAGATATAATTTTTTACTTAGCTTCAGAAATATACTTTTTTAAACTTAAGAATAATTAAAAAATATATATTTCCATTTACTTAATTAAAAGTAAATTTTGCATATCATGAATATTTCATTAACGATATTTCCTATATTTGCACTTCGCTTAAAATTTCCAACGGATCCAAATGTTACGAAAAATGTAAAATACAACAGAAAAAAAAAAATATGAATTGTTTTATAAAAGTTTGAAATTTGTCATTTATATACAGAAAAATAAATATATTTTACCAAAACTCTTTAAACGGGTTTTTATATAGACTCTTTTAAATTCAGGATTGTTTTCAATGGTCTTATTTATTAAGGATAAATAACATTTATATAAAAATAATATTAAATCTAAAGTTACTCCTCAGTGAGTTAATAAGACTTATCATTGCTTAAACTGACAATAAGTACATTCGTTATAATCTTTATGTAGCGCTGTAAACTTGGATGTTTTTTAACAATTAAATGTAACCAAAAGAAAGTACTTTTATATAAAATAGTTACAACGTTTAATGACACCAATTTCAAGTTTATAACAAATTCCGATGCTTATATTATATAGTTTTTTTTTTATCGAATTGTGTCGAATGGTATGTGATCCAGATAGGTCAGGTGTTATACCATCGGCAAATTAATATAGAACGGTACTGCTTACAACTGCCGGCCTGGACACTTTTTCAATCAATTGAAATTTACAATTCATGTGATTTTTTACCAGTCAGTCAGATAATGTTAAAAAAATAATAATCTGTAATTACGTAATTATCGTTTATTGGAGTTCCTTTAACCGCGATTTATTCTGTTGTAGGTAACAGACCAGCCAAAAAGTTGTCTGAGGGAATTGTTTCGGTTGGGATGTCACCAGGTAGCTCAGGTAGCAGCACATTAGCAATTTAAGGTAGAGGAGTTGCGGGATCCCGAACTGGACACTTTTTCATGAACTTGGAAAAATTATAATTCGTATAATTTCTTTAGCAATCGCTACGATTTTATAACCCTATAATAAAATCATTAATTATCATTAAAATACATAGATAAATGCTTAAAATGATAAAGACAGAGAACACAGAAAAGGCTTATAAAATCTTTTAATGGTGATCGACATGCTTCAAACTCACAATTAACAAACTGTGATCTCGTGGTTTATGTTTTTCAAGTTTATTTTAAAATTTTTGCGAGAATTGTTTATCTACCGTGTAGATCTTTATAATGTCACCATTTGTGTGTTCGAAACATATTGATCATCATTAAAAAGATTTTATTAGCGTTTTTGTGTTCTTTTTTATCAATTTAAGAATTTACATCTCTATTTTAATTTCTGTACGATTATATAAAAAAATATTAGATTAAATTTCTATACATTTTATATTCTCTTTTACAGGGAACAACAGACTGCATAAGATAACGATTGAACGCGTCTGAAAAAAGACAAAGGATTACTCAGAGTATGGACAAATTATCAAACATCAATAGCGAATAAATTATTCAATTTGAATTTTAACAATGATGTCGTGAATCTCTTTCTCTTGCTCTAATGATTCATCAGCGCTATTTAGTATAAAAGATCCTTTACAATACGTTTACCATAAAAGACATTTCATAGATACATCATTAATCTGTTGGTATGGAAAAACAATTATAGGGGGAGGGGGGTTAGAACAGATGAAATCCTTAGAAATTCTTTTAAAATTATTTTGTCAATAACACACATAAAAAAATTATGAACATCAATAGAAAAGGAAAAGATCACATTTTTGTATAAATAACTTAACAGTACGTATGCTTTTGTAATGTTTTCTTTTGCCATCAAAATTTTTGTTTAGATTTAAAGGAATTTTCTTTGAAAATATAATAAATTATAACACGTTGTATTAGTATATTTCCTTTAAATGGTAAAATGTGTAAACTAAAAACATAGTATGAGTGAACTGAAGCATGTCAACAATCTAATAAAAGTCCTTCCGGCTTGTACCGGGAGGAAAAAGTAGATTTCCTATATCTTCGTTTTAAAATTTTAGCTAATGTTACTCGAAACAGCAAGCTAAAATGCAAAGAGCCCAATTGCAGAACATTCGTTAATACTGAATTTGAATAAGAAATTTGCCAAATTAGTCAACTATAGACAATTTGGCTTCATTTATGAAGACTTATTTCGGTCGCCAAATTTGGCGATATTTCACCAAATGTCGCCAAGTTTGGCGAGAATTTGGTGCTAACGGATATGAATATATAGTTTTATGCGTATGATTGGGAAAATGATTACAATGAAAGATAATAATTTGCGAGAATTCACTAAAACTTATAAATTAATCGTTGGATTTTTGTAATGTGCTATCTTGTTTCAAAATGTCTGCCACCCTAGAATTTCAAACTGCTGTATCTCAGCCGTTTTTTAAGATAGAGGTAAAACAAAAAATACTCCGGAATCTTTGTATCAAGGCCTAACACTTAAGCAAAAAATAAATTTGAATTTTTAACTTTTTTGTATATTTATTTTAGTTTTAAATTTTTAAATGGCCGCCATCTTGAAACAAAATGGCGGACCAAGCTGGGCAACGAACTCGGTCGAGACATTGGTGAGCTTAATGCACATAATTAGTTTAATCGAAATTCATTTATAAATACGAGTGCTATCGCATGACATAGATCAGATATATATATGGATATATCTCTATACATAAATCAACATTTGAACGAAGGGTGATTTTGGGGTCTGTGGGTCATGATCGGTGAAAATATACCGAAATTCTCCGAAATTGCTTTCCTCCGAACGGCTGCAATAGGTAGCTTTATACTTTTTTGTATTGAAAGCTACCTAATAATAATAATAAGTTATTTTACTTTATATTATGTTAGGTAGCTTTCAATACAAAAAAGTATAAAGCTACCTATTGCAGCCGTTCGGAGGAAAGCAGTTCCGGAAAATTTCGATATATTTTCACCGACCATGACCCCCAGACCCCAAAACCACCCTCCGTTCAAATGTTGATTTATATATATATATATATATATATATATATATATATATATATATATATATATATATATATATATCCATATATATATATATATATATCTGACCTATGTCATACGATAACGCTCGTATTAATAAATCAATTTTGATGAAACTAATTGTGTGTATTAAGCTCACCAATGTCTCGACCGAGTTCGTTGCCCAGTTTGGTCCGCCATTTTGTTTCAAGATGGCGACCATTTTAAAATTTAAAACTAAAATACATATACAAAAAAGATAAAAAATCAAATTTATTTTTAATTAAATGTTAGGCCATGATACGAGGTTTCCAGAGCATTTTTTGGTTTACCTCTATCTTTTTTTTTTGAGACCGGCGACCAGGCCCCTACCTGCCAGGTTTCCCTATCTTAAAAAATGGCTGAGATAGATCAATTTGAAATTCTAGGGTGGCTGACATTTTGAAACAAGACAGCACATTACAGAAATTTTCATTGTTGTAATAATTTTCCCAATCATACGCATAAAACTATATATTCATATCCGTTAGCGCCAAATTCTCGCCAAACTTGGCGATATTTGGCAAAATATCGCCAAATTTGGCGACCAAAATAAGTCTTCATAAATGAAGCCAATTTGGCTATGGCTCAATAATTTGGCGAATTTCTTATTCAAATTCAGTATTAACGAATCTTTTGTAACCGTTTCTTTGCATTTTAACTTGCTGTTTTCGTGTAACATTAGCTAAAATTTTAAAACGAAGATATAGGAAAGCTACCTTTTCCTCCCGGTACAGGCCGGAAGGACTTTTTTTAGTTTACACATTTTGGCATTTAAAAGAAATATAGAATTTTCTTTCTTTAAGTTTTCTATAGGAAATGATTTTTCAAAAGCTGCACAATAGTTTGAATAAATATTTCATAAATGTTTCTTCAAAACATATAATAAGTGAACGAAATTGTATATAAATATTGATTTTTGTATAGAATTGTTTTCTGAAATTGAAATTAAGAAACATTCTTTATAATTATTTTTGTAGATGTTTTAATTTTGACATATTATTAAAAAAGAGTAAATGTAACATAAAAACAATTTCCAATTATTATATTTAATGATGTTTTAATTAAAAAAATTTAGTTTTATAACTAAATACAATGTATTTTATATATCGCCATTTATATGGAAAATATTGAAAACGCAGCAATGTTTGAACATGCTTAAAAGAGATCAAAGGAACACTCAGGTAATGAATAAACTATCACAGATCAATAGCGGATAAGCTACTCACACATTTTAAAAAATACAACGTGAAAGCATTTCATTTCATTAGTACTTCCGCACAATTAAGTGGAAGATTTTTAAATCGTATTGAATGGATGGCACTGCATATATATCATCGATAGTTTGTTTGTAAGGAAAAAAACATATTAATTATCGAACTAAAAACATGTTTAGTGTTTTTTCTCTTTAAAAGTATTGTGAATAAATTATACGAATTGCCATTTTTTTCAACTGAGGGAAAAAGTGTGCAGGTTTGGAGTCGAACTCAAGACTTTTGTCTTAAATTTCCAGCGATCTCTCTATTGCGCTACCCGAATCGACGACTCGGCAGCACATTTCCCTCAGTCAGCCTTATTGGTAATAAAATCTGGTCGGTCATGTAGACAGCTCAACAGATTATATAGCAGAAGATATCATACCAATTGATATATTTTCCAAACTGAGTGAAAAAGAGTACACGACAGGAGTGTACCCAAAGACTTTGGCTAAAATTGTCAGCGCTCTGACTATTGAGCTACCTGGACCATCAACCGGCCGACACATTTCACTTAGACAATCTTATTGGCAATAGCATCTTGTCTGCTATTTAGACATCTCAACAAATTATATCGCATCTAATGGAACTCACTTAAACGATGGATAGGTAAATAACCTTTAAATCTATCATACTGATTGGCAAAGATACAAATTGACATTTTTCAAAGCTAAATAAAAATGTCGAAACAAAGAACTGTTTCTTTAATTGACAACGCTCTTCGTATTGAGTTACCTGGACCGTGAACCGGCCAACACATTATTTTACAGAATATTTTATTGGCAATACTGGCAATTTCGTCTGTCATGCAGACAATTCAACGATGCATGGCACACCAGATGCTACTGCCAGTGAAGTTAAGAAAAAATTAATAAAGAGTATCTACGTATCCATCCTCTAACGGAGTTCCATTACCTGTGGTACATTCTGTTAAGCTGTTTACATAGCAGCCCAGATAATATTGTCACTCAGGTTGGCTAAGTGAAATGTGTCGGCGGTTGTCTATTCAGGTAGCGCAATAGGCTACACTGAAAAAAATAAAAGGTTATTAAATTTTTTTCAGTAAATTTATATCACAGAATTTTTTTAGTAACCGGCATTATAAACAGGAATCGTTTCTAGCTGTTTTCTACGAGGGTTGTAAATTAAATAGTGGCAACTTAACCTTGAAAGTCGCAGAAGGGCAGGCATGCTCAAATAAGATATGGGAGTGGTGAGGTGGCACTGTTGTAGATATGTAGAGTGCAAAAAACAGTCGATCTGCTTAAGAAGGGTAGCTGTTGTGTGGCGTTAAAGTGACTGGTTTCGTTTCCATCGCTCTAAAGCATGTTTTCAAAAGGTGATCAGCGGTCATGGCTTAAAACAGAATGCTATCGAGGATTAGTGGAAGCCTGTGGCACAAATGCTTTACCGTATAGGACAGTAGCACAATGGGTTCAAGCATTTCGTTCGGGTCGGAATGAGACTGCGGATTTGCAACGCACAGGTCGGCCCTCCATTCCTCAAGAGCAGATTGACATCCTGAGCGGTCTCCTTACCATAGACTGCCAAGGACTGTCCGAGAATTGTTGACATATTGAAATATTGAAACATGACGTTTCACCTGTACTCCTCGCAGTAGGGCGCTTGGTCGCTCACTTTAACAATCATCACCTTGCCACTGGTCTACAACGGCTTCCCGACATTTGGCAAAAGGTTATAAGCTTTGCTGGTGATTACATAGAAGGAATGTACTGCAATTGTACTTGTAAGTTCATTAAAAATTGATTTATACCTATGTTGCCATTACTTAATTTACAGCCCTCGTAGTAATTTTTACAAATTTTCTTGTAATTGAGTAAGAATACAATTTTTTTTTTTAGTAATTGCAAGGATAAATGAGAAATACTAATTTTTTTTTAGTAAATCGCCCAATTTTTTTTTTTTTTACAGTGGTAAGAGACAAAGGTCAGTATAAGACAAGGTATAAGACAATACTAGATATTCAAATATAGACAAAACTAGATATTCAAGTATAAGACAAAAGTCTTGGGTTCCCATTTCGGCCAGAACAGTTTATCACTCAGTTTGAAGATTGTCTATTTGTATGGTATATTTATCAATCAGTATGATAGAGTTAAAATTAATAAAGTCTATCTACACATATATCGTTGATAGGGAGTTCCATTACCTGTTGTATATTCTAATGAGCTATCTATATAGCACACCAGATTATATTTCCAATCAGTTTATCTGAGTAAAATGTGTCATCTGATTGTTGGTCTAAGTATCTCTATAAGCAGAGCGTTGTCAATTTAAGCCTTGGATTCCAATCTCGGCCTGAACACATTTTCTCTCAGTTGAATAAAAATTCCAATTCGTATGATATCTTTACCATTCAATGTGATGGAGTTAAAATAAATAAAGTGGATAAATTATACCGGGTAAATTAATATACCAATATTCTAATAAAAAAGCATTTTTTTAAATGTCGATATATATATATATATATATCAGTTGTTCATCCAACCTTTTGCAAAGCTTTTAACAGACATTTTTCTTGTAGCATTGCAAAAAATAATGATAACTTTTCTTTAAAATAAATAAAAATAGTAAATATTTTTTTTTAGTTTCCAAATTATTTCAAATACCCGCAGTAAGTCGAAAAACTTTAAGTACTGTTTCATTAATGCATTAAATAAATTCATATGGTGTATTATTTACGTTTATTCAGTAAATATAATTAAATTCAAAATACACAATATTTTATAACTTATTTTAGGAAAGATTGAAATTTATTGTCTATATCCACAAACATAGAAATAGGATGAGGGCACCAATAGTTCATTAATTAAGATAATTTTTGGTTTCCAGAGCTTACCCATTTCTTCTCTCTATAATATTATGTTGAAATAATTATTTTCTTCGGGTATTTTTGCTTGTTAAAATTTTGTATAGCAAATTTATGTATGTTTTCCCTAACATAGTGCGTACCAATTAAAAATATTTTGAAATATGTTGCAGAGTGTATACCCCTATTAATGCTGGTGAATGGTTTCCTTTAAATGCGCATTTTCTTTTCAGATATTGCAGTTAAAATTTCAGCATATATTTCATCTGCCTAATTGTTAGCTCTTCTCAACGCTTCTCATCAGCACAGCTAGAGGTATGATCGTTTCAATATATTTGAAAAATATATCAAAATAGCTTTTATCCTCTTGTAAGTGTTAAATATGAAGTTCCGCGTCAGGTCTTGCAGTAGTGCCCAATAATATCAGTTAATTAATCATATTATAAAAATTTCATGGTGCGTATAGTTACTATGAAGTTTGCGTGCCAGTATCCCACCCCACTAGGCTATTGATATAGCTTAGAGAGAAATCAAGATTGATATGTGGTGTGCTGATTTTTAATTTGAATGTTAAGAACTTTCTTGTAATAATCTTTCATAAACGTTCGAAATGTGATATGGCTGGTTGTGGGAGGTAGAAGGGTGAGATATTGAGCTTGCAATTGGGCACTGTACTTTTAAAAACGAGACCCCCTAAAAGACTCAAAAATGCTTTTTTTAAAGTTTAAAAATACATTTTAAAGGCCCAAAAAATTAACTTACTTGAACACATTCAAGACAAATCTATGCTGGCGATGATATTTTCTAGTTGGGTAGAGATCTCTTTTGGGCCGGTATTGATTACTTTCTGACGCAGAAACCTTTTTATGACTTTAATAATCTCCACGTGTTGTGAACGATGGAAAGAACACTTAGAACATGTTAAAAACCAGACCCCAATTAAACTCTAGTACCTCAAGTGATGACCGCAGCTGGAAACAAACTGAATAAAACCAGATGGACCTTATGTCGAAACCAATCAACTAAGAAATACTCCAGACTTCCTCTTCAACCTTCAATCTGATACCGCGCGCGTGAACTCGATAACAAACTTTCTCAGTATCTAAAATGTAACCGCACAGTGATGACGTCCGTGTAAATACAATGTATATATCTTAAATATAATGTAAAATTGGAGCATTTTTAAGCAGTCTCCAAACACGATATAAATGTATAAATGTAGCCAAGAATTTCAATAATAATATTATATTCAAACAAAATGAACATCTACTTACTATACGCCAATTTGTGATGCTACTACTAATATTACTTCTTATTCCAATACAGCGACACGATGATGATTCAAAAGAATAAGTATTTGTATAATACTGTAGATTAATTCTTAGCGCGAAGTCAAATTTCAGGTAAGCTGAACTAACCTTTTTTACCATTATCAAAAGATGAAAATGTAAATTAAAATATGAAGACTGATATAACAATTTATAAATATAGAAAATTTATTATGCTACCGAAGGTTTCTAACAAAGATTAGGAAAGACTGAATAAAGAATATCCCAGTATCAAAAACGATAATTTAACCATTTCTAAAAACATATAATAATAATTAAAAGAACACTAAAAAAGTAACAAAGAATGCGCTAAAAGAAAATACTCAATTTATTGAAAAACTCAATTCTAAAAATTATAGTACATGGAAGTTCAAGATGCAGATGTTTCTGATTAAAGAGGAACTTGATTATATTATAGCACAAGATCCACCGGATCCACCCGACCCCGCATGGCTCAAAAAAGATCGCAAGCCTAGGGTTCTAATAAACTTAAGCACCGATGATTCTCAAATCGTAAACGTAAAAAACTTAGATACCGCCAAAATAACGTGGGAAGCTCTAAAAAATATACATGAGAGAAGCAATCTATCTACTAAGCTTTACCTATTACGGAAATTATACAGTACTAAATTAGCGGAGGGTGGAAATATGATCACGCATATCACTAATATCTTGCAAATTATAGATAAACTTAATGCCATTGGAGAAAATATTAGCGATTCACATATTTCCCCGCTATTTCTATGTTCTCTTCCCCCCAGTTACAATACTTTGATAACTGCGTTGGAGGCGAGACCGGAAAATGAGCTCACCCCTAATTTTATCAAAAACAAATTAACGCACGAAAATAATCGTAGACATGAAATGTCAGAACAATCACATAGCGGATATAACAACAATGAGAGAGCATTTAAAACAAATAGGAGATATACACACACTGAAAATAGAAGAGAACAAAAATATTGCAACAACTGTAAAATGAAAAATCATTCCACTTACGAATGCTGGCACTACAAGAGCAAAACACGGTACAATCCGGAAATCCTCGTAACAATTAATTCAAAAATAAAAAAGAATTTCTTATCTTCTTTATGTTATGGAAAGACCGAAACTCATAGGGAAAATAAAATTCCAGACGAAAGAAAATACGCAAATGATCAGACGCAAGATAAGGATTTAATCACCGAAAAAGTAGGCAAAAATAACTGAATTCTCGACTCAGGATCTACTTCGCACATTTGTAACGATAAAAGCCTATTTAGTAAATTTATTTATTATTATAAAACTTCAGTAACGATCGCTAATAGTAATAAACTGACAGCGTTAGGTTCAGGAGAAGTTTTTATAAAAACATTAACCCTCGAAGGAAAAGAAAAACTAACGAAATTACGCGAAGTTCTTTATGTCCCAGACTTAGAGTCGAACCTAATTTCGGTTAGTAAAGCCGCTAAAAACGGGTGTAAACTAATCTTCGACGATAATAAATGCGATTTGATCTTTGATGAAGAAATATATATTAGGGTGAAAAATGAGAAAAATTTATACATTATTGAGGAAATGGACGATGTGGAAGAACCACAAAATTATGTAAACATAACGTATAACTGTGACAGCAAACAATGCACAGATCTCTGGCATCGCAGACTCGGTCACAGAGATTATGACACGATTAAATCAATAATAACAAATCAACTTGCGGACCGAATAAATATAGGAAATTGTAAACATAAAAATAAAACATGCGTAACTTGTATCGAAACTAAATTAACTAACGTGCCGTATCCTAAATCAGCAACAAACCGAGCTACTGATATTGTGGATTTGATTCACAGTGACGTATGTGGTCCTTTAGACACACCGACTTTAGGCGGAAAAATATATTTTATGACTCTTATTGATGATTATTCCCGATATACTACGATATACTTATTATCTAAAAAGCTGAAAAGATAAAAGAGTATATAACGATGATATACAATCAGTTCGGTAAAAAACCTAAGGAAATTAGATCGGATAACGGGCGTGAATATGTAAATCACGAGATAGATGAATACTTAAAACAGAACGGAATTTTACACCAATTGACTGTCCCGCATAATCCGAGCCAGAATGGAGTTGCGGGAAGAAAAAATAAAAGTTTATTAGATATGACTAGAAGTATGCTATCACAAGCAAAATTAAGCAAACATTTTTGGGGTGCCGCAAACATACCGCAACATACTTACAAAACCGACTCCCAACTAAAGCAAATAACAACAGAACACCTTACGAATTATGGAAAGGAGTTAAACCGAATTTAAAACACTTAAGAGCATTCGGTTGTAAAGCGCTATTTTACTACGATAAAGTAAATAAAGAAAAACTTGATAACAGGGCTCAAACCGGAACGTTCGTAGGTTATGACACACGATCGACTGGCTATAGAATTCACACACAAGGAAAACAAATTATAACAGCGAGAACGGTGAAATTTCTTGAAAATGAAAATGCACACTCAGATAACATTGAGGAGATACAAAACACCACAAAAACATCCGATGACAATACACAATTACCGGACAGACATGAAAATCACTTAAAACTTGACAGTGAGGAGACACCATCCGAGCACAAACAGCAACCAATTGAACCAAGAAGATCTAATAGAACAAATAGAGGCGTTCCTCCTGACAGATATGTCTGTCTCATAAATAGTTCATCAGAAAACATTCCCGAAAATTGGGAAGATATCGAAAATATGAAAAATATTAATGATAAACAAAACTGGATAAAAGCGACACAAAATGAAATTCAATGCCTAAGAAAAAATAACACTTGGACTTTAACAGATCCACCACCCGGAACAAAAAGTATCGGTTCCAAATGGACTTTTAAACTAAAAAAGGACAATTTAGGAAATATTTAAAGCTATAAAGCGCATTTAGTAGCACAAGGATATAGTCAAAGATTCGGGATTGATTATGATCAAACTTTCGCGCCTGTAGTTTCGCACGCTACAATACGTGCATTTCTCATCTCCGCATTGCACAAAAATTTGAACGTGAAACATGTTGACATCACCACAGCATTTTTGCACGGTGAATTAACCGAAACTATCAACCAGATGGGTATATTAAACCCGGCGATGAAAGAAACGTTTGTAAACTTCAAAAGACCATCTACGGTCTCAAGCAAACCGCAAAGGCCTAGTACACCAAAATATCGGAAACACTCACATACAATAATTTCATACAGAGCAAAAATGATCCATGTCTGTACTTTAAATCAAATCAAGAAAATCCGATATATATCATCATTTACGTAGATGATATCCTGATAGCAGGAAAGGACAGTGATATCGAAGAAACAATAAACCAACTTAAGAAAGAATATGAACTGAAAAACTTAGGAGAAGTGAATAATTACCTAGGCATAAACATTAATAAAATCAACGATACAGATTACCTAAATCAAAACAATAAAATACACGAACTAGTGAAAAAACGGAATCTGAACGACATGAAACCTCATTACACACCCATTATTGCCGAATTCAACAGACTTGAGGACGATGATAATCTCTTACCTAATAACACGAAATATCGACAAGCCACAAGCACATTACTGTACATATCAACAATCACGTGTCCTGACATATCTGCAGCAGTCAAAATATTATGTCGTAGAAACGAAACAACACGCCAAAAGGACTGGTCAGCAGTGAAAAGAATCATTTCATACCTTAAAACTACAGAAAATTTGAATCTAATTCTTAACGCAAACAGCCAACCCATTTTAACAGCATACGCCGATGCAGACTGGGCTGGTGACTTGAGTACTTTATATATATATATATATATATATATAGCGACCTCAACATTCCACAAAACTACCCATCACGATATTTGAGGATAATATGTCCTGTATAAAAATGAGTGAAAATGATAAAGATACTAAGAGATCCAAACACATAGACATACGTTTCCACAACATCAAACTGATGAAAGAAGAAGGAAAAATTGATTTACAATACTGCCACATTGAAGAAATGATAGCCGATACTTTCACCAAACCCAATCCCAAGCCTGTGTACGAAAAACACCGTAAGCAACTGAACCTTCAACCATTCCCCACACAGGAGATTACGGGGAAGTGACGGAGAAACCTTTTTATGCCATTAATAATCTCTACGTGTTGTGAACGATGGAAAGAACACTTAGAACATGTTAAAAACCAGACCCCAATTAAACTCTAGTACCTCAAGTGATGACCGCAGCTGGAAACAAACTGAATAAAACCAGATGGACCTTATATCGAAACCAATCAACTAAGAAATACTCCAGACTTCCTCTTCAAACTTCAATCTGATACCGCGCGCGTGAACTCAATAACAAACTTTCTCAGTATCTAAAATGTAACCGCACAGTGAAGACGTCCGTGTAAATACAATGTATATATCTCAAATATAATGTAAAATTGGAGCATTTTTAAGCAGTCTCCAAACGCGATATAAATGTATAAATGTAGCCAAGAATATCAATAATAATATTATATTCAAACAAAATGAACATCTACTTACTATACGCCAATTTGTGATGCTACTACTAATATTACTTCTTATTCCAATACAGCGACACGATGATGATTCAAAAGAATAAGTATTTGGATAATACTGTGGATTAATTCTTAGCGCGAAGTCAAATTTCAGGTAAGCTGAACTAACTTTTTTTACCATTATCAAAAGATGAAAATGTAAATTAAAATATGAAGACTGATATAACAATTTATAAATATAGAAAAATTATTATGCTACCGAAGGTTTCTAACACTTTCAGGTGTAGTTAAAACATTTTATTTTCATTTAGGCTTAAAAAATTGTTGGTTTAAAGATATAACGTAATCCAGCGTAGAGTAATTCAACTTAATATGAATTATACCGCTTTTTAACTAAAAGTGACCAGTTTCTGTTCATATCATGAAATTTTCAATAACGAAACTATAAAATTGTTTATTTACAAGAAACATATAAAAGATGTACAGAGAAATATCTTATTTTGAATCATTTCAAAATAAACATCGCTAGTTTCTAAAAATACACATAGTATTCGGCATGTTTTAACCCAATTCGCAAGAAGACGACAATTTATTACACAGGTTTATGCACAATATCTTTTTACATTGCAAATTTCAGAAAAAGGCTTACTATATTGATTGAAAAATTGAATAGCTTGAAATGGTAAAAATTGAAATGCTTTGTAAAAACAGAACAGTTCTAAAATGTCACATCATACTATTTTTAAAAATCGGCTCTGTGCAATAAAGAATACTTCTATAAGGAATAACACGTTTCATTGTGAAATAGATCATGCAGATCAAGCAGATAAAACAGATCGTTCCTGTAAGAAGAAGGTGATATGAGGACTAAACATATTTGTTGCTCAAAACGATAATTTGCTAGTTATACAATGGATCTTGCCTAAAACAAAATTACTCTCTAACTTATTATGTGTTGAATTTTTTGCAACAATAGATTCAGTGTTAAATTTCTTAAACCTCAAAAGGAAAATTCCCTAAGAGAAAACCTTTAAAAAATAAACAAAATTAACTTGCAGCCCAAAGCCCATGAAGACGAAAGAAAAAAAAAGTCATAAATCAAAAATAAATATTTCACGTTTTTTCGGTTAAGCTCACTAAACTGCAAGGTCTAAATATTGGTACTTTCCAAAATGATATCTACCAATAACCAGAATTGAAAAAAACGTCGTTTTATATTTCAAAAAGTTGAATGCTCTTTAAAAAGATCTTACGGAATATATTCTCACATTTCAAATGCGAAATACAATCTTGGAATCTTTTCATGAAAAAAAAAATGTTAATTTTCAAAAGCAACTATTATATTAAACAACAAGGAAGTGAAAGAATCAGGGTCCATTTTGTGTTTTTGGCCCATGAAATAAGACTAAAATTCGATTTTGATTTACTGACTTAATTATTTCACTTTTTAATTTTAGAAGGTTTATCCTGTACGATTTCAACAATATTTTTTTTGCATTTTGTTCGGATTTATGTAACTTACACAAGCTCAAAGTTCGTACTATTCATAATTTTTGATGAAAAATACGCAATTTCTCCTAATTTTACCTCAATGTTTAATATATTTTTAAATATTTTACTATGAGCGCAGTTTTGCAACACTTTTATTTTTACATTTATTGTACATTTTGATGTATTTTATAATATATGTAAAGAAGAAAGTGTTGCACGACTGCGCTCATATAAATAATTGAGGTAAAATTAGGCGAAATTGCGTATTTTTCTTCAAAAACTACGAATAATACAAATTTTGAGCTTGTGTAAGTCATATAAATCCGAACAAAATGCAAAAACTATTGTTGAAATCGTACAGGATAAACCTTCTAATATTAAAAAGTTAAACAATTAAGTCAGTATAACAAAATCTAGTTTTAATCTATTTCAGGGGCCAAAAACGTCATATGACCCTGATCCTTTAAATTCAAATCAACTATTAAAACTTTCGGTTACAAAAATGATAAGCTATTTTTGTTCTGAAATTGAAACTTGGTTCCAAAATTATTTGTTTAACCGTCAGATACACATATCTCATTAATTGTTATTGTCATTTTAGTGTATTGATCCCACACAATGTTTAAGGTATAAGTTGTTTTTCTGTATATTTCTAAATATTGAATCTTGCTTTCGAAATAAATGAGTAATTCAAGTATACAGCATGCCTTACAGTTAGCCATATAATGTAGTTTTATTTTGCTTCTAAAAGACAATCTACTTTGAAAAATGTATCCGACAGCATAATTTCAGTTATTTCGTTAATTGTTTTCTTTTTAAGTAATCTCACTTGGGTAGTTTTTGCTGGCGAACTGAATACAATAGAAATGCGATCTACCCAAAATGTCTGAGAACTATTGTGATAGAATATGTATTAAATGATCAAATACTGGGGATTGGTCAACGAACAAGCATAGTTACCTTCTTTCATATTTAGTATACTTATTTTTCTGTATGCTTCATTTGCATTCAGTATTGCTTTTTTATTTTTTGATATAATATAACGTTTTTTTTATATTAATGGAAAAAGCTACATTCTAAAAAAAATCCCTTGTATATACACTATTGATTTTATGTGAACTTTCTGTCTTTTTAATGGAAACGTTTTATTGTGAGCAGAAATTCTGCATTTTCTTAGAATAAATGGAAAATTTCGTTTTATCCTTACTGGTTGAATGTTAAAAATACAAATATTCCGTCCAAGACTGACAAACAGAAATGTATCTTTTCAATTGAGAAATAAGAAAAATTCCAGTTAAATTTTCTTAATTGAAGTTTTCAAGTATAATCTAATAGTTGAAGGTAGCAACTTGATTTAGGTAAAAAAGCATTGATCCTCTAGGTCAGCACCGGGGTTCGAATCCCGAGGACAGCAAAGCGATAAAAAAAGGTGTGATAATTGCAAAATATAAATATCTGTCCCGTATAAACGGGCATCGGTATAGATAATTATTATATAATTATTTTTTTAATATTTCACTCTTGCTTGTATTTATTTGTTGAAACAGAATTTTTCCTTCTTTAAAGAGGGAAATTTCCATCTTAAAGACGGAAGAATACCAAATCGGAATTTTTGTGAAAAAACACAGAATAGACGGCAAATTTGCTACTAGTACATTTTCCGTTTTTTCACGACGTTTTCCTTACAGTGTCATTAAATGTAAAATAATCACAAAATATGTAAGAAAAACAAATTTATTTTGTGAAATTGATGTTAAGAACATTTCTTTCCAATATTTTGGCAGCTTTTTATGCTTCGATATTTTTAATCCATTAAATGTAAGAAAGAAATCCAGTTATTTTTCAATACGTTTGAAGAAAGCAATGCCATTTTTATAACTTACTTCGATGCATTATATATTATATTTTATATGGAACAATAGTGGACACGTAGTCTAGATAACATAATGATCGAACGTGCATGAAAGGCGATGAAAGGATTACTCAGGTTAATGGATAAACTGTCATACATCAATAGAGGATAAACTACTCGCTTAGGATTTTCAAAATTGCAGCGTGAAAGACATTTCAAGTTGTTTTAATGGTACTTCAGCATTATTAAGTAGAAAGTATGCCTTATAATATGTACTTAACAAATGACATTTTGCAGATATTATCAATAGCCTGTAAGAAAACCGATTAAGTATAGACCGGATAAATTCTTTAAGGATTTGTTTTAAAATAATATTGTCAGTAAGATGTATAATAAAAATTGATGAGCAAAATTTAAATAGCAAAATGTCCTAATATTTTATAAATTTTAATATACTACGTGCAGTTATTTTTTAATAGGTTTTTTAGAATGCAATGCCATGTTTCTAACTTACTTTAGTGCATTATAATATATTATCTTTTATATGGAACAATAGCGGACACGTAGTCTAGATAACATAATGATCGAACGTGCATGAAAGGAGCTAAAATGATTACTCAGGTAAAGGACAAACTATCTATGATATAGAATCATTTATACATATTTTTATTCTAAATTATTATCTTCCTAACTTAATTTTTATATATTAAATAATATTCTCTTTGCTAAATTTTCTCTTTATTCTAAAAACTCAAATGTTATTTCCTTTTCTCATATAAAATACTATCTTTATTAAATGCAGCCTGTATGTTAAGTATCTATTTTTGATACCAACTGCGGTTATAACAAGTGTACTGTAATGTTTGCCAGATAATCATTACAGCTGCGTGGGGCGCTCAACCTTTTTCTGTCCATAAAAAATTGTGCAAATTAATGTTATTTCCCAGATACAAGTTAAGCTGTTTCTTTGTCTAAATTCCATTCCCACCGGGTTGACTGGATATGTTCTACATAGGTGGATCTCAATTTTTCGCTAATACAAAATAAAAAATGTGATTTTTTTTATATATATATAATTTACTTTCATTTTTATATAGCTATATGTTTTTACTTCTAAATTGCAATACAGATTCTAACCTTCTTACAAAAATATTTAAAAAATCATCAACCAGTTGATTATGAAATCATTACAAAAATATTTAAAAAATCAACTAAATATGAAACATTCATGTAAGACAGCGCAGCATGGCCGTAAAAGTAAATAATATTCATAATATTTAAAATTTTTGCAATGAAAATTTGTACATTTACGTAGATTATTAAACATTGTATAGCTATAAATTTCGTATCGTTTGAATTTAATTTATTGGTTGCGAGTAATTTAACGTCGACGTGCGTAAACTTGAAATAGCTAGCCAATAAAAATAGGAATTTCTGAAGTATGTTTTCTTACCCCCTATCAGTGGTTCCATTTTATGAATGTAAAACAATCAATGAGTATTTACAGCATTATTTCTAAACTTGGGTTTTAAAAAGTCACAAAAAGAAGGATATGCAAAACTCAGTACACTGGAAATTTAGACCTAACCAAACTTGACATTTTGCGAATTAAATGACGTTTAATCTAAGTTGAACTGGACATATGGCAATTTTTAACGTTTCAACATACATCTGTAATACAATTTTTACCACCTTGAAATATTTTTTAAAAATGATGCATTTATAAGGTACATAAAGCTTATTTAAGATAGTTTGCATTAAATACAGGGTGTACATACTTAAAGTTTACCTACTCAGAACTTTCTGTGATCAAAACTATTCATCAGAAAAATATGAAATTCGGAATGCGTCTAAATGAAGGGATGCAAAAGACGCTTAGTAGAAGAAAATACAACTACAAAAATGGTTACCAGAGAGCCTTTTCTGATACAATTTCGGCAGATATACAAAGATATACATGATGTTTCTGCTCGCGCACAGTGAAAATATTAAATAAAAATACCCAAAGAATCTAATGTATGTCTCATGCCATTCCTACGGAAAATGTTCTGCAACAAGTGTTAACTTAAGTGAATACAAGATCGTGACATAAGACTTGTGAAACTTTTTTATCAAAGTAGTGATTCCACACAAAAAGCTTTGCATAGGTTTCGAGTTTTGAAATTCGCAGAGGTGCAATGACTGGAAATGTACCATTACCAGAACTCAAGGATAGTATTTTCGTCTAGCACTTAACATTTTCAAGATTTTGCTTCACGTGACTGTTGAACGTGCTATTTTGTGATTTCAAACGGTACTTGAGAATAATGGTCAAAACATTGAACAGTATCTGTATTTTGTATTTGTATTTTGTATTTGTATTTGTATTCTACAGTGTATAACAATGTATTTTGTTAAATTATAAAAATAAAAATCAATAATACCACCTGGTGAGCATTTTTAAAATTAATATTTTTGTTTTCAGCTTAATGTCTTTAGATTGGGCGTCTCATCGTTTAGACGATTTCAAAATTTCATAATTTTCTGATAAATAGTTTCGACTAGAGATAGCCATGCCATGAATAGGAGAACTTTAATTATCTACACCCTGTATTTAGTTATTATACAGGGAGATCGCAACGTCGCATCACCCACAAATGAAAAAACTATTTTTATTTAAGTTTAAATTCTCCAATACTTTATGTGGATCCCCATGTGTAAACTGGCTTGTGAAGAAAGCTTTCTCACACTCTTCATTGGTAATAGCCAGGACTGAGAATAGACGGGCAAAAACTTTGTTTGTTATTCTGTAGTTTCCAGTTGCTCGAAATCGTTTTCCAAACAGCCGATATTGTCTTGTTTTGCTGAGAAATACTTAGATGTGACCCTTCAGATGCATCAATGATTTTAATGAAAGGTGTTGTAGCAAAATAATAGTGAAGCACAAAAATTCTGTGTGCATGCAAATTTTTTTACATCCATCATCCACCAAACAAACGGTCATTACACGTGACAGTATAAACTGAAACAAACATTTCTACTCCTATAGCCATTAAATCAGGGATTCGCAACGCAGGACGTACATCGCACAGGTGGCCGGGATTACAAATTTGATGCAAACTCATTCCCTGTTAGCTGTCTTTTATCATATTTGTTTGGAAAAGTAATGTTTTAGACTGAAAATAAAAGCAATATATTCAAATATTTAAAATAAAATGAAAAAATATGTTTTTTTAATTAAAAGAAATTCCTTACAATAGTTTACAATAGAATGGAAATCGGAATAATGCTATGAAATTTTTTTAATGATATTTAGATACCTACTTTTACATTTTATAACACTTGTGTACCTTTTACGACAAGCATGTATTAAATGAGATGAGACTTTTATTTCTATTCATTCTGCATAATTCCATACGAATAACCCTTTACACTAAAAATAGTTGAAATGGCTAAAGGAACACGGTACTAGTAATCTTGTAAAATTAATAAATTTACAAGCGGCTCTCACAAATTAAAAGGGCGAATAGATGGAATCCGCACCATTTTACTATGCGTCTGGTGCAGGTCGCATACGCAATATATAAATATACCTTATAACACACACACTTAAGCTTTAAAATTAACTTAATAAGATGCTTCTGATAAATAGTTTCGACTAGAGATAGCCATGAATAGGAGAACTTTAATTATCTACACCCTGTATTTAGTTATTATATAGGGAGATCGCAACGTCGCATCACCCACAAATGAAAAAACTTAATTCATCGATCGCCTAGTTGACCACCAGATGGTGGTCAACTGGTGATAATGAGAGGCTGAAGTCCGTGGCTGAAGTGTATAATGTTGAAAAAAAGTAAAAGCCACATAAAATTGATAAAGATGATAATCCAGAAATAAATTTCATGTCTTGTGTTACGTATAGAGATATCCTAATACACACAATTTTTACACCTGTTATTATTGCAATACTAAAATGAATTTAATGTTTGTCAATCTTTTTAAATTTACTGTTAAATATGAAAGTCTCTTTAATAATTTTTTGGAGATGAAAATGAAGTCCATATAACACCTTTGTTTTAATAAAATGAATTTAATGTTTGTCAATCTTTTTAAATTTACTGTTAAATATGAAAGTCTCTTTAATAATTTTTTGGAGATGAAAATGAAGTCCATATAACACCTTTGTTTTAATAAAATGAATTTAATGTTTGTCAATCTTTTTAAATTTACTGTTAAATATGAAAGTCTCTTTAATAATTTTTTGGAGATTAAAATGAAGTCCATATAACACCTTTGTTTTAATAAAATGAATTTAATGTTTGTTAATCTTTTTAAATTTACTGTTAAATGTGAAAGTATCTTTAATAATTTTTGGAGATGAAAAAGTCCATATAACACCTTTGTTTTAATAAAATGAATTTAATGTTTGTCAATCTTTTTTAATTTACTGTTAAATATGAAAGTCTCTTTAATAATTTTTTGGAGATGAAAATGAAGTCCATATAACACCTTTGTTTTAATAAAATGAATTTAATGTTTATTAATCTTTTTAAATTTACTGTTAAATATGAAAGTCTCTTTAATAATTTTTTGGAGATGAAAATGAAGTCCATATAACACCTTTGTTTTAATAAAATGAATTTAATGTTTGTCAATCATTTTAAATTTACTGTTAAATATGAAAGTCTCTTTAATAATTTTTTGGAGATGAAAATGAAATCCATATAACACCTTTGTTTTAATAAAATGAATTTAATGTTTGTCAATCTTTTTTAATTTACTGTTAAATATGAAAGTCTCCTTAATAATTTTTTGGAGATGAAAATGAAGTCCATATAACACCTTTGTTTTAATAAAATGAATTTAATGTTTGTTAATCTTTTTAATTTACTGTTAAATGTGAAAGTATCTTTAATAATTTTTTGGAGATGACCATATCACACCTTTGTTTTATACTGCAATAAGTTGACGAAGAGCAACAAAACTCATCTAGATATAAAAGCGCAGATTTATGACTTATTTGCATTTATACATTTATATTAAAAACATATTTGTGAAAAATGTTTGCCCGTTTGGTAAGCTAAAATACTGTGTCACTACTTGTCATTCCTAATTATTTTTAGAGCTTCTACGTGGGAATAAAACTTTAGTTTTTAAATAATGATAATTATATGCTATTGGGAATGAAGGATCAAAATAATTTTAGAGATGTTTACCTGGAACAAGAAAAAAAAATGTTGATAAGACCAGTACTTTACAGTGTATACTGCTGAAATCTTTAAAAAAAGAATCCCCTTATTATCTATTTTATATTTTGTACAATATACAAAGTTTAGGTTACGCGACTTTCAGATCACTTTCAGAAATATAACAATATATATGAACTAGTAAATCTACATATCAGGAGTCTCAACGTCAGTTCTAAAAGTCATCGTTTTTCAATTTCACTTTTCATATTTTTTGCATCTTACAATCCACAATTTTTTTTTTTTTTTTTTTTTTTTTTTTTACATTACATACATATTTATAGGCATATAAAATACTTCGGAGGTTTCAGAAATTTAAAGCGTTAAATTAAACACAGTTTATGCAATAATATTCTGAATTTCGTATGAACTTTGTAGTTTCTGTTTAGATTAAAAAAAATAAACTTGTATTAAAATAAATTCTTCATTTATGTCAATAGAATACAGAAAAAAAATTATTTTGACAATAAAACATGGCAGAAAAATAGTGCAAGTTACTTGAATTTTATTATTTTGATATTCTTTGAAATATGTTTGCTAAGCAACTGATAAATTAAAGAGCAAAGTAAAAAGAAATGCATTTTAAATTTTGTAAAAAATATGAAAATAAAATGTTTTATATTTCCCGTACAGATGCAAAAAATTTTCCAATAATTTAAACAATTAATTTCTAAATTCTAATGAATGTATCAGCAAATTTTCAAAGCTATTGGATATATTTAAAACCTCCATATGGAAACTTTAGAATTAGTAATTTTACGTTTAATTCCATTATTCAAATATGCGATTTTCATTTCAGTTAATACGGAAATTTGAAAATCCCCTGCATTCCCATAGGAAAACATTATGACCTAAAACGAAATGTTCTATATTTTTCGAACGAATGAACCAAATTTAAATAAAAACTATACAGCTAATTCCGGGTACCTCACCAAAATACCCAATAAAAATCAACCTAATAGGACGATTTTTACGGCAGTTATCACGGAACAGAAAGACAGACAGACAAACAGACGGAAACCAAAAACTTTTCGCGTCTCCACAGTTAGCATCAACTGACGATTCGGCAATGAAAGAAATGTAGACTGGTGTAATTTTCATGCAGATACCTTTCATTTGTTTCTAAGAATATGTTATTATATTTTGTGTTAGACGTATAATACATCAATAAATAATACATTATATTTACCAATATTAAATTTCTGGTATAAACTCTTTTAAATATGTATTTTCATTTTTCAGCGATTTTCCTAGAAGTGTTCTTTTTTCGTAAACAACAATTTAACAGAATATAATAAAATAGTTTAAAGAACTATATTAATACCTACAGCTATTTCTGTCAAGTAAATTAACAATTTAATTGATAATATAATTGCTATTGTAATATCTATTATATATAACTAATATAACTACTATTATTCTCATCTATATTTGATATATATGCCAATTTTAATGACTCAGATGTCATCTCTTCTAATGTTTACAGCTTTAAAATGTTTTTTAATAAAGCATGTAAAAATAGACAACGTAAAATCTATGTATGATAGTCTTCATTAAAATAAAATTTAATGATTACACATGGAGTTGTAAGAATATTGCTACATAAAAGAAACATAGTTCGTGCAAGTTTTATGAAAATGCGTTTAATTCTAAGAATTTTTTACGTAATGCTTTAAGCATAAATGATATACTATGACTGCCAATATCACAATTCTGGTTTCAAAACAATTTTTTTAAAAATGAATTTTTTTAACAACTCTGCTGCAAGTGTTCTTTTTAAAACACCATTATATGTAAATATACTAAAATGATTAAAGAATTAAATAATACATACAATAATTTATATTGAGTAATTTAATTATATTTATACAGATATCCTTTGAACAAACATCATAAAGATACTATAAATTATTTAATTTCCCATTTTATTTTTAGTAAAAAATTTAAAGAACTTCAAGTACAATGATTGCTATACAGTTGATGAGAAAATACTGAAGAGATAACATGTAATAAGAATTCGCCATCTAAAAATGCTATATCGATTCTAACTATCCAAATAGAACTGTTATTGGTTTTTAAAACTCCAGGCGATATAATCTTCTGGCTATTACATAAAGTAATAATACTTAGAACAAGATAATTCCATTTTATTTTCTGAGCAGTGTAGCTGCCTTTCTTTAATTTAATTTTAAATAATTCTTCTAAAATGTATCAATATCACGTTATCTAACTAACTCTACATGCTAATTTATTTTTCTAAAAATGAAAAGAAATGTTAAGCAATATTCTTTACAAAAAATGGAAATAATGTGCTGTCAAATCTTTCAAATCTTTTTAATTTGATGCAAAATTTACTTAATTTCGATTCTTTTTAATATAAGATTTTTTGAAAATTTTCGTATATTATATTTAAAATATTTCCTAATTTCAATATTATGATTTACATTAAGATCTAAATATAATATATATTAAACAAAAATGAAGAAAAATCATTTGAAATTATTTCTAAGGAAATTAATAATTTTCTTAAGATCATTTGCTCTTATAATGTGCTTAATGTGCTGTCAAAGCTTTCAAATTTGTTTTAACTTGAAACAAAATGTACTTCATTTCGATTTTTTTAATATCATATTTTTTCAGATCTGTCGCATAATATATTTAACATTTTTCATAAGTATCTTACTTCAAATTAAGTTCTACATATAATATGTGTTAAACAAAAAACCTAATGAAGAAAAAAATATTTGAAGTTATTTCTAAGAAACTTACTAATTGCAAAGGCATAATAGCTGCCAACTTTTACGCTTTTTTATTACCACTAAAAATTAATAAAAAAAATTGCATTATTGAACCATATGACTTCGGCGATTTAATAAGCTAAAATTTACTATAAAATTTTAGTGGTAGGAAAAATGCATAAAAGTTGGCAGCTATGGATGAGCATATTTGCTTTTATTTAAAAATAAGGAAACGGTGCTTTAGACAAAAAATTAATATTATTATCATAGTCTACAAAGATTTACTTTTTATGCTCACTACGATGTTTTACTCTCGTGCTAACAGCGAGTGTTGCATGAAAACAATTTTTCCCGTAGATGGCACTTTGTCAGATCCATTTCCAGTTTCGATAAAACCCCAATCAGTCGTTTACTGGGAAATTGTTAGAGCCTTGAATAATAACCAGTGATTTCTTTAATCCTGCTTTTTCCAAGCGAAAAGCGACAGAGTGAAAAATGTCCCAAGCCGGGAATCGAACCCGACTCCTCAGACTAGCGCTCTGAGGATCTACCACTGATGTACAAGGAACGATATCCCAACACGGCATTTCTCACTCTTATATATGTCGGACCAGGCTGCAATTACAGCACAAGATGGAACAAAAAAGATTGAAAAGAAAAAAAATATGGAAAAAAATGAAAAAGATTTTAAGTTTCAAAAAATATTTTCAAGATGGAAAAAAAAAATCACAAATTCAAGGATTACAGGCGTAATTTACTACTGAAAATGAATTAAAAATTAAATATTCTTAGAGCCGTTTTCGAGAGTTCAGAATATCTAAATAAATAAATATAAAAAAAGATTGTTCTTTTAATAGTATACGAGTATTTAGTAGACCGATCCTGACACATAGAAAATGGAAAAAATTCTTCCTGTAGTTGTTTTTTGGCAAACGTTTACTTAACCGGGTCCAATGCCAACTAGCCCATTTTTATAATTATTATAACGTTTATATATTTAAAACAATATTATTTTAAGTATCATTGTTGTTTGACGTTAACTTTATCGGTGAATATGATTACGGAAGTACTTTCTCAGGGTGTTTCATTGCGCATACCATAAACTAATTGCAATGTTTTTATATTTCATTTCGATGTTTGGTATTTTCAGCTGTCCTTTTTGCAATGATTTCAACATGTACGAAGAGCGTATTGCATGAAAACAATTTTTCTCGCAGATGACACATTGGAAGAATGATACACACACACAAAAAAACCTTATATGTATTTTCTTCAAAAATATTACAGTTGATTTTCAGGTTTTGGTCAGTCTTGTATGCTATATACATTATTTTATATTCTTTTCTCGGAGAAAATTCCGTAATCTGGTTCAATGTCTATTTGATCTCGACAATGAACCCGATGATGAAATCACTCGATTACCAATTGGCATAGTTTTGGAACAAACGTTATTTCAATTTATTAAACAATATTGTAACTGCTATACTTTTAAAGTTGTACTTTGTTACCTTATTTGACACTCATCTTGGATACGTATTTAATTACGGAAAATGAGCCATTTTATCCGTACGAAGAGAGGGTATAACATAATAATTTATGTTATTTCGCATATCACATAATTTAATTTTATATTTCATTTAATTTTTTTTTTTTTTGCAATTATTGCACAATTGTTATGCTTTCTGCAATGTTTTCCACATGGAAATTTTATATAAGATCCGTTTCTATATAAGATCCGTTTTGTATAGAAATAAGTTTTTTTTCTGTGTTGGCACTTTTACAGATGGATTTTGAGACTCACAAAATTCGTTGTTTTCATGAAAATCTATAGACCTATTTTCGGAAACTCGCAAATATATAAACAATTAAATAAACAAACTTTGCTCGTTTAACAGAACAATACACACAATAAGTAAAAAAAAAAAAAAAAAAAAAAAAAGTCATACAAGGTATTTTTTTTTTGAAATTCCAGTTAAAGAAAATATATTAATACACTAATAAATATCTCTGCACTGGATTTATGCCAAACAGTGAGAATGTACAGCATGTCATTAAACAAACCATTAATCTTTTTTAAAACATCTTAACGAAACACCAAATAAAATAAATTAAGAAAGACTTGAGCACAGTTAAAAAATAAAATTTATAAAAATATACTTAAAAACAATTAAAAATACAATTTGTAAACGTTTCTACAAGCGACACGTGGGGCATCATCAGTACAAAAAATCCATTGCAAAACAAACGACTGAACAAATCAAGAACAGTTAAAATTATTTATTTTAAAAACAGACAATATTCACTAGGGTCAGAACGAGCTTCATTCAAAGTCTGCGATCGCAATTAAGTGAACCAACCCTCAAGGAGTAATCTATCATGATAGCTGTTGCAACCCGATTTCAAAATACTGACGTTCGCAACTAAGCCTCGCGTGTCGTTTGGCTAAACGTTTACAAACTGCATTTTTAATTGTTTTTAAGTACATTAATTATAAATTTTATTTTTTTAACTGCGCTAAAGTCTGTCTTAATTTATTTTATTTGGTGTTTTAATGGTTTTTAAATTCAGATTAAATGTTTATATACTGCAATTTTAACGAAACTTTTGATATTTTAATGATTGTATATATCCAACCGATTGAAACATCTCACCTAAAACTATATTACAATATGTTGTATAAATATCATTCCAGAAACTACAATTAATAATAAATCTATATTTGAAAGTTTTACACCAGAATAATTATGTAGAAAATACTGTTAAAAATATATAAAAATACATTTTTGTGTAACGTTTACGTAGACGATCATCTGTCCTTTGGACCGCTTATTTCTTTCAAATAAAAAGAAAGATGCAAAACAATTAATTTCCTTTATAGTTAACATTATAATATTAATTACTTTTAAACAATTAATTACCTTGAATATTATCAGAGGGTGAAGTTTTTTTACACTCAATTCAATCCGTCTAAACTACCACATACTAAGTAATTTTATTTGTTTAACTATGTCAACAACCCTTGAATTACCCTTGAAAGGAGACTTACCTGGAATAAACATTATAGAAATATTAGAGGCAAAGTCGCTGGTATCTGTAAATCACTTTCACCTCTCCTTCAAAGTAATATACTTTCTATCAAAAATAAAGTTATTTTATGTAACGCATACATTCGATCTACTCTTACTTATGATTGTCCAATCTGGGGCTTGGCTAGTAACACCAATATGAATTATCTATATAGAGCCCATAATAAGAATCTTAGAATTATCAGGAATGACCATCGCTAACTAAGAAACACTACTATCCGCAGAAACACTACTATCCTGCACCACATCTTAAAACAAAAACGTATATGGAACAACTTTCCATAAAATGTTATAAAAGTATTTACAACATACCTAACGAAATCATAGCAGAATTGCCAGACTATGAGGTTTCCGACCCTAATAACCGTAAACGCCCTAAATATGCTTTATTAATTGATGAGGAAGATTTAGCTTTCCTCTCTCTCCAATTATACTTAATTTTTCTTGTCTTTTTTATTTGTATATATATATACAGGGTGTCGAAAAGTCTGGAAACGGTCAAATAACTCGAGAAATATACATCGGATTGAAAAACGGCAAAATGCATGTTTAATATTTTTGAAAAATCTATTTAGGGATATGAAAGTTGCTCCCCTACCGGGGGAAAGGGGGGCACCTCTGAAATCTTAAATGATGACCACCAATTTTTTATTGCAGATTCGGATTCTACGGGAAAAAACTCTTCTGTATTGAACATTTTCTTTGAAACATCGTAAATGGCGCTGTAATCGAGGGCAATGCTGTGAGAATCATTACTATTGCAATGTCTGGAAACGCACGAATAACTCGAGAAATATACATCGGATTGAAAAACGGAAAAATACATGTTCAATAGTTTTGAAAAATCTATTAAGGGATATCAAAGTTGCCATTTTTCTAAAATATCAAACACGCATTTTGTGTTTATGCGCATAGTTCGAAAACATATTTGTTAACTATGTGTTGTATTTACAATACTTTATTTATTTATTTATTTATTTATAACGTTTCTTGTTTTTCAATTGCGGAATATTAGATGGAAACTAATGCTTAACGTTTTATATTTTTTTAAGAGGAAAGTGTTAAATATTTTTTTAATTGGTCAGCACTCGATACAGATAGATTTATAAATAATCCATGTTAAAAATTTACTTAAAAAAATTAAATTCGGATACAGTTTAAAAAACTTAATTTGAAAGAAATTGTTTTCCTATTCCAATGTTTAAAAATTGAAACTGTGCGATCTTTAGAATAAAAAAAAATAATGCAGTAAACTGAAAATTATCTGTCAAGTCGTGGCTATTCATTTTATACCGTCTTTATAACATGGTTTTGCTTTTAAAAATACATTAAAAAACGTTGTAAACGGTATGAATCAGAAAGCACAGATAAAACAAATGTCAAATTTTACTGCCGGATATCGCATACATAATGCACATGAAAATGAGTATTAACCTCCCTTAGAAACATTATTTCTTGAAAAATGTTAGTACCATTTTACGACATAACAATTTCAACAGTCATAGGTGATTCTTTATGTAGTTTATGATATGACAAAATATTTTCTACGGAAATATGCTACTACTTAATACTGATTGTAATAAGAATACATTAAATATATTTCAGAAGTTTTCATTTGCAAATTAATTAATGTGCCATGTTTGACTCATGAGCACATAATGAAACAAATCGTATTAAATTGTGAACTAGTAATTAAAATAATTAATTGCTTCAAGATGTTCTGTTAGTTCTAATAGTTCTAATAGTCAAGTTCTATTAGTTCTAACGAGAGTAAAAGTTACTGGAATATGCAACAGTGTTTGCGTGTCTTTAGGCAGATGAAAAGAATGGTGTAAGTATATTCTAAGTTTATTAGACAATGCTCATAGGAAAATCTAGTCTGTTTACAGCTACATTACAGCTAGTTATTTAATTGAATTGAGATATTTTTAAGGGTACAATTATTAATAATGTAATTGATTTCATAAAGGTACTCCCGACAGTATTGGAAACAGTTATAAGTCATTCTAATTAATATATTTTCGTTTACAAGCACTAGTTTCTAAACAGTCATCACAGGGATTATATCAAGCTTAATCTTCAAGAGCTAATCGTAAATGAATGCTAGTGATACAGCATTTCATTTAATATCAGTTTTCTAGTAAATGTATTGGTTTTTCATTTGATAAAAAGGAGAAGATGGCATTTACCACCAGAACATTTTTGACTTTCAAGATTGTTTCTTCCTCATTTGTATATTCACTTAGTTGCGGTTCCTTCCCCCAAATTTATTGGACAGATTTGACAGTTAATTTAGATCCAAAACTCACTGAGGTACCCTTTGGAAATTTATGAAATTCCTATCTATCTCGTCAACGGCTGTAAGAAAGTGTATATCGGTATGACAATAAGAAAATTCGTGGAACGTATCAAAGAAAATCGCGGTGATTAAAAATCATAAGCAGTCTGCGACTATCTCTAGATTTTCTACAAATAGTATTGGTTGCAGAATAGGATGTGCAGATAATTTTTTTTTTTAATTCTCTATACCATGAAAACCGCGGGTAACTTAGTCAAATAGAAAAACAAAATAAATATTTTTTGACGTCTGGCGGTAGCGCATTGGACTAAAATTTGAGAAAATGTCCAAGAGTTTTTATTACTTATATAAATATTAAGTTTTCTTACCGGTTTGATAAAGAAATCTATTGGTGTATTAAGGAGTATGTGTACTCAATTTTGAAGGTTCTTGAATCATTACTTGAATCATTAATTTTAGACAGATTTTGCATACAAAATTTGCAGAAGAAAACCCAGATCGGAGAGACATAAATCATGATAGAAAATACGTCAGATTTAGGGGAGACTTGGGAGAGTTGATCCCTAGGGAGACTTGATCCCTAGGTCTAAAACCAGGGAAAAAATGCTATTAAGTCTCTGAAACCGGCAACACTAATAAAGTGATTCCTTATCAACAGATCTGACAACAGAATTTCATTCACCCATTTTTATTTTTGTTGTAAGAAAAGAATATCTGATTTCTTACAGTCAAACTTCTTTTTCAGTAGGTAGTTTATGTTTCTTATTTTTTCTAAATATAACTAAATTACTTAAGTTGATTGATATAATTTACTAACATTCCTTACTGCTCAAATGTCGTTATTTAAATCCAATACAGTTTCTTTACTTTTGATTTAACAATTATTTTCCCAACACATGCACATTAGGGACACTTGATCCCCATTAAATGGGGAGACTTGATCCTGGGGATTAAGTGTCCCCAAAGTTAAGCTAAATTAACGTGAAATTTTATTAACCCCTACTCCTAATTGTGACTTTCAAGACACATTTAGACAATATCAATATTAGTTAGACTATGGTTACCTTGATTTTGGATGGTTGACAAAGATCTAGCTGTAGTATATAATAGTCTAGCTGTTATAAATATGGTGGTAGGAGTGAGATTTTATGGATTTTGTCGCATCTCGCCTGAGTGGTAACTGAGATCGATTCGAGCATCGTTGAGCCCTCCACGTGTTCTGAAGTAAGTGCAGTTTTCCCATTAAGCCGTTTTTTTAATAGAATCTTTGTCTATGAGGTCGCCATCGTAGTAAAGATATGAAATTTGACATTTCAAATAAAATGTACTGAAATCCATGGGGTTCCTTTTTATTCTTGCAGTATTTTGAAGTGTCGTTTAAAGTACTTCAAGTGACATTTTTTGTGGCGAACTAAGGTGATCGTTTTTTAGGTCCCAGCAAACATTTGATTTTATTGAGCCTTTATAGAAAGCATTCCTTAACTGAGTGTTTTAGTGTTTCAAGTCTGAATCACCGGGATCTTTTGGTCATTTTTAGTTTAAGACTGCCCGTTCCACTGCCAACTATTGCTTATTATTGCTTTTAATAATCTGTTTTTATCGTTGAATCTTGTGTCATGGCTACTTCGTTTATTTTTGCACATTCAAAATCCATTTTCATTCGTAAAGAAAATGTACAACTGTAGACTTTTTTATTCCGGTGCTTGGAAAAAAAGGGGTTTCCTATTTCCCTTTACTGTTAATAAAAATAGAAAATGCTTTTTACAAACAGGCTGCATAAGTCGATTTTTGAAAAGCTTGAATTGAGTGAAGGTGCTGATTTGGGAGTAATAAATTTTAGTGGGATGTATTTACAGAAAAATGATAAATGCTATTCGAATTTTTAACACGATATTAGTAATGCTTGGACATTTCATGAATTTAAAGGAATTAAATAAGTTTGTAAATATCTTGCAATGTATGTTTTTAAATACCTTGCATTGTTGAGCGAGAAGCTTTCAGAACATTGCTACTGCTTATAATTTTCAGGGTTTTGCAAAGGAACACTTGCCCATGAAAGGAATCTATATATATAAAACGCTAAACGTTTTCTTTCGACAATCCGTGAGAACAAACCACTACATAAAATTACATCATTCTTTTTTTTTTTAAATGAAAGATATTTGGACATAGATCTGTTATCGTACATTCGTTTGTTCGAAAATGTAATTAATTAGCCGTAATTTTAAAGTAAACTTTTATTTCGGCGTATGACGTCATAAAGTCGGCAATCAGATAACGCCCACTGTTGCGAGGCACAGAGTAACGAAAAACTCTGTAATTGCGAGGATAAAAGATAAATAATAAATATTAAAAGCACATGCCTTCTATGCCGAATTTTTTAATTTGCAATTTAAATTTCGGTAAAAATATTTATCCGCGTGTTTTATAAGCGAATAAAAATTCATATTTATTTTGACGTCACGGGAATATTGTCCATTAGGTTTATTTTATCATTATGCATTTTAACTTTATTGATGCCATTTTGTCATTACAATTAAATACAAAATATATTTTTATTTGTATACATGATGTTTAAGCATACAAATAACGTATACAAATTACATGTGAAAAGTGTGCTTCTGTGAAAATGACGTTATGCTTAGCTTGAAATGCATTTTAAGATTGATAAAACTAAAAAAAAAATTTATATGATTGTGTCAACATGACGAAATTTTAAATGATTTTTAATTTTTTAATTTTAAAGATTGGGAATGGAACCTTTATTGGTTGCTTCATCTTTATTGTATACCTTGCTTACGTGTTACCAATTACTTTTCCAATTTCTTTATTTTAAATTATAAGTTAGAAGATTTCATTGTTTAAGAAAAGAATTCACAATAAAGCAAACGATTTCAGGAAAATTAAAATTATTAAAAATAGTGTTATAATAATAATAAAAAAATTGAAATAATGATTGTATTTTTAGTTAGAATAAACAATGCGAGGCTAATTATTTTATAGTAATTATTTTGGTAGGTTTGTTATAAGTTCATTTAACAGTTCCTTATTAGCGGCAAAGTCCTATTTTTTTATTCACTCTGAATTTCTCTTTCGATGTCAAAAATGGTAGTCTACTTTTGGACGCCAGCCAAAGACAGTGGCAATTTTTAGAAATATATAACGGTTGTGACAACAAAAGGCGCTGTCGCTTTAGCTTTCATCGCGCTTACTTCTAAATACTACAAATTTAAATTTTTTACTACATTTGACTATATTTTACAATTTAAATTCTTACATCATCAATTAGAAAAAAAAATAGATTTCGATTGAAATTTATTTGAAAACTGACGGTTAATTTAACGACTTTTTAAATAATTTTCAATCATGAAATATTTTTCAATTCTATCTCAACAATGACCATCAGTTTGCTTTAATAATGTAAAATATTTCATGGAAAAGTTGCCATAATTGAAAATAGATTTCCCTAACCATCATAAAAATTGAAAAAAATAATAATAATAAAACCGATAAATCATAAGATCAGATTATCCATAAGATAGAGCATTTTGGCGCTAAACTAAAATCTGTCAATAAAAAAAAGCTACTTTCAGTTTATGATTAACATAAAATTGATATGTTGAATTCTTTGACGTATATGTTGCATCAGAATATGCTAGGAACGGTATTTTATTATTTTTTAAAAGATTCAATTGATATTTAACTGCATAAGAGGGTAAAGATCCCCGACTGTGATGGGAAAGGAATAATCATCCTGATTATGTAACGGAACCGAAGGAACGATACAAATATTTTACACTTGAAAACATTAAATATCTCCCTGAACTGCAGATTGATTTATTATTGTAAAAAAAATTCTTCATCTTTACATAAAAATTATAAAGATTATAATAAAGATTACCTTAAAACAATGGATGCGTTTCAGAAGCTATGGATTTAAAGAGAACATTTTTAAATTTTTAATTTAAACACTTTAAAACTTTTTTTTAACGTCGAATTTTGACGGTGCCTTTGGGCAGATGCAATGCACATCCGCACAGGAGCTCATTCGGATGCATTATCACAGGAGGAGCGTGCTTTATTTACTATGTTCTTTTATTTACTGAATATGAGATGAAAGTAGGGATACACTATTTGTATAATACTTCATAGGTCCATTAAATTTTCTTTCTTGCTGTGGGGAATGTGGCGGTAATGTCAAACTGCTTTGCATTACACAGTTGTTTACGGATTGTTTGTTTGGAGTTAGCATCGGGAATAGTACTTTATTTCACTGGGGGGAAAAAACTTTTAAAATAAAATATTTGAAAGACTGTTTCATACCCTCCCCTTTATTTGTAATAAAGAAGCTTATTTTACTGATATTGTTATAGTATTTTTTTTACCGTCAAGTTTTGACGGGATTGATCTAGTTAATATTAATTTTGTTATGAAAGTTCCTCATAAAGGCCTTTTTATCAAACAGCTACTTCTAAACGGTCCGATATCGAATAGGATTTTTCGTCCCTTCAATGATCAATTTTAGTTTAACTTTTGTATGGTACTGCAGTTTATGAAAAATATACTAATTCAAAATAAGTATAAAAAACTACAATTTTTTACCGAGCGGGTATTATTTTCTCTATCTGAACAGTAAAATAGATACTATTTTGTAATAATTATTTGTATAATTAAAGGCTTTTATAGTAAAAGTAACTAAATAAATGCTTGGTAGAAAATAAAGGACGTTTTGAAGATTACGTAATGTCTATTGCAATTATCTACTTGCTATTAAAAGTTCACTCTTTGCTACTTGAACTAACAGCAGACGCTACTTAATTTTTTTATTAACCGACATATTATGTTTCCTGATAAAATCTGATAAAGAATATGAATGAACCTCCTTTTTTAGTGTTATCATTTGTTAAACGTATGTGATAAAACTCAGAAATAAAGATTGACTCTTTCCTTTCCGGCAGCAAGAAATTTTCCAGCAACTTTATACAGACATGTGTACTGACACTACTTTGTTTTTTATTAACCGACAGACTATGTTTTCTGATAAAATATGAAGGAGCCCTTTTTTTAGCATAATAATTCTTCAGAAATAAGTGATAAAAAAACAGAAAAAGCACAGAATTGAAGATATCTTTCTAATTTAAGGCAGTAATAGATTCTCCATTAAACGTTATGCAGATATGTGCGGTCGTCGAACATTCCAGATTGCGTCATTAATACTCTTTTACGATTCATTAGATATATTAACTGATATAAAAGCATGTTTCAGATTCTCTTCGTACAATCGTACTAAAAATATCAATTTATTTTCAGATTAAATATTCTAATAAAATCATAAAAACTTCTTAATAACAGCATAGAAAATGAAAACGCATTCTCTTTATTATGATGTTATTAAGAATTTTTTCTGTCTTTTATGGTATCACACCAGTTTATTCCATCTTTTTAATATCAATATTCCTATATCTGATATTTCTATATATGATATACCTGACATTTTATAAATGGTATCTTAAAGCCGCTTTTAATTTAATTAAATGCATATAAGCTATATAGCGACTCTTTTTCCACTTCGTGCAACAGATTAACTTTAAGCGATTGTTTCTAAACATTTTTTAAGTGTATTTCAAAGAAATGCACTTCAAAAATATCTCCACCAGAATTTACGCCAGGAATATTTCAGCAATGTATAAACTGTTTTTTTTTTTAATGAAAACTAACATTATTGACTAATGCTTTTTTTTTTTTTTTTTTTTTTTTTTTTTTTTTTTTTTAATGTAACGCGTTCAATTTATTTTAAATAAAAAATCAAAATCTGTTTTTTTTTTATATCGTTGTACGAAGAAAATAAATTGTTAAACAATTACTGCAATCCTTTATTGATCATTGTCGGATTCAATATTCCTCTATCTGATATTCCTATAATGTTATTTTAATGTCATTTTAATTTTTGTTTTTAAGTGAAACTTAACATATCTTCTAATCCTTGACTGATGCGGATTTTTTTTAATAAGTAACTCGTTCATTTTTTTAAACAAAGTAAAATCAGATTTTTTGCTGTAAAATTAACTCAATTTTTTTCATTGACACATTGAAAGTTATTTTGACAACTACAATTTTATTACAAAAATCGTTGGTCAAGAACTACACCTAACCATCGGATAACGATTCGATACATGTTTCTATTTGCATTTTGTTTTATTAATTTCAAATAAAACTACTCAGACAATTAATTTACACTGCGAAACGTTACACGTCCTACAACATTGAGGAAAAACGAGTCAAAAAGGCGTATTTCGTTATATATATACTAGGGGGCTTACCCCCTGCGAGCTACGCTCGCCAACCCCCACTCAGACTTCGAGGCCTCTAAAAACATGACAGCGTGCTTTGTTTTAAAAATATTGGTAAATCTGTAATTGGGTTGCCATGCTTTTAACGTTTTAATGGGGCATTTTTTTATTATCATGGCCTCATACACAGCTGTTGCGACAATTGACGATTGTTTTCGGGATTGATAAGTGAAATCAATTACACCTTGAAAAACCAGCTTGTATAAAATGGTTATGTTTAAATTGTGGCTACCTCTCGGACTTTTATAAAAACGATCTGTATTCTATTCTTCCATTGCGTTTAAGGATGAGAAAAATTCCATCTGCTTGTGAATAACATTAAGAACCACGGTATTGAAAAGTACTATGTTATAGACATTTTCAGTAACAGGTTTTAATATTCTCTCCATATTAGTGCACCATCATGCATATTTTCATGTTATTTTAAATATGTAAATTATTTATTTTAATTAATATGTATATACGAATTTTCTAATAATTATTTATCATACAAAATTAATTAAATATTTTGTGCATGTATGCCTGCATTTATTCGACATGAGATATTTAAACAAATTTGCTATCCGCGATAATTTTACACCATGTTATGTCACTTGAATATTGTCCATAAGAAAATCTGGTACTTTTCCAGTATAGGATCCTTTGCTTTTAGGTTTGGCGTAATTCGAGTTTAAAAAACGAATAGATTCGTTAATATACATATATTTGTTACCAAAAGTTATGAAAACAAACCCAGTGAACTTTTGGTGCTTTTCTATTATACGCTTTTTGAGCTATCTGATTTCTATTACACGCTTGACGCTTTTTTAAAAAGCTTGGCGCAATTCGGGCATCAGAAAGTGAGATTTGGTGCCAAATGACATAAAGAGCCATGGAAACAAACTCGACGATTTTTTTGTTTATATGCGTATTTTAATTATACGTATAATATTATTGTTTTTTCTATACAAATTACTTCTGATTACATATAAAATAGGATAAATGACATTTTACGCTAAACAAATTGTATAAATATTGAAAAAATACTTCTGTATACGAAATGACAAAGTGAATAGGTTGACAGAAAGTATCTTGCCAAATTTTCCTTTTCCGCCAAGGCTATTTTCTCTGTTTCGTCAAGGCGCCATATACTGTAAAAACACCGAATTTTTATGCTTGTTTATACATGTATTTATATGTATACAATTTATTTATAATTGTCTTTCAATTTACCTCTTTTTGTACATAAAAATATATAAATGACTTCTTTATATTAAATAAATTGTATAAACATAAATGACGTTATTTGGACGAATGTATTCAAAATATGTTCAGTTTATAAATTAAATTAAATGCTGACAGAGACGATTGAATCCTGACGATAGAAATGTGATTTTTTTTTCAAATTTTCATGAAAAACATAATTTAATCTCAATCTTGTCTTCATTATCGATTGAAATAAAAGATAAATTCAATTTCAATTTGAAAATAACGAATAAAAAGAAATCAATAATCCCTATCGGGATCCTTTTCGATTTTTTTCCCTTTTTTGTCACAAAAAAACTGAGTAATTAGTTGCCATCATTACAGAAATGTCATTAAAATTAAAAAAAATTAATATCTCGAAAACTAATTCCAATTTCAAAAATCTATTATCAGTTTTGACATCTGCGGATTTTTATGGACAGTTGGTATTAATTTCACCATCAAGCGTTTAATATTTTATTAAAAATAGCCCTCAAACATAATCAGTCGTTTCATAAAATCGTTTCATAAATTCGTTTCATAAAATCGTTTCACAAATTCGTTTCATTAGGATTTTATATATATAGGGTAGATATACATTTTTTTTTTTTTTTTGCTTTTTGAAACTTAAAAATACATGTTTTCATTTCTACATTCCTCCTTAAAAAGTCGAAATCTCTAATCTCCTTTGAAATCAAAATAGTTTTAACAAATTTATAGAAGTCGTTTCTAGGGGCTCTAATGTCTCAATTGGTTTTTTCTAAAGATATCAGTTTGTTCAACAATTTGTGATTGACCTACATCTGCTAAATAATGAAAAAATACCGAAGTTGGCATCAATAATTATATTATCAAACAGAAGCACCATCTTTATGCCCTCAGATATGAAATCTGTTTCTCAAAAGCATCATCTCTTTGTGAAAACAACAAGAACTATGTAGCAGTTTTTTTTATCCCTATACGTAAAACGAAAGTGCTCTTTAATCGTTTCATTTCTTTTGAATTATTAAATTTAAAACATTTCCCGAGTTTTATGTTTTCTGATATAATCACGAATCTTGGGTTTAGCAAGCATCCAATCTAAAAATATTCGGAATTTATATTATCTTAAATTAGAAATTAGAAATATTTAAACAAATGTAAAATTCTTTACTTATATAAACTTCTACTTTCTTATGTATTACCTAATATATTTCAATCGATGGAGAAATAGAAAATGAAGGTAACATCTACTACTATTCCCATATGTGTGTCTGATTCACTAAATAAGGTTAATTGTCTTTTATTCTTGCTGAACAGGAGTTTCGTTTATTTTATTTATTTCCGAATTGGAACTACAATATTGTCTTTATTTACGATGTAGTATATTTACAAAGTATCGAGAAAATTTCCCAAATTAAAATTATTACGATACATTAATGTTTATTTATTTTTTATGCAAAGAAAATTTATTAACCAAAAAAATGGGGAGTATAATTACGCTTAATTTGGGTTTATGAAATGCCAAATAAGGTTTAAATATGCACTAATTTTGGTGTCAACACTGAATTAAGTGTTATAATACACTTAAAATAGTTTATCTGTACTCTTTAAAAAAAAATCGGTGATATCACACACCAAGAATGACAATTTGAAATTAATTCCGGAAACCAAAACTCCAATATAGGTGTACATTTTTATCTCGCAATCCAGCTCTGTGGTGTTGAAATATACGATGACGTCAGAGTGTTGCGTCAGCAGACGACAACAGAGCAGAGAACGGAATGAACCATTTTGATTTCATTATGAAGTGCTGTTAAAAACATAAGGTAAGCCTAGTAATTATTCCTTATATATTTAATAGATAATACTAAATAGTGTTTGTATAGTTAGATGAGGGAAATTAACTAAACAAAGCATGAGAATTTTTACTTTGTTAGTTGTTTTTGCTTAATAATCCTCTTCACGCACTTGACAACACTCGATCGCTAATGTTAATTCTATATTCTATAGGCATTATTTTTCTAATATCTCGTTTGTATTTGAATAGTTTTAAATGTTTTTTTTTTTTTTTTTGTTGTTTTTTACATTGGGTAGCAGAGATTAATCTCTATTTCCGCCGTTGATTACGTTTTCGATTTTCTTTGCGGATTTTTTTTAGGAAGATGCTTTTACTTTCGAAACCGGTTCCGAAAATGAAAGTATCTTCGTAGAAAAAAATCGAAAAAGTAATCAACGGCGGAAATAGAGATTGATCTCTGCTATCCAGTGCAAAAAAAATAAAATAAAATAAAATAAAATCATTTAAAAATATTTAAATGCAAACGAGATATTAGAAAAATAATGCCCTATAGAATTAACATTAGCCCTTAATAAAAAATTATCATATTTTAGAACATAATATTTAGTTCCTGTTTTATTTTTAAAGCAAAATACTTGTGGATTGCATTAAAAGAACATTTAAATCATATTTTAAAGGGGAAAAAATCAGTAGTGTATGTTGTATCTGAATAATAACGTTTAGAAATCATTGTTTATGTGAAAAAAAACAGTATTTATTGTTAAATATCTAAGCAGTCCATAGTGATTTGAATTTTCATAATTTTTCCACTGTACTGTGAGGAGTTTTGAAATCTTGTATGCAGCATAATTAAAAGTAAGCTTATTCCCTGGACTACACTCTCTTTGTGTTTGGCTTTTCTAGAAATTCGTACTACCATTTGTTAAACATTTGCTCAAAAGCAAACTTTTGTGATTATAAAAATATAATTTGCTGCTTCCGTAGAAGATTTTTAGCTTTTGGAAATCTACTTTTATTTATTTTATAATTCTGCAATAGTTGTGATATAATTAATATAATCCTAATAACAGTATTTTTTACAAATCTTCTAGATTAAAAAAAAAATGACCCCCCCCCCCCACACCCCCTTAGGAAAGATTCTCAGGTCACCAAATGAAACTGTTCAAAAATCGAACTTTGTTTTGGGATCCTTTTACATTTTTTAACATTCTTACAAATACTAAATTGTAATATGTATAAAAACTGCAAATAAGTGTTTTAAATTAGTTTAAATAAGTGTTTTAAAAACAATAACTTTAAAATGCAAAGTACATCCTTGATTTTGTCAATTTTTTTTATCGTATACAAATACAACTTTAAAATCCTTAAGGGTAGGGAATTTTAATAAAATAATTAAAGGTTGCAACTCTTTATGAAACGGGTGAACCGCAAGCTTTTTATTTATTGTTGACATCATCACTTATTATTTCACCAGTATAATTATACACTAGTTTACACTGGAAATTTTTATTCTCCAGCCTTTTCTTTTCTTAGTATACAATGATGTTATCAACAATTTAATAAAAAACATAGTGCCTAGAATATGAATATACACTAATTTATCTTTCTGCATAATACTTTGATTAAAGGTTGCAACTCTTTATGAAACGGGTGAACCGCAAGCTCTTTATTTATTGTTGACATCATCACTTATTATTTCACCAGTATAATTATACACTTGTTTACACTGGAAATTTTTATTCTCCAGCCTTTTCTTTTCTTAGTATACAATGATGTTATCAACAATTTAATAAAAAACATAGTGCCTAGAATATGAATATACACTAATTTATCTTTCTGCATAATACTTTGATCATCTATATATATATATATATGTGTGTGTGTTTTTGTGCGTGCATGTGTCAGAGAGAGAGAGAAAAACAAATATGAGCCTCCGCTACATTTTCTTGAGACCCCCCCCCCCTATTATTCACATCTAGCTACAGCCCTAATTTTTAAATATTAGAAACTTTACTTATTTTTTCTTGATTTATGCTCTTGTATATGGTATTATTCTAAAATTTGATTTAGTTTATATTTTATCATTTTTAGCATGGAAAAAGATATTTTGGTATCCTATAATTCAAGAAGTAAATTGTTTAATTTACCAGCATCATTGCATGAATTTGAAAATGTAAGATATTTAAATTTTGCAATGTTTTTTGTAAAGAAATTAATGTTTACTATTTTCTAAACAATATTGATGTTTAATGCTACTTTATTAAATGGTACTTGTGTACTAACGCCACCGCAGCAGAAGTTGCGCTAATGTGCCAATAAAGAACAATCTTGTTGTTTGCACGCGCACACAGTTATCTTTTGGATTCCTTGTTGTTTGCTGATTTTTGACGCCATTTTTTAGTGCTATAAAAGATTGGCGGCACTTAAAAACCGCCAAATCTGTACCTACGGTGGTGTTAATACGTAAGTAAATATTAAATTTTAACTTTCTTCTTTATTGTTTCATTTTCCCCAAAATTTATCAACTTTGAACTTTAAAAGTTAAATCTAAAGCTCTATTAAAGCTGTTTTCAAGTTCACTGTGCAACAAATTCAAAATTTTCTGACACAATGACGGGCTAATTTTTAAATGTAAAGATACAAACAGTGTTGAATTCAGGAGGTGACCCAGGGTGGACAATAATAAACGTTGTATGTGTCACATGTTAAAAAATATACACAGTCTTTATATAAATATGTATTATTTTATGTATACTAGATGGAACCCGTCAAAACCTGACAGAAACAAATTACTATAACAATATGAGTAAAATAAGCTTCTTTATGAAAAAGTGTTTCATAAATTTTATTTTAGAAGTTCTTCCCCTAGTGAAACACAGTACTATTTTCGATGCAAACTCCAAACAGACAATCTGTAAACAACTGTGTAATGCAAATCATTTCGAAATTGCAGTTATATTCAGTACTGCAAGAAATAAATTTTCAAGGACTTATGATCATGCAAATAGTATATTCCTTTGTCCATATCATATTCAGTAAATAAAAGAACGTAGTATAAATAAAGTACATTACCCTGTGATAATACAACCGAGTGAGCTCCTATGCGCATTCTGCATTGCATCTGCTCAAAGGCACCATGGAAATTTTATGTTAAGGCGGTATTAAAAAAATATTTTTCCACGCTCAGCAACTCAAAATTTTGAGACACATTTTCAGACTCATTTTTAAAAGTAAAAACATGAAACTTGGCGGTGTGATTTATGAAGAGATTTATAAGGGACCTATGTTTTTATTTTTCGTTCAATTAATTAGAAATTGAATTACGAACATTTATTTTCACAGTATAATTTTTTTTTGTTTTCAGCGCTATCGCTTTGGGAAATTTTGTTCAAAATGTCCACTTTGACAGCATTTTTTGAAATATATTCTGCCTTTATCAAAACATTGTGACAATACAGACATTATAAAAGTTTCTGAATAAGAGAACCTGCCAATTGGAGGCATTTTAGAGCAAAATTGAATTTAAAAATATGTATCAAAATAAGCAGTTTGGATTTGAATACTCTTAAATTTTTTTTTTTTAATATTTAAAAGAATGTTTTAAAATGTCCTCTTTAATCATTGTTCGTTTCAAATCCATATCTTCTAAAACACATCCATTGTTGTAAACTAATCAATTTTTATGCAAAGATGGAGAAATTTTCGCTATTGCCAAACTATGGGATTTAAAGCTAAAAATAATGATCGTGGCGTCACATTCAGTTGACGTCAAATGCGTTAGACGTGCTTGTTATTTCATCAAATGATTTTTAATTGGATGTTAATGATTTTTTAATGATGTTTTACTGATTTATTAGTTACTTCATTAACTAAAATAAAAATTACGTCTTCGACATCATGATATTTAAACAGAAAAAGCATTGAAAAAATGTTGCAATGTGTAGTTACGTACAATAGATCACTTTCAACTGACATCACAAATATTTATCCAACAGTCGAGAGGGATAATTTAAAAAAATAATGTAAATAAATAAATATCAAAGATTATTTTGGTTTCTTTTTTCTTTAATGTATTGTAAATTTTATTGTTTAAACTTGCTGAGAAATGATACTTTAATGAATGGGGCTTTCCTAATTTCTTTTTCTTTCGTTTCTTTTCCTTACGTTTTTTTTTGAGATTCAAATGGCAACATTCTTTCATTTGTTTATTGGATGCTACAGTTTGGCAAATAATTTGGCGATAGTTTTTTTTTTTTTTACGGAAATTGGTTGACTGGATAATATAGAAGTACCAGAATATTTTTCTGCATTTTATAGTTATATTAATAAAAATACATTTTTAAGATTTCCTGAATCACTTATTTGTTTACTTTTTCATGCATTACATTACTGAAGATTGTCCTGTTATTCTTTTAAATATCCTCTACTTACATAAAAAAATAGCATGTGTTTTCTATGGTGTTTCTCATAAACATTGTAAAATTAAGATTATTAGATTTTATTCAACTTCAACTGTCATAACTGCTGATGAAGCAGTTATTTTTGGCGATTTTTCTGTTACCTGTAAAATGGTTGTTTTTGGTATAGCCGTAAATAAGAAAAAAATTTCCAATCGATCAAATAATTGTATTTCGTTAATCATTATATTTTCTGATTTTTAAGCTAAGAAAGAAACAATAATCATGGATTTAATTAATTTTTCAATTTTTAATCATTAATTTCAGTACACCCAAACAATTTTGATTAAATCGGTACAGATGTCACTGCACAGGGTTTTCTTTTTGGCACCATAAATGGCGATTTTTGCTGTGTATAGCAACCTGTTTTTTTATAATAAAAATGAATATATGTGTAAATAAATCAAATAATATAAAAATAATAAATTCAATTAAATGCGTGTGTGTAATAAAAAGATTGGGAAAATTGGGTTTTTTTGCCAAAATGGCGCAAAGAAAAATTGCACAAATCCCGGTGCGTCTGCGACATCTGTTCCATTAAATCATGTAAGGGTAGTTTTTATTTAATAAATAATGAATTTTGTAAGAAGCCTATGGCTATGTTAGTAAAATGGATTTTGAGAATGGGCTTGCTTTATTAAATGAGTTTTTATGAAATAGGCCTCCAATTTTGTCAGGATCAACTCCTGGTATGGTTACTGAATTTATACAAGATGTACTTGAAACTTATGCATTCTTATTTGATGTTTCAGGAGGTGTATGCTAGATTTTGTATTGATCGGACAGTATCCATTATTATACAGTTTTTTAATGAAGTTTGGCAGGAGTACATTGATGTACAAAAAGATGAAAACATTCTGCCAGGTAAGAAATATAGAATTGTGTTAGATACACCCAAAGTATTATATATTGAAAATTCAGTTCCTGACTGTGCTGAATCGAAATCATCATCCCATATAACTGAACCATTTTTCACTGATGAGAGAAATGATTCTGGTTCCTGTGAATCATCAGAACCAGATCTATTTGCTGCAGCAACTCCACAGTCATCTTTTCCCCTAGATAATTTCACAATACCCGCTAAAGACTTTTCAAGTCGCCTAAGACAAGCTTTGCAAGATGAGGTACCCTTACCTAGGGTTTTGCGGTCAGAATTAATACATACCATATGTTCATCTGTTGTGAAACATTCAAAATATCCGACATCAGTTATGGTGACCGACATGGCAAGAGCCATTGTTTCTAAATACCCATATTTAAAAGAGTCCATTGGAACTGGATATGGTGGATGGCGACAGGCTATTCGAGATAAATTGAAAAATATGCGTAGATTTGATCAAAGTGAGGAAGTAAAGCAGAAGAAAATAACCAATAAGTTCCATAACAAAGGAGAAAAAGCGAATGAAAAGAAAGAAATACCACAGTTCAAAAAACAACTCATGGTTATTAATGAACAGGCTAGTGCTTCATCTGAGTTAAATGAAACATTTGACATTAGAAGAGATGAAATTGTCAATCAATATATGAAAGTTGCTGATTTAAAAATTAAATATCCAAACTTATTTAATAAACAGCACTTTGCTGATGAATTTTTCCGAATAACAGGGAAATCTAACATTTTTCAGTGTATTCCAAAATTTCTCAGTTTATATAATAAGCAGCTCTATAATTTATTATTGGCACGAAAATGCCTTCCTTCATGGGTTGAAACTCTGAAATGTCTCCAAGAGCAAGCTGACACAGCAATAGCTAAAGATGAATTTCTGCTGATCTCATTACCTGTGCATTTTTCTGAAGACCAGCTATTTTTAACATACACGGTAAGTGATAAATTACAAATACTGTTATTAATTTATTTGATTATCTGCAAAAATAAGGTGTCTTTGGAGAAGAAAGGTTTAACATAAGAGTAAGAGTTTCCCCCTTCCCCTCCTCAAGGGATGTTGTGCCTAATGTTTACATAAGATAGTTAGGTAATATTTTATATGCAATGTTGCTTTCACATTTACAAAATGACAGCATTTTTTTATACAATTTTTATCACTCTTATTAAATGTTTAAAGTTTTTATAACATGCTATTTAATTTATTTACAGTGTTAGTGACCGTACAAGACAATAACATGTTTTGGTACTTTTCCATTATACTGACACCATGCCAAAATGTATGTTAATGCATAATGTATATATTAAATGTATGCTTGGCGACAATGGTATCCGTATAATGGAAAAGTAACCATATTTTTCTTGCCCACTTTTATTTTCTGTGCATCTATATTAGAAACATTTCTTTGATATTAAATTAAAATGTCTTGGTTTGTAACATTATTTTTCTTTTTTATGAAATGTGTGAAAAGTATGTATTTTATTTGCATGTGTTAGAAATGAATTTAATGTGGTTGAAAATGATAGGAATATTATTTAGCAGTGTGCCACCTGTTATTGACTTGCATAAAAAGTATTGTTATTACATACATGTAAATGTTTAAAATGTCTTCCATTGCCCTTAAATTTTCAGGAAAAGATTTCTAAGATTCCTGCCTAATATGTTAGAAAAATCCTAGTTTTAGCTCTGCATTTAATCAAAGACATTCTTATAAAAATGATTTTTATCATGATTTAAATTTCAGTTTAAATAATATTTAATAGAGCCTCCGTACAAAGCCCTGTGGGTCGGTTTTGGGTTGGGAGATGGGGGTGAAGGCTGATTGTGCAAAATGTTGGGGATTTTCAACATTACAATTGAATAATAGGTAAAATGTAGCACTATAATAAATACGGCAATGTTTTCACATTTTATAAATAAATTATACGCCTCAATTAATATTTCACAGGTTTCTATGAAAGGAGACTGCAAATATCAGCTTTAACTATTGTTGCTCATGTGTTTATAAATTACTTTCATATGCTAAAAAAATGAGTCACTTGTCTCTAAGATTGATTAGAAGCTATAACTTTTAGATTTCACCTAGTATTAGAAAAATATTTATCTATCAAATCTTACATTTAAATTAAACAACCCTGATAATGTAGTCTGTTTCCTTATGTCACAATCTCATTCAAGATTTGAATTGCTTGATAAAGAATCAAACTAAAGATCTCATCAAAATGATAAATATTTGCTTGTACAAACCTTTTTTGTTGTTGTTGATGTTGCCCATATTTATGTAATTTACAATAGACTGCCAAAATAAAGCATTTATAGTCAGTTACAACAGATGAAAGAGAAAAAATACATTCTTTATTTTACATATCAGAATCTGCTAAATCTCTTTAACTGTTTGTTAAAGGATTACTAAACTTGTAGTATCAATAAATATTTCTTTATAATTTTTCTTCCTGCATGCCATACTTTCTAAGTTGGTTTGTTTTCTGCACGTTACTCTTTGTATAAGTGAAATATAGCTAAAGTCTATGTGGTAAATGTTTTGTCTATAAAACGATAAATCTTGTCTTAATCTTTCTTCTACATTATCAGTTATCAAGTTTTATAATAGCATGCTTGGATGATCAAGGGTCGATCCAGGAAAATTTTGGGGTCTATTTAGAGCCCGTTCACAAAAATCTTATTTAACAAAACATTCTCCTTCACAAAATTCATTTTAAAAAAATAGACACTTTCACAAATTTCTATTCCATAAAAACATACTCTTCATTGATTATTTTTATTTCGTTATGTTTTAAAATTTGTAATTTGCCAACAAAACAAGTTCACTGAAAAGTAAAACTTTAACAGAAGGACTTAAAGAAGAAATTATTATTAAATGCTTCGTTTGAATTTGAGTTAGCTAAATTTCATCCTTTGTTACAAAATGTTATTTTTCACAAAAATATGATAAATTTCACAATAATAACTTATTTTTCACAAAATGGGCCCCAAGAAAAAAAAAAAAAAACTGCATCGACCGCATGATGAGGTTTATGCTATATTTAAAGAAAAAAATTAAAATTGTATTTGTCATGCAGTGAAATCGAGTAGCACTGATTTTAATTTTAATTTCTCTTATAGGCAACTACTTCTATTGATGACATTAAGAAAGCAGGTTATTCATCGCCTCATGTAGGAATCATTGGGTTTGAGACTAAACAAGAAAAATACTATGTGCTAGCTGAGCATGAAATTATTCTCCACTGCAATTCATTATCGGAAGCAGTCACCAATCTGATAGCATCATACTTTATATTTAATTGCGAGTATCCAAAACGTTGCATCAAAACCCTTATTTTTATAGAAAAGTTCATCTTTGACATTCAGTCAGACAAGAAGAAATTACCATCAATTGTTGTAAACTTTGCACAAAAACTTAAAAATTGTATGTAAGGATAACAATTAGAAAGACATTTTATACTTAAGTCAATTTATATTGTTTAGTGCTTTATCTTTTTTATAATCATGGTTTTAATTTGTAATTTTTGCCCAAACATAACATTTACAGTTTTTACCAAGTATCTTACTCATTTAAACTTGTTTCATAGCCAAGAAAACAATTTTTTTTTGCAATGTGCTGTTCATGACTGTCCAAATACGTTTACTAATTTTCACGCATATAAATCTCATGTTTATAGAAAACACAGGAATACATTTTCTCAAGATAGATCTATTTTTCCTGGCCATTACATATGTAAAACATGTATCAACTGTCCACAAGTAAGCTGCTTTAAAAATCTGCCAGATATTTCAAAACATTTGAATGTACATACAAAACAAAATAAAACAATATTTTGCCCTTTCATAAGCTGTACAGCCAAATTCAAAAGTTTTTCCTCTTATCGATCACATTTGAGTAGAAAACATACATATTATACGCACACTGATAAAAGTAAAAATAATTTGAATAATTGCGATGAAGAATTTTTAAGTCACATTAATTGTAGTAAAGATCCGTTAATGGACTTTGAATCAATAAATGTAGAAGATGATATAGGTGCAACTGAAGAAAATTTTGATTCAAAAATGAAACGACATGTTAGTTTATTATTATTAAAAGCTCAGGAAAAACACATGCTACCTTTGTCCACAACCCAAAAAATCTTGCAGGATTTCAATTCTTTGTTGGAAATGCAGAGTGATTATTTAATTAACAAAATTAAAAATGAAACTTCTAATTTAAGTATAAGTAATGAGAGTTTTCTAAAGATTAATGAAATTTTGAAACAAAATTGTATTTTTGAGAGCATTGATTCATTATCTAATAATTATAGGAGAATGAAGTACTATGAAACAAACATGCAAATGGTTCTTCCTGTTGAGTATATTTTAGGAAATAATAGTTTCAACAAGTCGTGTTGTTTTCATTATGTGTCTATATTAAAAACTTTGAAATTTTTGTTGATGCAAGATGATGTATTTACACAAGTTGTGAACCCTAAGTGTGACAAAGCCAAAAATCTTATAACAAGTTTTGATGATGGTAAATTCTGTAAAACTCATCCCCTGTTTTCTACCAACTTCCATTCCTTAAAATTAAATCTGTTTTGTGATGAATTTGAGATTTGTAACCCATTAGGTGTTCATAGAAAAACTCACAAATTACTGGCATTTTACTATGTTCTAGGAAATGTATGTCCACAGTATAGATCTTCAACTGATATAATTCAATTAGTTATTATTTGTAAAAGTACAGATGTGAAATATTTTGGTATTGGTAAAATTGTTGAACCCTTAGTTAAGGATTTGAATATTCTTGCAACTGATGGAATTTCTGTGAGAGCTGAAACTTGTGTTGGCTGTCTGTCTTTTATTAGTGGTGACAATTTAGGAAGCAATATGATTGGTGGTTTTGTGGAATCATTCTCTAATAAAGTAAACTGTTATTGCAGAACATGCTTGTGTAATAAGGCTGAGATACAAAACACATATACTGATGATCATATTACATTGAGGACTCCTGAAAACTATAAACAACATGTAACAGAGTTGCTTGCTGATGACACAAAGTTAATTCAGTATGGAATAAAAAACAATTCTCCATTTAATTCAGAATTTTTTCATGTTACACGTGGTCTCCCTCCTGATATTGCCCATGATTTGCTAGAAGGAGTTGTCCCATATGAAACATGTTTAGTTTTAGAAGCTTTACACACACACAAAGTAATTTCTATTGATTATATAAATAAACAAATTGAAATGTGGCCTTATGGACCTTTAGATTCTATTGATAAACCATCTTTAATAAATAAAAAATGTAAAATAAATCAGACAGCTGCTCGAATGTGGACACTTGTCAGATTACTCCCGTTAATGTGTGCTGCTGTCATTCCTGAAGACAATTCATATTGGAAATTGTTTATAGATTTAAAGGGTATTGTTGAACTTATTTTTGCCCCTGTTCTCACAGTAGACCATATTGCTTATTTAACAATTAGAATTGATGACCACCTACATTTTTTTAGAGAACTTTTTCCTGATAAAATGATGATACCAAAGCAGCACTTTCTTATTCATTACCCTTCTCACATGTTAAATTTTGGGCCTCTCCGTCACTGTTGGACATTGAGATTTGAAGCGAAGCATTATTATTTTAAGAGACTTGCTGCAATAGGAAAAAATTTTAAAAATATAACTCTCACATTAGCAAATCGCCATCAATTACGTCAAGCATATTATGCTTGTAATTCAAATGGATACCTTCAGCATAATAAATCGGTTGGGATTACCAAACCACTTGAATTAAGTTTTATACAACCAGAAGCTGCTCAGGTTATTGTGAAAGACAAAGGATTTACTAGGGAACTATATTCTGTTTCACACTTTACTATTAACTTTTTAAAATATGTTAGTGGTTTATTTATTGTTAGGAAATTAGTTGAAGAAGAACCAATTTTTTCAAAAATTTTGCTCATTATAACAGATAGTGATAAAGTTTTTTTTCTTTTAGAAGATTATGAGTGTGTTTTCAATGATCATTTTGGTGCATATAAAATTAAAAAAATGTCTAATAAGGACTGTTCAAGATTTTTTTTTATGGATGCAAGTCTCTTGCAATTTAGATATCCATTTTCCAGCTACTACAAAAATGGAAACTGGTACATTGTCTTAAAACATATTTTGGTAACATTAAATGATGTTTCATACATGGAATGTAATACTTAAGATTTTTTTTTTGTTACATATAAAAATTGTATAATATTGTGTGTAATATATCTTAAGTGGGCAATTTGAACAGTACAAATCCAAAATGACAATTAAAAAATTGTGTAAGCCTGTTTTGGGTTTAACTGTAGGTATACTATTTTGGTTAATATCAATATATTTAACCATGAAATGTGTTTTGATAATGTTAAGTAATAATTATATGCTGTTTGTGTGGTTTGGTACACTGCAATATGCAATTTTTTTTTTTTTTATGATTAGCTAAAACCGTTCTTTACTTTTAACCTTGACTTATGCTTTTTTATGTGCTTATAAAAATCATTTTTTTATTGTGAAATTGCAAATATACTGATTTGACCAAAGGCTTACTGTCAGAACTTTGCCCACCTAAGATATGAGTAAGTAAATGTCTTCAGAGAAAATTCTATATTTTTTTTTGCTAACTTTATGAGAAAAGTATGTGTCTAACCCATTGGTCTGCAAGCTGTTAAGAATTATTATAAGCATTGCTTGCCTGTTCAAATTAAGTTAGGTTATTTTGTTTATTAATGCATTCAAATTTCTTTAAGATATTTTGAATTTAACTTTTTTTCTTTCTTCACTGTATTTCATTCGTTCTTACTTAGTTATTAGTCTCTGATTATTTTCATATAATACTTTTAGTATTGACAAATGTGTATTATACTTTCCAATTTAGTATTAGTTAAATAAATATCATAAAAGTTATTTTGTTCTTAATTCTTACTATTAAAATTTTGAATAAATTCTGCATACATGGTTACCTGATTATTCTATTGATCAACTAAGTTATAACCAGAAATGTAAGATGTGTTGGGATGCCATAGTTAAATATCACTAACAAGTAATACTTGTAATTAAATCCAATTAATTTAAGCTTCTTAAGAGTGATATTTTAAAATTAATTTTTATTTAAAGTGAGTAACATTTTCCTTGGGGTATTTCTTAAGAAATTTATTCAAAACGCAAAACATTCATTACTAGGATAATAAAATATTAGGTGTTACAAAGTCTAACAGAATTTCCTGACTAAGTTTATTTTAACATTTATGTAATCACAACATTTATATTGTTAAATTTCTATATGGAATTCTTTTTAATTATAACTGTAATTGAATAAGGTTTTATTAATGGTGGCAACAAAGTTGTTATCATAATTGTTGTAATTAAACACCCGATAAATCTTGCAGCACCAAATTATTTTTTATAGCTCTTTTCAAGTCTTTGACCGGAAATATGTCGTCCCAAATTATCCTAAGAGAAAAGGTGATTGAAAGGTTATGGATATTTACGTAAAGCTACCGGCATTTTTACTGGATTTTTCTTCTTTTGATTAAAAGATAACATATTTTGAAACATCAGTAAACTTTTATAATTAAAATTAAAAAAAATTATATTGAGGATTTCAATTACAGATTTGCGAATTGACTTTTAAATATCCTTTTCTGAATCAAAGAGAAAAAGATCTCTAAATTTTCTGTAAACTGTTATACATTTATATAAAACTTAGACATATTTTTCTCTTTGATTCAGAAAAGGATATTTCAAAATTAATTCGCAAATTTGTAATTGAAATCCTCAATATATTTTTTTTAATTTTAATTATAAAAGTTGTTTCAAAATATGTTATCTTTTAATTAAGAGGGGAAAAATCCAGTAAAAATGCCTGTAGCTTTACATAAATATCCATAACCTTTCAATCACTTTTCCTCGTAGGATAATTTGGGACGACAGATTTTGAACACCAAATTTGGTGTGATGATGCATCGAAGTGGCATATCCTGAATTAGTTAGTAGGACACCCAATTTGGTGTTAAAGCACACCAAATTGATGATGGTGTTTTATTACACCACTTTTGGTGTCAACTTTGTTGCCACCAAAAGTGGTGTTTCTTTACACTAATTAATTTTTGGTGTTTCATTACACCAATTTACAAGGGGTGTTTCTTTACACCGTTTTTGGTGGCAACTTTGTTGCCACCATTTTTGGTGTAAAGTAACACTAATATTTTTTACAGTGAACATTGTTATTTTATCATTTCTTATATAGGTATGTTTGTTAAAGTTGTGTGTTAAATATAAATGCATTGATTGTTGCATTGATTGAACTAAATAAGGTTAATTGTCTTTTATTCTTGCTGAGCAGGAGTTTCGTTTATTTTATTTATTTCCGAATTGGAACTACAATATTGTCTTCATTTACGATGTAGTATATTTACAAAGTATCGAGAAAATTTCCCAAATTAAAATTATTACGATACATTAATGTTTATTTATTTTTTATGCAAAGAAAATTTATTAACCAACATTGTTATTTTATCATTTCTTATATAGGTATGTTTGTTAAAGTTGTGTGTTAAATATAAGTGCAATTATCGCATAATATAATTATGATTGACGGCTGACAGATGTCGTTCATTTAATTAAGAGAAAACTATCAATATAATTAACTAAATGCATGCATTATTGAGAGTTGTATCAACGCAAGCATAAAATAATTATATTCATTTCTTCAATAATTGAATCGGAATTACATTTTATATAAAGAATGCGTTAACTTCACTTAGACAGCATTAGAATCAAACGTTGTATCATTTTTCATCGCATCATTTTTAGAATTTCCTACAATTACACTCTGTGAAAAAAAGAACACTGCAAATGCGTGAAACAGTTTTGGAACGCTAAGTGAACATAATAATGCACACTACTTAACTAAATGCTTTCTGATTCTGTTTCGAATGCGTTACGGTTGTGAGAGAAACGATTAGGCTTGAAAGTGTGGTTGGAAATTGCAAGAACGAGAAATGTGTTCAGATTGTGTTTCCATCTAATTTTAAGAATGCATTCAGATTCTAAACACTTTATAGAAGACCTTTAAAACACACGGAACTTTTATTTTATAACCCTTTTGAAACACTTTAAAAACGTTTTACCGCCTCGCAAGAAGTAATACACAGACTTTTGTTATTGTCAAAACAGGGTTTTTTCAGCCCCTTCTCTATTGACCTACGATCCTGCTATTTGACTTTTCAGGGAAAGTACTATACTATGCAGTCTGTTCAAGTTCTAGTTCAAAGCGCTTATTGCTGACCAAGTTTTAAGCACGTGGCACGTAGAACTGCAGAAATTCATTTTCATAAAACAAATGTCATCTATAAAACCCTAAACAGGAAGAAATTAAGATATCTGGTAAGTCATATTTTTTCTGTTATTTGTGAGTGTTTGTTAAATATTTAAAATCGTTTAAACTGGGAGTTCAATGTTTTGAAATTAACTAATATATTCACATTACAATTGTAAAATGAATATTTTCTTGTTTTAAAAGCAGTACAATTAATAGTAAATTTTATTTATAATCCTTAAAAGATTCGATTTATTTACTTTCTCATTCAAAATTTAATGGAAAATTTTCATTATGAATTTGTTTCTAATAAACTATTCTCTCAAAAATAAATTCTCCTTAAGTAATTTTAATATTCAAAATTATGAATATTATAATATTTACAATAAGTGTAACTCCATAGAAATGTAACGACAATATTTTAAATGTATAAAATCTAACTGAACTATTTATTTTGATATGGTACAATTATTGGAGATTTTCGACTTTCGCATTATGAAAAGATATGGTTGTAACTATAATATTATATTTAACAATATTATAAATTTTAAAAATAGCTCTTGTAAAATATAATTACTACGTACTTGTTTTTATAAGAAATATTACTTTCTTATTATTAACTAGCAAACTACGCCCGCTACGCTGGTCAATTTCTCTTAACGCACCTTTAATCGAACGAAATATTGACCTTGAATTTGACCTTGTGTTTTAAAACCATATGAACCCTTACTTGAAATGTCCTTCTGCATTTCTGAAAACGATAGAAAGCCATTGCGTTATTACATTTTTAATGTGTCAGACAAAATTTGGACTGTTAAGGACAAACTCTTTTCGTGGATCATTTACAGAAAAATTTGGTAAAGAATGATAAAAGGATATGCTATATACAATGTTATATATGCGTTCCTTCTTGTTCATCGGCATGTTCACTGCGGTCGTACGATTTCTTTGAACCATACGTATCGCTTTTATAGCGAAACTACATTAGCGACTCATTTGCATATGGTTTTAGCCAGACCGCGCCATCTGGTACTAAAATTTCAAACTTTTTTTTTTTTACGAAAATCTTGGCCGCATGATCTGCATAACATATATTTGAAGTTTCATTCGGATCCGATCAGTAGAACCGGAGCTATGAGCCTCTGAGTACCGTCAGTTTAATTTTAACCACCCTGTGCTTATAACCCTCCTTGAAAACTCATCCAACTAACAGTGAAAGTTCCTTCAAAATTCATTTAGCATAATATTTTTAAAAGGCTAAGCTTTCATAATCGGGTTCATCTGATTATAAAACTTTCCCCCATAAATCTATAATTAAGCAAAGTAGAACAATGTGCAGATACTAAAACCATCTCTGATAAATTGTAACTAACAGTGCCCGACAAATTCCATTCCTCACGGTTAATAATCATTTCCTTTTTGAATCAGCAAAAAATGTAAGTTATAACTTAATAAAAATTATTTACGATTCAAAAAATAGTAAATTAAAATGTTTTGCATGCTTACAATTAAATAATAATTTTCGAAAAAGAGATCCGCGTTGAATAAATAGCAAGCCACAGTGCTTGGCACGATTTGAAAAAAAAAAAAAATTCACATTCAGGGTTGAAATAAATGGCGCATTAGCATACATTTTGGCATGATATTCGTATAACGGGAAAATACCAAAAGGTATTGAAAAACTTCGTTCTAAATTAGGCCAATTCTCTGGAATAAGCCGCTTTAAAACATAAATAATTGTGTTATATTATGGTGTCTATGTTGTTTACATTATGATGTCTGTGGGGAAAAATCATCTTCGTTGGATTTTAATGAATTTACAATACTTCAAATGTAATGGAATTGATATGCCTCACTGAGGTGGACTAAAATATGCTATTTATCGCGAATTAAATAAAAAACATGCTCTCGTGAAATCATAATTCACTTTTATATTTTAACAAAATAATAAGGCTTCTATAATTTGTGACTCGAGTTATAGTGAATATACATACGTCAGAGGACACATTGCCGTTATCATTATCTTTTTATGCGCGAAGGTTTCACTATGGTACTACATTGTAAAATTTGGTAATTTTTTAAATTCAATATTTGAAAAACGGAATAAACATTAGATTTGAAATTAATATCAAGAAAATTACAATTTTTTACCTTTCTAATGCAGTTCCTCTAACAATTTTCTGACAAATGCTTTTCGAGCTATTATTTTTTTCAGTAATTTCAAATGTTTCATTTTCCGAGATTAATCTGTGGCAACGATTAGCGAAAAACCCAGTCGTCAGCAACGCATAGCTTTTTATTAAAATGGATTAGATTAAAGGAAAATTTAAATATATTGGAATATTTTTTATACATTGAAACCGGTTTAATATGTTTATATGTTTAAAGCTTCACATAAATTAAATATGTTTCTTTCTAATATAAATGTTAAAGATATAACTTAGCAGTACAAAAACCATTAATGGGTTAAAAGTTGTGATGCAGCAGTTTCTTTTGGGTCTAAGAATTTTAAATATAGGTCTTAAAAGCAATAAAATTTGAGTGATGCTATGTTAATAATAATTTTTAAAAAAATCATTATTTTATTTTCTGTTTTATTTACATTCGCAGATACAATTATTATTTTTGACAAGAAAAGATATATAAAATTTATTCCTTGGTGTTTTTTCATTCACATGTCTTCTTAATTCAAAATATGGGTTTTAAAAGAAATAATTTCAAAATTCGAGTGACACCTTCACATGAATTTAATAGTATTGATTTAAAAATTCAATTTAAAATATTTTTGGCTTGTTTTCTAAAGTATATTTACCCATACAAAAAATACTTATAATTTTACAATACACTGTTAATTATATTACTTTCACTGAGCCTATATTATGCATTGAATTGTATTTATTTCAATAAATTGATTTATCTTTTGTGCCACGCTTTCCAAAATCACAAGTAAAATTTATGTAAATGATTATTTCGCGTCATATTATCCACTTGAATACATTTCCCTTTGTTCGGATACTATGACAAAAATATACAAACAACAATTTAATATAATACATATATATTGAACATTAGAAGTATATAATTAACTGTTTTCGCATTAAAAAAATAATAATTTTACCTCCTACATGCAGAAGTCTTAACTGTATTCGTGAAGCGATCATTTGGCATACGCTGATCGCAGAAAAAAGGGTAAAAAGTCTTATGATACTCTATGGAAAAACGCGTAGGAAAAGAATCCGATTTTAAAATTGGATTATATAGAAAACAAAAGTTTTCCTAATTTCACGCATAGTCTTATTCGCTTCATCTAAAATGATTAATATAATATACTAATTTTTAAAATATCGTCTGAGCCGTTTTGGAGAAAACGAGTATGTATCCATTAACCAAGATATACCCCCATTTTACTTAAAAATGGACTTCCACATCTTAAAATATACTGCATGTAGAAATGTATAAATTTCACAATAGAGTTAAACCGGAGATTTAAGACTCATGTGAAAAAATCAGAACGATATGCCTCATATTTGCTGATATATTAAATGTCGGCATTTAGCTTTTCCTTTGATGTCCTTCTAGCTGTACATATAAGAGTGACGGAATCTTCGGTTTCGGGCTTTCGGTTTGCGGTGTTTTGCTGCGTCACTCGAGATACTTCCGTCTCTCATGATACAGAAAATTACTGATTTTTAATTTATATTTTAGCCATAAAACCGTTTACTAAATTGTTATTTTAAGCAAAAATAAAAAAATAAAAATAATAATTTGTGATAGAAATATTGATAAATATGAAAAGTTTAGTCTTTATGTTAAAATTCATAGGCTAATCCTTGTCCTGGTCCAAGATAAAAATATTTCATAATAATTCTAAAAAATATCAGCAGCTATTCTATTTCAAAATATTTTTTGTGAATGATGTCCTTTTTTACATGTATTTAGCTTCAGTTCTTTATGCAATTAATGTATATATGCATATAAATCCCCTTATCAAAAATTAGTTATTATTTCATGAATGTTTTTTCAAGCTGTTTGAACTTCCACTACTTACAATTTTTAACAAACAGTTTATAAATAAGAAAAATAATAAATATGACCTACAACAGATTAGGTTCATTTCTTATCTCATGCTTGGAAATTATTAAAAAGTCATCAGCAAACACACAGGCACACATCTAAAAATTTTGGAATACTATAAAATCATGTCAAATATCAGCTATTTCTGTTTATCTATTAGTTGCTTTGTATATAATGTTAAAAATTTTAATTGATTATTGAAGTTTGAGAAACCTCATTGGTAATGAAACTTAAAAATACAAACTAATTTCTTGTTGCGTTTGAATTTATTAAACCAATCTCATATAAATTTCTCAGATTAATTTGTCACTTTACAGAGTTAGATATTTTTATTTTTTATGGGGTTTCTAACATATTTATATAAAAATGCGAAAAAAAAACTTTTTGCTATTACAAAAAGTTTTTTTTAAATTAATTATTTATGGACTATTATCAAAGATAATGTTTATATTTTTTAAAGCAGAAATTAATAATCCCTTCACAAAAAAGAAAAAAAACAAAGCACTGTCGTGGGAAAAATGTAATTTCACAGCATTAAATTAATTTTTAAATTGGTTAAGGAGAAAATCTTGTATAATATGATCTTTCAGCAATACACAAAGTGTACAATGGAACATTAATTCAGCACTGTTCTTTCTGTTTTAAAATAATTATTTTAGAAAGTGAGTTTAATGTGTTAATAGAATGATTTATTTATAATGTTCTAAATTCTGTGTGAAGATTGAAATGTGTGGTTAATTTGAGAACAATGTGTTGTTAATTTGGGGACAATGTATTGCACTGCAAAACACTATTGTAAGAATACATTTTCATCACAACCTTAGTTATAACAATTATTTTAGAACACATTTCTGGATAGCAACACATAGTCAGGACACTATAACAGCACCATAAAGTTTTGTTAATTTGAGGACAAATAGTGTCCTTAAATGAGATTATTTTTGTGTTCGAGCATTTGCAGTGAATAATTTAAAGCGTTTCCTGCTGATGTTATAAGGATTTAATATTGTTTAAAGAAAAATGAGATGATTATTTAACAGGACTCTTTAATAAAAAAAACACGTATTTTTAGGTACATTTTATAAAATTAGATTATTTTAGTATATAATTTTATTTAGTTGTTTTTGTAAAAACGTATATTGTCTTTATCTGCTTATCTTTTAATTTTTAGATTAATTTTTTGATAATAATGTATGCATGATATGATATAGGTATTATTTTAAGTAGTCTATGTCATTTTAATTTATAAGAATGTTTAGAGGTCCAAAAAAAAACAGTGAAATTAGCTTTAAAAATGAATGAGGCAACGAAGTATATTTTGGTCGTTCGCGAACAGAAGGACATTTCGACAATTGTTCCAGTAAAATACTAGATAGAAAATGGGATAAATGAAAGATATGTAAGAGCAGTCTAGAATGTTAATTCCCGTACACATTGATCTCCGTGGCAATTGTTCAATTCAGGAACGAATAACCTGTACACTTGTGATATAAAATATAAATGCAAATAAAACTACATTAAAAAACTCGCGGAACCCACCCGTTCGCATTCGAGGCTTTACCCCGACTACCAACGATTGCCAGGAAAAAACCCTGACTAAACAAACCAAAATTTATTATTATTTAAAATTATTTAAAATTTTTTATTATTATTTAATCTGGAATAATGAAATAATTCCCATACATTTAAGGTTTTTACAAATGAATGAAATCTTCCGATAAATAATTTCACATACTTTATTTTACGGAAAGTTATCTCAGCACAACAGCTTAAAAACCCTATCGAAAATGATACCAGAAGATCAATCGATACTTTATAAAACAAATTGTATAAAATTTTCAAAAATGTGTTAAGTTAGTGCATTTTTTTATATCAGTTATGATAGAATGCATTTTTTACATCATCATCTTTAATTATTTTTTGTGTAAATATTTCACATCAATATACAAAAAAATGTGATATTTATGTAATAAAATTACTTGAAAGGGAATGACAAAATGTAAGAAGATATTTCTTTTCTAAACTATAAAGCACCTGCTAAATCAATTGTCATTCCCATTTTATAAAATAACAATTTATCCCATTTTCAAATAGGTAAATCTTAAGTGAATAAGCAGTCATTTCGAGTTTTATCGTACCTAACGTGACGCATTTATATTCGAATCTAAATATACTATTTTCAAAGAGTTTTGTTTATCTCCAGAGGAAAATATTTATATTTACTCGAGTACATTATTTGAAATGTAGTTACTATAATTTATTTAACACTTATTTAACAACTCTGATGTATGTATCGGATATCGGAAATATTATATAATAGGTGGCATTTGATAAAAAAAACAACAAAAAAAAAACATTTGTGACAAATATTAGATCTTATTTAAGTATTAGATCTGTAAAGATAACATTAAGAAAAAAATTGCTCTGTCGTATAAAATCGAATATAAAAAATACAAAAACATTAAAATAACTAATACCATTTTATTATTCTTATTTTTAATATCCATTTTTACAGAATAAAGAAGCAAAATATGACTTCAAAGACTTAATATATTTTTTAAAGTGCTATACTAATATTTAGCTTAGAAGTGATTTATTTTCGTTATAATATAATTTATAGAGTTATTTTATATAAAACTGGAATATATCCGTAATGGCTAGAATATGGTAAATATATGCGTAAAACTTGATTCTTCATTATTTCTTTTATATTTGTTTATTTAATTTGCAGTCTCTTTCGTCGATAGCTTCTTGTTAGATGCTTGTCATCATAACGTATTTGATAGTTAAAAAAAACCTTGACTTGCTATAAACAAAATTATTTTTAACAGAACTGTGTTTTCATAATCAAGGATATGACGAAATATGAAAGATATTTTTACAACAAACCGAGAATGAAAATTTAATGTAATCTGGCTATTATAAGCATTTTTATAAAAATGCAAGAAAGCCCTAAGACCTTCAGCTTGTTAAAAAAATTGTTTAAGTAGCAAAAGCAAAATATGAGAAATAAAAATTTTCATTTCGAGAGTTAAGAAACATTACATTAGTTCAAAACAACGCTTAAGTTTGCGCTAATATTTAAAACAAAAACTATACCGTAAAAGACATTTGTAGAAAATAAATCATTTAAAAGAAACATTAAATTATCAATGGTTAGATAAGGAAAGAAAACAATTACTATTCCTATAAGTGCCTTGCAAACAATACAATTCAGTCAAACAATAACAACAAATCTAAACACGGAACCTGTCTATAATAAAACATTTCTTTAATAAATCCATGTTCCCTTCTGAATGAATAAAATGCATTTTGAACAGACAGTGCCTGTGAAGATGGAATACTATCTTTAAAGAAATGATTTTTCAATAATTTACGATTCTGCATTAGCAGGTTTTACTGCAAAAAAATACGAGAGCAGTCGGAAAATAAGTTTCCTCAGGCGACTGTGGACAGATGTGTGTATGAAAGACAAAAAATGTGATGAGACATTAAAGATAAAACATAACTTTATTTTTCCACATATGTACCAAGTACATTGAGACATTTGTCATACCGCTTTATAAGCTCCAAAAAGCCCTCCAGGAAAAAAATCAGGGCTTTGCATACGGACGAAGCGTTGGACGGCTATGGGCAAAGAAGACACAACCGGTGAACGCGAACTTGCAAGACACCGATACGCCATGGGATAGAGGTCGACCGCGATCAAGCAGATGGCGCTGTTGCAGTGCATGCGCAGATGGCGCTGTTGACTTGCAGTGACTGCGCAGATGGCAATGCAACAGCGTCATCTGCTTAGTCACGGTCGACCCCAATACACAGATTGGTATCGACAGATTGGTATCGTGTTGATTGGTATCGACACAGATACCAATGGTGTATCTGTGTCTTGCACGTTCGCGTTCACCTGCTGTGTCGTTTTTGCCCATAGCCGTTCAACGCTTCGTCCGTATGCAAAGCCCTGATTTTTTCCTGGAGGGTTTTTTGAAGCTTATAAAGCGATATGACAAATGCCTCAATGTACTTGGTACTTATGTGGAAAAATAAAGTTATGTATTATCTTTAATGTCTCATTACATTTTTTGTCTTTCATACACACCTCTGTCCACAGTCGTCAGGGGAAACTTATTTTCCGACTGCCCCTCGTATATTCAATTTAATATGGAGTTGAAACAATATATTTTTATTAATGCAATTTAAGCATAAAAAGTGTTTTAATATACTAAAACTGTTTAAATAGAAAATAACTAAATGTTTCTCATTTCAAAAATTATATACATTATTGAGTGTCAATTCATTTCGATAAGATAACAGGGTACGTCTTCTTTATACAAACGCCGTTGTCTCCCAGCGTAATAGTTTGCGAAAAAGGAAATTCACGTAAAAAAAAGAAAACATTGTTGATGCGAAAGTGAGCATTTAAAAATAATAACATTTGAAAATTACAGACTTTTACGCACCATTTTATTGATTCAACACAAATATATATTTAAAATAAGATAACAAATAATAGTTATACAATAAAGTAATAAAATAAAACTAGTAGTGATTAAACTGCTGGCATGAAATTACAAATGTCTTTTAGCATTTCAGTAAACATTTTATTTTTTGAATGAAGACGTCTCCACACAAACCCGATGAGATATGACTCTAAAAGATGACGAATTCAGTCCTCGATTTCTTTTATTGTGCCATTTTGCGATGCCTCATAATCTCTCATCATTTGTCATCAACCGTTAGGGTCAACAAAAGTATATTTGGATTTACAGTGAAATGCACGTCAGCCGTCTCGCAGTTAATCTGTTTCATATTTTCTGCAGCAGCCTGTGTAGGTAATACTTGCATTAGCTACATTGTTTTCTATTGCCGCCATTAAAGTTTTAGTTATTCGATAACCTCTTGCGACCCGAAGTTAAAATAATAGTAAAAATACTCATTCGTTGCTTTTATTCAAACAAAATGACATCATAGATGACAAAAAATATATTTTCCTGAAATTTATTGTTTTAGGTGGCTTGTAATTTAGGTTCACAAATATGAATCTAAAATTACTAGTTCCCTAAAATACCAATTTAATTATCAATAACCTAAATTTACAAAATAAAAAAATTAACAGTAAATAAGTGAAAATTCTACAAATTCTTAAAAATTTTTATTGAAAACTTTTTAAGGTAAAGAGTTATGGAAATTACCTACTTTCTTGGCTGCACTGTCTCGAAGGCATTTTGCAAACTAAGGTTAAAATAACATTTATTTTATAAGGAAATTGGTATTGGTGCTGCTATTTATTGGTTTCATTTTAAAGCAAAATGATTGAGCAACATAAAAGTGAAGTTAAAATGCAAAAATAGCTATAACTTTAGTTTTTACAAGGAAAATAATATAGGTACCCATTTGGGTACCCAGAACGCAAGAGGATAAGGAAAACATTCCTGTAAGGGAAAACATTCCCGTAAGATGTATTCCCGGAGTAAGAAAACATTCCTGTGTTTCACGACATAAACCACCTGATACCCATTGCGAAGGAAGAACACGTCCTACATTTTTTTTCCATCTGGTAAATATACTTTCGTCTAGTTCTATAATTTTATTATGTTTACCGAATTTTCCATTTGATCGTGAACTCAATGCATTATCAATTTTTCTCAAATTGCTATTCCAGTCCTCTGTCGTGTTGTGGTTCATTTCAAGATGCAGCTCACAAAACTCAATCGATATCATTTCTTGGCACCATAAATATATAAATATTAATGAATTAAAAGAAGACAGCCGAGATACTCCAAACAATGTTTTCATTCGTATTCGTATGCTTTCTCAGCATGATCGTAAGCTACATCTCCATTACGGATGAAATCCAGAAATCAACCATAATTTCATTTCATGATTTTTTTTTTTCTTTAACTAAACATTTTTTATACAGAATTCCAAATTCCTGAAACAATTATATTGCATATTTCTCATCATCTGGTAATTGCCAAACGCTAAAATCCATCTCAGCTTTAGTAGTTAAAACAAGTTATAACTTAATAAAAAAATATATATATATTCGAAAAATAGCAAATTTTGAATCATTTGCGAGATTACGGTTAAATAATAACAATTAAAAAGTGATTCACGTGCCATAAATAACAAATAACAATGTTTGGTACGGTTTACAATAAAAATCCGTATTATGGACAGGGTTGAAATAATAGGCGCATTATAATACATTTTGGCATGGTATTTTTGTAACGAAAAATTATCAATAACGGTTTATTCAACTTGGAAATATCTTAAATTATTAAAATACCGTCACTTTGACTTCACACGGCAGTAAACAGATACGGTTACTTCATAGTCATTATGTAAAACATTTAAAGAAGTCGCATTTTTGTTTTAATTGGGACTGTCAGAAAGTGTGACGGTATTTGTGACCTTACGTCGCTGTTTGTGCTATTTGACACGTATTCAGCAAGTTTGAAGAAATATACATTTTTAAATATAACAGTTCACGATATCTTGTCTTTATTTTATTTATTTTATAAGCTTTCCAGCCTTTAATTTAATTAGCATTTTATTAAAAAAATTCTTTTAGTAATACTTTTTATTGTACAATTATATTCATGTGAAATTTACAAAACAAATCCCATTTATATACATCTTTAATCATAGCTATTTGGCAAACAATCCTTTATATTTCTGGACAGAATTGACTTTTTAACGTTTCATCTTAAATTTAGAGGCAAAGATTTCCTGGTTTGGAATTCAAATGAGCCATAAAAGATATGATACTTAATGAAATTCTTTCTAACGATATTGCAGCAAATGGACCATAAACTGTGCGGCAGAATATTATCTAAATGGGCAAAAAGATATAATATATTTGCTAGCAACACATGTTGTATTCTATTACATTTATTATATATTTGCAATAGATACAAAAAGGAATTTGGTAGTAGATAAGGAATATTTATTAAGCATAATACTATTTACATATAGAAAATTAGATAAAACTTCGTAAATAGTAGCGTATTGTTTAAATGTATGCAACTGATGTTTGAGAAAATATTTACTTACCTTTAGTTTGTTAAATAAAAGACTGCTTATCAACACGTTCAAAAGTAATTTTATGTGATGCGTTTAGTTGTTATATATACCAAAAGAGATTACAGTTGCAAACTTCAGAATAAAAATGCATAAACGTTACTTTAAATATATTGCAGTAAAATTTTCTCGAAATTAGCTTATTTTTATAGCGAACGTTGGACTGTGAGTGAGTAAGCATTTACATAAAGGAAAGTACCAGAGAAATCTCACAATGCGGTGTTCAATCAATTGGAATATTTTAGCAGCTATCCTAATTTGATGTTTAAAAAATTTCATTGTTGTAACTTTGATGCAATTTCAAACACGTTATTGCCAGCTTTTTTATTTTTTTACATCAGCGTTACGGCACAGACGTCATCGCTTTTTAAAAGATTTCTTGCTTTTCTCTTATTGTTACGGCTTTCCTTGTTCTTGCAGATGACTTTAGCGCATTCATTCATAATTTTGTTTTTGCTGCATAGCAACTGTTAGTCCCTCCCGCATTTATTGTGGTATTTGCACGAATAATTCAACATAGAATAAACCGCAAAATGGAGATATTTTATTAGCTAAAATGACTATGGGGTCATTAAATATCGCAATAAGAAGTCATTTCTTCATCATAGTAGGGATAATATAGTTATGTTATTTATTAATGATCGTAAGAATAATATAGTTATGCTCTTCAAGTGGTATTGTCCACTCGTTCATTATGATAGTGTTCGAAACTGACTATGGTGTGAGCACTTTGGATTTAACCTAATGTAATGTAAATATGTATATAAACATTTTAGTAATTTAGAGACTCTTTGCATTATTTGCATCAATGCATTATATATTTTCGTAATACAGTCCACTTAATCAACAATTTTAGCGCAGCGTAAAAACTTATTGACCAGGAAATTCCCCAGTATCACGAGTTAAAACACACCTTTTAAGGAGTGAGATTTGCCAGTTCAGTGCACGACAACGCTCCACTGAAAAGCAGCCGGTGTGCCAAGAAAAACTAAAGCTCGGTACAACGTTGAAATATTACAAAAGATCGGGAATTGTCAGTATGTTATATAATTTGCGGTTTCAAGTTACTGTACTGCACATCTAGGATTCACGCACAGCAGAACAGAGTAGAGCGGTTCAATCTTAACCTAAGAGATTAACTTGTAGTAGGCAACTGGAAACGAGAGAGAGTTTAATAGAGACACTCAGAAAGCAACATAAAAGACAATCACAGTTGCGTATGTATAAACGTCAAGGCTAATTAAGACGTTTTATATAGGAAACCAGAGTTGTATTTCATTTATTCAATTCAACATTATAACGTGTCTTAGTTTATGTCTGTAACTCGACGTTTTCGTCATAACTCTAACAACTTATGATATTAATATCATAAAGAAAAAATACATGTTTGTAGTATGTATGTAGTTATTTATTTATAGTAGGTAATCTTTCAAACTACGAAACCGATTTAAAAAATACTGGTGACAAAATAATAGTGAAAACTGCTACAACGTTGAACTATTACAAAAGATCGGGAATTGTCAGTATTTAATATAATTTGCGGTTTCAAGTTACTGTACTGCACATCTAGGATTCACGCACAGTAGAACAGTGTCAAATGAGCGGTTCAATCTTAACCTAAGAGATTAACTTGTAGTAGGCAACTGGAAACGAGAGAGAGCAACAGAAAGCAACATAAAAGACAATCACAGTTGCGTATGTATAAACGTCAAGGCTAACTAAAACGTTTTATATAGGAAACCAGAGTTGTATTTCATTTATTTAATTCAACATTATAACGTGTCTTAGTTTATGTCTGACTCGACGTTTTCGTCATAACTTTAACAGCTTATGATATTAATATCATAAAGAAGAAATATATGTTTGTAGTATGTTTATAGTTATTTATTTATAGTAGGTAATCTCTCAAACTACGAAACCGTTTTAAAAAATACTGGTGACAAAATAATAGTGAAAACTGCTACAACATAGGTCACTTTTATTATCCGTATCCTTGCTCCCAAGACGTCGCCAGATGCATTGTGTTAAAATGCATTGTGTTTTAAACGGTTTGAGATAAAAACTTGCAAATAGACATGGCGGTAACTTTTAAAATGTAAATGCTCATTAACAACGGTTTTTAAAGCAGTGAAATGAGCAGAAGGTATTCTGAAATCACAATTGCTTCGAAATTTTCAGACGGATTTCTTTTTTTAGGTAGATTTCGTAAGAAATACTACCTATTACATTCTCCCCCAAGTTGGAATTAAAAAAAATTGCAGATCTACGCCGATTATGACTCCCAGAACCCAAAACCACCCTCAGTTCAAAACTTTATACTAGCTATCTATTTATCTATCTATCTATCTATCTATGTCACTTTTTTATGGACACGATAACTCGAATAATTCTTCATAAATCTCGTCCAGACTGATACATAAAATCAAGGGGCATAAAATGTCGGTCAAGTTCGTTAATGGGCAAAATCGAACTAAAGGAGGGGGGACTTTTTGTGAAAACAGAAACAAAACCATAACGTCTTAGTTATGATACGTATCGAATCCGTTTAAAGTTGTTATTACTTCTAGGAAAAGGGCCGAAATGTTATGTATAACATATTTTTGATATCATTAAAAATAGCCCCAAGGGGGGGGAGGAGGGGTTAGAAGAAAAAATCATAACTTCGTCAATTTACAAGATATTAAATCCGCTTAAATTTATTATAAATCATCTTACTATTATCTAAAACTTTTATATTGAAAAGTTTTTTATAGGACCAACCCATATAGCAAAAAAAAATATTAAAAACAGAAAAATTCCTGCCGGCTCCGCCTGCGAACAAATTAGATTTCGAAGTGGGCGGTCCCTTATGGAACCCAACTGCGTCATCATGGCAAAAAATGTCATTTCTTCCGCAATTCCCAACAAACAGGTGCCCCCACGGTCTGCGTTCTCAAAATCTACCTGTGCCTGTAAGCCGAGCCGTCAGGGATTTTTTTTACTGTATTATAATGGTGACTATACCTAGTTATTCATTTGGGTGTTTTTAAAGTTAGGTACCTCTACCCTCGAGAAGATACAAGAACGAAAAACCTTCAAAAATTACGATTTATTTGAAACTGTTTTGTTCTAAAAATTTGAAAAAGTGATTAATATAAAGACATACATGCTACTATTTTTAGAAATTCAATATTTAAAAGGATGAATTGGGGGGGAAAAGTTCTGAAATCGTGATTACTCTGAAATTTCTTAATCAATTTCAAATATTCCTCTTCTGTAGGGTGTAGGTTGGAATTCACAAATAGAGAACATTTTATCCGTATTGGGCATAATGAAGGCTGCCAAGGGACTAAAATGAAGATTTCATTTTTTGTATTTGTCACATTTTTATTTGAAGATGTAGTAATTTTGACTTCATAGAAATGAGAACACAAATTACATTTTAATAATGTTTTTAAAAACTGTGATGTTGCAAAATTGGAACTTCTTAGTAATAAAGGTATTTTAGCAAACTTTACTTTTCAAAAATATCATGATATCGCGAGATGTACGTTAAATGCCCCATATTTCAGTCGCTAACACCATATTTTCAGCGAAATATATATTCCAAATTATGGACTTATACAGCTGATAGTTGTTGGGAAACATAAAGAGACAATTCCCAGTTCTACGTGCAATGCAATCACATTTCGTAGAAAGCGAAATCCGTAATATATACCGTTAATACATCTTCAACATTGTTAAAGTTATGACCGAGCTTGCAATTTTTGCTTGTGGTACGACAACCAGTACTTTTTATTGAATAACTGAAACGTGACCCTAATAATCTTCGCAATAATTGGCTTATATTAACGTGTAAATATAAACCCAAAATATCATAGTTCCGTAAATTTTGGTCAGAGAAGAAACGTATTTTTACTATTTTACTGATCAGAGCATGGAGTAAGTTTTTTCTAAATGTAACTTTTAGGACCCAGGGACTGTATAAAAATGTTAAAAGAGCAATCCCATCCTTACTATGTTAGTTTATTCACATGAATTATTGAACCTTAACGGAAATATAAATGAAATACAAAAATTTGCACTAAATATGTATATAAATAAAAAGTGTAAAAATACAATAATTCTCTCGTCTAAAAGTTGTAAGTATTATTTTAACATTTAATATAACGATAAATCCATTTAATTATCATGAACACCTATTTTCGGAGCTTTGAAGTACTAAAAACGAACAGATTTGTTTTAGTGTCTTAAAGCTTCAGCATTTGATAAAACCCAAAATATCATAGTTCCGTAAATTTTGGTCAGAGAAGAAACGTATTTTTACTATTTTACTGATCAGAGCATGGAGTAAGTTTTTTCTAAATGTAACTTTTAGGACCCAGGGACTGTATAAAAATGTTAAAAGAGCAAACTTTTTGAGAATATAGGAAAGAAGTATTTCATCGATATAACTTTTATTCTTATCTTATTTTGAACACTTTTGCAATTTACATTCACTACATATGTACAACATGTAAAAATGTAAGGCGATTTTCAATCTCCTTGTAACACCTGTGTATCATCTTTAAAAATAAAATTAATCAAAAAATATTAATAATACATGAGTATATGATAAAAACTGATTATTAATTTTTGAAAGAAAATGAATTAAATGTAATTTTGCATTTATAATTAAAATTCAAATTTTGAACTTTTTCAGGGTTTACGGTCATTTACAGTGAAATTAAATTTTGTATTACATATGTATACTTTGCACCTAAATTTACACAACGATTACAATCCATTTTCTATTATATGTTTAAACAAGTTAAAACATTCTGATTTATTATTATTATTATTTTATTTTTTTGAATACATCCATATCTATATATCTATTTATTTTTAACTATTGTGTAACCATTCGTGTAATCGTATATTGTGTAAACATTATTTTGCTACAATAATAAGTTTTTACGAGTTTCAATGTTCTATAGAGCCCCTTTGATCTTACAACACAGTCTTCGTTACTTGATAGACAATCATCACCAACTTCAGTTTCACTGTCGTCTGCCTCCCCGTCATTGACTTCCCGACGAAAGTTTTCTTCAAAATTCTAGTTTTCAAAAGAGATATTTTTTTCTTTCCAACTTTTAAATGACTATTCTTTTTAAGTCTTCAATAAATTCGTTAAATTGAATATTTTTGTAATGTGAAAGCACAGAACCTTTTTAACAGTTCAAAAACTATTTGTTAAACTGAAAAATTCGTTAAAGTGATATTCGTTATAACGAGGTTCTACTGTATGGCAATGGTACATACAATATAATTTTACGTAGAATACAATATAAAAACTCATACGCTATTTTGATATATTTCTTATGGAATAATGTATTGCTTAAGAAAAAACACGTGAGTACATTAAAGTATTTAGGAGAGAATATCTTCTCTAAATGTGTTGTGCAAATATATTGTATCCATGCTGGATGTGAAAACGAGATTACGCGCACTTAGACTTATGCGCACTTTAATTTCTGTCACGATATATAAAGATAAATGCCCTTGTTTTTAACGACTGTAAGTTTGTTTTATTACATTTATTCTCAGACTCTAAAGGAATAATGTCCTTACCAGAGGGCCTGTGCGAGGATTTCGCACTGAAATCTAATATTTTTTAGGTATACTTCTCTATTATCCCGTCGACCACTTTTCATAACAAAACACTATCGCCAAACTGTAAGATTAAACGCCAAAAATGCAGTCCCATTTACTTGATGTCAAAAGCATTATACGTGTTTGTTATGTCATCAAGTGGTTTTTAATTCGACATTTTCCTGTATGTTTCATTCTGTTTTACTGATTTATTAGTTATTTCACTGATCCAAGATTGTAAAAGACACGCTAGAGGAAAAAAAAATTAACAATCGTATTTTGACTGGATTAGAGGATGAACGTCATCTGCTTCGGAAAAAACATGGGACATAGAAATATAAATCTAAACATTTCAATTTCAGTTTCGCTTTTTAATCATAAATCCTAATCATATTATAAATCTGATTGTGCGCAAATGTTAGGCTGAAGCCAGCGTCAAAATGGAGCCTTTAATGATCCTGTATTTTTGCATACAGATTGATTATAACCCTCATTTGAATATAGGCTGGTTTTTGTTTATTTTATTCAAATATTTTTCTTAATAATTCAAAATTTCGTTTTTTCATAGAGAGTAAATGGACATTTTTTTCGTATAATATTTTAACATGGTTAAATTTACTTTACCGTTGCTAATACTTTATCGTTGCTAATACTTTATCGTTGCCAAAACTAATTCAAATTCCGGAATAATAATTTTTAGTCAACAATTTAGTTTCAATTGAAAAATGTTCACGTGAAAAATAAAAATGACATAAAAAAATTAAAGAATTAAAAAGAAGATTAAATAATATTATTAGAAATAAAACGTACTTTTTTTAGTTTTTGATAATAATACAAGGTTTCAATATGAGTAACCATAGGAAACAGGCGAATATAATGCCATACATCAAAAATAAAGCGGATATCTTTGATTGGTGAAATAAAATGTTCTTGGTTTTTTTTTCTTCGCTTTTTCTTTTGTATGGTAATAATTCTTGGCGTTTTACCGTCCGCGCGGGGCTAATATAACTATACCGTATTTTTTATTTAAATTTTAAAAAAGTAAAAAGAAGTTTCAAAAGAAAATGGTCAGCAAATGTCAATAATATGCTCCGCAAAATTATCCATATCGAAAATGATGTCATGGATAGCGAGAAATAGTTATTTTCATTCTTAAAACTAAAAGAAATAACTCGATTACCTAAAAAAAATGACGAATGTTAATAGTTCCATTTTTGTTGATAAAAACTAAAGATTTAATATTATTTCGTTAAAGCAACATAATTTCCCCTATGCCAGTACTGAAATTAATTGCCTGGAAAAGAAAATTAACAAGAATTATGTCATTAAAAAGGGATTTCTCTGCGGGAAAAAGAGGCGTCATATTTGAAATAAAACAGGAATTTTCCAATGTGTTTTAAAATGAGTGTGAATCAATTCCTTACATTAATAATACAAGGATCAGTAAGTATAGAAAGTAGATGAGTTTCACGCCATATTTATAACGAAAAATTTAAATATTTTTTTTTTATCTATACTGATTATTAAGCATAAATATCCGTTATATACACATGAGAATTTTCTGTTAAAAATCGCATCATAATTTTAAGAAAAGGAAAATGAACACGAATCTATGTTTGTATTTCGCAACTACTCCTCACTGTAAAAAATTGCTGCAGTAAAATTACTGCAGCAGAGATTCCAGGCAATGTTCATAAGAAAACCGGTTTTGTGACTAGATAAACGAGCTTTGTTATTAGATAAACGGTTTTTGCCTGTAAAAACATGAAATTTACTGAAATGGACCGTTTGCCTTGAAAAGGGGGCATTTCCCGTAAAATTACGGCAGCAATTCACGGAGAATGCCCGTGAATTTACAATTTTCATTTACAGTGCCAGAATATTGAACGCAACGTGATTTACTTTATACAGGTTATCATTGATCCGAGGATGTTACACAAACTGTCAGAATTTAAAAAATTAAATTAGATGCCATGATTTTTTTTTTTTGTTTTTTTTGTTAATTTTAACGAAGTTTCTCTAAAAAGGAAAGTGAATTACTCCATATTTGTGTATAAAAAAAGGAGAAATAAAATAGATCTGTATATTTTTTACACTATTTTCTCATTAAAACTGAAAAACAGAATTGATTTTCACTTTGAATAGATGGTGAAAACAAAATCTTGATTTCAGTAAATTATCCGAAAAATAAAAACATATTTTCACATATTCAAACTTCATGAATCAATTTATTCTGGAGAACAAACATTGCTTGTCAACATACTGTCATTTAGAAAATAAGATTTGTTTCAGCTATACGTTGAACCAAGGAAGCAGAATTGAATTTAAAGAAAAAGCATATACTATTTCCAATTAATGTTTTTTTGAAGGATGGCTGTTAAAACGTTTCACAAAGGCGTTAAAAGTAAAATTGTTTATCAGGTAAAATTGACATTTGTTTTTACCCAATTCGTCTATTTCCACGATTTTATTTGGCCCTCCTTTTTGCATTGGTTGTGTTACGGTTGGTTTCAAAAAAAAATTTTTTTTAATCTACATTAATTATTTAAATCACTTTCTCAACATTTATTTAAAAGCACTCTTTTTTTCTGTTTCTAATAAAAATTTAAATAAATAAAAGTAATTGTAATAATTATAATAAAATCAGTTTTTATTTTTTCTTCTTTCTTTTTCTTTTTGCAAAGTAATTTCAACGTTTATAGTCTAACGTAGCTTCCTGTTTTTCAAATACGAAAAGCAGACAGCAAGGGAGGGATGTTTTGTCAGTAGACTGCACAGGTGGAAAATTTGGAGTCATCTAGTCTGACTTTGATATAAGAATGACCGACCGCCCTGTATAAGAATTACGTTATCTTACGAGTGTACTATACACGCAATTAGGCTTTGTAAGTTTACGTCAGGCTTCAATTGGCTCTGCTATCAGGCGGATAGCTGGCGCCCATGTAAACAGAGGCTAACAGGACCCCCTTCAGCACACGCCATGGGGGTGATGCATGGTTTCCTTCCCCCATGAAGCGGCCGGCAGAGTGGAGCGGCAAGCTGTAGTCTTCACGATGAGTCCATTTTTCCTTTTGTTTCCATTCCCGTACCCCTGGCAGAGTGGATCGGTCCCGTTTTTCAAGCAGCGCGGGAGAATGAATGTTTACGACACTTGTTGCTTGGCCAAGAGACCTGTCGTTTGACTCGTAAAAAAAAAATTCGACTTATTACGGGGCTCGAAGATTGGCCTGTGGGCTGGATCGCGAAGTTGTTGAAGGCGGACAGGTTTCTGGAAGATTTTTTTTTTGAGAGTGGGGCATTGATGGCCCTACATTAACCATCCTAAGTCATGATGTTATGATGAAAAGAGGCTATAAGGGCATTTTCGAATTGCGGATCTATAACTGTTAACGAGAAATTAAGAAGAAGATATGTGTAGCCTATTTTTTTTTGGCGTAGTGGCGCTCCAAGATTATGACTTCTTAACCATCAGAAGTGATCATAGATATTGAACTAAACCGGTCGTTAGAAGTCGTAGTGTTCTGAGTTACGGTGATGGCTATCTTCGAATAAAACACATGCTTCAGGAAGGTGAAATTACTGACTCCGACGGTGAAGTTCTGGACCGTAGAACGATTTTCCCCTCCGGACTAGATGATGGACCTAGTAGTTGATGGCAAGTGATGCAGTGAGATGAGAGGATTGATGAATGTTAGCTTGAAACCAGGTCTGAATTTTTCCCCAGCCTGAATACTCCAGCTTAAGTGCTTCATCAGATTTTGAAAAAGGAGGAAATGCTCCTAAGTGCCCATTGACTAAAATTGTAGAACTCTCTACCTGTTGTAAGTACTATTTGCATAGTTTTTCTTTTTATTTATTTGTACCTCTTTAAAAAAAAAAAAAATATGTTTGCTATACCAGAGTTTAAAAGTGAAATGAATATCTTTGGATAATTTCAATAAGAATAAACATTATGAACAGAAATAGTCTGTAGGTTAATATATAATGTTTGTATGTTTGAACGACCATTAAATGGTAATATGATGGTAATTTTAAAAATATGATGTGTAATTTAAAAGTAACCAGTGAGTGGTTTCAACTTAAAAGATCAGCTGTTATATTGTTTTATTAAGATTATTTTTGATAACTTAGTTGCTTCATTATTTTAAATGTTCAAATAAATTGTGTTTTTTTTTTGTTTATTATCAAAGTTGGTATGTTTTTCTTTGTATAAATCTCTAAATAATTAATTTTTTATATTCACAGTAGACCTATAAGAATGGCCTAACCTTTCTGTGATTAATTAAAAAAAAAAAAAAAAGGGAGAGAAAATTCAACTTTATTAAATTAGGACTTTAAAATTTCTTAAGTTTAAATTCATAACTGACTGTTTTAATGAACATAAATTGAAGTTCACTCAATGTTATACAATCGTATTTTTGATCTTGATTTAAGGATGGATAGATTAATAAGTGAAACAGTAATATTAAATTTAATTTCATAAAATGTTAAATTAAGCTTTAACTCTCCTCTTTCAGAAACATTGTTTTTCTAAAATATACACCAAAATTGTTTTATTTTAAAAAGTAAAAAAAAAAAAAAAAAAAAAAAAAAAAAAAAAAAAAAAAAAAAAAAAAAATATCCAGTCATTATACACCACTATACGATTCTTGGTTAACCGATCGGATCTTGTTCAGAATCTCTATGGTTGTTCTAAAATTTTAGTACATCATCATATCCCTATTCTATTAACGGATTTAACTCTTTCCCTTTTGGTCCTCATATTGGAGGAATTTCAGGTTGTCTGCATTTTTCCAAATTATATGATGATTACACTTTTGTTAATTTAATGTGTATGGAGATTTGAGCTTGATCGGGTTGGAGTGGAGTTGGGTGTTCTTTATGCAATCCAGTATGCTACTTGATTTAGAAATCTGTTGCCCCTTACTACATTTAATATTGTCTTAAAATGATGAGTTCAAAATTATCATTGTTGTATTAACCTATTCGGATTCTTAAGTTTTGATATTTTGATTAGTTTAATATAATTTGCTACCTTTTCCATGGCAACAGATTTCAGTGGAGCTAATCAGGGTATACTTATTTTTTTCTAAATATTTAATTGTCAAGTGAAGATTGAGTAATAAATGAGCTTTTTAAGTTTAAGTAAGTTGTGTTTTAGAAAGAACCCCAAACTCCACAACAAATGGAGCCGTAACAATTCGGTCTCTGGGTTATTGATTTTTTTTTACTTGTATGTATTTATGTATCAAAGAGCAACTGGGTGTTTTTGCAATTAAAATTTTATTTATATGTTCAAGTGTAAAAAGAGATCTAGGCTCCCTCTCTGTGCTAGTAAGCTATAATTCCCAGTCAAAATTATGTCTTGTGAGCATAACCTTTTCTTATTTACAAAAAGCATAGTCCTGTACTTAAGTTTTATGTGTATGTAGGTTTCCTTTTTTTTCTTTTCCTCTCTTTTTCTCTTTTTTAAGCTGCCCCCCCCCCATTTTCCCTTTTTTGTGGTTGTTTGTTTATCAATTTTCTAACCCTAACCATGGCTGATAAGCATTCAGAGGCAATTGCCACTATTCAGCGGAAAAATGCACTAGTGGACAATTTGTCAAACATTCCCCCATTCAATGGAGAGGCCAGCTCAGTCTGCTTCTCAGATTTTTCTGAGAAATTTGAGAGTTTTGCCAAATTATTCGACTGGAATGAGGAGGAGAAAAAATTCGTTTTGTTAGCTAGATTATCAGGAGCTGCTTCTAGGCGAATAAAAATTCACAAAGCAAAAACATCTGATGAGCTATTAAAAATCTTAAAAGAGAGTTATAATTCACAGGCCACACCAGATGTTGCCCTCAGTCATTTTTTAAATTTTAAACAGCCACCCAATATGAGTGTTCAGGAGTTTTATGACAAGGCATATGATATGTCATTAAGAGCCCTTGTAATTGAAGGTATCCAGGGTGAAGTAGTCGATAAAAGCCGAACGGCTCTACTACACTCCATGCTGTTGAGCAATCTTACACCAGAAGTGCGAAAGGGGGTAATTGCGAGAAATCCACAATCCCCAGAAGAGGTCCTCAAAATTGCGCTTCTTGAGGAAAAGGCTTATAGGAGCATTAACCCTTTCTACAACCACCGCGAAGAAATTCTCAACCCTAATTTGACCCAAAACCTACCCTGTGCTGCAGTTTTTCAGCAAGATAGCTCACAAAAGAAGGAGATAGACCAACTAAAATCTCAAATTGATGTTTTAGCAGCTAAGATAGACAGTTTAGTTGATCTTAGGGCTAGGGATGTACAGGAGAAAAACCAAGAGGTAAGACCCGTAACCTGCTATAGGTGCTCCGTACAAGGCCACTATGCCAGAGATTGTCCACTAAATTTTGTCGACTATAATTTTAGAAGGGGAGGTGGTCAAAATTTCAGGAGCCGTGGGCAAAATTATAGAAACAGAGGTGAAAATCCTAGAGGGAACCACAATCAGCGAGGCGGATATAGGGGAAGAAGAGGTGGTTATTACCAAAACAATAGGAGCACAGCTGCGAACAGAAATGAAGAGCAGGCGGTAAATAACACCCCAGTAGCTAACAATGAAAGTGAGGCTTTAAACTATTAGTGGCCGGATCAGATGTGGTCAAGTCGATCCCCAACAGGCCCCTGGACCCCCCAACTGTGTATAGTATGTTTCAGCCCCAATCATATACATTACCAACTGCAAGAATTTACATAAATAAAGTTTGCCTAAATGCATTATGTGACACGGGTTCTGCAATTAATCTCCTGAGTGGTACTGATTGTAATTGTTTAGAGAATTTTGAAATGGAGAATTGCAATATCCCCATTATGACTGTCACCGGTGAGAAAGTTCACCTAAATAAGAAAGTATTTTTAAAATTTGTTTTTGATAATGTTCAATGTCAAGCTGAATTCTATGTAGTGGAAGGTAAATTAGCAGAGGAATTTAATATGATTTTGGGAATGCCATTTTTGAAAGAGTACCGGGCAAGTATAAATTGTGATACAAATGCTGTCGCTCTTAAAGTGCCAGTTTCAGGCCAATGTAAACAAAGCGTAGAAACCCCAAGTAATACTTCAGGGTGTAATACTTGTCTTGCTACTAATTCTGTAAATATTTCTAACTCTGTATATAGTGTAAATTCTAATAATAATTGTATAAATAATGATTGTGTTAAAAATAATTCTGTAAATATAAAATGTGTCAACAAAGTAGGGGAGAATTCAAAAAGTAGTAATGCCAATAGCCCTCCTGAAAATTGTGCATGTGAGAAAGTTCATGACTCAGTTAATATTGAAAATGGGAATCATAGTAGTGAAAATATGGTAGTTCAGGACCCGCAGTTGAGTAATATGGGAAAAGATGTTGAGATAGTCATTCAAACTGAGTCAGATAAGGAAGTTGAAAGTGTTCCGCAGAACTTTTGCATGCAAACAACATCAGGCGGTAGCTCTGAGGGTAATAACACTGAAAATTTTTCAAGTATTCAAAGTGTCGACAACATTCTTTCAGCAGCGAGTCAGGTAACTCAGGGTAATTTAGCTGAAGAGACTACTGAAATTTGTAATATTGATGAAAGTGAAGATTTGGTAAGTATAGAGGATAAGGTACCTGAAGTCGAGGAGGAGAGCAATGAAGATAGCAGTAGTGATAAAACCAATAAAAATAAAAATATAAGTTTCGCTGTGTTATGTAGCAAAATTTCAATTCCCCCGCAGTCAAAAATGTTAGCCCAGGTTAAAAGTTATAAGGAAAATTTTATTAAGGAAAATGATATTGTTATGTTAGAACCTTTGGCGAAAAATTTAAATCAAGGTCTCCTTACCTCCAGAGCCATTTGCACTAAAGAACATGGTCTGTTTATTTCTTTTGCAAATTTTTCAGACAATAGTATTCATTTAAATAAAGGAACCTTTGTTGCCAAAATTCAAAAATGTGTAGACAAGTCAAATGTACCCGTAACTAAAAATAACCTTACTTGTAATGTAAATTTGGCCCCTCCAATTGGTGACTTTGATCACGCTGATCTCACTTGGAGCTCTGAAATTAATTTAGATCATTTAGAACCCCCATTAAAACTTAAAATGCAAAATTTCCTAGACAAAAACAAAGATGTATTTGCAGCATCGGTCTTAGATTTACCCGGCTGTGATACAATCCCTCATGAAATTAACTTAACTTCAAATAAACCAGTAAAAGGCAAAGCTTATAGAGTCCCCTACAAACTACGTCAAGAAATGGAAGACCAACTTAATACTTTGTTACAGGCGGACATAATTTCACCTTCCATGTCTGAATTTGCTTCTCCGGTTATTCTGGTTCGGAAATCAGACGGTTCCTATCGACTTGCTGTTGACTACAGAAGATTAAATAAAAATCTTGTTAAAGATGCTTACCCAATACCTAACATTACCGACTCTGTTGATGCTTTAAGTGGGGCTAAATTTTTTTCAACGCTAGATTTAACTAGTGGGTTTTTTCAACAGGTTATTCGCCCAGAGGATAGGCATAAAACTGCTATAATCACCCACAAAGGACTTTTTGAGTGGACCCGTAACTGTTTTGGGCTCTCAAATTCAGGTAACAGTTTCCAAAGACTTATGAATGCTATTTTCGGTGATTTAGGCAATCTTGGAATTCTTGTTTATATCGACGACATTGTAATTGCCTCCAGTGATGTTAATTCGCATTTTGAGAAGCTTAGCATGGTCTTTGAAAGGTTAAGACTGCATAAACTTAAACTTAAGCCCAGTAAATGCACTTTCCTTTCGAATAAAATACAATATCTAGGTTTTGAGGTTTGTAGTGGCCAAGTATCACCTATCAATAAAAATATTGCCGTAATAGAAAATTTTAAACCTCCAACTACCCGAAAGGCTGTTAGGTCATTTATTGGAACTCTATCTTTCTATAGGAGATTTATACCAGATTTTACTAAGAGAGCTAAAAATCTAATCAACTTAACGAAAGAGACAGGAAAATTTTCGTGGAATGAAGATGCACAGAAAGAATTTGAAGACCTTAAAATGGCTCTTATTTCAAAACCATGTCTTGCACTCCCTGATTTTGAGAAAGAATTCCATTTATATACTGATGCCAGTGGCGAAGCATTAGGGGCAGTGTTATCACAATTAGATGAAAATAACATGCTCCATCCTGTTGCCTTTGCCAGCAGAAAATTGAAAGATGCTGAGACCCGCTACTCCACCACTGAAAGGGAATTACTAGCTTTAGTTTGGGCTACTGCCCACTTCAAATGTTACATTGCTAATACCCATTTTTCATCTATACAGACCATGCGCCTCTAACATTTATGTTAAAAATTCACGACCCTACATCTCGCATGGCTAAATGGATCTGCACTCTCTCAGACTTTAATTTTACAATCAAGTTTGTTAAAGGTAAGTGTAACAGTGTCGCAGATTTCCTTTCGAGGTATGTCAACAATGATAACTCCAATGATACTGTTAATTGTAATTTTTGTATACAAGTCGAAAAGGAAGTTACTTTTATGCCTCATTCTAATCTACTTGAAAAAATTGGTGAATTACAAAAATCAGACAAGAAATGCTGCGAGATTGCAAGAAAACTAGGCCAAGGTGTAGAAATTGCTCCTAAATACATGAAATTTTTTTTTAGAGATGACATTTTAGTTTGTGAGGATACAAGGGAGTCAGCTATTTTGAATAAATCTGTAAAGTTAGTCGTGCCAAAAGAATTGGTTACTCAAGTTTTTGCACTAACACATGAGTCCCTAGCGGCTTGTCATCAAGCCTTTCAAAAGACCATTGATCGCATTCGTGAGCACTTCTATTGGCCAGGAATGTCGTCAGATGTCAAGCATCTAGTGGAGTCATGTATTAGTTGCCAGCAGAAGAGAGCTTATAGAGCGAACCAGCTCGCCCCTCTGCAACGTATGCCGACCCCCCAGTTTCCCATGAACAAGGTTCATTTGGATCTCATTGGACCCTTACCGCAAACTTTTTCGGGAAATAAGTATATTGTCGCATATATAGATTCATTTACTAAGTGGCCAGAAGCATATGCGGTTAGTTCAACCACTTCAGATGTCATTGCGGACACTTTAGCTGATTTCATATCACGCTACGGTGCGCCCTGTTTTATTACGACGGACAACGCGAAGAATCTAATTTCAGATGCGATAGAGCACGTATATAAAATGTTTGGTATTAATCATATTAAGACCTCATCTTATCACCCGGCTGGCAACTCGCAAGTGGAGAGACAGAATCGTACTCTTAAAAATGCACTTTGTCACATAGTCAACCAAAATCAATCTGACTGGGACACTAAACTCAAATTTGCACTACTAGCTATGCGTTCAGCTGTCCACTCTTCAACTAAACTTAGCCCAGCTGCAGTTATGTATGGCAGAAATATGAATCTACCATATAATCTCTTTTCTCAACCACCTTCTTTTAATTATAATGATGCACCCTCTTTTTGCGAACTCTTAATCCCAGCTCTTCAAAAAGTATACACTGAAGTACATAGTAATTTAATTAAAGTTTCTGAGCAGCAGGAAAAATACCGTGAAAAGACAGCTGTTGATAAAAATTTTAAAATAGGAGATCTTGTGTGGTTATTTACACCCACAGTCGCCCCTGGTAATACAAAAAAATTAAGCAAGCAAAATAATGGTCCTTTTACTATAATTGAGAAGCTAAATGAGGTTAATTTTAAAATAGCGCTAGTTGCTAATCCCAAAAATTGTCAGGTTGTCCATGTTGACAGGTTGTCTTCTTTCAAAGACAGACTCCCCATCTGGTCCAGTAAACCAAAACAAACAATTGGCCTGGGATCGACTGAAAACGTGACCATCGATTCACCACACCAACCGCGCGATTCTCCTCCTGTACGCAGGTGTAAGCGTAACCGATTCATTCCCTGGGCACCATATGATAGTAACCGCGCACCAGCAGTAGTGAACGTCAACAATAACGAAACTCCGGTAGCGCCGGAAGTGGAGGAAACAGACAGCGACGCGACTGAAATCATAAATCCCTCTCCCCCACCTCCCATTTCTCCGGAGATTGCAGCGGCAGAGAATAACGAGATGTGCGTAAATAAAAATTTAGCAACGGCAGAAGGCAGTGAAATGCGCGTAGGTAAAAATTCAGCCACGGCAGAAAGCAGTTCAACTGCTGAGCACAGCGATTCGCGCAGGTCTCGTTCATCGATTCGTCCAGCTGCTAAATCGAATAGAAGTAGTCGTTCAATATCGATTTCTAGAACCGACTATTCGCTACGGGATAGAAGAGACCGTCCGAGTTATAAATACTAACTACCTTTTTTCGTTATTCAAGCATTTTTATTCAATTTTACCTTGTTTATTTGTATTTATTTATAGTTTAGTTAATGTGTATGTATATTTAATTATTTTTTTTGACATTTTTAAAACGGAACTTAGTTTTTCTAGCGTATTAAAGGTTTGTTTTGGTTGTGTGTTGATACTCTCATGCAGGCATTTTTAACCCTTTTTATGCCTATACTTAAGGTTTTTGTCTGTTTTATGGTAGATTATGTGGTATATACCCGTCCGCACCCCGTTTTCGTAGATTTTGGGTATATTTTTGCAAAAAAAAAAAAAAAAAAAAAAAAGAAACGAATGTAATTTTTGTTACTTTAAAATTTTTTTAGGATGTTGTGTTTTGTATGCCCTTTTGCCGAGGTAGATCTGTTTAGTTCAGTTTTTTTTAATGCATCAGTGTTTTGTATATAACTTTTTAAGTATGTGTTTACTTTAATTTCTACATTTTAACTAGATAGATTTATTATTTACTATACAGTTTGTGGTTTTATTTGAGCTTAAACTTTAAGGAGTGTGGGCCCTTTTTCTTTTTCTAGTACATACTGTCTCATGTACATGCCTGTATGTTGTTGTGTGTGGCTAAAAGTGCTAAAATTAACTATTTTATTTATTCTACTTCCTATTTTTGTGGAATGTGTGTTTTCCTTCCTGGTGATATATGTCACCACCCCTGTTTTTTATTTTATTTTGTGGAATGTTTTCCCTGTAGTGCCCAAAAGGCCCGAAACTGCTTTTTGCTATAAGTAGCACAGAGGCAGAGATACTCTTTCCCATGCACATTACTTGTACGTGCATTTGTAAAATCTACATAATATCCCGAATCATTAGACTGTGTTCGAAAACAAACATGTGTTCTCATATAAAATTGTTACAATTGTGTGCGTAATTCTCTAACATGGTCTGTGATACCATAATTTGTGTCTTACAGATGTATATGTATATATTTTTTTTTGTGTGTCACCAGTTGCTCTTGTGTATTTTTGTATAATAGAATTAATATGTGTTTTACAAATTTCATTGACATTTACAGTGTTGTAACTATGATATTACTAGTACTTATTTACATTAATAGATAGTGTTGTAATATACTGTGATGCCAATTATTGAAGTTATGTATATAAGCAGTATAGTGACAATTAATCAGTGGGCACTTCTCTTCTTTTTCGGCTAATAATTTTTAAATTCAATTTATGTATTATTTACAGTTCTGTTGCCAGAAGTCTCAGGAAGGATGCAGTTATGCGTAGGAATGACAGTAGTAGGGAAGTGAGGTTTCACAATCAGGTGGAACATGTGTTCTTTTACAGGTGCAGAAAATATCTTGGTCATTTTAGTGGTAAAATCAGCCTTGTGGTCCCTCCTCTGGTAGTACTCTTTTATGGTCATGTTTCAGGTAATATTTTAGGTAATGGTTTCTACGGATGTGCGAGCTCTGGTTGTATATATCCGGAATATATTGTCAGGGTGGTATTTCAGCGGTGAACTCTCTGGATCCCGTCCCGGATCGATGTATGATCTGTGTTTGTGGGTCAGTTTTTTCAGTGTTGAGGTCCCAGCATGCCATGTGGTACCAAGTTACCTTTCAAAAAAATAATTTGTTTTCTCAAAAAAAATTTTTTTTTAATTAGCCGGGGGGAGCAATCTTGTTACGGTTGGTTTCAACAATTTTTTTTTTTTAATCTACATTAATTATTTAAATCACTTTCTCAACATTTATTTAAAAGCACTCTTTTTTTCTGTTTCTAATAAAAATTTAAATAAATAAAAGTAATTGTAATAATTATAATAAAATCAGTTTTTATTTTTTCTTCTTTCTTTTTCTTTTTGCAAAGTAATTTCAACGTTTATAGTCTAACGTAGCTTCCTGTTTTTCAAATACGAAAAGCAGACAGCAAGGGAGGGATGTTTTGTCAGTAGACTGCACAGGTGGAAAATTTGGAGTCATCTAGTCTGACTTTGATATAAGAATGACCGACCGCCCTGTATAAGAATTACGTTATCTTATGAGTGTACTATACACGCAATTAGGCTTTGTAAGTTTACGTCAGGCTTCAATTGGCTCTGCTATCAGGCGGATAGCTGGCGCCCATGTAAACAGAGGCTAACAGGACCCCCTTCAGCACACGCCATGGGGGTGATGCATGGTTTCCTTCCCCCATGAAGCGGCCGGCAGAGTGGAGCGGCAAGCTGTAGTCTTCACGATGAGTCCATTTTTCCTTTTGTTTCCATTCCCGTACCCCTGGCAGAGTGGATCGGTCCCGTTTTTCAAGCAGCGCGGGAGAATGAATGTTTACGACACTTGTTGCTTGGCCAAGAGACCTGTCGTTTGACTCGTAAAAAAAAAAATTCGACTTATTACGGGGCTCGAAGATTGGCCTGTGGGCTGGATCGCGAAGTTGTTGAAGGCGGACAGGTTTCTGGAAGATTTTTTTTTTGAGAGTGGGGCATTGATGGCCCTACATTAACCATCCTAAGTCATGATGTTATGTTGAAAAGAGGCTATAAGGGCATTTTCGAATTGCGGATCTATAACTGTTAACGAGAAATTAAGAAGAAGATATGTGTAGCCTATTTTTTTTTTTGGCGTAGTGGCGCTCCAAGATTATGACTTCTTAACCATCAGAAGTGATCATAGATATTGAACTAAACCGGTCGTTAGAAGTCGTAGTGTTCTGAGTTACGGTGATGGCTATCTTCGAATAAAACACATGCTTCAGGAAGGTGAAATTACTGACTCCGACGGTGAAGTTCTGGACCGTAGAACGATTTTCCCCTCCGGACTAGATGATGGACCTAGTAGTTGATGGCAAGTGATGCAGTGAGATGAGAGGATTGATGAATGTTAGCTTGAAACCACGTCTGAATTTTTCCCCAGCCTGAATACTCCAGCTTAAGTGCTTCATCAGATTTTGAAAAAGGAGGAAATGCTCCTAAGTGCCCATTGACTAAAATTGTAGAACTCTCTACCTGTTGTAAGTACTATTTGCATAGTTTTTCTTTTTATTTATTTGTACCTCTTTTAAAAAAAAAAAAAAATATGTTTGCTATACCAGAGTTTAAAAGTGAAATGAATATCTTTGGATAATTTCAATAAGAATAAACATTATGAACAGAAATAGTCTGTAGGTTAATATATAATGTTTGTATGTTTGAACGACCATTAAATGGTAATATGATGGTAATTTTAAAAATATGATGTGTAATTTAAAAGTAACCAGTGAGTGGTTTCAATTTAAAAGATCAGCTGTTATATTGTTTTATTAAGATTATTTTTGATAACTTAGTTGCTTCATTATTTTAAATGTTCAAATAAATTGTGTTTTTTTTTTGTTTATTATCAAAGTTGGTATGTTTTTCTTTGTATAAATCTCTAAATAATTAATTTTTTATATTCACAGTAGACCTATAAGAATGGCCTAACCTTTCTGTGATTAATTAAAAAAAAAAAAAAAAGGGAGAGAAAATTCAACTTTATTAAATTAGGACTTTAAAATTTCTTAAGTTTAAATTCATAACTGACTGTTTTAATGAACATAAATTGAAGTTCACTCAATGTTATACAATCGTATTTTTGATCTTGATTTAAGGATGGATAGATTAATAAGTGAAACAGTAATATTAAATTTAATTTCATAAAATGTTAAATTAAGCTTTAACTCTCCTCTTTCAGAAACATTGTTTTTCTAAAATATACACCAAAATTGTTTTATTTTAAAAAGTAAAAAAAAAAAAAAAAATATCCAGTCATTATACACCACTATACGATTCTTGGTTAACCGATCGGATCTTGTTCAGAATCTCTATGGTTGTTCTAAAATTTTAGTACATCATCATATCCCTATTCTATTAACGGATTTAACTCTTTCCCTTTTGGTCCTCATATTGGAGGAATTTCAGGTTGTCTGCATTTTTCCAAATTATATGATGATTACACTTTTGTTAATTTAATGTGTATGGAGATTTGAGCTTGATCGGGTTGGAGTGGAGTTGGGTGTTCTTTATGCAATCCAGTATGCTACTTGATTTAGAAATCTGTTGCCCCTTACTACATTTAATATTGTCTTAAAATGATGAGTTCAAAATTATCATTGTTGTATTAACCTATTCGGATTCTTAAGTTTTGATATTTTGATTAGTTTAATATAATTTGCTACCTTTTCCATGGCAACAGATTTCAGTGGAGCTAATCAGGGTATACTTATTTTTTTCTAAATATTTAATTGTCAAGTGAAGATTGAGTAATAAATGAGCTTTTTAAGTTTAAGTAAGTTGTGTTTTAGAAAGAACCCCAAACTCCACAACAGTTGCAATTTCATTTTCGCGATTATTTGGCACAAAATTTCACTTTTTAAAGACTGAGTTATGTCAAGGTCCCTATAACAAAAAAATACCGTATTGTCGCCTATGAAATGTGGTAAATAGTTAGTTAATTTTAACGTTTTTAATTATCGGGAGTGAAATATTTTCTTAATTAATGTATTTATTCTTCTTTTAATGTTGCGTGAACGAAGTCACGGGTAACAGCTAGTATAAAATAAACCCGTGCGGTGTTTTTTATTATAATTACTGAGCATCACATAATGTGGTATTTTACTTTTGTGGCAACAAAAATTTGAAGAAAACTTTTCATTTCTTTTAAGAAAACAATGCCGATTTAATTTTCAATTTTCAGCAAATTTTAATCAAAAACAGGTTTTAACGAAACGTTAAGTGTGCTATGTCAAAAGCTTATTCAAAATCCTTTCATATGCTATCTCATTCGTCGTTCTGCATTTCGTATTTTCTGCGAAAAAGGGATGTTGACAGGAGAAATAATGTATAAGGATTTTAGTAGCTAAGTATTACTAAAATTCACATAGTTGACGAATAAATAAAAATAACTATCGTTTTTCTTTTGCGCGGTATAATTTTTGACGCAACTGTTAGAGATATATACACTAGTTTCTATAACTGAAAGTGATTTTATTACATTTATTTTGTACCTAAATTTGAAGAAGAAAGATATATTTATTGGAGTAACAAAATAGTGCTAAGTTATACAAAAGTTATATCAAGAGAAAATGTCAAAATCCATATGGTATTTGTGTTGTATATTTGACTCATTATTCATAAAAGGAATTAAATTAAAATCAGTATTCATATACCATTGAGTATAATAATGAATATTCATTTGATGAAGATACATTTACAGGGTTCCTACGGGTCAGGGCGTTTTCCAAAGAAAATATCAGTATTTTTTTAGAGACAAACTTGCTTTATGTAATCGCGCGATTACACAAGACGAGTTTTACTATAAAAAAAATACTTGTATTATTGTTGACAAATTCCCTGATAATTAGTAATCCTGTTAACCCCTTCGCGACGAGCGTCCTTTACAGAATTTTAATCTTTTACCACCGGTTTCTCAAAACAGAAATTTTCGTCTAATTGAATCGCAGAAATGCTGACATTAAATAACGCAAAGCTTTCAATAAAAAATAACTGATGGGAATAATCGAGGATTCTGAGCATCTTATGCGTCACGTATACGTGTCGCTCGTCCCCAAGGGGTTAAAATAGTATTACTATTTTATTCTGATTTTGTCAAAGCATATACAACTGTACATTTCTCCAAACCGTAATGAGAATTTATCAGTTCTACAACTAGGAAATATGAAATGATGAATTATTTTCGAATAAACAGGATCATATCACTGAAAGTTTTCAGAGTGCACCTTATCTATATATATTGTATCCGTACATATAAAGGAAAATAAATTAACTTTTTTTGTTTTTCTGCGCATTTTCCTTTTTAATAAACAAAGAAAATTAAATATCTCTAAGACTCACAAGTTAACAAGCAGCTTATTGCATTGTTGATCAACCACACCAATTTTAAGAGAAAATCTTACTTAAATATTTCAACTATACATATATTGTATGAAGCAGGGGAAGCAAAATGAAAGTAACGTTTAATATATATTTAGTATTAATTTTTATTAAGGTAAGGATATAGTTAAATATATTTATTTCTGTACATTTATTCGGAATTTCGAAGAGCAACCATGTATTGTATCAGAAATATTTTTTTTTAGGTGCCCAAAAGTTAGTATAAAAGGAAATGTCGTATAATAATTGTGTGGTGTACTAACCAATACAATTTTTTTAATTCAAACATGTTATAGATTTAATATATTTCACATACTTTTTTTAGATTTCCCACTGACAACAAGAAAAGAATAAATTGTTACATGGAAAGTATAAAAAATTCTAACAAAAATATCAAAACGTCCTGGACCTTTACACCATGTAAAGCTTTCATGAATGAATTGTAAAGTATATACACATTGCTAAATTGATGTATTATTTTAAAATATATAAACACTACATTAAAAACATAATCGAAACAACCATCGAAATGACAAAAAAAATTAGAAGCAATCCACATCTCTTTCTAAGTTTCATCTGAATAAGTCTGGGTGTAGAGTTGTTTTTGAAAACGCTAAGATATTTTTTCTGCGTAATTTTGCGTAAATAAGTTTAATGAGGAAGCCATTGAAATTTTAAATAGGGTGAGGGGTTTCTGCAACAACAATGCATCAAACAGTATTTCAAGAATTTGGATAAGTTTGTTAAAGATTTAATTATTGAGTTTTTTTAGTTTAAAATGTGGGGGTGGGGGTGGGGTGGGTTCAATGGTTTCGCCTTTAACGGTTTTTTACGATGAATTGGTTTTCTCGGATTATTCCCTCAGACTGACATTTAATACTAGCTTAAATTAATAGATGGCATTGGCTGTCCAGTATACAATTTCGTTAGGTTGAAGCAGATTTGTCAAGTGTACAAATCTTGGAATTCTCAACGACAGTGCAGTCAGAAACACCTTGTGAATGACTTTTATCCTGATGATGAAGGTTATAACTGGTAGGTATGTTTTCGATTACACATACGTTAACTTTGTGTTTTGTTTATTTATTGATGAAGATTTAATTTTGTAATGGAATATTAGCCGGAAACCAATGTTGAACAACTTATATTGTTTTAGTGTAGTTTACATATCTTTTAATGTGACACATCAATTCAGCAATGGTATATATTTTACAATTATTTACTGTATTAAATATCAATAATTTCGTAATTTATATTAGCTAGGTGCAGTGATAACTTGCCAAGTCCTGTTTCAATTGGCATCATTTGAACTGCAACCCTTTCCCTTATATACCGCAAGATTCTATTTTTGTGTATAGAAAATTTTGTGTATACGATGCTTTTATTATGAAATAAATTGTTTCTAGTTTATCTGTTGTCTTATTTTAATATTTTTGTTGATGATTAAGCCTGATCTTTAATAGATCCGATTACGTGAGATTTTTTTATGTGTATTGATATGTTTGTGTTTACGTGTTTTACCATGATTATATTTTAGCTATTTTTAAGTAAGCTTTTTTTAGCTATTATATTGCAATGTTAAAACTGAATATTTGTAATTAATAAGCTAATGTCAAAACATTGGCTATTGTTACTAGCTTATGTTAAAAGATTGGAGAGAAAAAAAAGGTTGGTGAGATTCAGAATATTTTTGCGATCTCTCAGACAACAGAGACAACTGGGTGTAGAGTTGTTTTTGAAAACGCTAAGATATTTTTTCGTAATTTGCGTAAATTGCGTCAATTGCGTAATTTTGCGTAAATAAGTTTAATGAGAAAGCCATTGAAATTTTAAATAGGGTGAGGGGTTTCTGCACCCCTCTCTGCAAACCCCCGCAGGGGTTTCTGCGCCCGGCTAACATAAAAATACCATTAAGTCTTCCAAATAAAGTTTTAAAATTTATTAAAAGTAATTTTTTAGTATTAGCCTTAAGTCAAGTGCTAACAACCAAAGATTTCGCCAAAGATTTCGCTACTTTCAGTAGCTTTTCTAATTTCCGTTTTCTTCTGTGAGTAAGAGCGTAGTACCCATACGTTAATTTTTTATTTTATTTATTTATTGATAAAGTTTTAATTTCTTAATGGGATATTAGCCAGAAAAAAATCTTAAACAATTTTTATTGTTTTAAGTGTAAAACGGTTAATATTTAGTAATCCGGCTGTACGTGATTGAGATAGATTTTAAAAAAAAATCATGCTTGAAAATTATTTTTAAAACTTGAAAACCGAGTGAATTGAGATCCAGTCTTCAAACAAAATGCTTTTGAAATAATATTTTTTCTCCTATTAGACGATGTAAAATTTGCAATTGTTGTAGGATGTTTAGAAGTTACAATTACTGAAATAACAGCGAAATGTATTGCTCAGTTGTTGCCACCGTCAATAGCACGCCAGGGATAATTAAAGGTCATTTTTTTGTTTATAATATCGATTTTGTAAAATCAGATCCGATATTAGATTGGACTAAATTTTCACCCATATTTATCAGTTTTTCTCCATATGAATAATTTATTGTTATGTATAAAACTGACGCAATGTTTTTGAGAGATGTTATTAAGAAACGTTTTTTGAGAGAACATTTCTTAACTCAATACATTCTGTAAATGTATCCACGACGGCTGAGAATATGAAATTACCTTTTATTGGTATACAATATATTATTATGGCTAGAAATAATTAATATAAATGCCTGTGCTTTTTCTGACACAAATAATATTTAATAAGCTCTAATATCGCCAGAGAATGTTCGCTTGTTAAAGCACACAGATTCAAAATTATCCCAACACTTAAACCATATAGGGCCGTTTCAAGGATAACCCAGATCCCCTTAATAACTGTAAATCAGAAAAACAAATTAAAAAAGGTTCAAAGAACCACACTCGGCTATGGCCCCGAATAACTGGCTTGTGAACTGACCAAAAATGGGTTAATGACATAACAACACACATTGTTTGGAGAGAACCTGCGAAGTGATGCTTGTTTTTTCGGTGTTTTCCTGTCAGGTACATCAATTCTGTTTTTCCGGTATATAAACTCTTGCTTTTGACATGTTTGGTCAGTTCACAAGCCAATATTCAGGGCTATAGCCAAGCGTGGTTCTTTAATCCCTTTTAATACATATTTTTTCTGTTTTTCACTAATGAAGGGGTTCCTTGCAAAAGTTGTACGTGGTTTTAATGTTCGGATAGTTTTGAATCTGTGTGTTTTAACGTTGTTTAACTTTATCTAATATTGTTATCATGTTTTTAAGTTCTTTTTTTTTATTGGTTTAAGTTTTTATTTATAAATTTGGCTAAATTTATTTTTGTTATTGTTGAACACACCAGAGATGGTTTTAAGCTAATACCATCTCCAAATATTTTGTGAAAAAATGTATTTGTATCCATCACGTAAGAGAAAATAAAATTAGCGTCTATAATACTTCTTTGTACTTTTATTTCTGTCGCAATGTATACAGTTAAGTATATTTTGCTTACGACTCTATTTCATTACATTTATTCAGTGCCTCGAAGCGGAAAGATGCCATTCTTGTAGTATCAAGATATTGTTAAATTGCCTTTAAGTTAATGTAAGCGAAAATGTCAAAATAGATACGAAACATTTCGTATACAACTCGGATAATTTATGAAAGAAATCAAAACTTATCAACATTGATATACTGTTGAGCATTATATAATCACTTTCAGTTAATTTCACGAAGGGAATCTAGAAATACAACTGCAGTTTTATTCAATTTTGACGAGGAAATGAAATATTATTCCGACAAGTAACTTTTATTCATCTCCTGTGCACTGATTTCTCATTTGCAATAAAAAGTTTTTAAGTATCTTGTTTCTTATGACTAAAAGATTATTTCATTATATTCAAACTGCATCCAAAAGCGAAGTAATGTGATCATTGTTGCATCAAGATATTGTTAAGTTGTCTAAAAGTTTATATTTGCGAAAATGTCAAAATACATACGATACTTGTGTAGCATGAAGAATTGGTAATCTATGTATCTAATAATAAACAAGTTGGAAATTGAACGTTAATGAGGTACAAATGAGGTGCGTTCGTTTCGCGCTATAACTAGTTTTACAATGTAAAAAAAAATATCATTATTATTTCAGTGAAATAAATTAAATCGTCTGTTATTTGAAAAATGAGGATGCTTATTTTATTTCTTATTACGTATGCTATGTTTACAGGTGCGAATTTTTTTTCGACACCAGGCAGCGCTGTAAAATTCAGAGATCTTGCTTTGCGAATGATTATCTCAATGGTTTAATATTTCTATGACTCATGATGAATAAATCTTCTGTTTATTTACTTTAATGGCTTGATATATTCGGCTGTTAACCTAATTTCCACTGAAGTAATCTCAGAATCTATACATTTTTTAATGTAACTCAAGTCTCAAGCAAACAATTTTTTTGAACGATCTTTTAAAAATGTAGCTTTTATGAAATTTTATTACAAAAAACAATTTTTTAATAAAAATGGCCGTTCAACATATGGAAAAAGATGTGATTAGCCCGTATTTTTTTCCTCAGTCACATGACTTGCGCTTTTATTATATAGATTACATATGATATGATTTAATAGAATAAAGAACACTTTTATTAATATCTTTTCAAGTTTTGATTTGATTTTTATAACATTTGAAAAGACTCGGGAAAATTCTTCAACGATTATATATATTAAATTTCAAACTATTCGGTTGGATAATTTTTGCGCTGTTACATGCAGACAGACGGACAGAGGGACACACCACACGACGAGTTGCTACGTATTTATATAATTACGAACGCACCTAATAATCAGTGTTTCTGTACTATTGAGCATAACATAAACACACAATGTTATTTTTACAAAATGGATTACAAAGAAAATATTTATCCTAATTTATTCAGGTTTGTAGAAAAATAATTCAAAATAAAAAGAAAACTGCCCAGTTAAACTGAGGGCATTGAGCTCACAGGCTATTCACACTAATTGTATATTATACTCTTATTTCAAAGAATTTGAAATAAGACACTCGAAAAATAAAGAAATCAACAATATATTAAGGGGGGTCATCCCCCCGTTACCCCCCTCAAAGTTAACTAATGAACCCCTTAAACTAATCAGGGAAGTCTCTAATTACAATGAATATATATATATACAAAATTTGAAGAAAATTGGATAATTCTGCATGAAAAACCAATTTATCTAAATTAAGGGGGGTTACCCCCCCTTTCCCCCTTTATACTTAACCAATGAACCCCCAAAACTCTTCAGAGAAGCGCATTATCACAATGAACCTATATACAAAATTTGAAGAAAATCGGATAATTCTGCATGAAAAACTCATTTATCTAAATTAGGGGGGTTATTCCCCTTTCCCCCTTTGTACTTAACCAATGAACCCCCAAAACTATTGACAGAAGCGCATTATCAAAATGAACCTATATACAAAATTTGAAGAAAATGGGATAATTCTGCATGAAAAACCTATTTATCTAAATTATGGGAGGGTTAGCCCCTCGTTTCCCCCCTTTATGCTTAACCAATGAACCTCCAAAACTAATCAGGGAAGCACCTTATCACAAGGAACCTATAAACAAAATTTAAAGTAAAACGGTTAGTTCTATCAAGAGTTATCGCGTTACGTACATACATACATACGCACGTACATACAGAACCGGCGGGCACATAAGCTCTCAGGCTTTGATAGCCTGTGAGCTAAAAATCAAAAGACTACATTTTATCTCTCGTCAGTGGATAAATCATAAGGGTCATTCTCAAATACAGTTACAAAACAGTGTCCAACAATATAATTAAATTTCCAGATAAAAAAGAGTTATTATTCTTATTTTATATAAATATATGAAACTTTTCGAAGATAATACAATATCTGTTGAATAACAGTTTCTTAAAAAAATAAGTATTTTCAGTTTATAATACTCAATTTGTGAAAAATTGTCTGTCTCCAATGAGAAACTTCAAACATAAAACCTTGAAAATACAAGATACAGAATTTGAAATGTATTTAAATTATACATCAATTCAAAATTAGATAGCTTATATTTCAATTAAAATATAAAGTGAGAAAAAACATTGTATACAAATATAATATAGATTGACATAAAATATCCCCCAAAAATGCACGTTTTCCTATGTCCACACTGTTACCATGATTTTTTAATGATCCTATTACACATTAGATGACAGCACATGTCTCAAGACTGTGTACATATATAACGATTTAGTGCGTACATGGAATTTGTAATAATAAAATGGGATAATATTTTTTTACAGATTTTTGTAACAAATATTAGGTGAGTACATTTTTGTCAGTACACTACGTTACCTTGCTATATATAACATAAATAACTGTTAATATTGATAAATGTTATTAATACTAAGCTTATATCTGTATGTAATAACAGAAGGCTACTTAATTATAAATAATGTTCTGAATAATTTTAAAAAATGGAAATCTTGTATTTGTCCAGTCTGTTACTAGAGTACTTATTTCATTAAATTACAATTCACATATTATTTCAAATTAAATTATGGTAAAGTTCTAAAAGTTTTAACGACGTGGATTATATATTAGTGCAATAATTCATAATATTGTAATGAATCTTTTAGGGGAACTGATATGTCTATTTTTTTAAAAACATAGTAACAGAGTGGACATATATATTTTTTTCTATTCAAATTGGTAATATATTTGAACAATTTTTCGTTTTCTATAATATATTTCACCATATATTTCACCACATCAAAGAAATATATAACACATTTGAAGAATTAAAAATATTTTTTATGTCAAGAAATGTAATAAAGTGGTAATGTTTATAGTGGATATTTTGCTCATAAGTTTGACAAGAATAGACCGTTTTTTCTATAAATGAAAAGAAAAGTGTGGATATACTTTCAGTTATCATAACACGACTCACTAATATAGGTAATTAAAATAAAAATACATTAAAAATACATATGAAATTTAAAAAAAAGACATAATCAATTTCTTAATTGTAACTTATTTGAGGATTACCCATATCTGACACAACGAATATGTATAAATATTTTTGTTCCTTAAAATACAATTTATATCCTAACACGTTTCATCTACGTACAAGAGTTGAGTAACAGAATGTTAACATTTGGAAATATGTTTAAAAACAATTACACTTCTGTAATATAATTCTTTGTAGTTTCTGTTGCTGCGTTTATACGACTTTTATATTGTTTTATATTTGATATTTATGTAATATATTACACGCATATTTCCTGAAACTTCCTAAACACATTATAATTTAACAACGGCTAAATTATTGTTATGCTGAATATATAATCTTATTGCTAATTGCATGAAAATAATCTAGAAAATATTAATGTTATTTTATTCAGATTTTGCAAAATCGTATCCAATATTACATTTCTCCAAATTTTCAATCATGTTTCTCAGTTCTGTCTACAGAAAAATAAATAATAATGTAAGTATTACGAAGAAATCACAGCACTAAAAATAATTTTAGAGAGGGAATATCTTACAAATATATTTTTAGTAATGTATCCATAATAAAACAGAAAATGTTGTTGATCTTTCTCGTCATTTTTCATTGACAAAATGAATAGTGTTAATTACACTTGTTACACAAAAGCCTATTTCATTACATTAATTATGTAACTAAGTTTGGAATAACGTCATTATGGTAGTGCATGATGTTGCTAAGGTCCTCAAAAGGTAGAATAGGAGAAAATGTTAAAATTCATAGGATTCTTATGCCGTTACTATTAGATCCTCTATTACTTATGAAAAGTATAAAGACCAATGATTATTTACATACTGGTTTTTTTTCTGTTTTGGATAATGTTCATACAAGAAAATCGAAATATCATAGTTATTCTTAATATTTTTTATAAATGTAAATGTTTTATCAAATAAGTAATGTTATTTATAATTGAATGATAATAAAGTGTTAGTAAATAACAACATTTTTCAAAGAAGAATACCAAAAAAAATATTTTTTTTTTCTAGATATACTGTTGGAGAAAATTGATCTGAGGCATATGCGAGGATCGCAGTGGTTTTACAATTTATTTTTTATACTATACACTGTTAAAAATTTACAACAAACTGTGAAATCATTTGACCGGCTTTATAGAAAATGGTTACATAACCGTTATTGAACTCTAATCTGGCCATAATATGGGCAATAATATTGTCAGAATAGTGTTAAATTACGGTTATGTAACCATTTTCTTTAAAAACGGTCAAATGACTGGACAGTTTGCTGGAAATTTTTAACAGAGTAGTAAATATAATTTGTAATTTCATACGTTGTGTAAATACTTTAAAATGCGTTCCATAAAGAAGAGGTAATTAATCACTACAAAACGTTAGTAGAAAAAAATATATTATTTATGGCTATGGTAGAAGTGTATAAGTCAATAGTAAAAAAAAAAAAAAAACTTATAATTCCAAATGTCAAAAAACATTCGTGTAGAACCTAGTTAAACCCTGTACAAATACACATCATATTACTTCGCACTTTAGAGTACAAAAATGGCGCTTTATTAGGCTCATTTTGGGCATTTAATAGTAGGATAGGAACTGAAAGAGATCGGGGAAAAGGGTCAGTTATCTCTCATTTTATGGAATATTTTGCCTCTAAACCTCTTTTTCTCTGATTGGAAATGTAAACATAAGGTTTCGCATGATTAACTCGCATTTTATGGAAACTCAAATTCCTGTAATTCCAAGCGCTAACTTTGACCTTAGTGGTAAAAATCGGATCTAATTTTTGTTGTTAAATTTCTTCCCCATGATCAAAATAGTATTAAAATAAAATTCGTCGCGTCCGTTCAAGGAATATTTTACAATAAAAATTGTAATAAATCTAATAATAATAATAATAATAAAGTTACGTTGTAATATTCTATTAGAAAGAAAAAATCTAAAAAAAAAAAGAAATGTGCTTACACGAACGGGGTTTAAAAAATGTTATACAAATGATGTTATGCATTTTAGGTTCTTTAATAAAATCACAGTTTTAAAATTTGTAAAAGTTAATAAATTGATAGTTTTTTACACAGAAATAGGTTACCTAATCATTTTACCTATCACAATTAAACTTAATTAAAAAAGGCATCAGTATAATATCCAGTACTATGTTAGATATAAGCATTTGAGTTTAATTTTGAAAAATTTAATTCGATGGCATGTGGTAGATTGAATTAAGTTCATTTGAATTCATATATCACATGTTGTTTTTTCATAATTTTTTTTATCACGGTTAACTTTTTAAATAATTGGACGCTGGGGATTGTTAATCAATTTCTAAAGAGAAAAATAAAACAATTACAAAATGTAAATTTGTATGCAGATTTGTATGCAATTATTTTGTATGCAGACAATTACACAATGAAAATAAGAGCCAAGGTCAAATTTTAAAATATGTGCAAAAATGTTACTTAGATTTTATATTTACACACACACGCATATATTTATATATTAATGATTATTTTGCGTAATACACCATATAAGACATTTTAATGTTATAAACTTAATATATAATTTTGAAATAATAATATCAATAATAAAAAATATGTTATAATAAAATAATTCATCAAACATGCTTAGTTGTAAAATTGGTAATACGTCAGTGTAACATAAATTGGTTATATATAAATTTAAAAAAAAAAAAGAACTTGCAAAGCAAATTAAAAAAAAAAAAAATTATTTCTATATTGTTAAGCCCGAGAAGGGACATATATTAAAATTATTTTATTTAGTCAATGCTACAATAATGTTGCATTTTTATATTAAATCTTGCTCAGTCTATTTAATCTTAAAAAAGGAAATTTAAATTTGAAACATGATATTAAAGCAACTTTAAAACATTTCATTTAGTTGAAATGAAATCTAAATAAATCTTCAACTTTTTTAATTATTTTAACTTCTCATGTTTCGTGTCTGTTAGAATTTGCTACAATACAAATTTTGCATAATGCATGTAAAACTGAAAAAAAAAAGTTGAAGATTTATTTAGATTTCATTTCAACTAAATGAAATGTTTTAAAGTTGCTTTAATATCATGTTTCAAACTTAAATTTACTTTTTTAAGATTAAATAGACTGAGAAAGATTTAATATAAAAATGCAACATTAAATTGTAGCGTTGACTAAATCAAATAATTTAATATCTGTTCCTTCTCGGGCTTAACAATATAGAAATAATTTTTTTTTTAATTTGCTTTGCAAGTTCCTTTTTTTTAAAATTTCAAGTTTTTTAATAACAAATTAATAAGAAGCAGATAAGATTCACACGAGGCAAGTATGTAAAAGACTGCACAGATCAAAATCAGTATTGGTAATATGAAATATACAGTTCAAACATTGATTATTCTTGAAACAATTAAAAAAATAAAAGTAATTTTTTACAAAAATATATGTACATAACGGACTTCAACGGATTGTTTCTCATCTTCATAATGATAATAATAAACAAATCATGTTCATTTTTGGAAATAATTTTATTCCATTGTGCAAAATACGTTTGCAACCACTTTGGAAAGAAACAGCGGAAGATGGAACAGTGGAAGAGTAAGTGGTGTGTGAAAGCTATCGATAAAATCTTGTTGTTTTATCACATAATAAGAAGTATAAAAATAATAACGAGTATATATGAGCAGAATCTTCTTGAATATAATTGTAATCAGGGAACGTGTCAAGAATTTTTGTTATATAATGCAAATAATAAGAAAACTAGCTGGCTTTGCCAACTAGCGCGCCCTTAACTTACATCCGTGCCTCGAATCTTGTAAAACCTCGAACCGAACGAACCTCCGACCCGGGTCCCCGCTGCCTTAGGCACAGGATGATCCCTTAATTTGCACATCAAATAGTATAAACCTCTAACTGAACGAACCTCCGGCTTGGTTCCCCGCTGCCTGAGGCACCGTATAGCAGTCGTGCTGCGCATGTGCTGCATAATATAATTAAGCGGTCACAGACCTTTCCAACGATATATCACATGAGGGGTGTGTGCAAAATTGAGAAAAGTACCCTCCTTGGCGAGGCAAAATGGGGGGATGGACACCGGAGATGCATAATATGATTAAGCGGTCTCAGACCTTTCAAACGATATATCACATGAGGGATGTGTGCAAAATTTAGAAAAGTACCCCCTTGGGGAGGCAAAGGGATGGACACTGGATATGCATATGATTAAGCGGTCACAGACCTTTCCAACGATATATCACATGAGGGATGTGTGCAAAATTTAAAAAAGTACCGCCTTGGGTAGGGGCAAAGTGGGGGATGGACACCGGAGATGCATAATATGATTAAGCGGTATCAGACCTTTCCAACGATATATCACATGAGTGGTTTCGCCAAAATTTAGAAAAGCGCCCCCCTCTTGGTGGGGCAAAGTGAACGGATGGACACCGGAGGTGCATAATATGAATAAGCGGTCACAGGTCTTTCGAACGATATATCACATGAGTGGTGTCGGCAAAATTTAGAAAATCCCCCACCCCGTGTCGGCCGAACGCGCTTCCCCCACCCCTCCCATAATTTTTGACGCGGCTTCATTTAAAAAAATTATGTTATGTGTTATAAAATATCGTAAAGTTTAAAACAGATCGCTTTATTGTATTTCCAAATTGTGTTCGCGCCCTTCCCCCTCCTACTCCTCCACATAATTTTTTACACGGCCTAATTCTTTAAATCATAATATCTCGCCCGCACTGTAATAGAAAGCTTTATTTTACCCATAATGTAATTTAAACAGATTGGATGAATACCGCAATTTCGCGCGTATGCGCCGCGGCTTAGTTAAGTGTTTTTCAAACCGGAAATTTTATTGAAAATCAGAAGTCAAATAAGTGCTAAGCAGAAGTAAGTCACATTTTATTTTAATTAAATTCTGGTAGGAAATCGAATTGTCTGAAGTGCGCCGTATACGCGCGAAATTATGGTAGTCGAAAATAATCTATCTTCCTGGTCGAAGCGCTAGTCGAAACCTGACAGGTCTCTAAAGAAAGTAACAACACCATAATTTGTTTTGTTTTTTTATTGGAGAATTTATTTTATTACAGAATTAGGTGTTTTGAAGAAAATTAGTGGAAGCGCGTACAAAAAGTGGAAAAACTCTAGTAAATAACTCGTTCAACGGGATTTGGTGTGGTAGAATACACTATATTTCCAATGATGATTGGTCACTTGCGATTTTAGACGTTTTGTTAAATATCTGGAAAGATACATGAGGAATTATCCTGAAACTTCCGGAGTGTAAGCAACATTATTGACGTCATATATTTCCGCGAAGATTTTTTCCCGAAACCCCATAAGGGGCCGTCAACAAATTGAAGAAAAACGAATATATTTTGGATAACCCTGTAAAAACTAATATTGCAAAAGCATTCAAACTGTAGATTATGAATAGTGGATTATTGTAATAATTTAGGTTCATTTTTATGAAGATAGCATGTATACTCGAAGAGAAATTCATGTTTTTATAAAAACAGTCCCAAATTTTATCAAGTTTTTTTCTTATAATTTTTAGAGTTTTTAATATAAAAGCAAGCTATTTTCAGAAAATATGACAAAAAAATTGTACATAACACCCTGCAATCAGAATTAAAAAATAATAAAAATTGTATGAAAAATGAGCAGGTTTACTAAATATTGTTTCACTGCGCATGCGTGAATTCAATCAAAATATACTGTGCATAATATAGTAGCTAAATATATAGACCAACTTTTATGAAAGTCTCAAAAACATAGCTTGAAAATTCTGATAGTAATCGTCGATAGAATAAGCTCGAAATTCGCTGTTCCCAAAAGGAAGAAAAAAGATGAGGGGTTATATCAAATATCGAATGAGAGACACTTCATTCTTATTATGTCAACTTTCATAAGCTAGTATATTTGGATACAACCCCTCATCTTTTTGCTTCCTTTTGGGAAACAGCGAAATTCGAGCTTATTCTATCGACGATTACTATCAGAATTTTCAAGCTATGTTTTTGAGACTTTCATAAAAGTTGGTCTATACATTTAGCTAACATATTATGCACAGTATATTTTGATTGAATTCGCGCATGCGCAGTGAAACAATTAGTAAACCTGCTCATTTTTCATACAATCTTTATTACTTTTTAGTTCTGATTGCAAGGTATTGTGTAGAATTGCGTTTGTCATATTTTCTGAAAATAACTTGTTTTTATATTAAAAACTGCAAAGTATAAGCAAAAAACTTGGTAAAATTTGGGACTGTTTTTATAAAAACGTGAATTTCTCTTCGAGTATACATGCTATCTTCATAAAAATGAACCCAAATTATTACAATAAGCCACGTAATCATAATCTACAGTTTGAATGCTTTTTGCAATATTCGTTTTTACAGGGTTATCCAAAAGATATTCGTTTTTCTTCAATTTGTTGACGGCCCCTTATAGGGTTTCGGGAAAAACTCTTCGCGGAAATATATGACGTCAATCATATTGTTTACACTCCGGAAGTTTCAGGATAATTCCTCATGTATCTTTCTAGATATTTAACAAAACGTCTAAAATCGCAAGCGACCAATCATCATTGGAAATATAGTGTAGCATGGGAAAGTCGCGCTGGAAATAAATAAGCCTTGCGCTGCCGTGCAACGCTTAATTTACGATATACAACTTTTATAGGAAATAGAAAACGTTGTTCGATTCTTCGGCATAGAAAAGTAATTTTTGCCGAAGAATGCGATGCATTTATTCATAAAATGTACTTCATTAATATGACCATCAGATTTGCTTGTTGGTAAAGAAAAATAGGAACATCGATCCTTTTAAAGAAGTATATTTTTATTTCATACCAAACTTCTCTTTTGATAAAATTGGATGTAAATTTCCATAAAATTAATTATGTGCACGGGATTAACAGTTATTTTCTTGTACGAAGATTTTTAAAAATGAGATATTACTTTTAAAACAATTTTTAAATATTATGCAATTTTTTCGGTATCGGGATCGGACGGACTCGTGCTCTAAAGATGCTAAATGTTTCGAGCTCGAGCGGGCTCGGATTTAAAATCGTGGGGCTGGGGTAGGCCCGGGCTCCGAAAAGAGATCTCTAATACACACACAAGATTTGCTCGTATTATAATATATGATTTGATTACGCTATTTTTACCAGTGACGCTATACATGCAAGAATAAATTTTATTGTATCAGTATTACCTAATTCTAACTTGAAGCATGGTAGGCATATGAAAAAACATAAGAAAAATGGATTTTAAAGTTTTAGTTAGGCAATGTTCCACCATGGGCGCTACCAGTGTAAAAAATCATGCGAAAATGTTTATTAAACATAAATTTGATCATGGCATTATTCAAATAATTTATACAAACCCGTGAAAAATAAAGTTTAAAAAAAATTAGTTATCCTATTTCTCGCCAGGGGACTCTATAAATACAAAAGAAAATTGTGTTGAATCTGTGCCAACTACTTTTAATTTCAATATAGCTATTATACAATGAAACATTAAAACAATCAATTTTATTTAAATTTTGTTACCTTATTTCTTCCCAGGGGGCGCTATAAACGCAAACGTAAATTGTGTTGAACCAGTACAATCCATTTCATAATAACCATCTACGCCATTAATAAATAATAAGACGTCAACTTTCTCCCTAGCGAAATCTCCTATAAACTATTTGACAGAAAATTTTCTCTTGTATGTAACTAATATTCATACTTATTAATCACTATCGGTGAAAATTATTTCAATTGTTTGTTATAAATATGTCGTCATATATACAATTGCTTCCTGTATTTTTTCATATTGAAGTTCCTTGTATTATGAACAAATGTATACTGAACTAAGAAAATGCTTTTATTGTTACAAATGTGGCGACATACTCACCTGCTTTTTGCTTGAATTATAACCAAATATTTGAAAATGTCCGTTTATTTAGAGCAGTGGTTCCCAACCTTTTTTTAGCCGTGCCCCACCAAAACATCTCTAAAATGATGATGCCCCCCGCCCCCCTATAACATATAATTCTTATAAAATTTTAAAAGAATTTACTCCTAATAGAGTCAAAAGCATTTAACATTGATTCTGAAACGTGCCGAAGGTAATGGATGAATCAAATATTTTTTTATAATCATCTGATACTCCTTGTAGTTTACTGGCACACGGTCGCCACGTATGTGTGATGTATAGAGTGCTCGGATCCTTGATTAGAAAAATCAATAATCTTGAATAAAACATTTTCGCCTTATTTAATCGCAAAATTTCTGCGATTAAATTACGCAACAATTTCTAATTAGAATAAAACGTGATAAAAGATTCTGTAAAGGAAGGTCGTCAAGTAATTGTTAAATATACACTTGAATAGTTTCATGTGTAAAATTGATTTTCATGTGACATATTGCAGTGCGACTCATTCAATAAATAATCCAAAAAGTTGTTTAAAATTCTAAAATACTTATAAATCAGAAAAATTATTAAGAATTTTTAAATATATAAAAGTATCTAAATATCTTAAAAAATTTTCTCTATAATTATTCCGGTATATTTGTATTTGAAACTTTTGAATGGATACTTTTTTAAAAATTGAATAAAAAACTTATTTTTTTTATTTATATTTTTGAAATTTGAATGTGTAACTTTTATTTTCAGTCTACAACATTACTATTAGAAAAACAATTCAGAAGGTATGAGTTCACAGAAATTCCGAATTATCCCCTTGAAAAGTTAAATTGCCCCCCTGAAAAGTCAAATTGCCCCCCTGTGGGGCGTACGCCCCCCGTTGGGAACCACTGATTTAGAGTATGACATCGTGTTGTTCCATTTTTTTAGACTTAAAAAATCTAATTCATTTTCATTTTGAACGTGGAAATCTTTCAATTGAAAATTTATTGCTGTGGTCAAATTATTATTACGGTTTTCGAATTGTTGGCAACAATAAAGAAACATAGTTAAATTTTATAGGAAAAACGTCCATTGATTCCCAATGAAAATTATGAAATTTTGAATTATTAAGAAAAATATTTGAATAACGTAAATAAAACATAGCCTATGTTAATTCCTGGATTATAATCCACCTATATTCAATGACATTTAATCATCCGTTTTGATCCTGACGGCAGCCAAACAATTTCACTATTTCAAATTTCAAATTTTATTAGAATTAGCACACAGTTAAAATTTGTGGCAACGCGTACAAAAAGTGGGAAAAACTCTAGTAAATTAACTCGTTCAATGGGATTTGCTGTGTTAAATTAACATTAAGATGTCACACTGGAAATAAAAAAGTATTGCGCTGCCGCGCAATACTTAAATTATCATTTTATTTATTTTTAAGAGGATAATGTTTCAGTAATGAAATAAAAAATTGTTCCAGTGTTTATTTTATTGGATACGGAGCAATGAATTTCAAATCTAAATAGAATCATTTCGAAGCAATCCATTTATCTTGTTTGTAGAAGACACATACTGGAGCATATAATTAAAAGAAACAAAAAGTACTTCATTATAATTTGTGCAGAAAGCTTTAATAGAAAATAATATTTAAACATGCATTGAATTTCTCATAAGAAATAGGTTCGTTGCTATTTTTATAAAAAAAAAAATGCTGTTATAGGAAGTAATGTTAGATAAACGAAGATTATAAAGGCATCTATATCTTTTATTTTCATAAGTGCATTCATTAAAAGATTCTAATATGTAAAGTGACATCTTAATTTGAAATATATGTATGTACACATTTTACATTTTTTCTAGTAAGTAAGTTTATTAAAAAAAATGTGCACTACAAGCAAATCTCTTATTTAAGAATATATTTTCTTATATTTTTTGTACAATATATTTTTTTAGATTACGCTTCATTTTACTTAGTTTTTAATCTATTATTTACAACGATGATTTTTTACGTACGTATTGTCATTGCAGTTAATTAAATGAAATTATTTTATTAGAAGCACATTTCATTCTCAAGTTAGTTTGTATTCTCTCAACATGTTTCTCCTTTTCAGAAACAATTTCTGTGGCGAAAAATGTTAAACCAACAGCAAAATATTACTCAATTTTTTTATTTAGAAAATTACTTAGAAATCAGTGTCTTCGTGTGCGTTTAAATAGTTAGACAGTGACTTATTTTAATGCATAAGAAATATATTAATTTAATAATTATACTATGGCGTAGCTTTATTTTAAATCATTTATTTTAATACAATATATCTGAGGTATACTATGTATACATCTGACGTATATTTGAAAATATATATGTAAAATTTAATTAGATGGCGTGTGGTAGATTGAATTACGTTCATTGGAGTTCATATATCACATGTTGTTTTTTCATAATTTATTTTAATCACGAGAAAACTTTTAAAATAATTGTAGGCTGGGGATAGTTAACCAATTTCTAAAGAGAAAAATGAAGCAATTGCAAAATGTAAATTTAAATCATTGTGTATGCTCTATCAACACTCTGTCAAAATCGATTTTTAGGTGCTGAGATTTCTTTGTAATAATTACATTATTATTTTCTACACAGAACTGATAAACATATTTTAAAATTTGGAGAAATTTAATATTGGATACAATTTTGCTAAATCTTTATAAAATAAGAATAATATTTTCTAAATTATTTTATTCCAATCAGCAATAAATAATTATAATACGCTGTTTGTTAAGTTCTAATTAGTTTAGGGCCTTTTCAGGAAATATACGTGCAATATATTGCACAAGTATGTAATATAACAAATACACTACAAAAAGTCATATAAATACAGTTACACAAAATACCAAGAAGTATATTACACATATAAGTAGAAATAGATTTCAGTTGTATAAGTAGAAATGGATTTTAATATATTTTCATATGTTAACATACTGCTACTACAATGAGAATACATGATTCAGCCCCTCTAAGGAGAGGAAACGTGTAACGATATAACTTTTATTTTAAGACCTAAGAACACTTATATATATTCGTTGTGTCAGAGATAAGAATCCACTGGAGAGAGATAAAAGATACTTTTATGAAATGTTTTAAATATTTTCCTACAAATCTGAATAAATTAGGAGAAATATTTTCTAATTCACTTTGTAAAAATAACAGTGAGTGATTATGTTATGATCGAATGTACTGAAATATTGATAATTTATTATTAGATTCATAAATAATCAACGCAGAATATTACACAAGTATTATATGGATTTTAACATTTTCGCTTATACTACCATTTAGACCACATAACAATATCTTCTTACTATAATGATGATATCATTTCGCTTTGGGAGACATTTTATTTTAAAATATTTAAACAATAAACAGTTCAAGAAAAAAAATTAAAAGAATCGTGTTTAATGTAATTCTGAATACTTAGATTTTCGGAATATTTTGGGAATAGTATATACTTAGAAATATACTGCATACAATCTAACATTATTTTACTGCATACTTTAAGATGTTAGATATTGTGTGAAGTGCGATGAAATTAAAAATGTGTTGCGAAATTGCCGTTGAAGCCCCTGATCTGAAGATTTACTAGTTTTTAAGTTTATATTTTGTAACAGCAAACGTTCAATTTCAAATCTGGCTAAAGTAATTTCTGAGCAATTCGTGTATCTTGACCGAAGAACATTCATATTTATTGTGGATGGCGCTTTTATTTAAAAATATTTAAACAATAAACAGTTCAAGAGCATAATTTTATAGAATCGTGTTTAATATAACAATTCAGAAAACTTAGATTTTCGGAATATTTTGGGAATATTATATGCTCAGGAAAATACTGCATGCAGTCTAACATTATTTAACTGCGAATTTTGTGGTTTTCTTCGAACCTTGCCGTAAATACGGGTTAGGATCCCTTAGAAAGACCCTCACGGAGGGCACTCCCCCCTTGGGCCTATATCCCTCGTGTTGATAATTGGCCGACATAAATCAACACTTAACTGCGAATTTTAAGATGTTAGGTATTATATGAAGTGAGATCAAAATTTAAAATGTCTTGCAAAATTGGCGTTGAGGCCCCTGAAGATTTACTAGTTTCTAAGTTTAGATTGTGTAAGACGAAACACTGAATTTCAAATCTAGAGTCATTTCTGAGCAATTCGTTTATCTTGATCGAGGGACATTAATATTTATTGAGGCACGTGATTTGAAAATTACTTAAGTGTAACATATGTTCGGTGTTTTAAGAGAAAACAATTTTGCCATTCTCTATGAATATCTCATAAAATATATGATATTTGCATTTTTAAAAACAAATACATTTTTAAGTCGAATGATAGTTAAACAAGAATGTGATACATAAAATATATAATTGTATAAAGTAATATCTAAAACGATTTTTTTGTTCTGCAGCAATTTTTTTACAGAATAAGCACTACACATTAATACCATAATTAAACATAATTGTGCTGTTCCCTATATGCAATATTTTATCAAAAATTCATCTAACTTTGTCATATACTTAACTTACTCATCAGCGATTTATACCAATTTTCTTGCACCTTTTTTGAGTTGTAATAGTGAAATGAAACGTTTTAATTACAAATATATATATATATATATATATATATATACATATATAGATGTTTTAGACCTGATTTCTTATTTCTGAAATATTGTCACGATATTTTTTAAGATAATAACATAGCTGCTAACAGCTACGCTTTTTTTCTACCACTAAAGTTTTACAGTAAATTTTTACTTATTAAATCGTCGAAATCATGAGATTAAATAATGCAAAAATTTCTATTAATTTTTAGTGGTAACAAAAAAGCGTAAAAGTTGGTGTTAAAGTAAGTTTCATGTTTGTAGTGAAAAGTTGGTGTTTCGTAATTATAAGTTTTATATTTCATGTTTGTCCATTCTCTTTGTAGTTTGGCAACAAGTAAGTTTTAATTCTTTATGTAACTAAGAAACTCAGCAAAAAAAAAAAAGAGTTCTGTTTATCTCGGCTTGAAAGAGGGCGTCTTTATGTTTGTGAAAATAAAATGAGTTCGTGTTCTGTAGTATCGAAGATATTCATTATGTAGTTTAAGATTCTATTTTTAATTGTGTTATACCGCATTGTAAAATTTTAAGTTTGTGAGAATGTACTACAATATCTTCGAGAAAGACCCTTTAAAATAATGTATTAAAGAACAGTTGGCAGCTCTGGATAATATGCTATAATATCAAAATATCAATTTAAATTATTGTTTATGTAGACTATTGCATTGTTTTATGTACAAATTATACAGTATGATTAACATGTACATCATTTCGGCTTGCATAATATATTAAACAAAAAATGACATTACAAACTAAATTTAAAACAACGGATTAATTTTACTAATATCTAGTTCAGGTATCATTTTTTAACATTGTAAGAAACGTTCAAATAACATAAACTAAAATAAATGAATAGAATATCTTAATAGTTAAATTATATTAAATATTAAATGTATCTAAATTCATTTTTTAAAAATATCATTTTATTCAATACTGTCCAGGACATTGTTTGCGTAACGAAAAAAGTAATTTTTCAAAAGTTTACCTTATGTGACACAAGACAGTGAATTTCAAATGTAAATAGAATCATATTGGAAAATTCTGTTTGTTTTCGTCGAAACACATTCATAATTACTGTAGCACGTAATTTGGAAATCCTTAAAGAGTAATTTATTTTATACGCTTTAAGCGAAAACATTTTTGAATTAATCTTTGAATTCCCCATCTTGAGGTTCATTAAAAATTATAAACAAACTCGTTCAGAAGCTGAAGTGATGAATGCAAAATGTTAAAAAGTTATAAAAGAAAAATCAACACATATTTTTGTTCAAGACTGTACTGTAAAGTTTCGGAAGTTAAATTATATTTTTATTTATATTAAAGAAAATAATGCATTTAAGAATTCCTTTTTAATTTCTTCTATCTATGATACAGGGTGATTTTTTTTAAAGTTGTGAAAGTAAAACCCTATAACGAAAGACCCACTGATCCAAATGACTGGAATTTCACCAGTATGCTCCCAAAGCAATGGGGATTTTTTAGGCATGGTTAAAAAAAACTTAAAATCTCACCGACAGATGGCGCTGTATATGCAGTATAGTCGGGAGAGGAGCTTGTGCAAGACACACGCACAGTGGCTACCCTTCACTCTGTTGTGGAACATGCAGTTTCACGTTTCCAACTCGTAGCTGAAAACATTGGACAGCACACTGAAAATCGTATGCGTTAGTTGCGCAGTTCTGTACGAATATTTTACTCCATATTTTTATTTCGTTCTGTGTATGCAGGTGTTTGCAGTTCCTTTTCCCAATTACTGCATTCTGTATATCAAAAATATAACGATTTTGAAAAGCGTTCTTTATTTTTAAAAACCCCTAAAAACGACATACTTTCAAGATTTAAAGATGCAATTATAAAAAAAAAAACAGTTTCATTTGCAGTCAGTGACTTTGGGAAACGTTTGCGAGTAGTTTTTATTGTTTATTAATCATTTTTCTCAAACAGGAATAATGTATTTTCGATGTAATTCTCAAGTAAATATTTTCATGTTCAACAAGATGTTTAACAACCAAACGTGATAAAAAACAGCATTAACATTATGACAGTTCGACTACTCTCGTCACGTGAATAGGCGATGTTTTGAATGCGATCGTAATTTTTGTCCACTAACCGTCCATGTGCGTAAAAGTTTATCAAGGCTCTCTTTTCTCTAACCTTCAATGGATGTGTGAATCTCGGAATTAGTGAGTTGCTGTTTTCTGTCGATATTTATGCAAATTATTGTAGCTGGTCAATCAATACTGTGGATATATAAGCTGCGAATTTTCGTTTAGTGTTGTACTTAGAAGCAGTACTTAGAAGCGGTACTTAGAAGCTAGTATCAGGTGTCAGAATCAGAAGCTAGTGTCAATACTCCCTCACTACGATTAACGTCGGATTAATTTGTTCATTCTGCAGTCTACATTTGGGTAAAGATATACAATTATTATACAGACATACATACATTCAATACAATAATCCAACATTTATGTGTGATTTAATTAATATACATTTGGGTATATTTGTAAGAGCATTGGAACCAGGGAGAAAGCCTGCATCAGAGTCCACCTTGGATTAAAACGAGGATTGACGAATCTTGAAATTGCACCCTGAATCTCCGCTGTCAACGGCCTGTGAGTTGTGTTTTTAGGTGCGTTCGTAATTACATAAATACGTAGCACCTATTGTCGTCGTCTGGTCCGTCCGTCTGTCTGTCTGTCCGTCCGTCCGCATATAACAACGCAAAAACTACCCAACGGAATGGTTTGCAATTTAAGATATATTATCTTTGCAAAATTTTGTCGAGACATTTCAAATTTTATCAAAATCGAATCAAAACTTTAGTAAATATTAATAAAAATATTTTTCAAGAAATTTGAATTAAAAAAAGAAAATCGGTACTTTTTTGTTATAAGAGGTTCCGAGGTTTCATCATCAAGCGACCGAGAAACTTATTATATTACAGAAATTAATCTGCAGACGATATAATTCATTTCACACAATTAAAAATCATCAAGATCTGAATATTTATGTAACTAGCTATAGTACGAACGCACCTCGTTTGTTACGTTTGACGTACAATTTCCAACTTGTTTTAATTTTGTGCCGCTTCAAGTCGAAGTCGAGACTGTTAATTTTGAGTTAGGTGAAACGAGTAGTTCTCGCTCAAACTCCCTGCCCAATTAGATTCAATAAACTTGTTTTAATTTAAACCTTAACCTCTGTTCTTTCTCTGAACGGCTTGGTACTTGACATTATGGCCGTTACAACATAACATGAAAATCAATATTATTTTGTTACACTACATATATAATTTCACTTTCACAGCTGAAAATGTTTAATTGAGAATGGATAGCATCTTAAAAAACAATATTGCGGTTTCAAGAAAACTGATTAATACACTATCAAAACTACTCGGAATCGTCTCCGAATATCTATGGCAGCAAAAGAAACTTTGATTTTTTAAATACTGCTTTAATTCTCGAAATCACATTAATTTCTGAAGTTTCTAATAATAATAATAATAATAATAATAATAATAATAATAATAATAATAATAATAATAATAATAATAATAATGAAAACGCTTTTTGAATTATGGGTAACTTGGAAAAGGTTTTTATATAAATTCGTAGATTAAGAATAAATAAATATTAACTTAATTAAATTAATTAATTAGATTGCTTAACAATTTGACATTTATTACAGTATAGAAGCATGCGTATATCGGTACAATATTGTTTAATACCTTGAAGGGCGGTGGTATAGATTATATACCATCTAATTTTAATCCCATTGAAACCAGAAACTTTTAATAAAATTTTACTTTTTTAACTTTGACGTAAAAAAGTTGAAAAATTGCTTATTCTTATTTTGAACTAAATTCTTTCTTAAATTCCGCTGGGAATTCAACGTTACAGGAGCAGAAGTGCTTGCCCCTGAAAGGGTTAATTTTTTGTTTCTAGTATTTTCTTCATTGTTCAGTTCACATTTTGGATAATTGAATTGATATGAAGCATTTTATTTTGAAACTAGTGTAAATCACTGTCCTAGGACGGTAGGTAGAAGTTCTTGTTTTCACTTAAAATTTAAAATAATTAATAATAATTAATACAAATATTCCTATACTGGTCATCGACAATAAAGAATTGAAATGGCGTATAACCTGCAGCTCAAAACATGATTAATGCAAAAGCCTGTGGGGTTTTAACAAACATTTGTATGTAAATCAATTTTTATGTATAAATGAATAAATTATTTTACAAAAATAATATACAGTAAATTCTTTGTTTGGTTTCTTCGCTCCATCTCCATAATCAAGATGGCTGTCCCTTTTCCATAATTAGGGATCCTGTCGTTGTTCTAATGTAGCATATCCAATGAATTCTTTAAAATAATAAAATACCACCTCCAAAAACAATTCTTATTTCAGTTTTTTTTTTAAACCATAACAACACTTTCAATAATTTTAATTTTCCTGAAATCCTTTACTTTTCTGAATTCTTTATTAAAATATTAATTCATCTAACCTATAACTTATTTTTTATAGCTATCGGTAACATGTAATCCAAAATGAAGTAATCAATAAAGACTCCCATTCAAATACATAATCTTTATAATTAAGAAATGACAAATCTGAAAATTACGTTTTGGTGGCACAATCATATCAGTTTCTATCTTAAGTCTTTTCGATATAAAAATAAATTATAAAAATCAATTTCAAGCTACGCACAATGTCATTATCACCGGCTTAAACTTTTCACTCGTACTTTGTGTATCTACATTTATGCTTAACCAACATCTTTCCAAATAAAAATATTTTTCCTATTTAAGGTTAATGAAAACAATGGCATCAATAAACATAAAGATAATATAAACCCAATGGATAATGTTCTCCTAACGTCACAATAAATATGAATTTTCATTTACTTATAAAAATGAAGTCCGCGTGAATAAATTTATCTTGAAAATAAAATACGTCCAAAGAGCCGTGTGTCTACATATATATCATTATTTCTCTTTTCTCTGCAACAATGGGAGCGTTTTTTTTTTTTTTTTTTTTCACGCGAGAGGATATTTTTGGCACGCCGTTGATTAAATCAAATTCAGTTAAACTCTTCAAAATTCTACACCTCATTATTCTTCTTCCTTTAATACGAGCTTGACTGGCAATAGCTTTTGATTGTTATAATAAGTACTTGTGTACTTGTCATATCAATGAATTTGCATATTATGAATCAATGAATCATTGATTCAATATCAATGAATATCATCAATATATCAATGAATTTGAATACCCATTTTGGAATCATTTAACCCTTAAATGTATAGTGATGAAAATTAGCATCACTTTTTATTTAAGTTTTAATAAATAAATCAAGTTTTTGCCACCACTATTTTTATATAGAAATATTAATCCTGTAAAAATCACATAAAATATACTACTAATAAACAAATTTAAAATCTATCTTAAAATTTCTGGTGTTTAATCCTTAATATAAGTATAAAATAATTCAATTCTAAAAGAAAAAAATCATGCATTTATGGTTAAATTCATTATCTACCCAGATGTGTCTCCAAATGATAAACTGATTGTATTCGATTGGTTAGAAATTTCAGAAATTAAAATGTAGCTTATCGACTTATGTAGCTTATCGATCAGCTCAATATGGACTTAGCAATTTGTCAAATTGAGAGAGGATCTGGAGATGATCGAAAGAGAAAGACTACCAGGCATCCAGAGTTGCCAAGTCTCCGGATTTTTGATACCAGTATTTTAGTACAGAAAATGTTGTTTTATGTAATCGGAACATTCTGCGATTTAAAAGAACAACATTTTCTTCAAGATAATACTGGTATGCAAAAAGCCGAAGACTTGGCAAGTCTGGGCATCAAACAAAAATGTTGATAGTAAAATTATGTACACTTTGAATTCAATTCCAGAAGAAGTTGGCATTTGCCTCATGTTGACAGTTTCTCCCTCTACTTAGGCTTGTAAATCATTATTACCAGAGATGAACAATATTAAAAATTCTAATCGAATCAACTTATCAAATGACTCCAGTTCATCATGTATTTTATTAAAAAAATCCAATTATGAGCCCATCATATGGCATCCGAGATGCAACATCAGAAATCACATTAATTTGTTTAATTGCTTTACTTTCTTCTCTTTTTAATTACTTAAAAAATGTAACTACAGTTAGACATTGTTAAACCACCACTCTGCATATTACGCCAGTTTATTAAGATCCCAAGCAAAGAGGGAAATAGCGGTAAAAAATCCTAATAAATCTTGACTCGAAAATATGAGATCTGTTAAACTTACACTTACTTTATCTTTGACTTAAGATTTATCTTTTTTGTACAATCGATAGTCGAAAATTGATAGAAGAAACAAACATTTATGACAAGAAGTTAAATGAGAGTAATTACGAACTCGGTGAAGAGAAACTAACATCGAAATTCCAAGAAACTGTTGCTGCATTACGTATACTTTACAAAGTTTTAAATTTTCTTCTGAAAAAAAGAAGATTTTGCAATGCTTGTGAAATTAGAAAATAAAAGTGAAGCAACAAAAACCAAAGAGAAAACAGATTTCTTTCGCAAACTTTTAAGTAATGTTTTTTTTATATTTGCTAATTTCTTCTTATGCATTGTAATATATTTTTAAAATAATAACTTTCCATTAAATAGCAGGTGTAGAACAAATATTTTGCAGATATGATTCGTAAAAGATTTTTTTTTCGATATTTCTTTTCTCATTGTCTATTTTAAAATAAAATTACCCCAATTATAAAATTATCACGTTGCTTAAAATGTCAAAATCAACAGGTCCCAAGGGGCAACACCATCTATTACCATAATTATTACAGTGATTTGGCATGTTGTTTCGATTTGAGTTTTTAATATTTTTTACGATTGATATAATTATTACTATAATAAATTAATCTTTTCAAATGACAAATTATTTGGTTTGAGTTTTCAATATTATACATAATTTAATTTAATATGCATGTTGATATTAATATTATATTAATTTTATTACCTGCAAGTATGTTATCCATATATATCTTAATCTAATAATAAAAGTAATTTTATTCATTATTTTTATAGGTTTTTTTTTGTGCAGATGGGTGGGGTTTGGGGGTTGGCACGCCATGTTCTCTTGAAAATATTTTGGAAGAAAATTGGCACGCGGCTGTGAAAAGGTTCACCGACCCTGCACTATACAGCAATCTAACCAACAATGTATTAATATTGTTGGATGTGTATTTTATTATTTCTCTTAATTTAATTATAATTGTTACTAATTACCTTTCTTTAAATTTACTTACAATTAGCAGTAGCCTTCACATGTATGAATATGTAAGTACACTTAATATCCTCTAACAGTAGATTGAGATTACAATTTCTTGTGTTCTTTTGTGATAAGCAACCAAGAATCCACAAGTGACATTAAGCTGACAGGTGCAGTCAAGAGTTTAAATTTTGAATAAACCACCTAATACAGAGTTGGAGAATACAATTAGTGGTGGTTAAAGACAGCACCTGACGACAAGATGAGTAAATCACAAAAGCACACTCTGTTTCATAATAAGCATGAAACATCCAAAATTTAGAATTAAATGCTACTGCAGTCTTAAACATGAATACTAAAAGGAATTTTGCGTTGTGAACATTCTAGTATAATATTAAGTTAAATTATCTCATTATCTGACTGATTTCATAAATTTGCTGGAATCGTCATGCATAGTGATATTTTAGTACATTCATAATCTCCTTATTTTTTGTGTCAATAAATGTAAATAGCAGAAGCCATGAAAGTATGTAGTAAACTGACTAAGTTCCTTACACTGAGTGTATCTTATAATTTAAAAATAATAAGCTTCAAACTTGATCTCAACTCTCAAAATAGGGGAACTACCCCTCCTTAAAATTTTTGTGAACCATCAGAGCTCTTCAATTACATAAATTAGTTTAGAGACAAAAATCAAGCATTTAATTGAACAAAGTGAACAAAATTTATTCAAGAAAAGAGAAAGTATATTTTTAGCCTCATCAATTCTTATAAGATCATCTACACAACTTATAGGGTAAACCACAATGATTATTACTTGAAAACAAAATCGTTGATCATAGCATTAGATCATATACACAAGAAGCCATAAAACTTATACCTGAGCACCATCACCAATGTGCTCATATTTTCTAGACAAATATATTTTGAATGGAGATAAGAGCCATAATATTCAAATAAAACCTACGTAAACACACGATATTTACATAATTAATATTATCTCATTAATGAACAAGATGTTTTCTTAACATCATTTAATACAACAATTAAATTTTTTCAACACTCACCAGACAGCCTCTAGAAGTTTCTCATAACCGTTTAATTCTCACCAAATAGTCCATCCACATACTGGAACAGAGGGATCTTTACGGACTCTAGTTCCGGCACCGTTTTGCTAATCTTTCACCGCTGGCTAAGCGCAGCTTCCACTGTTCTGCCCGCGGACCACGTAAGCACTTCGCCGCATCGTGTTGATAAAGCTTCCGTCACTGGGTCGCAGCAATATAATCTCCTCCAACTACAAGCGAAGAGGTCCCTTCTTGTTTTTGCCGTCAGAGTCGGAGCATCCCTATGCATGCGTCGCTACCGATCTACCACGCGAATTCTATCTTCGCGAGCCTTGAGTCGCCAGTCGACCAGCCTTACGACCATCGGTAAATTTTTCCCTCCAAGACCGGAGCTCTCACGTCGCTGATGCCGCTAACCCACCTTCTATATTGCCGTGCTAACTCAGCTTTTTAAAATCAGCCGCTCCTTCTGTGCTGCCTACTTTATTATCCCGTCCTCTGTCAAAAAATCACCATTCCATCTTCATCTGCCCTGTCAGAACTGACATCCACACCAGCCAAGTTAAATCTCTTCCATATGCCTAACCAATGAGCATTCCGTGTTTTCCACCCTTTTTCGCATACACTTAACTGAGAGTGCCGTATTGGTCAAAGGTGCACACAGGGCCAAAGTTGAGTTGCTAGGGTCCACCCCTTTACGTTTCCCACGCAGAAACCATGTGATCAAAGTGCATGTGTGAGTTCTGTTTTCTGCGAAAAGCAGTTACATTTTTATGTAGCTCTCTCTACAAAGCCTAACAGATACTGCTATTACTCTCACTAGTCATGAACATGCAATTTTGCTGCAAAGTACCAAGTGATGACCTATTTTATGGGGCTATGACAATCTATTTTATGGGGCTGTAACAACCTGCGCCATTGTCCCCTTAAAACTCAAAGTTTCTGCTTTGGTGGTCCCATAATTTTTTTGCTTCCCATGTCTCGTGGGAACATCTTGTTTACAAGTAAAATTTACGGGGAGGGGAATGAGATCCTTGGACAACCACCCATACCGTCTAAAACTAATATTATTTTGAGAGAAGGAAAAATATTTGCTATCTATACAAACTGTGGGCTAACTTTTATACAATGTTTTATTTATTTTCTTATTTAAATTTTATTTATTTATTTATTACATTTTATTTATTTATTTATATTATTTTTACAAAACGAGGGGGGGAGGTCTAGAAGAAAACTGAAAACTTACATTTAAAACTATAAAACAGTTAATACTCATCTGTCATAACAATATCGTACGTCTTACTCTTTCTCTAACTCTGTAAGACAATATATGCACACTATCGCATGTAATGATATATCTTTTAACTTTTCCTATGGTATGTTCTCTCTAGAAAATTTACAAGGACACTCATAAGAATTCCGTTACATTATGGTCCGAGGTAAAACTTGTTTACAATATATTTTAACACTGTTACACTATTTTAAACATATTGAAATTCCTATATATCCCTGCACTTCAAGATGCTTACTGCAGAATACGGTATATATAATGTTTATCGTTCATTCTCAGAATAATCCGATTACAGTACTGTCTGTGTGCGATAATTGTTGCAAATTGTGTTGCAATTGAGGCGTTGAGAAAAACAATTGAACAATCTCGCCAGCTATGATTTCGAGTAAATTGCTTTCCATGTACAAAATTTGGTCCAACTCTTTTAGTCTAGTTTTATCAGTGCAAGAGGAGACCAAACTTCTTCAGAAAGCATAAGGTGATTACATTCGCAGTGCCAGAGTGGACTAAACCACTTGATCTACTCTTGCACTGGCAACTTGATATCCAAGTTATGTTGAACCATATGTTAAACTGGTTCTATCACTATAATAGTTTTGAAATTAATAAAATTCATTATACGGCCAATAGATGGCATGGCATACACTTACTTTGCTTACTATGCTTTGACACTTAAAACTCATTTTTCACAAAAACGTTGAACTTATTGACAAAATTGGTGAAAGTGAATTTTCATCTGTAATATCTATTTAATAAGTAAACTCAATTTTAGAATAAGATGCGACATATACACAAATCCATTGATCATATACAGGGCTGCACAAAAGAATTCGGATCCTTTTTCGAATGCAGAATTGCTTAAATTGGGTTTTCCAAAGTGTTTTGCTTTTGCTAAATTGTTTACTTTCACCTTATTAAAAATTGAAGCTCTGTTAGGGTAGTCTTATTTTGTAGGAAAATATTTCATAATCTATGCTTTACACATGATTTTTCTTTCTTGTTGTAAACCGATTCAGTTTGTTTAGATATTAGGAGAGACTAAAATATTTGTAATAAGCCTTTGTTGGATGAATTACTTACCATTGAAAGGTTTTTTTGGATGATTAAATTAATTTTCTAAACAGGATACAGATACATTATTCTATGTTTTTTTTTTTAATTAATCTTCTGTTCTAACCCTCTCCAAAAAAGGTATTATGGGAAAAGATTATTTTTCAATATAAATAAAAAATTATATACTTAATACAATTTTAAAATTTTAGTAGCAAACTTTGGAAACATTTTCCTTAAAATGGTTGTGATTCTTTAAATATTTAAATGTATTATAAGAATGCTTACATTGATGGAGCTGTCAAATAAATACTTACGGCAACCATTACAGTAAATGGAACGGAAAAATGTCTTGAAACCAGTAAAAGTGACTCTAATGGAAGGAAGAACTTTCTTAAGCACATTTTAGTATTTGTTTATTTATTTTGATGCTTTTATCCAGCTTTCAATATAGTATATTTAAACGGTTAGAAACAAATAAATGTTATTTATTATATAATTACATACATATTTTTATGTATTTACAGTTTTACCTACAAAAACGTAATTAAATCGTCAAATAATCAGAAAATATTATTTAAACATCTATATAAAATATTTGTATATCAAAAATAGTTTTATAAAACACATTTATTTAATCAGGCATAAAATAGATATCTGAAAGGTACCTGTACCAAATAAGCCAACGTTAAGGATTCAGAGCACAATAAATAGCGTTATATCAAAACTAAAACCTTAACTGTTATTGGATGTAATATTTATATTACATCCAATTTATTGTATTTTTTACAATATTAAATCATGAATACTCTTGTTGCTGTTGTTTTTTTGGCCAGGAAAGTTCAAATCAAAACACACTTTAGGGTAGCCCCATAATATGTATATCATTAATAAGACCATATGTTTCTATGTACATGGTTTAACATCAATTAACAAATATTTTACAGGTATTACACAAAATAAAGAAAGGGTTATTGAATTGCCCATCTTAGCTGTTGAAAATTAAAAATATGCAGTTGTAAAAAAGTCAAAATAAAGTTATTAATTTATGAAGAAATCCAAATGAAGTTATTCACATTTAGAGCAGAAAATTGTACTTGTGTCTATTCGTATCAATCCTATACATTCTTCATGGACATACTTCTTGGACATTGAACAAAGACCTTTTCACACAATCCCTTTGGAAAATAAAGCACCTTATTAGGGGACTTCTGTTTTTTTCACATTCAATCACAAACAATATTAAATATACAGAATATTTGAACACATAATATAAAAGCTTGTTAAATTACCTCGTAGATCATCTAAATATTGTAAAATACAATTCAAAATTTATGCTAATTACATATGAATGTTTACTTACTGTTTTTAACAACGAAATCGTAAGATTCAGTGGTCTCAAAATGACGATGGAGCCGGAATTGGTTTTGGTTTAAATTTTCGCACTTGTCAAGAACATTTAAACTTCAACGTATCTACTGCCACAAGTCTCTCTGAGACAGTTCTCCACAAGATATAAGCCGATTGTATTATTAAATGTATGGATTTATTTTGTACAAGTATCGTATACCTATTATCTTTGTAGCTACCTTACTATAAATGTATTTGCGCGTATATGGATATGTGTATGTGTGTATGTATCTATATATATATATGTGCGTGTTATATGTATATGTGTGTGTGCGTGTTCATTTTAACTGACTTAAGATAAGAGTCTTCGAAACAAACAAACAAAAATAAAAACATAAGTATCGAATATCGTATGAAATATCTTCCATTTCTATAAAGTATCAATTTTTGAATAAAATAGCGCTGTTGAAAGTTTTACAATTGTACATAATTTTTTAATAAATGATTTTATTTTTTGAAATATAGAGAGACTTAAGAAGAACATTAACGGAAACAGAAAAACATTGTTGGAGGTGCCTGGAATACATATCGCATCAAAGGCGGTTCACGACATCACAAAGTTCAAGAACCACTGCTCTAAGTTATAGAGTAAGTGATCCATCACTACGGAGAATCAACCTAGGTAGACCGCAATGGTAATTTTTTTAACATTAGATTTCGTATAGACAGTATCAGATGACAAGGTAGCCACAGTCGTTATAGAAGAAATTTGCTAATGCTGCGACAAATGAGCAAAAGAAAAATTAATCGAGTATTTTGTTTGTGCCAATAAAATTTCGACAAAACGAGACAGAATGCATCATATGCGGAGGAACATTTGAAGAAGACTGGATTCAGTGCCAGGAATGCAAAGGCTAGGCCCATGAAGATTCTTTTTATATAGATGCATCGGATTTTTATTATAATTGTGATGTTTGTAAGGCCAAAAAACGGTTGGGACACCACTGATTAATATGTCTGAGGCAACCCGGCGTTTCTTGTGACGCCAAAACAACAAGCAAAACTTTTTTCAGTATATTTCGTAAATAATTCGATATTATTAGCAATGTTTAATTAAAATCATTAAAGAAGTTCGTAATTTTATTTTAAGTATAAAATAAAGACACAAATTTCATTCATTTGTTTTTTATTTGCAATTTATCCAAGTGTCCGGGGCTACCCGATCATCCCCTATATATAAAAGTGCAGAAAATGTGGTGCCAAAACAATAATAATTGGAGACAACTGGTTGTCGCGAATATGGCGGCATTCGTTCGTTAAAGGTTAAAATCAATTTTTTTTATTCAGCCCATTTATAAATCGTTGATTTTAATCACAAAGTTTTTTATTTGAAATGTATGACAAAATATTAAAACCAAAGATTAAAATAAATTGTAAATGTTTCTAACGATATTTCAATATTTATATAAAATATTTTAAAAAAAGTATATTAAAGCGTAATGAAGTATTTAAAATTTAGAAAAGTTCTATCAGTCATAATGAAATATGGTATGGCAAACTGATAACACTGGTCAACAAATTTGAACTTTTTTTCTGCTCCAGAACCAAAATTAGTTGTTTCTTATTCAGTTTTTTGCGCAGATTCTGAATATAGTTTTTGATTTCCTTTAGCTTGTCCAGTTTTTTAGTTATTTGCATATTTTTATTTATTCAATTTTGCTACTTTTGTAAATATATATGCAAATTTAAGGCATAAAGCATTATAAGACTGGATTTTTTGTTTTATGTTATGATTACTGGCCAGTTACCTTTACAAAAATGTTGTGTCTAAGGTTATACAGACATGTGACCGTAAAATATTGTGCCTAATTTACATATTTTTAATTTTTTTCTAATAACATTTCTTGACGTCCAAATATTTCTGCCACATGAGTACGTTATTATGTTTCTAAAGCAATTTTTTACGCTGATTTCAAATCTGGTATCTGTTTTCTTCTATCATGTCCAGTTTTTTAAAAGAGTGAAAATTTATTTTTTGGTAAAACAAAAGGCCAGAAAATGCTTTTTATGCTACTTTGTGATGTACTTCAGCTAATTAGAACAGATTCTACTAATTTTTTCAAATGTTTTTTGATTGTACCCATTGGTGATTATGTCCCTGATAGGAATCTGACACTGTTCACCCTTTTGACAATGACGTATACACCTCTAAAAAGCATTTTATATCAAACGTGTGCCAATACAATACAAAAGTAGAAATTCATTTTACTCAAAATCTAAACGTGATATAAGGAAACGGATTACAGATTCGAAATCAACATAAAAATCTAGTCTAGAAAAAATTACGTCAATTCTGTGGTAACTACTTTAAAGTTGAAAGAAATGTAAACATTATTCTATCGAAAAATACACAAATTATTCTTAGTAAATGACACGTAAATGTTAAGAATATGTAGACTGAGACATTTATCTGAAGCAAATAGTTCAGTAATCATTATATAATTCAGTCTAACATTGATTGTACATAAAATTTCCATAAAATGGCACAAAAAAGCTTAAATTTGCATAAACGTAAATATATAAATTTCTAAAAAACTGGACGAGCTAGAAAAAAACGGAAAGTATATTCGGAATCAGCACAAGAAACTGATCTAGGATCAACCAATTTCAGTTCTGGTACAGAACCATTGTTGTTCAGTGTAATTAGACCTATTATAATTCATATATACTTTAATTTCATTTGAGTACTCTAATTATTTACTGTATTATATAAAATAAGCGTAACGATTTTTTCTACTTAAAGAAACTTGTAATGCTTCAGTAAATACACTCGGACCCGTTTAAGATGCTCACGATTAATTACTAATCAGAAATAGTGGTAGCTATTCGAATAACAATTAAAAAAATCTGGCTAAATTAGCAACAATGGAACTCGTCATTGATTCCGCGTTGTTTTTATTGACGTAAAAAAATGATAGACGAATTTTTGTCATTTATACTTCTTTATTTGTACAGGGTATGTTATTATTTTTTTTATTTTACCTCTCGTACACTGTAGTAAATAACGTGCATGAGCGAAGTGGAAAAGTATTTTCGTTTTCAATTCTATTTCTTCGATATTTTCTTCTGATTACTGCCTTCTTCTGTTTTATTTTTATCGTGTGATTTGCAGGCAACACGAGTTTTATGGACACTAATCGTCTTTGATTTTGTGTGTCAAGTTTTAGCAAATTTTCTCTTAATTTTCAGAATAAATATAAAAACAAAAGGAAGGCTTTACTAATTAGCATAAGCAATAAATTTGATTTTATTAACTGGGTTGTTTAGCAAAGATTTAATATTTTTAATTGTGTAAAAAAGAAATATATACTTGCAGGACAATCATTTTGTTGTTTTATTTTTGGTTGTAATATACGCATTAAAGTCATATTTGAATCCATTTTTTTTTTCATTTATTTTTTTTAGTCGGTCTAGAAATACGCAATGAATTAAACTTGAATTCAGTTAAATTTTTATCTAAATATGTGTAAAAGGCACTATTTTCGACCATAATAATATAAGAGAAAGTTCTAAATTTCATTTAGACGATTATATGTGTAAATAAACTCAGTTCTTGCAACATTTTGCAAATCACGTTTAATACACGATCCCGCTTAATACACGACCTTTGTACAGTCCCTTTAAACGCACCATCACCGGGTTCGACTGTAAATACAGGGAGTCTGTTACAACTGCTCAATGGCTAATTTCAAAACAATTAATTTTAAATTTGTACTTTCGGTTTCAAATACTTCTTCAACGTTGTTGTTAATCATCGTAAAAACATTCACATTAAATATTTATTTTTATAAAACTTACAAAAATGCTAAACTAAAACTAAATGTCCTGTCACAGAAAATAAAATTCCTCATTGTTTTATGTTCGAAAACTTACCATGTTAAGATAATTTGAATTTTAAGAAATTTTAAACAACTTCCCTCAAAAAGACTTATTTTTCAATTTTTAGTGATAGAGAACAGTAAAAATTCTTAATATTCAATAATAACAATTGAACCATTTTTGCAATTGGATGTATGCCTATTAAAAAAAAAAAAAAAACAGTTTGAAAATTCGTTAGCTAGTTGGGATTAATGAAGAATAAAAAAGTGAATGCATATCTTCAGTTTTTATCCATTTTCTTTTAAGTTTGTATGTACTGAGAACCATGTACTGATTAGTTCCAATGACCGATTAGTTCCACATAGAGAAGAGAACCATCTATGATCTATATGTTTTTCAGCAAATTGACTCTTAAAAATATACGCAAATATATGCAAAAAATTAAACATATAAGCAGTGCTCCAGTGAATCATAATTTCGATTAATAAATTTTAGAATTTCATCCCCCCCCCCTGTAACATATATGTTGTACTATGCAAACTCACAATAACACAGAATCAGATACATATTTTCAGTTTATTTAACTTTAATATTGAAGGATTGCAATAAGTGAAATAACTTAACATTTCGGTCATCTAAAAATCATTTTAACAAAATAAATCATTTTAGCAAAATTTATTCGAAAATGAAAAAGCCGATCATCAGAACTTTTTCAATGTGCAAATGACAAAATCAAAGCTCAAACAGGAATACGGTTATAACTCGCTATTAGTCGCGATAATAAAAATCGCCATCGCAATGATTAGGCCTTAAGACATCCCCTGCTACTGCTTTTACAGGCGAAGTTGGATATCTGAAGAAAGCGAAGCTGATGCTCCATGTAATAAAAGGTAAAAATTAAATAATAAAACATGTTTTTCATGCGTGATTTTTCTTGCTTAAATCTTCCCGAAAAATGGTTAATATCCCTGTATTTTTTACGATAGTGGATTATATGAGACACACAAAAAATATAACACATTTAAGGTAATAATGCATAGTGTTCAGGAAACTATGCTACAAATTTAAAATCAAAAATTTAAAATTATGTGAACTTTTTTTTTTTTTAAACATGAACAGGTTTTGAAAATCAATGTACAAATGCATAAGATTAAACAAAGCATTTCTATTATTTTATGGATGGGAACTGTTATTTTTAAGTTTATCTAAATGCCAAATTATATTAGAAAACGTGAGTTGAAATTATGCATTGTTGTAGAGATAAAGACAAATATCTTAATCTACCCTATATATATAAAATCCTAATGAAACGAATTTGTGAAACAATTTTATGAAACGAATTTATGAAACGATTTTATGAAACGACTGATTAAACGACTGATTATGTTTCAGGGTTATTTTTAATAAAATATTAAACGCTTGATGGTGAAATTAATACCAATTGTCCATAAAAATCCGCGGATGTCAAAACTGGTAATAGAATTTTGAAATTGGATTTAGTTTTCGAGATATTAATTTTTTTCTAATTTTAATGACATTTCTGTAATGATGGCAACTAATTACTCAGTTTTTTTGCGACAAAAAAAGGGAAAAAATTGAAAAGGATCCCGATAGGGATTATTGATTTCTTTTTATTCGTCATTTTCAAATTGAAATTGAATTTATCTTTTATTTCAATCGATAATGAAGACAAGATTGTAATTAAATTATGTTTTTCAGGAAAATTTGAAAAAAAAAATCCCATTTCTATGGTTAGGATTCAATTGTCTGTCAGCATTTAATTTAATTTATAAACTGAAAATATTTTGAATAAATTCGTCCAAATGACGTCATTTATGCAAACGCAAAAGAAAGGAGGAAAAGGAATTAATAATAATTATTATTTATTGATATCATATTTTTTTTTTGTAAAATTTAATTAAACGAATTTATAAAATCACTAATTCGGATATTTGAAACGAATATATAAAATAATAATTGCCCAACTGAACGGAAGGAGAATAAAATATCCTGCTTGGTTTTCTATCCTGCTTGGTTTTTTCCGCCAAGCTTTTTAAAAAAGCGTCAAGTCTCCTATAATAGAAAAGCACCAAAAGTTCATTGGATTTGTTTTCATAACTTTTGGCAACAAATCTATGTATATTAACGAATCTATCCCTTTTTGAAGCTCGAATTACGCCAAACCTAAACGCAAAGGATCCTATACTGGAAAAGTTACCCGATTTTCTTATGGACACTATTCAAGTGACATAACATGGTGCAAAATTATCGCGGATAGCAAATTTGTTTAAATATCTCATCAATTGATGCCGAGCACAAAATATTTAATTGATTTTGTATGATAAATAATTATTACAAAATTCGTATATACATATTAATTAAAATAAATTAATTTACATATTTAAAATAACATGGAAATATGCATGATGGTGCACTAAAATAGAGAGAAAATTAAAACATGTTACTTAAAATGTCTATAACATAGTACTTTTCAATACCGTGGTTCTTAATGTTATTCACAAGCAGATGAAATTTTTCTCATCCTTAAACGCAAAGGAAGAATAGAATATAGATCGTTGTTATAAAAGTCCGAGAGGTAGCCACAATTTAAACCTAACCATTTTATACAAGCTGATTTTCAAGTTGTAATTAATTTTACTTATGAATCCCGAAAACAGTCGTCAGTTGTCGCAACAGCTGTGTATGAGGCCATGATAATCAAAAAAGGCCCCATTAAAACGTTAAAAGCATGGCAACCCAATTACAGCTTTACCAATATTTTTAAAATAAAGAACTCTGTCATGTTTTTAGAGGCCTCGAAGTCTGAGCGGGGGTTGGCGAGCGTAGCTTGCAGGGGGTAGGCCCCCTAGTAAGAGCATAAAAATACAAAATTCGAGTTTTCTGCGCATTTGAAATTTTTATGGCGTTATTAATACGTTTTTAGCCGTTATTTGCTACGCATTTCTTCTTGTTACGGCATTTAAGGTTTTTAGCCTTTATTTGTAAATTATACTAGTTTTTTTTTTTTTTTTTTTTTTTCTTTTAACAAATTATCGCTGTAGATGTTCGGAATTCGTATTTGTAATTTTGTAGTCTAAAGTAAGAGAATCTCAGTATTAAAAAAAAATTATTTGAAAGGATTATATTAAATAACTGCAGGTATATATATATATATATATATATATACAGAGGTGCCAAGCTCTCACTAATCTCCCGTAATATGTGGGTTAATTTAACCCTGGTTTAAAACGCTTCGCACCAGAATTTTTTTTTTTTAGCAAACGAAATTAAATACACGTAAAAATCTAAAGTTAAATAAATAAAGATTCGTCAAAAAAAATGTCTGATACGAAACGTTGTTAAACCACTACTTCCTTAATACTAAATGCCGATCGTATTCACGTTTCCCCATACAGAAACTGAAAGTCAATTTTTTCACAGAGTACAGTGCCATCTATCGGCGACAGCTGACATGATCTTTCAATACATATCAGTACGCTAGATCTGTAATACCTTAACGCTTAACGTTTATATTACGGAGGTAGTAATCAGTAAATAACGTAAACAAAGGTAGTATAGAGAATATTTATATGAAAAGTTAAAAAATATAGCTTAAAAATAAACTTTGTAATCAATTTCTAAAATTTCACAAATGTATTTATTAGCTTTTCTTTTATAAATAACAATTTAAATTGCTGTAGTAACTGATATTTTTAATTTAAAATATTTGTTTTTAATATAAAAGTTCTTTTTTAATTAATTATAATATAAATTAATAACACTGGCCTTTATTTATAAATAAATTTCCATAAAAAATAACACAAACAGTGTTTATGTAGCAAAAATATTTATTAACACTATGAGCAAGTTTTAAAACGATTAATGCAAAATAGCAAAGTAGAGGATTAAATTCAAATTACTGGTAGAAACTGATAATAAATGCCCCAAATGGTAGCGCCCAGGTGGCGCTACTATTTGGGACATGCTGACATCCATGTTTGAGACAAATACGATAGGCATTTAGTTATTATGGAGGTAGTGGTTAAACAATGTCAAATTGATCCACATATTAAGGAAGCTTAGTTCGAACTTGTCATCTATGTATACATATTACACATAGTACTACACTGTTGATAATTTGCAGCAAACTGTCCAGTCATTCGACAGTATTTAGAAAAAAAAAACGGTTATATAACTGTAATTTAACTCTATTCTGATCATAATATGGGCAATAATATGGTCATAATAGCATTAAATTACGGTTTTGTAACCGTTTTCTATAAAACCGGTCGAACGACTGGACGGTGTGCTGTAAATTTTTAACAGTGCAGTGTTAGCGGTATTCGCTTCTATAATTTAATATATATATATATATATATATATATATATATATGTGTGTGTGTGTGTGTGTGTGTGTGTGTGTGTGTGTGTAGTTTAAAGCATTTATTAAAACTTATGATGTTTTATATCAACCTGTTATTAGAACTAATGTGTTTCGGCCAATTGATTTTTGTTCATTTAATTTTGTTTTTGATACACCTATTTCCGAAAATCTCATAAATTTGAACTGAATTATATATATAAAAGTTATATTGACAGTTAACTTTCTTTTAGTTAATCTTAGAATTTCCTAGTAAAAACAGTATTTCCGAAAATAGTCTTTCTGCATATAAGTAAATAACATAATGAAAAATCACAAGCTGTAATTAATAGCTGTATTTAATAAATGAAGCATCAAAATATATTTCTTGAATAACAAATAAAGATTAATACACTATGAGTTATATTACTTTTATATTCTCAAAGTTTCATATTTTAATATAATTTATAATAAGCTTCCTAATATACGAAGCTTCAAATGGTTCGATTTCATGAACGAGTCTTTCTACATCTAGACAGTAAAAATTCTAACCAATTCTAAGCATTAAAGTTATCAAAATGTTTGAAAAACAAAAGCAAAACACTAGATCTTTTAATTCATTTTTTTTCTTTTATTTAATTTTTATAATTGTATTTATTAATTGTCTTACATAACATGTAATAAAGGGCACTTTTTTTAAATTTATTCAAAACATCGTTAAAGTTTTTATTTTATTGTTCCCACAAATACAATACACTTATACCAGAAAAATTACTCTGCGTTTTATCATATTAAATTATAAATAAATTTTGAAGTATGTCTTCTTTATTAACGTCTATTTTACTCAAGAAACGAAGATGATCTTTACAGCTTTGAAATAATTTAAAGCAAACAATGCCATTACATGTTTTGTATTTTCGCTATTAGTGATTTGCCATTTATAACTGACTGTTATGTTAAGCATGTTACTTATTAGTCTAGCTATCCGATTCGATATCAGGAAATAAAATATTGTATCAAGAAAATGATATATTGAAATGCAAGTTTTTGCATTCATTGGGAAAAAAGAAACATTTCATTGAAATTACCATCTAAATGAGCTGCAAATTTCGAAGCATATATTTAGACGTTTATTAATCAAAAGTAATTTTTGAGAAAATTTTATTTCCCAAAATAACCATTTTTCCAGAATGTCTCAATTATTCGGATATCCATCCGCATATCTGGAGTTCTAAAATTTAAAGTAGCATAATTCTTAACTTACTTGACTGAGTAATTTGCCATATGGTGACCATACATAAAATTTACCGAGAAATTCAAATATAATGTAAAAATTAAGTGTTAATATTGGAAATTTTAAATTTTGGTACAATTTGGTGCAATGCAGATGACATCCTGAGCAAAATTTAAGTATAATATTAATTATTAGACGTTATGACTAATAGTTTGGTACGCAGTCAGTATTTTATATGATGATATGCGGCAGCGATAGTATGGGGTATTTCTTTCCACAACCGCACGCTCGTATGAAATTAAAAGATATTTCACTTTTATGTTTGGTCTATAGACGTTTGTATAATAACTAAACGACATTATAATAACTAAAATTATTTCAAGATGATAAAGAAGTAATAACATTCATAATATGTTAATTGTCAACATGCTATAAGACTATCAGATTTATAAACTGCGTCTTAAAAATTAATAAATGGAAAATTATGCATTCAGCATTAAAAAAAAAAAAAAAAAAAAAAAAAAAAAAAAAAAAATTGGAAAATGTGTCTTGAATATTTCTAATAATATTATCAATCTTCGAAAGCAGTAATTGAGTAATATTTGCACTTATTTTTCTGTTTGGTTTCTTCTGGAGTTAAAAAAGTAAAACAATAAAGGTTTAAGAAATATTATTAATTAAGGTTTATTTTAGTTTTAAAGGTTACTTTCTTTATGTTTGCTGATGACATTTAACTCATAACAGTTCTAGTATGATTTCGCCCCCTTTATAAATAATTCACACTTATACGCATATTTTTAAATTATTCATGTACAGTATTTATGAGAATGAATTGTTATAATTTACTTTTAAATCAATGAATTAAAATACCTTTGATATTACCAGTGTTAATTACATTTTGTATATTACTGATCAGAAAATAAAAATTAAAAGAAGTTGCCTTTAACCCTCTAAAGGATGGTGGTATGTTTATGAAACCACTTAATCTTAATTCCCAAATACCACAATGACATCAGAATTTTGGAAAATTTTACGTTTATTATATATGTGAAATATAGCTTTTCCTTATTTGCAAATAAATTTGTTTGTAAATTACGGTGTCATTCATTGATTTCAAAATTTTAGCAATGGACGTGCTTTGCCCCTGAAAGGGTTAAAGTAAACCTCATTTTTATCGCTTTCTTGGACGTTATCCTGAGTGCATTAATCCAATGTGTATAAGTTCTTTTGAATTCCCAAGGTGTCTGGCACCACTATTGCCAATAAAATCTCTATTTATAATTTCAATAATTGAATTAATAACCACTGCATCGAATTGCAAGATTTCGAATACTTTTCTGAGACTAAGTAAGGCCAAACGATGTATTAAAATGTGTGGTCGCACTTGTATCAACCAGCATTGTTCTTTACACATTTATATTATATTTCTAGCTTATATTAAAATACTACCCATCTCTGGTAACCAGTCTGGTATCCCTTAAACATATTCTAAACATTGCATCATATTAACTTTATTCATAATTTAATTTACTTGCTTCATCCTTCGCCAACTCGGAAGATTCTGAGAGAGAAATTACACTCTGAAAACGACATTTACAAAACTTAGCAAAAAATACTCAAATCTGAACATGTCGCATAGGCAAAATGCCTCCGAATCAAAATTACTCAAGTTTGAAACGTGTATGTACACATTTCTGTAAACAAGCACACAATCAAGAATAAAATGTTATATGCTCATATTTGAGCATGTCGATGTTTCAAAAATGAGTATGAACTGTCTTCTATGTGTTTATTTTTGAGTATGTCCATGTTTCAAAAATGAGTTTGAACTGATTCCAATCATTTTTGAGTATGTCCATGTTTCAATAATGAGTATGAACCGACCTCTATATGCTCAGTTTTGAGTATGTCCATGTTTCAATATTCTGAGTATTTCTGGTGTTTCAGAATGAAAGCATTGAGTCGTCCTATTTGAAAGAAAAAGTTTCATAACAAAATGAAAACACCGATTTACTCAGATTTGAAAATGTAAATTTTCTCAGTGTAGTTTATTTTACAAGGACGCAAAAACGAATTCCCTTACATTGTGATATATGAGGAAAAACCGTTTGCAATGCACTTTAATAATGTTATAATCGATACTTCAAACACAACGAATTTAAAAATTATCACTGAAATTTCATTACATGTTTTCTTTAGATTACGGAGTGCGTAGAATGTATCTACTATCATAGATTTCATTGTATGAACACAGGAAATTTCTTAATAATATTCCGTTAGTTTGGAAAAGTGTTTCATAATCTAAGCCTGATGCATGATTTTTCGTTCTTGTTTTTACTTCATTTTATTCTATATTTTTACTTTACCAGTGCATGAAGTTGAAGGAATGAGTTAATGTCAGTTATACAGTAATAAATATGTTTAATATGAATTACTCAGAAACTGTGATTTTTTTCAGTGTACAAACTCTTTGCGATCGTGGCAGCATTTCGTTATATTTTATTTCAAAAGTTGTTTCATAGATTTTACGACCCATGAAGCATCAAATTCATTACAGTTCTTCTAAAACTTCTACTTTTTAATTTTTTTTTTGTAATACTATATTTAAAATTATTAACATTTTGTTTCACATATGGAGGAAAAAATGAGCAACCCTCTTTTGCATTTTGTAACATTTTTAAATACTCGAGCAGATAAGATAGCAACATCGACATTAAATTAATTTCTGAACACAGTCCGTCGCAAATGTCTTCTGTTTTTCTGTATTAGTTTATCTAACAAGGAGAGTGCCAAGCTTGGTAATCACGGATTTTGATTATTTTTATATATGTTGTAGGGTAGAAGCCCCTTAGTCTCAGGTTCAATGGCTTTTATACAACGCTCCTTAGTTCTCGAGAAATGGGGGGGTCTAATATTATAGCACAACTTAAATACTTACTTTGTAACGAAATAACTGCTTTGGTCATAGCTCAGTTTGTATGGCGTCTGCTCGTTGTCCGGAGGGCCCGGGTTCGATGCCGGAACGCGCTACGTTTGTTTTTCTCATATTTTGTTTATATAAATATACCTGTAATTATAATTTAATAATAGCAATAAAAAATTTTGTTAACATAATTAAATTTTAGTTTAGCATTTTTGATTTTTAAACCATTATTAAACATTTCTCATCATTTAAGGAGCATTATACAAATTGGATCTATTATTGACTAGTAAAAATTCAATTTCGTTCCAAAATCAACATATTTACTATCGAATTATAGAATTCTCCCATCGCAATAGAAAACGAAGATATTTCAGATGCTGAATTATTTGTTAAAAATCTACTGTTTTGCAATAAAAATTTACAGTGCTTCAACGCATTTGTGACATCACTTTTCTGATTTTCATCGAATCCCGACACTTCAGATTGATCTTCTTGTGAACTACAGCTTGCTTCTTCTATTTTTATACGATTATAAACTGTTTTATAGAATGATATGCACTTTTGCGATAAAGATTGAAAACAAAAACACCAGTTAACTACACCACACTAAAAAAAAGAATGACAAAAGTATGTAGTGGCACACTCTAGTTACAATAAAATAAAACATAAATATGTTGTAATTTAATTCTTATGCTAAATTTTAATATAATTATGCTTCTTACCTTAAAAGCAGAGTAGTATTATCATCGCATTGACTTTAAGGCGTTTCGTTATGGCAATTTATAAATGATGTTTCTTTACAATCACGAATTGGCACAATTGTTCAATATCGTTGCATTGATAAAGCATATATGGAATACATTTTAAAAATGATTTTAAAAAAATCAAAAATGCTAAATTAAAATTTAATCATGTTAACAAATTTTTTTTGAGATTATTAAATTATAATTACAGGTATATTTATTTTTAAAAAAATGAGAAAAAGAAACGTAGCGCGTTCCGGCATCGAACCCGGGCCCTCGGAACAACGAGCAGACGCCATACAAACTGAGCTACGGCCACCTCAGTTATTTCGTTACAAAGTAAGTATCTAAGTTGTGTTAAAATATTAGACCCCCCATTTCTCGAGAACTAAGGAGCGTTGTATAAAATCCATTGAACCTGAGACTAAGGGGCTTCTACCCTACAACATATATAAAAATAATCAAAATCCATGATTACCAAGCTTGGCACTCTCCTTGTAAGTGTCTCATAAGTAGACGGCCTGATCCTGAGTTCTTGAGCCCGTTCACATGTTCTGTTTCTTTTTTACTAACCATTCGTTGAGCTCTAGGCGGACTAGGGTTCAAAATAAAATCTTTTATTTTCCACAAATTTAAAGCAAAATAAGTCAAAAATACTACTTGAGCAGTAGAATGATGTGTAAATTTCTTATTGTCTTACAATCATTTCAGAATCCACTTGAAATGGTATGAAAGTATTATTGATGGGTTATAAAGATAAATATTCTATCTGATTCTGAAGATTTTGCACAGTTAGAATTAGTAACATAGAGAAACCGTGTTATATCCCTTGTCTATCCTCGTTTTCTGCTTGAAGTCCTTTTTCATTATTCCTGAAAAACAGAACTAATGCCTTTTTTTCATAGTTCTAAATGATGCGACGAAATCGCCCCAGCTACATTAATAATTTTAATAATATAAATAAAACATAATAAATATTTATTTAAAGATATATGAATATTTTTAATAAAAAAATACATAAATATAGGTATCTATAAATTGCTTTTTGCCTGGAGCTTTCTAAAATATTACTTATTTTTATATATGTATTTTGTATATTAATATAGGATTTTAGTTCAATTTTAGTTGTTGTGTTTTAATCCATTTATCCATAGAAGCTTTACATATCTCAACCAGACATCTTTATTGGTTCGAAAATAATACCAGACGCCAACCCCTGGCATTTATATCATTCGATATTACTCGTGTTTGTAGTATATGCTTTGGCACTTCACAATAAATAGCAGTTAATTTATTGCGAAATTTATAAGAGGAACAAAGGAGGCAAAAAATATATTAAAATCCCTGCAAATGACCTTCATTTTACAGGCCACAGTAAAGTACTAGAAATAATACGTGCATTCCAGCATCTCCAATAAAGGTGAACTGGTTCAAACATTTACATAACAGTTCAGACTAAGTTTTCCCTGTAAAATATTTAAACGAAAAACTACCCTAAAACAAATGATCCAAAATACATCGCACGGCTAAAGTATGGCATGGATATATATTAGGGACTCCTCAACAGCATTCTGTATAGTGACCCTTATCCCCTATATCTGGCATTAAACAAATTTTGAACGACATTTGTGGTAAAAAGATTCACACAGCGATGCATTTACTGTCGGCATTCTTCCAAATTCGTATTAGAGAACAATACAAGCTTAACTGACCTGGCATTTGTCACCGAATACTCTCAGTTCAATATGAAAAAACTCGGTTCTAAAAATTTTTAGTGGACAATTTGTAAGCTTATAGACCTTGTGCTAGGTCCTACTACAACATTCAGTACTTCATAGACCACGTTATATTCGCTGCTGACACTATGGAAAAGAGGCCCACTATACTACATGAAATCCTCATACAAGTTGGAAAAAAAACTCACAAGAGAAACCACTAACTCAAACTTGAGAATTCTAAAATCGAGTTTTAGGGTACGAAATTAACCAAATGGTGTACAATCCCTGCGACAAAAACATCACTTTATTTTTATTTTGCAATTGCAAAACAGAAAAAGCTCATAAAGCATTTATGGGCCTCTGTACCTATTTTGAATCTACAATACAAAACTTTACCCTTATTATAACTACACTTATAATAATACAAAAATTCTAAATTCGACAAACAGGAACAAAAAGCGTTTGAAACAATACAACAAATAATACACAAACAGACTACTATACACCCACCGGATTACAACAGATAGTTTTATTCAATCACAGAGTGCTCTGAAACGCCACTTCTACCATTTTGACCTAAAAAAATAAAGATTAAAGTTTAAATTTACGAAAATTATTGTAAAACGTTATTAAAACACTGTATTCCTTGTTTGTTTTATTTAATGTATGTCCTTGTATTTATTTACGGTATTACGTATGATGTAATAGTATCTATAAAAGTGCCCAGTTAAACTGATGGTATTGAGCTCACAGGCTATTCACACTAATTGTATATTATACTCATATTTCAGAGAATAATGCCTCTCGAAAAATAAAGAAATCTACAATAAACCTGTATACCAAATTTGAAGCAAAACGGATAATTCTGTATGAAATACCCATTTAGCTAAATTAAGGGGAGTATTAGTCCTCACCCGTTCCCCCCCCCCCCTTATACTTAACCAATGAACCGCCAAATCTAATCAGGGAAGCGACTTATCAGAATAAATCTGTATACAAAATTTAAAGGAAATCAGTTTATTCTGCATGAAAAACCCATTTATCTAAATTAAGGAAAATAGATTAACTCCCGTTACCCCATTTTATACTGAGCTAATGAAGCCCTAAATCCAATCAGGAAAGCGCCATATCAGAACAAACCTATATACAAAATTTGAAGCAAATCGGAAAATTCTGCATAAAAACTCATTTATCTAAGTTAAGGGGGGATTATCCCTCGTCCCACCTTTATACTTAACCGATGAACCCCTAAAACTAATCAGGGAAGCACCTTATCAGAATGAACATATATACGAAATTTGAAACAAATCGGATATTTCTGTATGAAAAACCCATTTATCTAAATTAACAGAGGGATTAGTCCAGTCCCCCCATTTATATTTAACCCATGAAGCCCTAAAACTTATCGGGGAAACACGTTATCAGAATGAACCTATATAAAAAATTTTAAGCAAATCGGATAAATCAAGAGTTATTGCGTTGCAACATACATACGTACATACCGGGTGCGTCATAAGTTTGTGCAAACTTTAAAAATTCATAATAAGAGAAGTAATGCTCGGAAAAATTTTTGGTTTGCGTGAGTATGATCGGAAAGATTTTGGATTTTTTTTTCCACGCATAATAAAAAATGATTCCAAAAGTAACCGATAGAGGGCGCTCACACGTCATACTGAGGCGTTTTATGCAAATCAGGCAAACTCCCCGTTTCCTCAAAACGTCGTACTAAACTGAGTATCCCATTCAATGAAATAGGGTTTTTTCCGCCTTAAGGCCTTTCTCCGTGCGAAACTTTCGCAATGCAATAGTTGTAGATTCACCATTCTTGTAGAAAAGTTTAACCATCAGCGCTCGATTTGGTAACGATAGCATGCTGCCGAGATCGAATGATGAATCCATTTCCAGCCAGGTGGTTTATTGCGAGCCTGATTTGCATAAAACGCCTCAGTATGACGTGTGAGCGCCCTCTATCGGTTACTTTTGGAATCACTTTTTATAATACATGGGGAAAAAATCCAAAATCCTTCTGATCATAGTCGCGTAAACCGAAAAATTTTCCGAGCATTACTTCTTTTATTATGATTTTTTAAAGTTTGCACAAACTTATGACGCACCCTGTACATACAGAACATGCGGGCACATTAGCTCTCAGGCTTTGATAGCCTGTGAGCTAAAAATTATTAGCTTTAAAAAAGTTTTCTTTTTATAGTAATTAATAATACATAACATTCCCACCAGAATAAAGTATCAATATTTTATTAAATTAATTTATGTATAATTTGCGAAACTGCACATATATTTGTTAAATTTATGTTCATGAAACAAAGCTGGTATTTTCAGCTTTGAAATATATGAAAGCAAATAATCTCTGTACATTTAGACTAATTTCGCTCTTAGGGATTTGCAAATCCATTATATTTGAAGTATCATTTCATAATTAAGATGCACCGCAAACGAATTTTCGGCCATAGATCACAGTGAAACGGAAATCATTTATGTGTATTTGTAAACGAACTATAAATGGTACACACTTCGTTTTTAATACCGAACATTCTATTGAAAACTTAACATATAAAAGTAGCATGACAATCCGAGTTAAAGCATGAGCGTTAAAGATCGTGGCCTTATATTGACCAGACTAACTGATAGAGATTGAGCAGAGTTATAAAACACAGTGGTTAAAGTCTGTGGTGTGACTAAGTATATAGCACATTGAAGAAACAGTTTATGTTGAAACCAGAATTATATTTATTCATTCAACTTGAATGTTAAACTTAAATAAAGATATATACATAGACCTTCAGCCTTTGCTGGGAACTTTGTTATCACATTATAGCAATAGACATGCAGAAAGGGGGTTAACTGTCCTTCCATCACATCACCACACCTTCCATGGAGTTGTTTTACCCTAGATATACTTACTCCGTACCTCAAACTAGAATAAAATATGCATACAGTTACAGTTTAAAGAGAGTGCCTTTACGACCGAAATGCAAAAGAAAAACCGGTTCGGAACGATTTAACTCCCGAACAAACCACTTGACAAATTTAGGGGGACAAGATTTTGTCCAGATTTCTAACATGCGGCCCCATCGGTCGTAAAAACTTCCTCCTTTTTTTCATAGTCAAAATCAAAAATATTACAAATGGCTCTCTGAAATCTTATATACAGTAGAGGTTTTGTTAGAAAATCAGCCTTATTAACATTAGAACTTACATGTTTTAATTCAAAAACATTTTCATTTGTTAATTGACGAATAAATTGACACTTTATGCATAGGTGCCAACCTCTCATTAATATTCCGTAATATGCGGGTTAATTTGACCCAGTTTAACAACGCTTCAAACCAGAAAAATTATTGGATGAATCTTTATTTATTCAATTTCAGGTTTCTACATGGAATTTATTTAATTTCATTTTTTAAAAAAATTTCTTGTGCGAAACGTGTTAAACCTGGGTCAAATTAACCCGCATATTACGGAATATTAATGAGAGATTGGCACCTATGCTTTATGTCAATATGCTTGGTTTTAAAGTTCTCTTGACTATTTTTAGAAAAATAAATGGCAGATTCATTATCACAGTACCGAACTGGTTTTATTTTATCACATAAATTAAGTTAATTTAAGATTCTCGAATACCAAGTTAATTCCTTTACACTTTCAGTTAATGAGATAAACTCTGACTCCATAGAACTAAGTGCAACGCATTTCTGCTTTGACGATTTCCAAGAAAATGGAACGTTACTAAAGTAAATTATATAATCACTACTTGAATGTCGTTTAGTAAGGTTACATCCCCAGTTAGCATCCGAATATGCACATAAACTTGAGGATTTTACATTAGACAGGTTTATTTTATAACTTTTTGTAGCAAAAAGGTAATTCATTATATCCACCAATATCAACCAATGTTTATATGTATAACCATTACAAAATTGTGACATTATATTTACAGAAAAACTAACATCAGGTCTCGATCTATTTGATAAAAATGACAAACAACCGATTAACGATCTGTATGGATATTTTTTCATCAATTCATTTTCGTTAACTTTATCTGGTAAGATACAGCCAATTTTAAAGGGTAATTTAACATAACTTTTAGGTAAACCTTTATATTTTAATTCTAATCTTTCAATGTAAGTTTTTTGATGAATAAATAATGAATCAGCAATAAGTTCAAAGTTAACACTAACAAATATTTCGTTAAACCTATTTCAGTAATTTCTAAGCTATTTTTTAACATATTAGTTACAGATTGCAATATATTTTCATTTTCAGCAAACAAAACTAGATCATCTACATAGACAACTAATATTGCATTACTTTTTAGTTTATATACACAGTTACACCATTTTAACTTACAAAATCCTAAATTATGTAGTATATTGTCCAATTCAGAATTCCATTCTCGGCCACTTTGCCGTAAACCATAAATAGATTTATTTAACAAACAAACTTTATTTTCGGCACCTTTCATGACAAATCCTGGGGGTTGTTTCATAAATACCGTTTCTTTTAAAGACCCATATAAGTAAGCTGATTTTACATCTAATTGAATATGATACCAATTTAACATAGAAACTAATAAAATAAACATTAGTTTTATAATTGAAAAATTTACAACAGGTGAAAATATATCATTAAAATCAATACCTGGTTTCTGTTTAAAACCTTGAGCTACGAGACGTGCCTTGTACTTTTCCCCATTTTTTTCTGTGTTTTTAATATTATAAACCCATCTGCTTCCCACTATTGTGGCGTTTTTGGGTGGATCAACCAACCGCCAGACATTTATTTTACTCATGATTTCAAGTACTTCCCTCATCGCGGCGTTCCATTTCCCTCTTTCTGGGTTAACTTGTGCATCCTCAAACGATTTAGGGATTTCAGTATTGTAAGTTTCATGTTGGAATATTTCACTTAAATATGAATCATCCGAATCGCTAGTTGAAGGTTCATTTAAAGTTTCTAGATTGGGATGAGTAGATTTAGGTTTAAAGTCAAATTTATCCGGTTCATAAGCGATTTTATTTTCTTGACAATATTTTTTAACATCATTTAATGATCTCAGTCTCTTATTTGTTATCGGGGTATAATAATAATACACGCCAATCCTGTTACTTTTAGTTCTAGGTTTTTCGATTCTTTTCCATTCTGAAATATTTATAGAAGTTAAAGTTATTTTACTCCCCCTTTTATCTTCGTCTTCATTTAAACTTACTCCTGGTAGTTTATGATTAAGATCTAGAGTCGCGTTACTTAAGCCATTTGATTCAATTTGAGATTCATTAAAATTCAATACAATATCCTTATACAGTCAAACCTCGTTAACATGAACACGCTTAACGTGAATTACTTTTAGCACGAACTGTTTCCGATTGCCCCGTCCAGTGGTATGTAATGTATTTAAGTTCGGATAACATGAACTACTTTTAACATTTTACTTTTAACAAAAAATGTTTCCCCTTGAGTGTTCGCGTTAACGAGGTTCGACTGTACTTATTTACTCCAAATAATGTTTCTACCCCTTTTTTGGATTCATCTATACGCACATGAATAGTTTCTACAATTCGCCTTTCTTTTGGCATATAAATCCTATATCCTTTTATTTTCATGGCATAACCAACTAAAATACCGGGTAAAGCTTTAGGTTGTAGTTTATTTCGTTTAACTTTAGGAACATAAACAAATGCTAAAGAACCAAAAATTCTTAAATGTCTTACCGAAGGTTTGAATTCCGTCCATAATTCTTGGGGTGTAAGACCTTGGGTTAAACTGTGTTCGGTTCTATTTTTTTGTATGAACAAACGCTAAAAGAGCTTCCCCCCAGAATGATGGTTGTAATCCGCTATCGTGTAACAATGCTCGAACTGCATTCATTGCTACTTTATTGAAATTTTTAGCAACACGCACCTGTTCTGGCGTATAAATGGAGGATCTTTCTATTTGTATACCCAAATCAGTTAACAATTTCTCAAATAATTTATGAATAAATTCTAACCCATTATCAGTTCGTACACTCTTTTAATTTTTTACCAGTTTGTTTCTCAGCTTTCGCTAAAAACCTTCTAAAGTATTCAAAAACTTCCGTTTTATCCTTAAGTATATACACTTCAGTCCTTCTAGAATAATCGTCAATTATTTACAAAAAGTATTTCCCCCCTCCTAACGAGTTAACTGAGCTAGAACCCCACAAATACATAAACACTTTTTCAAGAATTTGACTAGAAATGCGTTTATACTGATAATTTCTTTTAAACGAATGTCTATTAGATTTTGCAATTACACAAGATTCACACATCTTCTTTTTGTTTTTACAGTTAATATTTTCAATACCTTTAACACAATTATTTTTACTCATTTTTTCAAGTAAAGGCAAATTTGTATGACAAAATCTACGATGTATAATTTCTGTATTTTAACTAGTCGAAAAGGCAGAATTTTCACATTTTGAAGCATAACCTTTAACAATATACAATCTATCTACTCTAGGTACAGTAAAACAATATCGATTAAATTTATCATACACAATCATTTTATTATTTCCCCATTGAATGTGGTTTCCTGCAATATCTATGTTGGACCCACCAATTAAATTTCTTCTCATATTTGGAGCATATAAAACATTTTTTAAAGTTATTTCTACATTACCTTTTACATCTAGTATGGTAAAGTCAATATCACCTATACCCAATACTTCCGACGAACAGTCCTTGTCTCCAATCAGCACATGTTGAGGTGGGAGGTCCTTGTAGGTTACAAATAAACTCCTGTCATTCGTAAAGTGAGAAGTAGCTGCTGAGTCAAGAAGAAATTCGACAATTTTCTCATTTGAAGACATTAGGGCGGATTCTGATTGCCTTGTAGTTTCACTGTAGAAAACTTGCTTCTTCCCTCTATAGTTTCTCTTTTTGAAACACCTTGTATCTGTGTGACCAGGTCGTTTGCAGTAACTGCATATTAAACTCGGCCCCATACGAGTAGCTGGTGACGTACTAGAGCATCGAGAGTGTTCCAGGTCGCTTCCACTACTTGAAAACCAAGGCTTTTTACTGGTTACGAAATTCTTCTTTGGAATGGTTGGTCTATCCGTAGGATTCTTAAACTTGGTTGTATAAGCATCACCTACACGTATAACTTCTTTACCTTCATCCTTACGCTTTAAACAAATTCTTCCATATTCACTAATTAACTGTTTAGAAACATTTTCCAATTTAAATTCTGTATCATCTAACCTGTATAACATTTGAACGAGATTATCGTATTCTTCGGGTAAACGACGGATTAACTGGAAACATACTAACAATTCTGGCATATCAAAACCTGCATCTTTAATTTGAAACCTTTTTTCTTCAATTCTCTTGCAAAATAAACCGATGGTTTCCTCTGGCGAGTTTAACTTCATTTCAAAGAATTCATCCACTAATCCAGCTAAACGTGCCCGTGACGTTGTTTCGAAGTTTAACTTTAGGATATCCCAGGCAACTTTTCCGCTTTCGGTCTGAGCGATTAATATCTGGAACTTTCGATGGATTGATAAATCGTGGTATAAGCTCTGCGTTTACGCCATCCAAAATCACTTTTCTCTCTATCAGATGCATCCTCTTTACATGCAGTATCGGGATTCGTAATAAACTCCCAGCAATTCTGATCTATCAGTACACATTTGAGGTCGAGCTTCCAAGAAGAATAGTTATAATCCGAAAGTTTCGGAAAAGAATAAGTTAACTCTGGAACTTGTGCCATTATACTTTTTAAGCTATATATATTTCATCTAAAACACACCACACTGCATCTATTTGACCTTTAAATAACATAACATGGCCCCTTAACCATGATAGAGATTGAGCAGAGTTATAAAATACAGTGGTTAAGGTCTGTGGTGTGACTAAGTATATAGCACATTGAAGAAACAGTTTATGTTGAAATCAGAATTATATTTATTCATTCAACTTGAATGTTAAACTTAAATAAAGATATATACATAGACCTCCAGCCTTTGCTGGGAACTTTGTTATCACATTATAGCAATAGACATGCAGAAAGGGGGTTAATTGTCCTTCCATCACATCACCACACCTTCCATGGAGTTGTTTCACCCTAGATATACTTACTCCGTACCTCAAACTAGAATAAAATATGCATACAGTTACAGTTAAAAGAGAGTGCCTTTACGACCGAAATGCAAAAGAAAAACCGGTTCGGAACGATTTTACTCCCGAACAAACCACTTGACAAATTTAGGGGGACAAGATTTTGTCCAGATTTCCAACACTAACTTAGCTCATAACTGCACTTATCCAATACTGGACATGATCAGATAAAACCAAACAAAAATTCTTCCGGGAACAAATAATTAAAAGTTTACAGGAATTTTGTAAACAACTGACACAACGAATTATTTTCAATATCAGTACTATTAACGCATTTTTTTGTACATGTTATTCGGAAAAAGGCAAACATTTTCATTTAATTTGATATATTTAAACGCAAAAATATTTCACAATCTTTTAGTTTTTTCTCTTAGAAAAAGTTATTTCCATGCACACCTTAAAACAGTTTTGTTCAATTAAAAAAAATAAAAATCCGATATCCAAAATATTTTTCTTAAAATTGATCCACAGCTTTTATTGCTCTGTTATGTTATGAAGAACAACAATGCTACATTGTTTATAGCTGTCAAATAATTTTAGTAGCATTACAGAAATGAGACGTAAAATTGTTTCAAAAGCTCTAAGTAACAATAATGGAACAAAGTTATTTTTAACACATTTTTGAATCGTTTTATGTATTTAGAAGATTTTTATGTTTCTGATAGCCTTTGTGATGGGTAAGATCCAATTCTTATGCTTTTAGCCATTTCAAAAACTTTTCTATGTTAGTGTTGGTAATATATTCTAATATTTTACATTCTAACAAAAATAAATCCAAAAATGATTTATCATAAACCAATTGAAAATATGTTTCTACAAATTGTTTTAGTGTAATGGCTCTTTTTAAACTTAAAAGAAAAAAGTACACAGAATAAAGGATTTTTCTAAAATTAAAAAAAATATTTCAGCTCAACTATATTATTCATTATCTTTATCATTTTTAGAAAGACACAAGAAAGAAAAATCATGCTTCATGCATTGATTATTATTAAATTGAAAATTCAATTATAACTAATTGGATTGATATAAATTATAACTAATTGGCAACTAATTGGATTAAAAATCCAATAGTTATTAAGAGTGACTAATAAAGTAATTTTATTAACAATATGGAAAATTAGTCACAATATGAACAATTATGATTCGATCTTAATCGTAGCGTCGATGTTTACAGTTTATTGTATATATATATATATATATATAACGAAGCAGAAACCATCAACCAGAGGTAAGAGGAAATCCAATTATTTTCAGATGAAATAAATATACAGTGAATGTCAGTCTGTGACATTTTACAATTGATGTTCCACAGCTCCAAAAATATAAATAAATAAACAAACAGAACTCATCATGTGGATTTTGTATCCCCCACCCCTTTCCTAAACTGTAAGGAATTGATCTATCCAACCGCAGTTTAACTAGCAATGAGTTATGTTGGAAAGGCTGAAAAAAATATCCAATGGTGAGGGCTGGACTTAAAATTTACATACAGGTCAACAATGTCAACGAATGATGAGGTTCCAAAAAAAAACAAAAATTTAGATACAGACACGCCCTAGTGAAAACCGGGACCGATATCAAAGAAAATAAAAATTGATTCATTCTACCGTGGAGTTTCTCGGATGTAAGAATATATATATATATATATATATATATATATATTGGCTGGCATTATTAAGAAGTCGATACAACGAGAATTCGACGTTGAACAGGACCATTAATTTAAATCCTCCGAGGTCGGTTCAAGTCAACGCTTGAGCCAAGACACCCACAGTCTAAAGGCTCTGTTCCCGATGCAAGATGCAAGACGAATATCTGGAAGTATAAGCAGACTTCATACTGTATGAACACTTCGTACTTACTAGACCCACTATCTACTATCAAGAACCACTATCCAAAGGTTCTGTGCCCGACGCAAGACCATTGTCTAAATGTTATGTTCCAGATTCAAGTACAATAATTAGTATTAGCAGAATCCATACACTTTTGAAAGCGTCCTACTAACACCCACTAACCAAAGGTTCTGTGCCCGATGCAAGATTCTGTTCCAGATGCAAGTAGAATAAGTAGAAGTACAAGTGAACTCTACGCTGTGTGAACGATTTATGAGAATTAGATTAGTCCCATTCAACTAAACGAATAAGGGTACAGTACATATGCTAATTAATGATACATACCAGGAATATACCATAATTCACATGGTTACAGAATGGCATGTGATGAGCGATATTTATCTATCATAACTTTTCTCTGGCCACATAGATTGTCTTTATTATCTTTTGAAGCTTTTAAACTGAAGTCAGTTATTTATTATATTTATCAGGTTTTATTTTGATGTCTATTTTTGTATTAATTACAAAATTAGCCTATGTGCTTATGCTTTTATTTTTCTGTGCTGTGACTTATTTAATATGATCTTTATTAACTGTTCACTAAATTTTAAATAATTAAATAAATAGTAATTCAACTGATATATTTTTTAACCTTTTTATTATGCAACAGTCATATTAAGTGATCAAAATATAACGTCCATCAATTAAAAAAAATGGAGAGAAATTCCCTATGTATGAGTTCAATCGATAAAATAACACGAACTACCTATCTTATCTCTCCATTAATGGTGTTTCACAACGCCGCTATAAGATAGGGCATGAAAGACGTACTAACTGCTATGCTTCACTTTATTTATGTTGCGCCCCTCAGATTTCTTTCCAACAATTATTAAACCCTTTCCAACCTATTCTGAATACTGTCACAAAACTTCACAGTTTAATAAGCTGACCGATGATGTCTAAGTAAACTAGTCATTGGGGACCACCTTAATACTTATCCATCATGGATATGCATAATATAAAATATAAAAAAAAACTCAATAATTTTTTTGGTAGAAAGAGTGTTTAAAATCGTGGCATGATGACATCAGGAACTTTAAATGCTCTATTACTGAATTGCGTAAAAGAAACATCCTTATAACTCCAAAAATGATATTCATATTACCGCCGCGACCTGATATATCCGTTTACTATGCTGTAGGTTTCACAGCAATACAAAGTTTGTTTAAATTAATATAATTCTACAAATATAATGCATTTTTAAAACATCAAGTAATGATTGATACTCTCAAGGATTATACTTATATATGTAATTAAGTTTTTTATCTCAAGTTTGAAAATTCCGTTTTTTTAAGCATTTTAAAAAATTACAGAGAAAACAACATTACAAATTTGCCCTTTTTCTCGACGGTCAAGGTTTTAACTAACAGGTTACTGCGTCTGATAAAGCGTCTCATTTCCAATTAAAATGTATCTTTGAATTGAAATTTGAATGAAATACAGTGTCATGGAAAATGGAAGAGTGTGGCAAATATGATTACAAATACTTCGGCAACTAATTTTCCGTTCGACTTCATTCTTTATGCAAAATTTATGTTTTTTATATTATTTTATACTCACTTCTTAAAATAAACAATATCAAAAAATTTTATATACCTTTTATCAGAACGAATATTTCGATAGTCCGGAAAAGGTAGTTCCGGATAATCGAGGTTACTGATATTCAATAAGCTTCGTCTTATTATTACATACTAAGCACCAAATTTCAGGTATCAAATTTTAGGTATCTATCTCAATTTGTTCGAGAGATAGAGAGTTTACAGACACACAGACAGACGGATGACAATTTTTTTTTCTAAAGTAAGTTTTATGGAATCTCCAGTGAAACGTGTAAGTCCGTCAATTTTTTTTTCGATTTTCAAAACGATTACAAGTCAACTTATGATGGGTAAGTAAAAATGTGTAAGTACATGCCAGGAAAAAAATAAACATTCCTCTTCCAATAACTGTGTCTGGTATCATTATATAACAAGGACGAAAAATCATGCGTCAAGCATAGATTATGTAACACTTTCCAACGCTTCCAAAATAATTTTATAAATCATACCGTTTAATAAGCTAAAAGATAACATCTTATTGTTTCTTATTGTATTGTATATTCACTTCTTAAAATAAACAATTTCGGTAATTTTTATATACCTTTTATCAGAACGAATATTTTGAGAGTCCGAAAAAAATAGTTCCGGTTATAGAGGTTACTAAAATTCAATAAGCTTCTTTTCATTATTACATACTACGTACATACCAAATTTCAAGTCTCTATGCCAATGTGTTCGGGTGAGAGAGCGTTTAGAGACACACACACATGCACACACACAGACTGACGGACGGCATTTTTTTTTTCTAAAAATATGTCTTTCGGAATCTCCAGTGTCTGAAACATGTAAAGCCGTCAAAAATTCTTTTTCGATTTTTAAGCAAGCGTAATGACAAGACTTATCCTGTACTACTTATGATGGGTAAGTAACAATTTGTAAAATGCATAGTACATTTGAAAATCCAATTTCTTAAATTATCATCAATAGTTGGTATAATGTCCTAATTACCTTTTACGCAGGCCTGTATATGATTAATTTATCAGTATATATCATAGTCAAATTAAGAAATCCGTCTGTTTACAAATAGTCTAAGAGCTAGCAACTTCAGAAAACACTTGATTTTAGCAAGGCTAATTTTTATATATATTCTACCTCTTTAATATGGAATACGAATGCGGCCGGTCTGGCTGGCGGGAGACATTGCGTTTACCTGGCAATGCAGGTAATAAAGTGACAAAATTACGTCATTTTAGCATGAATTTTGTTTATAAAACTTGATTCTGCTAACTATTCGTGATATTAAGCCATTATTGCCAGACCGTTTCAACGTTGCTAAGACCGTGCCAGACCCTGATTTATAGGTAAAATGAGGTGTCAAATTCACGTCATTTTAGCAAAGCTGGAATTTTAGTATGTTATAATTTGGCTATGAGATAAGCCATAATTAATTTGCCAGACCGAAATTCCGTTGCTAAATTACTGCCAGACGCCGATTTAAATCTGGCAGAGAAAGCGTCTATTAGAAGAGTTGGCAGCTTTTGTAGTGCTTTGGCTATTGTCAAAACACTACCAAGCCATGATTGTTGCCAAAGCAACTATTGTTACTTTCTATAGAATTATATATACATAATATTTGTCAAAATAAAGGCTTAATTTCTGTAATTAATGTATCAATTATTTTTAATTGATATTTTGCTTAGTTAAATTTTGAAAATAAAATATTTATCCACAGATTTTTTCTAATTTTTTTTAAACAAACATTTATTAACTAGCCGGTCACTTCCGTGAGGGGCCAAGTTACCTTCTGCAGCGTATAGTCCGGACATTGCTTTGGAACCAGAAAGTGCATTTTAGATGCAAACAGAAAAATATAAATAAAATACTTTATTTTAAACTATACGGAAATAACTAATAAGTATATCAATAAAGTACGTAAATAAATATTTCGTGGCATGATCTAATACGATTATCCACCACTCTCCTGACAAAGACATGCTCGGCACTGCCCATGGGAACGGAAGAGCTTTCAGAAAAAATATACAAAAATGAAATAGTATAAGATACATGGCGATCGTTGTAAATATTTCACTCCCATAAATTGTTAATACGGTGATACAAATAACGGGACCCTGTGTGCTTCTCAGCCATATATCGTTAACAAGCCGGTCGCTACCGAGTGGGGCCCAGATACCTTCTGTAGCGTACAGCTATGACTTTGTTTGGAGCCCAGAAAGTGCACTTTACATGCAAAATGAAAAATATAAATAAAATACTTTATTTTAAACTATATTAATAAGTAATAAGAATATCAAATAAGCACGTAAATAAAGATTTCGTGACATAAATAATATATTTTTTTCATGAGTCTCCTGAAAAAGTACTGCTCGGTCGTAACCGAGATTATCTAAGGGGAAGGGAGAACTGTTAGATAAAATAAAGAAAAATGAGATTGCCTAAGATAAACGGCAAAGTCGTTTCACGCCCATAAATTGTCAATGTCGTGGTCAAAATAATAGGAACCTGTGTGTTTCTCAGCCGTACATCGTTAATTACAGCGATCATTATAAAGGGGTTCAGTTATTATGCGTGCATAAATCGTTAAAGTCAAATTACTTTAACAGACCCCTTTGGGTTGCATGCCTCTAAACTGATTAGACGACAATCACTGTAACGCAGTCTTGTGCATACCCGAGCAGATAAATATGGTGATTAGTTTTTAAATAGCAAATCTTTAAATACCAAAATTATATTTTGAACCGATGAGGAAATGCATTCTATTTTGTATAAAAGATTAAATCTGATCGCTAGAAGACAAAACGCGCAAAAACAATTTATAAAATATATAATTAAAAATGTCGTTCAAATTATCTAATAAAAAATCAGCTATAGTTGTCTTGTTCGACTAATCGTCCATGATCGGGTTAATAGCCGATGTTGGCGACAAACACGCTTCAGCTTAAGTAGCTCAATTACGTGTTTAATTATTTTTTACTATATCTGTAACGCTGAATTTCACGCTCGTAGGTAAAACTACTGCTGTGGAAATGGTAAAATGACCTGAAACTTTCGATCCCCGTTTAATTCCCTTAGTGTATGAATATCTAAAATCGCTGAAATACCTATTTAAATATGTTTAGTACATTTGTTATCCTTAATTTCACGCTCCTACCTATAACTTCTACTGAGATATGGTAAAATGACTTAAAATATTCGACCTCCGTTTAACCCCCCCCCCCCCCACAGTGGCTGAGTTTCTTAAATCGCTGAAATTCGTGTTTAACTTTTTTAGTAGATTTTTTTATCCTAAATGTCCCGCTTCTAATTAAAACTGCTGCTACGACGAAAGGCCGAAATGACCTAAAACTTTCGACATCCAAATTAAACCCCCTTACTGGTTGAATTTCTAAAATAGCTGACATATATGTTTAACTATTTTTTAGTAGATTTATTATTCTGAATTTCATGCTCCTACCAAAAACTGCTGCTGAGATATGGCGAAAAGCCGAAATGATCTAAAGCTTTCGACCCCCCATTTAACCCCCTTAGGGGTTGAACTTCTAAAATCGCTGAAATACATATTTAACTATTTTTTTAGTAGAATTGTTATCCAGAATTTCTTGCTTCTACCTAATACTTCTGCTGAGATATGGCAAAAAGGCGAAATGACCTAAAAATTTCGACCCCCTATTTAACTCCCTTTTACAATTTTCCCCTTTAACAATTTTCAAAAATCCTTTCTTAGTCAGTGACTACTTTGTGTAAGGAACGTATTTTCAAAATTTCATAGTACTAGGAAGCTTGCCGTTGATTCTGAATCATCAGGATAAATTCTGTTATAAGTATAGAGATTTATGAAATCGACAAAGAAGCGAAAACAGACCAAAACTGAAACTCCATGGCGTAACTTGTCAACCGTTATGTTTATTTAAATTCTCGCTTAATTTTTAAGTAATATTATAATTAGTGTTATTAATATTCGCTTTTAATTTTAAATAACACAATATGTAATATTTTTCCTTAATTTTCTGAATAAACTTACAGCGGCTAGCAAGAAATAGACAATGTCAACTGCTACTTTTCAAGGTCAAACGATCATTTGTGTTTTGGAACAATATTGTTCGTAGTACTTTCTCAGTGTTTTCGAAATTAAATTTAATTGCGTTGGCGAGTAATGGAAAAACGTGTGATTTTTGTAGCGGTAAGCAAGGAAGAAAAAATATTTTCATTGAAGACACGTTAAATAAGTGTAATAAATATATTTTATTAAGCATTTATTTCGACAAATCATGTCGTAAAGTATATATATATATATATATATATATATATACTTTTATAGAAAGCAAGGATCTTTGCTTTGGCAACAATCACGGTTTGGCTGTCTATTGAAGGTAGCCAAAGCACTACAAATGCTGCCAAATCTTCTAATAATAGACGCTTTCTCTGCCAGATATAAATCAGCGTCTGGCAGTAATTTATAAATGGAATTTCGGTCTGGCAAATTAATTATGACTTATCTGATAGACAAAGTATAAAATACTAAAATTACAGCTTTGCTAAAATGACGTGAATTTGACACCTCATTTTACCTCTAAATAAGGGTCTGGCACGGTCTTAGCAACGTTGAAACGGTCTGGCAGTAATGGCCTTATATCACGAATAGTTAGCAGAATCAAGTTTTATAAACAAAATTCATGCTAAAATGACATAATTTTGTCACTTTTTCACTCTAATAATAGGCGATTTCTCTGCTAGATATAAATCGACGTCTGGCAGTAATTTAGCAACGGAATTTCGGTCTGGCAAATTAATTATGGCTTATCTGATAGCGAAAGTATAACATACTAAAATTTCAGCTTTGCTAAAATGACGTGAATTTGACACCTCATTTTACCTACAAATCAGGGTCTGGCACGGTCTTAGCAACGTTGAAACGGTCTGGCAATAATGGCTTAATATCACGAATAGTTAGCAGAATCAAGTTTTATAAACAAAATTCATGCTAAAATGACGTAATTTTGTCACTTTATTACCTGCATTCCAGGTAAACGCAACGTCTCCCTCCAGCCAGACCTGCCGCATTCGTATTCCACATTAAAGAGGTAGAATATATAGAAAAATGAGCCTTGCTAAAATTAGGTGACGAAAACATTGCTAGCTCTTAGACTAAAAGATCTGTTTTCTAAGAGCTCGGCGAATGGGAGAATGATCTTCCTTTTTTAATCAACCTGATATTTTTTAGGCTTTTTGCAACGATACTAAGAAGATTTGTGCTAATTGGAAAACGATCATTTGTGGCTCATTAAGTCTGATATTTTTCAGGCTTATTACAAAGAACCTGTGGAGAGTTAAGCTAATTGTAAATTGTCAGTTAATTTCTCAATCAGATAATTGCAATGAACCTATGCAGTTTTAGGTCAATTAAAAAATGACCACATGTTTGTTGAAACAGCATAGTTTTATCTATGTTTATTCCAAAATATTCAAGGTAGTGAATGTTTGTGCATACTTTAGTATAAAAAAAGGAGCAATAAATTAAACTGCCTATTTAAAATGTATAAGAAAATTGTCATATTGAAATAATTCATTAAAACCACTGTTTATTTAAGGTTAGTAAATACCTAATGTTTATTTTAAGGGTATATGTTTCGCAAACACCCTATGCAGATGTATCAATAAAACCTGCAGATGAGACAGGTTTTTAACGTTAAAGATTATACAAATTTCCGAGGACTTGTGTCAACCAAAAGAGAAATTAAAGAATTTTGCAATAGTGGTAGGTACTTTAGGGAATTTTTATATGAATAAAGGAAAAACATTTTCTTTTGTTATTAAAAGTTTTTTTTCATTTTTTTAATAGTTTATAAGTTTGTGATTCTCCAACATAAAGTCATTGGTATTTTATTCGATTCAAACAGTCATAAAAACTACATATTCAAAAAGGCATTTTTATCAGTCGATATTGTGAAATAATTTACACGTTCTTTTAGAACACATTCTTATAGAAATACCTTTTATTTGGGAAAATAATGCATTTATTTTACGACGTATATTCACATGCTTCTTTTTCTAGATACTGTGTGCAATGCTGCAGAAATTTATATTTATATCAGAATAAATTTTCAACAAGAAAAAGGTACTCCAAGCTGTTATCCGCATCCGATAGTAAATCTGGAGAGCCAAGCAAATAAATTTGTTATATCTGGCTAAGGAATTGGACATATAGTGGAATCAGTTGAGAAAACTTCACTCCAAATAACAATGCCTGAGTAAGTGAAACGCTTCATTGATTTTGTTTTGTGCTAAAGTAAAATAAGATGAAGTCATTTTATTGAGAGAAAAGAGGCAATACTGTCTAGTTTTTGCGGTATTTTAGTTACATTATACAATGTAATTACACCCACGCATATATATTCATGTGTATATATATATATATATATATATATATATATATATAATTAAATTATAATAAATGTTTTATATAATTAATATATATTTACATATATATAAAATCACCATTTTAGCTTAATTAATTTGTTCCAAAGTCGTACAATTCTACAATTTTCCCTGTCTTTTAATAATATCTTACATATAAATTATATTTTAATTCCATATCTTTAATCAACATATTCTGTTAATTAATTTTCTAAAAACTTTAATCTGTTAAAAGCGACACATCTTTGTAAAAACTTCTAATTTATTCCATCATATTTTGAAACATTAAATTTTTATTTGTTTGGAATGCCTGTTTATATCATTTTTATTTTATTAGAATTATCCATCGATATTCCATTATTCATTTCAACTCACGCGTCTATCTATTCACTTCAAAATTATAACGAGTATAATAAAGAGTCCCACAGCCTTGCAACCCGCTCATTGGTTAAATACCCCTGCAATGGCAAAAAATTCATAATCGTCGCTGGGTATAAAACACGTTACACAACCTCGTTTACGTTTTTTTGACTTTCTAAAAAAACCCGTCGCGTGAAGGAGAATATCTGCGACTTGGTGTATTTCTAATATAATAAGATATTAATTGTTTCTATGGCAAAGACCAATTTTGAATTTCTAAACTGCATATTAATGGAATTGTCTTTGATTGTGAAGTGTTAATAAATTTATTGATGATGATGCAGATTCCTCTTAATTTTACGGGAAAATACCTAGTGTATTTCAAACATCGCCTTCCATCGAGATTTTATTCGACTGCAAAAGAATTAATCTAAAAATACATCGTTTATTAGCATTAATATGTCAATGTATTGTCCATCTAATTCCCAATGAAATGGAAAAGCATTCCACATATATATATAGGTTGCGGGCAATATGATTAATCCGGTCATTATTAATAATAACCGGATTAATCATATTGACCGTAACATTTATATGTATATATATATATATATATATATATATATATATATATATATATATATATATATATATATATACTAGCAGACTACGCCCGCTGCGCTGGTCGGTTTCTCCAAAATAACCTTGAATCAAACGAAATATATCGGTAAATTTAATCTTGTATTCTAAAGTAATCTGTACCTTTACCTGGAATATCCTAAAATAACATAAAAACGGATACTTATTTCACTAAGTTATGTTTTTTTAATACGGTTTATTATTACGTTTACAATTTATTACCTACCGTTTTCCATTGGTTTATATGTTTTATAGCTACAGTTTTTAACAACGTGAATTAACCTATATTATACACAACTAAAAAGAAATGGCGCATCAAGTATTTGTCGAGAATTAAATAAAAATCATGCACTCGTGACATCATAAATCACTTTTATATTTTAACAGAATAATACGGTTACTATAATTTGTGACTCGTGCTGACACATTGCTGTTATTATTATTTTTTTACCCGTGAAGTTTTCGCTGTGGTACTCCATTGTGAAATTTGGTAATTTTTGAAATTCAATATTTGAAAAATGGCATAATCAGTGGATTTGAGATTTATATCAAGAAAATACATTTTTTTTACATTTCTAATGCAATTTGTCTAACAATTTTCTGACAAATACTTTTCGAGCAATTAAATTTTTCAGTAATTTCAAATCTTTCATTTTCCGAGATTAATCTGTGGCAACGATTAGCGAAAATCCCACTCGTCAGCAACGCATACCTTTTTATTAAAGAGGATATATATATATATATATATATATATATATATATATATATATATATATATATATATATATATATATACATACATATATATATATATATTACTATCTTCAGCTTATTTCATTTCTTATTTGTAGCAATTGGGTTTTTTCAAGAATAAAATTACTAAAAATAGATACCAGTTTTAAATTTATATTACATAAATGCTATTAAACTTATTATATTAACGTATAACGTGTAACGTATTATATTAAAACGTATTATATTTATGTTTTAATCCTCTTAACTAGGAAATGAAACATCAATTTTAACAAACTTAATATCTATAAGTTTGTCGTAATACTTTAGAAATTTAACCTATTAAAATATTTATTCTAAAATTATATGCATTTGAAAACTACAGTTAATATTATGTTTATATGCAGATTGTGTTTTCATCACGTGAGATTTCAGGTCAATAACGTCATATACAATTTCTTAAATACTATCAAATGCACTTTAGAATTGTATAGAATTGTGTTTTTTGTGTTACCATACTAGGAACATCCTTCTAAAATTGCACATTTCATATTATATATTGAAATTTTTTTTATAAAAGTGATATTTTATAATATTCATAAATAAATAGCAGAGTACATTCTTTTTGGACTCTTATCAGAAAAAAAAAAAAAAAAAACAAAAAAAAAAACAATCTAAACTTTAGAATATGGTCTTTGCATATCAGTATTTGTGTTAAAAATTATTTTTACAAATATGTATATTTTAATAATTTCGCAGATAAATAATTGAATGTTTACACAGACACACACATACTGCAGGATTGACAGTTTGGCCTCATTTTTAATAAAAATTTCGGAATTCTTACTGGAAAACTAAACAAGAAATTTTACTTTTTTAAATCGCCAAATATCTAGTATTGAATAAACAAGTGGCTAAGTGTGATTGAAGATCGCACAAAGGGCCTTTCTTTAATAAATCCTTTCATTAATAATCCTTAATTTAATAAATCCGAATAAATTACATTTTCAAAAAAAAATCATGTTTTTTATAAAGTAAAAATTTACCGGTCTATTTTTCTCGTTTTTTTTAATATCTGAGCCGGTCCGATAACAGACAATGCCCGCTATTATACTCTGTAATAATGTTATTTTTCATATGGACTAAATGCGATAGTTAAAAAAAATATCAATTTCAAAATTAAACATGCTGTATGCACCTTCAAAATGTTAAAATATGCCAATATTTCCACAATCGGGTTTTTATCATGATTCAATCGTTCCACAAACTCATATGACGTTATAATCACTTGTTGACATCATATCTACTTGCTTTCTGTATTACTCATACTGATACTTTCTTTGTATTATTCTCAAACATTTGAAAAAGTCCGTTAAACTTCCAATATGACGTGAGATTAATTTTCTTTTTAATTCTCTGATGACTTCATATTAGCCTGCTTTCTGTACTTACACATACTCATACTCTTTGTGTTATTGAGAAATGTTTGAAAATTTCCGTTTTATTACCAATATGACATCATATTAATTTTTTTTTCAATTGGTGAAACTTTTTATTTCATTCTCATTTTTCACGTGGAAGTCTTTCAATAGAAAATTAGTTATTGTAGAAATAATTTTATTGTGGATTTTTAATTGCTGCCAACTGCTATAACAAAACGTGTTTAAATTTAATAGAAAAAGGTGTTAGATTTTTGGTTTTGTATCTCTCTATATTAAACTAATACGATTTTTTTTTTATTTTATGATTTTCAGATTCATAGTACGTATTCAGCTGTACGTACACAAAATTTTATATCTGTAAGTTATACAGTTTCTGAGAACCGGCTGTGTGACGGACAGACAACGTAGCGGGACGAATAGGATTTCGTGAGATGAACGAAAACCTAAAAAATAGTGTTAAAAATTTCTGGTGTAAATTTGCACACACAAAGACACACATGTATATATATATATATATATATATACCGATATATAGATATATAGAAAAATAGGTATAGATATATAGATATAGATGTAAAAATGATATCTATATTTCATTTATATGTTTGTTATTATACTTACACATACCCAATCTCATGCATTCACGCATGTATTTAGAGAAATGTTAACCCTATATCTGAAAATACTTTATTCGATTAAGAATTTAAGATATTTATTTTGTATAGTTACAGTATTAAAATTAAAAATATAAATGTAAATATTAAAAGTATATGTAATATGACTACGATTAAAAGTTTATACATGATTCAACACTGTAAATATGCTTAAGCTTATGAGGATAATTTGATGAAAAATGTATTTTCATCATTAGAAATGTGAACAATGAATATCTTACTACAAACGTGATTCACAAACCTGTAAAGATGTTTAAATATAAGCATTAAATACAATAAAAATCCTTAAATGTTCATGCATAGTAAATCATCATTAACGAATCTCTATGCATAAACCTGTTAGTTCCAGAAGCATATTTGTTTACCATAATTCTCTACAGAAAATTATAGAAATATTTGTTTTCAACTCAAAGATTACATTTTCAACGACACATAGCCGCTATTATAAATTTGAAAAATTATAAGACAGACAAATGGAATTTACATTATAATTAAAAACATTCGTGTGAATACACAAATATAATATATATCAGACTGAATCAAAATACTACTAAAATTTATGGTTCTCATGCAGCTGCATCAGTTTTTCAACATCAATATGAAATATGAAGACTCTCTTCAAAAATATATTATTTGTCATTTCGAAGCAAGTAGCTAAGTCATAAACATATTTAAAAATACTACTATTTGAAATAATTTTTTAAATGCTTATTGTAATGACATGGGTTCATAAGTAATAAAATATTTTACCAAAAATGAATTACACGAACATATTTTAATTTTATTGACAAAAAAGAATTACTAAAAAAGTTTCTGATTTCTTAAACGTACTTTTCTAAACAACAAATCCATTTTTATTCGATTCATAGATACATATAACTAGAGGTATTTTTTACTGCCATATTTGAAAATAAAAGTACCAAAAACTGTTTAAGCTGTAAGAAATGAATAAATAACAAGTCTTTTAAATATGCATGCATCAATAATCTTGAAAAACGAGCGATTCCCAGATGCAAAAAGTTTTATCTTCAACATGCATTTGATTCCCAGTATTTGAATAATCTCCAAAGAACTTTTAAAGAATACTATTTCGATTTGAAATAAATATTCTAATAAATTATAACTATTTCAACTATCAAAAACGGAAAATAAATTTTATTTCAATTACAGAATAGAAAACTACAGTAGCTATCATTTATAAAAGTTTGTAATAAATGTAGTAGAATATTTTTAATGTTGGAACATTTCATATACAGGGAGATTCAAAATACATATTCAGGTTGTTATCAGCTTTCCCTGTACTCTGTACCTGAAAACAGCTTACTAGCTACTTTACTCAAAAATTTTGCATACCCCTAATTTGGAATTGTAATCAGCGCGTTAGATAAAGACAGGCATTTTTCGATTAAATAAGGCGAATTAAAATATGAAACCATTAAATTGTATCACATTTTGTGTAATTACTAAAATAGGTGTAAAAATAAAAAGGTTCTAAAACAGTAAAACCATATTAAGATGTTAAAAACATTCATCGGAGTCCCGAGCGCTTACGACCAGAACCTGGCCATCATCAAAGGGTGGAAAATGAGAAAAAAATCTGCTACCTCCGGAATGTAAGCTGTTTAAATAATATAAGGCGAAACCACATATGGAGAAGGGGGGGGGGAGGGAAATGGACTAGTCTACTGAGCGAGGTGGGTTATCCCAACCCAAATGTACCATCAACACCAAGTAGAATATACAAGATTTTCGGCACATAGTATGATAACATATCATTACAGGATTTCCACTGACTCTCCTCCAAAAATAGCCGAATCGTGTTTGGGACATCCCAAAACGTATAAATCCATCAAAAAATGGCATAAAAAATCCCTGTTTATATATATATATATATATATATATATATATATATATATATAAAAGAATGATGTAAATGAAAATGTGCTAGAGGACTCATTTATGTAAACAAATTAATATACCATGCACAATATTAATGGTATGTGTTTTATAATTATGTTTTGCGATTTACACTTTTTAATTAAATTAAATATTCCTTTTGATTCAAAAACCATAAATTTGTATCTAGTTCTAACAAAAATGAATATTTTATTTACGGTGGCTTGCTAATATTAACCTAAATAGTTTCATGTTTCCATGCTTACTTTTTGTATTTTATGCTTCAAATTAGAGTTTCTTTTTCATTTTCACTTAGCTTTCAATAGGAGATTAAAGCTTTTAAACGTAATTTGTACAAATATTAGATAGTGCATTTATTGCAAGAAGTTTTTTTTTTCTCTTTTTCTGTTATTTAAAACACATTATCATGCAATTTTAACTACGAAAGTCGCCAGAAATTTGCAAAGATAAATTCATTCTGTTTTTATATTTCATATTTAATCATTTATAAGTACAAATTAAACTTACACTCTATCATATATCAAAGTGGAACACGCTTGAAAGATGGTAAAAAGGTAATTAAGATTATGATCTGCAGGCTAAAATATCGAAAGGCAATAAATAATTCAGAATTTAGAATATTAGAGTGTCGATTTTCTCATTATTGCTTTACGGTACTTCATATCTGTTCAGCGTTAAAGGCTCTAAGAATGTACTTATGTTCCGTATAAAATTTGTTTGAATAACGTTCTTGAGAAATTAGTTAATTGTTAAAATAAAACTAGAAATTAATAAAAATCAAAATTCTAATATTATTAGACTAAAAAATCTGATAAATATTCTGGTATAGTCTCACTTTTACAAAAATAAATAGTTTTCTACTTATCGACACAAAAATTTGCAGGAAACCGTCCAGTCATTCAACCGTTTTTATAGAAAGCATTTACATATCCGTAATTTATCTCTATTCTGACCAATGAGAACGCTTCATAATATGGTCAAGTAATCGTTATCTGTAAGAACGATTGAACGACTGGACATTTTGCTGAAGATTTTAAAATTGCATATCAACGTATATTTAATATATTCTTATGAAGTATTACTTTTTATGGTTTAAATGAAACCCGGTTTTTTATTTAGCAGTTTCTGTAACGCAACGTTAAACAATCATGCCTAAATTGAATAGTGTTGTTCGGAAAATTATTTTCGTTTGAGATTGTTAGTTGTTCGTATGTATGTAGGGGTATGTATTTATACATGTATGTATATATATATGTATATATACATGTATATATATATATATATATATATATATATATATATATATATATATATATATATTATATATGCTAAAACTAATGGGTTATGGTACAAAATATAGGCTTCCTTCTAAATTTAATATAAATTCTATTATAAAACAGTTTATATACGATATAGATATTTTCATTTATAAAATTTCAATCTCATATAGTAAACCTATTGAATATTTTAATCAATAGAAAATACTAGTTATAGAAAAATTAACTACGTCTTTAAAACATAATTTATCGCATCTGGTTAAAATTAACACTAAACACTTGTTCCAGCAAATTACTAAATTACAAAAAAACTTTGTAATCACATACATTGACAAATCTCCTAATAATTATGCAATCATATGTAAATCTTATTATCACCGGCTGCTTACATCTTGTATTTCTACTAACAAATCGTTTCAAAAAACTAATGAAACTGTAATTGTAAATAATTGTAAAATTCACAGTTATTATAAACTATTAAATATATCTTCTACTAACTTTAATTATCCTTATTTAGTTCTTATACCCAAATTTCATAAAAATCCAATTAAATTTAGGACTGTAACTATTGGGTGCAATACATACAATAATATAGCCAATAAACATCTATTAAAAATTCTCAATCAAATTTAAACAATGACAACATCCACTGATAATACACATTGTATAAAAATAGCTATCAACTCGTCAATATTTTAAAAAAATCTTAAATGTGTTAACAATATATTGACTTATGATTTCAAAGATCTTTTTAATAATATAGATTTATTAGATCTACATAATGTTATAAATGCATTATTTAATAAGTATCATCATACACTAAATTTACCTATTCATATAGATACTGCTTATTTTAAAAATTTAACAAATTTCAATATATATAATAATTTTATAATGCATGATAATACGTTATATTTACAGAAAGTCGGTATACCACAAGGGAGATGTACATCTAGTATACTATCAGACTTATACTTGTATCACTATGAACGTACTTTTATTAACAGTAATATACATTTATATCGTTATATTGATGACATAATTCTAATTGCCACTGATCACACTAATATATCTATATTTCCAGTTAATTATCCTACTAATTTAGAATTAACGGAAAACATCCTTTCTAACAATAATATTAACTTTTTAGATCTTAAAATTACACTTAAAGATAACAAAACAATAATTGATCTGTTTGATAAACGTAAAGAATTTAAATTTAAAGTTAATACATTTACTAATTTTAAATCCTGTCTTCATAATTCTGTATATCGTAATATACTCCTTAATCATATTTACAGAATAAAAAGTTTATGTTCTTCTCAACTAATTAACAGCAACATTAAAAAACTAATGTATGATACATTACAACATGGTTTTCCAAAAAAATTCATATATTCTTTAATATATAATTAGTACTTATATGATCTAAACAACCAAATTAACACATGCGTTAAAAAATGTATAAAAAAAACATATAATATTATTTAAAAAAAAATCTTTAATTATAATAGGACGGCTGGGTGGGTAGATGATGGCTTGAGGAGGTGTGTGGCGGAGTTGTATGGAAAAAACGCATGGTTAATTTAATTTACACAAAAAAAGAGGGCATTTTGATTTACACATATGCTTGCTAATACAAATTTTATAATGGACTTTGATGTAGTACTTTTATATGTGAATTACTGTAGTTATATTTAAATCTTCATTAATTAATTTAAATGTATTATTCACTACTATTAAGAATGTTTATTGATTAATTGTATTTACTTTTATGCCCATGGTGGACAATATCATATTCTAATATAATGTAATACTTTCTTAAACGCTAATATAATATATATTAATTCAAATTAATTTTCTTCCCTAACAACTTATATCATGTGTATTTAAATTTTAACTTTGTATGCAAAAACATAATATGTTACCATTAATTTCAATATTTAATTAATATTATTTTTAAATCCATAGTATCTTAATTCACATAATTTAGTATTTTAATTTGCCCAAGGTGGGCAATATCATATTCTAATATAATGTAATACTTTCTCAAATGCTAAAATTATATCTATTAATTTAAATTAATGTTATTCCCTAACCTATTGTATCATATGTTTAATATTAAATTTAACTCCATAGCATCTTTATTCACTTTTAGTACTTTAATAAATCATTACTACATCCATTTTTACTTTAATGTAATTGGATTTATTATTCATTTTATATTTAATTTCATATATATTTATTAATTAAATATTATTTATTTTATTTTTAATTTCATTTATATTTATTAACTAATTAATACCACTTAAGATAGAATGAATTCATTTTTAATATTGATTTTTCCATTGTATATTCACTACATATTCAGATCACAGATGGCAGTACCATGGCTTGTTTGCTTTAAAATATTCAATATATCCATGTAGTTCATTTTCAAAATCATAGATGGCAGCCCCATGGTTTGTGATGTTTTAAAAAATTCCATATATCCAAGTAATTCATTTTCTAAATTGGCAACAGGGTTTGTAATCTTCTAAAAATGTTTTTGGCAACATTTAGAAAATTATTTTTTGCAATTCATTGCCTTTATTGGTCTTCATGTATCCTGTTAGTGTTGCGAGCAGGAATCCAGATTCATCGCATAGATTATGGTATTTGGAGATCTATCATCAAGTTCTTCTCTTATAATTAAGGGTAAGGTTTCTCTCTTTTTAAGTATTGTATTAGTTTTGTATTTGTTTTATGAATTTTAAGTCTTTTTTTCACTAGAAGTTTATTGTCATTGAGTGGTTGTCCCAAATTCATATTCTTTAGCAATTTTAATGCTAATATGAAGATGAAACCACTCATTTTATATGTGGAATTTATGCATTTGGGACTTGATAATTCTGTATAAATTCCACAAATTTCATTTCATTCATTCTATTTATTTCATTCAATTTTTAATTTAATTTCTACTTCTATTATATAAGTATTTAATATCTATATTCATTGTGCTGGGGTTACAATTTCGTTGTCAATAAATTATTACTTCCTAAATCATAATTTCAAGTTTCAATTGGTATTTTGGTAATGTTTCATTAATGGTTATATATATATATATATATATATATATATATATATATATATATATGTTATATAAAAATTTATTTCCTTCGTATCCTTCCATTTTATTCGCATTAATCTTTTAAAATTAATCTAACTTCTGTCATAGTCAGTATTTCCTTAATTCTTAATAATATCTATTCCTATTTAAAGTCCTTTTAAAAGTAAATATCCGTATATTAATAATTATTTTATTCCAAATCTTAATCTAAAATTTAAGATCATTCGTAACTTTTATCAGTTCCCCAATCTATAAAATTCTGAGACGCGTTCTCATTTCGAATGTTTTTTAAAGCCATTTTCTTTTTATTATTATTATTATTATTGCTCTGAATTTTTCGCGCGCTTGGGATTTTAACTTCTAAATTGGTCCGCACCCAAGTAAGGGGATTCTTTAATGTTTTAGCCTCGCCCTCTAGCCTCATTCGTTGGGCTGGAGCTAGCTTCTCACTCATTGGGTTGAGCGCTCGTGACGTAATTCTGTGTATGTTTCCGCGGAGAGATCAAAACTCGCCAGTACCGGTCGGAGCGGAGATTTTTGACGTTTTCGGAAGCTAAACAAATATGTGTCTGGTAGTTGTATGACCGTAGAATATTCAACTGGCCCAATAACATCTTAATTCAATGAAGTGAAGCAACGTTAGCCCGAGGGCTATAAGTTTTAGACCTTTTGGGAATTGTTCTGTGTTGTTCGTGTTCTAATAAAATTATTCGTCTGGAGATTGGCTGGATTTACTGGAGAAATTCTGTGATCTCAATTCATTGCCTTACTACTTCGCCATACTCGCTAAATTCGACTGCAACTTGCTATATCGTTGAAGGACTGCCATCTTTTCATCGAATAGTATTCATCGTAATATCTCAACCTCGTCAAAATGCTACAAAAAAGCCGGTCAGGATGCTGTGAACTTGCGCTGAACTATGCCAATGTTCTGATGGAAGGAGGATCTGCGAATGTATTGCCGGGTGCTACTGTGCATATTCATTGCGGCGTGTGTGATGTGATTTATTCTCACGGGATGTGCATCGAGTATTTCAAAAAGTGATGGAATCGTATATCTGGAAACACCAGATACCAGCCTGTGTGAATGTTCTACAAAAATCTCAATTGTGACGGAATAATCTAAAATAATATTTTCTTTTACAGAAAAAAATGATAAAAAATTATCATTCTACAAATTAATTAATAAAATTATTGGCCGTATTAAAATTTCAAAAAGTAAACAGGCAGACAACTTGTGAACGGAATTACGTAAGTTGAAAAAAGTTATTATTGTATGTATTATTTATTATTTTATTTATTTTTATGTTATTTAAGTTTCGCTCAGGTTTTCTTATTTGTTGTATTATTATTATTACTATCATTATTTATTAGAGATGGAGGTATTTACATTTGTTATTTAATTTAAATTTTATTTTACATCTGTTGTGTTAATTCTCTTTAATTTTTATATTAATGTTATTACGATCTGGACTTGTAAAAGTCCTTGGTGATCACAAAATGAGTGAAAACGAAATAAACATCATTCCTTTTGATTTCGAATCTGGAATGAACATTCAATCTTGGTTAAACCATTTTGACAAAACATGCCTTTCTGAAAAGAAAGATGAAAATTGGAAGATTAAAAATATTTCAAAATATTTGAAAGGAGAGGCTCTGAAGGTATTTATCAATGAATGTTTAGAATGTAAAACTTTTGACAAAATAACTGATATTCTTACTGAAAAATTCATAACTGTTCATGTTCCTCGATTTTCAGAATTTGCTTCTATGAAATTAAATGATCTCAATGATTTGGATAAGTACTTTCGAAAAAAGGTTGAAATAGGTAGACCACTTTGTTTATGTGAAACTATAATAGTACAGGGATTAACAGACGGTCTCAAACCTGAGTACCAGAATTATATGATTAGTAATCCTCCAAAAAATACAATAGACTGGTACCTAATGGCTAAACAGTTAGTAGTAATTCCTACTTCCCATGTCAACAATAGTAATTCTAGGAGTAATTTTCAGAATTGTAGATCATTGCCACAATATGATCAGGCACCTAGACATTGAGTTCGCCCAAGTCGAAATTTTCATATGCCAAATTCCAATTTTCATTCACAGAGCAATTTTAATGCTCCAAATTCTATATTTATCAATCCTAGGTTGCCTACTACCCATTTTCAGAGAAATTATCCAAGTAGACCATGTCGAATGTGTCTAAATAGAGGTATCCAAAATGCTTACCACTGGGAGATGGATTGTGTATTCAATGTGAGCCCTTTGCAATCTTCTGCACCTCCTCTTAGACAACCACAACCATCTACTGATAATATATGACAGTTAATTGTATCAGGATATGTAAATAACAGGGAACTTCCTTGTGTGATTGACTCTGGCTCAACCATAAGTATTTTACCTTTTAAATTTGTTAAATTGTTAAATGCTAAAGTTATAAATATTCCACCTGTTATTATTGGCCAAGCCAAAGGAACTGTTGTAATAGACAAAGCTTGTAATTTATTGTTTAAATTAGGTAATGTGCAACAAAATATTAGATTTTTGATTTGTAATACAAATTTAGATTATGCTATATTAGGTTTACAAGAATGCTATAAGTTTAATTTAATTATTGATTGTGCTACATGTCGAGTATTACAAGGAGACCTTGTTTTAAATGAATCTAAGAGCATATCCAGTGATAAATTAAGATTACTTCATTTTAATGTTAACTATGATTATCAGAGAGTGCAACCCGATTATGGAAAGATCATATCTCCTCAATCCTTTGTTCCATCTAATGTTGTTAATTCTAAATTAATTGGGGAAATAAATTCTATAGAAAATGAAACTTTAAGGGAAAGTATAAGGGATTATTTAGACATTTTTTCTAAAAATAAATTTGATGTCGGGAGAATTAATATTGAACCGCAACGTATTTTTCTTAATTCTGACCTACCAATATCTCTGAGGCCATACAGAACTTCCCCTTTAGAAGAAAAAGAGATTTCGGATCAAATTCATTCACTATTAGATGCTGGTTTAATTAAAGAGAGCAATAGTCCCTATTCTACCCCTGTTACATTAGTAATGAAAAGAGAAGAAGGTAAGAAAACTAGATTATGTGTTGACTATAGAAAATTAAATGCAATAATGAAAAATGACGCCGAACCCCTACCTCGTATCGATGGAATTTTAGATAAACTGAGTAGTGCACAGTATTTTTCAACTTTAGATTTATCCTCTGGCTACTGGCACATACCCATACATCCATCCGATACTGAGAAATTGGCTTTTGCTACCAACTTTGGGCTCTTTGAATGGTTAGTTCTGCCCTTCGGGATTAAATTAGGCCCCCCGATATTTAATAAAACCCAGACAGAAAAAATTTGGCTTATTACAAGCTATGCCCACCACAGATCAACCTTTTGAATGTCTTTCTATTGATACTGTGGGAGGATTCAATTATTATAACTCCACCAAAAAATATCTACACATCATCATAGACCATGCAACCAGATATGTTTGGGCATTTCCTTCCAAAAGTGTTACCACAGAAACATACACAAATTGCTTAAAACAAGTCTTCAATATTCAATTCCCTGAACAATTATTCTGTTTCAACACAATTTACGATAAACAGGGTACTCAAAAGGTATTAAGTGATAGGAATGCAGCCTTTACTTCACCTAGATTTTAAAAAAATTTTCGGAATCACAATATTAAGCAACGTTTAACCACATCACATCACCCTCAAACGAATGGCAAATGTGAGAGAGTGAATCAATCAATAGTTACAAGATTAAAGTGTAAAGTCAATTCTACTACCTCCAAAATTCCTTGGACCAAACTTCTGACTGAAGTAGTTAATGAATACAATAATACACCCCATTCCATAACCAAATTCCCTCCTGCTTATTTACTTTTTGGCAAATTACCCTATGATTCCCCTCTTAAGCAAAATTATTACCCTCCTGTCCAGGAAGCCCTCAACATTGCTAAAAAACGCACGGATGAATTTTACTGGAAAAGTAAAAAATATTATGATAGAAATTATGTGGAGCCAAAATTTGAGATAGGAGATCTTGTTATCTATGAAGAATTCCATTATCCCAATACCGGAAAGCTCTCACAAGTTTTTAGTGGTCCCTATCAAATCCTTAAAAAATTATCTGATGTAAATGTTGAAATTAATAGACAGACTCAAAATAAATTTACTGAAATAGTCCATGTATCAAATTTACGCCCTTATTACCCTCCTGACAAATTAAAGTTATCCCATGAGCAACAACAAACTAATGTTAAATCAATAGCTTAATATTAAACTTAGTAAAGCAAAAATTAACTAAATTTAATGAAATCAAATTATAATTGACTAATCAATTCTCTTCTGTATAACAGTATGTTCTTGAATATAGGAATTCCCAAGAATATTACTGCCAATATTTTTGCTTGAGTTAACTTTTTATGCAGGCGTAAATTAGTTGATTTGAGTTAAGAAATTTTTATATTGGATTGAATTGAATTAGAACAATAAAGTAAATTGGAATAGCAAATTAGATTAGAATACTACATTAAATTAAAATAATTGAATAAAAATTCACTGGATTAAATTAAATTATAATAATAGAATAAAACTCTCTACTAATAGTAATAATTAAACTTATTATCCACCATACACTTCAAGGTCTTATTTTCATTGTGCAGCTTATGTTTCTCTTGTTTGACTGAAAACAGAGAGCACATTATCTTACTGAATTGTTGATAATTTTTCACAGATATTTCTTAGTTTACAATTTATTATTTTTGTTTCATTTTATTAAGTATATTTTCATTCCTCACTGATATTAAAAAAAAAAAAAAAAATGAGGAATTAAATTATATACAGATGAATTACTGATTTAGTATTATTTTGAAGTTGTTTGTTATTGTTGATATTATTATGTTGTAATTATAATTGTTGTTGTTATTTATTATGTGATAAGATTATAAAAGAGAATATTCTTGAGAATTGTGATAAAAGAGAACCACTGATAGTATATTAGTTGAGGATAAAAAGTCACATCTTGCTAGCAAAATATCTAATACTTATATTTAATTGACTGAACTTTATTAAATTACTGGACTTTATTTGATAAGTGTACTTATCAAGGCACAAAACTTATCAAGAATCACAAACCAGTACTTTAATTGTTTATTGACCTTAGTGGTGATGAAACTTTCTTATGTTTTTGAACTTTATGATTAACTGGAATTATCCTACTACAGAATCAATACACTGTATTGCCGTAAACTGTACTACTGGCTAATACTTGACATATCTGTGCCTTCATATCCATACCAAGAAATTTTTTTGGAAATGAGAGGTCTATAACTCAGACTGTTACTGATTAAGAGGACTATTAGACATTTATACTTTTCACTGCTTAGACAAAAATGCTTTGTTTACTTCATTTTCATCCTTTTCACTATTTATGTTTGAAGAGTGAAAAAAAAAAAAAAATTTGTTACTAACTTATTTATATTGTAATTGTATGTATTTCTGTATTTAAACAATTCCCAGAGGTTCGCGTTTACAAAAATAACTATTGAATTAACTTTAATAAAATCAAAGAATTTTTGGCATTAACTAGAATACCAGATAAATATTTTGTAATCCAAATTCTTGGTTGCCTTAATGAACTTGTAGATCAACGGATCTACCCGTCATTCGGATTTTTAGGGGGGGGGGGGGTAATGTTATATAAAAATTTATTTCCTTCGTATCCTTCCATTTTATTCGCATTAATCTTTTAAAATTAATCTAACTTCTGTCATAGTCAGTATTTCCTTAATTCTTAATAATATCTATTCCTATTTAAAGTCCTTTTAAAAGTAAATATCCGTATATTAATAATTATTTTATTCCAAATCTTAATCTAAAATTTAAGATCATTCGTAACTTTTATCAGTTCCCCAATCTATAAAATTCTGAGACGCGTTCTCATTTCGAATGTTTTTTAAAGCCATTTTCTTTTTATTATTATTATTATTATTGCTCTGAATTTTTCGCGCGCTTGGGATTTTAACTTCTAAATTGGTCCGCACCCAAGTAAGGGGATTCTTTAATGTTTTAGCCTCGCCCTCTAGCCTCATTCGTTGGGCTGGAGCTAGCTTCTCACTCATTGGGTTGAGCGCTCGTGACGTAATTCTGTGTATGTTTCCGCAGAGAGATCAAAACTCGCCAGTACCGGTCGGAGCGGAGATTTTTGACGTTTTCGGAAGCTAAACAAATATGTGTCTGGTAGTTGTATGACCGTAGAATATTCAACTGGCCCAATAACATCTTAATTCAATGAAGTGAAGCAACGTTAGCCCGAGGGCTATAAGTTTTAGACCTTTTGGGAATTGTTCTGTGTTGTTCGTCTTCTAATAAAATTATTCGTCTGGAGATTGGCTGGATTTACTGGAGAAATTCTGTGATCTCATTTCATTGCCTTACTACTTCGCCATACTCGCTAAATTCGACTGCAACTTGCTATATCGTTGAAGGACTGCCATCTTTTCATCGAATAGTATTCATCGTAATATCTCAACCTCGTCAAAATGCTACATATATATATATATATATACAGGGTTTTCCAAAATTCGATCGACAAATTAAGAGGGTGATAGAAGGAGCAAGAGGATGAAAACATACCATAGAACATTTGATCAAAACAACGTTCAGTGGGATAAAATCGCAAAAAAATTTATGAAGGTTGTGACGACGTGCGGAAAAAGGGCCAATAATAAATGGAAAAAAATTATTTTACGTAAAGCATGATTACAATGCATTACAGTAAAACGTCAGAGAGGAGACAACAAGACATTTTTATAGGAATATGTTTTAACGCGCTCGGTAATCCTTCGTCCGTCGGTGCCGGCTGTACATTGACCTTCGTGGCCGCAACTTCGAACAACTTCTACAAAAATGTGGCATCGTCTCCTTTCTGACGTTGAAAGCAATGCATTGTCCTCTTGCTTCATTTCAAATAAAAGTTTTTCTACTTACTATTGGCCCTTTTTGTTCCACACGACATCACACCTTCATAATTATGTTTTCTTCTTTATCCCCCTAAACGTGGTTTGCGACCCCATGTTCTATAGCAAGTTTTCATCCTCTTGATGCCTTCTATCATCCCTTTTATTTTATCGGTAAAATTTTGGAACGCCCTGTATAATTTTTCATAAAAGAAATAGCATGATATCGTAACGAAATCATTTCTTGACTGATAACTCAAAGACAGGAAGGATGAAAGTCATAATGACGATCACTTGCGAGAGTTGAAAGCAGTCGTGTCGTTCGTGTGCATTATTTCAATAACTGTAATTTAATTCTACTTGTAATAAATGTAAAATATATTCAATAGGTCTAAGTTGCAAGAGAATGTGGAACTGAAAAATACTCCTAATTAAACTTTATTAGTACAGAGGTACAAAATTAGGGATAGTTTTGAGCCAAATAATCTAGATTAGAAAACAAAGGTAAGAAACATCAGTCATGACAATATGTGCCCAATTCGCTACAAATATATCCTATAATTAAGTGCGGTGTTGTGCCACATGTTTCCTTCTGCAAATCTCCCTGAATGAGTTCCTCGGAATAAATTCTCTGACTGCATAACAGTCCAAATTTAATAGTAAATGCAGTATGTTTGCTCTGAGAAAACAAAAAGTGTCTTTCGATTACCCCAAAATGAAAAATATTTCGTTTTAAATAAAAAAAATATATATTTTTAAATACTAGGGACATGCTCATAAGATCATGCCGGCATCGATTATACTATTAGCTTTTGCCATCAGACGATGGTTTTCAAGCTTGCTTTTTGAAACATTGGAATAGTTCTGTGGTGTAAAAATCTACCAATCAGAAGCGTAAAAATCGTCCAATACAAAAATAAATACTCAGAGAAATCTATCAAGTTTTAAAAGTGTTATTTTGGTGCATAATAATCTGTAAGATTTTGATAAGTATTACCTTGCGTATGAAGTTTGTACTGGCTTTTGAAATGTCATATGTTTAAATTTAAAGACTTGGTAAATATTGATAGGATAAATTATGACATTTCCTTTTTTTATCGCATTTATTTTTGACAAATTCTGGGCATACTACTACATCCTTCATTACTTGATGAATTATGTAATTTAAAACTATTTATTTCCCTGAATATATAAAAATCTATCACTTGACTCATTTCTAATCATGACAGGATTAATCAGTTTAATTGACTGAAATAATATTTAAAAAATATATATTTAATGACTAATGAAATTTGGCAAAGCGGAAAATTTCAGTGCAATGCAAAATATGAACTTTCTCAAAACTGTGTTCTTAAATATGTAATATTATTTTTTACCCATTTAAAGCATTAAATTAACCTTGTCAAAAGCATTAAAAAATTTCTCTTTAAATATATAATAATTACATATTATTATTCTCTATGTAGATATTCATACTTTTTTAAATATTTTTAACATAATTGAGATTATACAACTATTCACTGTTATATTTCATTTAGATATTTTTTTGCTGTTTATCTTTCAAAACCATGAACCGTTATATCTGTGAAAAAAACTCTCAATATTTCAAAAATAAAATGACTGTAACTATTCAGAAATGAAATGAATGAACATAAATTGTATTTATTCAGAAGATCCATGAATGGAAAGACTTGAATGAAAAAGAAGAAATCACTGGTGCATAAACATTGAACTTCTTCCTCAATATTTGAAGTTAAATCTCCTATGGAGAATGGTAAGTAATTAATTTTCAATTTTAAACGAGTTTTTTCACTAAAGATGAATATCCATATTTTTAATCTTTGAATTTTAAAATATTTCTCAAATAAAAGATTTGGCTGATAACTGTATAAATCTCTACCCCCCCCCACCTCTTTCTTATATATATATATATATATATATATATATATAAAGAGATTGAGATGTATATTTATAGATATATAGATATATATAAAGAGATTGAGATGTATATTTATAGATATATAGATATAAAGGTATCTGTATCTCTATGTATCTATCTATCTATCTATCTATATATATATATATATATATATATATATATATATATATATATATATATATATATATATATATATACATTTTAATTGCACAAGTTTACTCAAATTAAAGGAATGATTATGGATAAAAATACATTTGACGCAAAAAAATGAAAATAAAGATTAATAATATGAAAATAGATAAAACGTATGGAATAAATATAAATATCCAATTAAAGAGTAAGGAACATTTCTCTTAGTCGTGGTGTTTGAAAAAAAAGTTTAAGTCCCACTAAAATTGTTTCCAACATTTTCAGCTATAAAGAACCATTCTTTTATAAGTACCTTAGTAGCATATTTTTTTATAAAAATGTATGTTGCTGAGTAACCGTTGGACAGAAAAAGTAAATGCAATCGGTAAATATCAAATTGTAAGGCAAAAACCTTTATATAAATTTTTAAGAAATCATTAAATGTACAGCTAAAACATCAGAATTAGACTATTTAACCCTTTTTGTTAATTCGTTTGTTGAAATTTATAAAAAAATAAATAACGCTTCAATAGCTTTATAAATTTTAAACGCGTTAAAACCATGGAAATAAACAACGAATGTACAGTGGTAGAAACTAAGCAGATAGCACCTATTGCGTACTTTTAATGATATAGCATCAAAAAGTCCTGCACATTACAAATGAGTGAACTAATGAGTTTATGTGCAGATAGATTGCATGATATGATTCCAGTTGATTTACTCACATCCCGCTCCATACTGCTTTAGGGGGGAGGGACATGCACATTCTTAAGTACAATTACGCTTTATAGGGGAGAACATCTTCGTTGGAAAAAACTATCATTGCAAATCCCCACCAACGCGTAGGGCCCAGACAAAACCTACTCGAACGAACTTTCCATTTTAAATTAATAAAGTGATGCTTGCATAATAAAAGAAAAAAAAAAGGAAAAAAATTCAAAATAAAGAGTGGACAATGAAATATACAGTCTTTATTGGAGACAAAGTCTACGGTGGATCGTCGAAATCGAGATTATGATTTTGGAAAAAAAGAAATTGATTATTTCTAATTAGATTGGATAGCAAGGATTTATTTGCCTGGACGATCAAAGATTTACCAAGGATGGCCGCCGAGACTATTTTTGTGGCCTGTCGTATCATTACAAAATATTAAGAAAGACATTTTTCTTCAACTTAAAAAAATATTTTCGAAGCACCGTATTAATGACTATAAAATGTAAACAGTTATGAGTTGTTTCTGGATGGACACTCGTGATGTTCATAAATTATAGTTTATAAGAAAAAAAAACATCTGTAATCTTTGGCCAACTGCCGGCAATGGAAGAGTCTGTAATCTATAAAACTATGTCTTCATATATATTTACAATTGTATTTTCTTATTTTGTCAGCTTTTTACTTTTTGTGCATATTTTTTTGTGGTGGCCACTAATGTTACATGATTAATAAGAACAATCATTTGTCTGTTTTTTTAATTTCCCTAAATAGCATTCCGATAAGAAATTTTAGTGAACATTCCTTTTACATTTTTATAAATAATATATTCATCACAACAATATTAGTGTGTAGCTCATAGTTTATCCCTATCCCCATGCATCACTCCAAAACACTTGAAATAATATTTTATTAAAAATACGAAAATTTGCTCTAAAGTGTTTTTATGTTAACTCACCACATCAAAAATAAAAAGTCAAAATAAAGAGTGGACAACGAAATATATAGTCTTCATTGGAGACAAAGTCTACGCTGAATCGTCGAAATCGAGATTATGGTTTTGGAAAAAAGAAATTGATTATTTCTAATTAGATTGGATAACATGGATTTATAAGCCTGGACGATCAGAGGATGGCCGCCGAGACTATTTTTGTGGCCTGGCGTAATATACATATAATCACATATATAATTAAAGTTAGTATGAAAGATTACAAATCGTCCACTAACTAAATATCAGTATAATGAAGATGAAACAAAACAATTATACCATTCACATTTATTACAAAAACGAAAACAATATGAAAAGCTACAAACAAAATACTATAAATGCATTTAATGCGCTTCAAAAAACATTTACTTCAAGCTATTTTGAACATGATTATCAAGTTCGAATTAATAAAGACTTTCAAAACAACAGATACACAATCTTCAAACATTCAAAAAGAAATTAATTTAATACACTTCAAAAAACATTTACTTCAAGAACAACATTAGTACAAATACATTGCACAAAGTTAACATACTTCAAGTTATTTTGAACATGATTATCAAGTTCTAATTAATAAAGACGTTCAAATCGACAGATACACAATCTTCAAACATTCAAATAAACTAAATTAACCGCATAATGTTTTAGACTAAAAACAATTAAAATTTTAAAAGTGTGTGTATTATTCGATTTGCACTCAAAAAAATATTTTTCTTTTATGAAAATTTCAAATTTTCCTATAATATGTATGCTTTGGAGTTTTCTTAATTTATTTCGTGATATAAAATTATAACACAAAATACCCGTAGTTTTTTTAGGTAGCTTTCAATACAAAAAAGTATAAAGCTACCTATTGCAGCCGTTCGGAGGAAAGCAATTCCAGAAAATTTCGGTACATTTTCACCGATCATGTCCCCCAGACCCCAAAACCACCCTCCGTTTGATATATATATATATATATATATATATATATATATATATATATATATATATATATATATATATATATATATATATATATATATATATATATATATATATGTATATGTATATCTGACCTATGTCATACGATAACGCTCGTATTTATAAATCAATTTGGATGAAACTAATTGTGTGTATTAAGCTCACCAATGTCTCAACCGAGTTCGTCGGCCAGCTTGGTCCGCCATTTTGTTTCAAGATGGCGGCCATTTAAAAATTTAAAACTAAAATAAATATACAAAATAGTTAAACATTCAAATTTATTTTATGCTTAAGTGTTAGGTCTTGATATAAGGATTCTGGAGTATTTTTTGTTTTACCTCTATCTTAAAAAACGACAGAGATACAGCAGTTTGAAATTCTAGGGTGGCAGACATTTTGAAACAAGATGGCATATTACAAAAATCCAACGATCTGGAGGCAAGGCAGTGCCTCCGCCAAGTCGAGAGAGGACAGCCGTAAGCATACTTTTCTGGAAGCAACTCAGGGCACACCACCCCCCATATCTCCGCGCTGGAGCATCCCAAAAATTTGAAACTTCGTTTTTCTAGAGTATTTGGCGCACAGGATAGAAATTTAAAATTACAACTTTCTGTCTTTTCTAGTTCAGACAATATATGAACTCAAACATTCGATTTTTCGTCACTCACTCGCTCACTCGTTCACGCGTCATCAAAAAGATTAAGTAGATCCCGTATCCCTAGAAACTTGACATTTGGAAAAAAGGTAGTGTTTAGGATACAAAGAAAGGAAAAATTATAAAATCCGGAAAATTCGAAAAAAAAAACATTCGAAAATTCAACAAATTCCATCAAAATTGAAAATTGAAAATAATACGATCTTGTAGTCTTAGAAACTTAAGATTCGGAGTGAAGGTAGTGTATGGTATCCAGAAAAAGAAAACATCAAAAACACCAAAAAAATCGAAAACAAAATTGAAAAAATTGAAAAACCAAAAAAAATCGAAAAATTTCAAATAATCCGATTTTGTTGCGCGAGAAACTTGGAATTCGGAATAAAGGTAGTATTTAGGATGCAAAATAAGAAAAAATTAAAAATTCCGGAAAATTCGAAAAAAAAAAATTCAAAAATTCGAAAAATTCGAAAAAATTGAAAAAAAAATAAATTAATTTGATTTTTTAGACTTAGAAACTTAAAATTCGCAGTAAAGATAGTGTTTAGGATTCAGAATAAGTTAAAATAAAAAACGCAATAAATTCGAAAATAAAATCAAAAAATCGAAAAAATCGGAAAAATCGAAAAATAAGGAAAGTTTGAAAATAATTCGATTTCATAGCGCTAGAAACTTGATATTTGGAATAAAGGTAATATTTAAGATACTAAATAAGGACAAATTCAAAAATAGGGATAATTCAAAAAATATCCATAAATTAGTGCAGACGATACATGAACTAAAAGTTTCGATTTTTTGTCACTCACACACTCACTCACTCTCGCGTCATCAAAAAGATTGGATAGCTCCCGCAGCCACAGAAACTTAAAATTTGGAATAAAGCTAGTGTTTCGGATACAAAGAAAGAAACAATTATAAAATCCGAAAAAAAAAAAAAAAAAAAAAAAAAACATTCGAAAATTCAAAAAAATTGAACAAAATTGAAAATTGAAAATAACACGATCTTTAGTCTTAAAAACTTAAAATTTGGTGTGAAGGTAGTGTTTAGAATTCAGAAAAAGAAAACATCAAAAACACAAAAAAAATTGGAAATAAAATCGAAAAATCGAAAAAAATCAAAAAATTTCAAATAATCCAATTTTGTTGCCCTAAAAACTTGGAATTCGGAATAAAGGTAGTATTTAGTATTCAAAATAAGGAAAAATTAAAAAATCCAGAAAATTCGAAAAGAAAATCAAAAATTTGAAAAATTCGAAAAAAATTGAAAAAAATTTAAAAAATTTGATCTTTTGGCCCTAGAAACTTAAAATTCGCGGTAAATATAGTGTTTAGGATTCAGAATAAGTTAAAATAAAAACGCAATAAAATCAAAAAATCGAAAAATAAGGAATTTTTGAAAATAATTCATTTCATAGAGCTAGAAACTTGAAATTTGGAATAAAGGTAATATTTAAGATACTAAATAAGGAAACATTAAAAAATATGGATAATAAAAAAAAATCGAAAAAAAAAATAGAAAGAAAGAAAGAAAAAGAGAGAAATTGAAAATAATATGATCTCGTAGTCTTAGAAACTGAAAATTTGGTGTAAAGGTAGTGTTTAGGATTCAGAAAAAGAAAAAAATTAAAAACACAACAAAAATTGAAAATAAAATCAAAAAATCGAAAAAAAAATTTGAAAACAATTCGATTTTGTAAAGCTAGAAACTTAAAATTCGGGATAAAGGTAGTATTTAGGATACAAAACAAGAAAGAAATAAAAAATCTGTAAAATTCGAAAAATTGAAAAAAAAATCGATTTTGTAGCTTTAGAACTTAAAATTCGGCGTAAACTTATTGTTTAGGATACAGAAAAAGGAAAAATTAAAACACAATAAATTCGAAAATAGAATAAAATCTCGAAAAAGATCGGAAATTTCAAAATAATTCTATTATGTAGCACTAGAAACTTGAAATTTGTAATAAAGGATACAAAATAAGAGAAAATTAAAATATCCAGATAATTATAAAAAAAAATTCGAAAAAATCAAAAATTGAAAATAATTTTATATTGTAGTCTTAGAAACTTAAAACTTGGTGTAAAGGTAGTATTTACTATTCAATAAAAGGAACAATTAAAAATATTCGTTAAATTCGAAAATAAAATCGAAATATCTTTAAGAAATCGAAAATTCGAAAACAATTTGATTTTGTACTGATAGAAACATCAGTTTTAAGATAATTGTCCTATTAGCTAGTACAACGCCCCTAATTGCTTTATGTTATTTCTCCCGGATTATGGTTTTCTTTTCTTTCGTTTACGAATTTTGCTACAGAAAAGTTCCTATATAGATCGGCTACATTATGGGCGGTTTTTTTATAGATAGGTTAGTTTTCTTTCACACGTTATACTCTATTTAATTTGCATATGAAATATGGATTGTTAAATGATGTTTGCCCCACAAAAATTTTCACAGATTCTCCTCCCCTTCCGGCATTACTGGCTGGTTGCTTGCCGGTTATAGAAAGGACTATTCTAAATAAAATCATGGTGTCTAAGATTATCTTGATTTATCTCTAAATTGAACCTAAATGACCCTAAGAAGACGGATCAAATAATTACTATATTGGCATGACAATCAGGTAACTTAGAATTAAAATCGAAAAATCAATAAATTTATAAAAAGTCGAAAATTTGAAAATAGTTCGATTTTGTAGTCCTAGAAGCTTGACATTTGGCAGAAAGGCAGGGTTTAGTACACAAAGTAAGGAAAAATTAAAAAATCCGTAAATAATAAAAAAAAGACTAAAAAAACGAAAAAAAACCATCGAAAAAAGGAATATAGTTTGATTTATTGGAAATTGCCGGAAATTTTAATTTTGGCTTTCTTTTTATACTAAAAAGTTCTTTTATGTTAAATATCAAGTATCTAGGGCTGCGAGTAATATCTCAGATGGATAGCACCTATCCTGGAAGCAATTGAGAGTACTTTTGAGAGTACTTTGCAAACGAAACTAAAGCTTCAAATTTTTGATACCTGGAAATAATAGGGACAGAGTGTGGGATTAGCGAAAATCAGTGGATGATCTCCAAAAAGAACCCAAATTCAAGAAAAGGATGATTACTTACAAAAAGAAGTGAAATCTCATCAAAAAGTCACCTGTAAAAAATGCAGCCAAGTCTCGTAACTCATTTACCGTAAAAAGTACTGAGATCGCATAAAGCCAAGTTTAACTATCTTATTAACTCTGAAATTTTCATTCACAAATCACTCCTAGTCTCTACATCTTTAGTTAATTATTATTTTGTGACTTGGCAATTACGCAGCACAGGGAAGTTATTACACCTTACTATGTTATGGGATGGGATGGGATAATTTAATTAAGGCAAATTATATACGCACAGGGAAATTATTACACTTTAATATGTTATAGTATTATTTGATTAAGACTAACTATATACATCACATTCTCGTGCTACGTAATTGCCAAGTCACAAAATAATAATTAACTAAAGATGTAGTGACTAGGAGTGATTTGTGAATGAAAATTTCAGAGTTAATAAGATAGTTAAACTTGGCTTTATACGATCTCAGTACTTTTTACGGTAAATGAGTTACGAGACTTGGCTGCATTTTTTACAGGTGACTTTTTGATGAGATTAGACTTCTCGCAAATTATTTTCTTTCATTGTTGTAATCATTTTCCCAATCATACGCATAAAACTATATATTCATATCCGTTAGCGCCAAATTCTCGCCAAATTTGGCGACATTTGGCGAACTATCGCCAAATTTATCTACTAGAATAAGTTTTCATAAATGAGGCCAATTTGGCTATAGCTCAATAATTTGGCGAATTTCTTATTCAAATTCAGTATAACGAATCTTTTGTAAACGGTTTCTTTGCCTTTTTCGCTTGCTGTTTTCGAGTAACATTAACTAAAATTTTAAAACAAAGATATAAGAAAGCTGCCTTTTCCTCCCGGTACAGGCCGGTAGGATTTTTTTCATTTAAAATCCATTCTTTATTATGTACAATTTAAAATATAAGTAATGTTACGGTAATAACTTCTTTTATTATATTATATATATTCGCTTATATTGAAGAATTTTGACCGAGTCTCCTGGAAAACCTAAGGATTCAACGTGTCTGAAAGAAGATAAAAGGATTATTGAATTAGTGGTCAAACTATTATACATCAATAGAGGATAAACTACTCGGTTAGAATTTTGAAAATTTCAGTGTGAAAGCCTGCCTGTTGCTTAAATGGTACTTCAGCAATATTAAGTAGAAAATATTCTTACATGTATGCTTCATAGTTGACATTTTCTAGATACCGTCAATAATTTATCCGTTATAAAAGATATTGGATATGCTATTGAATTCTTTGGAGATACGTTTGACTATAACTCTGTCAATAAAATATAGAAAGAAAATTATTGTACAAGCTTTTATAGAACACGATGGAAATTGTACGTTAAACGTGACAAATGAGGTGCGTTCGTATCGTGATATAACTAGTTTTACAATGTAAAAAAATCATCGTTATTATTTCGGTGAAATAAATCATATCATCTGCTCTGAGCAAAATGAGGATGCTTTTTTTTTCTTATTACGTATGCCTAGTTTACAGATGCGATTTTTTTTTCGACATCAGACAGCGCTATAGAATTTATCATGGAGATCTTGCTTTGCGAATTATTATTTCTATGGTTTAATATTTATATGACTTACGATGAATGAATCTTTTGTATATTTACTTTAATGGATTGAGTTATTTGTTAACCTAATTTTCAATGAAGTTATCTCAGAATCTAAACATTATTTAATGTAACTCATCTCTCAAGGAAACAATTTTTTTGACCAATCTTTCTAAAAATGTAACTTTTATGCCATTTTATTCGAAAAAATAATTTTGGATAAAAATGGCCACTTGGCAAATGGAAAATGATGTGGTTAGCCCATATTTGTTTTCCTCAGTCACACAACATGCGCTTTTACTATATAGATTACGTATGGTAGGATTTAATAGAATAAATAAAAACTTTTATTAATATCTTTTTAAGGTTTGATTCTATTTTCATAAAATTTGAAATGGCTCGACAAATTTCTGCAACGATAATATATGTTAAATTTCAAACCATTCGGTTTGTGTAGTTTTTGTGCTGTTACCGATGGGCGGACAGACGGACGAACCAGATGACGACTATACGTGCTACGTATTTATATACTTACGAACGCACCTAAAAAGGTAAATTTTTAATCAACACAATGTGTGATTTTATCATCACACTTTCTGCTGTGATTTTAAATGAATTTTTTTTTGTTTAAATTTTGTTAAAGAGTAAATGTTTTTTTTTTTTTTTTTTTTTTTCACTAAAACTATATGCAGTTAGATATAAGGAATTTTTATGTCCATTAAAATATGGTGCTCCAAATGTTAGAACTCGATTTCACCATTGTATGGTTGCAGCTTGTACAGCACCAACACGTGGTTCAATCCAGGACAAAGTTTTAATCAGTGTACATTCTTTGATAATAAACAAAATTACAAAGCTTTAGTATTTTTAAAATGAATGACAGTTTTATTTTAAAAATTTATAGGCATTAAACAGTTCTAAATAAAATACGTCTGACCTCAATTAATTAAAACAATTAAATCCAGTTTACAAAACTGAGAAAATTCTTTACTGTCTGTAATAAGTGAATAAACTTCTAATTAACACTTTAATTCTTTTAAGATTTAAACAAATTCGAAGGGAAAATATTTTATCTTTATTCATTAATGATATTTTTATTTTCGCCATACATTTATACAGGGTTATTAGGTAGGTTTCAATACAAAAAAGTATAAAGCTACCTATTGCAGCCATTCAGAGGAAAGCATTTCCGGAAAATTTCGATATATTTTCACAGATCATGACCCCGGACCCCAAAATCCACCCTCCGTTCAAATGATGATTTAAAAAAAAAAAAAAAAAAAAAAAAAAAAAAAAAAAAATATATATATATATATATCTGACCTGTGTCATACGATAACGCTCGTATTTATAAATCAATTTTGATGAAACTAATTGTGTGCATTAAGCTAACCAATGTCTCGACCGAGTTCGTTGGCCAGCTTGGTTCGCCATTTTGTTTCAAGATGACGGCCATTTAAAAATTTAAAACTAAAATAAATATACAAAAAAGTTAAAAATTCAAATTTATTTTTTAATTAACGTGTTAGGCCTTAACACAAGGATTCCAGAGCATTTTTTGGTCAACCTCTATCTTAAAAAATGGCTGAGATAGAGCAGTTTGAAATTCTAGGGTGGCTGACATTTTGAAACAAAACAGCACATTAACGCGATTACTCGCAAATTATTTTCTTTCATTGTTGTAATAATTTTCCCAATCATACGCATATAAGTATATATTCATATCCGTTAGCGCCAAATTCTCGCCAAAATTGGCGACATTTGGCGAAATATCGCCAAATTTGGCGACCAAAATAAATCTTTATAAATGAAGCCAATTTGGCTATTGCTCAATAATTTGGCGAATTGCTTATTCAAATTCAGTATTAACGAATCTTTTGTAAACGTTTCTCTGCATTTTAACTTGCTGTTTTCGTGTAACATTAGCTAAAATTTTAAAACGAAGATATAGGAAAGCTACCTTTTCCTCCCGGTACAGGCCGGAAGGACTTTTTTAAATGATGGACCCATTTTCAAAAAATTATTTTTATTAAAGTACAAATCCAAAATGAACAATCTTTATACCATTGAAAAGGGTAAGTTTCAATGTTTTTCTTAAGACATTATAAATGTTCAATGTGTCCACCGTGTGCTGCACAGCAAACATCTACGCGATAGCCAAACTCGTCCCACACACGAGAAAGCGTACTTGCTGTTACTGAGTGCACGGCAGCAGTGATACGGTTACGGAGATCGTTCAAAATTGTTGGTAGCGGCGAGACGTACACAAGCCCAGAAGATGAAGTCACATTTGCTTTCGCGTGTGTGGGACGAGTTTGGCTATCGCGTAGATGTTTGCCGTGCAGCAAACGGTGGACACATTGAACATTTATAATGTCTAAAAAAACTTTGAAACTGCCTCTTTTCATTGGTATAAAGAATGTTCATTTTAGATTTGTAGTTTAATAAATACAATTTTTTGAAAATGGAACCATCATTTAGACTAACCTTGTATTATTTACATAGCTTTAATTGATACACCTAGTAACTTCATGATATCACAAAATTCCTGTCAGAGATTTGTATATTTGATTATTTAGTAGTAAAATTTTATGTGTCAATCATAAATGATCTTTTTACACACGCTTGAAATTATAAAGGTCCTAAATGTTACACAGTTTTAAAGTAGAACGCAATATTTCATACTTTCTTTATTGATATTTCCAATGAATCCTTAACATTGACAAATATACAACAGTTTGATATTTGCTATTTAAATACTTTTTATATTGTTCTATACTACTAAGATATTTGAAAGACTACCGGTAACTCCAAAACTGATTGGATGATACAAAATCTATTTTACTGTGGCGTATACACTGTAAAAAAAAGTGCAGTAAAATTACAGGCAGAGGCTGGCAGCAGAGATTCCAGTCATACCCCGTAAAAATAAAATTCCATGCCCATCATTTTGTGCAGCCCGTAATTTTACGGGGCAAAGTAATATAGCATTATAATGCACAGGATATAATGCTATCAATTTTAAAACACAATAACACTTTGCTTACTGTTCCGTAGCACGTAGCACGTTAGATAATCATCACAAAAAGTCATAAAATTTTCAAAACACGTGTAAAATTAAGGGTTACACCCTAGCGGAGGACAATTTATGGGGTCGTACCGTATTTTTGCTAACATATGGGCTAGAACTGTAAGAATATGTGGATTGCTCTTAATTTTCTAAGTATTTAAGGGATAAGGCCGTTTAATGAGTGGATCAGACCGTTTTTCATCAAATAAGGCTGTTGCCCGTGGAAATTGAAGGGCAAACGCTCATAAATTTACAGTTTTTTCTGAGAGTGTAGGCAAATGTAACATGATATTTAGTGAGAAAAAATGCGTCCGAAGTGATGTGTAGGCATTCGCATTCGTCGGCGTGGCGTTTGAACGAAAGTATGGAAATAATTAATTCTGCCACCACTTGGGAGCGATCGTGAGCAGAAACGTTGCACATACTGATGTAGCTATACGGAGAGGGTGTAATGTGTTCTGTGAAAGCATTCTAAGGCGGTCAGGGTGTCAAAATTCTTTGAAAATTGCGTTTATTACTTTTTCTTGTTAATAAAATACTACAAAATTAAGTGAATGTAATAAATCAAACCGCCTATTTCTGCAATGTTTTCAACAGCAGATATATAAATTTTTGTGTGGAACTATTAATTTTGCCTAGACGGTAATTAAAACTAATTTTAATCCATTCACCTCAGAATGGATTTCTTCGTAGTTTGTCATCTTTAAAAGGATATAGCTAAATTTTCTTGCTATATATGAAGTTTTGTACAAAGTGTTAATATTTTGTTTTATATAAAATGTCTTCAGGATATGTAATTTCCTGTGAAAAATATATTCTTCAAAGTAAAAGTCACTCTCAAAAATCCTCCTTTACCTCCTTTTTAACTGAATTGTAAATTTTTTAAGTAATATTTTTATAAATCCTGAAGACAAATTAACAAGAAAAACTTTTCTGCACACGATTGGTAAAAAAATGAAATAGGTCAAGTAGTTCATGAGTTATGTCAAAAATTAAATAAGGTTCATTTTTTTAATTTTTAATTTTTAATTTTCTTTATTATTTATAAAGTAATCTTTATAGAAAAATACATTTCAGGGAAAACAATCATTAAAAAATTCCTATACATAAAGAAAATAAAATTTTAACCCTCTCACCCCCTGAAAGGGCTCAGTTTTAAGAACGTATCGAAGCTTAAAAAAACACCGGTGGTCATTGGGTACCATCTCGTCGAAAGTATTCCAGGAACAAGTTTAAGAACTGTACTCGCGCTAGTAGAAGTACATAGTTGAAAACAGATAGTACTATGGAGGTGGTTGAATTGAGCACATGATATAAATAAATTATATAAGTTAGAAAAGCAAGTCTAGGGTATTTTTTTCTAATCTTAATAGTATTAGTCCGAGATTCCTTTTCCTTGTTTCATATAAAATGCAATTGGTTAAGATATTTGTACAAACCTAATACATTCGTTAACTTCACAACACTGGAAGATGAATGACAAAGAAAAATTATTTTTTCTACGAAATGAATACAAAAAGATTTTATAATATTTTATATCTATGCATTACATTTCATAGATACTATCAGTAATATATTTGTAAGTATTAAAGCAATTAAGTGTAGTACTGATAAACTCTATAATAGTTTCTCTGTAAATAATATTGTACTGAAGAAAATTAATAACGAAATTTTCTAAGAAAAAATAATGTATCTCTACAAATATCAATATATATTGTTAAAAAAATTTTACCGATTTGAACCAACATTTGGTGCTGCCAAAGTTGCAATCATGATATGGTGCAATCTTCTTCCAATCATAGAAGCTATGGTTCAATAGGAGTCCCAAATGTTGGAACGCGATTTCACCATCTTATGGTTGATCTTACTACATCACCAAAAGGGTGGTTCAACCCAGGATAACTTTTTTAACAGTGTATATCCTTTGATTATAAAACAAAATTGCAAAGCTCTTTGTAGATCTGCAAAGAGCTTTGCAATTTTGCACAGCCTTAAATAAGCACAGTGTCGACACTACGCTTATTTAAGGGTTGGTAAAATGAAGTTAGTGATGTTGGTGAAACATTTTTGCATTAAACTCTATTTCTTTTTAGCATTAAAAAAATCTGTAAAGAACATGTTTGAAATTATAAATTAAAAACAACTAAAACCAGTTTTCACCATTTACAAAAAAATAACATACAAAAATGTTTCAGAGATGCATTCGATTGGTTGTTTGTTTGATTTATGACGGTCGATTATATACACGAAGGATATAGACCCTAGGGGGGAGTGCCCTCCTTGGAGGTCTTTCTAAGGGATCCTAACATGTATTTAACGCAAGGTTAAAAGAAAACAACGGAAAACACCGAACGGTTAGGTCGACGAGCGCAACAGGGGTTTGAACCCAGCACCTGTCGTATACCAGTTTTGAGAGCAAAACATCTCAGTCACTGGCGGGGCGAGATACAGTCGAAGCTAAATAATGATTTAAACATATTACGAATAATTATATTTTAAATTAATTGCTCTCACAATACATTTCACAATGAATACAAAAATTTTGTTATTCATAGCATAAAAAACACCTTTATCCCATTGATATTTAAGTAAACGGAGTTCGAATGTATATATTTTACACTTTCGAATAAATCTGAATTTACCTTTTAGGTTTAATCATATATATTCTTTCTGTTATCAACATACGTTTTCTATGTATTTAAAAAACGCACAAATTTTTTTATCATTCGAAAGGTTTTTGAATCGGCTTCTGACATAGTGCACTCACATTTTATTAAAACATGTTTTTTGATTAAAAATTAAATCAGCATTGTTTTCATAAATGAAATGAAATATTTTCCTCAAATCAATGTTTGTTACCAAAATAAAATAGCGCATTATATCATGCTCAGTATGATAAGAAAAATACATACTACAAAAAAGATAGAGTGATTTCTCCGCTTGGGTTTATTTTATTTTTTAGAGCTATGCTTTGTTATATTAGATTAAATATTATTTTATATGTATTAAATTTATTTTTCTTTTCCCCGTGTTTTTTTCCGAAGCTTATGACGCCATATTCTAATGCAGTTAAATAACAATTTTTAATATTTTTCTCCCCTCGCGTTTACCTTCTGCTGTTTTCGATATGTTTTTAATATACATTTGCTGGAGTAAATGAGATGATACTCTGGCTTGAATAATATTGTTTGCAGATATCTTATAATTAATTTTTCTTTAGAAGTTTAAACCTGCCTCTAAAAAAATATTAGAGTGCAGTGCGAAATCGTCACGCGGGTCCACGGGTCACATGGGTATTATTAAAGTTTGGGTGTCATTTTTTCTTCATTAGATTACTGCTCTGCGTTCTCTTTTTCAACAAATTCTAGTAGATCCTTATGTCGCCTCAAATTCAAAATGCAACAGAAGAAACACTCAATATTGTATAAATTATTTTACGAATATTTCACATTAAACTATCAATCAAAGACGTTTACATGGTGTTACTGTACCAACAATTAACTATTTGAGAATACTATGGGATTCTAGGACTTATAGTAAATTGGTGAAAATAATTTTTAACACTTTCCAGCATAGTTGAAAAATGTTTATGAATTTGGTTTGTATGTCTGTCTGTCTGTCTGCCGTCTGCCTGTCTGTCTGTCCATGCTCTAACTCGCGTAAATATATTCGGACTGACATTCAATTGAGATATGTTACTGAGGTTTATTGTGGCATGTTCGGTATTGAAAATGAAGTGTGTAGCACTTATAGTTTTTTTACAGATACACTCAAAAGAGATCCGTGACATTGCGGTCTACGGGGGAAAATTATTGTCGGTTTATTTTAATAATGTTACATAATTACAAACTCATTTTAATTGATATATATCACTAAGGTGCATTACAACATGCTTACTATTGAATAGGGTGTGTATAGCATTTATAGTTACTTTACAGGAACAGTCAAAAGAATTCCGTTACATTACGTTTATGGAGAAAAATAGTTTGCGGTTTATTTAAATAATGTTTCACAATTTCAAACAACTGAAATTTATATATATCACTAAGATGCATTACATGAGGCTTACTATAGAATATTGAATATTGAATATTGAATAATGTGTGTATAACAGTCATAATTCATTTACAGGTACACACAAAAGAATTCGCTACTGTCTGTTAACAATAATTCCTGGAAGTGCTTTTTCAGTTGCTGTGAACGCGATTTTAAATTTAACTCAGTTTTTGTCTATTACTTGGTGATTACTTCTATAGATCATATACAGGGCAGCACAAAAGTTCGCGGATACATTTCCGTTTATATACAGAAATTCCAGAAGGAGAAATTTAAACTGTGCTGCGCGTTTCCTAACTGAACTAAAAATTTAGTAATCTATGTAGTATATATATACAATTCCACAGAACATATACATGGCTGCATAAAAGTATCCGGATATTTTTCGAATATTGTTGGTAATTCCTGAAATTATGTTTTTAAATATTTTATGCGTTTTCCAAATTGTTTACTTACATATTATCTTGTAGAAATTCTGTAGATCATAAACAGGGCAGCACAAAAGTTCGTGGATACAATTCCGTTTATATACAGAAATTCCTGAAGGAGAAATTTAAACTGTGCTGAGCGTTTCCTAACTGAACTAAAAATTTAGTATTCTATGTAGCATATACGCAATTCCATAGATAATATACATGGCTGTATAAAAGTATTCGGATATTTTCCGAATATTGTTGGTAATTCCTGAAATTATGTCTTTAAATATGTAATGCGTTTTCCAAATTGTTTACTTACTTGTTATCTTTCAGTTTATTAAACGGAAATGGTTTGTAAAATTATTTTGGAAGTGTTTGAAAGTCATACATAATCTATGCTTAATGCGTGATTTTTCGTTCTTGTTTTTATTGAAAACTGCAATAGACATTTTACATTTAATATATTATTTTAGATTACCCACTCACAACACCAAAAACCATTTTCATATGAAAAATATCAATAACGTATTCAAATAAAGTTTTCAAATTTATTAAAAGCGGCGCATTCGCATTCTCCGTCTGCCGAGAGATAATAGCGGACGAAATAGCCAATAATCTCTACTAACAGCAGCATTTTTAATTCTGAAAATTCTACTGGTTAAAGCGCGTAGTTTCATTGCAGGTTTCTTAAATTTGTGTTTTATTTATATTATTATTTATATATTATTATTTTATATATTATTTTTTTTGTTTTATTTATTATCCTATAAATTATTTCTGTTGTCAACATCCTTTTTTCTAAGCAAATAAAAAACGCAGAACGACAAATGAGACACCATAGGAAAGGATTTTGAACAGGCCTCTGATATAGTAAATTCCCATTTCTTTAAAACATGTGTTTTCATTAAAAAATGTTGTTAATTAAATATTAAATCGCATTGTTTTCCTAAATGAAATGAAAGGTTTTTCTCAAATTAGTGTTGTCACAAAAATAAAATACCGCAACAATGGTTATATAAAAAATTTCCAATAAAGATAAAGTGGGACATAGTTGCTGCACGTGTTTAATTTATATTTATGATTAAAAAGCAAAATATAAATTGAAATGTTCCATTGATTTTTCTTTGAAACATTAAAAAAAAAAAAAAAACAGTTTATGTTACCCTCTAATGCTGTTAAATTACGATATTTTATATTGCGTTTGCTATCTTCGATGAGTTTTTACTGTAACTTTGATTGAATAAATTAAATTATATTCTCGCTTGACTAATGTACCTTACAGATATTTTTAGTCCGTAATTTTTTTTAGAGGTTTAAACTTCCGTCGAAAAAATATTTGATATTGCTACAAAAAATATTAGACTGCAGTACGAAGTCTTCGCACGGGTCCATCAAGTTTTCATTTCTTTATGGAAGATTATCCAAAAAAAATTATGCTGGAATATTTATATTGTTTTAAGTGAAAACTAAATAACTTTTCGTATTCAGGATATACGCGGCAGACACAGATTTAAAATAATTCATGCTTGAGAGCAAGTTGAAAAACCATAAAATATCAGTAAATTTAAATACGGGTTTCAAACAAATTGCATTTGAAAGAAAATGCTTTTTCCTACTCGACGGTGTACAGAATAAAAATTGTGCGATATTTAGAAATTAACAAAAATGCAATAAAATCGAGATATATTGGTCATGTGTTGCCACCGTCAATATCACATAAGCGTTACACGCTGACACGTTTTTGCTTTATAATGTACATTTTCAATTTGCAGATCCCTTTCGTCTACCCCGCTTACCGTACAATTATATCCAAATAATGATTTTTTTAAATGCTGAATAGGCATAAACATGCCTATGTCATAATTGGCCTAAAAAACATGCATTGCACACGCGTCTACCACGTTTTGCTAGTAATTCATTACCTACTACTATTAATTAATTAACCGTTAGTTAAAAGTTGATAATGTTTTAAAGTAGTGTAAACAGTACTGTGTAGCATTGAGTAAGAAAATCTAAATACAAGACATTATTGGGTGCGATATAACAATTCGACGAGTACTGCAGTCACCATAGTTTATATTTATAATTTAAAGAAACTTCCTTACATGGCTTCATTGGAGTGTAGAGTTATTTATTATTCCATGAATTTATATGTTTTTTTTTTTTTAAATTAAGCCAATTAGCTGTTTAAATCTAAAGTTACTGCGCAAGAGGTCATTAAGAAGAATAAATTTTGCTGAAATTGATATTATGAACATTCTTTATAATATTTTACGTAACTTTTTAAAGTTTAGATATATTTTAAACAAATAACTATAACCAAGATAAAAGAACTTTTCCAGTTTCTATAGTTAATGACTTCTAGAGAAAGTAGTTTATGATTTCTAACCTATTTCGAGGAATTATATATATAATTTTTTTAGGGGAAAATATTGAACACGTAGTCTGGATAACATAATGGTTGAACGTGCCTGATAGATGATAAAAGGTAATGGATAAAATACCATACATCAATAGCGGATGAACTACACGCTTAGAATTTTGAAAATTGCTGCGTGAAAGCCTTTCAGTTGCTTTAATGGTACTTCTGTACTATTAAGTGAAAAGTTAGCCTTTATGATACATACTCGATAGGTAACATTTTACAGATATTATCAATAATCTATTTGTTAGAAAAAAGCAAATAAGTCTAGACATAATGAATTATCTATGGATTGGTTGGAATTATTCCCTTCAAACAATATATATCGCAAATTAATGAGCAAAAAAGTTTCGAAAGAGAAATGTTTTTTTTTTCTAAATAATAAAAAAGTGTATGGTTTGGTCTTAAATTATACTGGAAATAAATGGCACGTGTTTTCTAAAAAAGTATTATACATTATTTAACAATCTTGTGAAAACATGAAGCACGAAAAATCAATTCATGTTTCATGCATTAAGCATTTTAACATTAAAATGGATTTTTACGGAAATCTTTGACGATCACAATTTTGATTTAATCAAACGTATATATATATATTAAAAAGAATTAACAAATATACATTTTATTATTGAAGACTGTTTTAAGTTTTAATAATGTACTAGTAAATTTTACATATTGTTATTCTTTCCCCTCAATGCTCTTTCTTGTATCATGCTTAACTTATAAATTCAATTAGCTGATACTACAACACAGAAATATTCAATAATGTATATTTTTTTATAAAAGTATAAAATTGGTAATCTTAGTTCTAAAGAAACTAATTTATGATTTCTAACCTATTTCTAGAAATTATATATATAAACTTTTAGGCGAAAATAGTGAACACATAGTCTGGATAACAAAATGTTTGAACGTGCCTGGTAGCAGATAAAAGGTAATGGATAAAATACCATACAACAATAGCGGATAAACTACACGCTTAGAATTTTGAAAATTGCTGTGTGAAAGCCTTTCAGTTGCTTTAATGGTACTTCTGTACTATTAAGTGAAAAATAACATTAATGATACATACTCGATAGATAACATTTCGCAGATATTATCAATAATCTATTTGTTAGAAAAAGGAAATAAGTGTAGACATAATGCATTGTCTATGGTTTGTTTGAAATTATCTCTTTCAAAAAATATGTATCGTAAATTAATGAGCGAAATATTTTCGAAAGATAAATGTATTTTGTGTTTGTTTTCTGTATAATAATAAAAAAAAATACATGGTCAGGTCTTAAAATATTTACAGAAATTTTAAAAGACACTACTTATTATTGCATTACTGGAAATAAATAGTAAGTGTTTTCTAAAAATGCATTATACTTTATTTAACAATCTTGTGAAAACATGAAGTACGAAAAATTAATTCGTGTTTCATGCATTAAACCTTTTAACATTAAAATGGATTTTTACGGAAATATTTTTATCATTGACGATCACAATTTTGATTTAATAAAACATGTATATTTTTAAATAAGATTTAACAAATGTATATTTTATCACTGAAAAATATTTTAACTTTTAACCCCTTGCCTGTGACGCCCAACGTCAGTTCGGACAACGCAAATCCACCAATTTTGTAACGTACGACCTGAGTTCGGGATAGAGAAAAATCGGTGTTTCAATTCCGTGTAAGCCCGAACTCAGTTCTGCCCAATGCATAACATGTAATTTTCCAATTTCCCAATAAATGGCGATATTTTCCGCGAAAAGGTCGGCAGTTTCACGTCATTTGTCGGTTTTTTGTAATTTTGCAGTTCTTCCCAAATTTCATTCAAACTACGGTGTTTGAAGGTGTCGGAAGTAGCGCGCTACTAGTAGCGAAACTGCTGTAGCTGCTACTTTTTACAGTAGTTTGTAGTGTAGCGCGCTACATTTTGAATAATGTAGTGTAGCGAGTAGAGCGATACAAAAAATCCGTAGTTTGTAGCGAGAACCGTCGCTACTTTTAACGCTACTTCAGGGGTGAGAAATGTACCATTCTGCAAACCCCGTTGCCGAAATTTGCTTCTTTTGGGCAAAATTTGTTTTGTTCAACAATTTGCGAATCTCAGCTTCAAATCTCACCTGCAGCATATAACAACGTATCGCATGAAATTATAGATTTTTCCCATTGACACTTGCTGCTAAAATCAAGAACTAATCCACCAAATGAATTAATTTTCTTTCTGGCAACACTCTTCTATTTACTCATTAATAAGTCTTCATGTTTTAACGCCTATTTCTTAATATTAGGAATTTCTTGATTTACAGATTTATTTATTATTTACATCTAGAGTCGTGTTTCTGTAATTTCCTAGATTATAATGTCTTTCTTAATTTTGCTACGAAATTTAATGTGTGTATAAATTAACATTTTGGAGACAAATACAAAACATTTTCTTGTATGTTTTTTTTTTAATTCCCTCGATTATGTTGCATTTATTTAAGTATATCCCGGCAGACGCGATATAACGAGGGGTCGCTTTATTATTTAATTCGTGTCTTCATTTCAAGTGCAAGTGGAACCGTTTGACAAAATCTGAAAGTATCGAAGTAGTGACTACTTTTGAAAAATAGTTTGTAGTCGCTACTTTTTAAAACAATTAGTTGCAGTTGTAGTTAACTACATTTTCGGTAAAGTAGTTGTAGTTGTAGTTCACTACAATAAAAAAATAGTTTTTCCGACCCCTGGGTGTTTGTATGTTTGACAGGGAGGTATATAAAATTTTACCGCAAGTCAAATGTTTCTTTGCATTGTTTTTAAAGAGCAAAAAAATTCTTTCAATTTTTGGCACGTTTATCTCAAATATATTCCACAGACAAGGGGTTAATAATGTAGTAGTAAATTTTACATATTATTCTTTCCTCTCAATGCTCTTTCTCGTATCATGCTTCATTTAGAATTTCAATTAGCTGATACTACAATTCGCAAATATTCACTAAAGTATAATTTTTTCATGAAAGCATAAAATAAGCGTATATGTTTTGTAATATACTAAAATGTCACATTTAATACCATAAACCATATTTATATTAATATATAGTAATATAACATTATAATTTATTGCTTAGTTTTTATTTGCCGTCGTTTAGAATAAATTAAAAAAATATATTAAGCTATCTCAAGTTATTGAATGAATTGCCTAAAACAAAAATGTTGAATGGAAAAAAGCATTTTAAGTATTATTCTGCACTTTCTAAAAAAATTAAATGTTAATGTGAGAATTTTTTGTAATAATTATTTAATGTTTTTCATATGAAATATATATTGTGCAAAAAGTAGATTTTTTTCTTCTTTTTTATCTTACTTTGCTGTATAATTTCTTTAATTCCAACCTCTTAAGTTCTTATTCCGCATAAATAAAACTATTTTTTTAATTTTAGTTTTTTGCTAAAAAAATTAAACTGTTGACTTTTTTTAAAGTTTTAACTGCACACATATTTAGCTGATTGTCTTTACTATCGTCTTAAAAAAAATATCTGACTTTCCAAAATTTTTCCAAAATAAAATAAAATCATTTATACATATATTTTTAATTTTACAATAAAAAAAACTGCATGGTTGCAAATTGTTAAATTATATAAATCATTAAATTTCTTACTATATATATATATATATATATATATATATATATATATATATATATATATAATTATAATATCTATGAATTTCAAAAAACATATCAAGTTCTATTATCATTCTACTTAAATCTCCAAAGAGATAATTAATGATATTGTGTATACAGAATACCACATAGCTAATAATTAACATGTGCAAACATAATATTACCATAGCTTGTGCTTCAATGGTAATTGGCCAAATTTTACTCATACCTAAAGAATATTGAAAAAAGAAAAAAGAAATAGAGAGAAAGGGAAAAAAAATATATTTGGAGTTGCAATTAAGTAAATACAAATGGATTAATAAATTAAATATGAACCATATACAATGGAAAATTGGACCACATGAGAATTGAATATGAATTGGATATGAAAAAACACATGCACATGTACTCATCAGCCTGGATGCACCCACATGTGTTTTAAATAATAATTCAGTGTTTCATAATTCTACTGGCATAATGCTAAGATCAGTAGAATCATCCAGGTACACTGAATTATTACCAGACAACAATTGGAAATATTAAAATTTGGAAATATTTAAATAGGAAATAAAAAACCATTAAGAATATACAATATATTTCACTCACATCGATTATCCCAAAAACTGTATTTAACACCTCACGAAATTACCACGAGATAACAGTTTTGAAATAATAAAATTGGAAATATGAACGCGTAAAGTGTAGATAAAATATTTTACTCACAATAATTATACAGAATCCTTAAAATGTCACAACTTCTGCATAATATTCACATCCACATGGCAATGCATCATACATGTTGACTAAGTCGAGTTGAGAGAAATGATTTGAAAGACAAGTTGAGAGCACACTTTTTTTTAAAACACAACCCCATCGATGACACCCAAACACAAAATGATTCACAAACACACAAAATAATTCTGGTTTTAATACACTTATAACAAAATTATATCCGTGAATATATATTACTCCATCCAATTTTAATTCCTGAAAGTAAAATTAATATACAATCAATAGCTCCCTCTATAGTTAAATTAAATATAATATTATCAATATTATCAACAACTACCTGAAAGGTAAAGTGTCGCCATCTATTGGTATTATAATAATTCCTAATTAATATTTAGTTAGATATCCACTTTATTAGTTACATACTCGCTTCATTAGATTTAATTATATAAATAAACTTTAAAAAACAATACTAACTTGTACTTTTACTTTAAATTCAAATAAAATATAATACTACTATATGAATAAATCTACACAGACTTAATTCAACTTGCACAGCATTTCAGATATTCTTAAAAAGAATATATTATGTAAAAGAGATATTATTTTAATTCAAATTGTTTTTGCTGCCAGCTGTGTTAATCCATTGATATTATAGACATATTATTAAATAATTAATGTTTTATTTTTACTACTACTTAAATATATATTAGACTTGTTATTAAATAATTAATGTTTAATTTATACTACATTGTAAATATATTTTATACTTCATAGATTAATTTAAATATCTAATTAAATAATTCATAAACAATTCAAAATATCTCAAAATTTATAAAATTGATAATTAATAGTATTACTACTGTTTTTCAATCAAATTAATGCAATGCAGTAATTAAAATACTTGTTAAATTTAATTATTCATAGACAAAAATAAAAACTATATATATTTATATTTATATATATTGCAAATAGATATGTTTATGAGTTATAATCACCAATGTTATCCATGTATAATTTAATTTGTTATTGTATAAGTTAATTTATAAATGTATGAAAACTGCACATCAATAACACCTTAAACAGAGGTGATCGGCAACGCACAATCACAACTATACAAAGTGTATATAATGTTCAATCAAATATTAAATTTCCTAATATGTTATAATTGTAATTATGTATGTTATAATTGTAATTTTCTATATAAAGTGTATATAATGTTCAAAAAAATATTAAATATTAAATTTCCTAATATGTTATAATTGTAATAATGTATGTTATAATTATTATTTTCTATATCTTTTGTTATTATATATATATATATATATATATCCATTAATGAAACATTACCGCAACACCAACAAAAATTCTGAAATTCTGAATTAGAATGTAATAATTGAAAACAAGTGTTCCCCCCCCCCAACACTCTTAATATAGATTCCATATACATAGTAAAAAAAAGAAAGAAAAGAAAAAAAAAGAAGAAATTAGATTAAAAAATTGAAAAATGAAATTTGTGGAATATAGATAGAATCTTCAGGTTTTTCCCATATGTATATATATAGGTTTTTCGCATTAATATTTCAGCGGACTATTATTTAGCATTGACATACGGACACCTAAAATAAGTTGCTCCTTTGACTGTCAATTTCAGAAAAATGTTTAATATAGAAATATCATTTCAGAAAAATGATATAAAAAGGAAGGCTATAAAATATCTCAATGAAATGTAGGCAATTAATTATCTTAATAAATCTAACATTGATCATATTAAAGTACATTTGAACTAGATATATATGTGTGTGTGTGTGTGTGTGAATTTAAAATCCTCAAAAGTCGTGTTATTTTACATTTTTAAGTTTATAAATTCTATTTTATAATGCAATAAAAAATGGGACAGAAAGAGCATTTATTATTATGAATAAAATCTTGTATGGATAAATATACACTAAAACAGCAATGTTTAACACACAACATCATAGTACAATGGACAGACGTGCGTTTCGTGAGTAACTTGGACTCACATCCTCAGTGTCAATAAAATTAAATTAAACATTATTGTATCCCCCAAAGACATGAAACTGAATCGAGAAACGCAAATGAAAACAACAACACACCGAGAATCTCATCACGCATGAGCCACCAATCAGATTAATCCGGAAGTGATTCACTATGACACAGTAACTCAACCCAGAAAGGTGAGATGTAAGGTACGCTTGAAAAATCATTGTTTAGGGAGTTACCAAATTTATGAATATAAACTGCCTCAAAGAAGTCTAAATCTAATGGAGTGTTACATCTATCTATATTATTAATGTTGGTAAACGTCTGTCAGTCTGTCTCTCTCTCTCTCTCTCTCTCTGTGTGTGTGTGTGTGTGTCTGTGAACGAATAAGCTCAGGTTCGGAGCGGCGCACGGAAGCGTTTTTATATAAAAAAATTCTGAAAAATCCGGACATTCCGGAGTTATAGTTTTCGAACGAGTCCGCTCGCAATTAAGGGAGTTATTAATTAACAAAACTGTTTTAATTACTGCGAAAGAAATCTATGTTGAAAGTATTTCGCATTTTATCAAAAACCGCAAAATCTCGCCGACGAAAGGGTTGTCAGTCAATAACTCCAGACGACAATGTCGAGGTTCCCAGGGAGTAATTTAAGCGATAAAGTGTATTGGGTCGTTTTAAAACGACTTGTATCTCGGAAAGTCTCGGGCCTAGAAATTCGGAATTTGGACAGACAGATTCAGGAGAGCATCTGCTTTCAGAAATTCAAAAAATCATTTCTCTACGACCAGGAGAACCACAAAAATCCTCTAAAAATCGATCGATAAAAAAGAATTTTTTGTTCCGTCGGAGACAGCAGGTGCATTTCATTTCCTTTCCACGCAACCACATCTCTACAGATACGGCGCCGCTCGCAGTAAACATCACGTCACTTTTATAGACTAAGGGTTTTCACAGGGCCACCCCATCTCAGAATCTGAGGGGCGCAGACCTTCCGTGCTTGCGCATTTCGACGTAAAAAAAATATCAGCTTTCAGAGAATCTAAAAATTATTCTGATGTCTTCATTACGAGCTGAGATATTAATTACGAGCTGAGACATTACTTAATTATTAATATTTCAACTATGCCCAAACAAAAATAATAAATTAGAAGCAGATTGGGAACAGAAGATTCTGTGGTAAGATGTTCAAGCTGAGTGCGGGCCAGATATTATGATTTTAATTTAACATTTTTTTTATTCGTCCCTAGCGTTTGATTGTGTTAATGTATAGAAATGACCAGTATTTTCGAATAGTAAATTCAGAGTTTTTTTTTTCAGTTCTAAGTTTTTCAAGTCGTCTTTGAACAAGTACTCCGGTAGTCTAAATAAGTTGTTTCAGGAAAAGTATTGTTATCGCCCTTTCACCCCCCCCCCACTTCCTTCAGAGTTTTCTCTTAACTATTGTCCGTTTTCATAACTCAGAAACTATGTTACAGATTTCCACCAAACTGATTCCAACCATTATAATTAAAGTAATAAGGACCATCTATACCATTTTTAAAAGTTTCTGAGTTTATACCACTCTTTTCGAATAATAATATCAGATTTTATTTTTTGATTTCATAATATCTCGAGTTCTACGAGACCAATCGCAATACGGTTTGGCTCATTCGACTCGATATCGATAGCGCTTACATATTTTAGTTCCGAGTTTCACCACCGGGGGCGCTTCCGGAAATCGGGTTCTATGGGCCCGATTACGACGGGGTTTGGCTCTTTCAACTGGATTTCGATACCTTTACAGTTTTCGGTCATGTTCGTATAGAACAGATTGCGTCCCCTGGTGGTGGAAGGTGTAATTAAAGGATAATTCAGCCAACTCGGGCTCTATGGGTCACACCACGACGCGGTTTCGCTCAATCGACTCGACATCGATAGAGGATACTAGATCTTATCGATTTTAGTTCGTTTTTTCACCACCAGGGGGCGTTTTCTTATCTCTGTTTCTATGGCCCGGATCACGACGGGGTATGGCTCATTCGACTCAACGTCGATAGAGGATACAACAGCTTATCGATTTTTACTCCGAGTCTCACCACCAGGGGGCGCTTTTCTATTTCTGTTTCTATGGGATGGATCACGACGGGGTAGGGCTCATTCCACTCGACATCGATAGAGCTAATCGATTTTAGTTCGTTTTTTCACCACCAGGGGCGCTTTCCTATCTCCGGTTCTACGGGCATGAAAACGATGGGGTATGGCTCATTCGACTCGACATCGAAAGCCTTAACGATTTCAGTTATGATCGTATAAACAGTTTGCGCCACCTGGTGGTGGAAAGTGGAACTAACGTATACTACAGCGCGTACGCAGCACGACTGCTATACGGTGCCTCAGGCAGTGGGGACCCGAGCCGGAAGTTCGTTCAGTTAGAGGTTTATACTATTCGATGTGCAATTTAAGAGATTATTCGGTGCGTGCGTAGCACGACCGGTATACGGTATCGAAGGCAGCGGGGACCAGGGTCCAAGGTTCGTTCGGTTAGAGGTTTATACTACTCAATGTGCAAATTAAGGGATTATCCGGTGCCGAAGGCAGCGGGTACCCGGGTTGGAGGTTCGTTCGGTTCGACGGGGATGCCAGCCGGAGGATACAAAAGATTTGAGGCACCGATGTAAATTAGGGGCCCGCTAGCGGGCGAAGCCAGCTAGTTTCTTAATAATAGTGGCTGAATTAAAGTTACAATTATGTCCCTCACTCCAAAAGTGACAAGCAATAAAGGTTTTTTGTAATTATTTTTTCTTAATATAATTTCTGTGTTCATTGAATCTGAAACGGAGTTGTCGTTTAGTCTGTCCTATATAGGACAAACCACATTGATATAGGATATTGTAAATGCCCCAAAAGTCTTGATGTGAAATTTTATCCTTTAACTGTGAAAAATTTGGTTTATTGTTCCGTTTATTGTAGGTATGTTGACGATTATTTTGCACTCATATACCCGTCTATTTCAACCACTGATAATGTCTTAACTATTCTAAAGTCAATAGATCCTGTTATCCAATTTACATATGAAGTTGAAGTTGAAAATAAATAATCTTTTTTTGATGTGTTAGTTACTCGTCAGCCTAATGCATTTTATACCTGTGAATACTGAAAACCTTTGCAATCTCACTCCCACCTCATTTTAATTCGTGTCACCTCCCTTCTCAGAAAGCCTCGGCATTTCATTTCTTTATTAATAGAGCAATTTCCATTTGTTCTGATAATGATTTCCTTGTTACAGAATTGAATTATATTGAAAAGAAAATGTCTTAGCTCAAAACTTTCAGGAAATTACTGAAAATAGATGTTAAAGATTTTAGATGAAGAAACGTTAATTGTTTCCCTAGTTTCCTTTGTTACAGAATTGAATTATAATAGATCAGTTGCTATTAATCGTGGTTTTAGTTTGTCGTATATCAACCGTTTGATTTTTCGTTGTCTAAATAAAGGTATTAGTAATCCTGATTCTTCTGTTGTTACAGTATCTTTTTCTAACCTCATTATTTTGCCATTTTACAATAGCATTAGCTACAAAATAGCTAATATTTTACGACAGTATGATTTTAAGATTGTTTTAAGTCAGTTAATAAACTAAAATTTTCACAGTTAAAGGATAAACTTTCACATAAAACTTTTGGGTCATTTACAATATCCAATGTCAATGTGGTTTGTCCTATATAGGACAGACTAAATGACAACTCCTTTTCAGACTCAATGAACATAGAAATTATATTAAGAAAAAATGATTACAAAAATCCTCTATTGCTTGTCACTGTTTTAGTGAGGGACATGATTTTAGCTTTGATTCAGCCACTATTATTAAGAAATGTAACACTCCATTAGATTTAGACTTCTTTGAGGCAGTTTATATTCATAAATTTGGTAACTCCCTGGTCAATGATTTTTCAAGCGTACCTTACATCTGACCTTTCTAGGTTGAGTTTCTGTGTCATAGTAAATCACTTCTGGCTTAATCTGATTGGTGGCTCATGCGTGATGAGATTCTCGGTGTGTTGTTGTTTTCATTTGGGTTTCTCGATTCAATTTCATGTCTTTGGGGGTATACTATAATGTTTAATTTAATTTATTGACACAGAGGATGTGAGTCCAAGTTACTCACGAAACGTACGTCTGTCCATTGTACTATGATATTGTGTGTTAAACGTTGGTGTTTTAGAGCATTTATTATATTTGCCATAATATTATGTTTAATATATATATTTCAAATTATAAAATTAATTTTGAATAAAATAATTATCGACACGTGAGTGCTTCATGATTTTTTTTAATTCTATTTTTTCAATATATTAACTAACGCATAACCTGTATAATATACTTAACAATATGAAGTCACAGACTATATAAGAAAATACATTTTCTTTTAAAGACGATTTTGCTAGAAAGTTTCCATTTAAAAGACCATTAAAACTAATTTAATACATTTTTTTCCATTAAGTCATTTAACAATGTTTTTATAGATATCCTTTAAATATTCCGCATAAAACTACTGCAATATAATCGGTAATTTATTATTTCCCTTTTACTATACATATAAAGCGCATAAATTATTATATTGTAAAACTGATAAAATGATACTAACCATATTAAACGACACTGAATGTAAATAGACAGAAAATGCTTAGAGAATTAAATAACTCACACAAATGTTTGTATTGTGTACTTTAATTACAGCCATACACGTAGCCTTTAAACGTACATCATGAAAATGCAGTAAATTCTTTAACTTTACATTTCCTTTTCAGTGATACATTTAAATCGTATAAATTATTATACTGTAAAAGTGACAAAAAGATACTAAATATATAAAACGACAATGAATGTAAATATACTGAAAATGATTAAATAATTAAATAACGCACACAAATATTTGTATAGTGTAATATAATTATAGCCATACAAGTATCCGTTGAACATACATCATAAAAATACAATAGATTCTTTAAGTTTTTATTTCTTTTTCAATGATTCATTGAAAGTGCTTTAAGTATGATGTTGTCTGTAAAATTGATAAGAACATACTATACGATAAGATATAATAAAATCTCGGCATATAAAAATGCTATATCGATTCTAACTATAACCAAATAGAGCTGTTATTGCCTTTTATAACTGCCGGCGATGTAATCTTCTGGATATGACATAAAGCAATAATACTTAGAAAGAGATTATATCTTACTTTTTTCTGAGCAATAACATTTATTTTTATTAATATAGTTTTAAATATATCTTCTAATATGTATCATTATCGAGTTATCTATGTCTATATCCATTTGCGATTATCTTTTTAAATGAAAATATATGTTAAATATTTTTCTAAGAAAATGCAAAAGATGGTTTATCAAAGATTTAAAATTTTACTTACATAATTTTGAAACGAAATTCATAACTTTGATTTTTTTATTAGTTTTTTGTCTGATTTTGTTTCCACATGATAATTAATTATGTTTATTAAACTAATTATAATCTGAATTATGAATTCTAATGTATGTTAGAATAATAAAATGTTTAATGGAAAAAAAAAACATTTAATAATATTTCTAAGTAAATTACTAATTACATGGAAATAAAGGCTTTTATTTACAAAGAAAGAAGCAAACATTTATAGAAAAAAAATAATAATCATAGTTATAAAATCTAGTTCAAATTCAGACAGGCACGTGAGAGCTTCACTATTAGGAAGCTCGTATTGGCTACATTTTCGCCCATTATTGAGCTAGTCTTAAATTCATTGACATGAAATAGTGCTCCAGTACTGGGGTGCTTCTTCTCAATTTTACGACAATGTTTGCAAGAAACAGTTATCCATCATAATAATAATCAAAACCATGTTGAAGCAATATTTGAATGCCATAAATTATATTTTTAATGTAATGCAAATATTTGGATAATAATTGCATTTCATTGGATCTATTTCCTATGTAATGGGAGCAACATCGCAGTGTCATTGAAAATATTTCAAATGTTAATGGGATATTTACATAATATTTGCATAACACGGATATGTTTCCAATTACACGAATATAATTGTCCAATATTGGTTTATTGTCCTTACATTGGTTAAACATTTTTCAGAAATGTTTGTAAAATATGAACAGAACAATGTTGGTGCAACATGTCATTCACAAGAATGCAATAAAAGCCCATTATTAAGTTAAAATTAAATATATGCTTGCTATTATAGCAGGTATTAAATCTTTAATTGAATGGGTGTGTGGAAGGAAGGAGTACACTAAGAAAAATGAAACTTTCAAATCTGAGTAAATGGAAGTTTTCATTTCGCTATGCAACTTTTTGTTTCAAATACCCAATGCTTTCAATTCTGAAATACCAGAAATACTCAGAATATTGAAACATGGACATACTTAAAACTGAGCAAATAGAGGGTAGTTCATATTCATTTTGGAAACATGGATATACTCAAAAAGGATTAGAATCAGTTCAAACTCATTTCGGAAACATGGAAATACTAAAAAATTAGCACATAGAAGTCAGTTCATACTCATTTTTGAAACATGGACAATATTTAAATATCAGAACACGATGTTTTATTCTTGAGTATGTGCATGTTTCCAGAAATGAGTATATACATGTTTCAAACTTAAGTAATTTTGATTCGGAGCCATTTTGACTAAGCGACATACTCATATTTGAATATTTTTTGCTGAGTTTTGAAAATGTCGTTTTTAGAGTGTATTTTACAAATTTTGGAAAGTTGGGTTTTTTGTTGGAAAAGTGGGAATTATTCATGATTGCACAAGGTTAAAAGTTGCAATTTCATAATATACAGGATTGTTTACTTTAAGTAAAAAAATAAAACAATAATCGATAAATAATATTAATACTTTTCTTACCCACCTAACTAGTTTTTTATAACTTGTTAATGCTCAGAATGCACACAAAATTGAAGCGTAATTCCAATAGAAAGGAGGATTTATGTTGCATTAGGTGCTCAGGACATTTCTAACCAATGACATTAATAGTTGTTTCCTAATTTCTGTAAAAGTTTTCATTTGTAACGTAGGTTCTTCTTCCAGACACCCATGAGCAAAGAAAATGAGTTCTAAAAATAGAAATAAAGTTTTTACATAGCGTAATACATTTTGAAGTATATTTATCTATTTATTGAATTTGAAGTTTAAAAAATGATGAATGAGTAACATATAGCCACTGCGGTCGTTTTAGGTATTTAGGTATTATTTTTCAAACTTGCTGGTCGATGTCTTTAACTAACGGAATTTTTCGCTATTAATTTTTTTTTCTGGTAAGAACTCCCGTGATCCTGAGTTGCACACATTAAGAGAACATCTATTAAGTAGATTATATAACTAAAATACGTGATAATATAATTCCCGGAAAGCATATCTGTTAATATTTGAGCAATCTATAATAAAACTTTAGATACTTTTTTGTACAATTAAATAAATTCATTTATATAGCCTTAAACAAAAGGTATCAAATATATTAGGCAGTTATCTAACGAGGAAACCATGCTATAGTGTAATAATGAAAATAATTTAAGTAAGAAGCAAGTGAAAGAACGTAATGAAATGTGTTTTTTAACACATAAATTAATTACCCTCGTCTCCTCGTTATCGAAACATAAAGTCTTAAATTTTGCTAATTTCTTTGTTTAATTTTGGGAGAAAAGGCGTGGTTCTGTTTCAGAAATTTTAATAACCATATTAATATAAAGTAAAAAAACATATTTAGATATAGTAATATAAAAATGAAAAAAGGCCACGAAAAAAATGCTATTGACAAATATGGCACTGAACCAAAAAGTGATTAAAACATAGAAAATAGTGACACCAAGAACATTTCACGATCTCAATTCTAGTGCAATGATTACAACGTGCCATCTCCTGCGAAATACAAAATTGCAAGTGCGTTTCAAATAGACATGACCCAGTTTGCACTAACCCAGACTTGTACCAAGCATACCGAATCATGTCGGAGTATTGCGGCGCAATTAATAGGAAATGGATAAGTGTCTGGAGTTTGATAGTGCTATGTTGAAAATGTAATGAATCCTCCTTCCAATGCATTAAATCAATGAATTAGTAAATTTTAAGACTTTTTATCTGGGAGACGAGGGAAATGATTTATGCGTCAAAAATACGTTTCACTATGCTCTTTCGATCGCTACTTATTTAGATTTTTTTTTTCATTATTACACCAACGGGATGGTTTCCTGATAAGAAATCTTCAATCACAAATGATTTGTTATAAAAAATCAAAGGTGATAATATTTGTAATTTAAAATAGTTTTATATTTAAATGTTTCAGGATTCGATACATAATTTAAAATCACACATTGCCTACTTGAAAATGGGAACGTTTAAAATTTTTTAACATTGTTTTATAGCAAATCTGAACATATTTGTTTTGTGTTAGGAAAAATATAAGCCAATTTATATTAAATAAATGACACATTCTTATTCCAATATAGGACAAAATAAGAAAAAATATTTAAGTTAGGTGGCTCTTAATATGATTGATATGAAAAATGCTATAGATTACCTCATCATATTCAGATATCACCACAAAATCTGGGCATTGAAATAACAATTAAAACGCAGGTGGTTTGAAAAAGAAACACATTATAATCAAATTCGTCCAATTGTTTTAGGATGTAAAGTGAAACATACCAAAAAATGCTTGTTAAAATGTATAAAATATACTTTTCACGTGTATGTATCATAAAAAATAATATGAACAAAACAAAATAATCTGGGTTTTTTTTATTACTACGTTAATGCCGTTTTCCTTATTGAAACATTCTCGGATTTCAGTTTTTAGATTTAAAAAATGTTTCACTCATGCAGTAAGATAATATAACTATGAAAAGTACAAAAATTTATTTGAAATGCGGAGAAATTCAACTACGGAATTGTATTCACCAAAAAAATTTAAATGAAATCTGAGAAAGCAAATAAAATTGTTAGAAAAGAATTATAACATCTCCCTTGGGACAGAATTGTAAATATTTTATAATAGAAAAAAAAATATTTATATGCATCAAACTCTTCCTGATTTGCGAGGATTATTTCTGTATCTATGAATTTGGAAGAAAAATGTATGTATTTAATAAATAAATAAATATTCTGGATATTGAAATATATATATATATATATATTACAAAACAATTAAAACAAAATCTTTTAATATAGCTTTTTACAAAATGGAGAAAAGTCGAAATGTAAATTTATGTTGTTATTAACGTTGAATATTTTTTTTGCCTGCACCTTCCTTTTAAAAACCTGGAGTAACACAATTTGGTTTACCGGAGACTGTTACACGTATCATATTTCCTTAGTGATTGTCCATAAACGGATCCAAAATGGTTTGAATTTGATTTAAAAATAGATTAGTACATAATCCACCAGTCGATTGTTACGAATATCTATAAATTACTTGCGACAGTGGTTTATAACGTAAGTACCGGTTAGAAGCTATCGTGTTCACCCACAAATTATGATTACAATATTTTCCTTACACTATGTATTTAAAAATTATAATATAGTTACAATAAACATATTTCCAATAAGGTACAACAGTATATACTAGTTGTTAGTCTACGAGGGTGAATCAATAAGTAATGCCTCCATTGCTCTAAATTTTATTTCTTTCACGGCTACTGGACTATCTATGCTTGATATTATAGAGGTAACCTTACTCTACTTATATAGTATTTTCCTTTTTAGATTGGCAGATTAGAACCGTGGATCTGAAGCTAAAATAAAGAGTCGTCATCGAAATTTTGACAAAAGAAGGTTGTGCAACATAAGTAAATTCATAAACGTTTAAAGATTGTTTATGGGGACTCTATAATGGATATTAGCAATGTGCGGCGTTGGGTTTAGAACTATGGAAACGGATAAACAGAAATTGCAGTTAAACGAGAAGCGGCCGGCCGACAACATCAGTCACAGATGCAAATCAAGAACGTGCTGATGAACTGATTCGAGGAGTCAGCCGAGTTACAGTTCAGGATGTTGCTGTTGCATTGAATGACTCGTATAGCTCTGCCCAAGAAATGATCGTTGACTTAGGATATCACAAAGTTTGTGCCAACTGGATTCCTAAGCAATTAACTGTTGGTAATTGGAGGAGGAGAGTGGAAGCTTGTCCAGAGCTCCTGGCCCTGATTTGGCACCTTCTGACTGTTACCTGTTTGAACCAATTTAATACAGATTGTATATAATTGTTTCAAATTCAATGACTTGGATGACGTTAAAACAACTTTAAAATCCTGGGTCAAGAAGCTAAACCCTGATTTTTTCCAAAATGGTTTTGATGCCTGGGTTATTTAGATGGCGCAAATGTGTGCAAATGCATGGTGAGTATGTTGATAAGTAGGTTTGTGTAGAGGACAGTCCTGGCTATGATATATAATAACTTTTGCTGGCATATGTTCATTAATAAAGTTTTTAAGACACAGGAGGTATTACTTATTAATTCACCCTCGTAGTATACTAGATTAACGACTTATTTCTAAATGTTGCAAGAAAAATAAATTTGTTTTAAAATGTTTCAATTGTTTTTATTTTAAACAGTCATCAATATACTGTAGCTAAATTTTAAAATGTCATGTTTGCATTATTTAACTGCAACATTTAAATTCAGTATCTAAAAAAATGTACTAATATAATTGTGAAGAAAATGAGTGGGCTTATATTTAAATTGAACCGATTCATTTTAAAGAGAAACGTCGCTTTATACACATAGTCGCTATATTAATTTATGTACACTGTTAAAAAAAAGACAACTGTTCCTTTATCTTTAGTAGCCTCGTAAAATTAATAACTGTTCGTCGAAAAATCGTCGTACAATTTACGATATTGTTGTAAAAATTACGAAATTACGTATTTGTCGATTAAAATTTTCGACTTGACTACTCTGAAATCATAAAATTTATAAAATTGAAATAATTAAAATAACTAAATCGGAATTTTCATATTCCATAACATTTTAAACATTTGAAATATCGCTATTAAAATATCTTCAATGGATTTTATATTAAGATGGTAAATTTCAGATCCGTAATAACAAACTAATGCATTTATTAAAAAATGAAATGATACTAACCAGCAACACGTACGAAAAACAGGCATCAATCGTAGCTTATATAGAACTTTCCAACACTGCCAATATACTTTTATAAATGTTTACCGGTTAATAAGGCGAAATATGAGGTATAAGTAAACAAATATAAAAAAAATCATAACATATTTTAAAACCCAATTTCAGGAATTACCAAGAATGCACGGAAAAACATCCGAATTCTTTTGTGCAGCACTGTATATGATAAATAGATTTGTATATGTACTAGTTATAACGCTAAATTTTAATTTAACTAGGAAACGAAAAGCACAGTTTAAAATTCTCTTCCTAGAATGTCTGTCAAGTAACGGAAATATATCCGAGAGTGTTTGTGCTGCACTGTATATGATCTATAGAATTTATGCACACGTATTTGTAAATAATAAGCATTAAATTAGTTAAATTTAAAAACACGTACCTCAACTGAAAACGAACTTCCAGCAATTATTGTTATCAGACAATACTTTAACCGAATTATTTTGTGTGTATTTATAAATGAACACTGAATACTACGCACATAGTATTATAAGGTAAGCTTCATGTAATGCAACGCAGTGATATAAATATCAATTTGTATGTGTTTGAAAGTGTGAAAAATTATTAAAATAAATCGCAAGCGATTTTGCCCATATACCGTACTGTATCGGAATTATTTTGAGTGTCACTGCAATGGAGTACACATAGCGAAACCTTCACGCGTAAAAAGATAATGATAACAGTAATGTGTCCTGACGTGTATTACTGGCTATAGCACGAGTCACAAATAACAGTAGCCTTATTATTCTGTTAAAATACAAAAGTGAATTATGATGTCACGAATGCATGATTTTTATTTAGTTCTCGACAAATACTAGATGCGCCATTTTTTTAGTACATATATATATATATATATATATATATATATATATATATATATATATATATAAACTTAATGCATAATGGCACAAAATTTCGTCTTCCATATAAGTGTAATATCAAATCCATAATATTGCAGTTTATTCAAGATATTGATTTGTTTATATATAAAATTGCTGTTGATTACAATAAACCAATCGAATATTTCAGTGAATGGAGATTTTCTGTAATTGATAAATTAAAAAATGAAATTATAAAAAATTATCATCATATTACACATGCAGCTTTTAAAAACATAAATAAACATATATCAGAATTACAAAACAAATTTATAATTACTTATGTAGATAAATCTTCAAATAATTATGCTATCATTTGTAAAGAATACTATAAAGTGTTAATTCACAATGCAATCAACACAAGTAATATTTTTAATAAAACTAAATCAAATATTGAAATAAATAACAGAAAATTATTAAATTATCACAAATTACTAAAAATCAAATGTAATAATTTTAATTATCCTTATCTTGTTATAATTCCAAAATTTCATAAAAATCCTATTAAATTTCGCACTGTTACCATCGGTTGTAACACATATAATAAAAATGCAAGCAATTTACTACTTAATATTTTAAAGCAGATATATGATATAACGTTAAAACATAATAACCAACATTGCCTAAAAAATAGTTTTCAACTCATTAATAAAATACATAATATCAATCCGGTAAAATTCATAAAAACATTGGATTTTAATGATTTATTTAATAACATTGATATAAAAGACTTACATAAAACAATGTGTATATTATTTAAAGAATTCAAATCTCAATTAAAATTAAAAGAACATATTTCAGTAAATTTTTTTAAAACTTTACTAAATTTTACATTGCATAATAATTACATTATATATGACAATATTATCTATAAACAATGCCAGGGAATTCCGCAGGGCGGAACCGCATCTAGTATTCTCTCTGACCTTTACTTATATTATTATGAAAGAAATATAAGTCCGAACAATGACTATGTATTTTATCGCTATATTGATGACATTATCATATTTTATTTCAATGAAAAAAATTGCACATCACCACTCAATTTTTATCCTACTCAGCTTAAATTAAGCGAAAATGATTTAATTAATAATAATATAAACTTTCTTGACTTAAAAATTAATATTACTAATAATTATAAATTAATTTTTGATATTTATGATAAGAGATTTGATTTCCCATTTAAAGTAAATATTTTTACCAATTTTGCTTCATGTTTACATAAATCTGTTTATAAAAATATAATTATCAATTATCTACATCGTATAAAATACTTATGCTCAGATATAAATAAAAACAAAAATATTAGATATATTCGAGATCAAGCAAAAATATATGGTTATCCAATTTTTATGATAAATTCAATCATCAACTCTTTTAAATAACATTTATTATATAATTTAAATATAAACATGGTATGTAATAAATTATTGTTTTAGTGTGCGATAACATATAACAAAAGATATAGAAAATAATAATTATAACATACATTATTACAATTATAACATATTAGGAAATTTAATATTTAATATTTGTTTGAACATTATATACACTTTATATAGAAAATTACAATTATAACATACATAATTACAATTATAACATATTAGGAAATTTAATATTTGATTGAACATTATATACACTTTGTATAGTTGTGATTGTGCGTTGCCGATCACCTCTGTTTAAGGTGTTATTGATGTGCAGTTTTCATACATTTATAAATTAACTTATACAATAACAAATTAAATTGTACATGGATAACATTGGTGATTATAACTCATAAACATATCTATTTGCAATATATATAAATATAAATATATATAGTTTTTATTTTTGTCTATGAATAATTAAATTTAACAAGTATTTTAATTACTGCATTGCATTAATTTGATTTAAAAACAGTAGTAATACTATTAATTATCAATTTTATAAATTTTGAGATATTTTGAATTGTTTATGAATCATTTAATTAGATATTTAAATTAATCTATGAAATATAAAATATATTTACAATGTAGTATAAATTAAACGATAATTATTTAATAACAAGTCTAATATATATTTTAGTAGTAGTAAAAATAAAACATTAATTATTTAATAATATGTCTATAATATCAGTGGATTAACACAGCTGGCAGCAAAAACAATTTGAATTAAAACAATTTGAATTAAAATAATATCTCTTTTACATAATATATTCTTGTTAAGAATATCTGAAATGCTGTGCAAGTTGAATTAATTCTGTGTAGATTTATTCATATAGTAGTATTATATTTTATTTGAATTTAAAGTAAAACTACATGTTAGTATTGTTTTTTAAAGTTTATTTATATAATTAAATCTAATGAAGTGAGTATGTAACTAATAAAGTGGATATCTAACTAAATATTAATTATGAATTATTATAATACCAATAGATGGCGACACTTTCCCTTTCAGGTAGTTGTTGATAATATTGTTAATATTATATTTAATTTAACTATAGAGGGAGCTATTGATTGTATATTAATTTTACTTTCAGGAATTAAAATTGGATGGAGTAATATATATTCACGGATATAATTTTGTTATAAGTGTATAAAAACCAGAATTATTTTGTGTGTTTTTGAATCATTTTGTGTTTGGGTGTCATCGATGGGGTTGTGTTTTAAAAAAAGTGTGCTCTCAACTTGTCTTTCAAATCATTTCTCTCAACTCGACTTAGTCAACATGTATGATGTATTGCCATGTGGATGTGAATATTATGCAGAAGTTGTGACATTTTAAGGATTCTGTATAATTATTGTGAGTAAAATATTTTATCTACACTTTACGCGTTCATATTTCCAATTTTATTATTTCAAAACTGTTATCTCGTGGTAATTTCGTGAGGTGTTAAATACAGTTTTTGGGATAATCGTTGTGAGTGAAATATATTGTATATTCTTAATGGTTTTTTATTTCCTATTTAAATATTTCCAAATTTTAATATTTCCAATTGTTGTCTGGTAATAATTCAGTGTACCTGGATGATTCTACTGATCTTAGCATTATGCCAGTAGAATTATGAAACACTGAATTATTATTTAAAACACATGTGGGTGCATCCAGGCTGATGAGTACATGTGCATGTGTTTTTTCATATCCAATTCATATTTAATTCTCATGTGGTCCAATTTTCCATTGTATATGGTTCATATTTAATTTATTAATCCATTTGTATTTACTTAATTGCAACTCCAATTTATAATTTTTTTTCCCTTTCTCTCTATTTTTTTTTCTTTTTTCAATATTCTTTAGGTATGAGTAAAATTTGGCCAATTACCATTGAAGCACAAGCTATGGTAATATTATGTTTGCACATGTTAATTATTAGCTATGTGGTATTCTGTATACACAATATCATTAATTATCTCTTTGGAGATTTAAGTAGAATGATAATAGAACTTGATATGTTTTTTGAAATTCATAGATATTATAATTATATATATATATATATATATATATATATATATTAAATGTAAAAAATCTGTTAGAATTAAAAAAAAAATAATAGTTTTCGGCGATGTTCTGTAACCCAGGAAGCCCGGGTTTGACTCCCTAGTTATTAAAAGTTATCAGCTAGTTAGCACCCTAGTTATCAGCAAATGATTTTTCCTCATAAACCGTAATGTAACGGAATTATTTGAGTTTCCCTGTATTGTAACTATATTCATTTTCAATACCGACCATGCCATATTGAACATCAATAACATATATCAATTGCGTGAAAATTCGAGTATTTTTGTGCGAATTAGGGAACGGACTGACAGACAGACAAACCGAATTCATAAACATTTTTCAACTATTTTGGAAAGTGTTAAAATATAAAACACAATAAATAATAAAAATAATAAAATTGAGTTACAATAGAAAAAATATACAATGCGTTACAATAGACAAAAGAAATATTTAAAATATTTAATCCATATTATATGAAAAGAATATCAAATTCTTCGAAAGATCAAGATTTATTTGTTTGTTCTAAAATGTTTCGGAGGAATTTTGGATGACATCCAAAATACATTTCAAGTGATGCAAATTGATACATTTTATGTAATTTTTGTTATATAGTTATTATTTTTAAAAAATAAATTTAACTATTTTATCGAAGAATAAATTTATTGCAAACTCAGTTATTTAATATAAATTGAATGCATTAAGATAATATATTTAGAACATAAATTATAGAATAGATTATTTAAAATAACATATCTGCACGTTTTCAGACGAGATGTGAATAAATATTCATATATTTTTACTTTCTTTTATCTTTACAAGAAGAAAGTATTGGATTCATGAAAATTTTCGACTGTCGATTTTCGACGGATTTATACGTTTTAGAAGGTCTTGAACAAGATTTGACTGTTTTTAGAAAATGTCTGCCTCTGACTCTGTCTGTGTCTGTATGTGACAAACATTTTGTGGGCGCTCTATCTCAAGAACTAATGCACGAAATTTAATAAAACTTTGTATTCAGTTAGACCCTGATATTAAATGGTTCTGATTAGTTTTTGGTGAAAATCGTCCTATAGGTGGCGCTGCTATGCTGCATTTTTCGCGATTGCCACAATAGGTCTATTTCAAGCACTAATGCACTTATTTTCATCGACCTTCAGTTTCAGTTAGACCTTGACATAAATAGATGCTGCTTACGTTTTGGTGTAAATTTCCCAACAGGTGGCGCTGCTATACTACCTTTTTCTCGATTTTTACGATAGCTTCATCTCGAGAAGTAATGCACGGAAATTCATTACACTTCAGATTGTGTTAGACCATGACATAAATAGATGCTGCTTACGTTTTGGTGTAAATAGCCCAACAGGTGGCACTGCTATGCTACTTTTTTCATTATTATCACGATAACTATATCTCAAGAACTAATGCACGGATTTTCATCAAACTTCAGATTCAGTTAGACGCTTACATCAGTTATTGTTGATTAGGTTTTGGTCAAAATCTCACAACAGGTGGCGCTGCTATGCTACATTTTGCAGGCTTTGCACGATTTTAGCAACAGTCATACCTCAAGAACTAATGCACGGAATTTAATAAAACTTTTAGATTCAGTTAGACTTTGATATACATTGGTGCTGACTCTTTTTAGTGTATGCGAAACCTGCGTGAGATAGAAGAAAGTTTTGGGATTGGCACATCCGACTAGTTCTTCTTTTGTAATCGTTACCATATTTTTTATAATGCTATAGAATGTAACCCTCCCCCATTCCAACCTTAATCAGTTAATAACATTAGACAGTAGACGTTATTGACAATCGGTTAGCTCAATTACCATTTTTAACACTTTCCAACTTAGTTGAAAAGTGTTTATGACTTCGGTTTGTCTGGCCGTATGGCCGTCTGCCGTCTGTCCGTCTGTCCATGCTCTAACTCCCGTAAATATGCTCGGATTGCTCTGCAATTTTTATATGTTGTTGTCGTTTTCTATAGCATGTTCCCTATTTGAACGGAAGTGTGTAGCACTTATACTTTTTTACAAGGACACTCAAAAGTATTCCGTTGCATTGCGGTCTATGGGGAAAAATCATTTGCGGTTTATTTAAATAATGTTTCACTATTTTAAACGCATTGAAATTTATATATATCACTAAGGTGCATTAGAAGAAGCTTAATATGGAATACGGTGTGCATAGCACTTATAGTTACTTTACAGGGACAGTCTAAAGAATTCCGTTACATTACGTCTATGGAGAAAAATCGTCTGCGGTTTATTTAAATAATGTTTCACTAATTTAAACGCATTGAAATTTATATATATTACTAAGGTGCATTACAAGAGGCTTACTACAGAATAGTGTGTGTATAGCAGTCATCGTTCATTTACAGGGACACGCAAAAGAATTCTCTAATGTCTGTTAACAATAATTCCTGGAAGTGCGTTTTAAGTTACTGAATGCGATTTTAATTTTAACTCACTTTTTGTCTATTACGTGGTGTGTATAAATACTGTAGATCCTATACAGGGAAGCACAAAAGTTCGCGAACACATTTCCGTTTATTGACAGAAACTCCAGACGGAGAATTTTAAACTGTGCTACGCGTTTCCTAACTGAACTGAAATTTAGCATCCTATGTAGTATATATACAAATCTATAGATCCTATACAGGGCTGAATAAAAGTATTCGGATATTTCTCCGAATATTGTATATGTTGGAAATTCCTGAAATGATGTTTTTAAATATGTTATGCGTTTTCCAAATTGTTTACTTAGATGTTATCTTTTAGCTTATTAAACGGTATGATTTGTAAAATTATTTTGGAAGCGTTGGAAAGTGTTACATAATCTATGCTTGACGCAGGATTTTTCGTTCTTGTTATATAATGATACCAGACACAGTTATTGGAAGTCCTGGCATGTTTATTGGAAATCCTGGCATGTAGTTACACATTTTTACTTACCCATCATAAGTTGACTTGTAACCGTTTTGAAAATCGAAAAAAAAAATTGACGGACTTACACGTTTCACTGGAGATTCCATAAAACATACTTTAGAAAAAAAAATTGTCATCCGTCTGTCTGTGTGTCTGTAAACGCTCTATCTCTCGAACAAATTGAGATAGATACCTGAAATTTGGTATGTGCTTAGTATGTAATAGTAAGACGAAGCTTATTGAATATCAGTAACCTCGATTATCCGGAACTACTTTTTCCGGACTATCGAAATATTCGTTCTGATAAAAGGTATATAAAATTTTTTGATATTGTTTATTTTAAGAAGTGAGTATAAAATAATATAAAAAACATAAATTTTGCATAAAGAATGAAGTTGATCGGATAATGAGTTGCCGAGATATTTGTAATCCTATTTTACACACTTTTCGATTTTTCATGACCCTGTATTTCATTCTAATTTCAATTCAAAGATATATTTTAATTTGAAATGAGACGCTTAATCCGTGGCTGTAAGCCGTTCGTTAGTATGATTATCAATTTTGGAGTTATAAGGATGTTACTTTTACGCAATTCAGTAATAGAGCATTTAAAGTTTATGACGTCATCAAGCCATGATTTTATTCGAATTGCAATGTATTTTATAAATAGTTTACGCATGTTTTATTTTCATATTATATATTCTGCAAATCCATGATGGGTAAGTATTACGGTGGCATCCAACGACTAGTTTACTTACACATCATACGTAGTATAGGGTAAGTCTTGCGATTGTTTCAAAATTCGAAAAACATTTTTTGACTGATGTACACGTTTCAGACACTGGAGATTCCGAAAAATATATTTTTATAGAAAAGAAATTGCTTGTAAACGCTCTATCTCACGAACAAATTAAGATAGAGACTTTTAATTTGGTATGTGCTTAGTATGTAATAACGAGAAGAAGCCTATTGAATTTCAGTAACCTCGATTATCCGGAACTATTTTTCCAGACCCTTGAAATATTCGTTCTGATAAAATGTAATAGAAAAGTTTCGAAATTGTTTATTTTAAGGAGTGAATATAAAAGACAATAAAAAAACATAAATTTCATATGAAGAATGAAGTTGATTGGATAATTAGTTTCCGACATATTTGTAATCATATTTTCGACACTCTTTGATTTTTCATAACCACGTATTTCATTCAAATTTGAATTCAAAAGTATATTTTAATTGGAAATGAGACGCTTAATCCGACTCATTAAACTCTTAATATGATTGTCAATTAATTAATGTAATTGATATGTAAAGCAGTTAAAATTTATGACGTCATCAAGCCAGGATCTTATTCGAATTGCAATGTATTTTATAAATAGTTTACACATGTTTTACTTTCATATTTTGTATTATGCATTTCCATGATGGGTAGGTATTAAGGTGGCCCCCACGACTAGTTTTTTTTTGTTTGTTTACCAATAGTAGTAGAAAAATAAGTAAGAATCTCCCATATATAATTTGATTTATTGACTAATTCTTAAAAATTTATAAAAAAATATTTGAAATTAAATGGTATTATTTTTTTTCAAAAGATTTAGTATAAAATTATGCTTAACAACTTATAAAACATTATTTTTTATAAAGATCATATTTAACTATGAAGAAACTTTTCCCAACGCTCGCCTTTTAAAATTATAATTAATGCTGAGAAGTTTGAATAACCTTTAAAAAGATTAATGATATAAAAACTTGATTTGCATTAACAACTAAAATATATCTATAAAACTCAGAGAAAATCGAAACTTTTTTTCTTTTAAAAGAAAAAAAAAACTTTTTTGAAAATTTATAATAGGTAAGTAACAATGGAAATCCGTTGAATAGATTAATTAAATTAAGAAAATCAACTTGTCTAAGGTATTTAAAAGTACCTTTTATAAGTTCCGAACTATTTTTTTTATTGTCTTTACAAAAATAGTTACGCGAGTCAAAAATCTGGGGAAGAAATCATAAAGTTATGTATACAGATAGGTGTGTGTGTGTGTTTGTGTGTGTATTATGTTCGAGAGTAGTTAACTTCAAACGAGTTATAATAAGTGCATCTGTTTATGTTAAGTGATTTGTATAAATTTTAAGTGAATAGAAATCTCTCTCTCTGTTTATCTATCTACCCCTCTCTCTCTCTCTCTCTCTCTCTCTCTCTATATATATATATATATATATATATATATATATATATATATATATATATCATCTTTCAACGGAAACCAGGGCTTAAATGTAAACATTGAACACGAAATTTTAATATTTATAATATGTTTATAAGTCAATGTATTAAAGACCAAAGTGGTGGATTTTTAAAACCTTTTAAAATTTTATTTCAAATAAATGTAATATCACTAGTATTATTTCATATTCAGCATACTACAACCAGTATGTTAACACTTGTAAAGAAATGTAAACGTTTTTGTAATAAAACTGAAGACTTTTGACTTAATCAGAATAAACTGACATTCAATCGAATACATTTTAATTTAGTTTTCATTCGAAAAGAAAATCTACGATTTTGTTCCACTATACGAGGTGTATGCACAAAGTAAGTTCCGTTTGGTTATATAAAAAAAAAACGTGTACAGATACAAAAAAAAAATTTATTGTACAAAAAACTACAACTGTGAAACTACTTTTCTACATAGCTTCTGAAATTTTGTAGGCACTTGTCGTAGTGTTCCACAAGGTTTTGTATGCCTTCTTCATAGAAAGTTGCCGCCTGTGTTTTCAACCATGTGGTTACATGTTCTTGCAGCTCGTCATCATCGGTGAAGTGTTGACCACCAAGGAAAGATTTGAGGTGTAAGAAGAGATGGAAGTCGCTAGGAGCGAGGTCTGAGCTGTACGGAGGATGATAAAACACGTCCCAGTCAAATTCCTGTATGACTTTTTTGTGACGTTCGCAGTGTGAGGTCGTGCATTATCGTATAAAAAAACAAGACCTTTTGACAGTATTGCGCGGCGCAATTTGTTAATGGTCTCGCTGTAAACATGTGCATTGATTGTTTGGAGCACATGACTTTTCGAGGTGTCAGGATTTGCTTAGGCTTAACATTCGTTGGGGTCGAAGTGTGTCTCCATTCCATTGATTGGCGTTTACTCTCAGGGGTGTCGTAAGAAACCCAAGTTTCATCCCACGTGACTAGCCGAGAAAGAAATCATCGCCGTCTTCATTGTAGCGTGTCAAAAACTGAAGGGCACTGCCCATCCGTTGTTTTTGGTGTTGTTCAGTAAGAATATTGGGTACCCAACGTGAACTAACAATTTCACGAATTAGTGATCGTGAGATTTGAGGAAATTCCATAGCAAGAGCACTAATTGTAAACTTACGGTTTTGCTTAACCTTCTCTTCAATTGCGTGAACCAGTTCATCAGTAACGAAAGACGGGCGTCCACTTCGTTCTTCATCGTGCACTTGATCACGTCCTTCATTAAACAATCTGACCCATCTTCTAACCATTGAATCACTCATAGCATTTTGTACGTAAACCTCGCAGATTTGCCGATAAATTTCACTTAGTTTAACTTTCTTTGCACTGAGGAAACGAATCACAGATCTGATTTCACAAGCGGCGGCTTTTTCAATTAAGGCTGACATTCTAAAGAAGCACTACAAATAACACGTCGGCAGCAGCGATCTGAAAATGGCGCACATTTCTTCTCCTTCAGTCAAAGTAACTGCCGCGCATGCTCGGAACTGCAATCGCAGCGCTGCTGCGGATAGAAATAGAAACGGAACTTACTTTGTGAATATACCTCGTATATAACTTTACAAATTTGAGTAACGTATTCATGAAATTATAAAAATTTCAGTGCAGACATCACAATATAATAATATAATAAATTATAACACCTTGTAATAATATATTTGTTTTAAAATGGTAGAAGGTGTAAGTTAACAACACAGTACAAATTAAGATAACTGTTATTGCGTTGTTTTACATGTTTCGACTCACCCCGAGTCATTTTCAAAAACAAATGAGAATATTCTATAATTGCACGGGTTTTGAAGTTATTCTTTCCATGTACATTTTTTAGAAATTACGCACGTTATCTTTTATTTTTTACTCGGTTGTTTATTTTCATTTCTGTAACCATGGAATAACTCGAGCCACAGTTTCGGTAAATTAAAAGATGACGAATCGTTACATATTGCATAGAGATACTAACACGAAAAATACAATATGTAACGATGCGAGATCTTTCCCATTCCCAGTCAAATAGTCATACATAGATGCAAAAATTCAGGTAGAAGATTTTATATTTTTAAACTGTTTATGGGGATGCTAATAACAGGAATTAATGGTTTCCCAACAAAATATCTCGAGGCTAAACTTTTTGGAGCCAAAAAAAACCATGAAATTTTTGGACTTTTTTCAGTTTTTTGCTTATAACCCAAAAACTATAAACTTTTTGTGTACCATACTTAATTATAAAAAGAAAGAACATTAAATTCTCTATAAATTTTGTCATAGAAACGTTTTTCTAAACCCATTATTAAGCTCGCCACGGCTTTTTGAAAATTACACTTTTTTTTCAACTTTTTGGAAAAACGTAAAAACTAACTTTTGACACCATTTTTCATTCATTTTATCCTCTTTAACGACACTTGTTTATATTACAGGGGTTTCCATGATATCTATAATGATTAATTGCAAATGTAACATTGTAAAAAAAATGACAAGATTTTAGAATATTTTCTATTTAGAACTTAAGTGGAGAACATTGGTAGTAGGTATTTACATGAATCTAAGTAAAAAATACGTACAGTAACATTTTTATTATACTTAGTAACGTCTGGAGCGCTTGCTGGTTGATGGGTCTGGTTCTTCAACCTCAGCTGGTGGAGAAGACGAGCAGGTTGCTTGTTCTTCAACAGCTTTGATCTCCTTCGAGCTTCTGGCGACATCATCAACATAGTCGTAGAAATCATCGTCGTTGTTAGTTTGGTCGACAGTTTCCCAGACATCAGCTTCATCATCCTCGTCTTCTCGGTAAATAATGTCGTCCACATTTTCGCAGTTCACCCCGTTACAGTTTTTGCAAATTGCCGAGCACTTCAGTACTGATTTTCGACAACAGCATGCCTTACTGCACCCCTTTTTACAGCTACATGAAACAACATGCAGCAAAGATTCAGGTGCTGGGTTTTGATACATTTTAACTGGCTTTAAGAGACCGTCAGACCTGCGAACCCACCCCCATTCTTCAGGAGGAATGTTGTTTCCCAGCCAAGCTTGCACCTGATGGTAACATCGGAGGAAATGGTGTTCTGCAGCCTGTTGCGTTGGTGGTAGCCTTGCAACATGGACTTTGCTTTTTGTGGCAGATTTCGCAAATAAATGAAACCTCAAGGTAGTCAATGTCTGTGTGGTGCCTATGCATCCACTGTACAAGGCGATAATGAATTATTTCCCAGCTTTGATGATTTTTTGACGGGTAGTCTCTGGTGTATTAAACACACAGGCTATTTCCTCAAGCTGCTCATGTTTTTTCAACGTATTACAAAACTTTGATTTTCCTTGTCCGAAAAGAGCGGATGTTGTATCACATCCGCTGATTGCATGAGTAAAAAGAACATTTTTGTAATTGTATTTGTACGACATTGTGGAAAACCACTTGGTTTCGATATTACCTCTTCCGGGTTTTTGGAAAAACATATTTTTGTGTTTGTGTCCCAATCCCGTCATGACCACGAGAAGGTCAATATCTTCTCCAACAATTACCATACTTTCAGAAGTTTGAGTTCTCGAAATGGCTGAGGTAACAATCATGACATCAGAGTTTTCTTCTGCCTGGTCATCTTGAATTTTGTAATTTTTAAACTCTGTTTTCAGTAATGAAATGAAGCGGTTTTTGTTGCTGTCATTGGCCAGAAATTTGTCCTGAGGGACTCTGTTTAACATTTCTGCTGAAACTATGACTTCAGTAGAAGTGTGCATTCTAGATCGACGAACTCTTTCTGCACTTTTCGTTCCATTTTGTTCTCCCTCAGATGGATACCCATCGAATACAACGGCGACCTGTGATCCAAAAATTTTTTGAATGTAAGAAACATAACTTTTAACAGTAGATTTGAAGGAAACATTTCGAGGCCAAGTTACTTTGTGAAGAAGGTACCCCCCATCCATAACAAAAAACTTATCTTTTCCGATGATATCCAGATTGTTTAATGGGATGAATGCACTGTAGAATGAGGATTTTGTGAATTTTCTCATCCCTTCTTCGGAGAACAGAGCCATCGGATAGGGAGCAAGTTCATATGTTAATAGACTCTGCACGTCTTCATCACTCTGTTTCATTAAACAAAGCCTTTGGAAGAGAGTCAATGGATGAACAGAAGTAACCGTAATATTTCCGAATTTTAAACTGCTGACAACAGAAGCCAAAGTTACTACCTTATCCTTTTTCTTGAATTTCAAACTCTTGAAATTATCTCCAACAATACCTTTGACTCCCGTCCCTCCTATTTCTTTAGCCAAATAGCAGTTAACGTCAGCCCCTCCAACAATCCCACTACTGATGGACATTACGTAATCATTTTCGGGGAAAGGAGGATGCACTAACAACCAATCTCGCAGTTTGTTTGAGTCATTACTGTCTCTATCAATGCGGGAACTTCTGGCATCCCCGTGCTGCTCAGAAACTTCAAAACCTACTTCACAGTATGTCTCTATTTCATCGCAGATGTTTTGCATATGAATCATTCCCAGAGTCCATCTCGCTAAAACGCTGTCTGTCATTCCACGTCCATGTGTTAGTCCTCCGATGCTCTTCACAGTTTTCATTAACGTCTGTTCAATCACCATATCAGTCCAAATCCCATACCAATTCTTATCTGACCGCTTTTGGTAATGAACTTTTGGTATTCGGAAGGGTCAATTGTTTCTTCCAGCTTCAACATGTCCTGCAAGTACAGATGTCCAGACTTGGCATATAAGAAATGTCCCGCAGCATGGAAGTATGGATCGTTTATACTCTCTGTTTGATGTAACTTGTTCCATGAAACCGTTCCACCTTGGAATGTTTTCAATCTTTGACCATTTCCCATAGAGCCATACTATGTCTGTTGTTGAGGGTATTATTTCATTATTATTGGGAGCAAGTTCTTCCAAATCTTCCATTTCTATATTTTGTAAGCCACTCATATCTGTTCTGTGAAATGTCTGTAGATCTACTTTTCCAGCTTGACTGATTATTTCAGCTGTGGGGTGATGTTTCACCTTTTGATTTTTTTTTATCAGGAAACAAGGCGTCGTGAGGAGTAACACACATTATACCCCCCATTGCGTGGAATGTACAATTTCTATCCAGAGTGTTGACATTGAAGTCAGCACTGTCAAAAATAAATTGACAAAATGCGTCATCTCGCTCTTTTGTATTCTGGGGCCGCTTGATTGTAGACAATTCAAGAAGGGAAGCATCTTCATAGGATTCTGCAAAGTCAAAAGCGGACAAAACTTGGAGCAAATGCTTTGAACCAAACTTTTTGTACAAATATGCGCTGATTCCTGTCATGATTGAAGAAAGGAATGACCTTGGTCGTACTGCGCTTATTAGGGCATGTGAAAAAGCAACGCACTTTTTTTTTTAATTTTTCAACTGCACCACGTTTGTGTTTCAAAACTATGGTTTAAAAAAGCAATTTCACTGATTCAGGAATAACTGTTTCAGCATCTGATAGAAAGTTATCAGATGGGGGGTATTGCGTAACATCATACATTTGTGACCTTATATCTTCCACAATTATGTCACAGGCTGTTTTCACAATACGGAGTCGTTCTTTTTGAGGATCTAAATTCCTATTTGAATACCAATGGTCAGTGAGTATTTTGTGCCCAACATTTTTGAAACAGAGTACTGTTTTCTTTTTCTTGTTTTCAGAAATCACCACATCATCGCCATATTTGTGGATTATACGGGCCTTGACAGTCCGAGAATCAGGATGTTGCAATGACTGTGGTATTTGGTTCATCAACTCATTTAAACAGAACTGGAATTCTTCAAACTTTGTCTCAATATAAGTAAATATAGCCTCCGTATCTTCATCAATGGGTGATGCAGGTCAACGCCCTCTTTTCGCTCCACATTTTATAGATTGATACAGTTTTATGTGACAAAAACTATGATACCACGCATCTGCAGCTACCAAGTCAGGTTCGTGTTAAATACGTTCAATCACTTTCTGGGACCATTCATCTCCACGTTTTTCTGCAGTTTTCAGAAATGTAATTTTTGCTTCTAACTTCATTATTTTTTGAATCAAATTTCTTTTTGCGTAGGGCTTTTTTGATTGTTTTTCGTTGAAGTCATTGGGATTACCTTCTCCACATAAGAAACATTTGTCTTTAAACTTGAAAGAAGTGCTCGATCGAAGGGACAAACTAGTGTGTGTAGAATCTACACCCCGACGAGTATATGCTGCTATCAATCTATCATTCACATAGTTTTTTTGACAATCATGATGTACTCTAACTTCCTTACCGCTCTTCAGAAAACGTTGATGAGTATGATTCTGACGTTGAACACTACATTCAAACAACTTGGCCAGTCCTTTCTCGGTCACTACGTGAGTATTACGGTTTGAAGCCGTTTGGCAAACGAAACACAATTTTGGGTCAAGCACACTCATTTTTCACTACTGCACTCGAAACAGACGCGCAATAAACTGAATAGCAAGAGACCAGACCGGCGTAGAGGGAGGCTTGAGCCTTTGAGGGGAGGTGAACACCTGCGTCTGAATGGAATCAGATGGCAAACGTCACGTGGCGCTATCTTCGATCGACATTCCTTTTAATTATCCCCCGCCCTCTCCTTTTCTTACTTGCCCTTCCGCCCTCCCTTGAAAGTTCTCCCCTCCCTTTCTTATTCATGAATAGATACTCTTCATTTTCACAGTAAATGACAAAAAGAAATTTTTTCGGGATAGGAGGCGAAAAATTAGCCCAATTTCTGTGAAGTTGAAAAAAAAGTGTAATTTTCAAAAAGCCGTAGTGCGCTTAATAATGGGCTTAGAAAAAAGTTTTTATGACAAAATTTGTAGAGAATTTAATGCCCTTTCTTCTAAAATTAAGTATGGTAAACAAAAAGTTTATAGTTTTTGAGTTATAAGCAAAAAACTGAAAAAAGTCCAAAAATTTCGTGGTTTTTTGGCTCCAAAAAGTTCAGCCTCGAGATATTTTGTTGGGAAAACATTAATTCCTGTTATTAGCATCCCCATAAACAGTTTAAAAACATAAAATCTTCTACCTGAATTTTTGCATCTATCGGCTCTTTTTTCTGACTATTTGACTGGACTAAAATGGTATCATGGTTATGATCCCTGTCCTCCGCCCAGATGACCCGAATTCGAATCAGGGCTGTGGTCGAAAAGATTCTTGTAAAGCCTTGCATTACGACGATTAGAATTCGTTCAAGTAATTCTAACAGCATCCATAAATAGCGTAGAATCGGCGTTTTCTATTAATTTTTATTATTTTTTTTATAAATAATATTAAAGATTTTTTTTAACAGAAAAATTTACAGTAGACTCTGTAAATTTACCGAATAATTTCTCTATTATTTAACAGAATCTCTGTTTTCTAATCTCTGTAATTTTACATAAGACTTAAGATAACAGATTACCAGTAAATTCTCCGTAATTTTACAGAAATATTTTAACAGTGTAAAGTGGCTTTTATAAGCGATTTGACAATACATTCATCTTCATATAATGTCTTAAGACATGCAAATACCATTCTTGCCGCACAACTGGTCTGAATTTGAAATAGGAAAATAACGAAAATAAATAATAATTAGAAACCAGATGCATTTTATGAAATACATTTTCAGGGTTTATTTAAAGAAATATTTCCGAAATCCACTGTACGTTGTGTAACAGAATTTTTTTGTGTAACCGTGTAAATAAATAATAAATTATTTGCAGCCAGCACATATTTTACAAAAAAGCATATTTTAGTACGTTTCATAATTTTCTATCAATTGCATCATGTTTTAAATGGCATAACATCACCAAAATGCACTAGAAATGCTTTTTTTCCCATTAACTGTAAGGTAACGGAATACTTTTGACTATCATTGTAAATAAGCTATAACTGCAACGAACTTATTTTCAATAGCAAAAATCATATGGTAAACGACAATAACATACAAATATTGCAATGCAATTCGTGTATTTTTACGAGAGCTGGACTACGGAAAGACGGACAGACAAACCAATGTTATAAACACTTTTCACTAGGTTGGAAAGTGTTAATAAAAATTGTAAATCCACTTTATAAAAAAATACTGTAAAAAATACTTAACATTTCCTGTCGTGTACCTTTCAATTTTTTAAATAAGTCTAAAAAGACTGAATGCCATTTTAAAAAGAAAAAAAAAAGAAACAATGAATTTTTTTATAATGAAAAAAAAATTGTATTAACAATTAAAGAAACTTAAAGAAATGATTGAAATCGATATTTCATTCGTGTATGCAAACGGAAAATCGCTTTTTCAAAAGTTTATAGAAGCTAACAAACGATAAAAAATCATTCAAATCATTAATTGCGATTCAAAAAATAAAACTAAGTCTTAAAAGAATTTAAAAGTTCTTTTCAAAAGTTCTCCATCCTTTTATGTGCCTCTTTTAAAAAGGAAGTGCGCTGTAATAGATAACAAGGTATTTTGAAAAAAAAAAACTATGTTACAGAAAAAGAAAACTCTTTTTTCTTTTTTGCAACAAGTATCAGTTAGATATCAGCGTTGGTTTTAAAATATATTATCAATTATACATGTATTATATTATATAAATATGTTTTACTCATATTGATATACCGGGTGATCCAAAAGTCAGGACGAACTTTAAAAATGAATAATTCGGAAACGAATCAAGATACAAATATACGGTTTGCACCAAATGGATGGAAAAGAAACCGGGTTTTGTGTGGCAACGAAAAAAATAGTTATGTTGGCGACGATGAAGTTTATATATGAAGTTAATAATAACATAACCACTTTTGAATTATGCACGAATTTCAAAAGCGTTCTTTTATCTTCAGAAACATTAGAAACCAATTGATTTCCGAGATTTAAAGAAGACTTTCTGAAATATATGTTTCTTTTAATTGCCTTTCAAAAAAAAAAAAAAAAACGAAATACAGTGACCTCTTACTTATACGCGGCGATACACGGTAGATAATTTATCAACACCAGTTTATTTTTTAAATAATTTTCTCCTTATTTAATCGCCGAATTTATGAATATAATTTTACTGTTTTAAAATAGTGGTACGAAAAAATAATTACTGAACATCGCGTATAAGAGTGAGAGGTCACTGTATTTATCTGCAGTTCGTATAGTGTATTAGTAAATTTATTTAACACGAAATATCCTTCTTTCGGATACTATGAATTCTGTAATAAGCATTAATTTCAGCTCCGCAATATAATTTATGCATTCAAGCGTTACAAAATAATATTACATGTAATTTTACGTCAATTCTTTTAATTTTCCCTGTTTGTATGTTCAATAGGCTTGTTAAGTATGTTTGTTAAACTTTGAAATATTTACTTGAGAATTGATCATATTCAAACAACTAACATTTCGCATTGACAAAACTCATTATTGTACTGTAAAACCACTCACAGCTAAAATGTTTTTTACCGAAACTATCTTTGAATTTTTTTCAATTCCGATGTGTTTAAAGTATAATGTATAAACCAAATGTTTTGAAATATAATAAACATAATAATATAATTTATGCATTCAAGCGTTACAAAATAATATTACATGTAATTTTACGTCAATTCTTTTAATTTTCCCTGTTTGTATGTTCAATAGGCTTGTTAAGCATGTTTGTTAAACTTTGAAATATTTACTTGAGAATTGATCATATTCAAACAACTAACATTTCGCATTGACAAAACTCATTATTGTACTGTAAAACCACTCACAGCTGAAATGTTTTTACCGAAACTATCTTTGAATTTTTTTCAATTCCGATGTGTTTAAAGTATAATGTATAAACCAAATGTTTTGAAATATAATAAACATATATATGTATATTTTAAGGTGTATTGTTCTCTTAAATATACATAATAGGTGTTTCTTATCTAATAATAAACATTTTCATAAACATTGTAAGTAAAGAGAGTAATAATATACAATACTTAAATATATATTCAATTTTATGAAATGCTTGCAATCATGGTCTTTCATTTTAAAATTTAAATAAATCTCTATAGTAAATTTTATTATCTATACTATGGAAGTCCTTTGAAAATAATTTCTGTGAATAACATTCACCCGATTCAAAGGATTTCAAAATTATTAAAGTCATTTAATTTAAGATGGAAATTTAAGGAGTCTGTTGTTTTCACTAATGCAAACTTTGAGTTACTCAATAACTTTTAATTAAAGTTAATCATCCAATGAACTATATTTGGTGAATTTCATATTTGTGTATCTTTATCAGCTATTATTTTGTAATAAAAAATATTCATGCTAATTAAATTATTTACCTTTATTTAGTATATGGATACGAGGTAAAAAGTCAAAAATATTTTTACGAATGTTGACAAATTTAAAAGTTTTTCTATATACTGTCAAGTCTATTCTGAATAGTCAATTGTATCTTTGCTTGAAATAAAAAGGTTCAACAAATGTATCCACACTTATTGAGCGTAAACATGGTTGCTAACAAACTGAATTGCTCAAAGGTTACAAACAACACAGAGAAGTTTGGGAAGATGTATTTAGTCTCGCCATAACTAGAAGAGAAGGAAATAGAATAACCTGAAAAAGAAGTCAGACGAAAGTTTTTGAAATTATTGAGGGGATTAAACGGTTAAAAAGGAAATGGTCTGGAACAATGGGTGGAGTAAAAACATCATTCAGTGGTATCCCAGAAATAAAAATGAGATCAAGAAGACGACAGCAGATACGATGGAGCGCAAAATGACAAAACAGGCTGGTGTTAATTGGATGACCGAAGAAGCAATAAACATGAAACAACAAAAAAATCTGAAGAAAAAAAAAACTGTATCCAGCAGTGGACTTAAAATGGTTCTTGATGATTATTATTATATATATATTGATATGGCTACTTTACGGCGTATATTAAAAATTGTTTTGGAATATTTTATTGAAATGCTTATCTATTCGTAAACATATAAATAATAGGACTTTGCGTTATCTGGATATTTATTACTGAAATAATTGTAAATTTTTTTCACTATTAATTGTATTTTAATTATTATTAATTGGTAGAGAAATTTCAAAATAGCGATATCTCTTTATATTGTGGAAAAGCTGTGTATTTTAAAATTTAGGTCATATTAACATTGGACAAAATTTCGCTTTCGAGTAGAGTTTTTGTTTGGATTGCTTAATTGCTACCACTTTTTAAAACTCTAATGATCACCGTAATTAATCATTAAATAAGCTCTTCTTAAATACCATGAATATTACTCTTTTAAAACAGTGGTAGCAATGGAGCAATCTAAATGAAATAGATCCGTACATTTGGTAACGCATTTGACTCTAAAAATTGTTTATTATTGAAATAAATACTTAATTGCGTAATATTCACTAAATCATCCAAACTGTTTTTTTTTATACTTTGTTATGTACAAGAAGATTATTACAAAACGGTATGTTACAAATTTTAATTAATACTAACAAAAGGTTAAGTGGAGATATTATGAAAATGATATTACTATATATAACATATATAGCTTATTTATCAACATGTAAGCTATAAAAATTATGTAGAACATAAATATAACATATAATTTTTCTATCACACTTTCGAGAACCTGCAAACTCTTCCCAATGTGTTATCTCCGATCAAATCTATGTTATAGCTTTACCAATTTTTGGAAAAAGGTTTTTAACACATTGACGGACAGTAGAAACAAGTGAAGTTCGAAAATTGACACTATATGTTTTTGTAATTTTTAGAATATTAGAAGTATAGTTTTACTCTTTCTGCTTAAATAAACTTAATTTTGATTAATTCAGCACCTTTAATTAGGTTGCATTACTCCCTTCACAATCACGTCAGGGTGGCTAGTGGTCAGGGAAAAATGCAGTAAAAAAAATTGATAAACACCAGTATATTCTTATAGAAAAATTTATGTTGATTATTCGATCAAATAAATTAATTGAAACGAACCTCAACCTAAAAAATTGTTTCCAAAACTTGACACTGGGCTTCTACTTGTACGCTAGTAAATGCATATTTGTGCTGCTATAGCCGTAGTGTCTATAGTAAATGCATATTTGTGCTGCTATAGCCGCAGTGTCTAAAAACGACCGTTTCGTTTTGGGCGGCTATAGCCGTTATGCCACATTGTGAACTTCGCTTTGGCGGCTATAGCCGCAAGTCTCCGTCAACGTGTTAAACATTTGGAAACTTTTGTGCACGTCGCTAGTTTTAATAAAAATACTTTTTTCATCTTAAAATTTTGTGATATACAAAATTAAAAAAAACAATCATTGTACATTTTTGTGTAAAAAAATGTGTTCTAAAACATTGGTAGTGGAAGAAAATGTTTCTTATTTACATTAAAACGTAGCATATTATGAAATATACAAGGAAAAAATCACTGTACTGTAACACAAAACACCTTTAAAATTTTTCAATGCTGACATATAATTTTTTTAGTTAGTTTTGACTAACATTGTCATCTAAACCTTAAAGTTTAAATTATGTTGAACAACTCGAAATTTGCTGGACCATTTCAATAACTGCATTCAAAATTTTTTGAATCAAATTTAGTATTATGTTTTTTCGTTGAATTTATTGATATCTTGAAAAATTATGTTAAGGACAAATACAAAAATTAATACAATATATGTACTGTTAATCGGTTCTGATTGTGAGAGAATTTCTAATATTATTTAAACTATACATATTTCCATGCTTGTAAACTAAAATCGTTCTATCAAATACATTTATTATATATAAATCTTTAACTAACATAAGCATTCGATCTATATAAACTTGAAATTGATATATATTTTCAACTTTTATGTTTATTTCAAGTAATCGATATAAATACCCTTTAAATAATCTATTTGCCATAAAACTGATAGGAACATATTTTACAGATTAAGTGTAGTAACATTGTACTATCTTAGAAAAGGCTTTATTTATTTGATCTGAAACAAAATTGAATTGTTATTACTGTTTACAACTCCGGGCAATAAAAACCTTCTGCGAGTGACATAAACTAATAATGCTGGTGGAAAGCATCTTAGAAAATATTTTCTGATAACTAAAGTTTCCATTCTATGGCGTAGATATAAATAAAAATGTTGCATGTAAGATATCTCGATTGCCTTTTTAATGTAGCGCATATTTATATTGTAGTGTGTAGTATAATTGGCAGATTTAAAGCAAGATCTTCAAAAATATCTTTCTTATACTGCATGATTTTAAAAAGTACAGAAATAAATGGAAGCAATTTTAAGCTTATGGGAACATATTGCATGTAATGATATTAATAGGATGTAAATATATATGATGCCAATTTTACGAACGTCATATGCATTCTTTCTTTATTTCACCTACTAACTTTTGATTTTTTAAAAAAAAATTTTGGAAAATTTTGGGTAATGTTATAGAAATAATTGTGTTTCATCATTCAATTTCATAACACATGTAAAATTTACGCTTAAGCAATTCATTCCCTTAATCAATAATACTTACTAATTGCTTTGTGTAGCCCTGTATGTGATCAACAGAACTATACACACCATGTACTATGCAAACATTTAGTTAAACTTGAAAACGCAAACGCACAAATGTTGAAAGAGTAATTTTTGCAATTATTGGTCATAGACAGTACTGTGATCGAATTATTTTGTGTTAAATTCTTGAACCATTTTTCCAATGCATCCTTTGCTCTATGCTATTTTTTTTAAAGCTCACGCACAGACATGTGTTTGCGTCATCTGCCAAAGCAATATCTCTCCCAAAATGCGGTTTTCTAAAAATACTGTTTTCTTATCTGGTGAGCATTGTGTGAATGTTAGCAATTGAGCTTAAAAGATGCCGTGAAGCTCTAGCTACATGAGACAAACATTTATAAGATGAACCATTAATTGTATCTATATAATTCTCATTTTTCCGCAATCTTCACTTCAAAGCAGATATTTTCCTTACGCGCCCCACAGTGAAAAAAGTAAACACTTTTAAATTAATAAAAATACTAACAGTGTAGTTTAGAAAGGGGAGGGGATGGCTGAATGGTTTGCAAGATTTCTAAGTTCAGTTTATACACGTTAAATCCTTTTTCGACTGTTTTTGAGTAACCGCTCTCAAGCAGTTGTAGCCTTCAGTTAGATGAGAGTCTAAGAATCATTATACTGTTTTAAGATTCCTGGAGAACACATTCATTTTATATTAATAGAAGTTTTTGTTTAAACATTGTCTTATCTAAAGATGATTGCCGTTTTAAAATTATTTTTTCCAGAAACGTATAAATTTTATCTTGATTTAAAGTTACAGTCGTGCCACCACTCCCACCACGCACACACATTCACCTTAAATATAGTAAGATTAAAAAAAAATAATCATGTGTGAAAATGAAATGTACAAACAATTCAAATTTTGAAAATGGTTTATAAAGTATTTTTTTTCCCTTTAAGGCACTTATGTGCAACTTAAGGTAATACTTATGTGCAACTCCAGAGATGTTACTTATTACATATACGTGTATTACATATTACATAAACTATCTACGTGTAATTGCAAGTAGATAAAGATTAAATATAGATGCGATGTAAATTATGTTACTCTTTGGAAAGGTTATGATAAATAGTAAAAACAGAATTAGTAGATGACTTTTTGAATGAAAATATCTTTATTGTAAACTACAACATATACTTTATCAGAAAGAGTCCCATAATTACATACTTTATATCTATTTTAGTGTTGAACTAAATAATAATTATAAAAAATAAAATAAAAAACTGTGATCACACTATACGTAAAATAGGCCTTTAATATGTAAATACATAAAAATTAAATACAAACTTTTCCTCTAAAATGCATAGAAATCTACGTGCAATTATTTATAGGATTTACATGCTTCGTTGCTAAAAATTTTTGCACGCACAAAAACGCATCGAATGTATTAAAATTTGAAAAATAAATTCCCGTTGAAAATCATAGCATTGCTTCATTAATACCTTCAGCAAGAAATGTTTAAATAAAATTCGTGAAAGTAAGTAAAATTGTTACAGAAGTATTGTAGAATTTCCCTAAAGGAAAAAAATATTAAAATATTTTCCATTAAAAGAAGAATATTTATATGGGACGAAATTTTCTGCATGCAAAGACTATTTTTATTCTTGCCGATATGCGCGAATCGTATATTGGAAAAATAAGTCATATGAATATTTAAAAAAAAGTAGAAATGAAAAATGTTTCAAACAAGTTAAAAGTATCATTATTTATTTAAGAACATTTTGTTACGCATGCAAATGTTTTTGCGTATAACTTTTTTGATACATGAATGCGATTTTACGATTTCAGTTTTACACCATTTAAAAGAAATAACGTATTCAATCGCAAAATAAATTTACACCCTCGCACATTTTAGCACCCCATCCTTTTGAATATATCTTTAAAAAAATGAACATTTCGAGCTTTTTTCAAAAAATTAAATATAGCAACATTAATTGTTAAAGAGGTATTTCTTATTAAACTACAGATGTGTATAGCCTGTTGGTGTACCGATTTTAATTTCACTCATGTTTAAGTTTAATGTGTCTTGCATTTAAACAAAACATTCTTTGTTATATGTTTCCTATTTATCTGAATCTACTTATATAGATTTTGTTATATTACCGTCGTGAGCAAGTTAATTTTACCAAAAACTAATCAATTTAGACTCTAACCAGCTGAGCAATTTTACAATTGCTCTTAAACTGAATTTTTTACATGCTCATAAAATCATTTTCGAAGAAGGTTTTAAAGTTGTTAGGTGAACAGAGAAAAAATATTTAACACAGAAAAATATTTTTTTCATTTGTATATTATTTTTCTTAAATACATTTAAAACATCAGAAATCAGGCATCGAGGTGTCACAATAGAATGTGAGTTTACTTTCTTGCCCGAATTCGACAAATATTTATCCAGAAGTCAGCACACAAATTAATAACTGATTATTTTAAAATATGTATTAACCACAAAAAGTTTTAAAAAATTCTGGTTTTTAATATCAAAAAGTTTCTGGAAGTTTTTTATTTTATTAACAAATAAATATATTCTTTAATCTCAAAAGTATTATGATAATATACTGCTTTACAATGGATCAAATTATGTCAAATGATTTCATGTATCATAAAATACGAATTAATAATATCCGAAAAATTATACTATTCCAATAAGAATAACAATTAAATTCTTTATACGTTCGAGATTTCAACTTTTGTTTCATGAAAATTATCTGGATTATAATCAATAAATACTTGATTAGAAGAAATTAGATTTTATATGATTTTTTTCATTTTGTATAGATTAGCAAATGTTCACATTTTGTAAAACGATAAACAAATTAGCCGCAGAAAAATGAAATGGTTTATAATGACTATATATCCCCATTACTTATGCAGGATGGTCCCGAATTCATGGTACAAACTAAAAGGGTTGGTACATGACATTGTTGTAACAAACAATTTTTTAACGGAAACCGGGATCGGAAATCGATTTATATAGTCAAAAACACAGTCTCACTCCAATCCGAAGTTGCGTAACATAGCCGTAAACTATAATTAAATAGCTTTTTTCAAAAAACTTTATCCGAATGCTTTCAGATAACTTAAAAATAACAATTTGTGGACAATCCCTTATCATTCATCGAGTTTTAGTCAGAAACTACAAAACAGCTCACTCTAACACCGATATCTCTCTGAATTTTTGCGATATTTGACTGTTTTTTTTTATTAAGTTGCTCCAGAGAGTTGACTACTAAATTATGCAAAAAGTTCCTTTATATCGTTCGCGCATGTGCAGATAGAAATTATTTCACACAACTGCCCATATTTCCTTAAATATTTAATATATTTATATTCCAATAGCACTATGTTATTGCTACTACATTTTGTCAATTTTTCTGAAATTGGCGTTAAATTTGGTTAAAATCCCTGTGTGTTATAAGCAAAAAACATGCAAGAATTTTTTTATTTAAAAAAAAAATCGCTACATGCTATTTTTACACAAATGAATGCACATATTATACAATGTCTGCCTATGTATATTCTGCAGCGACAGATCCTTTCGTGCATTTCATTTTACAGGGTGATCCCAAGTATTATTTTTTTTCTTTAAATTTTGGTTGGTCCCCTAATTGTCCTCTTTATCAAATTGACGTTGAAAAATATGAAGTCAAACCTGTTCTTTTTAATCCTAAAATTCCAAAATAATCTGATAAATATATTATTAAATATTTGAAAAAATGTCTAAAACTGAAAGTTCCCATCATTTATGGCATTATAGTGTATAAAGGAATAGAAATATAAAGTACCGTATAAAGGAATTCATAAGAATCACTGATTATGGGAGTGAATTGTTTACAAGTTGTTTTTAACTGTGTTATGCATTTTCCTGCTGATCCATATTTAGTTGACTCAGAGACGTTTGTGGAATATAGATAAATTTGTATACAGGGCTACGCAAAGTACAAGTTGCATTCCGTTTATGGTTCGTAATTGCTGGAAGTGAGTTTTAAGTTGCCGAATATGTTTTTTTACCTGAATTAAGTTTTAGCTTAATATAAGGTGAGAAGAAAAGACTTTAGATAATATACAGGGCTGTACAAAAGATTCCAAGTGCATGTCTTCGATTAGCAAAAATTGCTAAATGTGAATTTTCTAAATGAACTAAATTTTATCATGGTATATAGTATATAATGAAATCTATAGCTCATATTCAGCACTGCACGAATTTTTCGACTACTTTTTGACTATGGGAAGTATTTTCTAAAACTGGATTTTTAAATGTGGCATATGTTTTCTAAACTATCTATGTTCAAATCTTCTTTCACCTTATTTAACGGTGAAGTTTCGTTACAGTTTTCTAGATGTGTTGGAAAGTTTTTCATAATATATGCTTGACGCATGACTTTTTTCTTGTTCGATAATGACCTTGAGTCATTTTGGCGCTCTAATGCAGTTCTAAATGTAGGGATAAATTAAAATATTATAACGACTGTACTACGATTTTGTTGGTTTATCTTTTGGTAAAACTGCTTCAAAGTATCTTACCATCGTTTCCTTTTTAAAATTGCGTAGGAAGACAGTGTCATATTTTAAAAATAAGCTCAAAGAAAAAGTATATAACGCACAATTGAAAGCAACGTACAAATTCAAATTTTATTCATTTTGTATTTGTATTTCTATACAAACGTAAATATAATTAATAAAATGTTGTTTATTTTGAGGCTTGACATTATCCTTTTTAAAGATAAATTTCACTTATAGGACAGCAATCTCATTTTATTTTAAACATATATAAACATTTTTATTCATTTCTTAAAAGTAAGCAGTACTTGTAAAAATTGAACATAGCATTTTAGAATTTTCTTGAATACATAAAAAAATACAAATAAATTTTAAAGATAAAAGAAAAATATCATTTTAAAAATTAACATTTATCTGAAACAAGAACAGCAGAAAAGTTCAATAATTAAGATATTGAATTTTTTTAGACCATTAAAACTACGACTCCAAGTATTTTTTTTTAAAAGTGGATGCATTAAAAAAACATTAGAAGTTTTCTATCATCCATAAATAAATAAATGAAATAATGAATAAAAATTACAATGAATAAAAAAATACAATGAATAAAAAAATATTTATAACAATATTTTTTACAGATTTTCTTCTAAAGGAAAAATGCATGCATTAAATAACGACAGATTTTCTTTTTATTATTTCAATTAAAAGATAAATCACATTTTTTCCATGTTTTTTTTCTATCATCAGTTTATGTATATATATGTATATATATATATATATATATATATATATATATATATATTTAATGTTGTAAATTTTTTATCTTTTGTTTTTACTTAAATTTGTTTTTAACTGTTTATGTGATATTTTATATTTTAGGATAAGCATTCTGGCTTTAAAATATAAAAAAACATTTCTCGTTTTTCCTTTTTTAATGAATTGTGGAGGATATTTTAGTATACGAATTCAATTTTAGGATGTAGAAATGCAGATTTAAATAGAAGCTGGATTATCAAATAAAAATAATAATAAAATAAGATTTTAATGTAGATACATTGATAAATTAATCTTTCTCTAGTTTTGTACAATATTTTAGTAGAAATCAATGCAATAATAAAACAACAGAATACAATACAAATCAGTGCAATAATAAAATATAACATAATCCTATACAGATGCATTAGATTGGTTGGTTGGTTGATTTATGGCGGCCGATTATCTACTCGAGGGATATAGACCCTAGGGGTGTGCTCTCCATGGGGGTCTTTCTAAGGGATATAATGAACAATTGAAAGCAAAATTATAATTTTATTCATTTCGTATTTGTATTTCTATACAAACATGAATAGAATTAATAAAATATTGCTTATTTTGATGCTTGACATTATCCTTTTCCACTGTTGATTTCTACTGTTGATTTATTGCGGCCGATTATCTACTCGAGGGATATAGACCCTAGGGGAGTACCCTCCGTGGGGGTCCTAACCCGTATTTACGGCACGACTAAAAAAAAGCCACGGAAAACTCCGAACGGTTAGTTCGACGAGCGCGAAAGGGGTTTGAACCTAGCACCTCCCGTTTACCAGCTTTGAGAGCAAAACCTCTCAGCCACTTGTGGGGCCAGATGCATTAGAATCTAGACAAAAGTTCCTGTAAAATGCTTCATCAGTTTATATATATATATATATTTAAGTGTTGTAAAATCTTTTATCTTTTACTTTTAGATAGTTTTTTTATAAACTTTTTACGTGATATTTTATATTTTAGGATAAGCATTCTTGCTTTAATAAATAAAAAAACATATTGGTTATCTTTTTTTTATAATGAATTTTGCAGGATGTTTTAGTATACGAATTCAATTTTATGATGTATAAATACAAATTAAAATAAGATTTTAATGTAAATACATTAATCCTAAAATAATTAGATAAATTACCTAAAATAATTAGATAAATTCATCTTTCTCTAGTTTGGTTGTATATTTCAATATAAAGCAATGCATTAATAAAACAACAGAATAAAATACAAAGCAGTGTAATAATAAAATATAACATAAGCATATACACATGTATCAAAATCTAGACAAAAGTTTCTCTAAAGTGCTCCATCATTTTTACAATCGCGATATGCAATCGAAGCAGTAAATTTCAAATATCTTTAGTTGAAGCGGGAATATAATAAATTTGTTATTCTAGCTATATTCTGTTAGGAAAATTCAGCATAAGATGTAACTTTTTTATTTACTTATATACACATAAGAATAAAGTACTGCATTTTAATGGATTTACACGTGACAAAATATTGTAAATCCTTTCGATCCTGAGATTTAATTAATTCGATATAATCTGCTACTAATAGTATGGTAAATTTGTTAATTTTAATTTAATATAATAAATATAAGATCAATAAATTTTAAAAGCATTCCTGAATTAAATTATCATTAGCTAGTTTCTGAAATATATAATATCTGATTTGTTAAGTTAAAAATAATTACACAACAGGAAAGTCTTTTTCTAACTTATTAATAAATAAATTTTAATTATGTAAGAAAAATAATACAATATAAATATTCATTGAAAAATTACTTGTATATTTCCCCCATATTACAATTAAGGGTAACATTTGTAATATATAGCCACATAAAACTATATATTTATAGTCATATTATTTACATTAATAGACTAAATAATGTTAGTAAAGAAATTTAACATTATCTGCAGAGGGTGTTACACATATTGGGAACGATTTTGACAACACAAATAAAATACATAAATTAAAACAATTATATTTTAATATGCTATATCAGGTTACCCTTGTTGTGGGCTATCATATTGCAGCGGGATTTCCAAGATATATTAGGGCCTTTTTTTTTTCTTTGCAAAACTCGATGTGAAATTTTGTTTTATTCCTCCACCACGCATTCCAGAGTCCACTCAACGTAGTTTGTCGGCGTTTCACAAGAGCTTGTTTTAATAGTCCAAAGGCACAGTAATCCATTGGTGAAATATCTAAGAACTTGGATGGAATATGATTAAACGGTATACACTCGATTCCAGATTCTCTTGTAAATTTTTCAAGAAATGCGACTGCACTTTTTGATGTATGGCTGCTTGCTTTATACTGGTGGAACTCAACGCTTTTAACGTTCGTTGGATAATGTTTTGGAATTTATTCTTTAAAAATAGGATTTAGAACATTGTTTTCATAATAAGTAGAGTCAATTTTGACATTTTTCTCCACTTTTCTGATCTTTAGTTTTCCATTGCAAGAGATTCCATTTGCAGTAATGTGTGCCGTTTCCAGTGCAATTTTGACAACGACTGTACTGTTCATGAAAATTGCGGTCAGAGTTCTATTTTGGTATCGCAATAAGAACACTTTTCACATGACTTTGAGTTTACTCAGCTTCATTCGCTCTTGTCGTGACACAGTTTAAGGTTCATAGAAAAGATACAGTCTGTGACAAATCACAATACACACACTGTAAAAAATAACCAATGTTTCTTATTTTATGAAAATGTACTATAACCCCGAACGAAAATATAATATAATCTTCTGCGTTATCTGAAATTCCAAATAGCGTGTTCCATTGTCTTTTGAATTCCCAGAAACCGATACATATCCAACATTTACAGAATTATTTATAAAAACAAAGTATTTTTCGCTGCTGTATTTTTCACAAACGTTTCCGAAGGGCTTTTATAGTGCATTAATTAGTGTCATCAGCCTGAAATACCTGTTTTTCGAATGTCATCAATTCTCAAGTAAACGTTTTCAGCCGCATAAGTTAATTTATACATGAAAGAGTAAAGAAATAATATTAATTTTAATGTTATTGTTAACGCTGTTAATTTAACATGCTTGTATGTTATACATATTTTTTGAGCATGACAATGTTTACTTGAGAATTGATAGCATTCGAAAAACAGGTATTCCAGGCTGATGACACTAATTAATACACTATAAGAACCCTTCGGAAACGTTTCCGAAAAATACGGGCATTGAAAAATACTTTGTTTTTATAAATAATTCTTTAAATTTTGGAAATGTATTGGATTCCGGGGATTCAAAAGACAATGGAAGACGCTATTCAGAATTTCGGATAACTCAGAAGATTATATTATATTTTCGTTAGTGGTTATAGTATATTTTCATAAAATAAGAAACATTGGTCATTTTTTACAGTGCACCTGATACTGTTCAAGCAGATTTCTTTGGATTTCTGCACTGAAAGAAATCTTTAAGAAAAGGTATTTTCTGATCTTGACATACAAAACTATGTGACGATAGTTCTACATGTGATTTTAAAAAATACTTTGGCTGTAGTTTTCAGGAACTGTATAGTTTCAGCATTTCAAACGACATACATTACTTATATAAATCGTTTGCCTGATTTATTTAAGAAACGTTTATTATCTGCACATTCATTGCAGAACATTGTATTTTAATTAAAAAAAATGTGAGTATAATCCGACAAAATCTAACCCATCCACGTGTTACTTTTTTACTTCATCCCCGTATTTTTCATCTTAATAATATAAACAGAAACTGATACGTTGCAGTATGTGTTAAATTTGCTTACACCATGATGCAATCACAATTGCTATTTACTTTTTACTATTTCAGCTGATATATATCTTAACACGCTTATCGTCAAAGAACAACCTCAAGCAAATCATGAAAAAATAAACTCATGTATGTTATCACCTGTCGGTGTAATTTGGGTACGAAAATTGCAGATGCGTAAATTTAAATCTTACAGAAACTATAAATGATAGGATTTTTTTTCCGGTTTCATTGAAGGAATATTTTGTACTAGAATGAAAGCAAATAAATGTTATATTTATTGCCACTTTTATTACTTTAAAATAAATAAACATTTTATACACAAATCACAGAACATATGCCTGCATTTGAGTATAATGTGTTTTAAGGCTATTTTTTTTCTTATTCTAAACTAGCTAATCCGCCCGGCGTTGCCCGGGCCCGAAATATTAATAATCTGTTCTATACGAATATGACTGAAATCTGTAAGGCTATCGAAATCAAGTCGAATGAGGTAAACTTCGTCGTAATCGGGCTCATAAAACCCAAGATCGGAAAGCGCATCCTGGCGGTCGAAAGTGCAGCTAAAGTATTTAAGGCTATAGATATCAAGTCGAATGAGCCTAACCCCGTCGTAATCGGGTCCATAGAACCAGATGTACTCCTATAGTTCCACTTTCCACCGCCAGGGGGCGCAGTCTGTTATTCAAGAGGCCTTTTCAGAACACTTGACCCAACCAAATTTCCTAGTAGAATTGAAATTTAACTACGGGTAAACATTGCCAAAATAGCGGAAATCGCGAAATTTGGTTACGTAATCGATTGGTTTCTAAAGGGTTAATATAGATATTTTTTAAAACCCAACGGTGCATTTTGAAGAAAATGAACATGTCTATGATCTGGAGTCTATTGTTTGTCCGTTCTCGCATTTCCCGAGTCGATGCCGATTTTTAAATCTGGACCAAAATAAGGAAATTCGCGTGAGTGAGTTTTGGAAAGGATTTTTTTCGGAGGGTTAAAATTATTTTTTTTTAAAACGGATACCATATTTTAAAAAACAAAGGGATATAGATCATGCACGGTATTTTTAGTTTTTCGTATCTTGTTTATAAACGCCAATTCGGATTTTTAAATATAGGAGAAATAGTTAAAAAAGCGAAATTGACTTACAGTTAAAAACGTTTTCGAAAGGGTTAACGTGATTTATTTTTTAAACTAAAGGTTTCTGCCTAAACCCGATAGAACGTAGATGTCTTTAGGGGTATTTGCTTTTTGTTTGGTTATTTTAGAAAGCCGATGCCAGATTTAATATATAGCAGAAAATCGGAATTCGCAAAAGAGAGTCCTGCGCACGAATTTTTTTTGAAGGGTTAATATTCATATTTTACAAAAACAAATACAGATGTCGAAAAAAGAATAAATTTAGATATTGTCTGGTATTTTTAGTTTTTCGTACCTGTCTCTGAATCGCCAATGCGAAATTTTAAAAATTGCCAAAATCGCAAAAATCGCAAAACGGCATACAGAAAATGTACTTTTTCGAAGGGTTAATTTTTGTATTTTTTAAAACTAAAGGTGAGTTTGAAAAGGAAAAAAACATTCCTTTATGTTGGTGACCTTCGTTTTTCCGTATCTTTTGTATTCCGGTAGATGCAATGCTCGGAAAATGGGAGAAAATAAAAAACACGAATTCGATGCTTTTTGATTATTTTTTTTTGAAAGGGTTAAATGTAAAATTTTTTTCAAACCAACCAGATCGTTCGAGACGTAAAAGTACGTTCTTTTAGAATATGTAGACGGTTGTTCCGTATTTTTAGCCGTTTGTCCATGGTGAATTTAGAAATACTTTAAACAAAAACGGAATGTCTTCTGCTTTCTTTCTTCTGTTCCGGAAGATACGGAAATTGGTTTCTGCACATGCGCCAGCTCGCTTCAGAATAATAACTTTTTTATTTGTGTTCTTTGATTAGTTTTTAATTGATAACTACTTTAATTTTCACAATTTTAAAATTCTGAGGCTCAGGTATAGCAGGAGAGGCTTTGGACCACCTAAATCTAAATTTACAGACTTCTAAGTGCGCTAAATTTTCCTAGCCATCGCCAACACACACACACACACACACACACGCAGAGCGAAACTTTCTTTTATTAGTATAGATGCGCTTCAGTTAATACCTCTCTATAGATGAATTTATATACGTTAATATAAAAAGTTTGCAGTTTAGAAGTTTAGTATTAAGAAAACATTTGGCCAAAATCTAAGATAAGTAGTATGCATTGGTTTCTACAGCATAAAATGACAAGTCCCTCTCTTGACATCTTCTGCTACCATTTGTAGATCATTATTATTGTATCATACAGGCCTTTTTCTACACACATGCAAGGCATGTATGAAAAGAACAAAATTAATTTATAGGTTTGACTCTAGAATTAAATAGTATGCTCAAATTACCTAACATTTAAAAATTTCCACATATATACTAAGCACTGTCATTTAACATTAAACTTCTAAGGCAAGTTATTGTAAATAAATGGAATACAAAATTTACGGAATTAGAAAACTGTAGATCAGGTGACTTTGTGTCAATGTCCCTTTGAAGTGAGTTCTTCTGCTTCCGGGCTTGCAAAAAATACCATTTGAACTTCTTTTTTTTTCAAATAGTAACATTTTTAACACTGAAACAATGTGAAACAAGGTATATATATATGGATGGCATAAATGAAATGTTACTAAAAAATAAAGTTTGGTTATATAAAATAAAAAATAAATTATTACACAAATTACTCCATTATACCCATTTTACCCGAAAGAGTGTATACATTTTATGCCTTTTAAGTGTATGTTTTATTTACATTAATTAAAAAATAAAGATATGTGTTCTAAATATTTGTTTAAATAGAAATGTATTATACATTTTTGATAAAAAACTATGTTGACGAGAGCATTTTTTTCTTGATTGTTCAACATTTTATAAACCTTTAAATTTTTCAAATAAATATTCTCCAATAAAGAATGAATATTTATAACAACAATGAAATAGTTAAATATACTTAAAATATTTCATTTAACAAGTTTATTCAATGACTATTTATCTACAGAATATATATTGCTTCGTCATGCATAAATTGTAAACATTATTTCTATAGTTCAATCCTTTGAAATGTACTCAAAGGAAAACGTCTTAGAAATATACAGTGGAACTTCCATTTAACGAAGTCTCATCGTTACACTGAAAAACGTCGTTATGAAGAAAATTCGTTAAATAGAAATTAACTTAAATTCATGAAATTTTTTCTTGAGATATGACAAACAGGTATTGGATTCAGAAGCATTTGATTCAGTTTTAATTATGAAGCCGTCTTTTACAAAACATTTGTGTACGGTCGATGAAATCACGTCACATTCCCAAGCTTTGGCCCAAGCTTTCATCAGCTCTGATACACAGAATCTCAAACTAATGTTTTCAATACATCGGCTTTTTTCTGTCTTTTTCGATAATGTACTTCAAGATTTTTTATTATTCCTTAGACTAATGATTGAAGTTCAGCTGTATTGGCCGGAACAAAAATAACTTTGATGTTCTTCGATTTGTATTTTGAAGCACGTTCTTTTGGATGTACAAAGCAAATGTCTATCAGCAATGGAAGGTCAGAATGGTACCTGTCTGACTGATATTTTTTGTTTCAATGCATCTGAAGCCATTGCGACACCTCATCTTCTATATCATCGAAGGTAAAAAGGGGATTTTGCCTTCCCCCAATTGTCAGCGCTGGAGTCTCGGAGTGGGAGAATAGTGATAACAAGTGTTTTTCTTAGTGTGAAAAAAAAATTGTTTTATTTAGCACCAAGCAGAATGGAAATTATTTAAATGTGTTCATTTTCATACAATCGAATCCGCTGAAATAAATTTGCATATCCTTTGAACAGCAATAGCTTAATTTGAATTCTGTACACGTACAAAAGTGGAATAAACTTCGTTATATAGAATATATTTTTCGTAATGTGGAGATTAATTTACATGCTAATGGTGTCCAAAGTCAAAGTTCTGCAGAAAATTTCGTTAAGTAGAAAACTTCGTTAAATAGGGACTTCGTTAAAGGGAAGTTCCACTGTATTTACTTTATTTTATTAAACAGAAAATAAAATATCGGCTTTAAATACATATATTTATTCTTTCGGGAAAATTTAAATTTATTATACAAATGTATTAATTTATAGCAATTTCTCGGAATTTGTCAAGATATATAAAGAATGGACCTTTAACTTTTTCAGTATGCGAGGAATAAAGCAGATGCAATTGATCAATGATGAACAACGGATGAGGATTTGAAGAAGGTGTTTCAAAGGAAAGCATATCAATTTTTTTAAGGAATTTTAATTAAGTACACTGTAAAAAATGACCGATATTTCTTATTTTATGAAAATATGCTATAACCACGAACGAAAATGTAATACAATCTTCTGAGTTATCCTAAATTTCAAATAGCATGTTACATTGTCTTTTGAATCCCCACAAACGAATACATCTTCAAAATTTAAAGAATAATTTATAAAAACAAATTATTTTTAGCTGCCCGAATTTTTCAGAAACGTTTCCGAGGGGTTTTATAGTGTATTAATTAGTATCCTCAGGCTGGAATACCTGTTTTTCGAATGTTATCCATTCTCGAGTACACGTTTTCAGCCGCATAAGTTAATTTATACATGAAAGAGTAAATAAATAATCTTAATTTTAATGTTATTGTCAACGCTGTTAATTTTGCATGTTTGTCTGTTAAACATTTTTTTTGAGCATGAAAATGTTTACTTCAGAATTGATAGCATTCGAAAAACAGGTATTCCAGGCTAAGGACACTAATTAATACACTATAAAAACCCTGCGGAAACGTTTCTAAAAAATAATTTGTTTTTATAAATTATTCTTTAAATTTTGAAGATGTATTCGTTTCTGGGGATTCAAAAGACAATGTAACATGCTATTTGAAATTCCGGATAACTCAGAAGATTCTATTATATTTTCGTTCGTAGTTATAGCATATTTTCATAAAATAAGAAACATCTGTCATTTTTTACAGTGTAGTGAAGATTTAAGATATTTTCATTTAAAGTTAAATAAGAATGAATTGACATATATGCATAAGATGGATAATCAAAGCATGCGTGTTAAAATATAAAATTTAGGTTATTAAGTCAAAAGACATTTTAGAGGTTTTGTTTAGCTACCTTATATGTACTTTTAGCATTTACCTTTCTTGTATTTTTTATGTAACCCGAATGCTTTTTAACATTAGAAATCCATTGATACGTATCAGTAAATTAACAACACATAAGTTTCTTTGCGTACCTTTTTACATCCTTAAAAATCTTAGAACATTCCCAGACGCCTTCTCTGGTATAATACTTTTACTTGTCTTTAGAAACTAGTTTAGATCATACATTATACAAAATGCTCGAAATGTGTGTTTATATTTTTGTTTTGTTAGGAAATAACAAAATAGACAAAACAAGAATGTAATGATTTTTTTTTATTTGAATGAGAAAAGACTGGACAACACATAAAACGGAAACGATTAAAATACGTAATGTTAACCTTGTATTGTTCAAAACTTCGGAAATGGAACATTGAACTACATACAACCTCGAATTACCTTTATAAACTTTACAAAATTTATAACCAAAACAACTTTTGATAATCATTCATTAGTAGAACACTCAACATCGCGTTTTCACCATAAAAACAAATAAAAATAATATTTTGTAAAATGGTGTATCTTATTGAAAGTGTCTTCATATAGTACAGCATTATTTTTTTTTTTATTTGTAAACATTTAGTTTTATTCACAGGCAATTTCAATCAAATTATTGTTAATATCAATAATTTTCCGCTGCACTAGACTGTAATATATTACTTTTTTTTATATATCTCTGTAAAAAAAAACACACAGACTTTAAAGATTTTTTAATGTAAATACAACTGTTTTACATAAAAATACACTAAAGTTTTGTAACTTTTGGCCAAATTGTAAAAAAATTAAAGCTTAGAAAAAAAAAAGACAAGAAAAATGGTGAAGAAACAAATAAACAAATTAATTATTAATACCATTAATATAAATTTAATTAGATTTATACTGGAACATCATTATAATTATACTTTTCCAAAAAGAAAATGATTTTTCAAATAAGGGTATCCGTTTAAAAGTTATGCGTGGACATGCATAAAATATTTTCAAAAATATTGTATATCCTCTTTGTTAGAAGTTGGTTAAAATGTTTTTTTTTTTCAACTTTTTGGATATATCAAGTAATCATGCTACTTTTTCAAGCATATAATTTTATTAATAAATGAGAAAAACATTTTTTATGCAGTCCAAAACAAACCACAAACTTTACTCCTAAAGCTCCCACAAAAGTATTTTTAAAATAGCAAATGTCAGAATAAAAACGTGAATATAGAAATATAGTTTCAAATCATTTTTTATGATATAAAAGCTTTTATGGCACAAAAGCTGAAATATTAATTTTATAATTATGACTAATGGATCCTAAATTAGCTATATTTGGCATTTAACCTCTTCGCACATTCATCCTCTTCAATCCCTAAAAATCCATACATGTGGACCTCACGTTTTATTAATGATACCCGGACATAATTAAATTTGTGTCTGACAATGATATGCTTCTGTGTCTAAAATTCGAAATAATGCAAATAGATTAAAACTCTTGCTGCGAAATCGAATTGGAGAATATATGATTCAGTAATTATCAATAATATTGCATTAATACTCAGTAGATAAAAGTTTATGACAGTATTATTTAAGTACTAAACAGCGAGTAGTTATTGCTTATATATATTTTACTATTAGAATATTTTGTTTCATGTTTTTATCGAAAAATATATCCTCATTATATCTTGTATCAATGTATCAGGTAATCCAGAAAGTAAGTTCCGTTTTACATTTTTGCCACGGAATAGCTGCATTTGTTAGTTCAAGCATGTGTGTTCTGTTCTTTCTGCTGATCCATTGGCAGACGTGTAAAGACATTTTCCGATCGCTGACTTATGCAGCGCTTTTTAAAAGAGAGTTTAAAATGTTTAAAATAATGGAGGATCCCGCCGCTTGCGAGATACATTCGGTAATCCGATTTTGCAATGCGTGGAACATCAAAGCTTGTGAAATTCACAGACAAATTCGTGAGTTTTACGAACCCACTGGGATGAGCGATTCAAAGTTCAGAATGGGAATGCGGCAGTTTAATGAAGAACGTGAAAATGTTCACGATTTCGAACGAAGTAGACACCCATCTCTGATGATTTGATTGCAGAAGTTAATTCAAAGATTATGGAGAACAGATGTTTCGCCATAACGACATTTTCCCTAGAATTTCTTCAGATTTCCAGGTCCGTTTCGCAGGCGCCATCGTTTTTTGAGAAGGACATCCAAACACGCGTGCTCCGATACGATAAACGCATAAGCGATGGAGGTACCTATGTCGAAAATTATCCTGACCATTGCATTTCATTATTTAATAAAGGTTAGTTCCAAATTATTGTTTCTTTTTTGTGTGTTCCTAAACGGAACTTACTTTCTGGATTACCCTAATATATTACATGTTTCAAACTGAGAAGAAAAATTTCCAAAAATTCAATTGATTTTAATTACTAAAACTATGACAATTTTCTTTATTTCCCTCACTCTAAAAACGTCATTTTCAAAGCTGAGCAAAAAATACTCAAATCTGTGTTTGTCGCAAAGTCAAAATGGCTCCGAATCAAAATTACTCAAGTTTACACATGTATATACTCATTTCTGAAAACATGCACACACTCAAGAATAAAACATCATGTGCTCATATTTGAGTATGTTCATGTTTCAAAAATGAGTTTGAACTGACTTCTATATACTCATTTTTGAGTATTTCCGTGTTTCAAAAATGAATTTGAACTGATAATCATTTTTGAGTGTGTCCTTGTTTCAAAAATCAGTATAAGCTGTCCTATAAGTACTCAGTTTTGAGTATGTTCATGTTTCAATATTCTGAGTATTTCTAGTATTTCAGAATTGACAGCATTGGGTCTTCATATTTGAAACAAGAAGATAACAAAATATAAACATCGATTTACTCAGATTTGAAAGTCTCATTTTTCTCAGTGCTAATCAACAAATTTTCGAAATTATGAGAAATGTTTCATTCATTTACGGGAAAGGAAGCATGGAGGGAAGGGAGGAGTGTTATTTCAGAAATGGTACTGAAATTCTCAATTTTTTTTTCTGATGTATCATTATCCGTATACATTTCAAAATAAGCGAACCTATCACGTGTACTTTAAATATTGAATTAATTTTTTTTGCATAATCATGAAGTTTTTCGTTATCTGTAACAGTGTTCTCATTGATTTTTTCTGTCCAATTATAAGCGTATCGCCTAGAATCGTTTTAATGTATGCTCTAATATACCACATTCGTGCCTATCATAAATGCGACTATTAAAACTCTATATCTGCAACTAAATTATTTGACATCCAATCAATGTTCGACTTATTTTAAGCATTCGAATAAATGACTCCGTCTGACATGTGGACTGATTATAGGGTTTCGCTTCCTTTATAAGACTTTCCAACATTGTTGAAAAGTGTTTATAAATTCGATTTGTTTGACTGTCTTCCGTCTGTCTATCCATGCTCTAACTCGCGTAAATATATTTGAATTGACATATGGTATTGAAGTTTACTATGGCATGTTTGGTATTGAAAAGGAAGTGTGTAGAACTTATAGTTTTATTTTTACAGGGACACTCAAACGAATTCTTTTACATTACGGTCTATGGAAAAATCATTTGTAATTTATTTTAATGATGTTACACAATTTCATAGGTTTTCAAATTGATATATATCAATGAGGTGCAATACAAGAGGCGTACTATAAAATATTGTGTGCATAGCACTTACATGTCCTTTACAAGGACACTCAAAAGAATTCCGTTACATTATGGTCTATAAAAAAATTCGTTTGCTGTTTAATTTTAGTAATGTTTCACTATTTCAAACCTTTTTAAATTGATATAAGGCGCATTACAAGAGTCTTAATGCAGAATATTGTGTGTATAACATTCATCTTTCATTTACAGGGACAGACAAAAGAATTCGGTATTGTCTGTTAGCAATAATTGTTGGAAATGCTTTTCCAGTTTCTGAACGCATTTTTAAAATTAACTCACTTTTTGCCTATTATTTGGTGTGTATAAATTCTATGGTTGATATTCAGGGCAGCACAAAAGTTCTCCAGTAAACTTCATTTTATTGACGCAAATTAAAGTAGGGGAATTTTAAGCTGTGCTACGCTTTTCCTAACTGAACTAAAATTTAGTATTCTTTGAAGTATATATACAAATATATAGATTATATATAGGGCTGCACAAAAGAGTTTGGATTTTTATAATAATATTGTTTGTAATTCCTGAAATTGTGTTTTTAAATATGTTATGCATTTTCCAAATAATTTCTTAGATATCAACTTTTACCTTATTAAACGGTAAATATTTGTAAAATATTTTGTAAGAGTTGGGAAGTGTTACACAATCTATGCTCGTTGTATGATTTTTCGTACTTGTTGTTTTAATAAAACGGGTCAACAAGTTATTTTTGTGACAATGTGAAAATAGTTTGAATTTGAAAATAAAAAGTTAAAAAGTCTCTTTAATGTCTTAGTAAATGACGAAGCAATTGGCAGAGTAATAGGGAGGCCCCTGTGGGTCAGCTGATAATATGATAATATGATAATTGGTGATAATATGATAATTGTTTGAATTTGAAAAGAAAAATTAAGTACACTTTATTTTCAATCAGATCAGAATATTGCATTGCTAGCTGGGAAAGATCCATTAATATAAGAAACGATTTGAAACCCGTAAAAAGTATTCAAAATAACATATGTCAATTGTTGCATTGATATCAAAATGCTGAAATAATAAAACGTGATAAGCCAACAATATCCCATGAACTTTTAAGTTTAGAAAACAAAATTAATTTAAATTTTCAGCTAAGATAAAACCGTTTGAAAACAGACAACCGAGAATTATAATTAATTTAATGATAACCCTTTTCTGTTAAAATAGTAAAATTGAATGTACCTAAATTAAGTAAAATAAATAATAATTTTTTTAATGAAAAATGTAGAGAGTATTTTGTGTAAAACACTTTTATTTAGACTAAAAGATGTTATTTTATACATTAACTTTTGTTACTATACACTTTATTATAGAAATCTCAGTTTATCTTACGTTTCAATCTACAAATACATTTGTTTCTAAAATTAGAATGAACCTCATTTTGTAAGAAATTCAAGGTAAATTTCAAAATTATTTCACTTAAAGAAGCTCACATAACTTGCATTCGAGTGATTTCTAAATTATGTGCTCTGGTAAGTATGAATTTGCTACGACGAAGATAAACGGATCGCTCCGAAATTACTCTATTCAGATTTGAAATACGTTGCTTCGTGTCACATAAGATAAACTTTTGAACAAAAGATTATACCATTACGCAAACTTTAGCCTCTTTAAATTTGAATAAAATCATATTTTGGTGAAACTGCATTCAGAATGATTTTAATATTCATATAATTGAATAAGTGCTTATTTCATTACAGAAGTAATGTTTTAAACGGAATAAAATATTATTTTGAAAGTATTAATGAACTTTTTCAATTATATCAAATGTTAAATTAACTCTTAATAAATTTTAAAATTTCAGGCAATTTTACAAATAAGTGATTTTGTTTAATACTTTTAGTTTGCGTCTTTAGAATTTTTTTTTACCATATTTAAAAACTTTACCTGTAATACATTAGAGACAAAATTAGTTAAATTACATTTAGGCTATAATAAAATTACTAAACTAATATATTTATATGAGCACAAAGTCAATACTCTTAGATGTTCCCTAGCCAAATATTTACGTGTAATTTCAATTGTTTGCTATTATTACATTTTTTCCATAAGAAAATGTTTGTAATAGTTCATTTCAATAAATGTAACTTTTAAAAAAAGGTGCAAAATCAATTATTACTGCAGGATCATTCAAGATCATTGTTATAAATAACATATTTAAGACTCAGTTAAATAGAACCTAATCGACAAATTATTCCTTAAAGAATGTAAAAGAATTATTTTAAACAACATGTTTTGTAAAATAAAAAGTATCTTAGACTAAAATCTTTAAACACATTCTTTTACACATTTATTATCGTTTATTCAATCTACTCATGAAAACAAATATGGGTAGACTATGTAATCTCTGAAAAATCACTGCCCACATTTTTTTTTAAAGAATTCGATGCTAAGTTCGAAAATGTGTTTACTTATTTAAACATAAATTGCACTTAAGTGGTTTCCAAATTATTCGCCCCAATAAATATGAATGTGCTCCGGCGAAGATAAAAGGATACTTCGAAATGACTGTATTCAAATTTGAAATTCACTGCTTCGTGTCACAAATGATAAACTTCTGAACAGCGGTTTATTTCATCAAAGAAAAGTAATTTTCTTTTAAGCTGAACATAATGCAGTGTCAGAAAAATTGCATTGAGAGTCATTTTTGCATTTCATATGATTTTATAAACAAGTGCTTTTGTTCAATATTTTCAGTTTATGATATTTGAATTTATCTTTTGATATTTAAAAATGATATCCTAATCCTAGTAATATTATAAATCCGATTGTGTGCAAATGTTAGGCTGAAGCCAGCGTCAAAATGGAGAAATTAATGGCCCTGTATCTTTGTATATAGGTGGATTATAAATCGGAAATGAACATAGACTGATTTTTGTTTATTGTATGCAAATATTTTTCTTAATAATTCAAAATTTGATTATTTTCACAGAGAATCAATGGACATTTTTAGATAAAATTAAACCCTTTTACTTTATCGTTGCTAGGGCTTTGATCGTTGACAATAAATAAAAATGCGAAAAAATAATTTTTCCTCAACAATTAAGTTTCAATTGAGCGATTTTCAAGTGAAAAATTAAAATAATTCAAAAGAAGATGAATTTCTGTGATATTTGAAACAACAATATGGAATATTTATTATTTTACATGAAGTATGAATATCGGTTACATTAAAAGGATCTTTTTCTGACAAAAACTGCGTTATAATTAGAAAGAAGAATTAACAATAATTATATTATTAAGAAAAAGATTTCGCTTTAACCATGGAACTATGAAAAGGATCCTTCTTGGCTTGAACAAATATGACGTCATAAATAAAACATGTATTTTCAAATATTCGTAATATTACAAAGAGCATGACTATCAGTGTATAATAAAAGTATATACATAATAGACGTCATATTTAAGATGAATAACTGAAATATTTGTTTGATACTTATTAATAATAAGCTTGAATATCAGTTACAAACAGATGTGAGTTTTCTGTTAAAATTCACGTCATTATTGCCAGGAAAAGAAAATTAATAAGAATTATACCATTGAAAAGAAATTTCTCTGGGATCAAAGTGACGTCATAATAAAACGGGATTTTTTAAATATGTTTCAAATGGAGCGTGTATCAATTTCATACATTAATAATCACTGAGTACAGTGAAAGAATAGAGAGGTAATGAGCCGTAAAATCGGCTTGCAATATGAAGCCGGTTATCGCTCAAATAATTAGGCCCAAGGGCTGACTTCATTGGATGGAGAGAGGCTGCACGTGGAACAATGACTGGATTCATTGGACGGGGAGAGGTTTTCAAAGCAAGCCGCCAGTTGGTTGGGACAGCCGTAGGGTTGCATTTTCAGCATCACAAACATTTTATCTCTATTTATTCTCTGAACTCTGTGATTAATAATACAAGCATCAGTAAGATTATTAGGAAAAGAAAATTGAACACAAGTCTATTAAGTTAAAATCTGACTGTGTGTATTTCGCAACTATTCCTCTTAATGCAACGCGATTTACTTAACACCGGTTATCATTGATTCGAGGATGACATATAAACTCTGAGAATTTAAAATTTTGAATTAGATTCTCAAATATTAATAATATTTTTTTTTGTAAATTTTAACGAAATTTCTCTAAAAATGGTATTTAAATTACTCCATTTTTGTGGATAAAAAAGGAGAAATAAAATGTATTAATATATTTTTATGCCATTTTCTCATTAAAATTGAAAAAAATTATTTTATTTTCAATTTGAATAGTTGGTGAAAAAAAAAACCTTTTACAGTAAAATTTCCGAAAAATAAAAACATATTTCTACATATTCAAACTTTATGAATCAATTTATTCTGCAGACGAAAAATCGCCTGTCAGCATATTGTCAAGAAATCAAGATTTGTTTCAGCTATAGATAAAACCATAGACACAAATTTGCTGTTACATGCAAACGTAACACTTGCAATTGCAAAGCTTTTTGCAACCCCAAATTACATGCAAACGTGACATTTACATGTAATTTGCACCCAAATTAATTTTAATTTGAACCGTAATAATTGTTAATTTGCAATGAAAATTACATGCAAAAGTAATGTTTACACATAATTTTGGGTTGCAAAAAACTTTGCAATTTAAGTGTTACGTTTGCATGTAATTTTGGGCTGCAAAAAGCTTTGCAATTGAAGCTCCTTGCATTTAGGTGTAGAATTATTCCACCCTATTCACAAGAATTGAATTTAAAGAAAAAGCATATACTATTTCCAATGAATTATTTTTAAATGATGGCTGTTAAAACGTTTCTCAAAGTCGTTGAAAGTAAAATGGTTTATCAGGTAAAATTGACATTTCTTTTTACCCAATTCGTCGATTTACACGATTTTATTTGGCCGTTCTTTTTCCATTGGTTGCAGTTTCCTTTTCGCGGTTATTTGGCACAAAATTTTATCTTTTTTAAACTGATTTATGTCAAGGCCCCTACAACAAAGAAATATCGTATTTTCTTCTATGAAACGTGATAAAGAGTTAGTTAATTATTTACGTTTTTAATTATCGGGAGTGAAATATTTTGCTTGATTAGTACATTTATTTTTCTTTTAATGTTACGTGAACGAAGTCACGAGTAACAGCTAGTAATATTATAAATCCGATTGTGTGCAAATGTTAGGCTGAAGCCAGCGTCAAAATGGAGAATTTAATGACCATGTATCTTTGCATATAGGTTGATTATAACCCGTAAATGAACATAGGCTGGTTTTTGTTTATTTTATTCAGATATTTTTCTTAATATTTCAAAATTTCATTATTTTCATAGAGAATAAAAGGACATTTTTTCGTATACTATTTTAAAATGGTTAAATTTACTTTACCGTTGCTAATACTTTATCGTTGCCAAAACTAATTCAAAACCTGGAGTAATAATTTTTACTCAACAATTTATTTTCAAATGAAAATTTTCCACGTGAAAAATGAAAATGAAATTAATTATTTAAGAAACAGAATATGAAATGACGTCTTATTAGAAATAAAACTTGAGTTTTCAAATGTTTGATAATAATACAAGGTGTATAAATACGAGTAAGTATGGGAATCAAGCGAATATGAATTATTTTAAATGTATGTGTTGTAAATTAAAGTCTTGTGTTTTAAATGAAATGAGTGAAAGATTTATATTTTAATACGAATTCAATACGAATGATGGTGATAGGAATAATACTTGTCGGTTTATCGTCTCCACACGACTAACATAAAGGTACCATATTTTTAATTTAAATTTTAAAAAGTAAAAAAAAAAAATAATAATAATAAAAACCTTTGAAAAGATATTGGACGGCAAATGTCAATAATATGCACCGTAAAATTATCCGTATAGAAAATCAGAAAATCTTAATAAAAATAACTTTATTTTTTAAAAGAAAGTTGCATTTTTTCATAAAAGTTAAATATTTAATATGATTGCGTCGAAGTAATAGTATTTTTCCTCTATCATTTCCCACAATCAAAACACATTTGTAAATGGTCGTTTCGAACCGGAATTTAATTTTACATTTCTTTTAGCTTTAAAATAGTAAAAACTTTGTTGTCATTTTTAAATCTAGCTTTTTAAAAAGTTCTGTTTCATAATAGAATTTTGTAAAGTCTTGGAGGTTGAGAAAAGTGGCATATATTTTAAAGCAATGTTTAAGTAAAATTACAATATTTTTAAAAACTTAAAAAACAACAATGTTATCGAAACGAAAATCAATTTTAACGACAAATTCGTGTAATGCAAAAGCAAAGAAGAAATCAAAAAGTAATGAAACTTTTCTTCCAGCCGAATTATGTAAACTTGCCAATGCCGATCGTGCCAATTCATAATCTTATAAACGTGAAAGCGCATTGTATATAGTAGAAAAGGTTTTCACATATAGGTAGAAAATTTTCGAGAATAGGAAGGTTAGGGATCTGTAATCGGGACCATAGCCAATTTGTTTTTTTTTTATCAAGTGAAATTTGGCGCAAAATTAAATACATTGTTGTAACTAGATTTGTTTTTGCGTGGTAAACACTTAATGGTATTTTAGATGATCATTTCCTTGCTCGCCTTTGATGCCAACTATGACTGTAAAACATATTAAAAAATATCAGACGATAATTTTCTAATTTTCTTATTACTTCATGATGTAAATAGACATCCTGGTTTATCCTTTAAACTTGAATTAATCATACCATTGTTGTGCAATTTATAATCTTAATCCTAACCCTAATCGTATCCTATCCTAATCTTAATAATAACTTTAAACAATATTCTTTGAAACGAATATGTAAATTAAATCATTATCCATAAATGGAATGAATGGGAAATAGAATAAATAGAAATGGTAAAATAAAATAACAAGAAAGTACATTTATGCGACACTTAACCCTAGAAAAAGCGTAAAAAATTTCAAGCGCACGAAATAAATTAAAATAATCCCATACATACTAAAAAAAATATGTAAATTTAGATCATCAGATTGGTGTTGTGGGTAGTTATTTGTTTAGAGTGTCCTTGACGAGGTTAAATTGGGCAGAATTTAAAGTACTTTCTAGAAACCTTTATTTACATTTTAGAATCGCATCAGATTAATATATCTTTATGAAATATCTATCAATGTATAAAATCCACAAGCAGTTAGTTCAATATTTACACAACTTAGTGAGAAGCACTTTATTTAATATATACATAAACAAGACATAAAATAACAATGTAATAAGAAATATATAACACATGTCTATACAAATAAACAATATAATAATGCCCATTTAGAAATTAATACATATACAAATTTCACACCGAATACCACCTAAAATGCACTGTTGTATAGAATAATTCTCTCAGTGTTAATTTTTTGTTTTAAGAAGTGGGATTCGTCGATTTTCACGATTTTACCGGGCCCTTCTTTTTTCATTGGTTGCAATTTCATTTTCGCGATTATTTGGCACAAAATTTAACTTTTTTAAGACTAAGTTATGTCAAGGTCCCAATAACAAAAAATGATATCGTATTGTCTCCCATGAAATGTGATAAATAGTTAGTTAATTATTAACGGTTTTAATTATCGGGAGTGAAATATTTTGCTTAATTAATGTAGTTATTCTTCTTTTAATGTTGCGTGAACGAAGTCACGGGTAACAGCTAGTTTGAAATATATTTTATGAAAATAACTTAGATGTTTTATGTGTACTAATAAAACTGTATAAATAAATAAATACCTTTTAAAGAGCAAAAGTTGCAAATTTTTCCTATTTTAGTAGTCACCGATTTCAATGTAATTTTTTACATGAACGGTAATTTAAATTGATATTTTAATGTTGCAACAATTTTTTGTTAATCCTTATGCGTACAATTTGTCTTTACTTTTAATTGAATAAATACTTTTAGATTAAAAAAATTAAGTTTAATTATCGAGATGACAAAAAATAATGGGTACTTTTCGGTTAGCCGGGCGCCAGTGATATATGCACATATATAAATACATATGTATATACATATACATGTACATATATACATACATATATATGTACATATATACATACATATATGTATATATATATGTGTATGTATATATATGTATACATAGATATGTGTATATGTATATACATATGTATTTATCTATGTACATATATCACTGGCGCCCGGCAAACCGAAAAGTACCAAATAATGTTTACGGAAATTTAACGAATATGTCATTTATTAAAATCTAACGAATATCGTTTTTTACGTACTATTACTATGACAATAGGCTATTGAATATTTTGTAAAGTGTGGATAATATCTCATATTGCATCACGATTAATTAAACATAACAAAATATTCTTTTCGAAAAAGCTGCCTTGAGTTTTAAATAAAGGGAATGAAACTTATGTTAATAAAATACTCAACGTTAGGGTATTGATGTTTAAGCAAACCGTTTTTTAAATTACAAAATCCTTAAATGCAAATGAATCATCACTGTATATATATATATACAGTGAAAACTGTCTATAACGATACTATAGGGACCAAGATAAGATATCGTTATAGAGAGGTTATCGTTATAGACAGATTGAATATATAAAATTATATTTTTAAACTTAAATAAGTAATAAGTAAACGTAACAAGTAAACGTAATAAGTAAACAAATTAAAAATATACGTAAAAGATACAAGCATACAAAGGATACAAGTTTATTTTGTAGGAAAATTGCAGAAAAAAAAATTATTTAGAAAACAAATCTCTTAATTTTGTTTGCTTACTTTTTGATGCAAATGACATCTGCATGCACATATGTTTCAACCCGTCTAACGAGTTCAGATGCACGTCCGAAACATTTGGTACTGTTGCAACAAAATCCTTAATAGTGCTAATAATGGATATAGCAACCTCAGGAGAAATTTGAGTTTTGTTTTGTGAACAGTCAACTTCTTCTTCTTCATCACCCTGATCAACTGGAATTCATTCTGCTAAAATATCTCCGTCGCTTGCACCGCTGAACACATGCACATCATTGTCTAAGTTTAAAAATTCTTCAGTATTCAATGTAAAAGATAGGTTTGATGAGCTTCGGAAAGCTCTAATAGCTGTGGATAAACTCTCCACACATTCTTCTTCTTCCTTAACGATTTCAGTAAAGTCAATATTGGCCTTTTCTTCAAAGAATGAAGCTTTCTTCCAACAATTTTGGATTGTAGATGCTGTTATCGAGTTCCAACTTACGGAGACAAAATCACATGCATTTTTACATCAACTGCATATGGTTTTGGGAGATTTTTATCCAGATTATAAACAACGTTCTGAACTAAACTTTTTCGATAATATCCCACGAAAAGCTTGATAATGCCAAAATCTAAAGGCTGCAGGATCGACGTGCAATTTGGTGGAAAGTAAAACACTTTTATATTTTTCAAAATTGTGGGATTGATGTGAGGTGTACAGTTATCAACTATGAGAGCAACATTCTTCTTTTTATTTTACATTTCTTTATCAACATCAAGCAGCCAGTTGCTGAAGATTTCCTCCGTCATCCAGGCCCTCTTATTTTCCTTGCAGTAAACTGGTAAACTCTTTACATTTTTAAAGCACCTTGGCTTCGCGTACTTTCCAATCACTAAAGGCTTCAATTTGTCGGTTCCAGTACTTTTTGAACACAGCAGGATTGACAGCCTTTGCTTTGATTTCTTCCCACCTTTACAGCTGTCTCCTTTAAAGGACATTGTTTTATCTGACATAAGCAGATAGAACAAACCAGTTTCATCAGCATTGTGCACATCATCAGGAGAAAAATTTTTAATTTTCTCTTTTTCTCGCTGTTTCCAGGATAATGCAGCCTCAACTGGAGTTGACTTTTCTTCTCCCGCAATAGTTTTAAAAATAATTCCGTGACGTTCACAAAAGGAAGTAAGCCATCCATTGCTGGCTTTGAAACCATTGTTGCCTAGCAAAGAGCCGAATTTTCTTGCTTTTTCAGAAATCATAGGTCCACAAATGGACACGTTTTGGTTTCTCATCTCGTGGAACCATCTTACGAGAGCTTTGTCAACATCATCATTTACGGCACCTTTAAATCTTTTTCGTTTGCTATCCACTTTCCTTTTTTCCACAGCATCTTCAATCTATTTTCGTTTTCTTTTTTTAAAAGTAGCTATCGTTGACTGTGAAATCCCATGCTTTTTAGCAGCATCAACATTAATGTTCCTTGATCAATATCCGAAATGAATTTTAACTTTTCTTCAAATGACAATGCTTTACGGTGAGCCATCACTTAAAACTAATAATGAAAAATACGAGCACATAAAAATTAATTACGACGGAAAAGTGGTCAATCCGAAGTGAGGGGTGTGTAACCTAGGAATGAAAACATTCGACAGTGACTAGTCGAATTCGGAGAGAGAGGTAACATCCCTCCCAATTCCTTATCTAGTAAAAAAAGTTTGACAATGATCAGCTGTAAAGACTTAAGCTCCATACACGCAGCAAAGTGACACCCCTCCCCAACATCCCCTAATCCCTTCTACAAACAGGTCAAAATGAAGAAAGAGTCACTTGGACACGAAGATAGCACAGATTTTTGTTATTTTACATTCCGGAAGATGGGGTGTCGTTTTCCAAGAAAAAATCTAGTTATATCGGGAACCTTCAGCTTTCGAAAGAGAAAAAAAAATATCGTTGAAGACAGGTTCAGCTAAAAATGGATTATCGCTGTACACAGGTTCAAAATACATTGAATAAATAGGAATTTCGCTGAGACCAAAGGAAAATATCGTTATAGAGTGTATCGTTATACACAGGTTTCACTGTATATATATTCATATATATATACATTCATTACAACATACAATTAAGAACTAAAGTAATTATATACTAAATGTAAAAAAATGTCCTATTATTAGAATGCTATAGGCTAAAAGTTAGAAGAATGTTTATGCCAATGATTGAAAGATATGCAAACTGGATTTAAAATGGACATGTATTTTTTAGAAAAACATTTCATATCGTTAACTAAAACGGTAAAGAAAATGTGCAACATCATTTGTATAAACGACTGATTTCCTTCGATGTTAAATGAAATCTGTTAGGCAAAATATAAGAAAAAGAATACAAGAAAAGTATGTTTGAATAATAGATTAATATAAAGTGCATATTTTGTAAATAAATATTGTATCACAGTAAAAATTTCTGCCTAAATATTACTTTATACGTTTGCATATTTTATAAAGATCTCTTATTAATAAAACGTATAAACTTTTGTTTTTGTATCTATGTTTATCTAACATTTCACCCTCTTATGCATTTTTTTCTAAAATTTCTCTGAATATATATTTTACGAAAAATCCAAAGCGGATTTCAAAATTGTTTTCACTTAAAGCATCGGAAATAAATTACTCTTAAAGGATTTCTAAATTATGTGCTCCGGTAAATATGAATGTGCTTCGACGAAGATAAACGATTGCTCCGAAATGACTCTATTCAGATTTGAAGTTCAATACTTTGTGTCACACTAGATAAACTTTTAAACAAAAGATTATACCATTACTCAAACTTTATCCTCTTTAAAATTGAATAAGATTATTTTTTAGAAAAACCGCAGTCAGAGTCCATTTAACATTTCATATATTAGAAAAGAAAATGTTTGGTTTAATAGTTTAATTTATGTTATCTGAGCAGTTCTCGCAGTATTGAGATTTTACACCCGAATTATATTATAGTATAATAACTTAAATTAAAAAAAAATACTTCATAATACACACAGTGCGTACACAAGTCCTGATTAAATCAGAGGTAAACGGGCAGCTGCCAAGTACCCCATATTTGAAGAAGAGAGACAAAAGATTATGCAGGATTTTCGTTAACCCCTTCGCGAAAATTGTCCTTTACAGAATTTTTAATCTTTTACCACCGGTTTTTCAAAACAGAAATTTGTGCCTAAATGAATCGAAGAAATGCTATCATTTAATAAGGTAAAGCTTGCAATAAAAATTAACTGGTGCGAATAATGAAGGATTCTGAGCATCTTATGCGTCATGTGTACGTGTCGCTCGTCCCCAACGGGTTAAGGGTGAGGTAAATGGTAAAAAGGGGTTAAAAGGAGCAAAATTCTTATTTTGTTCAAAGATTTAGGGGGAGTGGTGGTCGTTTCTTCACTCTTTCTGCTTATGTACCCCAAGATCCTTTTCCCCAAACCACCAATTACATCATCTGAAGGCTAATGTTTAAAATTTGTGAAATCTATCAAATGCATGTAGATGCAATAGAAAGATTACATTTCACATTGTAGTACAAAATGCTATGATATGACAAATAGCTAAGAATAATTGAAATACCTGTATTTACACATCGATTCGTACAACAAACAAACAAACAAAAGGCGTATTATATCATATTTTAATGATGTGACCTTCTTCACTGTGACATCCTGTATCCAGATGTGAATAGTATTTAGTGCAAAATTTATGCATACAATAGGTACCACATTTAGGACAAGTCAATTAAGCATAAATCATAAATAAATTTCTATGGATAGATAGAAGGGGGCCTCCAGAATATGGCTTGCACCAATGCACAAGATAGTCTAAGTCGGGCCATGTGCGTACATTCTTTGAAATGTCAAAAAAAAGATCTATTCTATAATCGCTAAAAGGCGTGACCATTTCTTGTGGAAACCTTTATACAGATGGCATAATAGCTGGTGCATAATTTATGTATACATACAATAGGTATGAAGTTTAGTACTAGTCAAATAAGCATAATTCACGAAATAAATTCTATTGATAGATAGAAAGGGTTCCCTCAGAATTATGCCTCCCCCCCAAGGCACAAGATAGTATAAGTCGGGCCCTGTGCGTACACTCTTTCAAATTTCCACAGAGTCTGGCAAAAGAATATCAGATTAAAAAGTTCCTATTTAATATTTCAATCCGATAATACGTAATCACCTATTTTAATCTTCGAACTTGAAACAGTTTTCTGCTGTTAAAAAATCACAATATGCTGTTAAAAATATTGGAGTGAAACTGTACTAATCTTGAATATATATATTAACTTAATACATTTACCCCTTTCATTACGGGGCAGGAATGGCAACAATTTTTATATTCACGTGTACTACAATTTACAAAAAAAAAGAAGAAATTTATGCAAGATTTCTTCTATGGCGCATGGATTTATGGCGAATCAAGTTAAACGAAAGAAAAGCCACTACCGTCTACATGTCTCGTACCTTCTCCTATCCCTATAGACTCCTTATCAACAATACTACTTTGTCCCTTTTTCTGATAATGCTATATACCTGGGGATTATCATTGACAAACTCCTTACTTTTCTAAAAAAAATCCTTAATATCCTAAGTTAAGTAATATATTAATTAAATTTTTTAATGAAAAATGTAGAGCGTATTTTGTGTAAAACACTTTTACTTAGACTAAAATATGTTAATTTATACATTAACTTTCTTTACTATACACTTTATTATAGAAATCTCAGTTTATCTTACATTTCAACCTTGAACTACATTTGTTTCTAAAATTAGAATAACCCTACATTTTGTAAGAAATTCAAGGCAGATTTCAAAATTATTTCACTTAAAGAAGCTCACAAAACTTACATTCGAATGATTTCGAAAATATGTGCTCTGGTAAGTCTGAATGTGCTATGACGAAGATAAACGGATCGCTCCGAAATGGCTCTATTCAGATTTGAAATACGTTGCTTCGTGTCACATAAGATAAACTTTTGAACAAAAGATTATACCATTACTCAAACTTTAGCCTCTTTAAATTTGAATAAAATGATATTTTGGTGAAATTGCATTCAGAATGATTTTAGCATTCATATAATTGAATAAGTGCTTATTTCATTACAGAAGAGTAATGCTTTAAATGGAATAAAATATTATTTTGAAAGTATTAATGAACTTTTTGAATTATATCAAATGTTAAAATACCTCTTAGTGAATTTTAAAATTCTGTACAATTTTACAAATAAGTGCTTTTGTACAATAATTTTAGATTATATCTACAGACATTTTGTTTGCACATTTAAAAACTGTGTCTGTAATACATTAGAGAAAAAAATTAGTTAATTAACATTTAGTCTGAAATAAAATTATTAATTTAATACATTTATGTGATCACAAAGTAACTACTTTTATATTTCTCCTAGCTACATATTTATGGGAAATTTCAATTAATACGTTGCTATTATTACATTTTCATTTTAAGAGAATATTTGTGACAATTGGTGTGAGATATGTAAGCTAACCTTAATATAAATATGTGTTTGCAATAAACACATTCATTTTAATTGCTGTAACATTAAAAAAGAAAGGTGTAAAATCAATATTGCTGCAATATCATGCAAGATCATTGCTATAAATAACTCATATCAGACTCAGTTAAATACAACGTACTCGAAAACGTACTCCTAAAATAATGTAAAAGAAGCATTTTTAAACAAATGTTTTATGCAAACATGTTTTGAAAATAAATAAAAAGTACATTAGACTAAAATTTTTAAAGGTATTATTTTACACATTTAAATTTTTTATTCAATCGGCTCTTGAAATTAAATGAGTAGATTTTGCAATCTCTGAAAAATCATTGACCACATATTTTTTAAGGAATTTGATGCTAAGTTCGAAAATGTATTTACTTTCTTAAAGCATTGAACATAAATTACACTTAAGTGGTTGCCAAATTATGCGCCCCAATACATAAGAATGTGCTCCGACGAAGATAAAAGGATTACTTCGAAATGACTGTATTCACATTTGAAATTCACTTCATCCTGTCACAAACGATAAACTTTTGAACAGTGGTTTATTTCATCAAAGAAAAGTAATTTTCTTTTAAGCTGAACATAATACTGTTTTAGAAAAATTGCATTGGGTGTCATTTGAGAATTTCATATGATTTTAGAAACAAGTGTTTTTGTTTAATACTTTCAGTTTATGGTATTTGAACTTTTCTTTCAATATTTAAAATGATACTTGAAATGTATTAGATTAAAATAACTTAGATATTTTAAATGTACTAATAATACTGTATAAATAAATAAATATCTTTATAAAAGCATAAGTTGCAATTTTTTCCTATTTTAGCAGTCACCAATTTTAATGTATTTTTTTACATAAACAGTAATTTCAATTGATATTTTACTATTGCAACCATTTTTGGTAATACTTTTGCGTAAAATTTGTCTTTAATTTTAATTAAAATAAATACTTTCAGGTTTAGGAAATTAAAAGTAGTTATCCAAATCACAAAAAATAATGTTTACGGAAATTTAACGTATCTAGCATTTATAAAAATCTAACGAATATCGTTGTTTTACGTACCAATACTATGACAATAGGCTATTGAATATTTTGTAAATTGTTGAAAATATCTAATATTGTATCAGGATTAATTAAATGTATCAAAATTATTTTTTCGGAAGAGCTACCTCGCTTTTTAAGTAAAATGAATGCAACCTATGTTAAAAAAATACCTGAAGTTAGTGTATTGATCTTTAAGCAAACCGTTTCTTAAATTACTAAATCTATAAATGCAAATGACTCAATAATAGTATAAATGTAAATATATATACAGGATGTCCGAAAAGTCTGGATACGGTCAAATAACTCAAGAAATATACATCGGTTTGAAAAACGGCAAAATGCATGTTCAATATTTTTGAAAAATCTATTTAGGGATATGAAAGTCCCCCCCCCCCAACTTTGCTCCCCGGGGGGAAAAGGGGGGCAACTTTGAAATCTTAAATGAAGTCCCCCCATTTTTTATGGTAGATTCGGATTCTATGGAAAAAAATACGTAACTTTTGAACTGAACATTTTCCTCGAAACATTATAGATGGCGCTGTAATCGAGTTTAATGCTCTGAGAATCGTTACCATTGCAATGTCTGGAAACGCTCGAATAACTCGAGAAATATACATAAGATTGAAAAACGGAAAATTGCATGTTCAATAGTTTGGAAAAATCTATTTAGGGATATCAAAGTTGTCATTTTTCTAAAATATTAAACACGTATTTTACCAGTTTTCAATCTGATGTATATTTCTCGAGTTATTTGAGCGTTTTTAGACATTGCAATGGTAACGATTCCCATAGCATTGCACTCGATTACAGCGCCATCTACAATGTTTCGAAGAAAATGTTCAATACAAAAGTTAAGTTTTTTCCCCCGAATAATCCGAATCTGCAATAAAAAATGGGTTCATCATTTAAGATTTTAAAGTTGGCCCCCTTCCCCCCGGAGGGACAAAGTTGGGGGGGGGGAACTTTCATATCCCTAAATAGATTTTTCAAAAATATTGAGCATGCATTTAGCTGTTTTTCAATCCGATGTATATTTCTCGAGTTATTTTACCGTTTCCAGACTTTACGGACAACCTGTATATATACTTTCAATACAACTTACAATTAAGAACAAAAGTAATTATAAAGACAAAATAATAATACATGACAAAAATATGTCCTATTACTAGGACGCTATAGGCGTAAACGTTAAGAGAATGTTTGTGCCAATGATTGAAAGTATGCAAACTGGATTTGGACATGTATTTTTTTATTAAAACGTTTCATTTCATTAACTAAAACGGAAAGGAAAATGTTTTGTATAAACGACTAATTTCCGACTAGGTTAAAGAAATCTGTTCCGTAAAATATAACAAAATAATACAAGTGAAGTATGTTTGAAAATAGATTAATATAAGGTACATATTTTATAAATATATATTGTGTCACGCTAAAAATTTCTGCCTAAATATTATTTTATACGTTTGCATGTTTTATAAAGATCTCTTATTAATAAAACCTTTAAACCTTTCTTTTTGTATCTATGTTTATCTAACATTTCACCTTCTTATGCATTTGTTTCTAAAATTTCCCTGAATATATATTTTAAGAAAAATCCAAAGCGGATTTCAAAATTGTTTTCACTTAAAGCATCGGAAATAAATTACTATTAAAGGATTTCTAAATTATGTGCTCCGGTAAGTATGAATGTGCTTCGACGAAGATAAACGATTGCTCCGAAATGACTCTATTCAGATTTGAAGTTCAATGCTTCGTGTCACACTAGATAAACTTTTAAACAAAAGCTTATATCATTACTCAAACTTTATCCTCTTTAAAATTGAATAAGATTATTTTTTAGAAAAACGGCAGTCAGTTTCATTTTAATATTACATATAATTTAAAAGAAAATGTTTCGTTTAATACTTTAATTTATGTTATTTGAGCAGTTCTCCCAATATTTAAATTTGACACCCGAAGTATATTATATTCAAATAACTTAAATTTTAGCTATTTACTCCATAGTACACGCAGTGCGTACACAGCGTTTGATTAAATCAGGGGTAAGCGGGCAGCTGTGACGTGCCCCATATTTGAGGGGGAGGAGCAGAATCTTATGTAGGATTTTCGGTAAGGGAGAAGCAAATGGTAAAAAGTGGCAAAAAGGAGCAAAATTATTTTTTTTTTCAAAGATTTAGGGGTAAGTTGGTTTTTTCTTGATCCTTTCTGCTTATGTATCCCATGCCCCCTTCCCCAAACAACCAATTACGTCATCAGAAAGCTAATGTTTGAAATTTATGGAATCACTCAAATGCATATTGATGCAACAGAAAGATTAAATTTCATATTGTAGTAGAAAATGTTATGATATGACAAATAGCCAAGAATGATCGAAATACATGTATTTACACATCGATTCCATAACAAACAAACTAACAGAAGGTGTATTATATCATCTCAAAGTTGTGACCATCTTCACTGTGACATGCTGTATACAGATGTGAATATACCTAGTGCAAAATTTATGCATACAATACGTACCATATTTAGTACTAGTCACTTAAGCATAAATCACAAATAAATTTCTATGGATAGATAGAAGTGGGCCTCCAGAATATTGCTTGCACCAGGGCACAAGATAGTCTAAGTCGGTGCCCTGTGCGTACACTCTATGAAATTTCTCACAAAAAAAGATGTATTCTATAATCTCTAAAAGCTGTGAGCATTTATTGTGGAATCCTTAATACAGATGTCAATAATAGCTGCTACATAATTTATGTATACATACAATAGATATGAAGTTTAGTAATAAGCATAATTCACGAAAAAAATTCTATGGATAGATATATAGAAGGGTGTCCCTCAGAATAATGTTTACCCCAGGGCACAAGATAGTATAAGTCGGACCCTGTGTGTGTACACTCTTTCAAATTTCCAAGCCAACTGGCAAAACAATAACAGATCACAAAAATTCTATTTAATATTTCAATCAGATAATACGTAATCAACTCTTTTAATCTTCGAATTTGAAACAGAGTTCTGCTATTTAGTCCTGGCCCAGGTCAATTTTTCACTCATGTTGGTTTAGTATATTTAATTGTTTGATAAAATGTGTGTTTTCATTGTTTTGTGTCAACTGAAATATTGAACATTTGACGAAGTGCTTCTTTTATTAAACAATTTCTATCCTCTTTCAAAGCGAATAAAATAATATTTTAGAAAACGGTAATATCAGTTATTTGAACATTCTATATAATTTCAGATATAAGAGCTTTCATTTGATATTGTTAGTTTATTTTATTTGAACATTTCTTCCTGTAACTAAAATTAATATTTTAAACATAGTTTATTAAAATAAATCACTTATTTAAAAGTTAAACCACAATATATTAAATTAACTCACAAATTCTACGCATTCTACCTTTTATTCTAGATAGTAATTTCTATGTAGTTGACTACAAGAATCTGAATATTTAAAACGCTAAGCGTTTTATTTCGACAGTCCGTGAGAACAAACTACTGCATCAAATTACATCATTCTTTTTTTAAATGATAGATATTTGGACACAGATTTGTTATCGTACATTCATTTTTTCGAAATTTAATTAATGAGCCGTAATTTTAAATTAAACTTTTACTTTTGCGTATGACGTCATAAAGTCGGCAATCGGATAGCGCCCACTGTTGCAAGGTACAGAGTAACGAGAAACTCTGTGGTTTGATTGCGAAGGATAAAAGAGAAATAATAAATATTAAAAGCACATGGCTTTTCGGCCGAATTTTTTAATTTGCAAGTTAAATTTCGGTAAAAATATTTATCCGCGTGTTTTATAACCGAATAAAAATTCATAATTATTGTGACGTCACAGGACTATTGTCCATTGGGTTTATTTTATCATTATGCATTATAACTTTATTGATGCCATTTTTCTATTACTACAATTAAATACAAAATATATTTTTATTTGTATACATGGCGTTATGCATAAAAATAACGTATACCAAGTACGTGTGAAAAGTTTGCACCGGGGAAAATGAAATTATGCTTAGCTTGAAATGCATTTTAACATTGATAATACAAAAAATATATATATATGATTGTGTCAACATGACATAATTTTGAATGATTTTTTTAATTTTTAATTTTAAAGATTAGAACTGGAGAATTTATTGGTTGCTTCATCTTGATTGCATGCCTTGATTATATGTTACCAATTGCTTTTTTTTAAATTATAGGTTAGAAAATTTCATTTTTTAATTAAAAAAAATCACAAAAGTAAAGGATTTAAGGAAATTAAAATTATTAAAAATAGTGTTATGGTAGAAAAAAGACTTAAAGTAATGATCGTATTTTTAGCTAGAATAAACAATGCAAGGCTAATATTTTATAGGAATCATTTTGGTAGGTTTGTTATAAGTTCATTTAACAGTTCCTTATTAGCGTCAAAGTCCTATTTATTTCACTGTGAATTTCTCTTTCGGTGTCAAAAAATGGTAGTCCACTTTTGGATGCAAGCCAAAACACAGTGGCAATTTGTAGAAATGTATAACAGTTGTGACAACGAACGGCGCTATCGCTTTAGCTTTCATCACGCTTACATCACTTCTAAATACTACAAATTTAAATTTTTTTCTACATTTTACTACATTTTACAATTTTAATTCTTGCATCAATTAGAAAAATAAATTAGCTTTCGATTGAAATTTATTTGAAAACTGCCGCTTAATTTAACGACTTTTTAAATAATTTTCAAGCATTAAATATGTTTTCAATTCTATTTTAATAATGACCACCAGTTTGCTTTAATAACGTAAAATAGCCCCTAGGAAGGTTGCCACAAATGAAAATAGATTTCCCTAACCATCATGAAAAGTGAAAAATAATATTAATAATAAAACAAGTTGGAAATTGCACGTCAAACGTGACAAATGAGGTGCGTTCGTATTGTTATTATTTCAGTGAAATGAATTATATCGTATGATATGATTAATTTCCTTAATAAAATAAGTACATTTTATTTTGGCAACATTTTAACTTTTGCTGACATTTACTGAAAATTCAAATGAGAAACTTAAGCCTAGCTTTGAAAATTTCAGAAATTGAAATCTATATTTAGACTTTTTTTTTTATTATTTAGTATCTATTTCTCTGGAAACATCTATCCAAAAAACTGTCGTTAGATTATATGATTGCTATAATTAAACAATTTTAGTATGCAAATTCGGTTTTTAAAATCCATAATACGGAAATAATATGACTCCATCTTAAATGGGACGTAATCACCATGACAACCTAGTATCATTACCAATCATGGGATATTATTGAATTAATTACATATGATAAGATTTAATAGAATGAATAACCTGACTATGATTTGATCATAGAGGTTATAAAATGTCGTATACGTCACATATGACTAAAACTTGATCATAGAGGTTATAAATTGTCATATACGTCATATATGACTATTACGTCATACATGTCAGATAACTTGACGATACATCTCGGTCGCTTGACGATTAATCCTCAGAAGCTTCTATAACAAAGAAGTACCGATTTAAAAAAAATCAAATTACTTAATAAATATTTTTATTAATTTCTTTTTCAGTTTTGATTCGATTTTCATAAAATTTGAAATGACTCGACAAAATTTTGCAACGATTACTTATATTAAATTTCAAACCATTTGGTTAGATAGTTTTTGCGCTGTTATATGCGGACAGACAGACGGACAGACGGATCACACGACGACAATAGGTGCTACGTATTTATATAATTACGAACGCATCTAAAAACATGATAAATCATCAGATCAGATTATCCATAAGATAGAGCATTTTGGCGCTAAACTAAAATGTGTCAGAAAAACAAAATCGCTTTATGATGAACATAAGATTTATATGTTGAATTCGTTGATGTATATGTTGCATCAGAATATGCTAGGAACTGTATTTTATTATTTTTTTAAAGATCTGTTGGATATTTAACTGTATAAGAGGGAAAAGGAATAATAATCATGATTATGTAAGCGAACCGAAGAAACAGTACAAATAGATTACACTTGAAAACATTAAAAATCTCCCTCATCTGCAGATTCATTTATTATTGTAAAAAATATCTTCATCTTTACATAAAAATTGATTAGCATAAAACAATGCATGCGCTTTAGAAGATATGAATTTGAAATGAACAATGATTAAAGAGGACATTTTAAAACTTTTAATTAAAACTTTTAAAACTTTTTTTTACTGTCGAATTTAGACGGTGCCTTTAAGCAGATGTTCATTTAAATGCACATGCGCATAGGAGCTCATTCGGTTGCATTATCATAAAGGGGGGGGGGGTTGGTGGGCTTTATTTACTATGTTCTTTTATTTACTGAATATGAGATGAATGTGGGGATATACTATTTGTATGATACTTCTTAGGTCCATGAAATTTTCTTTCTTGCCGTGAGGAATATGGCGGTAATGTCAAACTGATTTGCATTGCACAGTTGTTTACGGATTGTTTGTTTGAAATTTGCATCGGAAATAGTACTGTATTTCTCTGGGCGGGAAAAACTTTTAAAATAAAATATTTGAAAGACTGGTTCATACGCAGCCCTTCTTATGTAATAAAGAAGCTCATTTTACTGATATTGTTATAGTAATTTTTTTTTCAGTCAAGTTTTAACGGGTTCCATCTAGTAATTATTTAAATCAATAATTTACGAACATTTTATTTTAGGAAAATATTCGTTACAAAAGTTCAGGGATATGCAAACTGACCTGAAAATGAAAATATTATTGCAATAATAACATCTTATATCAATTGAATGAAATTAATGTAAGATTATGGGTATTTAAATAACTGATTTAAGACAATTTGAAATTAAACATATGCTACAAAATATTCCAGAAAGTGTATACGAAAATCACTTCTTAATAAAAGAATATTAGAGTTTGCATTTTTTCTGAATAAAAAATGTATCAGAGTCAAATGTATTTTATGACATCACTTTATACATTTGCATTTTTATACAATGCACTTAAGAAAAAAAACTGTAGATTTATAATTTTAAATTTTTGTTTATCTAATATTTTACCTTCTAAATGACATTACAGGTCGGATGCAAATGTACAAGTAAAATTTAAAATTGTAAGCAAGGTACAATTCATTTCAATAAAAATAATCAATTTATATACGCTCAATGTGTTCACATGTGGCGTATTTTAAGTTGGTGATTGTGTATAAAAACATTGTAGCTCAGGGTATAAAACAAGTTATTTTTATATGTAACATACCAAATCATACTAAATCGAGAGCGTTCTATAAAATTGTAGATAGTGTATTTTTAGATGCAACGATAACTCCCCAGATTGACGATTGGAGGGGGGTGGGGGAGGCTGCAAGGTACCACATAGCTCTTACGCATTTTACTGTATCTGGAAATGTTCCTCAATGTAGCTAATTCTGTAACTCTGTACGCCAGTTCTTTGAGGTAAAACGGAGTAAACACACTGTATATATGTCTCTATCTCGCTCTCTCTCTCTATATACATATATATGTATTAATATCCGGAAAGTTCTGCGTTTTTTTTTTTTTTTTTTTTTTGATTCTATACTTTTTTTAAGGAATTTTTGAATAAAACTTTGCTTTTATAATTTACGTGAAGAAACTGCTTTTATTTATCTCGAAATAAATCTGTTTATGAATTTTGCTGACATTCAATCAATATTATCTCAACAGAAGTGTACCCCAGAACTCGATATATATATATATATATATATATGTAAAGATAAATTTCATGTAATATTTTTGTACATTATTAGTCTATACGATTATGTGTTTAACCCTAGTATTACATTAAATTTTACTCAACGTTGATAAAACATTTCATACCAGAACATTTATTTACGACTTATTTATTTATATTAGTTCTATATGATTTATTGTTAATATATTTTATGAAAAAAATTCTGGTTTGAATAGTAGTCATTTTGAATGTACCTGTCGGGTCCATTGGATCCGTAGGTTAGGCGGAGGGTTAATTTAGACGTGTAACAATGTATAAATGAAATAATTTAAATTTATTACCTGCTGCAACATTTTCCTTTTACAAAGTATCTAACTATCTTTAATAATGTTTTAAACATTTATCATTGAAAATATATTATGAAGGAAGAACATACGTTATATGAACTGAGAGAATATAATTCAGATTACCTAAGCTCACACAACATCCAATTAAATTTTATGAAATTAAACTCAAACGCCTAAAACTAACATAAAACTAAAACATATATAGCATGCGAATTGTAATGCGATTTAATGGTACCTAAAACGTTTGTGTAAACAATTTGTTAGGTATACATGTTAAATAACTTATGTAAATTTTATGAACTTTAAAATCGTGGATAAAATGACATGAAGTTTATGTATAAAAAATTTCAAATAACATTCTTTTAAGTACAAATGTCTTTTTAAGTGCTTTCGTAATTATATAAATACGTAGGACCTATAGTCTTCGGCTGGTCCGTCTGTCCGCATATAACAACGCAAATACTACCCAATCGAATGGTTTGAAATTTAATATATATTATCGTTGTAGAATTCTGTCGGTTCATTTAAAATTTTATGAAAATCGAATCAAAACGTAAAAATATATAAAGTTTTCTTTATTCTATTAAATCCTATCGTACGTAATCTATATAATAAAAGCGCAAGTCATGTGACTGGAGAAACCAAATACTTACAAAGCACTTCTTTTTTCATATGCCGGGCGGCCATTTTTATTCAAAATTATTTTTTCGAATAAAATTGCATAAAAGTTACATTTTTTAGAAAGATTGTTAAAAAAACATTGTTTGTTTGTGAGATGAGTTACACTAAAAAAAGTATAGATTCTGAGATAACTTCCGTGTAAATTACGTTAACAGCCGAATATCTCAATCCATTAGAGTAAATAAACACAGGATACTCGTTCATTATGAGTTATAAACATATTAAATCATGTACGAAATCAATCGCAATGCAAGATCTCCATGGTGAATTTTACAGTGCTGTCTGGTGGAGAAAAATAATTCGCATTTGTAAAGGTGGCATATGTAATAAACAAAAAAGCATGCTTATTTTAGTCATAGCAGACGTTATAGTTCATTTCACTGAAATAATGAGGAAGATTTTTTTACATTCTGAAACTAATTATAAAACGAACGCACCTCATATGTCACGTTTAACGTAAAATTTCCAACTTGTTTCAGTCTAGAAGCGTTTCACAAGATTTCCATAACTTAAGTAAGGATGTGTGGAGATTCACTGTAAATTATCCATATGACGAAACTGAACAACAATTACCATAGATACTATTTTGAGTGTGGGGATTAGATTTAACATTTAGAGTTCAATTTTACCGTACCAGGGCAAAAATCAACGATTCACTAGAGGGAGATTAGAGGCTCCATAAAATGTTGATCTCTCTTAAACTAGTCTACTTTTTTTTTATTCCTGTGCCAACAATATATTCATAAAACGAAAGATCTCCAAATATCATGGAAAACTACACGAAATGCTTTTCTAATTTATATCCTAAAAGTATATTCTTTTTTTACAGACCAAAAATGCACATTAATCGTTGGAAGCGGAACTATGAGGTAATATATTTGTAATAAATTATTTTTCCATGTTGCGAGTGGTCCAGTTGTCTTTATACAATCGACCTTTTTTTTATGATTTTACTTCAACAAGAAAAACCTTGCTTACATTTTAACTATTGCAACTCTTCTTAATTCGTTCTAAAAACCGATGCACTGTCATCATTCACCGTTTTTAGTGGAACGTATTTCAAGCGATTTACGCAACATATTAAATGAACAATTATTTGAAAGAGTATTTAATACTTTTTTATACACTTGTATCCTATGATTTTCTATATTTCCTGCTACATGATTTTGGAGTGTTTTAGCAATGTCTTGCACAGCTTCAAGGTACAGAATAAATACAATGAATTAGTTTTTAACTACAAGGAATAAGGCCATTTTACTCTACTGATTGTGCCGCAATGACATTTGCCAAAAGTATCAACAAAACGTGTTTTCCATTGTGGATAGAATATATTGTACGATCGAAGAAAAAAAGAGTCCCCCCCTTAGAGTCCCCTAAGGGAGTAACATCCCTTAGATTTTAATTGCCAATCTGTCACAGATAAATCAAAAGATTCCATTCAAATGTAAATTATACAGTGTGTCCGAAAAGTCTGGAAACGGTCAAATAACTCAAGAAATATACATCGTATTGAAAAACGGAAAAATGCATGTTCAATAGTTTTGAAAATCTATTTAGGGATATCAAAGTTGTCATTTTTCTAAAATATTAAACACGTGTTTTTCCGTTTTTCAATCTCATGTATATTTCTCGAGTTATTGGAGCTTTTCCAGACATTGCAATGGTAACGATTCTCACAGCATTGCACTCGATTGCAGCGCTATCTACAATATTTCGAAGAAAATGTTCAGTACAAAAGTTACGTATTTTTTCCCGTAGAATCCGAATCTGCAAATAAAAAAATGGGAGTCATCATTTAAGATTTTAAAGTTACCCCCTTTCCCCCCCCCCGGGGGGTAATGTTGGGGGGGGGCAACTTTCATATCCCTAAATAAATTTTTCGGAAATATTGAACATGCATTTTGCCGTTTTTCAATCCGATGTATATTTCTCGAGTTATTTGACCGTTTCCAGACTTTTCGGACACCCTGTATATATTTTTTTCATTTATGTTAAAAGAAGTTTATTGTCTGAGTAACATATCATTTTCACTTCGAAATTCAACAAAATAGGAAGAATAGTGTCGGTTCTTTCATATCATGAAATTGACAATAAGTGATTATATTAATCTCGATAGTATATAAATACTGATTAGTTCTGATTATTTTCATAAATATACCGTGTGCTGTGTCACACAAGTCTTATATTTATTTCGTTTATACCCAGTTTTAGGCATCATAACATTATCTTATTACGACAACAACGACATCTTTTCGCTTCGAGGAGTGGAATTAATATAATGGATTTTCTGTAGTCAGAAACAATACACTTAATGTTGTTCATTGTTTCTGATATAAGAATGCAAAGAAGAAAGAATAAACTCTTATTCCTTTTTCTCTTCCATGATATATACAATACATTTACGTAAAATATTTTTGTAAAGTATTCTCAAAAATTAACAACAATAATTGCTATATGTTATGGAAAACAGCTGATTTCGATGCACATTTTAATCGAGCAATACATAAGCTACTTCAATATTTACCTTAATAATTTTTTAATTGGTATTAGCTACTAGGTTATCCAACCTACGTTACCCGGTTTAAAGATGTTCGATGTACTGCCCGATGTCAGAACGTAGGGGAAAATCATTTTAATGGAAAACTCTAGGAGATTTTTTTACATTTAGTATATTTTCTTAGACTGCCCATTAACATTAACAGAAAAATAGATAAGGACTTTTAAAGAAGTTGTGTTAATATTGTGTCGCGACTTTCTAACTTAATGGCAGCTTCGCAGATACGCGCAAGGTTCTGCGCAGCCGGTTAACATCGCTGCTAAGATACAGGCACCTACAAATAAAATTCCATTACTGTCACTAACAATGTTTTTATTGCAATGTCAAGCAGACGAAATGGTGAAGTACAGGTCAATTGTCCTACACAGGCGCCTGAAGTTACTTGTCAAAAATATTTGACGTAATAGTAAACAATTTTAAAGCATTTTAAAAAAGTATGCGGAACAACGCGAAACTTTCCGATTCATTTTCAAAAATGAAAGCATATACAGGCATGATGATACAAGTGATTTGTTATCGAAAAGTTTTTCATTATAAATTAATTATATATTGAATTATAAGCAATTGTCTCAAAATTACTGACTTTTACTGTCTTGGAACTATTCTATGAATTATTTTTCAATGTTTGCCTTCAATAATTGAATTCAGTTCGAATGAAAAATGTTGACTATCACTATGATTCATCTTACCTAAAGCAAATATCTTGTACAAAGTTTCATCTTAGCATTGTGCCAAGCGCGCTTCAAAAGTAGGTCGCAAAGTTGAAAGACTGTTTTGATCCATGCCGTTGTTTTCTAGATGGGTTTTTGATTAAAATATCAGCTTATTACAGACACATTTTTTCAAAAATCATTACCAACAATCCTTAGATGATACTGCGTCGATAACCCCCGACTCCCCAGCTGAGCACCAGAAAAATAAGACACACGAGTGATCTTATAATAGTTCCGTTTTTACTTTTTAAGTATGCAACCTTAATAATGGTGTCAAAATTCTGGTAACCACATCTTCTCTAACATAGGTTATATTTTATACAACAATTTCCAAAAGGAGTGCAAGAGCAAAAAGCATTCTAAAATTGTGGTTTCTACGATATTGTTGGTTCTAGAAATTTGAAATTTGGTCTAGCGATTACTTTAAAAAGAAGTAAATGCTCACTAAAAATGGTTTCTAAAACGTTCAAAATTCAAAAAGGGAAAAGGAGCAAGAAACGTTCTAAATTACAATTTATTTGTGCAGTTAGGGCTAGAATCATGAAATTTGGCATAGTTGTTACTTTCGAGACTTAAATGACAAAACAGTTTGCAGAAGGAAAAAAAATGTTCTAAAATTGCGATTTATGTGATACAGTTGCTATAGAAGCTTGAAATTTGGCATGGTGGTAACTTTTGGGATGTAAATGCTCTCTAAGAACGATTTGTAAAGAAATTCCAAATTTAAAAGCATGAAATGAGCGGAAAACGGTCTGAAATTGATCAAAAAACAATTAATTAGGAATTGTTTGCGATATGTGAAATTTGGCATAGCTGTTACTCTAGAAATGTAAATGATCACCCAGAACAGTTTTCTAAAAATGTATCTCGAAATCTAAAAGGATGCAAAAACAAAATAGATCTAAAATTGCGATATATGTGATACAGCAGTTGGTATAAATGTTTGGTTTTTGACATAGTGGTTACTTTTAAGATATAAATACTCGTTCAAAACGGTTTTTTAAAAAGTGAAATGAGCAAAAAACGTTCTAAAAATGTTCTAAATCATAATATATTTAGAATTTTTAGGGCTAGAGTCTTGATATTTTATAAGGATGTTACTTAAGAGAGACGTAAACGCTCGCCCAGAATTATTTTTTTTCAATTCATAATTTAAAAGAATGCAAGAGTAAGAAGCATTCTAAAATTGCGATTTATGTGATACAATTGGTATGGAAACTTGGAAATTGGCATGGTGATTACTTTTATGTAGTAAATGCTTCTTGAGAACATTTTTAATTTAATTCAAAATTTAAAAGAATGAAATAAGCTGAAAACTTTCTAAAAGCGTTCTAAGTTGTGATTTAGTTGAAACTGTTAGTGTTAGAAACTTGAAATTCAGTATAGAGATTACTTTTAAGATGCAAATGCTTGGCATAAAGAGTTTATTATAAATGGGAAATTTAAAGGTGTGAAACAGCTGAATGCTTTCTAAATTGCGATTTATTTAGAACCGCGCCTTTCGAAGACGATATTTTTTTCTATGATAAAAGTAACTAAACGTCTGTATTTCGACACAATCTTTTAAAAGCATCCCGGAAGATCAAATTTACAGCGCCTACAAAAATTTTGAAACGCTCTAATGAATAAAAGTATTAAAAAAAAATCTGAGAATATTTCGATAAAAATGCTAAAAGAAAGTTAGGTGTTTCGGCGTGGGTTCGCTCGGCTTCGGCTCATGTTTTCACTATTAAATATGACTAAGAATGTGACTTAGTCTTTTTTTTATGTGAGTGTGTGTTTCTGTGATTCTGTTCTTTTCGACTTTAGTCAAAGACTTAGACTTTTTTCACGGAATTTTAAAAAGGGGTTGGACACAGTTATATTAGAATCGAGTAAAATTTCAGAGAGTTCGGACAATAACTTTTTTTTGTTGTTGTTATTTTAAACGACCCGTCTCAAAACAAAAAGCAAGTTGGAAATTGTACGTCAAACGTGATATATGATGTGCGTTCATCGTATAACTAGTTTCACAATTTAAAAAATCATCCTCATCATTTCAGTGAAAATAATTATGTCGACTGCTAATAGCGAAATGAGCATGCCCTTTTACTTTTCGTATTACGTATGCCACATTTACAAATGCGAATTTTTCTTTCACCATGGATGCTTGCTTTGCGAATGATTACATCCATGGTTTAAAATTTTTATAACTCATAATGAATGAAATTACTGTGTTTATTAACTCTAATGGATTGAGATATTCGGTTAACGTAATTTCCAATGGAGTTATTTTGAATAAAAATGACCGCTTGGCATATGAAAAAAGATGTGGTTAGCCCGTATTTGCTTTCCTCAGTCACATGACGACATGACTTGCGCTTTTACTATATAGATTACGTATGATAGGATTTAACAGAATAAATAAAACTTCTATTAATATCTTTTTAAGTTTTGCTTCGATTTTCATAAAGTTTGAAATGACTCAACAAAATTCTGCAACGATTATATATATTAAATTTCAAATCAATCGGTTGGGTAGTTTTTGCACTGTTATATGCGGACAGACGTACAGATGGACGAACGGATCAGATGACGACTATAGGTGCTACGTATTTTTATCATTACGAACGCACCTATAAAGAAGCGAGGAGAAAACATCTGGAGGCACGGCAGTGCCTCCGCCAAGTCGAGAGAGGACAGCCCTAAGCATACTTTTCTGGAAGCAACTCAGGGCACTTTTGACCCCCCCATATCTCCGCGCTGGAGTATCCCAAAAATTTGAAACTGCGTTTTTCTACAAGAGTATTTGACACACAGGACCAAAATTTAAAATTACAACTTTCAGTCTTTTCAAGTTCAGACGATATATGAACTCAAACATTCGATTTTTTGTCACTCACGCACTCACTCGTTCACGCGTCATCAAAAAGATTAGGTAGATCCCGTAGCCCTTGAAACTTCACATTTGGAAAAAGGTAGTGTTTAGGATACAAAGAAAGAAAAAATTATAAAATCCGGAAAATTCGAAAAAAAAACATTCGAAAATTCAACAAATTCTATCAAAATTGAAAATTGAAAATAATACGTTCTTGTAGTCTTAGAAACTTAAGATTCGGTGTGAAGATAGTGTTTAGTATCCAGAAAAAGAAAACATCAAAAACACCAAAAAAATCGAAAGCAAAATTGAAAAAATCGAAAAAAATCGAAAAATTTCAAATAATCCGATTTTGTTGCGCTAGAAATTTGGAATTCGGAATAAAGGTAGTATTTAGGATGCAAAATAAGAAAAAATTAAAAATTCCGGAAAATTCAGAAAAAAAAATTCAAAAATTTGAAAAATTCGAAACAAATTGAAATAATTAAAATAATTTGATTTTTTAGCCTTAGAAACTTAAAATTTGCAGTAAAGATAGTGTTTAGGATTCAGAATAAGTTAAAATAAAAAACGCATTAAAATTCAAAAATAAAATAAAAAAATCGAAAAAATCGGAAAAATCGAAAAATAAGGAAAATTTGAAAATAATTCGATTTCATAGCGCTAGAACTTGAAATTTGGAATAAAGGTAATATTTAAGATACTAAATAAGGAAAAATTAAAAAATATGGATAATTAAAAAAATACCCATAATTTAGTGCAGACGATATATGAACTCAAAGTTTCGATTTTTTGTCACTCACACACTCACTCACTCTCGCGTCATCAAAAAGATTGGGTAGATCCCGCAGCCACAGAAACTTAAAATTTGGAATAAAGCTAGTGTTTCGGATACAAAGAAAGAAAAAATTATAAAATCCGGAAAATTAAAAAAAAAAAAAAAAAAACATTCGAAAATTTAAAAAAATCGAACAAAATTGAAAATTGAAAATAACACGATCTTGTAGTCTTAAAAACTTAAAATTTGGTGTGAAGGTAGTGTTTAGAATTCAGAAAAAGAAAAATCGAAAAAAAATCGAAAATTTTCAAATAATCCAATTTTGTTGCGCTAGAAACTTGGAATTCGGAATAACGGTAGTATTTAGGATGCAAAATAAGAAAAAATTCAAAAATCCAGAAAATTAAAAAAAAATCAAAAATTCGAAAAATTCGAAAAAAATGAAAAAAAAAATAATTTGATCTTTTGGCCTTAGAAACTTAAAATTCGCGGTAAAGATAGTGTTTAGGATTCAGAATAAGTTAAAATAAAAACGCAATAAAATTCGTAAATAAAATAAAAAAATCGAAAGAAATCGAAAAATAAGGAAATTTTGAAAATAATTCGATTTTATAGCGCTAAAAACTTGAAATTTGGAATAAAGGTAATGTTTAAGATACTAAATAAGGAAACATTAAAAAATATGGATAGTTAAAAAAAAATCGAAATAAAAAAAAATAGAAAGAAAGAAAGAAAAAGAGAGAAATTGAAAATAATATGATCTCGTAGTCTTAGAAACTGAAAATTTGGTGTAAAGGTAGTGTTTAGGATTCAGAAAAATAAAAAAATAAAAACACAACAAAAATTGAAAATAAAATCAAAAAATTAAAAAAAAACGAAAATTTGAAAATAATTCGATTTTGTAAAGCTAGAAACTTGAAATTTGGAATAAAGGTAGTATTTAGGATACAAAAAAAGAAAGAAAGAAAAAATCTGTAAAATTCGAAAAAAAAAATCAAAAATTCGAAAATTTGAAAAAAATTCGATTTTGTAGCTTTAGAACTTAAAATTCGGCGTAAACTTTTTGTTTAGGATACAGAAAAGGAAAAATTAAAACACAATAAATTCGAAAATAGAATAAAAAACTCGAAAAAGATCGGAAATTTCAAAATAATTCGATTTTGTAGCGCTAGAAACTTTAAATTTGTAATAAAGGATACAAAATAAGAAAAAAATAAAAAATCCAGATAATTATAAAAAAAAATTCGAAAAAATCAAAAATTGAAAATAATTTTATCTTGTAGTCTTAGAAACTTAAAACTTGGTGTAAAGGTAGTATTTACTATTCAATAAAAGGAACAATTAAAATATTCGTTAAATTCGAAAATAAAATCGAAAAATCGAAATATCTTTATAAAATCGAAAATGCGAAAACAATTGGATTTTGTACTGCTAGAAACATTAGTTCTAAGATAATTGTCCTATTACCTAGTACAACGCCCCTAATTGTTTTATGTTATTTCCCCCGGATTATGGTTTTCTTTTCTTTCGTTTACGAATTTCGTTATAGAAAAGTTCAGCTATAGACTGGCTACGATATAGGCGATTTCTTTATAGACAGGTTTGTTTTCTCTCACAGGTTGTACTCTATTTACTTCACATATGAAATATGGATTGTTACATGATGTTAGCCCCACAAAAAATTTCACAGCTCCCCCTCCCCTCCCGACATTACTGGCTGGTTATGTCTTGATAGTACTTTCTAAATAAAATCATGGCGACTCTAAGATTCACTTGATTTATCTCTAAATTGAACCTAAATGATCCTAAGAAGACGGATCAAATAATTACTATATTAGCATGACAATCAGGTAATTTAGAATTAAAATCGAAAAATCAATAAATTTATAAAAATTCGAAAATTTGAAAATAATTCGATTTTGTAGTCCTAGAAGCTTGACATTTGGCAGAAAGGCAGGGTTTAGCACACACAGTAAGGAAAAATTAAAAAATCCGTAAATAATAAAAAAAAAGACTAAAAAAAAAAACGAAAAAAAAAAACATCGAAAAAAGGAATATAGTTTGATTTATTGGAAATTTAAGGAAATTTTAATTTTGGCTTTCTTTTTATACTAAAAAGTTCTTTTATGTTAAATATCAAGTATATAGGGCTGCGAGTAATATCTCAGATGGATAGCACCTATCTTGGAAGCAATTGAGAGTACTTTTGACACCCCCCCCTCCCATAACTTAGTGCTTGCCTAGGAACCTGAAATCTCTTTTTATCTACAGTACTTTGCAAACGAAACTAAAGCTTCAAATTTTTGATACCTGTAAATAATATGTACAGAGTGTGGGCTTAGCGAAAATCAGTGGATGATCTCCAAAAAGAACCCAACATCAATAAAAGGAGGATTACTTGCAAAAAGAAGTGAAGTCTCATCAAAAAGTCACCTGTAAAAAATGCAGCCAAGTCTCGTAACTCATTTACCGTAAAAAGTACTGAGATCGTATAAAGCCAAGTTTAACTATCTTATTAACTCTGAAATTTTCATTCACAAATCACTCCTAGTCTCTACATCTTTAGTTAAATATTATTTTGTGACTTGGCAATTACGCAGCACAGGGAAGTTATTACACCTTACTATGTTATGGGATAGGATGAGATAATATGATTAAGGCAAATTATATACGCACAGGGAAGTTATTACACTTTAATATGTTATAGTATTATTTGATTAAGACTAACTATATACATCACATTCTCGTGCTACGTAATTGCCAAGTCATGAAATAATATTTTACTAAAGATGTAGAGATTAGGAGTGATTTGTGAATGAAAATTTCAAAGTTAATAAGATAGTTAAACTTGGCTTTATACGATCTCAGTACTTTTTACGGTAAATGAGTTACGAGACTTGGCTGCATTTTTTACAGGTGACTTTTTGATGAGATTTCTTTTACAACTAGATATCAATATTTTTCCACGGTCTGTAAAACCATTATATTTATAACTGATGAAAAATTCAGTTAACTAGGGTTATTAAAAAAAAATGGGTTTTAAAAATGCTTTTCCTTCTAATAATCAATATTTTTAGCGAAAATTTCATTTAAAAATATAAAATCGATATAAGATATATAATCATACCCGGGCACCACCGGACAGGTCAGCTAGTATAATTTTAATGGCATGCAGGTAGCATTCGTTAAAATGTAATAAGTGTAAATTAATGTATAACTAATTTATTGCTGATCAATTTAAATCACAGCATGATTAGCGTAAACTTGTGTGTAATTATAGATAGTATTTTTTCTAAGAAAATGCCTGTTTTTTTCAAAATCCATACTCACAGGCAGGGCTTAAATTCTAGAAAAAGTGTACCGGAGCTCTAATTTTCAGCAATAATAAAAACCATCAACCCAAACCCCCTTTCATTAGAAGGAAGGATGGATTATTGTTGTTATCCCACCCGCATATTTATATTTCATGCATTATTTGTCAAATGTAAAGCAATTTCGTCTTTTGTAAAAATAATAATAATAATAATAATAATAATAATACATTTTGACTGTATCTATATCCAATTACACATAATAAAATTTAATAAATGAATAGAGCAGAAAATACGCAAACAAATAAGAACAAAATAGAACAAAAAAAATAATAATAGAGCAAAAAACATTAAAATCGGAAATGTGGAATTTTCAGAAAATCCTACGCGCCAAGGATGTCTTTATAGGAACTAGCAAACATAAAACTGGAGCTGTGCGCCTGTGAGCTTCATCGCAAATTTACAGTGCTTTACAAACACGAGCAAAGTACAGCGACTAAACATAACAATATCACGAGTAAAAATAGCAGATATGGTGCGGTTAATTCTGGCATTTCTCATCTCTGTTCGAAAAACATTGAAATAAAAAACAATTGAGCCCACATAGTGCGATCGCTAGATAGATACATGCTCCAACGTGTGTGACACGCTACGTCACATATGTACGCTCTTTGGTAGGAAAGGTCGCAAAGTATTGGTGATGGGAGTTGGGTTGGGTTGATTATTGACGGCCAATTATCTACACTTGGGATATAGGCCCGGGGGGAGTGCCCTTCGTGGGGGTCTTTCTAAGGGAACCTAACCCGTATTTACGCATGGATAAATCCACGGCTCAAAGAAAACCACGAAAAGACCGAACGATTAGGTCGACGGGCGCGATTGGGATGGAACCCAGCACCTCCCGTCTACCAGCTTCGAGAGCAGAACCTCTCAGCCACTGGTGGGGCATTGGTGATGGGAGAAAAAGGAAAACATAATTTAAGCTTCGATTTTACAGAAACGCACTTCCGCTGAGCACCGGAATGCGATGTTTATGAGATCCGGTGAAGTCTGACCAATATTTAAACATTGACTAAAAATAAAGAAGTAGCGGAGCTGAGCTCCAGTAAGCTCAGGCGCAAATTAAGCACTGCTCACAGGCATGTATCTAGAAGTCAATGAAATTACAAACAGTGCTTCTTTCCTCCAAGGGACAGGATGCAGTAAGAGCGAGGACAGACCTAGAGCAAGACGTCGTTACTACATTACCAACAAAACTATAGTCTTTAAATTTGTGTACTGACCCCCTACGAAACAAATGATTCGAAAGAAACACTTATTACGAAAATCTGTTCAATCACACTCATAATATATATAACTTTTTATAACCTAAAAGTACTTTTTTTAATTCTTACTTTTGCAAAGGTTTTTTTTCCTGGGTACGCACATAGCTCACATTATCTTAGATATAACAGAGAGTAAAAAACGCAAAAAAGCCGTTTGCAACTGAAAGAGATTAACAAAGTGTATGTTTTATTTTTTCCCTTGAATTCGATGGTCTGTTATTTTTTCGAACATGAAACAAAGACAGATATACAATTAAGAAACGGCCCACTGTATACCATACAACTCAAAGCGTCTGTGTGGCAGTATATGACCCTTCTTTTATTATAAAACGTCTCAACAGACTGACGTAGTCCAAATAACCAGTTTTGACTTAACCGAGGCATGTAATATGCACTTTCACAGTTTTAAGTAGAATTTTCGCAGTTTACTTGAATCACATTGTTGAATAGAATTTGATTTAAAAAAAAACGGCGGATTCCGCCAAGGTGGAAATTCCAAAAATATTAATTTTAACTTTAGTTTTGATTCATATAAGCGGCGATTATAGTCATTTTTTTAGCTCAACCCCCCTTGGCTGCGTCACTGCATACGAGACCTTTCGAAAGACGAATTTTTATTTTACGTAATCACGAAATGTCTCGCATAAAATAAAGAAAATGGTGCTATTAGTATTTTCTAGTATGAATTCGAAATTCCAGAATAAAATGAATTCTTTTAAATTTTAATGCGTTAGTGACCGTGTTAAGACACCACTCCTCTAACCTCTTGAGAGCATAGGAGCATGCGGCGTGTTCGACTACCGCTGACTCTGTTGCATACCCTTTGTTATGTTCCCGCATATTTTATTTAATGCTGTTTACTTCCTTGCGCCTATCCCTTCCTCTCCAAGAAGAATATTTATGTAATTTGTTGAAGTCTTGGGTGTGTTTCTGTGAATAAAAATATATGCATCATTCGAGACAACAGCCTTGTAGCTATAGGTTTCAAAGCACCCCTCATTTAAATTCCAAATGGTAACGGATTCTATTAAACTCGATAGTGTATAAATACTGATTATTTTCATTATTTTCATTAATAATACATGATATATATGATACTAATATTGAATGGATTTACGCATATTCGCTTATTATAACTTTCGTGCATCTAAGCAATTTACTGCTACTACAATAATAGTGTTATTTCACTTCGATATATGGAATAAATATTAAAACATAAATGATGAAACGTGTAATGGAATTGAAATATACATATATATAATTATTTATAAATTTAGAAGGTTTTATAAAATTGAAACTGTTGAAAATAATTGTAAAAAAATACATGTATGGTAAATGCTTTACTAAAAAATGGTTAAATTGAAATTTTCACTTTCCTCTGTGACTTTCGTAAGCGTATATGTGTTTCCATATATATGAAAACAACTGTGAGTAACATGCTTCATGTTTTGAAATGCATTTGTCAGTACAAATGATGACAGTGACCTAAGTGTAGTGAACTTCTAGCACTTTTCTTGATGACATATTTAAAAAAAAGGTATGAAGTTACTCTGCTACACATTTGGATAAAATGTCTTTACTATTTCAAAATTTATAAACGTTTATGAAGTTTGTCTTGAAGAAAGACATTCTAAATTTTTAAACTCGATAAAAATCGATCCTAATCTTTGTGCAAGCATGCTTTTCCATCATGTGTGTTTCTCATATGAGTAGCTATGTCAGACTATTCCCTGTTATGATTTGAGAAGCAATATTATAAAGCACAAACGTTAACTAGCAGCATCACGATAAATCGATCGTAATCTTTGTGCAAACATGCTTTACCTTCATGTGTGTTTCCCATATGAGTAGCTATGTCAGACTATTCCTTGTTATGTTTTGAGAAGCATTATTATAAAGCAAAAACGTGAGCTGGCATCATCACGATACAGGAAACAATGCTATTATAGCTCTATCAGAAATAATACAAGGAATTAAATTATGCAATAGATGATGCTTGGAAAAATATGTAAATTGGCTGTGGACCTAATTATGGGACTTTCTCCATACTTACCAACTTTGATGAAATTGTATCTATAAAATCTCTTTAACAATAATTCTGTAATTTATCTCTCAATCCTGACGAAGGATTCTGGTATATTTATGAACTACACGCATTACGTTAAATAAAAATATTTTATACTTGTTTTTACAACCACGCATTTTTTTATTTAATAAACTGTACCAAACTATCTTCTTAAAAAGTAACTGTACATACTTCGGCATTAATAACGTTTTATCAAGTTTTCTAAATATAAATAACTTCACACGTAATATCTATTACCTATCTTACCTAAAACAGAATGCATTATTTTATAGTTTTCAAATACAAATAAATAGAGCAGAATACACAATATGTGTAGCTAGCAAGTATATTATTTCCTCATATCAATTTAGATAATATCCTGCATCCCACTTTATGCAGAAATTGCCGAAGTATTGTTAGAAAGAATTTCATTGAGTAGCTTCTTTATGGATCATTTGAATTACAAACGAGAAAATCTTTGCCTCTAAACTTAAAATGAAATGTTAAGGAGTCGATGCTTTTCAGAATTGTAAAAATTATTTTTCCAAATACCTTTCGTAAAGCTATTGAGTAATAAAAATATTTGGCAAATTTCACATCAGAGTTAATTATGTGTGGCAAGCATAATGCTCAAAATGCAATAAGTTTCATTGAAAAATTAATTAACCCTTAAAGTGCTTATAAAATGGACAATATTTGCAAGCAGTATATCCAGGAAAGTTATATAAAAATTCTATACTGCCTGAAAACTTTTAAATACTTCTTTTCTCTTTACAATTATGGAATTCCCTAATGACACAAATAGTCAATGGAATGTCACAAATCTTCACATTTAGGATAGCTAACTGGTAACCAAAATGTGACTTCTTTTATTTGCCATATAATGACTCTCAAGTGAAATCATTAAATCAGTGCGGTGTGAAATGATAAAGATTATTTTGTAATTTAGAGGCTTTCAAAAATAAATAAACTGTAAATTAAAAAAAAACTTGAACATATAATTTAGTTTTTTAAATGTTAAATTTTAGTTTTCCCTTTTATTATAAGATGTCTTTTTTTTTTTTTTTTTTTGCTTAATACGTACTAATACAAAAATATGATCGCTCAAGTCAAATGCAATCAAGTAACATTTTGTTCGTGTAAACTCGGATAAAACGGACTTGGAAAGAACTGGAAAATATGGCATTTTCCCTCGTAATATATCATCCAGATAATAGGTACACTGTCTGCTCTTTACATGTTATCTTTTTTATAGTCTTATTTTATGAAATATTTCTGATAATAGGATGAAAATACAGTCTAAATATTTTAAATTTATTCTGGCAAGACACACTAGAACAGGTATCTTAGATAAAATTTAATTATATATCTATTGTTGAAGGAAAACAAAGTAATTATTTTTTGGATTAAATTATTACAACTGCCAATAAGGAATAAATTTAGTTATTTACATTGATATGGCTGCTAACAACAAATAAATTTAGTTATAGTTACATTGATTGTATCCGCTTAATTAAAGGAATTAAATCTACTTGGGTATAAACAATACTGTACTAAATACGTACTTATATTTCGCAGACAACGTTAACAAATTTCGATGTATAAGAAAGAAATAACATAACAATGCTAGATAATCTGCTTTCTTTGAATAAAAATAAATAAAAGTATCGTAAAGACTTTGTCATTTAATTTGGGCTATTTTCTGGATGCTTACTAAATATACTACAACGTAAATAAAGACAATATTGCAGTTTCAGTTGGGAAATAAATATAATAAACGAAACTCTTGTACGGCAAGAATAAACCTTATTTGGTGATTCAGAGATACATAAAAAGAAAGTGAATGCTAATTTCATTTTCTATTTCACAGTTCATTGTAATTTATATGTACAATAAAAGGGAATTCCAATGAATACATTTTTTGATGTGATGGAATTTTTATGCACCTACTTTATTTTATTGAAAGAGACGTTAATTTTGTTTAAAAAATAGTAAGGTAAATTACATGTTTGGTGTTATAAAGTCTTAATTTTTTAGCTAGAAATATACTTACAAAACATAACAAGTAATATAAAAATTGTTTTTTAAGTCAATTCCTACTTAGGTCAAAAATGATTTTTTTTTTCAGCGATCTACACGCTTCGCCACAGGTGGTATTTATTCCTAAATTTATATCCTGCTAAATATCTTATATAAGAGAAAATTTTGAAATGTATTAAAAATTAAAAAAAAATAAATAAATTGGGAATTCAAGCCCTCGAATACGCCATCTGGGGGAGAAAAGATATAACTTCTCGCTTCAGGAAAATCATTTGCAAGTCCATTACATTACACGCATATTTTTATTTGTTCAAAATGATTATTTTTTTGCACAAGTTCAGATTTCATGTGATATTTGTGTTCTGTGTTTATACGACAATGTAAAAATAATCAAATTGGAATTTCTAACACTTTCAAACGCATTTACAATAAATAATGGTTTCAATGGCACTTTAGCATTAGTTAAAGGGACAAATTTCCTGTACTGCGATCAGCTCAAAAATTAACAGCTCGAAAAATATTTCTCACACAATTGTTAGACAAACTGGTTAGAAAGGTAAAAAATTGTGTTTTTCTTGATATAAATTTCAAATCTAATGATTATGCCGTTTTTCAAATATTGAATTTAAAAAGTTACCAAATTTCACACTGAAGTTCATGATTATAACGAAACCTTCACGCGTAAAAAGATAAATTGGCTGTTCACGGGCGAAGATCAGGCGGCGCGCGGGAAAAGAGGACTAAAACGTGGAGTGAGTCTATACTTTTGAACAGAAATGAAATGGAGTGAGTCAATACTTTTAATCAGAAATGAAATATAAAACTAAAATTAATTAATTAAATTTAATTAATGAATTAATATTTGAAAAAAAACTGTATTAACATCAATTGTCATCCATTACAAGTTTTAAAAAATGTATTTGAACTTCAATGGATGAATAAAGAGTATTTTATTAACGATTGAAAATTTGAACAAGATATATAAATATATAGAGGGTGTGAGCTATTAGTAGGAATTGAAAAATAGTGTCTAAACCAGATCATTCAAATATTAGGATTCGTTTTTTTTTAATTATTTGCAAATTAATGAAGTTAGATAAAAATGCATAAAAAGTGTGGAAATAAAGAGGTTTTTATTTCTTTTCTGTGTAATAAAAATAACCATCGAACAGCTCCTTATTTGACAAACAAATGTTGTTTTTAAGTAACAGTTTAGATAACTGTTGGATTTAAAAAAAAATAAACTTCTATTTTAAAAACGTCGATCTGTGGAGAAACTGAGGTTGTATTTCTTTGCGCATTAAATGCAACATAATATCAAACTGTTGAGCTCGTTTAAGATCTTTTAAATTTAATATTCAGAGTCTGCTCAGCATGTTCTTTTAGTATGCAGTTCACTTTAAATTTTGTCAGCTGACACTGTAAGAGGTTTATTTATTTTATTTTATTTTATTTATTTATTTTTTGTAAGATTTTAACAACATTTGTTACATAAATGACATTCAAGATAGGTTTCTCCTTCTTTTTCTCGTCTGAAAAAAAAAATAACTTTCCTTTGTAGAAAGTGGTATTCAAAATCCTGTAAAGCCAAGTTTAGCAATCTTATTAACTCTGAAATTTCCATTCACAAATTCCTCCTAGTCTTTATTACGAAGCAAAGGGACGTTATTACACTTTAGTACACTCTCAGAAAAAAATGCAAATTTATGAGCTTATCCCTTAAATACTTAGAAAATTAAGGTCAATCCACATATTCTAACAGTTCTAGCCTATCTGTTAGCAAGAATACGGTACGACCCCATACATTTTTATCCGCTAGAGTGTAACTCTTCATTTTAGTCGCGTTTCGGAAAATAATGTCATTTAACCGCGAACGTAACATATATTTTAACCCGCCAAAAAGCGATTATGTGATATTATCTAACGTGCTACGTGCTACGGAACAGTAAGTAAAGTGTTATTGTGTTTTAAAGTGCATTATATCCTGTTTTAAGGGAAATAAATTAAGGAATGTACAAAATGATGGGCACAGAATTTTTTTTTTTTTTTTTTTTTTTTTTAGGGGTGTCACTGGAATCTCTGCTGCCGGCCTCTGCCCGTAATTTTACAGGGATAATTTTAACAGTGTATGTTATGGGATGGGATGGGATTACTTGATTAAGGCTAATTATATACGTCATGACCGTGTGTGATTCCTGCATAAGAGACATGAGCCTGCCATGCTAAAGAAAACGTTGTTTTACGCTGTTTTAGCATTGACGTGGTTTGCCTGACTGCAGTGTTTCTGAGTGGCATATTACCTAAAGAACATATGTAAGCTTTTGTTCATCTGTATGTCTTGTCCTACATGTACTTTACAAGGCATAATTAATAGCCATCTGTTGGAAGAGAATACAAACTTAAGCTTTTAAAGATTTTTATTTTCTTGCCAAAAAACTTTACTTTTTTTATAAATTTTCCCTAAACGGTATGTTATTCATTCATTTTCAAATTAGTTATATGCTGAAGTTTTCACGAGTACAACCTATAGGATTCTTCCCGATGACATACAATCTTAATATTTGGCACAAAGGAAGATCGTATAGTACAAGTGAAGGAAAAAATCCGAAAATAATTTATAATACTATGTCATTTTATTACGTGATCGGTATTTCCTATTATAGAAATTCATGAGTTTGCAACGTAATAAATCGACATAGAAATATAAATTAATGATTTTCGGTATTTTTTCCTTTACATATGTGTTTAAATAGAGGTATCCGAAATGCTTATCACTGGGAGAGGGATTGTGTATTCAATGTTAGGCCTTTGCAATCTTCTGCACCCCCTCTTAGTCAACCACAACCATCTACTGATAATATATGACAGTTAATTGTATCAGGATATGTAAATAACAGGGAACTACCTTGTGTGATTGACTCTGGCTCAACCATAAGTATTTTGCCTTTTAAATTTGTTAAATTCTTAAATGCTAAAGTTATAAATGTTCCACCTGTTATTATTGGCCAAGCCAAAGGAACTGTTGTAATAGATAAAGCTTGTAATTTATTGTTTAAATTAGGTAATGTGCAACAAAATATTAGATTTTTAATATGTAATACAAATTTAGATTATGCTATACTAGGTTTAAAAGAATGCTGTAAGTTTAATTTAATTATTGACTGTGCTACATGTAGAGTATCACAAGGAGATCTTGTTTTAAATGAATCTAAGAACATATCCAGTGATAAATTAAGGTTACTTCATTTTAATGTTAACTATGATTATCAGAGAGTGCAACCCGATTATGGAAAGATCATATCTCCTCAATCCTTTGTTCCATCTAATGTTGATAATTCTAAATTAATTGGGGAAATAAATTCTATAGAAAATGAAACTTTAAGGGAAAGTATAAGGGATTATTTAGATATATTTTCTAAAAATAAATTTGATGTCGGGAGAATTAATATCGAACCGCAACGTATTTTTCTTAATTCTGACCTACCAATATAAATGAGGCCATACAGAACTTCCCCTTTAGAAGAAAAAGAGATTTCGGATCAAATTCATTCACTATTAGATGCTGGTTTAATTAAAGAGAGCAATAGTCCCTATTCTGCCCCTGTTACATTAGTAATGAAAAGAGAAGAAGGTAAAAAGACCAGATTATGTGTTGACTATAGAAAATTAAATGCAATAATGAAAAATGACGCAGAACCCCTACCTCGTATTGATGGAATTTTAGATAAACTGAGTAGTGCGCAGTATTTTTCAACTTTAGATTTAGCCTCTGGCTACTGGCACATACCCATACATCCATCCGATACTGAAAAATTGGCTTTTGCTACCAACTTTGGGCTCTTTGAATGGTTAGTTCTGCCCTTCGGGATTAAATTAGGCCCCCCCCCGATATTTAATAGAACCCTTAGAAGAATACTTACTAAATACAAAATAGACTTTGCTTGCCATTATTTTGATGATATTATTATTTTTTCTTCCTCATTAGAAGAACATATGGAACATTTAAACCAAATATTTGAATTATGTAGACGCGAAAACATTAAACTTAAACTCTCTAAATGCAATTTTGTCCAAAATAAAATTAACTTCTTAGGATATACCATCCAGAATGGCACATTAACTCCTGCTAATGCTAATATTGAAGTAATAAAAAAACTAAAACCCCCTTCAAATGTAAAGGAACTTCAGAGATTCTTAGGATCTATCAATGTTTATCACAAGTTTATAGATAAATATGCCGAAATTCGAGTCCCTCTTAACAGATTACTCAGAAAAAATACACTATGGGAATGGAATACAGATTGTCAAAATTCTTTTCAAAAATTAAAAGATGCCTTAATAGCCAAACCTATCTTAAAAATTTATGACCCTAAGTTACCCCTCCATATGTTTGTTGATGCCTCACAGGTGGCAGTAGGTGCAGTCTTAAAACAACCTGATAGTAATAATTTTTTACATCCAATTGCTTATTACTCTAGAGGATTGAGAAGTTATGAGAAGAATTATTTTATTACCGAGTTAGAGTGTCTTGCCATCATTGACACCTTAGACAAATTCTATCATTATTTTCATGGTGTAAAATTTACCATTCATACTGATCATGCATCTCTTGTATGGTTAAAAAATACTAAACATTTGAGAGGCAGGTTATTTAGATGGTCTTTGAAGTTGAGCATGTTTGAATATAATATAGTTTACGAAAAGGGATCCACAAATGTCGAAGCCGACATGTTGTCGAGAAACCCAATTTCACATTTTATTCAACCACTTACTTTTCTTCTGGACGTTAAAGAAATTATAGAGAGGCAGGAAAAAGATAATGTGTGTGGTAAAAATTAGCTAAAGGAAAATGGACTTATGATAGTAAAAAAGAAAGGTTTTAGAAAAATAGTAGTCCCCATGTCTTTAAGGAGAAAAATACTAAATGTTGCTCATGAAAAATTTGGTCATCCTGGTATCCAAAAAATGTTAAATTTAATCTCCCCTAATTATTATTGGCCTGACATGACGCAAGATATAACCAACATTGTGATATTTGTCAAAAGAATAAAAAACCCAGACAGAAAAAATTTGGCTTATTACAAGCTATGCACACCACAGATCAACCTTTTGAATGTCTTTCTATTGATACTGTGGGAGGATTCAATTATTATAACTCCACCAAAAAATATCTACACATCATCATCGACCATGCTACTAGATATGTTTGGGCTTTCCCCTCAAAAAGTGTTACCACAGAAACTTATACTAATTGTCTAAACCAACTTTTTAATATTCAAACACCACAACAATTATTCTGTTTTAATAAAATTCTTAATGTCCAGACCCATCAAAAAGTGTTAAGTGATAGAAATGCAGCCTTTACTTCATCTAGATTTAAAAAAATTCTGCGAAACCACAATATTAAGCAACGTTTAACCACATCACATCATCCTCAAACGAATGGCAAATGTGAGAGAGCGAACCAGACAATAGTTACTAGATTGAAGTGTAAAGTCAATTCTACCAACTCCAAAATTCCTTGGACAAAAATTTTGACAGAAGTAGTTAATGAGTATAACAATACCCCTCATTCTATCACTAAATTCCCTCCTGCTTACTTACTTTTTGGTCAATTACCCTATGATTCTCCTCTTCAACAAAATTATTACCCTCCTGTTCAAGAAGCCCTTAAACTTGCTAAAAAACGCGCTGATGAATTCTATTGGAGAAGTAAAAAATATTATGATCGAAATTATCTAGAACCAAAATTTGAGATTGGAGATCTTGTAATTTATGAAGAGTTCCAATATCCTAATACCAGAAAACTTTCACAAGTCTTTAGTGGTCCTTATCAAATCCTTAATAAGTTATCTGATGTCCATTTTGAAATTGATAGACAAATTCAAAATAAACCTACTGAAATAGTACATGTATCAAAATTACGCCCTTATTATCCTCCTGATCAATTAAAATTATCCCATGAGAACCAACAACAAACTAATGTTAAATTTATAGTTTCGTCTTGATTTTAATATAATCCAAAAATAAACGAAATAAAATAAATTAATAATTAACTAATCAATTCTCTTCTGTATAACCATGGTGTTCTTGATTGTGCACACGAGAGTGTCACTGTTGAAGTTTCCACTTGAGTCAACTTTTTATGCTGGCGTAATTTAGTTGATTTAAGTTAGGAGTTTCTGATACTGAATTGGATTAGATTAGAATAATAAATTAAACAGTATTAACTAAACTAATAAAATAAACTGGATTAAATTATATCTTAAACTAATCAAATATGATATCTTAATACTAATTGAGAATTGTCCAACCTTTCTTAATATGCTACAAGGTCCCATTTTTTCATTTCACAACTTATGTTTTTTGTTTGACTGAAAGCAAGATAGTTACATAACCATCATCTACACAATAATGATTATTTTCACGAATTTTTCTTATTTATTCCTTTTTTTGTATTCTGTATTTTATTGAGTATATTTCATACCTCATTCACTACTATATGGATGAGATATTAATTATATACTTAAGAAAGTAATTAAAGAAAGAGTGTGATATTTTTGAATTATAATGCTTGTTATTGCTGAACTTATTGTTGAATATTATTATTATTAGTTATACTATTTATAATTTGATATTGAGATTAAATATTACTTGAATTTGAATACTACTTGAATTTGAATATGTTGAGATATATAAATTTTTACTTCTAGAAGTAAACAAGTAATAAAGTAGTAAAGGTAATGGAAGTTATAAAGGTAATAATGGTAATAGTAATTTTGATGTTGAGTAAAAAACTCTTATACTGCTTACATTACCTATTTGCCTTTTTAGGTAATTACCATTTGTCAGACAAACTATACCATAACAAAATACTCATTTCTCTTAAGTTTTTCTTAGCATTCCATTCAGGACTGAGTTTTTCAGACAAACATAAGTTTATATTTGAAAATTAACTTATGATTATTGTTATTGTTAAGTAGTATTATTATTTTAAAATTTTTATTGTTGATATTCTTCTTCTTCTTATTATTATTATTATTGTATTATTTGTGTTTTATTGTTGTTAATATTAATCTTAATACTATTTTCGAGCATTCAGATGAACTTTAATTCTGAAATAGACTTTCATAAGGAAGATCAGTAAGATCTAAAATTTGAAGGATTTTTCTCTTTCAATTTGTAAACTGTTCAGTTTGTGAGGTATGCAAATAACTTTTTTGAATGGACTATCACTCAGACGAGAACTGAACGACAAATTAAGCAACAATTCTACAAGCAATTTGCAACAAATTTTGTAAGATGATACTCTGGAAGTATGTTATCTATTATTTTAAAGTGTTACAATTCTTTTCTTATTTTGTTTAATATTTTCTAAAGCTTTTTATGTCATTGTTAACAAGATTAATATCTTGTAATTGTATTTTTATTAACAACTCCACCAATTCGCGTTATAGTTATTAAATTTAATGTTATTGGGCATTAATGAATAAATTTTGGAAATGTACTTATTTTGACTTCCTCCAGTTGATAAATTGTAATCCAAGTCCGTGTAACATTTCCCTTCAATGAACTTGAAGGTCATATGACCTACCGGTTCATTCGTCTTTTTGGGTGGGGGGATATGTAATAATAAAAAATTTTCGCCCTATTTCTTTAGTTAAATTATTCCAAATTCTTCAATTCTTTTTTCCCTCTCTTTTTAAAATATCTCTTAAATCTATTTTGTATTTTATTCCATAACTTAATCAAAATATTCTGTTATTTATCATTCTAAAAATCTTAATCTGTTAAAAGCTACACGTATTTATTAAAACCTTATTCTCTTAAATTGCAACACTGCCTCTAAACGCACCTGCCTAATTTCTTCTTTTGAGACATTTAATTTTTATTCTTTGGAACTTTTATAATACCATTTTTATTTCTATTTAATTCATTCGGCATCCCATGATTCCAAGCGGTTTTCGCGCCCAAAGGCCTTTTTACCTTTTTAATTTGCCGCTTCTGTTAAAGAGTTTTAATCATACGTCAGAGACACGTCTTCGTGGCCTCATTTTTTCATCCATTAGCGAGAAAGCTCCGCCTTCTTTATCCCCCTAGCGCCCTCCGAACATGGATGCGAGTGGACCAGCTTGTTCGCGCGTTTTGTACCTTTGGGCCAATTTTTGAAGTATTTATACGGTTACACTGGCTTCGGAGACAGAATTTACACGAATTAGTGGTTGTCATCTAATTGCCGTCACTGGGGAGTCTACACTAATGCATCGGTAGTATGTTCTTCAAGCTCTGCTAATTCTTCAAGATCTTCAAATGTGTTCAGTTTTAATGAAGCGAAAGTTGGTGGAGTTGCTTTCATCTCTGTGATCACAATAAAGCCACTGCTCATCTATTAAGTTATTAAGTCTTCTTTTTAATGTTTTTGGGAAATTTCTTCTGGATTTCACTGCCTCTGCTCAATTTTTAAGACTGCAAATACACTACGATTTCCGATGTGATATACTTCGAGATTTGTCTTCATGGTGAGCGACTCGAAGTGATGCCCTGTCCGGGTGTCATGACTACATTTCAACGATCTCGACTGCGGCTACCTCGATATGATTATCAGGTAATTTTAGTGGTTTCGGACTAAGATGTTCCGATTGTCTGGTGGAAAGAACGTTCAAGTCGACAGCAATAGCGATCGTCTATAATGTGCCAATTTTCGACAGGAATGTATCATATATATATAATTTACACAAATGTAAAATTAATATAGTGAGGGGCTTTAAATGATACAAGATCTTATAAAAAAAAAAGACGTTTTAAGCGACAAATATTGTTTTAAAAATTAAATACACATATTTGAAAATGACACGCAAACTCGGGTCATTATGAAAAATAGGATAAAAGATTTAAATAACTAAAAAAAAAAAACAGTTTAAGGAAATTAAAATTCCAAAAATAAAAATAATACAGAATGCAATATATACAAATATTAAATGCCGATAGAATTTTTTACGGTAGTAATTTACGATAGAAAGTGTGACGAGCAATAACGTATAAATGTTTAGTGTGAAAAATGTGGTTGAATTGTTTTGCACTGGTTACTAAGCATAAAAGAACTAAGTATAAATATATGCATAGGCGGAACTCCAAACAACAATTATGTTCTCCATTTTGTTCGGCAACCAGATATAACAGTACTGGCACGTCTTTGCTCTTTCGATTCACGTTGTGCATTCGATTCAGAATACTATTTCTTGTAGCTTATTTCGAGTCCAATTTTTAAAATAGATACATTAAATGCAGAAACATAAAATAAAGTAGTTCAAACCAAAAATATTGTATAGAAAATTGATACATGTATAATGCAAATTTTTATTTGATTAAAAAAATATATTATAGTATTTTTCCACCCAGTGATATATGTATTTATTTTTGACACCCACACCCACACAAATTCCTACATACTTTCGAAAAATTTTCTCTTATATGCTAATTTCTTTCATGTTTTGTTTGTTTTCCTGGAACGCCGCGGAGCCCCTGAAAAGTATAGGCGGAGCCCCAAGGGCTCCGCGGAGCACACTTTGGGAACCTCTGCCCTAGAGGATAGTTCCTGCTGACCTAGAATCTTGAAGTTTGGCACAAAACAAGGCTGTATCTTTACATGTGAAAGAACAAATACGGAAATCATTGATTTATAATTCCATGTCTATTTATTACGGGACAAAATCGTCCATGTCAATAATCAAGAAAAACGCAAAAATCCTCTTTAAACAGATTTATTTTTGTATATTTGTAAAGAAACTAGGTACTTAATAAGCTTCATGATTTATGGCATAACGTTACGGAACACCGACGGTGCGAGTCTTAATCGCACTTGTTTTGTTCTTTTTTTGTTTTTTCTTATTATTACTATCTGCTGAAACATAAATGACGTTATAATGGGAAATGTATAGTCATATTATCATTATTACATGCAGATAATAATAAAAATAATTTTTATGACAAAGTAATGTAACGAGAATTCTTAGTTGCTCATTATAGGATGCCACACCACGAAAGAGTTAAAAGAAAAATGTTGGTACTTCAAAACACATGACCGTACCAATATTCCTAAATCACTACTTTAAACTTTCATAACCTACACATACCTACATGTAGGGAAGTAATTACCATACACTGTACCATATCCCGATGCATTTGCAACATTTTTGAATGATGATAGATTTTCAAACGGCCAACCACACACACATGAGATACTTCTTTTATGGCTTATGTTTCAAATTTATGGCTTAGTGAGACTGTTGACAACGAGTTGTGTTTTGATAACATATCACTCCTATTAGAAGATAATTCGTTTATGTTTTATATTCCAATTTTTTTACAGAAAATGAAAACAATTAATGGCAACATGTATTTTTTTTATGAATTACACTTTATCAGATATGCATAAAAATAAATTACGCAAGAAGAGAATAATATTTAGTTTTATGGACAACATATTAATACTGTTCAGAAAATGCATCTAGAGCATCATATTTAGAAATATAAAAGGTGAATTATAAATTAGATTTAAATATATTAAGGGTGTCTTTATTTTGGTAATAAATAATTAATTATTTATTTCATCTAAACATTAAAGAGTGTGATCATATCAAATTTACTGTATTTCATTTAAAAATGAAGACACATGACGGACGGGCTATTTAAGGTTACCGGATAAAGATAATTTTTACTTTAGACCCTGCTCTGTGACTCTGGTTAGAATGTATAATATAGACAGTACATAAATAAAAGCAATAGATTGCCTATATATAGCTATATAGACCTAGATAGCTATAGGCTATAGGTTACCTACATTTGCAGTTGATTTCCGAAAACACGACTACTTAATTATGGTAAAGGCATTTTTAGCATAGAAAGAAGCCATTGTTTTACCATTATTGTGACATTGTTAAATTAGTGAGATAAATCTATTATTCCTTCATCCATTTGTGTATGTTTTTCGTCTTAAGTCAAAATTAAATGCTGATAATTTTTGCATCGATCAAATAGATGTTACAAAGTTCAAGTAAATCAGGATTTTGAAAGCTCCCTCATAAATCATAGTTACTTACGTGAAAAACATATATCGTTATATATAATGGATAGATAAAATTTGTTCTACATAACTATATACAGAATTATTATAAAAAAAACTGTCCCGATATATGAGCCCCTTAGTATCATACCGTTCCCAAAAAGTGTATAAAATTTTTGTTTAAGGTATTTTGAGGTATTTTGAGGTAAGCGCTCAACACATATGAAAAACAACAGTTGCGGTTACAGTGACAAAAGTTCGAATATTTCAAATGGCAACACCTACTTTTTTTATTGGAATTTCGTCTTCATAGTGGAAAACCATAACAAGCGTTGGAACGGTACCTGTAGCACGAAAATCGTCGGCGCCAGACATACTAATTAGTAAGTGAAAACAACCAATGAGGACAGAGAATCAACAGAATACTAAACATTTTATTGTGTTTCACAAATTTTCCACTTCACACATGACAACACTTTGCATGCGACAAATTGTAGATAGCACTAAACAATAAAATCTTTTACTTTCCGTTGCTTCTCTGCTTCTACTTCTACCTTTATTGGTAGTTTTCACTTTTCTTTTTAGTCTGTCTAGCGCTGGTATTTACGTGCTACAGGTACCGTTCCAACCGTTTTTATGGTTTTTCACTAAAAAGATCATATTCCAATTAAAAATAGTAGGTGTTGCCATTTGAAATTTTCGCACTGTAATCATAACTGTTAGAATTTAACTGATGTTTTTCATATCATTCTTGAGGATTTACCTCAAAATACTTTAAACCAAAATTTCATTCAGTTTCTGTGAACGGTATAATAATTAACGAATCTTTTATCGGATAGTTTTTTATAATCACTCTGTATTTAAATGTATAAGATTCATGTAATTCCATAAGATGTATACTTTCATTACAAAAAGTATGAATTTATCTATTGTAGCCGTCTGGAGGAAAGCAATTCCAGAATAATTCGTACATTTCCATCGATCATGAAACCCAGACCAAACAATCACCTTCCGTTCAAATGGTCACACTGTCGAACTCAGTTAAGACGCGTTTAAAGGGAGTGGATCAAAGTGGCGTATAAAACTGATTGCATATTAAACATTGACTTGTATAATGCTGCAATGATTAAGCTTACTTGCATATCTAACCGTTTAAAAGACCTTTAGAGCTTTAATTTTTATGTTTACGGTCGGAAATTGTGTCTTTTATGCAGATTTAGAGTACAAGTTAACTGTGTTAAAGTTTAACTCATTGTTTGCTTTTATAGGACCGATTGGAATAGTAAATGGAAATAAATATGGATTCAAGTATGGCTTCATTTTGGCAAAATAATTTTCCTGCTAGCTTAATTTTTTTAACGCATACCCAAAATACAAAATTTTTGCAGCACCACCCAGTTATTAAAGTCATGTTTAGTACTTGTGGTAATGTCATAATGCTTTTATAATGTCATTATTTTGTAATATAATAAGAACAAAAAATATTCTTATTAACTTTTGTGTAACAAATATTGTTAGCAGTTCGAAAAGACACTGGCAAAACTGGAGGAGAAAGCAGGAATTCGCCTTTTAGTCTGTGACTTCGCGTCTTAAACGAGATTTGTTCCTCAAGAAACCAAATCTCGCAGCCGTGATCATTGGTTTAAACGCGTGCTACGCAATGGCTAACGCCAAAACTTGGCGAAAGGTTCCGCAGCCGCAATTCGGAAATACGCCACGGGGATAGTTGACTAATTTCTGGAAATGCCCATTCAAATTCAATATTTACGAAAACTGGGATTGTTTTTCTAATAGCACTCTTTACATTTTATCTTTCGTATTTTGATGTAAAAATAGCTGAATTTTTAGGATCATAGGGAATCTAACTTTTATACCCTGTAACATGCCGAAAGGACTTTATACTATTTGTGAGATCTTTTACTAAATAGCATTTTTTTATTATTTGCTGCTTTATACGGTGTTTTTATTATAACATTATCAGTGATTATTTTATTTAAAATAACAACGCGAAACTTTTTAAATGTTCAATTAAGTTTCATCAGAAAAAAACCATTCTGTTTCAAAATGTGAGCATACATAGTTATTCAATAATGATTTTCTATTTTTGGATAGTTTAGCATCATTTCCAAATATATTTACATCATAGCCAAACAGCAAGGCACTTAATTTGTGCCTCTTATCTAAAACAAAAGCATTACTGTTACTGTTATATGTTTTAAATAAGCACGGAATGATATAAATAGTATTTAGGAGATACGTTCTTTTATATTCACAGTTTAGATAAAATTTTAAATTACATTTTATGCCCCATCTCAGAGTTAAAAGATATCCATTGCGCAAATTTTTATGCCTCATTTCATATTTAAATTACGAAAACTTTTGAACAAAGCTTCAGGCGAACATTTAAGACTTTTATTTGTATAAAGGCTGTGTTTGTGAAATGCCTTTAATTAAATTAACGTATTAAAGTGATTTCATTTACATATTTCTGTATTTATATATAGTTGAATAACTCTTTCAAATGGAAAAATAGCATTTTATTAAAAACGATTATTAAATTAATTAGAATGCAAAAGATATCTTTTGTATTCTTTTATTTATACGAGTAGATAATCACTTAAAATTTTGCCACATTAAAATTAAAATTTTTACCATTGTTAAATCTAGTGAAACTGGCAGAAAATTTTACATTATGCAACAACTTTTGATTCTTGAATTTCTTTAAAATAAATAGTATTTATTTTCTTTCAGTATGCATGCATTTCTAGAAAACGTAAGCGTCACGTTGAGTTGCATTTGAAAAATTTTCTAACATTACAATATAAAAGAAACATTAAATGCTAAAAATAAATTTAAAAAATATATTCTATTATTATTGAATGGTATTAGGTAGGATTTGTATTATTATTGATTTGCAAAAAATACTTTAATACTTTTAACTTATTTCATATTTCATTTTATAATTTTGCGTAGATAGACATAAGTTTAAAATTACCATTTCAAGGTAATTAAAATCTTATCGTGTTATACTAAATAAAAGAAATAATAAATAAAAAATGTATTTTTTATTCACGGATTTCGGCAAGTATATAAGGCAACATTTACTATTAAATTTTAATTGTTTTAATGGTAAGAAATGTAAAAGTTGGCAGGTACATGTGCACTTCTTTGAATGATTACAGTATTGACTTTTTTATAGACTTCTTTTCAGCAGAAAATCTTAACTGTGCTGTAAATCATCAATTTGTATAATTATAAAAAAACAGCAAATTAATTATATTTTAGTTATCTCTGCAGAAATACGTTGGAAAAATATATTCTCTTGCAAGCACAAGCCATTAAATATGAAGACATTTTGGCATTTTTAAGGGGATTGTTTAAGTTTAAATGGCTATTTCTTTTTAAATGTTGGAAAATTTCTGTATTTGATAAATGTGTTCAGATAACATTAGCGATTCCAAACTCTTTTGTTATCACATTTACTTCTATTATTTGAAATATAAATCCTAAATTGAAAACCCGAAATAAACTCTTATTAATTGGAAGTGTCAATTACAATAATATAAAAAAATGCGAACGATGCAGTTTTTATCGATTTTTCAATATTTGTGTCTGTCAAAGTATTAGAAAATATCTTATTACGAATGTTTCATACCTAAACATGTTAATTATTGGGGGAAAACATAACTGAAAGTTTTTAGAAAGAAAACATTGAATTACGTATTTTGAAACACTTGCTTTTAGTTTAGTTCGCGGTAACCTCCATAACTCAAAAGACGTTCAAATATTTTTATGACAAATTTTTCACATTTATTTATACATTTTTATCTTTACATCTGTGAAATGAACATTACAAATCTGTGGAATGAACATTAAAAAGCTGTGGAATGAACATTACAAATCTGTGGAATGATATTTACATCTGTGGAATGAATTAGAAATGACCAAAATTATTTAGTTCTTTAAATGAAACAAAAGCATCTTTTTGAGAAGATGTGAACAATTTTTCCACTATTTTTTAACAGAAATGTTTACCTTATTTAACCAAAGAAAATTATTGCAAATTCTTCGAATAAATGCAGAAATTTATAATTCTGCAATTTAAAGGTTAACTAAAAATGTCTTAACTTAAATAGGCGTGACAGACATCATGGAAATTCCAAGGAATGTACGCGGTTGTTTTTAATGAGATCTCTGACTTCTTGAACAAAATCCAAACTACATGCACGTGAATTATTTATGAATCACTGAAAGCATTATGTTATTACCAGATAAAGCATTTTTGTTTAAGATTTTTTACGTGACCTGAAAATCAGCAATCTAAGCACATCTCAAAATTTTCTCAGGACGATAGAACTCATGACCGAAAAAGGTCCCATTACAACTCATGAGATACTGAAGATTGTATGTCTAAGCACTGTTCTTTTTTTTGTGATAATTGTATTTTATTACAATAATTATTTGCATGTATCTTCTTCATATTTTGGTTAAGCGCTTTCTATCAGTGACATTTAGAAAAACGGTGTTTTCGTTATCGATACCATTGAGCAAACCGCAATTTGTTTTTACCGCGATTCTTCCTTTTTAATTGAGTTTTGAAGTTATAAAAACATTTCCTTCACTCGGTTTAAAAGAACAAGAAAAGAAAAATTATGTCCTACGCCCAAGTGCGCCACTTCAATAGTTTGTTTGGCGATGTAAAGTTTTCTTTGAAAGGCACGGTTTGAAATAAAGTGTGGTATTTCTCAAATCGCGCAAAAATTAACAAAATACCACAAAATAAAAGATGTTGTAGGGGAATTTTTCCCTATGAAATTCTTTCACAGGTATGTGATTCGTTCGCGATTTTTTTTTTTTTTTTCGAGAAAGTCTCGATTTGTTTGATTCGTTTCTTAAAAAAATAATAATTTATCAGGCGGTTGTGGAAGAAATTCGCGAATTTTGCTAATTGACCGCTAAAAAATCGCAGATTTGAAGAATCAGCAGGTACATATATATTTTTTAAATCCATCAGTCGCGGAAAACAATGCAAATTTCAGCAAAAGATTCTGCCACAAAATTGTAAATTTCGTCTAACGATTGCGAAGACAAAATCGCGAATTTCGTCAAAGAGTCGCGGAAAAAAATCACGAAATTTCTCAAACTATGGAGTAAAAAAACCTGATAATTTCGTTAAATGATCGCGCAAATAATCAAGAATTTCGTCAGTTGGATTCGACAAGCGCTCGTGAAAAAGTGTGGATGATTTCATCAAAATAGCAGAAAGAATTAGCGACCTTCATAAATCGATCGCGGAAAAATAAATTAGCGAAAATCGACAAACAGTCGCAGAAAAAAAAAAATCAATTTCTTCAGCCGGCCGCAAAAGACAAAAAAAATCGACAATTTATGAAAAAAAAAATTATGAACTTCTGTGAATTAGCTCCTGAAATAGAATGACAATAAGAAATAGTTTAAACACAGACTAACAGACAGACATGCAGACATTTTCCATAAATAGTCAAATACACTATAATAGTTTCTATAATAGTTTCTAACTATAATAGTTAACGATAAGATTACTAAATTTGCTTAGGTATATAGTTAATTTATTATATAAATTTATCAAACTGTATTAAAATAATATAAATAAAATGTACATTTAGGAATATTTAAACATATTTTATTTTGACATAACGTAATTGTAATACATTTACATATATTTTCTACCCTTTACGACATCCCAAAACGTGTAAATCCATTAAAAAACGGAAGTTGAAAATTTTAGCGTATCCAATATTCCTTCTTATGTATATAGAAGGAAGTAAAAACAAATTACGTTCGGCAGTTTCTTTTGTAATAAAACAATTTCTAAAGCTTTCCGTTAATGATTTCTTTTACATTGCGTCATTTAGCTTCCATGATTATTATTGCGTTTTAATTAGATAAGCTATTTAAATTCTCCATTTAATCTCTTACTCTCACTTCTTATTATTGCGTGTAATACAATACCGTCTAAAGTGTATCTGACATACCTTAAGAACATGTTGATTAAATGTATGTTTTCCTTCTGATGATTAAAGATTTTTTTAATTTAGTGTCATCTTTATGTTGATTTTAAAATGTGAAATAAAAAAAAAGGGTAAACTGAAAATTTCTATTAAAGATTATAACATAATATATTACATTTTAGATTTTTATTCCATAATTAATTTTTATTAAAATCCTAACTAATCTTTCAATATACAATAAATGTTTCTACAAAGAAACGCTTTTTAAACTACCGTGTCAGTGAAAATGGTTCGTATCGTTTAATTTTCTTTGTTTTTGTATAATGAGATAAGCCTTTTATTACTTCATTCAATTTTTAAATCTTATGTGTCATTAGTTTGTGTATAAGTGCTTGCCATAATCGATTTGAAATCCTTCATATTTATATATTATAATTTGCATGATAGGTTTCAAAATTAATTAAAGAGATAAAAGAAGTTTATTTACAATAAATTCGAAAATTTAATAAACCTTGTAATTTAATTAACTTTTAATAATTTTAAATATGTCAGTAGATTTCACGATAAGATTACTAAAATTGCTTAGGTATATAGTTAATTTATTATATAAATTTATCAAACTGTATTAAAATAACATAAATAAAATGTACATTTAGGAATATTTAAACATATTTTAGTTTGGCATAGCATAATTGTAATACATTTACATATATCTTCTACTCTTTAGTGACATTTAAATTATAAAAAAAAAAGGAAAATATTTTGGAACAAATTTTAATCCGTAAGCTTAAAAGAGGAATATTGTATGAAGTAATAATGATTAAAAAATTTATATTCCGTGACTACAATTATAGTGTACAATAACTTAAAAGATTATTAACTAACTCAATATTTATTATTATTAAAGATAATTTATTAAGATAATAAAATTGAAACTAATAAACCAGATAATAATTTTTTAATTAAAAATCATGGAAATTTTAGAGGTAAAGAAAAAAAATACTATATGCAAAAAAGAAAATCAATAGAAAGTAAAGAAACTATCGTTGCTTTATTGAAATACTATATTTATGCTTATATAATGTGCATAATTTTTTATTTTATTTTCAAACTAAAACACTTGACATATGTATGTAGATAATTCAGAAATTTTTACACTTGCTTTCTCTAATCCACTGCATACAATAATTAGATTGTAGGAATGTATATGTTACAAGTATAATCAGTTAAATAATTTTAAAAGTTGCATGCCGTTGTTTTAGTATTATGAGCAAATACACGAAGCATTCGGCTTAATGTTATAAATTTTTATTTAAATAGCTCTGTCTATCACGTATACTGGAAAGCTGATAATAAATATTTTCGTTTTTCCTTAAAGAATTGGGAATATTATTTTGATTTTAAAAAATTAAAGGTTATTATATTTTCAAAATAGAATGATATGCAATGTCTACCCACTGATCTGTAATTAAGAGAAAATATGAAAATATAGAATATTTCGGCAAATATAGAGATAGTGGAAATGTGAAGTTATCTCACAAATGCGCAGAAAGTAATGGTATTTAAAAGAAAAAATTAAAATTTATAGACAGAATAACTACATTTGCCAACAACAAATAACCTGTCTGTCTTGTACAGCGGAACGGCACATTCCACAATACAGCTACGCTTACAAATGATCATCGTGGGGACATCAGCCATAGCGTGGCACGCAGGCTACAGCGTCTAGAATACATAGTGTGAAAAACGGTGTTACCGTTTTTTTATTCAAAATTTTCGGAATAAAAACCTACGCTATTCACTCGAAGAAACTCTCAAGCTAATACTAAGTCTATGGGAAGGTTATTGGTGGATTTCTCGCTCGCATTTTAATATTTTAAATAATTTTCTTGCATAGGATAGCTTAGGTCGATCTCTAACGTTGTTAGTTTTTACTTTTTTGATTTTGGGTACAGATTTTTCATAAGCGGACATTTTCAATTTTGGAACCGGTTCTGAAAGTGAAAGTACTCTTATATAAAAAACTGGAACCAAAATTGAAAAAGCAAAAACTAACAACATTAGAGATCGACCTCAGCTATCCTATGCAAAAAACATCATTTAAAATATTAAAATGCGAGTGAGAAATCTGCTAAGAACTTTCCCATAGACGCGCATTAGCTTGCGCGTTTTTTCGCATGACTGATGTAGGCTCTTAAAACCGGAAATTCTGAAACAAGAATTTTTACTTTAAGAAGTCACGATATATCTGTCATTAAGTAACGAAAAGAACATTATAGGAAATTTCTGATATGAATGCGAAATTTCGGAATTAAAAAAAAGCAAAACTGGTAATGCTTTAAAATGTGCTAAAAAATGTAGCCGATAAACGTGCAACGATGCGGTACAATAATAGGGCGATCGCAACGACATCAGCTTTAAAAATAGATTTACATCTAACAAAAGTAACCGTTTTACTATTGACAATATGAACATAAATTCTGTTAATAAAATCTTCTTGTAAGTTTATATTTCAGATGTAACTGATTTTGAAGTTAGTTTTTGATCATATCAGGGAATTAATATTCTCCACTTTTCTTGCAGAGATCCATCCTTTGGTATGCTAAATAGGGATAGTTTCCAGTTCGCTGTCTTTTATCGAGCACTGCAACCCGGCACAGAATAATGCTTATCACTTTTTTGGCCATGATCAATATCATTCATATTTTCAAAGCTTATGAAAATCTCTATCCAAGTCAAAGGAAATAGGGTATAGTTTAATTATTTACAATATTTACTACCAGCTGAAACGTTTTCTCAGTTCGATTCTTATACAATGTTTGCGTTGAAAAGAGCTAGCAGACTATGACGTAGCCAGGGAGGGTGCGGTTGCAAATTCTCTAGAAACTAGTGCTTTATAAAGTTTTCTTTGACTTCAATATCTGAGAAAATTCTCCGATTAGATAAGGCAAAAATATTTTTCTAAAATTAGTGGTATCTAAACCATCTGGACCTCCACCCTGTCTACGCCACTGCTAGAAGTTGTCGCTGCGATAGAACCGTTATCTTTTCAGCACCGTTCTACATTTATCGGATTCAATTTTTTAGTACTATTTTGTAGCCGTTTTCCACACTATGCATTCTAGGTGCTATACCCAGGTTAATTTCAAAGAGTATTTCTGTTGTAATTATTTCCAAATTATCTTTTTAATAGCTAGAGTGCTAAATGTATGCGATAAATGCAAATATTCTAGTTATAAATTTTTTCGTTATGAAAAAAGTCCCATTCAGCCGTGCTTACAATCAAACATCTTACATGCTTAGATATATTATTGTAAAATACTATTCCAAGATTACATTAAAATATGGATTAAATTCCTGTCACGTAGGGTTCGGGTGAAAGCGTATTCGGTCGGGATTTCAGGCTGATTTTTTTTTTTTTTTTTTTTTGTCGGGTACGGGCTTGTTTCGGGTTGGCTTTAATCAGAAATTTCGGATTCGATTCGGTTACAATCCAACCCTCTACATTGGTCTAAGGACATTGCCATTCTTTTATGGAAACAAAACGAAGTAACATACATTGTGCTTTTGGCTTTTCCTGTGGTTTCTGTCCCCAAAAAACTGGAATTCCATAAAATTCAAACTATAATACTTCAGAAATTTTCTGGTGGTAAAAGTATAGGATTCATTAAAGAATAGTATTGCATACAAAAATTAGATTGTAGGAATATATATGTTACAAGTATAATCAGTTAAATAATTTTAAAAGTTATATGCCATTCTGATTCTGCTTAATGACATTCTTAGACAGAGAGCAATTTTTTTAAATATAAGTTTTAACAACTGGAGACCATATAAAAATTAAAATTTTTCATTTTAATTACTATATACACATGTGTAAAACAAGTGTCCTAACTAAAATCCGTTCATGTTTTTATACTTTCTGTAATCTGAAGTATGTTTCTATAGTTAGCGGTTTACGAGTCAGTAGTTACGTGAAGTTTCTCGGAAGCTAATGTTAAACCAATGACAGCGCCATTTTCAAATTTCTCGTTTGCCTTTCAATATATTACTTTTTTTTTTTTTTTTTTTTTTTTTTTTTTTTTGTTTAATGAGAATACTTTTGTAACCGGTTTCGAAATAGGAAATGACCTCAAAAAAATCTGCAAGGAAAATAAACTGAGTAAAAAATTACCTGTTTAGACTCCTTATCTATACCATGCAAAATAAGTCATTTAAAAATATTGAAATGATAACGAGGCATTTGAAAATAAAGCTGTCATTGTATTAACATTTGCTTGCTAGCAATGCGAGTGTATTTGCGTGACTAATGTAGGCATTTTTTTTAGGTCATTTCCTATTTCGAAACCGGTTACGAAAGTTAAAGTATTCTCATTAAACAAAATGAAAAAAAAAATGAGATGATCAGTAAGGCATTTAATTTCAATCGCTCGATATAATGCGGAGTATATAGGGACATTTTCGAAGTTTTGAAATAGTTTATTCCAGTAGTCCTGTCATTTCAGAATATTTCTGAAAAGTCGCTTCACCAAGTTACATACTTAAATAGAATAAATATTTACAGTTGATATTAATTACTAAAAAAAACAAAATGCATTTACCTATTCCACAGTTGGTCATTTACACAATCAATTTTAACATTTTATGGGTTACGTAAATATAAAATTTTATTAATGTATTTTAAAAGAATAATAAAATGCTAAACTAACATTCAATGTTTGGTTTAAACCGTTTATTTTATTTTATGTGTACCGGGAATACTTTTATTTCTCTTTTATCAGTAAGGATTTTGAAAGATTAAAGCATTTCGTTAAATTAAATCCGCTTATGCGAAAAATAATCGTTCATTGAACTAAAAATATTTTTCTCACTATTTTTTTTCTTTTATTCTAAATAAAGTGTAAAAAAGTTTAGTTAAAAAAAAAAGAAAATCAAGAACACTTTGTCTATAACCGCTTTTAACTCGAAGCATTAAGACTTTTATAGTTAACTACTTAAAATAGGTTTTATATGAAAAGATAATGTATTTTTTTCACATTCATTCAGATAAGTACGATTAATTAAAATGGCACAGAGTTTCAATATAATATTACTTGCAAGAAAAATTCAAACAATGGTATAAACCTTTGGAAATAAAAGCTAAGTAATTGAAAGCTTATTATCTCAAAAATAAGATGAAACTTTAATAGAAATAAAAGAAGAGCCATGGTTTTCCTGTTCCACTGATCTTTTCTTTAATCTTCTTCGAATCTCTTCGAAACGATTTTAATATTTCAAATGTTGTATTTATATGTTGTAAAGTATAATATGTTTAATTTAAAATTTAGGAAATGATATGTGCATTAATTTTTGAAAAAAACGATTTGTTTTGTTAGGGTAATGCTGGGGAAATTTGGTGAATATATTTTTTCTAAACAAAAAAGTAAATAAATTATACAGCTTTAAAAAGAGTGAAATGTAGGACAAGGCAAAAACAAAAAAAAACGTTTTTCAGGAAGATAATCATAAAAAGGAAGTAATTTTGGTATGTACTTAGTATGTTAGAACTATTAAAAAAAATAATAACAATAGCAACTAGTTGCACATTGCACCCGTAGAAATTCGATGCAACAGAATATATTTTTAAAAAAATTGTAATTTAACAAAGTACAACAACCATTTGGGAAAATGTCCCAAAAGCTTAAAAAAATTTCAAATTAATTAAAAATATTAATTATTCAAAAATATTTATCGGAACCATCTACAAATAAACGCATTTTCCATTACTACAGTTGAAGACATTCTGACATTCTCTGTCCTCGCAAAAACATTCGTTTGAACCATCGCCGCAGTTATTGAAACGCATTTTCCATTACTATACCTTATCCTTAATATATACCTTAATATTTTGTCGGGTATGATAATATTTTTAAACTACAATAACTTTAACACTTGTTCTGATTAATGTCTAAGCTAAACGTATGTTGAGGAAATCAAAGTTGAAGACCACGTTCTTTCCTTTATAAGACGATTTTTCATCCGACGTCAATTTTGAATTCGGCCTTTTTTCATATCTGATAGTTTGCATCTATCCTTTTTGTAACTTAAAAATTTTTGTATTACGATTTTATGCATTTATATTGCCTAATAAAAGAAAAATTCTTCTAAAGTTACAGAATTTCTTTAAAAACGCTTAAAAAACATTCTTCTACTGTTACAGAATTTCGTTAAAAACGCTTAAAAAATTAAAGTGACGACTGCGAGAAGTCCATTCTCGACCGAAAACAACAACCATTTACCCAATGGTTTAAAAAAAAAAAAAAAAAAAAAAAAAAAACAACAACAAAAAAACAACAAAAAAGGAAAAACCAAATTATTTTTAGGGGGTAATTTGGTGTCAGATTTGTAACCACTGTCACACAGCCAATCATGATATTTTGAGGTAGTAAGGTGCATGCCATTCTGTACCTTTAACAGTGTGGTATTCAAAACACATACTTTTTTAGGAACAGATGTGTTACACTCACGCTAAAATGTAAACAAAAGATTGGCGACTGTTTGGTTGGCGCGATTTCAAAGATTGCGCCAAACGATAACTTAATACAATGGCTAGGTTGCCATTAAAGGAAAAAATCCCCTAAATTTGGCGACTTTTTTCTTTTTTTTAACCGATTAATTATTATTTCTTTTTTTTTAGCGTGAGTGTAAACCATCTAAGCCATTTTTTAAATCAGACAACAGTATTTTTTCCTTGAGAGCATATGTTTTTTAAAACGTCTGTTTTTTAAATCTCTGTTGAAATTCATAATGTTTTATGCTCTTTAAAAGATGCCTTTCAAACTAAATTAATCATAAAACATGAATACAATACGGTTATTTGAAATAAAAGTTTTAATACACATGTTCTGTATTAATGAAAGTATAAATGATACTTAGAAGGTTTTAATACAATATCCAAAACCAAACAAGTCGTTCCGGCCTGTGCCGGGAGGGAAAGGTAACTTCCATATTCCATGTTTTTAAAAATTCAACTCACTTTACTCAAACACCCGTAGCTAAAATGCTCGGAACCCGAATTCGTAGTAGTAAATTAAATCCCAGTTTTCGTTAATACTGAATTTGAATAGGAATTTCAGAATGAGAGTTACAGCACAACAAAAATCAGGTTGTTTCAAAATATGAGCTAACCTAGAATTTTAAACAGCTACATCTCAGCCATTTTGTAAGATAAAGCCAAAACAAAAAATGCTCCGTAATCCTTGTATCACCACATAACACTTAATGGAAACAAATTTTTCAATTTATAATTTTTTATGCATATTTTTGATTTTTTTTTTTAACTGGCCGGCATATTGAAACTAGATGGCGCATGAAGCTGACCAATGAGCCCGATCAAGACCTTAGTATGACGTGTACACATGATCAGTCACATTCATTTCGGTTCATAAATACGAGTGTGACAACATACCAAAAATTAGATTGTATTAAAATGTCAGTCACCCTAGAAATTTAAACTGCTATATCTCAGTCATTCTTTAAGATAAAGCCAAAACAAAACATTTTTTTCAATTTCTAATTTTTTTTGCAAAACTTTTTGAATTTTTAAAATTTTTTATTTTTTAACTGGCTGTTACTTTCAAACAAGATGGTGGATGAAGCTGGTCAACGAACTTTGGTATGTCTTATACACACACTCAGTCATAACCAAATCTGTTCATAAATAATAGAGTTACAGTATCACAAATGCCATATATATATATATATATATAAGCGGATGGTACAAAGATTACAAACAACACAGCGAAGTATGGAAAGATGTATGCTAGGCATAACTAGACGAGACAGAAGGAGAATAACATGGATAAGAAGTCAGACGAAAGTTTGACATCATTGAAAGCAATAAAAGGCTAAAATTGAAATCGGCTGGGCACATTGCAAGAATACAAGAAAATAGATCGAGCACAAGCACCCTACAGAATGTATCAAAGAGATGTAAAACGACCAAGAAGACGACCTCAAGTACGACAGAGTGACGAAATCAGAAAAGTGGCCAGTATCAATTGGATGACTGGAGCAGTAGACAGGAAACAATGGAAATATCTGCGGGAGACATACATCAAGCTGTGGATTGAAAACGGTTGATGATGATGGTGGATCATAATAAACCTTTAGGCCGTATGGTTTTTAACTATAATAATTTTGCAAAAGAAACCGGTAGAAACAATGATAATAATTTATATCATTGTAATGACTCAAGTTATAGTTATTATGTGGATGTGGATCACGGTCACGTATTGGCTGGAAATTTAGATATTGTCAAGGAGAATACATTGAGGAATTACATGCAATACGGTATAAAATTTCGTTTAAAAAGGGTAAACACTAAGGATTTTATTTAAAAAAACGATTCAAAATCAACGTTGACATGTTTGTACATAAACTAATGAACAAATTTTGCTTACCAGAAATAACTTTTCTGGAATGGAAACATAATGTATTGAAGGATTTGAGTTCAATTTACTGCGGTAAAACGGGGGGGAGGGGAATTTCGATAGAAGATTATAATTCATTAAAATAATCTAATAAGGATTTACAGAGTAATTTTGTTATTACATATATAGTTAAAGCAAATACAAATTTTTCAATTATTTGTAAAAAGCTATATAATAACCAATTAAGACAGTGTTATAATAATAAATATAATTATAGGTTATTAAATACCAATGTAAAAGAGACAGAGAAAAGAATTGGTGCATTTTAATAAAGGTTAAAATGCACACAACGTAGCAAAGAATTACCTTACATGGTATGGTTCCTAAATTTCATTTTTCATTGATTCAAATACCTGTTCAAGATTTTGTAATGACTCTGCAGCACAATTGCGTGTCGGCGTTTTAAGTACAGTTTCTTCTTCCCAGTCACTATCACTTGCAGTTTACTGTTCCTGGGTTTTTCCACTTCTATGACTATATGCTCAGTGGAGCGTATGTCCGACGTTAAGACATCTTCACCAATGTTGTTGTACTCGTCGATGTTTAAAACATCGGTTAACTGTTCAATGTTGTTGAAACCAGACTGAGAGTGGAAATTAATCTTCTTCATCCACCTTCACTTCTGTCAATCCATCCAGCTTCACTGTAACAGTTTTGGATACAGTATTCAGTCACACTTCTCCAAGGATCTGTCATCAGGTGTATAGCATCAAGAACAGAAATTTTAAGATCCTGATATTTTTTATTTTTCTATAAAATTATGAGGTTCAATTACTTTCTACAATAGCATTTGAAGATGCAAATAACACGTTGGTCAAGAGACTGTAACAGTGAGGATGTTGGATAAACTGAATCGTTCGAAAGGCGCCGTCAAGGCCGCTATAACCAAACTAGAATAATTTATTACCGAGAATGTAGATCCTAAGGCCACTAATGTGAGCCAACTCCAAGTAAAGTTGAAAAAATAGAAAGCCTGCAAAATAAATTGTGTATAAATTGCTTGAGGTTACTTCATAGCGAATGCAATTCTAAATTCACATGTAAAAAGTGTTTCTCTCGACATAAAAGCCTACTTTGCGAAAATGTGAATGATTTTCCAGAAACGCAAATGAATAAACCCTTAGAATCGATAAAGGATAAACAATTAGTTATATCAGATTCCGTAAGTAAGAATAAGGTCTCTTTTTTATTAGGCAGTAATCTTTTAACTAATGACTCAAATAATTGTACGTTATTGAATACTGCAATTATTTTACTAAAGGATTCGCGTGGAAATAAAATTAAATAATGAAGTGTCATCGATAGCGGTTCGACGATAAACATCTTATCGGATAGTGCTTCCAGGAAATTAAATTTAAAAACAAAACCCTTTAAATGTAGCGTTTCCGGTATTAACGGTTCATATCAACAAGTGAAACGAATCATAAATACGGATATATTCAATCAAAATGAAACATTTTCAAGAAATATAGACCTGGTTCTGTTGTAAAAAATAACAAATCATATTCCGATCACGGAATTAGACATTTCAAATTTATGCATCCCTAAGTACATAGAATTAGCTGACAGCAATTTTAATGTTCCACATCAAGTTGATGTTCTAATTGGTAGAGAATTATTTTTTGATATTTTAAAGGGGGATAAAATTTGGCTCTCAGATGGAAAGTGTATTTTACAAAATACGGAATTTGGATATTTAGTGACAGGCACACTTCCACCCGTTAGTTATCAATCCTTTTGCTGTCTCTTAACTGAAGATAGTTTGGACAATACATTTAAGATATTCTTTGAAATTGAATCCTTACCTGGAGACAATGACGAATTTGTGAAGGGTTAGGAAGAAACATTTTGTGAGGAGCATTTTAGAAGCACATATACACGCGATCATACCGGTAGATTCATAGTGCAGCTACCAATGAAAGAAAATGCTGAATCAGTTTTAGGGTCGTCTAAAGAAATTGCAGTTAGAAGATACATAATTTATGGGCTAAATTAGATAAGAATAAAACAATGGCTAATTTATATAGAGATTTCATGGAAGAATATGAATTTTTGGGGCATATGACTGTAATTAAAGGTGAAAACACCAATGGTATCGTACTTCATTCCGCACCATGCTGTCTATAAACCAGAAAAAACCTCCACTCCCTTACGCGTGGTTTTTAATGTTAGCTCAAATACATCTAGCGGGTATTCACTTCACTCTATTTTATTAAATGGTGGAACAGTCCAGCAAGATTTGTTTTCCATTATAACTAGATTCCGCACACACAAATATGCATTTTGTGCAGATATTATAAAAATGTACAGACAAATACTAATCGACCCATTGCAGAGAAATTTGCAAAAAATTGTTTGGAAGTCTAATAAGGATGCACCAATTAAAATATTTCAATTAAATACGGTAACATACGGCACAGTTAGTTCCCCGTTCTTAGCTACACGTACATTAAAAGCGCTTGCTGACGAAGAAAGAAAGTATTTTCCCAAAGCTGCAAATGTGAAATATAATATGTATGTTGACGACTGCTTGTCAGGTGATGGTTCCTTGCAAGATGCACAAGAGTTAGAATCTCAATTGAGTCTGATTTTAGAAAAGGGCGGTATGGAACTACACAAATGGGAATCTAATCACCCTGAGTTGTTACAAGACACCGCTATTTTGGAATACGCATTTGAAGATCCCTCGCAGCAGCTTTCTGTAAAAACATTGGGGATGTTATGGAAGCCTCACTCGGATCATTTTTCCTTTAAAATTACTGTCATCCCTAAAGATAATTACACCAAGAAAGAAGTATTGGCCGAAATCGCCAAAATTTATGATCCCCTAGGCCTGGTTGGCCCGATTGTGACCAAAGCAAAGATTTTTATGCAACAGCTATGGGAACAAAAGCATGATTGGAATCAACATCTGCCTCCCAACTCTCTTCGAGAATGGAACAATTTTTTGATTAAATTACAAGACATAAATAATCTTGTCATTTCGCGATATGTTCTGTCGGCCAATATCGCAAAATTAGAACTTCATGGTTTCTGTGACGCATCAGGGAAAGCCTATGGAGCTGCTGTTTATTTACGATGCATCTCCACGACTGGACAGTTCAGTTCGAATCTTCTATGCAGCAAGTCTCGGGTGGCTCCCCTAAAGCCAATAACCATACCAAGATTAGAGCTCTCAGCAGCTCTACTATTGACGAAACTAATTAAAAAATTAGTTCCGACCTTACAGTTGTGCTTTGAAAGGAAGTGACTTTGGACTGATTCTTCCATTGTACTTTTTTGACTCAATACTCCACCACACAAATTAAAAACTTTCGTAGCCAACAGAGTGACTATGATTCAGACTCTTTCTGAAAATTATCAGTGGAATCACGTATTCTCCAAGTCTAATCCGGCTGATGTCATATCCAGAGGTGCATATGCCAAGGATCTACTAAATAATGACTTATGGTGGTTTGGTCCAGAATTTCTTGAAAGAGAAATCCCAGTTCCTAGACAGTGTCCCAATTCCACAGACATTGACTGCGTAAAAGATCTGAAACCAGATATCACTTTGATCACAATTTCTAATGAAATTGATACTTTTTGTGATCGTCTGTATAAATGTTCTCATAATTTTTTTAAACTAATTAGAATATGCAGCTTCATTTTCAGGTTTCTTGACAATGCTCGTAAATTAGAAAGGACTTTCAATCACCTGACGGCGAACGAGCTTCAACGAAGTACTCATTTTTTGGTGAAAAAGGGTGGTGAAAGTTTTCAGCAGAAATAGCTGCGTTGAGGAAAGGACACACTGTTCCTTCGTCCAGTAGATTAAAATCATTAAATCACTTTTTGGACGAAAGTGGCTTACTTCGTGTAGGTGGCAGATGAATCAACTCCAGTTTGCCATTTGAAGCCAAACATCAATTAAGTTTACCAAATGATCACGTACTCACTAAATTAATCGTTGAGTTCTTCCATAAAAAGTACTTGCATATAGGTGCACAGTCCATCAAGTACGCATGCAATATTGGCTCATAAAGGCTAAAAGCATAGCAAGAAAAATTGTGCATTCCCGTGTCACGTGCTTCAAGCACAATCCCAAGACACTAGATCAATTAATGGGAAACCTCCCACAACAACGTGTAACACCAAATTCAAGATTTTAAACTCAGGCGTCGATTTTTGTGGTCTATTCCACATCAAATATAAGAATCAAAGAAAAGGTGTTTATTCAAAAATTTATGTGGCCATATTTATATGCATGTCTTCTAAGGCAATACACTTAGAAATAGTAAGCGGTTTACCCGCTGCTGCATTTATCGCGGCGCTTAAAAGATTCTGCGCTAGGAGAGGCAAGATAAGTACACTAATCTCAGATAATGCCACTAACTTTAAGGGTGCGTCAACAGAATTAGATAAGTTTAAGAAATCCCTGAAAACTCCTAGCGAGGAATCTTCGAATTTTTTAGCCCAGGAATTCATAACATGGAAATTTATTCCCTCGCGTTCCTCTACCTTTGGCGGACTCTGGGAAGCAGGCGTTAAGTTCTTCAAACATCACTTGCTCAGGGCCGTAGGTAATAATAAAATTACTCTTGAGGACTTCGAAACTCTTATCATACAAATCGAAGGCATTCTAAATTCCCAGCCTTTATTTCCACTTTCAGATAACATAAATGAATTTGAAGTGCTTACCCCAGGCCATTTTTTAAATGGCCGACCCATCACCAGTATTCCCGAGCCTACTGTTATGAATATTTCCGATAATAGATTAAATCATTGGCAACGCATTACTAAATATGTTCAATGCATTTGGAAACACTGGTCTATTGATTACCTTAATCATTTGCAGCAGCGCGGTAAATGGCAGTTCACAAAAAATAACGTTAAAGTAGGATCCCTAGTGTTATTAAAGGAAGAAAATCTGCCACCATGTAAATGGGCACTTGCCCGGATTGTAGAAATAGTTCCCTGCAAAGACAATAAGGTGCGTTCAGTTAAAGTGAAAACTGCCACGAGTGAATTTTTACGGGGCATTTCAAAAATTTGTCTATTGCCAATTGGTGAAAATTTAATGTAAATAGCATTTATATAGTATTGTATTTGAATATTATTCTTAATCAATTATATAACCAATTCACTGTATATTGTTCATTTTGTATTGTAATATTATCTGTAATGATATTAATTATATTCTAAGTTTAAATTAATTGCTGAAATATTTCATATTTCATCCCCGGGCGGCATGTTCCGTCGCTGAAGTATGGTTTTGGCTCTAGTGAACGTTGTATTACAGCTCAACCTAGGAGCATTTTGTAAAACAATTCATTAAGCTGTGGGTCAATGAAGCACTCGCACGTATTGTAAACACCGCCCAGTTCACGCGGCGATATCTATACTAATATTATAGAGGAGTAAAGATTGTTTGTTTGTTTGTTTGTTTGTTTGTAGGGGGTAATCTCTGGAACTACCGAACCGATTTCAAAACTGATGGTGGCAAATTGAAGGTGACAACCCCTGCTCCAACATAGGCTATATTTTATGTCGGTGCCACTACCCCAGGGGGGTGCAGGAGCGAAAAACGTTCTAAAATTGCGATCTTTTCTATACTGAAGCAGCTAGAAATTTGAAATTTGGCGTTGTAGTTACTTATAAGATGTAAATGCTCTCTAAGAACAAAAAAAAAAAAATTCGAGATTTAAAAGAGTGAAATGAGCGAAAAGCGTTCTAAAAACATTCTAAATTGAAATTTCTATGGAATCTCTAGAACTACCGAACCGATTTGAAATTTGGCGTTGTAGTTACTTATAAGATGTAAATGCTCTCTAAGAACAAAATAAAAAAATTCGAAATTTAAAAGGGTGAAATGAGCGGATATCTTTCTAAAAACATTCTAAATTACAATTTCTATGGAACATCTAGAACTACCGAACCGATTTGAAATTTGGCGTTGTAGTTACTTATAAGATGTAAATGCTCTCTAAGAACAAAAAAAAAAAAAATTCGAAATTTAAAATGGTGAAATGAGCGAAAAGCGTTCTAAAAACATTCTAAATTACAATTTCTATGGAATCTCTAGAACTACCGAACCGATTTGAAATTTGGCGTTGTAGTTACTTATAAGATGTAAATGCTCTCTAAGAACAAAATAAAAAAAAACGAAATTTAAAAGGGTGAAATGAGCGAAAAGCGTTCTAAAAAACATTCTAAATTACAATTTCTATGGAATCTCTAAAACCACAGAACCGATTTGAAAATTGGCGTTGTAATTACTTATAAGATGTAAATGCTCTCTAAGAACAAAAAAAAAAAATCGAAATTCAAAAGGGTGAAATGAGCGAAAAACGTTCTAAAAACATTCTAAATTACAATTTCTATGGAATCTCTAGAACTACCGAACTGATTTGAAATTTGGCGTTGTAGTTACTTATAAGATGTAAAAGCTCTCTAAGAACAAAAAAAAAAAAAAAATCGAAATTTAAAAGGGTGAAATGAGCGAAAAGCGTTCTAAAAAACATTCTAAATTACAATTTCTATGGAATCTCTAAAACTACCGAACAGATTTGAAATTTGGCGTTGTAGTTACTTATAAGATGTAAAAGCTCTCTAAGAACGAAGTAAAAAAAATTCGAAATTCAAAAGGGTGAAATGAGCGAAAACCGTTCTAAAACCATTCTAAATTACATCTTCTATGGAATCTCTAGAACTTCCGAACCGATTTGAAATTTGGCGTTGTAGTTACTTATAAGATGTAAATGCTCTCTAAGAACAAAATAAAAAAAAAAATCGAAATATTAAAGGGTGAAATGAACGAAAAGCGTTCTAAAAACTTTCTAAATTACAATTTCTATGCAATCCCTGGAACTACCGAACCGATTTCAAAAGTGATGGTGGCAAATGGATGGTGACAACCCCTGCTCCAACATAGGATATATTTTCTGTGGGTGCCACTATCCCCAGGGGGGTGCAGAAGCGAAAAACCTTCTAAAATTGCGATTTTGTTTATATTGAAGGAGCTAGAAATTTGAAATTTGGCACTGTAGTTATTTATAAGATGTAAATGCTCTCTAAGAATAAAATTAAAAAAAAAAAAAACGAAATTTAAAAGGGTGAAATGAGCCAAAACCGTTTTAAAACCGTTCTAAATTACAATTTCTATGGAATCTCTGGAACTACCGAACCGATTTCAAAAATGATGGTGACAAATTGATGGCGACAACCCCTGCTCCAACATAGGGTATATTTTATGTTGGTGTCACTAACTCCAGGGGGTTGCAGGAGCTAAAAACGTCCTAAAATTGCGATTTTTTCTATACTGAAGGAGCTAGAAATTTGAAATTTGGCATTGCAGTTACTTATAAGATGTAAATGCTCTCTAAAAACAAAATAAAAAAAAATCGAAATTTAAAATTGTGAAATGAGCGAAAAGCGTTCTAAAACATTCTAAATTACAATTTCTATGGAATCTCTAGAACTACCGAACCGATTTCAAAAGTGATGGTGGCAAATTTGTGGTGACAATCCCTGCAAAATTGCTAGGCAAACTGCGTTTGAAAGGTAAAAAATTGTATTTTTCTTGATATAAATTTCAAATCTAATGATTATGCCATTTTTCAAACATTGAATTTGAAAAATTACCAAATTTCACAATGGAGTACCATAGCGAAACCTTCATGCGTAAAAAGATAATGATAAGGGCGATGTGTCCTGGCGTGTATATTGGCTATAGAACGAGTCACAAATTATAGTAGCCTTATTATTCTGTTAAAATATAAAAGTGAATTATGAAATGTCAATATTTTGTTGTATTAAAAGTTCGTTATAAGAAATTGACCAGCGTAGCTTGCTAGTTAATTATAAAAATGCAGTTCAGTTTAAAAATTTGTGTGTGTGAAAGTCAACTGTCCTGTTACATGTTAATAAAAAGTTGAAAAGTCAATCTCATCTCATACAGTCCACTTTATAACGACCAGATATGTTTGGCGGTTAAAAAAAAAGTTTTTTGTTTTTTAAATTACTGATCTGCGGGAGATGAGTGAGTGAATTGTTTTTTTTTCTGTTTTTGCAGCACCTTATTCCACTCATCCAAATATCATAAAAATAATTCCGAAGTCATTCATGCTTATTTGTTCGACTTGAAAGTCACTGGTAGGCCATTAAAACATCTTGTAATTGCAGAATTACCGACGATAAAAAGTTCTCTGTTGTCTTTGCCTGACATGTTGCAACACATTAACTCATTTAAGCGATTTTTCAGCAACTTACCGCCCACACATTTTTCATCTTTAAACTTCATCGTGGTTCTTCATCTTCATCTTTAAACTTCTTCATAAAGGGTTAGATTGTAAAATCCGCCGGCCTCATCGGCATTATATATGTTATCTTCAGCATAATTCTCACAATATCTTTTCATGTGAAATATATCCAGTCTTTCACATTCTTGTCATTCACACTGGAGGCCTCTCCGACATTTTTTCCTGCAGAGATGTTGAGACGTTGCTTCAAACGATGTAGCTATCCATTAGAGCATGAACAATCTGTGTAACATAGCGGACTGGAAATTTTTCAGCTTGCATTTTAATGATGGGCTGAGTTATTAACAAACAAACATTCCGTTGCTGAACAAACCATTTTAACAGAGCTTCATCCAAGTTTATTTTCCACACTTCTTCAACCATTTGCAGTCTGTCACATTCACTTCATATGCTTTCATTAAAGAATCCTTGTTTTTTAAAAGAGTAGCTACAGTTGAAATTGAAGGTCCATACTATTTACATATTGCAATATGTTTTTTTTTTTCACATTTATCTAACAGTTTTATAATTTCCACTTTTTTTCTTACGAAACAAATTTTTCTTTTCGACATTTTAAACTTCAGAATAAAATACACGCTCTCAAGAAAGGTACAAGCCAAAAATAAGTTTGTCTTACACGTAATTCTGAAATGGGTAATTACATCAAATTTGGATTGTATCAAACCATTGAAGGAAGGAGTCGTCGTAAAAAACGACACTTGACGCTGTCAATAACACCCCCCCCCCCCCGCCATTCGTCCGCAATATTTAAAGTTAAAGCACCAAGTAAACGGTATAACGGTATAACAGTATAACGGTAAAGCACCAAGTGGTAATTCCATTCCTTATCTGTTCGGATTCTTACCTTCTCTTCCGTACCCTTGCTGGAAAGGGGACAATAAAACTGCCGTTCAGTTCACACCACCTGCCTTCCAAGAAATGACACCTGCCTGTGATGGTTGCACCTGTTGATAGATAACTTTAAAGAATTGTTATATTTTCTTCACAAGAGGAATGGGGGAATTCTAGGAAAACTATGTTTTTCTTTTTTTAATCTTTTAAATCTTTTTTTTAATTTCTGTCATTATTTCATGCTTCCATAATTATTTCCCTCGTTAAATCCGAGGAAAGTACAAAAATATGCTCGCTAAAAGAGTATACTTCAATACATTTATAAACATTACACCAAGCAAAATACTCAATTTTCCTCGCTAAATCTGGAAGCATATTTTTTTCTCATTATTTTGTTATTGTAGAAATGAGTAATCATTCATATAAATCACCTTCCAAAAATTACCATGTTCCCTTTTACCATTCAAAATTTTAAATTTATAAAACTTTTTGTTAATTTTGAAAAACCTTTTAACATATTTGTTACTTGGTTGAAACAATAAATAATTTATTTATCTAAAATTCCTATACCTGCATCATAACAGATAGTTTAAAGCCTATTAAAAAACTATTTATTTATTTTTTTCTCCTATTTGTTGTAGCAATAATAAGTAATTAGTCATCTATCCTCCCACAAAAGAAAAAAAAATAAATTGCCTACCTAACAAAAAGGAGATGTTCCTATGCGTGATGGAAGCAAAATAAATATTTTAAAATTTTTGTAGTTTAGCTTTTATTTCTCTTTACAGATTCTTTGCTAAACACCACTCCACTTTAGCATCAGGTAAACCTGTAGTAAAAGAGTTCTGTTTACGATTAAGCGAATTACTAAATTTGGCCGAATTCATCGAGAACATCCCCCTTTCTCTCCATATATATATGTTTGTCAAAGTTAATACATCTACAAATCCTATTTAATAATATTTTTTTTTATCTTCTGTACCTTACCATTTAATTTTATAAGAATTTATTACAATTTCTCATTTTGTCATAAAGGGGTTACATAGTTATTAGCACTTTCCAACCTAGTTGAAAAGTGCTTATGACTTCGGTTTGTCTGGCCGTATGGCCGTCTGGCCGTCTGTCCGTGCTCTAACTCCCGTAAATATGCTCGGATTGCTCTGCAATTTTTATATGTTACTGTCGTTATCTATGGCACGTTCCCTATTTCAACTGAAGTGTGTAGCACTTATAGTTTTCTTACAGGGACACTCAAAAGAATTCCGTTACATTGCGGTCTATGGGGAAAAATCATTTGCGGTTTATTTTAAAAATGTTTCACTATTGTAAACGCATTGAAATTTATATAGATCACTAAGATGCATTAGAAGAAGCTTAATATAAAATAGGGTGTGCATAGCACTTAGAGTTACTTTACAGGGACAGTCAAAATAATTCCGTTACATTACGTCTATGGAGAAAAATCGTCTGCGGCATATTTAAATAATGTTCCACTATTTTAAACGCATTGAAGTTTATATATATTACTAAGGTGCATTACAAGAGGCTTACTACAGAATAGTGTGTGTATAGCAGTCATCGTTCATTTACAGGGACACGCAAAAGAATTCTCTACTGTCTGTTAACAATAATTCCTGGAAGTGCGTTTTAAGTTACTGAACGCGATTTTAATCTTAACTAGCTTTTTGTCTATTACGTGGTGTGTATAAATTCTGTAGATCCAATACAGGGCAGCACAAAAGTTCGCGAACACATTTCCGTTTATTGACAGAAACTCCAGAAGGAGAATTTAAACTGTGCTACGCGTTTCCCAACTAAACTAAAATTTAGCATCCTATGTATATATACAAATCTATAGGTCATATACAGGGCTACATAAAATTATTCGGATATTTTTCCGAATATTGTATTTATTGAAAATTCCTGAAATTACGTTTTTAAGACTTTCCAACCTAGTTGAAAAGTGTTTATGACTTCGGTTTGTCTGGCCGTCTGCCGTCTGCCGTCTGGCCGTCTGGCCGTGCTCTAACTCTCGTAAATATGCTCGGATTGCTCTGCAATTTTTATATGTTATAGTCGTTATCTATAGCATGTTCCCTATTTCAACGGAAGTGTGTAGCACTTATAGTTTTTTTACAGGGGCACTCAAAAGAATTCCATTACATTGCGGTCTATGGGGGAAAATCATTTGCGGTTTATTTGAATAATGTTTCACTATTTTAAACGCATTGAAATTTATATATATCACTAAGGTGTATTAGAAGAAGCTTAACTTGGAATAGGGTGTGCATAGCACTTATACTTACTGTACAGGGACAGTCAAAAGAATTCCGTTACATTACGTATATGGAGAAAATTCGTCTGCGGTTTATTTAAATAATGTTTCCCTATTTAAAACGCATTGAAATTTATATGAGGTGCATTACAAGAGGCTTACTACAGAATATCGTGTGTATAGCAGTTATCGTTCATTTACAGGGACACACAAAAGAATTATCTACTGTCTGTTAACAATAATTCCTCGAAGTGCGTTTTAAGTTACTGAAAGCGATTTTAATTTTAACTCGCTTTTTGTCTATTACGTGGTGTGTATAAATTATGTAGATCCTATACAGGCAAGCACAAAAGTTCGCGAACACGTTTTCGTATTATTTAACTCCAGACGGAGAATTTTAAACTGTGCTACGCGTTTCCTAACTGAACTAAAATTTATTATCCTATGTAGTATATATACAAATCTATAGATCCTATACAGGGCTGAATAAAAGTATTCGGATTACTTAGATGTTATCTTTTAGCTTATTAAACGGTATGATTTGTAAAATTATTTTGGAAGCGTTGGAAAGTGTTACATAATCTATGCTTGAAGCATGATTTTTCGTTCTTGTTTTTTATATATTGAACTGTCACGGTACAAAAATAAGTTAAAACTCCAAAATTGGCGAACTTTTCTGACACATAATTTACTTTACAGGATTATGTAAGATACTGTTAGTTTTTTGGTATTTAAGAGCTAAAAACTTTATGTATTTTGGAATGAAAATGTCTTTGGGTATGTATCAAAATGTAATGAGTTAGCAATAAAAAACATCTTTAATACTGTAGATAGTAGTATGCAACACGTATTATGGTTAAAAGGGAAATGTTTAAAAGAAATTTTTAATACGTTCTTGCATTGTATACAAAATAGATTTAATTTTAAAATTATTTAACGAATATCTTCTTAGATTAAATTCCTAAAATCATATTTTGTCGAAGTTTTGTAACTTCATGACATGTAACTCCAAAAGGCTAGGAATAATGTAAGTTCATGTTATGAAATTATCTTCTAAAACACAGTAACTAAAAAGCAGCAGTTTTAAATTCATGACTATTTTATAAGTGTGAAATACACGATGATTGAAATCAAATACTTTTTAGGAACGCCACGGATGCAACGCATAAGCATAATACCCTAATATTTGGAGGATATTTATTTCAGACCATGGTGAAATTGTCGACACAATAAAAAAATAGTTCCAAAAATACGCGATATGTGGAAAATGTGGCTCTCCAAGCATATTCATTTCGTGAATATAAAACGGAAACGTATTAGATACAAACACCATAACACGAAGTGTCCGTTTGAGATTTCTGTAATTCACGCAAGTCTCGATCACACAGAGATGTGTAAAAGGCCATTCACCAAACACACGTGTCTAATGTAAGAGCAAAGAAAGACTTCTAGAATCTGCCTGAAAATGGTCTGACTGTGTTACTAAACACAGTAAGACAAGTTACAGAGATAAAAATTTGCAGAGACAATTGCTACCGTGTCAGTATATAAATGCGCAACAGCATGTAACTAATCATCATAAATGTTACTCGTGTGCACACTTGCAAGAATCTTCCTCTGTCAGAAAACTCATTTAACTCTTGTAACGGTAAATCCAAATTCCCCTCTGTGACGTGAACAATATACATTGCCCTAGATTCTCATTGGACTGTTTGACAACAGCAACTACAAAATTATTATTAAAAACGCCACTTGCTCTATGTTATGTATTCGTCCTCATGCTGGAACAGCAACAACAACAACAAAACATCCTGTCTTCTAGAACCAAAGAACCTTTCGCCATAAATTGCAAGCAGTTAGTGCACCTATAGGGAATGCATGTCTCCTGTAGCGGTAAAAGACATTTACAAACATTTCGCTCTTCTGCTCATACGATCATACGCCTTTTTTCCTAACACGTGGCTCTTTTATGCACTGCACATTAGGGTGGATAAAAAAAACGAAATTTATATAATCGAAACATAATAGTGCGGAAAGTTGCCATTGGTAATAAGAAATAAATTTACAAAATATTACACCAAATGGTTAATAACTTTTACCGCCGCAAAGGGGCCAAAATTTAAAAAAATCGCTAAAAAGTGTTTATTTTTATTATTAATATTATTTTAATTTTAATTATCCAACCATAGCAATGCAATTTCTAATAGAAAGCAACAGCTACATGTTAGTACAAGATGTTAGTAATGCTCTAATAAAATATCATTATGGTGAAATCAATTCTGTTACCACCGCAGGCTCGGGTAAAATTTTGAAAAAAAACAGCAAAAATTTCAATTTTCTATTTTTTTTAAATTTTTACCCTTTTTATTATATATCTAGAATTAAATAAATTTACATTATAGCTAGCAATAACTTATAAATGGCTAGTAATTTTGATCATGGGCATTGCCAACCAAGAGCAAGAGGGGCCCGCCCTTTCTTAAATTTGAGAGAATTGAGATTTTTGAAGAAATTTTGGTGTTTTGTTTTTGTAGGGGGCCTCCATACAGAAATTCCCCATCATTTTCTACTTTTCGGGCCCTCCCTGCAAAAATAATCCCAATAAATTCCCAGAAAATCCCTAAAATACCTTCAAAAAGCCCCTTTCTCTCAAATTTAGGAAGGGGGGGGGGGCTCTCGCCCTTGGTTGGCTACGCACATGATCAAAATTACTAGACATTTATCATTTAATACTACATAGAATGTAAATTTATTTAATTCTAAACATATAATAAAAATGGTAAAAATTGAAAAAAAAAACGGAAAATTGAAATTTTTGCCGTTTTTATTCAAAATTTTGTCCGCCTCTGCGGACAAATAAAACACAAAATAGTTCATAATAGATATGATTTCACCATAATGAAATTTTATTGCAACGCTACTAACATCTTGATTTAGATGTTTCAGTCTATTAGAAATTGTATTGCTATGGTTGGGTAATTTTTTTTTGAAAAAATCATTTTTCTGCGATGTTTCGAAACTTTGTCCCCCTTGCGGCGGTAAAAGATATTAACCCCTTTTGGGTGTAATGTTTTATGAATTTATTTCTTATTACCAATGAAAACTTTCCCGCAATATTATGTTTCGATTATATAAATTTCGGTTTTTTTCGACCCACCCTACTGCACATGTCATGCAATTTATGTTACTCTGTGCAGTTCGCACGCAAATTATGTTTTTGTAACTGTAAGTTTTTATGAAACAAATCATTTACACATGCTTCGAAATATTTATTCTCCACAAATGAAGGCTGTACGCCCATGGTTTGTCTCTCTTGTAAATCATTTGAAACAGAGATATTTTAAGTTGAATCACCCTGCATGCATTTTGATAAATCGATAACATTAGCGAATTGTCAGCGTAACCAAATTAATAAAACATTTGAAGTATTTTATGACTGCCCCTTATTAGCAAAACAAGTACTGAAGTAATTATCATAAACTTTCAGTAAACTTCTTTTTGACACATGAGTGATGCTTTTATTTCAGGGACACAAATTTTGGTAATCAGGCATTTAAGTAACATTAGAAAACTCATTTTATGTTCAGTTTGTTCCATTATTTGTAGTGAAATAATTTTTGTATAAAGTATTCTCGTCGCTCATTTGAATTTGAAGTAATAAATGAGTAAGCTGCAATTTCAAATAGAATTCATATGGTATCACGTACGTATCAAATTGCAAAGTTTCTCGGTGGCATAATGTTATAAATTAAGGTATTTATCGAGTAATATTTATTTTCTAAATAATACATTCAAGTATTTTTATGCTTCGAGTACAATTTTCTTATCTAAATCATAAATGAAGGAAATAATTTTTTTTTTTATTTTGAAACGTGTTTATTAAATAAATATAAATGTAAATTTAATATTGTTAACAGTTTGTTAATAAATGAACTTTTAACTTCATTATTTTTACTGGCTATATATAGAGGAACACTATTTCTATACTAGGTTCTGATCTCATATTGTCTATTACATAATGATAAGGCTTGAAATTGCGCAAATCTTTCCAAATGCGTAAATGTTTCGAATATTGTTTTCAGCTATTTACTCAAAAATAATAATTTTTTAAGTTTGCAAAATTTAAACTTTGATACGTTCCCGGAACCCCATAAGTTTTAATTTTTTTTTAATCGGCCTACTTTCCCGACCAATTAAAAAAAACTAAAATTATTTTAGCCCGAATAAAACATCAAGTGAAAACACACTTGGACATTCATGATTTGTACTAAAAACGTGTTTTTTCGTTTAGCTACAGAAAACAGAAAGATGTTCTTCAACAGATGGTAAAAGGAACAAATCTCCATCTTTCTTTAAAGAATATTTCTTTTCTTTACAGTATGTCATCGTTTTGCCTATTGAATTAATTGCGATATATTTATTACCTTACATAATGTAAATTAATACTTACATGTAATACATACATAATATACACACCATTATATAGATATTCATGTTGTCTCTCAGTTTTGCTTGGAGAAATTCTGTCGTTAATTCGACCTGATAAAATATCTCTGATAATTTTCTTTAAATTATCCTATCTGATGAAGTTTTGTTACATGATTTTGGGCTTTATAGAAATAGTTATCCATACAATAAAAATATTGATTGTCTAACTCATAGTGCTAATCAATAGACAGATTAAATAAAGGTTATTAAATTGTTCCACATTGTCGCATACAAGACATAGTCAAAAATGTAAAGAATACTTCTGTAGCTATACAGTAAAAATAAGTAAAAGGTTGCTTGGTCTCCTCTGTCACGGGAAAACTCTTGACTCCTCTGTTTCTTTTTTAACACTTACCGTAACTAGTACTTTTGCCATGAGCTGCGAACTACGTCGCTTGCTATTTTCATGTTTTAAATGCTTACCGTTGGTAATTTTAACTTTTGAGCAGATGATGAATCTTTGGAAGCTCCGATATTTAGAAACCTGATCTTTTCTATACATATATTTACATTTGTACTAATTTTCAGACTTAATAAGACATCGTGTCAAAAACCATCACTTTGATCACACCAAGAGATGTTCCAATAATACTTTCGTCACCACTCCTGTCTGGTAGTCTGAGGTTTAGACATAAGTACACGACCATCCAAAGCAAACGTTTCCATTATCCTGAAATTGAAAGTGCAGTTGAACGCTGATGTCACACCGTTGTCGAGGCCGAGATAAAACTGAAATATTATCGGAGTGCTTAAAATGAATTACAAGCCACATTACAGCTGTAATAGGTGCGCTATGATTATTTTTGATTATTTGATTAATGAGTTTATTTCTTCAAAAAAAGCTGTTCAAGTTTGGATACGTAATATAAGATTTCGTGAACAGACTTAGAGAGGACACTATTTGTTCACTTTTGTATTCTGCGTACGAATAAACATCAGGGTGGCAGTTTTATATATTTCTATTGCCATTATTGCCAAACAATAATATTCATACTAGATTTTTTAACACATGGAGTAGAAATCCAGCAACAAAATTACTATTGTGAAATAAAGTGGAACAAAACATATAGGAAGTTCCTTGTGCAAAAAAATATATTTTATTTAATATTTATTAAGTTGAAACAAAATAACGTTACTGATAAAAACAAAATTATAAAAAAAATAGTTAAATCATTCTAATATTTATTATGAAATTTTAATTCGAATTTTTATATCGATTGTCTCTTTTATTTCTAAAGTAGTTAGCATATTTTTTTTATTATTTATCACATATAATTATGTATCATATAAGGTGTAATAATAGCCCTTTATATGATAAAATTACCCCCCCAATCCTCCTTTTATTTGATAAAATTATCAATATTTAGGTTCTAGATTTTGAGTGCAACCTCTAAATGAACAAATGAACTTTAAAAGAGTAGTTCATCTCAAATTAACAAACAATAACCATGAAGTGTTTTATTTTATTGCTAAAATTATAGCTTAACTATTATACCTTAACAAAAGTTTAACATACGATAAATGCTGCTACGATAAAATACTTTTTTAAGCATTTATTTTAAAATGCTTCACTTCCTCTTTTAAATTTCTTTGTTTTCCAGGTAGGATAATTAGATAAGCCTCTTAAATGCTCCATTAAATTTCTTAGTTTTACGTGTCATTTAGTTTGTGTTAAGTGTTTGTGACATCATTAACTCGAGCACTTCAGAATTTCTCATAAAAACTTAACGAAGTATTCATAATTTTACGCGTTGAAGATAAAAAACGTAGCAAAAAGTTAAACTCAGAAATATAAAAGCACAATGTGTGTTATTTTAAGTTAAATATTAAAACATTATATTATTAATAAAATGTAATTGTGTTTAAATTGGACTTTTTATGAGACTTCTTATGGATACAGTTCGCTGTTATGATTATAAATCGCACATTCAGTAAATTTTTATAAAATGTGTCCCTTTAAACAAAATACAAAATTACCAAGTACTGCGCTCTATTAAAATCGACATAAAATATCTTTAACATTGATATTGTGCTATATAAATGTCTAACAGACTTTCCGTATAGTTTTTACCTGGTATTAAGTCACTAAAGCATACTTGAGCACTCTATTTCAATTTTATATAGATGGGTTTGAAAGTGTTGGTGAAAATAAAAGCAAAGCCTTCTTAGGACAATACAATAAATCACACGTAACAGAAACTTTCTAGAAAAGGAATTGCCATTTTAGAGACTAGAATTTTTGCACAGTTATCTTTAAAATGTATTCTCAAAGCCATATTCACTGTTTTCAGGTATCTGTGATTTTTTTTCGAAAATAATGAAACTCCACACTCGATAGGAAGTACAATTTCCGTATGCTTTCGGTTTCGTTCACTATCTAAACGGTACACACATTTGATAGAAATTCATAATGTAGTAAAGTTTAACAACCCATTTAGTGTTTTAAAAATCTATCCATTTTTTTACAAGTCGGAGCACGAAAAACAGTTTAAAAATTTGAATATGTATACACCTGTCACAAACAAAAAAACTGTAAAAATAATACTACGAGTCTCTATATCTATATCCATAGTATTATATAAAGAGGAAACGGTGACTGACTGACTGACTGAGTGACTCATCAACGCCTAGCCGAAACTACTATAGTCAGGGTCACGCAATTTGGACTGTAGATTGCTGGTATGGCCTAGGCAAGCAGTAAGAAGGGATTTTTGAAAATTCCCCCCCGAAGGGGGTTAAAGGGGGGTGGTCGAATGTTTTAGGTCATTTTGCCAAATGTCAGCAGCAGTTATAGCTAGGAGTTGAAAATTCCAGAAAACAAATCTAATACAAAAATGATTAAACACCTATTTCAGCGAATTTCCCCCAGAAGGGGATTAAAGGGGGGGTGGTCGAATGTTTTAGGTCATTTCGCCATATCTCAGCAGCAGTTATAGGTAGGAGCGCGAAAATCAAGAAAACAAATCTACTAAAAAATGATTAAACACCTATTTCAGCGATAGGGGGGTAAAGGGGGGTGGTCGAATGTTTTAGATCATTTCGCCATATCTCAGCAGCAGTTATAGGTGGGAGTTTGAAATTCCAGAAAACAAATCTACTACAAAAATGATTAAACACCTATTTTACAGATTTTAGAAATTCCCCCCAGAAGGGGGTTAAAGGGGGGGGGGTCGAATGTTTTAGGTCATTTCGCCATATCTCAGCAGTAGTTATAGGTAGGAGCGCGAAAATCAAGAAAACAAATCTACTATAAAAAAGATTAAACACCTACTTCAGCGATTTTAGAAATTCCCCCCAGCAGGGGGTTAAAGGGGGGTGGTCGAATGTTTTAGATCCTTTCGCCATATCTCAGCAGTAGTTATAGGTAGGAGCTCGAAAATTAGAGAAAGAAATCTACTAAAAAAATGATTAAACATGTATTTCAGCGATTTTAGAAATTCCAACCCGAAAAAGGGGATTAAAGGGGGGTGGTCGAATGTTTTAGGTCAGTTCGCCATATCTTAGCAGCAGTTATAGGTCGGAGCGCGTAAATCAGGAAAATAAATCTACTAAAAAAATGATTAAACACCTATTTCAGCGATTTTAGAAATTCCCCCAGAAGGGGGTTAAAGGGGGGTGGTCGAATGTTTTAGGTCCTTTCGCCATATCTCAGCTGCAGTTATAGGTAGGACCGCGAAAATCAGGAAAATAAATCTACTAAAAAAGTGATTAAACATATAATTCAACGATTTTAGAAATTCCCCACCCGAGGTGTTAAAGGGGGGTGGTCGAATGTTTAGGTCACTTCGCCATATGTCAGCAGCAGTTATAGGTAGGAGCGCAAAAATCAGGAAAACAAATCTACTAAAAAAATTATTAAACACATATTTCAGCGATTTTAGAAATTCCCCCAGAAGGGGGTTAAAGGGGGGTGGTCGAATGTTTTAGGTCCTTTCGCCATATCTCAGCAGCAGTTATAGGTAGGAGTTTGAAATTCCAGAAAACAAATCTACTACAAATTTGGTTAAACACGTATTTCAGGGATTTTAGAAATTTCCCCCCAAAGGGGGTTAAAAGGGGGATCGAATGTTTTAGATCATTTCGTCATATATCAGCAGCAGTTTTAGTTAGGAGCGCAAAAATCAGGAAAACATATCTACTAAAAAATGAATAAAACACGTATTTCAGCAATTCTGGAAATTCCCCCCCCCCCCCAGAAGTCTTTAAATGGGGGGTCGATTTTTTTAGGGCATTTCGCCATATCTCAGCTTTTATGTAGGAGAGCGAAATTATTTAAAACAAATCTACTAAAAAATTGGTTAAACACGTATTTCGGCGATTTTGGAAATTTCCCTCAGAAGGTGGTTAAAGGGGTATTCAAAAGTTTTGGGTCATTTCGCCATATCTCAGCAGCAGATTTAGGTTGGAGCGTGACATTCAGGAAAACACATCTACTAAAAAATGGATAAACACGCATTTCAGTGTTTTTAGAAATTCCCTCCGAAGGGTTTCTAAGGGGGTGGTTTCGAAAATTTTAGGACATTTCGCCATATCTCAACAGCTGTTTTATGTAGGTGCGCGAAATTCAGGAAAACAAATCTATTAAACAAATGATTAAAAACGTATTTCAGTGGATTTAGACATCTCCCCCCACCCAAGGTGGTTAAAGGGGGATTCGAAAGTTTTAGGTCATTTCGCCATATCTCAGCAACAGTTTTTGGTAGGAGCGCGAAATTCAGGAAAACAAATGTACTAAAAAAATTACATTGTCTATCCGTGCAAAGCCGGTACGGGCCGCTAGTTACTCGAATAAAAGCAGTTATTAATGAACGTGCAAATTGTAAAAGGTGTTTTTAATTAAAAATTATTCAGCTTTAGCTCTAATTAAATGAAGAATATGGATAAGGATAATATATTACTCCACTTATCTAAGGGAACAGAAAATGACCGAAAAAACTTTATATATTTGTGTCATTAAACTCTGTTAATATTAAAATATTTTAAATCACTGTGTATTGCTATAAACAAAATCTGAAATAATATCAAAACATATACTATAACATTTAATTCCTTAATAAATGATTACATTGATATTTCTTTATTGGATATATTTAGATTTTTTGAGAAAGCGATAATTAATTAAGTTTTATGGTTATTGAAAATTAATTAATTAATTTTATTGTATGAAAATTAGAATGGTACATAAGATAGCTATTCATATTACCGTCAATTTAATGCAATACTCTCGAAATTATAGGAGGAATATATACTTTTATATTGTTTCATTTAGATTATTAAACAGATTTTATCCACTTAATAAAAGAAAGTAATTACAAGCAAATTTAATGTTGTCTACCCTACAGGTCTTAGGAATACTATATATAATTGATTAATTTCAGAGTATTATAGAATGTTCATCCACAGAAATCCTTTAGCGCCATTTATCAACACTTTAATGTAGTGTACTTCAAATGGATTATCTGAACATCCTCTATGATCATTGTTCCATCATATTTCGTGATGCATAGTTTATCAAAGGCATAATACTTACCCCCAAACATATTATAACTCTATAAATTATTTACATTAATACATAAGACAGGCATTGTGCGAGCTAATTGCCTGGGGAAAAATACATTTCCAAAAGTTATTTATTTCTATTTAAATTGTTTCAAAAAGTGAGATATAAAAGCAAGGAATAAAAGTAAAAAAAAAATAGCTTTGTAAAAAAGATGTTCGTAAGTGAATATTTTATGAGAAATTACACATCGACATAATTTACATATCGTTTTTTACACGTTCCAACATAGTTGAAAAGTGTTTATGACTTCGGTTTGTCTGGCCGTCTGCCGTCTGTTGATTGTTCTGTTGATCACATATAGGACTAAACAAAAGTATTCGTAAATATTACTGACTACGTAAGTGAATTGCTTAAGGGCATTTTTCATTGTGCTACACATTTTCCTGCTGAACTATATTTAGTAGACTAATATAAGTTTGGGGAATATAAATGAATTCGTCTGCAGGGGTAAGCATAGAACAACGTACATTGTCGTTTATGGTTGGTAATTGCTGGAAGTGAGTTTTAAGTTGCCTTATGAGTTTTTAATCTGAATAAAAATTTAGTTTAATGAATGGTGTGAACCGAATTTTTTAAGTAATATACAGGGCTGTACAAAAGTCATTAGATAATATACAGGGCTGTACAACACTCTTTAGATAATATACAGGGCTGTACAAAATATTTCGATTGCACTTCCAACGATTGGCGAAAATTGCTAAAAGTGAATTTTCTAATTGAATTACTTTTTATCATGCTATGTCGTGTATATCCAAGTCTATAGATCATATACAGGGCTGCACAAAATAATTTGAGTATTTTTTTTACTATGAGTGGTAAATATTGAAACTGGATTTTTAAATGCGTTACATGTTTACTATACTGTTTATTACGTATCTTTTTTCACCTTATTTAACGGTGAAGTTTGTTACAATTTTCTGGACATGACGGAAAGTGTTTCTTAATCTTTGCTTGACGCAGGATTTTCCGTTATTGTTTTAGGTCTGTGTCAACCTGTAATTATAAACAGTTTTGACAGTTTTTTTAATTAAAATAATTATATATATAAATGTTTATTCATCTGCCATTTTTCTTTAAATTAATTATTGTGATTAAAATAATGAAAATATTTAGTTTTAAAATTTTTGTCTTCTCTAGACAAATTTAATCTCCTCGGTATCGGAGCATTGCAAAAAGAAATAATGTAAAACATAACGGTTTGCCATTTCAGACTTCACCTAAATTAAAAGCATAGATTTTCAAAATTGTTCAAAGTTTATCAAAAATTTTGTAAACTGTATAAAACGTTTAAAAAAAGCTTTTAACAATTTTGTATTACAATGGAAAGAGCGACTTTTATACTTCTACATGACGCAATAGCGATGATATGTGTGGCGACAAACGATGACGAGCTTAGAAATACTTTAAAATATTTCTTTTAAGGATACTTTTATATTCGAAATCCTTCTTTTAATAAGTCTCTATGTTATCCCTAATTATAATAAAGAAGGAAGTTTGTGTGTTTATTTTTGTGCGTGTGTGTGTGTTTGCCAGCTGTGTTCTGAAACGACCACTGCTCGCACAGCTACAAAATTTGGTGGGAAGGTACCTCTCAGAATGTAGTTTTGCACCTCAAAGCCGGATTTTGGATTTTATTTATTTTTTTTTCTTATTATTTAAATTTTGATGCGATTTTTAGCGTTTTTTCACGTTTTGCTGCAATTTTTTCGCATTAGTAACAGGAACCCGGTTCTTATCTTTTAGCAAAATGTAGTAAATTTTATCCTCTTCTTAATAAAGTTTATTCGGAATTCATATTGCGATTTTTTTATTTATAGCGATTTTTTCCATTCGACACTAAGGAATTTTGGACAGATGCTTGTTTGGTTCGTGGTTGCTTCCATTTCGACCTCAGTTACGCTCAGAATCTTAATTATTTCTCAGTTTAGCTTGGCTTTTAGTTTGCAGAGAGCTTAGATATATAACGAGAATTAGTTAGGAATAATTCTTTACGCATACAAAATCACGATTTTAAAAGGGAAAGGCGGGTTATTAATCATCCCGATATGGATTTTTGATTAGATATTTTTTAATTTAATTTTTTAAAGAATTTTCTAACCTTTTTCTTCATGTTTTTCAGCTTTTTTTTGTTTCAAATGACGTCACAAACAGCTCACTAGAAGTCAAACACCGTTGGAGGGCAGCTGTGATTGGTAGCTGATAGGATTGTAGGCACAGTTGGAAGTCAACCGGGCAATTGTGATGGGTAGACGAAAATGTTGTCATCTGATTGCAATTCGAACAGTGAATTGTATTTTTTTCGCGATTTGTTTCATGAGATTTTAGAGATTTTTCATGCACGTGACATAATTTATATTTTTCATTTTAGAAATTGACAACAATAACTTACTGTTTTTGTATGTAAAAAAAAAAAAGTCATTTTGTTTCTATTTTAAAAGTTAATGGTAATTTCTACTTTTTTAAAGCCGTTGGTTTAATTCTGTGTAGGGAGGGCGGTGACTGTTTGGTGGTAATTTAAGTATCGCGTTAATTCTCTGATCAAATTTCCCTCCTTACAACCCTGCCTTCAAAATCAGAACTTTCTTTTGTTCGATTCATTCTCAGGTAAATCAGGTATTAGATAAATTTCGGTTTAATTTTTACTGCCCCTGGTTACCAATATTTTCAGAACATTAATCACCAGGGAGAGGTATTTTCTCGTGTTCTATGGACCCAATTTCAACGAGAATTGGTTCATTCAACTTATTACGAAATAATTAAGATATAGGTAGCTAACTTAGATAGAGATTTGGCATCATCTGGCGGTAAAAATGGAACTAAAAGATTTAGCAGCGCATGCGTAGTACGCGTGCTATATGGTGTCGTAGGCTGCAGGCACGTGCCGGAGTGTTGATCGGAGAGAGTTTTATTTAAAATAGTGTGCGTCCCTAGCAGTGGAAGTGGAACTAAAAGAGTTTTAGTGCATGCACAGCACGCCTTCTATACGGTGTCATAAGCAGCGGGGACACGTGTCGGAGTTTCGTTTTCAAAGAGGTTTGTTTAGAACAGAGCGCGCCCTCTGGCGGCGGAAAATATAACTAAAATATTTTGCATTTAATGTTGGTCCGATTGAAACGAAATCATTTCTAATATTCTTCCGAGGTCTCTCAGGTACTAAATAAACTTCAGTATAATTTTTTCAGCTCTCAGTTACCAACATTAATGAATATTAAGGGTCCTCTCCTCTCTCGCAAAAAAACCTACTTGCTAATGTTAATCGTATGAGACATTATTTTACTAATATCGCGTTTGCATTTCAAGATTTTTAAAGATTTTTTTCGTGTTAGACAGGAGAGACCACTCCCTGTTTCCGCTGTTGATTACTACTTCGATTTTGTTTGCGGATTTCTTTTACGAAGATTTCGGAACCGATTTCGAAACTGGTTTTATATTTTTGACTGATCTGAGCGTCATGCATCAATTGCTGAAACATATGCCTCAATAATGTCTTGTAATTAACAGGAAATTCTTATAAGCATTTTGTAATTTTTATAAACAAAACACAAAAATAGGGATTGGTAGGTAATCTTATAAAGTTTTGTACAAATTGGTACATTAAATTGTAAGATTTGGTGCTTACACTTAGCGAATAGATGTTAGTCAACAACACATTTAGCCGATATGTACATTTAGCAAGCATGCGAGCGATATATTTAAACACAACACTTTGAAAATTGATATATTTCAGCTTTAGCGTTAAGAACAAATATAATACATAAATCAGCTACATGATTTTATGTGGACCACAGATTCTCATAATATTTCACATTTAACAAAATTGTTAATTCTCTTTGAAAAGTGGTACAACTAGTCAATGTACCGTCTATAAAATGAAATATTGTTATATTAGACTGGATATATGTATTCTTAGAAATTGAAATTTTAGAGATTTTACTATTAGAAGTTACGTTGACGGATTTGCAAGACATCGTTGAAAAACTGCGTCACTTTTCAACGTGATTATTGCAAAAAATCATTAAATATTTTGTAGACTAATCAGACTGATCTAATTTGGGACTAATTATACATATACGATATTAATATTTAGAATATCTCATTTTACTGTTTAGAATGTCTCATGTAACTATCATAAAACATTTGAGGGGGTCGGAGCAAAAAAGTGCCAAGCCGCATTTTTGCGAAATAAATATAACACTGTAATCTGTTGCTTAATATTGCAAATTATAATATCCCACATATAATTTGTTTCTAATGTCACTTGGTGGCAGCATATGTGACAGATTTCGTTTTTGTCCCAGATGTTTATGCCCCCAGTGAAGATAGCTAATTTACAAAAAAAACTTTATGTTATATATCTTGATTGGAATATTTGATCAAATTTTCAAATTGAAATATCTCAGAAGTTAAAAAATGTTGCTTGACACTCTCTTAACCCGACCCCCTCATTTATCTTAATTAAATTTATTAACCGAATTCTTACGTACATGCTAGCAAGATTGAAGTCATTCCCTTTTACCATCACCTAAAAATTGTATTAACACATTCTAATATTGTTATACGCTGGAAATTTTTACAAGCAATTGAAATTATAAATATATATATGTGCCGGCCGGAATATTTCTTCATAAACTATTTTTATAGTTGCATACCGAATGACTGCACTGCATTTGTGAATCTGTTTTATTTATATACCGTGTTACATATTATTTCTATTTTCTAGCATTATTTAAAGAAAATATATATATATCGGTCCATAAATCTTTCCTTCTGGTATCCTCGAGTCAACTAATTGAATGTGTCGACTGAATTAACAAGCCCCCAAATTTTCGCGTCAAACAAAGGTCTTGCAAATTACAGCTGATGGATAAGTATCACGGAGAGTTTATAAAGCGAGAAAGAAAAACCATGTTTCAGGCATTGATTATCCAACAATTTCCAACACACTCGGAATACTCTTACAAAAATTCCCCTACAAAGTCTGTAAAACGCATAACACTTTAGAATACCCACTTTTAGCAATCCTTATCTACAGTCGGAAAGGTCTTCCGATTCTTTTGTGAAGCTCTGTATAAGATCTATAGGTTTGCATATATACTATAAAATTTAGTTGAGTTACAAAACACATAACAATGTTGAAAATAACTTTTCACCAATTGTACTCGAATTCGTTTATGCAGCCACATATATGATCTAAAGAATTTATACATATTGATTAATATTTTAAAAAAATAGTTAAATTTTAAAACGCATAACACAACTGAAAACGCACTTCCAGCAGTTATCGCGCACGGACAGTGCTGTAAATGAATCATTTTTTGTGTACATGTAACTGAAATATATATGCTATGCATGCATATAGTAAGCATATTATAGTTCATTTCATTGATTTAAAGCAATTTCTAAGGATTTGAATTAGTGTAAGATCTTTAAAATACATTCGAAATGAGTTTTCCACGTAAAGAATGTAAGACAATTTTTTGAGTGACCGTGTAAGCGAACTATTAATGTCTTACTATGCTGAACTATTACATACTCCATATTTAAAACCAAACATGCCATAGTAAACCTCAATAACATTATATCAATTCTATGAAAATCCGAGTACATTTACGCAAGTTAGAGTACGGCCAGATAGATAAAAATGCACCAGGTATACCGAATTCATTGACACTTTTAACTATTTGGAGAAATGTTAAAAAGAGTATATAAAACAAGCAATATTTGAAATATAAACATATTATGTTTTATCTTGGAAATTATTACAGTATTTACAAATCAAAAAGAAAAATATATATTATTTCAAAAATATAAAAAGAAATCAAAATAAATATTAGCAAATTACACATTCTTTGAGGCTATTCAAAGGATAAACCATTTAAATTACTTTAAATATTTATCTTTTGAGCTTACTTGAATCAGAGGATGCAGTATTTAATATTTTAAAAGATTTAACATAGGAAAAAGCCTTTACTTAGCTTGCACAAATATTTACACAATTTAAAAAGACTTTTGAGAATGATCATTTTATGAAATATTTATTTTCGTATTTCAAAAAAAAGTTTTTACGTAAGAAATGTAAGATAAATATTTAATATATATTTTGAAACTACGTTTTCTATTATATATATATTAATCAATAATATTCCAGCAATCAGCAGGTATTAAAATATTAAAATCCCATTTTAACTCTAAAAAATAAATCAATTTCTAATTAAATATTATCTAACTGTTGATGTCTAATTCTGTAACTTCCCCTGACAGGTTGATTTTTCAGCACAACAAATATTACTTTACGCTATTAAATTGTAACCAAATAAGAAACTTAATTCACTAATGCCAACGCATTATACAGTTGATTGTGGTGGTTGAAGCCTGGTAGAGTGTAGACACGGGAGTTGTAAGGGTCTTGGCCACACATAAAACAAAAGCTATTAAATCAGTTAATGTAAAGTTTAATCTCATATGGACACGTCCGCACACAGCTGAAAATATTTCATACTCTGATCAAAAACCCAGAACGCGCATGAAAAAGGCAAATTTCATAGATTTCAGAGGTTCTACTTCACTGATAACTATGTCATAATTAAATACAATTGTTTTCGGGTTCTCCACCGAACAGGATAGAACTATCTATCTGTCTGGATGTACTATTGAATTGGATAATAAAAGACGCTCGGTCAATCAGCGAAGTCCTGAGTTGACTATTTCCACGAGTCATTTGGATTCTACAACAAACCTGGTTTTTGACACACACACATACACACATATATAATATAGACAGTGAAACCTCGTTATTATGTCACTTGGACTAAACCTCACTCTGTGTATTACATCATGTTTCAGAAGTCCCGACCATTCTCATACGCCTTTTCATATATTGTACTCTGATTATGGCATCGCTATTTTTTCAAACACTTCGCTTAAGCCGCCACATTTAAGAGAGCAATGGCCAAACTTGGCCGTATTCCTTTATCAAGATTATCTCAAAAAACACCTATTTTTTGTTGTACATGGCTGTAAATTTAAGTTTAACATCATTCCAGTTGACAGCATAATTCTTTAAAAAGATTGTCTGCAATATCAACGAATTCTCTGAATTTCTCCCTGTATGGGCTATTGTTTCTTGGCTATTATATTTGGCTTACTATGCTTTCCTTAATTTGTCGACCATTTTATGTATTATAATTCTTATTCTACATCCACCACAATCCACTTATTTATATAATTTATAATGTAATTGAATTTTAGTATACTTATTATACAAACATTTAGAATTTGATTTTACATTTAATATACCATCCGCTTACTAAGTCATTTTTAAGCAGACCCGACAGTGACTTAGTAACGCAGTTTAACAGTATATAAATATACAGGTAGAGAGAGAGACATTGATTTCGGCTCAGAAAAGGGAGCTCAAAACTGCTAAAAATGTACCCATTTCGACCAGACGCCATATAGTTCGGTATTCTAGAAAGGCCCCATGTGACAAATTATCATACAAGCAAAATCAGGCAGTAACGTATAAAATAGCATTATAAGGTAATAAAAAATATAAATAACCTACATTTAAATCTTGTTTCAAATCGGATTTTGATTCAGCAAAAGATACTGGCATGAAATTCATTTTGTATAAAAAGATACAAATTTATATATTATTATATGTTTAAAACTTATTTGTAAATAAGAAATTTGAAATTTTGAAAACGAAAGAATATTTGATAAATTAAAAGTAATAGTTTTGCAATTGCCAAAATTTAAAAAAAGGAACTTTACCACAAAGAGTACATTTACTACAAGATTTTTAAGAATTATTCTTGTTTGTTAGGTACAAAATTCATCCACTTAGTAAATATCTCTATAAATTGATAACTTTATGTAATTGTAAAAAATATATATATATGGTTAAATAAAAAAGAAACAGATCTTGAATATAAAAAAAACATCATAAATAATAATGAGTACGGACATAAATGTTTTTAAAAGGCTTTCTTCATGTTTGATAGTGTTCATAGCAGCATAACTCAGTTTATCGGCAAGTAAAAGATGTAAGTGGATATATGTAATATACACTAGAAATTAGTACAGAGATAATCAATAAAAATAGTTTTAATTCCAAACTATTTCGCTGCGTGCATTGCAAATTCAAGCTTGCAAATTTTAATGCAAGTAGAATTTATAAATTGAACTTAATTTTCTTATAAAATTTAATAACTTTTAAAGGTATAGTTGTTAATTATTTTCACTTTTGCATGAAAAATTTCGAAATTTTTTATTGTTTTTTTATATTAGTAAATGAATAAAATTAATCACCTCAAATTTAATAAGAATTAAAACTATCTATTGCAATAACTTAAGAAAAATAATTGTCTATCTATGTGTTAAAATCCCTTTATACAAACTCCTACAACATATAATAATACGTAAACATAAAGTAAATATATTATAAGTCAATCAGCTCTCAGAGTTTCTAAAAAGCAAAATAAATAAATAAATAAACAAAATAACACAATGAACGGTATAAGCCAAACGTATGAACATTTTTATAGAAATTATTTCTGTAATATTCTATAATCATTCGAGTAATATTCATGTTATCGATAAATACTGGATATAATTAGATTTAATCTGATATGAACTGTAAAACGAAAAAAAATAACTATAATTAAATTTAGTTTCAAGTAGCATTTTACTGCAAAAATACATGTTTAACTGAGCTTAATTTTGAAACGAAAAATACATTTAATATATATTTGGAAACTATTTTTTTCTCTTTCTTGAAAAGTATTGAAATTTCGAAAAAAGACAAGAATATTCTATCAGTTGGGATTAGTTATGATTTGGATAGTAAACTTATCCTGATCACAATAAAGAAAAACTCAACATTAAAGAAAATACTTACTCTCAGGGCATTGATGCATTACCCAAATTTTCTATTTGCATGCATTTTGTAAATACCTATACAACCTACAATTTAGTCATAAATGTATAGAAAATATAGCGTTATTTCATAGGGAACTCATTAACTTGTTTTCATAGTGATATTTTGTCTTAACAGTATAAAAAATAAAAAGATTCCGGAATTTTAGAAAAAAGGAGCTTCTTAAAAAGGAGTATCGGCATAAGGCGCGTGTTTCAGAGAGGCTTTCTTCATGTTAAAAAAGGCCTTCCAAACTGTACCGGGAGCAAAAGGTAGTTTTCATAGTACGTGTGTTTTTTAAAAATTCAACTTTATTAAAAAACCTGAAGCTAAAATACTTGGAACCTGATTATGGAAGATTCAAACTCGGTTTTCGTTAATACTGAATTTAAATGCGAATTTCATCATGAGAGTTACAGCATAACAGAAATCAGATTGTTTCAAAATGTCAGCCACCCTAGAATTTCAAACTGCCATATCTCAGCCTTTTTTTAAGATAAAGCCAAAACAAAAAATGTTTTGGAATTCTTGTATCACGATCTAACACTTAACGGAAACAAATTATTCAATTTATAATTTTTCATACATCTTTTTAAATAAAAAAAATGTAACTTTCTGCCGTTTTGAAACAGGATGGCGCATGAAGCTGGCCAACGAATTAGGTCGAGACCTTGGTATGTTCTGTACACATGATCAGTCGCATTAACATTGGTTCATAAATGCTATATTTACGGCATAACAAATATCACATTGTTTCAAAATCTCAGCCACCCTAGAATTTCAAACTGCCATATCTCAGCCATTTTTTTAAGATATAGACAAAACAAAAAATGTTCCCGGATCCTTGTATCACGTTCTAACACATAACAGAAACATTTTTTTTTTATTTATAATTTTTTTGTACACCTTTTTGAATTTTAAAAAATATAATTTTTTTTAAATGGCTGCCATTTTGAAACAAGAGGGTGAATGAAACTTGCCAATGAACTCGGTCGAGACCTTGGTATGTCCTATTCACATACTAAGTCACGTCTAAATCGGTTCAGAAATAAGAGAGTTACAGCATGACATATGTCATATATACATATATCAACATTTGAACGGAGGGTGGTTTTTCCGGGTCTGGGGATCATGATCGGTGAAAATATACCAAAATTTTTTGGAATGGTTTTCCTCAGAACGGCTGCAATAGGTAGCTTTTTGTAATGAAAGGTACCTAAAATGACCATTGAAATAGTAGTATTCAGATTATATAAGCAAGTAAGTAAGCATAAGTAGACTTACTGTGTCAGGAACTTCGGTATAAAAGAAACTGCAAACCATTTTGTTTACAGTTGTATTTTACTGTAATAAAACATAGTGAACTGAACTCAAGATTGTAAAAAAAGATAAGCGCTATAATTTTCTTGCATGACACCCCTTCGTACGAAATACGCGCAGCTTACTTTTTAACACCTCATTTGCAGCAAAAAAAGCTCAGATAAACATTGGGGAAACATTTCGAATAGCTTTTATTAATTTTAAATGTAACAGTTAAAACTAAAATGGCATATTACTCATAATCCATAGTTTCGTTCCATAAAAACGCCATAACTCAAGTACCCAGGCATCACACAGAACTCGATTTTTAAATTAAATTTTATAGGGAAGAAAACTGCGCCGCATACATAAAATAATTATATATATTTTAAATGTGTTTGGAAACGAAATTTTTAGTGTAATGTGATATTATGGAGTTTTTTTTTAAATATGAAGACGTAAACAAATATTAGTCGATATTGTATAAAAGTTATTCAAATATTAATAAAGCGATGTTTAATAAAAATGTACATATTGACTGCAAGGAAATTTCCCGATATTCTCTGTCACGGAACCCTCATAATTATACGTAACTGCAATTGAATTATTGCAGACTGTCGTTAACGAAACAAAAAATGAAACTCTCTCCTGTATCATCGATTGTATATCATAATATTGTACAATGCTCTAGGAATCCCTTATGCAATTTTTCAAACGATCATTCCAGATGAATTGGAATTATTGGAAAGTATCTGAGCATAAACGTACGTCTTACAAAAGTACGTTTATGTAAATACGTCTTACAAACTTCAAAATTGAACAAAGAAAAACAACTCTATTTTATTTCAAATTAACAACATTTTCACTTAATTTTTCAATTGTTGAACTTTTACAAAATCCATTTAAAACATTTAATTGTGTGTAAGTAAATAACAAATATATGAGGATATTTGGAACAAACTAAAAACTTTATCCTATCATTTAAAGATTGGTTTCAACTGTTTATGTTATTTTATGTTTAATTTTATTGCCCGTTTAACAGCAAGCCTCTTAAATATATTAAAGGATTTCATTAAATTTAATTCGCTTATGCAGAAAATAATGGTTCAATGAACTAAAAATATTTTGTTCATTATTTTTTTTTTTATCTCAGATAAAATATTTTTTTTTTAAATAGAACTTCTATTGCGTCTTTAACATATTTTGATAGCTATATAATTTGTGAGCTTTTATATGAGCTGGTAACTAATGTACTAACTTTATCAGATTTTTGAGTCAGTCATGCAAATAACAATTATGGTTATGAATATATAACAAACTGAGATACAGAAAACCTTAAAATTTAACAGCATTTTAAAAACAAAATGCTTTTAACGGTTATTTCATTCAAGGAAGAAATAGTTTTATATTATTCACTGGATAACAATGGTTATGTCCTAGAACTGAAATTAGGTAACTGAAATTAGGTACTGAAATTACTATCCTACATCAGTTTCTTCCGCTGATTCCGAATATAAATTTTTGTTTTCTCTAAGTCGTCCAGGAGTTGAGAAATTTGCATGTTTATATTTATGCAAATTTAAGATTTTTTGTGCCATTTTAGGGAAATTTTAGGTACAATCAATGTCAGATTGAATTGCTTTTTTTTTAGATTATGATTACTTGGCCATTTGCTTCATATAAATATCGCAGTCTGTATATTCTTAATATTTACCTCTCAGTTACTAAGCATAATTTGCGTATTTTTCAATAGTGTAATGTTTACATTACTTTTAACTTTAAATTAGTTGCCACAGAATTGACGTAATGTTTATCTAGACTAGATTTTTATGTTGAATTTGAGTCTGCAATCCGTTTCCTTATATCACGTCTAAATTTTGAGTCAAATGAATTTCTACTTTTGTATTGTATTGATACACGTTTGATATAAAATGCACTTTAGTGGTGTGTACCTCAGTGGCAGATTCCTAGGATTCCCCAGGGGCATATCCACCAATGGGGGGTATAATCGAAAATCAGTTGAAAAAAGTAGCAGAATCTAGCTTATTTAGCTGAAGTACATCACAAAGCACTATAAAAAGCATTTTATGGCTTTTTTGACCAAAAAATAAAATTTTACTTAGTTTTAAAAAATAGACATGATAGAAGAAAACGGATGTCAGATTTGAAATCAGCGTCAAGAGCAGGTTTATAAACATGTTAATGTACTCATGTGGCAGAAATATTTGGACGTCAAGAAACGTTATTAGAAAAAAATGAAAAATAAATAAATTAGGCACAATATTTCATAGTCACATGTCAGTATAATTCCAGACACAACATTTTGTAAATCTAGTCTAATAATGTTTTATGGCATAAATTTACATATAATTATACAAAAACTCCAAAAATTGCATAAATCAAAATATGGAAATATCTGAAAAACTGCACGTGCTGGAGAATACCTGAAACTAGATTCGTAATCAGCTGAAAAAACTGAATATGACACAACTAATTTTGGTTTTGGGGCAGAGCAAAAGTTCAAATTTGTTGTCCAGTGTTACTTACCATAATATGGCTATTATTCTTTTTTATTTATTTACAGTCTTCTTTCTGGTTTTTCAAACGGTGAAATTTAGGATGTTTTTAGAACTCACAATAACCAGGCTTTGACCGCTTTTTCATATTAGTCACACTGGTAAACAAAAAAAAAAAATAAGCGTTACGCATTGATTGTGAAACACTTTCCAGCACATCTAAAATACCTTAACTCAATTTTATCTTTGTATACGATGAAAGAAGAAAACGTATGACTAAGATGAAAACCCACTTCCAGAATTTAATCACAGTGATTGGTAAGTTATTCGTATTTAGTTTTGTAGCTCGGTATATGAAATATAGATCTTTTTACACACCGGGTATCCTAAAATTTAATTAAGCTATCAAATGCATAACATTACTGAAATTTCATAGACAATAACTACCGCTTATATACTGTGTTGTATAGTTATTGTTCTGCTAGCGATGCACAACCTGTGGCCCGCGGTTCAGAAACATTACCAATATTATTACACAGAAAAATTTACCGTAAGTTAATGACGGAGACCTTGCTATTAAATATATCAAAGGTTACGTTCCGAAGATAGTGGTGGCGAACGATATTCATACAAAACGGTTGTGCAGCACTATGTGAAGCTTTATAAAAATCTACAGATTTTTATACAAACTGCACATAATGCTAAACATTAATTCAGCTATAAAATGAAGAACATAACTAAAAGCTCATTTCTGACAATCAAAATTCATAGATAGAAATTTGCCCAAATTATTTTGCATAGTCATCTAAATGAATTCAATTATATATAAACAACAATACAAACACTTTTAAAGTACTAAAATAAATTTCCATTAGAAATTCATAACACAAATCAAAACATAATATAAGAATTTCACGGCCATACGCATGTTTAAAAATTATTTTACCCATACCTCAGATTAAAATAGAATTTCAGCAATTATCGCTTATTTCAGAGTACTGTAAGTGAAATATCTTGTTTGTTCTTGTAAATGAAAGAGAAATACTGCGTATCGTTATAGAAAGTATTCTGTAGAGTACGTTTGTAATTCATACCAATTTTATTATTTTTTTTATCATTTTAATATCATAAAAGCACACTGCAAACAATGTTTCTCCATAAAACATCATGTAACGTCATACTTTTGTCGATCTCTGTAGATGAACTATAAAAATTACACATTCCATCTTCAATAGGGAATACCCCATAGTAAAATTCAGTGACTTATACTTATTACATGAAAATCCAAGTATATTTACGACAGCCAAAACGGAGTGATAAAAACTTCCATAATAATTGAAAAGTGTTACAAACAATACTTGTATCAAACACAATGTATTTATGACTAAAATACTTGCTAAAACTTTTAATGATTATATTTAAAAATATTTTTCTTATCTATGCATAATTCTCCTGATATCAAATACATATAAGTATATTTTTTTCGTACAGCTAAAAAAAAAACAATTCAAAAGAAGACGGGTTTCATTTTAAAAGAAAATGAAGATTATCATGATTTATTTTTTAATATACCTATAAAATAAATTGATTTATTATACACATTTAATAGAACATATTTTATTTTTCTCACTATGCTAATGGAAAGAAAGCCCTTGAGTATTATAAAATCAAAACAATTTAATACTGCCGTGCAGAAGATTAAATTACAAATGTACTTTCATAATTAAAATTTCATGTCTGTTTAATATCCTAAAATGAAATAGAATATTTTATCATTTTTAAGATGTTAAAGATTTACGGTTTCACAATTATCGAAATTAAATTATTTGTTTTTAATTTATTTAAATTAATGTATGGCAATTGCATTTAATTTTTTATGCAGATTAGCATTAATATATTAAAGATAAATTATTTTTTATGTATACAGGCCTACGGTGTAAAACATGGTAAATTACATCTTTTCTTCGGATTTTCATGTAAAATTGTTTAATTGCGTTCTGACGAACTTTAAAAAGAACACGATTCAATATATGCAATTATAAACAAAGATATATTGTTCATATTAATTTGAGTAACACAGACTCTTTGCACCTAAATAAACTGGTTGTTTACACTTAACAAATCATCCGTTTTAGATGAACGATTCACAATAGTTTTGTTTGTAATTTTTTTGAAAACGTGAGTCTTAACTATCTCAATAAAAGGATAAAACTCAGTCATTAACAAACTTTTCTGACATATAATTTACTTTATCAGAATATAGAAAATGCTGTTCAATTTTTTCATATCTAAATAAGGATATCTGAAAGCATTATACCTGTAGGACTGAAAATGACTTTAGTTATGTAACAAAAGTTTGTCATTTTGTATTTTGGAAAAAAAAATTAATATGCTTGGTAAATATATATAACATGTTTCTCTTTACATGACATATACACATACAGACATATGTACAGTTATTACATACACAATGCATATGCAATGATATACAGTTACTACATGTACTATTTATACAAATACATGATACATATACAATTACATATCATAATTAAAGTTGTATAATATGTATTATAAAACAGTGTTCAAACTTTGAAATTTCATAATTTTTCACATTTCATATAAATGTAACTTTTGATTAAAAATATATTTAATTAATTCATTTTTGGAGAAAATTAATAAAATTGAAAAAATATTGATATGCAGCCGACGTATTCTAAATTTTTGCCACGAATTCGTACATAATATGTAGTATCATATTATAAGATTATCAAAAAACTATGCTGATGTTGTTGCCATCACAAAACATTATTCTATATAAATCAAATGCATTAAATGATTTAAATAGTACAAGAAATTACACCTATTTAGAAAATCGTTTTCTTACACAATGTATTCTCGAATTCAGGATGCTAAGAGTGAAGTTTCATTGCATTCTGTGCATTTAAACTGGTGATATAAGCATAGAATATTTCGAACAAATCATCAAATTTAGCCAACACCCACTTAGATGAGATGAATTAAAATTGAATAGCAGCCATTCTATCCTTCAGATTCAGATTTGAAGTTTCGTTGAATTCTGTGCATATGCATTGTATATAAACATCACATAAATCGAGCAAATCATGGAATTGCAGCACCATCTCTTGGTGGATTTTGCACAAAAGCTAGTCGGTAACAATTCCCATAAGGATAGAACTTCATCTGAAATTTCATCCTATTCTACACATTAGTTTGTGCGTTTGAGCTCTCACAAAATCAGTGTCATGTACAGACATACAGACAGACAGACACACGGACAGTCTCTCCGCAATATGATCCATATATGATCCATATATAATTCATATGATAATATGATCCGCAATATGATCCATAACAGCACGTAACTGAACGGTAGAAGAGTTACGCCCGTGTAGACTTAAATGACCCTTTCTCTTTCACAAAATAAATTTAACACTTTTTATGGCAAATGAAAATTCATTTAATTGATGCAAACATTACATTTTCCTTTCGAATCTCAACCCCGCTCAACAACAGCGCTTGCAACGTTTTCAGCCAATTGCTTTAGGCTCGGTTTTTGCTCTCATCCTGCTTGAAGAAAATAAAATCCTTTCTGCCTAGTTTGTGAGTTAGAGCGCCTACAAAATTTGAGTCACGAACAAACATACAGACACACACCCAGACTCACGCACAGATATTTTCTAAAAACACTCAAATCGTGTTCAAGACTTTCTAAACCGTATAAATTCATAGAAAAGAGGAAGTTGAAAATTTTCACGAATCTAATATTTTATTCAAGTATAGGTAGATAGAAGAAAGTAAAAATAGTAAACCAAGAAATCAGCATGTTAAAATTGTCTTTTCTACCTTAGCAGAATTGTATAATGCAATCTCATACCAATTGGAATATCCCTGTTTGGAACGCCCTAGATAGGCAACCCATGAACATAACGCTCCCGTTTTCGGAGGATATCTATTTCATACCATAAGAAAAAGATTAATGAGATAAAAATAAAATACTTACAAAAATGTCCGATATGCGAAGATGTTGCATAATAAGCATATGCATGTAATTAAATAAAACGGCTAAGCGCTACTAATGAACACCATTACATGAAGTGACATAATCTAAATTTATCAATTTATGTAAACTTTCTATCACACAGAATTATAAATAAAACCGTCAAAAAAACAGGCGTGGATGTTATAAGAACAAATTAAAGGTTCTAGAAGCCACCTGTAAATATTCCGACTGCGTTCAACATGCCCAAAATTCTACAGAGATTCACAATATGATCCAGAACTGCCCGTAACTGAACTGTAGAAGAGTTATGCACGTGTAGACTTAAATGCCCTTTCTGTTTCACAAAACACATTTAGCACTTTATGGCAAATCAAAAATCATTTCAATGATACAAACATTACATTTTCTTTTCGAAACTCAACCCCGCTCAACAGCAGCGTTTACAACGCTTTCAGGCATTTGCTTTAGGCTCTGTTTTCGCTCTCATCCTGCTTGAAGAAAATAAAATCCTTCCTGCCTAGTTCGTGAGTTAGAAAGCCTACAAAATTTGAGTCACAAAAAATATACAGACACACACAGAGAATCACGCACAAATATTTTCTAAAAACACTCAAATCGTGTACAAGACCTTCTAAACCGTATAAATGCATAGAAAAGAGGAAGTTGAAAATTTTCACGAATTCCAATTTTTTATTCATGTATAGTTACATAGAAGAAAGTAAAAATAGTAAACCAAGAAATCAAATAAAATTATCTATAAATAATAAAATTATCTAATAATAATAATCTAATAATAATAATCTAATAATAATAATCTAATAATAATAATCTAATAATAATAAAATTATCTAAAATCTATAAAATTGTATTTTATACCTTAGAAGAATTGTATAATACAATCTGATGCCAATTGAAGTATCCCTGTTTCTAACGCCCTGAAAAGGCAACCCATGAACATATCGCCCCCATTTTTGGAAGATATCTATTTCAGATTACAAGAAAAAGACTAATGAAATAAAAAAAGTACTTACAAAAATGTAAGATATGCGAATATGGATATGCATAATAAACATATCCATGTAATTAATATAAAACGACTAAGCGCTACCAATGAACACCATTACATGAAGTGTCATAATCTAAATTTATCAATTTACGCAAACTTTCTATCACACAGAATTGTTAATAAGACCGTCAACTAAACAGGCGTGGATGCTATCAGAACACATTATAGGTTCTAGAAGCTACCTGTAAATATTCTGATTGCGTTCAATATGCCCAAAATGCTACAGAGTCTCACAATATGATCACAAATATCACAAATATCACAATATTTATAAATAAAAATATTTTTGAATATGTTCATTTATAGACAGTAATTTTCTTATGTAAATGATAACTGCAGGAAATTTTAATTTAGTGCCAAAAGTGTTTCAGAAATAAATCTGTACAAAAGGGGTATTGATAACACTTAGTTTAAAAATAATCTTTTAGCCTTATTACATTTTAAAAACTATTTAGGAACATAATCATATATAGGTTTTTTTTTTTTTTTTTTTTTTTTTTTACCTCATCTTGGTTATTTCCCAAACAGTTAGATTTAAATATACAGTTCCAAATACAAAAATGTTTCAAATAATGTATTTAATCATTTTATAAACTATTTACTCAAAAATAGTTTTTTTTTTACATTGCAAAATTTGAATTTTTTGTACGTCCCCTGGTTCCTCTAAATTTTATTTTAAAAAACATCCTACTTGCTGTAACAAGCAAAAAAAATGTATTACTGTAATATACTAAGTTATGACGGTCGAAATTTAGTAATTTGAGTGTTTTCTCGTAACATTCCGTTTGTCTTTAGAAAACTCAATCAGTATGTTTCGAAATTTCCGTACGATAAAACCAATGTTGCCACGTCAACTCCTTTTATCATTATAAAAACCTACAATCCTACCAGAATTTCTGTTTAGTGATTTTTGCTTTATTTCATCACGAAATGTCTGTCATGAGCTAAAGCAAAAAAATACTGTACAGAAGTTCTTGTAGGAAGGCATTTGTTTTAATGAAAAACTGAAATATATTGTCAAATTTGGATAAAACAAACATTTCTTCATATTTCTTTAACAAATATATATCTATTCACTATTCAGTATACCATCGTGCGGTCTGATGAAATAATTGTAATATATCATTTTACGGAATCCTGCCATTTCTCGATTCTCCTTGGAGAAATTCTAGTTTTACTTTGACCTGATTATCTCATTTTAATAACTGGTTTTATATTATATTACCTCGTGAAACTTTGTAGATTGTAGACGACAATATAATAACCACTGATCCAGACACACACACACACACATATATATATACATATTATATATATATATATATATATATATATATATATATGTAGATATTTGTTATGGCCGGTTGTCTAAATGGGTATTAATAAGTCCAAGGCAGATTTTTGTTGAAATCTTACACTGTTTAATTTTCTGGATTATATATCAAATATTTACAAATATGTACAAGTTAAAATATAATTAGAACAATCATGACAACTCGTAAGCTCGTAAAGGCCGTTTGCCGATACCATTTCTCAGCTCAGCTCGTAAAAGGCTGGCCGTCGCCGGAGATTTAAGAGCATCTCCCGAGTCCGTCTTACTCAGTCTGCATCTCGACTCATTCTGTCTACTTCGTTCTCACGCTGTAAAAAAAATACTGCACTCATCAAAATTTATATTGTTCGCGAGGCATCATTCAACTTCACAAGCCCCAATAAAGTATTTGCTTGTGTTTGCAGTCTAAAGTTCAGATGAGAACTCCCGCGACCACAACTCGGCCGTCCTGACTGTGCTGTGTCCTCACAGTGATTATCTACTAATTTCACTAGGTATAGAACCAGTCGACTAAAATCTAAAATTATCAAATACACACAAAAAATATATATACAAACAAAACAATAAACAATAGTAAATATTGAAACATACAGAGTTTCCTAAAATATAAAAAATGAAAATAACACAACAAAACTTGTTATAACGTTGAAAATTGCTTAAAGTTCAGAGTTCACTCATAATGTTCAATAAAAGTAAAAAGAATATTGTTTCAAAATATCAATCTGTCCAATTTGTCCATCGTTTCATAAAGTCGGCAGCACTCGATGTAATGTTTGGACCATCATGGTAGCCAATTTTCTTTACGTTGTATCGATCCTTTCCTTTCACTTTGGTGATTTCATAGGGACCGAGAAATTTAGGTCTCAACTTCATGCCTGTACCAAATTGTGTTTTTTGTATAGCTACTAAATCACCGAGTTTATAAGTGTATGCCGTTTTTCTTTTTTTATTAAAGGTTTTGCGATTCTCTTGCTGTATTTTTAAAATGTTCTCTTTTAGAATTGTTTCGGTTTTTGCTACCGCATAATGACCTCTATTATGAACATTTCGTATTATTTCTTTTTGCATATTTAAGGGAATCATTAACAGTTCCCTGTCGTTTTCATATTTATACAGTATGTCGTTTCGATTAAAATACTCCGAGCTTTCACTTTTTTCTATTAATTTTTTGATGGTTTGAATATGTTCATCTTCTTGTTGCGCTAATTTAATTTTTGCTGTTAATTCGTCATAAGAACGTGTTGCTACCAATACTGTATTTCTGCTTAATGCGTCGACATGCTTCATTTGATTTCCCGCTCGATGTACTATTTCATAATCAAATTCTTGTAAGAATAGCGCCCATCTTGCTACTTTTGGCGTAATGTCTTTTTTGTCCATAGTCTTTTGAAACGCGGAACAATCTGTCACAATTTTAAATGTCGTGCCTAATAAGTAGTTTCGAAATTTTTTGACCGATTCTATTACCGCAAGGGTCTCTAATTCGTAACTCGAAAATTTTGCTTGAGTAGGTGTAGTTTTACGGCTCATGTAATGAATAGGATGTAAGTTTTTGTTCTCATCTTCTTGTAGTAGGACACTACCAAAACCTATGGCGCTTGCATCGGTGTGCAATTCTAGTCTAGCGCCTCGTCGGAATACATGCAATACTGGGGGGTTAACTAATTTTTCTTTAAGAGTTTCAAAAGCTTGCTTTTCGGGTATTCCAAATTTAAATTTATTTCCCGCTTTTAATAAATCACTTAAAGGTCTCGCTATAGTTGCATAATGTGGGATGTACTTTCTGAAATAAGAAGTTAGACCCAGAAAACTGTGTAGTTGTTTAAGGGTTCGGGGTTCAGGAAATTTCTTTACTGCCAAAGTTTTGGCTTCCGCGGGTCTAGTAGTTCCGTTTTCGATAATATAGCCTAAAAATTCAATTTTCCGTTTAAGAAATTGACATTTTGCAAAATTAAATTCAAGTCCGTAATCCGATGCAACTTCTAGGACGCGTTTCAGTTTTACCAAGGCTTCTTCCTCAGTTTCCGCAAGTATTATGACATCGTCTAAGTAAATTAATATTACCTTTTCTTTAATTAACTGTTTAAAAACAGCTTGAATATATCTTTGAAACTGTTGTGGTCCAACCGATAATCCGAATGGGAGCTTTAAGTACTCGTACTGCGAGTTATGCGTGACAAATGCTGTATATTTCCTACTCTCCTCTGCTACGTCTATATGAAAAAAACCATTTTTTAAATCCAATGTTGTGAAAACCTTTGCACTTTCAATGTTATCTAAAACATCTTCTATTCTTGGCAAGGGAAAATTATCTCTAATTATTTTTTTATTTAGCAATCTATAGTCTACGCAAAGTCTCCAAGAATTATTTTTCTTTTTCGCTAACACTATAGGAGATGCATAATTAGAGTTACTCTCCGTTATAATTCCCGTTTCCAACCATTCCTGTACTTGTTTGTCCACAAATTCCTGCTCCGGATACGCTAATCTACGCGGTCGTTGCGCAATCGGAATATCATCAGTTAATATTACATTTACTTTTAACTCTGTGTCCTTAACCTTGTTTGGCTTATAATTAGTAATCAATTCCGTTAACTCTTTCTTAATAGTGTTGTTTGCAATATGATTCAACTCAACTTCCTGAAAATTAATTGAATTGGCTGTTTCAGCTAAATAAATATCTGTGGTTTTCGCTAAGTCTGACTGTGGGATAGAACACGGTTCACTTTCTAATAAACAACTTTTTGCAGTACTTAATTGCATGTTTACTTTTTCACTAAAGTTAAAAGCTGTTTCATTTTGATTAGTTTGCTCCTTTCTCACTAATTCAGCTGTCGAAATCATTTTTCCTATCGTGGGATTGTTTTGTTTTTCTGACCGCAACATCGCATGAAATCTGGGTGTGACATAGCTGACGCGTTTGATTTTTGTCATGGCTGTTTCTTGTGGGAAAGCAGTGACGTAATTTATCCTAACTTCTTTTAACTTCCGTTTTCCCATAATTTCCAATCCTTTTTCCGAAATATTGAAATTTAATTGTCTCAAAAAGGTATTCCCTAAAATTATAGAATGATTCAAATTTTTTACGATGTATAAATCTGAATTTACTGTATAACCATCTATTTCAATGTTTACGGTCGTAAATCCTATGGGTGTTATTTGGTTTCCGCCAATACCTGACAAAACCAAATCATTTTCATGTAGTTTAGGGCATCCCAGGGCAATATAAATATCGTTATTCCCCATATTTACGTCGCTACCTGTGTCTATCAAAGCATCTATATTTTTTCCTAAAATCCTCACGCTCTTTATTATTTTATCTGCTGGATTAGAGCTGTTGCTTACGGCGGCATTTGCATTTTTAGGAGAATTGTTTGTACACTGGTCAGACCTGTGGCCAGGAATTTTACACTTCCAGCACACTGGGCCTTCTTTTTTTCGGGGACAATCCCTCCAGCGGTGCGAAAATTCATTGCAATTAAAACAACGGATTTTTGTATTTAAATTCTTTTGGGGGGCATTTGCATAATTTTTTTCATATGGTACGCGGCTAACATCATTTCGATGGAACGCTCTATTATTTTCAAAACCTTGACGTTTTCGGAATTCCGTATTTGGGGACTTAATTTCAGCCTTCCGTAAGTTAATTCGGGCAGTTTCAAAATCATCCAATTTATTTGTCAAATCATCTATATTCGTAATTTTGGGTAATTCATCACAAAAGTGTTCCTTCATTTCTAAAGACAATTTTCTCCTGATTTGATCAATAATTAAAATATTTTTTAATTGTTCGTACGTCGATATTTGCAGGCCAGATAACCAATTATCCAAGAAATTTGAGAGTTCAAACGAGAAATCTTTCCACGAATCCGAATTTTGCTTTCTATGCAAGAAGAATTTTTGCCGAAATTGCTCCGGTGTAAGTCTAAAGCGTCTTAAAAGTATTTTTTTTACATAGTCGTAGTCGCTGGACTGTTCCTCACTTTCGCGATTTATTAAATTAACTATATCGAGAGGTAATAATGCGAGAAGATAGGTTACCCATTCATGTTTGTCTATCTCTAACCGCTTTGCCTGGCGTTCGAAAAGGGTTAAGTATATACTGATTTCCTCCTCGTTATTGTACCTATTTAACAATTTTAAAACATCGGAACCTTTTCCGGCGATTGTAGGTACAGAGTTATGTAATTGGGCTTTTTGTGTATTTTCCAATTGTAATCGTTTTAATTCAAACTCGCGATTCTCAGCTTCTTTTTGCTGTAATAATCTTTCGGCTTCTTCACGCTCACTTACAATTCCCTCTAACAAATTTTTCACTAAATCTTCATCATACCCTTTGGATTTTACAATTAAATCAGTTAATTGAGTTTTATTGGTCGATTCTGGTGGATTTAAACCTAATTCGACAGCCACAGTAATCAGATCGATCTTTTTTGACCTTATTAAATGTGCCATTTTTATCATTAACTAATTAACACATAAAAATAAAATATATCATTAAATAAATCAATAATATACGTATTTTCACCCGATAAATCAAATATATCAATACATATAATAATACGTAACAGTTATAAAAACACACTTACTTTCATATCTTCACCCGATAAATAAAATATATTTATACATATAATAATATTCAACAATTTTATAAACACTTTCTCTAAGTATTCTAAATCGAATATATATTTTGTTTCCTTTCCCATAAAAATAACAAGATACAAAAAAATATATATATATCTTTGTACTACTTAACTCTATTCTAGAAAAAAAACATTACTCAATCAAACATTATTCATGTGAGGAAGCAAAAAAAATAACACCTTCCTCTATCTATACGAAGAAAAAGAGAGAGAAAAAAAAACTTTTAATCGTTTCACTTTTCACTTTTCCCAGTCTGCAAAAAAAAAAAAAATATGCACGGCAGACGTTTATATTTTATTTCATTCGAGCGCTCTGACTCTGGGTCGCTTATTTGCCGATAAACGAACAACACATTTTCCTCTTGCGTACACTAAAAGCAGAAGAAAAAAATATCACCAGAAAAAAAGAAAATCGCTTTCCGCCACCGCGAAAACACGACACTTATCTTGCACAGACGGTCAGTGGGTCAAACTTTCTACACCGATACTCGAAACATTTCCCTCTTTCTTTACCGAAAGGACTTTATCTGTTAATCAGTGATTCATCACTGAACTTAACCGACAAACGATCGCACATCTCACGGATACGATGCACATATCACATAATAACCACTCACACACTTGGATGTGTAGTAATACACAGATGAAGAAAAAAAAAATCGGAAGCACAAAACACTTTTACGTGAAGACACACGTGAACATCTCACAGGAACTTGATGCACAAATCTTTTTGCTTCTTTATTCGAAATTCACGTAGATCCCGATCATTCAGATCAATTACAAATCATGTAGATCCAGTTCGCATAGATTCCGTTGATCCAGGCCGTGCCTCCCATTTTGTAGATATTTGTTATGGCCGGTTGTCTAAATGGGTATTAATAAGTCCAAGGCAGATTTTTGTTGAAATCTTACACTGTTTAATTTTCTGGATTATATATCAAATATTTACAAATATGTACAAGTTAAAATATAATTAGAACAATCATGACAACTCGTAAGCTCGTAAAGGCCGTTTGCCGATACCATTTCTCAGCTCAGCTCGTAAAAGGCTGGCCGTCGCCGGAGATTTAAGAGCATCTCCCGAGTCCGTCTTACTCAGTCTGCATCTCGACTCATTCTGTCTACTTCGTTCTCACGCTGTAAAAAAAATACTGCACTCATCAAAATTTATATTGTTCGCGAGGCATCATTCAACTTCACAAGCCCCAATAAAGTATTTGCTTGTGTTTGCAGTCTAAAGTTCAGATGAGAACTCCCGCGACCACATATATATATATATATATGTGTGTGTGTGTGTGTGTGTGTATACCAGGGGTGATTGTGTTCCGGTATTTTGTACACCACTAAATTTATATAGCAATATTCTTTATTTGTCATCGCAGAATTTATCGATTAAAGAAGAAAAATATTGCTATATAAATTTAGTGGTGTACAAAATACCGGAACACTATCACCCCTGACATACCTATAAACATTGATTGTCTACACTCTTAAAACTGTGCCTCTGATTTAAGAGGTACATTCGGAATGTATGTGCCTCTGAATATTAAGAGGTATGCGGTGCCTTTGAAATTAAGAGGAACAGTGTGCCTTTGAATTTATATATTCAAGTGCCTCTTATTTAAAAATATATTCTGTGCCTCTGATAATGGTGGCACTTGCATGTGCCACCATTATAAGAGGCACAGACTGTGATTTAATTATATTTTATATTAAATTTATATCTTTACAGTAAATTCTGTCTACTGCAGAAAGATTTCCCGGTATGGCATCCAAAGACATTGATTAAATTTTGTCTAAGGCAGAATACTTTAATAGAAAATTTTCTCACCCCGAGTATCAATTTGAAATAAATATTAAAATGTGTGTCCATGTGGCCTAAGTCAGTTCTGTGGTTCAATAAAGAACCTTGACAACATATCAATTTATTTTATACATAAAAAGGCATAAAAGCTTTATTAAAAACAAATAAGACAAACATTAAAAACATGAAAAATGATACAGGCGCCACTGAAGTAATCAATCGGTCCACATCAATCGGTAATGTCGGCTACCTGAGTTAAAATAAGGTGGTTTAAGAATAGTTTGCTACAAAATATAGTTTTTTCTCAATCACTGACAATAAGAAATACTCAATGGCAATATATGGCTAAGTCAGAGGTGGCAGATATTTATTACTTGGTGTTTTTTACCATCTTTTAAAAAACTATAATTTTTTACCCAAAAAATGCATAGGTAAAAAACATAATATTTGGGTCTCCATGCCAAATCAACTAACAAATTTCAATATTCTACCTGATGATATAAATGAGAATATATTTTTATTGCATTGAGTTTTCATACCATGAATTATTTAAATTTTGGAAAATCATCATTTTTTGACTTGCAGAAAATTTCATTGAAATTTTTCAATTTTTAATTTCTCAAGTTCTGTCAAACATACAGAATTTTATGACCCCCCTTCCCCCCATTTTAAAGAGGGTTTATAAGGTTTAATTTGATATGCAAGTTGAGTATGCTTAGTTCTAAAAAATATATATTACTAATTTTCTTTTAATTAAAAATTTTTTAGATAGTGTTTTTTTTTTTTTTTTTAACATTATGTTTGTTGTAATATTATAAGCTTAAAATTATGAAATTTTTAAAGTGGGATCTCAATCGGATCAAGGATTATGAAATAAAAGCTGAAGATTACCATGCAAATAATAAATAAATAACAAAATAGATAGAGTTAGATTGTTATTTAAATGGCAATGTTTTAGCTTCTCCTGATAACTCCTGATCCCATTGAGATCCACTCAAAAAATTTCAGAATTTTAAGCTTATAATATTACAACAAACATACATGCCCCCCCCTTTTCTTTTTTTTCCAAAAATTTTAAAAAACACTATCTAAATTAAATTCTTTTAACACAAACAATATTTTTTAAGGAACTTTTACTTGAAATATACAAATAATGTTTTAGAGTACAAAATGGGAATCAACATTGTGATTTGTGAAACTTTATAAAATGTAGAAAGTATTCAAGGCTGTCGCCAAGTGAATGCCTATCTGCACCCTCCTTCAAAAACAGTTGGGGAGGATCAATTCATATTATACTTTTATTTAAAAGAAAAGCACTGTAGCTTAACATCTACAAGGTACCGCCCCCTCCATACACACACAAACACGATAAAAAAAATATCTGACTATGGTCTTAGAAATACTATATATGTTTACAGAATGTATTATTCATTTGATTACTTATTAAGTACTATTTATATGGACATAAAAAAACAAAGATTGGCTGAGAGATACACATACATAATATATACATATACATGGATGTACGCAAGAGGGTGCAGGGTAAGACTCCTATTATACGATTTGTAGTGCAGGGTATAAGTGCCGCGTTCCCCGTAAATCTTTGAAAATAGTATGATAGAACTTGAATAACTAAGAGATTGACGAATTATTTATCGTTACCCCGTCCCTAATCCGGAGTGTCTCCATGTATAAAGAATCCTGTCTTATATTATAACATTCACAGAAAAGAATACTAAGTAATAATACTAAATATACTACTTACTTATTCCAGACTCATTATTTGCTTCGTCTTGTTCACAGCTGTATTGACAATGGCGGCCACTGCTTCTCCTCCACTGATCCCAATGCATGACGGGTAAACGGGTATTGCGCATGTCCGTTTATAAGCGTGCCGCTGAAACTTGACTGTTTTTTTTTAAAGGCACAAATCTGTCATAGGCTAACGTGGTGCCTCTGAGACATTTCGCTCTGTTATCGCTGCCTTCCATTTCAATGTGCCTCTAACGTTTTTCTCCTAATCAGAGGCACATTGTCTACGTGCCTCTTATATTAAAATAATAGAAGGCACAAGGTGCTTGTGCCTTTTAAATAAGAGGTACACTTTTAAGAGTGTAATCAATACTACTAATCAATAGATTCAGAAATAACTTTTTTTAATTTTTAACAAATAAGGGAGTGTCAAAATTATTAAAATACTATCTGACCTGCCCGGCGTTGCCCGAGCCCGTGATAAAATTAAACAAACCTAAATTTTGTATGATTTTATATCTTTAACCCGATTTACTCAGAAATTCTTTATTTAAAAGTGTTGCGCACGCGAGAAAAAATCCTTATTTCCACTTTCAATCGATAGGGGTGAATTCTGATAGAAAAGAACTTACGACACGTGTTCCCGCCACCTGCGGCACCGTATAGTAGGCGTGCAGCGCACACTCTGCAAAATCTTTTAGTTTTATCATGCGTCATCAGGGGGCACATTCTGTTCCAAACAAATCTCCGACACTTGTCTCCGCTGCCTCCTGTACCATATAGAAGGCGTGATGCGCACGAGCTGCAAAATCCTTTAGTTCCACTTTCCACGCCAGGGAGCGCAATTTGTTCTATACAAATATTTAACATGAGTACCCATTGTACCAAGAGAGTTGAATGAATCAATTTCCGTAGAAATCGGGGCCATCGAATTCGAGAAAATAATGCGCCCCCTCGCAGTGAAAGGTGGAACTGAAATCTGCAACGCGATCGAAAACCAAGTCTAATCATCCAAACCCAGTTGTGATCGGGCCCATAAAACCCGATAACATTCAACAACAAATCATTTACTTTGGTTGTTGGTATACATCAAGTAAATACGGTTAGTGTATAAATTTAGTTTTTACGAAAGTCGCCATTTGAATTTCCGTTATTCTCTATATATAACATTTATAAAACGCTATGGGAGAAGCTAAAAATGTTAAATTTCTTCAATGGAAGTCGTTTTGTGTAAATCGAAGAAAGGCGTTAACCCCCTCCCTCCTCATAGTCGCAAAGAAAAAGAATAACTTGTTCTCCACCTTCCCCTACATTAACGCGATCATTAAAAAAATAATTAATTTTTTCTTATAATTAGAACATAACGAAAACGCCTCCTAAAATGACCACCAGATGTCACAACTTCCCATCCTCAAATTCAAAACTATATCTTAATTAATTATCTTAATTTTTGTTCGTTAGTAAAAATTGGTAATTATTTCCTTTCATTTTCGCAAACTAAATGGAGGGGACGGCCAGAGAAACAGATCTTTTTTTAGTTCAGATTTTAATGAAAGCTGATCCCTGTCTGAAGCTTTCTGGGAATTGTTTTAACTGGCGCTGTCAGATTTTCGGCATTTGTTTTGCAAAAATTAAAACAAATTACTGGCCGAATTTTTCAAAAATTACATTGATGGATACAGAAAATTATTTTACATATGTTCATAAATTTTCAAATCGATATCTTAATTAGTTTTCTTAAAATTCGCTAATTAGTAAAATAATTTCGAATTCCTTCATTTTCGCTTAGAAATCCAGAACAGGAGTGCTTTTCTTTAGCAATTTTGAGAAGATGGATGAGATTCGTATGAGATTTGGAAAGATGGCATTTTCAATGCGATGTTTAATGATATTGTAATTAATATCTTGAGTAATTATCCAAATATTAAAATTCTGAGACTCAGGTGCACCAGATCAGGTCTTGGACTGCCCACACCTAAATTTTCAGATTTCTAGGTGGGCTAGATTTTTCTAGCCATCGCAGACACACACACACACACACACACACACACACACATACACTGAACGAAACTTTCTTTTATTAGTATAGATTTGTGTAGATATCCAGCAACGGAGGCTTACGCTCGTTGCTATAGAGTTTTCAATCTAGATAAATCATCGTCCTAAGAAACATCACTTTGTTAAGAGTCTATGCTAATAACGCTAAGAGACGTGCAAGCTAAAGTTAAACCGATCACAGCCTTCTTTTTAGATTTGTCATTTGAATTCCAGTATATTTAAAGATTTAATGAATAATACGCTAAAATTATTTCTCAGTACAACAACCCACTTAAATGTATAGTTAGAGAGTCAGTCAAAATCACTTTAAGAAATAATGATACCTGTAATCCTATTTTCTAATTTAATATCGCAAGTATATAGATAAATCTTTTGAGAAAAACTTAATGCCTTTTTCACCATTTAATTTAATTTGGTTACTTTCTCATCGGTAGAAGGCACCAGCATGTTATGTGTATCCTTCTTTGCATCCTTCGTGTTCCGTTCGTGTTCTCTCCCCTCTTTTCACTTCCCTAGAGTCAAACTGCAAACATTACCAGTTATGTATTTTAATATCCCTGAGAATGGCTACACTAGGACTTCCCTCAAAGGGATTAGTCTGAGTGATATTGCTGAGAACATAGGGTTAACAATTACAATATAAAGAAAAAGAGCAAATTAAATGATAGAATTACAAAATATCATATATAAATTCATATACACTGTTAAAAAAATAGAAAAGAAGTACCGTTCATCAGATGTGTTGTCATAATTTTGTTTAACATGTGGCAAAGGATCTCATTTTCTAAAGCGCGTATTGCGCAAAACTTGAAAAAAAAAAAAAAAAAAAAAACGCCGGATCTTTTAAAACGCCAAGCTTTTTAAAGTTACGTAATTGGATTTGCAGCCAATAGATTATTCTATCAAGCGTGGCTTAACGCAAATTTAATTTCATTGTTGCACCTTTTTTGTGTGTGAATTTAAAATTTTTCTTCCTTGATTATATATCTATTATTTGTATAACTGTTTATAAAAACTCTTACACTTCAAACCACATTGATAGCATGTTTTGCTACAAACCAGATTGCAAAACTATAGTCTAAATTACTATTAAAGTATAGAAAAAATCTTTCGATGACTTCTGTAAAATAACTTTTACATTAAATCTCCATATCGGCAAAATTGAAAATTATATATATTACAAAGTTAAGCTTAACAGATACTTCTTGATTATTCTATAGGAGGCTCTGCCCCCTGCGCCTTTAATGCGCCTTTACAGCGCCAATCCGCAGACTTTTTTTTGCCTGTCTGTCTGTCTCTCCACAATCTGTCTGTTTCCCTATCCGTTTTTCTGCCCGTCTCTCTAACTGATTGTCTATCTCTCTACACGTCTCGCTACCTGTCTCTATATTTCTCTACCGGTCTCGCTACCCGTCTCTATATTCCTCTACCAGTCTCTCTACCCGCCAATCTATTTCTCTAACCGTCTGTCTATACGTCTAACTACTTGTATGTCTAGCCGTGTCTCTATCCACTTCGCTACCCATTTGTCTATCTGTCTCTCTACCCGTCTGGCTATACGCCTCTCTACCCATCTTCTTACCCATCTCCGTACCCATCTACTGTCTCTCTACTCGTCTGTATACCCGTCTCACTATCCGTCTGTTTTTGTACCCGACTCTTCACCCGTCTCGTTATCAATCTCATTACCCGTCAGTCAACTCGTCTCTGTACTCATCTCTCTACTCGTCTCTTTATCTACCACGCTACGCGTCTCACAACCTTTCTCGCTACATTCCAGTCTACCGGTGTCGCTACCCGTCTCGAGACCCATCTCGCTACCCCTCTGTCAACCCTCTTTTTACCTTTCTCTCTAGCCGTCTGTCTATTCGTTTCGCTACCCGTCAGTCTACCTATGTCGCTACTCGTCTCTCTACCCATCTCACTACCCGTCTGTCTACCCGTTTGTTTACTCGTCTTTTTACCACTCGCCACCTCTTCCCAATATTTAAACAGTTCATTTATTATACAGAAGCCGATTATCAGTTATTAAATGCAAACAGAAGTAATTTATCTAATAAGTGTAATCAGATGCATTTTTTAAAAATACATACATAAACCTGAATAATAATTCATCAGTTTTGTGTTCATAGTTGTTTATATCATTTGACAGTAAATCTCAACTTCTTACACCTGAATTGTCTCAAGCTTTTTTAAAAAAACACAAGGTCTGTATAACTGCAAAGTACCTTGAGGGCTATATTAGCTACATGTTATTAAGTTTCGTTATCGCGTTTGCAGCCAATTGCTTATGTCAGAAAGCGTGGCTTAACGCCATTTTAAATTCATTACTGTAACTTTCTTTTCTTTTCTTTTCTTTTTTTTTGGGGGGGGGGAGGGGGGAAGGGTTTCAAATATATACATTTAAATTAAAACTTTTGCCTCCATGCCATTAGTGTTGTTTGTATTATTAACTAATACCTTGTAGACTGAGCTTCATTTGATACAAATGTAAAAGACTTCTTCTACAGTTTTTTTGGTAGGAGAAACTTTCGTAATTGGACCCAAAGCCAATCGAAGTATTTAATATCATTATTGTAACTCTTATAGAGTTAAAACAATATTGTTGCTAGCTTTACTCTTGTTTGAGACCAACCTTGCATGTGTACCTGAATGGGAAAAAGTTTCGTATCCTATGTCGGTTGGCGAAAAAAAATTTAAATGGTGACAAAAGGTAGTTTTAGCAACTTACAAAATTTTTCAAGAGAGCTGTAAAACATGTTTTTCAAATATTTACAAACATACGTTTATGTTTTACGTACGGCATGTTTTTGCGCCATCTTAAAAATTTAAGCACGATGCTAAAATGAAATTTTATCGCCATATTCGATATTTTAATAAGTAATGAAAACACATAAACAAACTTATATAACAAACCTAAGAGGCATTTTTGTGATAAATAATTGTTATTGTCAGGGGGTTAAATTGTAAACAATTAATAAACGGCTAGTAAATAATAAATAGCATTGAAAATCTAAGGTACTTTTCGGTTAGCCGAGCGCCAGTGAAATGTATATATCTATATATACATATATATATATGTATACATACACACATATATGTATGTGTATATATATATGTATATATACATACATGCATATATAAATGTGTGTATGTATAGATATATGTATATATATGTATACATAGATATATAAATTTCACTGGCGCCCGGCTAACCGAAAAGTACCAAATCTAAAAATGGAGAAGTGGTCCGTATAAAAATTAAGCGCTTGATATATGTAAATCTTTTTTTATTTTTTAATATTTCCGAATGCACAGATAAAAAGGTAAAAATCTCTTTTCCAAATGCCAAATAGAAAATATACAAAATAGAAAAATATCTGCTAAAAAATATATTTACATAATACTACATCTGCAAAAAAATAAGATTTAGAAAAAGTAAGCCAAATCCTGCAGATCCCAACAATCACATCGAAAAACTTATCACCAAAAAAGAACTCGCCAAATCTTACGCACAGGAGATGGATTTTTTCCTCTGAATGCAGAATATTAGTTTTTTTCTTGTACGATGGGTGATTATAACTGTTTCATTTCACATACTACATACCGTTTGATATATTGGTACTTTTATGTTATCCTGGCGCAGTTGATAAATCGCCAAATATTGTTCCTATAACATTTTCATATTGAATTCATTTCATTTAAATATAAACCTTTCACTCATTTAATTTAAAATACATGCCTTTCATTAATCCCATTTAAAATGCTAAAAAGAGAAAAAAAAAAGAAATAATGCCATAAATCGAAACCTTTTATTTAAACACCAAAGAATTTTTTTTTATTATTTACACATGAGAAATAAAAAAAGCTGTTATTGCTGAGATTTGCGCCAAATCTCTAATACCAAGTCTACTAAGTTATTGCGGGGTTTTTCTTCCAAAGAGAAAAAAATCCAGATTAATTTTCGATTTCTACTCAATTGAAATATATTTTATTGTGCTGAATATTAGTGCGTGCATATTTTTTTGCTCCATGTACTCCATGAACTTTTCAATTCCGATTGTCTACGAAAATCTCTCGCCGGTGAAAATGACGTACCACAAAATTTTGTGACGTATGTACTTTAATTGTGCTTTTTTATCTATTTTTTTAATATAATTTCCAAACGGTTTAGCATTTATTCTTGGTAATAAATAGACGTCGTTGTCACCTTTATAGGTACATGCTGTAAAAATTTGAACGAAATCCGTTAAATATTTTTTGAGTTATGCTTGACGAAAGGTTTTAATATCCATCGTAGCTATATATGGGGCAAAGTAATACTGCGCTGTGTATGAGTCTTCGTTGCACTCAGACAATAATTTGACACTAAACTGTGGAGAATTCGACATTTTACTAAGTTATTAATGCTTCTATTCTACACAGAGTTTAACAAAATACAAGTACCGTCATGTACCGCTTACATTTTTATTAATTTGATTTATAAATTTGATTTGTATTACATATGAGGTCGATGTGAAAACGGGTAATTTAGTAATTTATCGCCGATTTATAGATTGTGTTGCAGTATTTGATTTTGAAAACACATTCAATTGCGAACTGAAAAACGTCCTCAGAAAAAAAAAGAACTGCAACAAAAATCGAAAAGGGTGAAGAATCTCGGTTAGACATTGACCTCAAATATGCTAAAGAAAAAAAAACAGTTAAAACATTGAAATACAAGCAAGAAGTTTGAAAAGAACGCTGTCATTCGTTTAACCTTAGCTTGCGAGCGCTTTCGTGTGAATAGCGTTAGGTCAAAACGAAATAACGCGACTGATAAAAATAAAACAACTTTCGACTGAATAATTAAAATATCATAACACTTAATATCAAATTTAGATTTTCAGTTTTTACATCAATTGTCTCTGTATTTTATTCTTCAAAGAGTCAACATATTTTTTTATATTATATATCACATCTAATCTCAGTTATATTTCAAATAAAATGTTAAATATTAGCACATTATCTAAAATAATCGATAGTCAAATCAAGATTTATATTAAAAAGGTTAATTAAACAAATGAATCTTAAAAAGGCAGTTAAACTTAAAAATTAAACGACAGCAACGATGAAATATTTTATTTTATTGTTAAAAGTATAGAATAACTACTATCAACAGCAAAATTTCAATATACAATTAAGGCTGCTAAAATAAAACACTTTTTAAATCATTTAAGGAAAAATGCTTCAATGCGTCCTTTAACTTTCTTTGTTTTCAGGTGGGATAATTAGATAAGCCACTTAAATGCTCCATTTAACTTCTTAATCTTACGTGTCATTAGTTTGTGTTAAGTGTTTGACAACATTAAGTCAAGCACTGCACAATTTCTCATAAAAACGTAACGAAGTGTTTACAATTTTGTATGTTGAAGATAAAAGACGCAACGAAAAATCAAACTCGGGAATAATAAATATAATGAATGTTATTTAAATTTTAAAAGTAAAACATTCTATTATTAAATTAATTGTGTACTTAAAATATTTTGACCAATAATTATTAAACATGTGAATTTTTATAAATAGAGTGTTGTTCTAATGAAAAATCGCCTATTCAGAAAATTTAAAAACGCGTTTCGTTTCTTTAAAAAAAAAAAAAAAAAAAAAAAAAGAAAGAAAAAAAAACATCGCACTTTATGACGATAAAGAAAACGAGGACATTTTAGCCTTTATGTGGCGCCTATATAAGATCTTCGTACAATTTACTTACACTTTTATATGGAGTTATATTACTAAAGTCCTTACATTAAAGTCATACATCTTGTCAAGTTTATATCGATGAACTTGAATGTGTTGGAGAGCAATCTTTTTAAGTATGTTACTCTTAAATCTTAATAACATTCGATTTTCCAAGAAATATATATGTATCAACGAAAAAGACTTTTGCACAATTTAAAACATGTATAAAAAAAATCATACAAATATGTGAGTTATCACTAAAAATATATGAGTCATCCTGGGTAAAAAATGATTAAACGTTTATATCCAGGTCCATTTAAGGCTGACATCCACGTAGGGCGAAAGCATCACCAGAAGATTTCTTAGGGATTGATTCATAACCCTATCATTACATTTCGGAGTTAAAAAGATGCTGATTTCTCCAACAACAGTTTTTGTCTTGTTTTCATTATCATTTTATAAACCTACGTCATTGACAAAGGTGTGTTCTGATCCTTAGTTCCATCTATGTAAAACTTCTTGTATTAAATATTTCAATTCTTTTAAAAGAAAATGTATGTATTTATATTACATATTTGACCATATTTTATTGGAGCGAGTTTTATGTTAAACAATACATTGACACATTTCCATTTATGCGTGAACTTAGATAGACTATCTAAGCTCACAATATTCCAACAATAGAGTTGTTTTCATAGAAAATCGTCGGTCAATAATATTTGTTCTATGACATACTTCGAAATTCTTAATATTTTATAAAGAATATGTTTGATAAAAAAAAAATATATTTAATATTGACTCAAAAATAATCTAATAAGAAGCATATTTGTACATTGGATATTTGAAGTTTTAATAAATATTTTATAGGGATTTGTTCCCAAATGAGGTTTTCCAGAACTCCACGCAAGATATTTCTGGAGCTACTTCATATTTTTACATGATATGTTTAGATGTTGTAGTTAATATTTTTAGTACCAGACTGAATTTACACATATTTATTGTTTCACCACGCAAAAAAAAATTAAAAAATTTTAAAAATACATCTACAGATAAACACTAAATAATAATAGCCAATGCTTTCAACTTTATTTTTAAAATGCAAATTTTGCTAATATATACATATCTTTAGGTTCAGTCTTAAGTTACAGTAAATCCATGAAGATTACAAGTAAAAATATAAAATGGTGAAAATTGTCGAAAAACACATTTTCAACATTTTAAGGTAAACGACTTAATATTATTATTTTGAACTTTGCTTATACATATGTACCACCTGATATGTTTCTAGCAATAACTTGCGTAATTTTATAAACAATTCTATGTGTGGTTTGTTTTAAAAAGTACAGAAAATCTTGCTCTTTCGTATATTAGTTCTTTTAAAAATCTATTTTTTTAAACATTTGAGAGTAATATGACCCATTAGGTTATTGCTTTTATTAAATCATATCCAAACAGATATCCTGGAAATCCAGTTGTTATTTTTATTTCTGGAATTTGTTAGTTTAGTGAAAGTAATTAGAATTTTACCATTGTCATCTTTCAAAGCTATTCCCAAATACATATATTCGCTGTTTTCTGGCACATGCCGGTTTGTTTCTTAAAATATAGAAACTTCATATTCTGTATATGTGTACTACAGAGCCAGTACAATTTCCTTATTTTTCGATAGTGGGTTTATTGTAGTCTGAGCACTATAAATATTACATTAAAAATACATGATTTAGTAAAACTTAATAAGCATTTAGTCTTTTAGAAATTCAACCATTTCAGTAGGGACTTAAAACGAAGAAAAAAGCTGAGAAGTTAAAGTGTAGACAACTGTTACCTAGCGAATAATTGTAAAAAAAAAATATATAATAATAATAATAATAATACATATTCCCTATGTTACCCGAATAAAAGTGAGGTTTAAAGAACATGTAAATTGTAGAATATTTTTTTTAACTTAAGAAAGATGCAGCGTTTTATTTTTGTTCAAATTTCAGAATACATATAAATTTTAAAAAAGACTTACAGGTATGTAAGGGGACAACTATTGACTCAATTTACTTTACATAATCAGGTCATCAAGAGTCTGTTAAGATTTAGATTCTTTTTAATCACTGTGCTATCGCTGTAATAAACTAAAAGAATATGAAAACAAACGCTATAATAATTAATTTCTTAATAAATCATCATATTGATATTTCTTTAATAATAATAATATTAATATTTTTCAATAATTAATAATATATTTAAATAATAATCATTATTATTATTAAAATTTAACTAATTAAATTTATTTTATAAATATATGTCTATTTACACTTAAAAAAATCACATTCAAACAAAAAAAATAACTATTCATGAGACAGGGACTTCACTGCCAAAATAATTTATTACTTTGATTATTTAGCTTTTTACGAAAATTCTATTCCATGTAAATGCAGTAGAAAGTAACTACAAGCCAATTTAATATTGTCTGACATCACAGGTTTTAGGAATACCATTTATAATTTATTATTTTCAGAGTATAATGCCTATTGTCCATTTATGGAAATCCGTTAGTACCATTCATCAACACTATAATGTAGTGTACTTCAAATGGATTATCTTAACATTCTGTATAAATCATTGTTGCATTATAATTACTATATGCGTACTTTATCATAAGAATAATACTTATCCCCAAACATATCAAAACTCCATAAATTATTTGCATTCGAATGTATGACTGGCTTTATAACAGGTGATTGTAAAGAGATAAATACATATCTAAAAACTATTCATTCTGATTTAAATAGTTTTAAAAAACTGGAATAAAACAACAAAATTTATTAATTGCATTGTAATAGCCATATTCTACTGTGACTATTTTAGAAAAGAACACCTATCGATATTAATGCAAGTTTGTTTTTTTAGGTTTGTACAAACCTCTACATATTATTTTGGACAGTTTAACTATTTTTGAGAGTTTTTTATTTTATACAGGAATAATGTATCATCATAAACTTTTCAGCCATGTGCAATTTTTCATTAAAACATCATATTGTGAATAAAAAAGCGAAAATCATTGATATTGTTCTTTTTTTTATTGTTTTCCCAAAACTAAAACCACGTTGTCAATCAACCAACATAATTTAATCAGCATCAGGTAAATGAAACAGGAAAAATATGCTTCTTAATTGTTTATATTTTCTATCTTATTTTTGCAATTTTTGTATACTAAATAGCGTGAATTAACTTCTTGAATACTTTAACTGGATATTTAACACATTAAGGGGTCTTGTACCTTTTAAACTCGCCGAAAATCAACAAAAACTTTCAAACTTTGAATTAGCGTAGCTGCAAAACTTTTTTGTGTATAAGCATGCAATTTTGGCTATTGATTAAGCAGATTGTGCTTTTTAATGTAATACTATTAGAAACTGACTAATATTTTACCGATTTTGTGCATTGTTGAAATTAAAATAGCTCTTTCTTTTATTCCGTAAGTCATTGCGCGCATGATACCGTGAGAACGTATGACTGGATTGTTATGGAATTTTATGTAAACAATAAGCGCATATGTGTGTTTAAAATGATCTACTTTTAGGACAAAATTATTTCATTAACCGTGTAAAAAAAAATATTTTTGAAAAAATTTCAAAATTTTACATTTCTTAATGAATAAAAATAGTTCTAATTAAAAATGTTATCATTGTAAATATTTAAAAGTAGATCATTTTAAACACACACATGCGCTTCTTGTCTTCATAAAATTTCATAACAATCTAGTCATACTTTCACAAGATATCATGCGCGCAATGACTTACGGAATACAAAAAGAGCTATTTTAATTTCAACAATGCACAATTCAGTAAAATATTAGTCAGTTTCTAATAGTATTATATTAAAAAGCGCAATCTATTTAATTAATAATCAAAACTTTATGTTTATACATTTAAAGGTTTTGAAAATACACTAATTCAAACTTTGATTGTTTTTCTCGATTTTTGTCGTGCTTAAAAGGTACAAGACCCCTTAAATGTATAAGCAAAATGAGATAAGCATTAAATGTACATGTATTTAAACGCTTAATATATTGTTCAATATGAAGTTTCCTATTTCATTATAGTAAAAAATACATTTCATTCCAAATGTCTTATTGCATACATGAACGAAACATATACATTGGAAATAACTTTATTTATAGTACGCATATATAAACATTAAAATTATTTTGTTCCAGGAATTGTGAAAAAGGCTGCAGGGAAAGAAAACACCCCTTACAACAGTAGAAGTTCTGTAGCTAATATTATTGGTAGAAGAAGATATGACTGATATTAATTTGGAAAATGCTGAAGAAATTTTACAAAACAAAAGTCTGAAAAATGAAACGGTATATTTGATAAAAGCCAAAAGTATGAATTAGGAACTTTTAAGAGAAGAAGATTTCTCAAGTTTAGTTTAAAAATGCCTTTTTTCCATGTTTTGGGTAATAGAAACAAGATTTTATCTCATTGCAACTCTAACGACAATATAACAATTATAAGAAACATATCCTGTTTTTTTTCAGGGACAATACTAAGCCAAAGACTCGTTCAGATGTATTATAAAATAGCTGTTAACAAAAAAGACTGTAATAAAGAGATTTTGGAAATATAATGAAGGACATAGACAACGAAGAACATCAAAGTATTGAAGCAGATAATCCCTGTCAAATGCCCCACTTCTATGAAAAATACAATAAATCTATACCCCATGATGCTTTTCAGGCATAAGAGATGATTTTAAAATTTATGAAAATAATACTACACCTGAAGATATTTGGCTTTTCCTGGAACATTGTTTTAAATCTTATTGGAGGATTATTTCCAGAAAAAATGTATAGTATTTAAATTTAATGGTTTAAAATTTTTAAATTGGTTTTAGTAGTTACTACAGGCCATAACTCTGGAATAAAAGTGATAATTTAGAAAGAAAATAAAGTACAAACTTTAGCAAAATTGTTTAGGCATCGTTTTAAAAGACAAAGTAAAATGTGGAATGCCAAAGAAAATAGATTTGTAGCATATATAATGCATAATCATGCAGGAGTGCAAAAGTATGTAGCAGTTGTCGATCTAGATTTTAGAAAGGGAAGTAAATTGTTTAGTTACAAATTGCTTTACGATTGTATTTTGAAGCAAACGAAATATAACCTGCATTGTGATATTAATCCTAAATGATTTATAAATTTGCTTGTTAAAAATCGATAACTACATAACAGCAATATCGTATATTTAAAAATGAACTAAACAGAACAATAAGCTCCAGATCGCCCAATGTTGCTTCAGCAGGACTATCGATGATGATATATTTATTATTATTATTATTATTATTGCCAATATTTCAAAACAATAATTTTTGTGGTAGATTTCTATTAATCTTTGAGGTTGTTTATTAATGATAAGTGACAGAAAAGTGATAGGAAAAAGTAATAAAGTGATAGCAAAAAATATTCAAAAGTGACAGACCTGCGGCCTAGCAACACGTTGTATTTCATTTATTTTATTTTATTTTATTATATATTTTATTGGCAATGTCATTTTTCTGAATATGTTGTATTTCTGGCAAATAAAAATATTTTTTCCACTGTAGCATTTTTGTTGCCTTGTAACCTTTTGGACATGAAAGTGTTAAAAAACCACCCACATTTTAATATATTTTGCAACGATTATAAGTGAATATAACATTATGTGTTTTGAACATTAAATCTACATAATTTCTAAACTACTTGAACTTGATTATGAATCAGTCGATAACAGTGATATTTTTATCCTATGTTTTGTATCAGAGTTAATAGGGTGTTTTTTTCGGGGGGGGGGGGGGGTTGTCTACTATACATATTCAATTGTGACTAATTGTACCTGCCAATGTTTTTTAATAGTCTCTAGATATCTTATTATTATTTAAAAAGTTATGAGTTTAATCGACGGTTGTAAACTATTTATTCTTGATAGTTTGAAAGTCGGTCTATGTTTTATGGATATGCTGTTGTCACACGGGCAAAATATGAGCACAATGATACCAGTAAGATCCTCCATCCATGGATAGACAATATCAATTTTGTCTATCATGCATTTAACAGTTTTATATGCATACTGCCAACTTTACAAGTTGATAATTGAAATATAAGAGTTAATCCTCATTTACATTTATTAAATCTGCAGTTGTCTTGTTTGGCCTTGTATTTCATATGCATGTAAGTTTTTAAAGTAATTTTAATATTTAAACCTAACACCATTTTAAAAAAGGAAAATTAAAAATTGAGCATGGTATTTACGTACTGGATTTATATATATATGATCCCTATATCTTTCTTTTTGTATCAAATTATGTATTAATAAAAATTTCACTATTCAAATCATTTTAATTTTCTAAAAAAACTGTTAAGTAATATGTTCCCTCATTAAATGAATTATAGAAATATTTCGTTGATTAATGAACTACATCAGTATTTTTGGATTGTTGTGGGATATTTGCAATTCGACTCAATTATTCCTTAGAAAAATTTAATATTTTATAGACGATTTTAGTATTTTATAGAATTAGAAAATGTACAATTATAATGTTTCAAATAAATATAGAAACTTACATATGTTTATCCTTATGTCTTACGTGTATGTGTTTCTTTTTTCAGCACTGAAACCTGCCATTCCAGGTGTATCCTCATCAGAAAAGCCTAGTAATTTTATTTGGAAAATGAATTATCTATTTAGAAGTACTATTACTTTGTACAGGTAATAATGCTTTTGGAACGTGATGAAGTATAATACTGTTACAAATATTACTGTAAATTTTTCAATTAATTCCATTCTACTTTAGATTAAGGAGATTTTGAATGTATATTTGGCGCAGGTGCTTATGTAGTGCTATTCATCTATTCATCTTGGTAGTAGTCCAATAAGTTTGTGGGTTGGATTTGGATCCCCATCTGTTTCATGTCAGAATATCTAAGCAAGCTTCCAAAACATACTGGTTCCCTAGATGTTTACAGATTCATTCCGTTCATTGGATGATTTTATATAAATCGAGTTTCAGCAAGGCGGTAAGAGTAAAGAAAGAGTTGGATCAGTTGTTTGAAGCAATATTAAATACCTACCATTGAGACATCGCATCTGGTGTGATATTTAAATTATGCAGCCTTGATAGCTACCTTAGCAGTGTGTTGAAAGATTTGAAATCTAAGTAATAAAATTTATTCCTATTATTACTTGATATTTCTGCTTCAATGTATCCAACGCATTAACAGGTGTTTGTGAGTGTGTCAATGTTTGTCTGGGACATTTTACTATGGTAATTTCTTATAGTTTAATGAATATTTGTAAAAGAAATAAATGTGACATCTAAAGGACTGTTTTTCTTCAACTACTAATATATAGTACCGCGAATTAGTACGTAACAGTATCTATAACTCATCTTAAATTGCTTTACTGTCAGTCTATGAGTTAAATTAATTCTATGAAAACCTTTTTAAATGGAACTTTAAAGTAGTGTCGAAAGATACAGAGCTAAGATAAATTTCACCAGCAATTGGACTACTAAAAAATTTAGGACAAAATTAGCAATTTTTTTAATTAAAAAAAACTGTTTGATATTTAGATTAAAAACAAATATTTTGTTGACCATGTAGTTTTGTACTTTAAGAAATCATTACTAACTATTCCCATAGAGATTAAACTGACGTTGAAGGTAATGTTTGAAAGCTAAATTGAGCATTAGAGAGACAAGCTTGGGAGTATTTGTTAATGAGATAAATGAATATTTCAGTTGAAACTGCCAAAGTCATTAACAGTTAAATAATTGCATAAAGTTACTGGATATGTATCTACCTCACCTGAGACTCGCATAAAGATGAAGAATTTTAAAGTTTTAATTTATATATAAGTATTCATGCAGCTACCAATATTATTTTTAGTAGTGCTTCAAGTAGGTTTTTCTCTATAAAATTTAGAACGGCAGTTCTAACGGGAAACTCATGAGGAGTTTTTTCTAGTTTTCACGATTACAATATAAAATAGAGTACCAGTTATTTTAACATTAGGATCATATACGATAAAGTATATGATAAAATATTGAATTTATGGTGTGTCTAGGTAAATCCAGTAGATGCTACTGGCGCAATAATTACAAAAAATAATAAAGCATTGTATTCAATATCATAAAAAATTTCGTAGTAATTCAAACCATTTTATAGAGACATTTTCGTAATGATATATTAAAAGATGTCACTTATTTATCGAAAAAAACATATAATACAAAAGTCATTTTTAACCGTTATTGAACAAAGGGGGTTACACAATTCGTTTCTTTTTATGCATGTATATGTATAACTATTGAACCTATGCAATTTAAATAAACAGCTTAATAATACGTTTCTTTCAATAATAAAGAATATAAATGGAATATAAATACTATAAATTGTCACTAATTTATAATCCGAATCTATATTCATATTATGTTGCCATAATTATTAAACGCGAATATGTTAAATCGCCGAATATTTAGTCTTAAACATGAAAAAAATTTATCTTCTGCACTATTTTCATCTACGTTTCAGGTTTGCGGAAAATATTCTGTGGCGCTGTTTGCATCAATTTTATAGTCATTGAGGTCTTCATCGCACTGAGATAGAAAGCTCACCAGCATTTGCAGAGAAGAGGCTTCTGTTCTATCATGCGATTCTCTTTTTACAAAAATATTTTCTATGTTTTATCGGTTATATGTTTATAACGGATTTTATCTGTTTTCCTTATAACAATTTTTATCAGTTTCCAACTAATAAAAATTGCTCAAACATGAAGCATTTTGATAATTTCCCAAATAATATATTGCGTTTCAGAATTTTGAAGAAAACTTTTATTTTTTGTGGAGTTTTTTAAATACTATTTCTGCTCTCAAATATCTAAACTAGCAATTATGACTGGAACATTTAATCTGGTAATTTATATTCTTGCGAGGTAAAAGGATGGTGTATTTCAATTTTAGATATAAAATGCCAATAAAAGATTTAGAACAATTTTCCAATTAATAAAAATATACGTATGAATTTTACAGATTCAGTGTTTCAAGTCCATTTCAGAGATATGATATTAGAAGTTTGTACACAAAAAATAATTTGAGGGATTCATGTGCAGAAATGTGTCTGTTAAGTTATGCAAAATCTTTCTAAATTTTCTTGGAAAATTTAATAAAAAGAAAAGAAAACAAAATGAGATGATTTATTTCTTAACTGTGCCTAAATTGTAAAGATATAATTGTTTACTAATAACGATAATTGGAAAATTTTGTAGAAATAAATTCGTTTGTGTTTTCGTCAGTAGATACGTTATTGATAAAACAGAAAAAAAAAAATATGAATAATTCTGAACCATGGTATATTTTTCAGAAAATATCAAAATATTCTAAGCTGGAGGAATAATCAACTGTGTTAAAAACATGTAAAAAGTAAAACGCATGAAAACGTTTTATTTTCATGTTATATTTCGAAGGGAAAAACGTAATCCCCACTGTCTGATTTGGCAAGCGAACGCGTTACCGCAGCTCTACAAACACCTCGCAATATAGACCATATAAAAAAAGATACATTGCTCATGACTCTGCAACATATCATACTATAAAACTGGGACTAGTCCAAACAAGTTAGTAATAACGTCTACCAATTAATGCTATTGTTTAGGAGGTCGTCTACATTTGCATGTTATGGTTGTGTTTGTGAACTGCGAGATATATAAATGCCGAAGTGGAGAGTTTGCCTTCCGTGGGTAGTTTTCCAAAGGACCCTAATCTATATTGACGGATGTTTCGGAGAAAACTGCGAAAAGCACAGAACTTTTAGACGGACGACCTGGGTTCAAACGTAGTTGTTTGAGAGCAGAACCATTCAATCTGTGGTGGAGTTCATCTGCATACAGAAATCGTAACAAACTTTAAAAGTTTCATTACTAAAACCTACTTTTTGCGTCATATGAAGTTTCTGAAGTACGCTTTAGTTTCGGCTAACAAACGGTAAGTTAATCGCTCAAGTAATTCAGAAGTCATGTTTGTTTAACGTTTGAAAATTATAATACTAAATGCAATTTTAATCGTTCAAAACAGGTCATGCGGATAGTTTTTTTAAACATTTCTCAACCAATATACGGCGGAATGAGCTGTAATTTTGAATTCCAATAAATTGACTTTGTTAGAAATCGGTTATTTTTCAACATAGGTGTCAACCTCTCATTAATAATCCGTAGTATGCGGGTTAATTTGACCCAGTTTAACCTTCCTACCCTGTTGAAATTTTACTCAACCTTGTTAAAAACATTTCACACCAGAATTTTTATTTGAAACTATTTAACACATTTATTTAACCTAGTTCTCTGTGGCTTTTATTTAACTTACTTTAAGAAGAAATTTCTGGTTCGAATCGAATGAAATAAATTTAGAAATGGGTCGATTCGACCTATTCAGGGTAGGAAGTTTAACAACGCTTCAAACCAGAAAAATTATCTTATTAATCTTTATTTATTCAATTTCAGGTTTCTACGTGAAATTTATTTAATTTCATTTCTTAAAAAAAATTCTGGTGCTAAACGTGTTAAACCTGGGCCAGATTAACTCGCATATTACGGAATATTAATGAGAGTTTGGCACCTATGTTTAAATGAAACATTTGTCAATATTCCTATTTTTCTAAAAATTAATTTCGCAAATACATATTTTTGAAAATTAATTTATCGAAATAAATATAAAAAGTAACTTATGTATTTCATAACAGACATCTTTTATTGAAGATTCAAATATGCAAATCATAAATTAAAGATCATTAATTCAAAACGTTTTTGATTACATGCATCGCAATCTTCTTTGCAACGATTAAAAATGAATTTATCATTCACAGTTCTAAACTTTACAACTGCATAGTTCCCAAACTGCTTGACCTAGTGATTTTTCGTTCGGTAGTAAAATTTATTGATGAATCGAAATAGGGCCTAAAATTGGGTGCTTGGCATTCAATTTTTAGAATTTGTTTCAATTTCTGCATGTAGTCCCATTTACTAAAATATAAATGTTGCATTTATTTGTAGATGTTATTATTAATCGGTTTTCATGAGCCACATTTTATACGATCATTTGCTATAAAATTTGTAGGGGTGTATTTTTTTTTTTTTTTAAAGGAGTATACAATTCAAACAATTCTGTGTTTAAAAGTATTCAATAGCTCAAAAACATATTTTTCCGAAACTCTGCAACGTAACTGAAAATATTTCACAATTTTAAGCATATTGTTTCCATCTTTCCCTTACGTCTAAACATTCGGATGTTCGGCATATTCAATTTTAACATTTAGGACATTAAACTATAAACGTGCAATCGGATAATTCTTTAAAATTTACTGTAATTATTAATCGTATGTTTCTTATATGTATCTGATATTTAATTCTTCTTTCCACTTCTGCTGTGAAACATTTCACTGATGAAACCTTATCCCGAAATATTTTTCTGGTACAATGTTTACATAAGCATATATTTCCCAATTCTGGTGTTAAAGTAATGTGACATTTTTATGAATTACACGAATACGTTTGTCACATGTTAAACTAATTTTATTATCATCACATGTTGTTCGGATAATGTGTAGCATTATCTATTTATATATACGCTGCTTTATATAGACTGCTCAAAACAATTAAAGGATATTGCAGTTTTAGGTGGATTTTGTATCTGGGAAACTTTTTAGCTGATTGATACATGGTCGACAGACATAGTAGGTTATATGAGAATAAATTACACATGTCTGGCAGAAAAAAATGCATTTTATTGCGCATTTGTGTTCAAAAGGAAAAAAACACAATTTGTTCATATGAGAAAAAAAGAATAAGAAAAGGTGTTTTCTTCAAAGAAAATCAATTTCAGTAGGGGGTATGGTTTCCACGGGCGGCCAGAAACGTTGAACACCTTTGAGGCATGGACTCAATGAGGCTATTAATGACGAGTTGGGGTATTCTGCCCCACTCTTCCAGAAGAGCTCTTTCAAGTTCTTGGAGAGTTTGTGGGGGTTGTTGCGGCCAGAAACTCGTCTTCCTAGAGCGTCCCAAACGTGCTCGATTGGATTCATGTCTGGAGAACACGCTGGCCATTCCATTCGAACGATTCCTTCCTCGAAAAGGAAATCCTCCACCAGGTTTGCACGATGTGGCCTGCAGTTATCGTCCATTGAAATGAAGTTATCTCCGATTGCTGCAGCGTAAGGGACTACAATAAGTCTGAGGATCTCATCCCTATATCGGCGACCAGTCAGAGCTCCATCTCGAATGATGTAGAGGTCAGTGCGCCCGTCAATGGAGATGCCACCATACACCAACACTCCTCCACCGCCAAATCTGACACTTTCGTGCACGAACGCAGGATTATTCCTACTGCCACGATCCCTCCAGATGAAAATACGCCTATTATCCGGATGCACAGAAAAACGGGACTCGTCAGAAAACAGAATATTGCTCCATTCATTTCTCCTCCAGTTGACATGCTCGGTTGCCCACTCCCTGCGGTCGCGACGATACCTTGATGTTAATCTAACACATACCATCGGTCGGCGAGCATACAGACCTACAGCATGGAGTCGGTTTCGGACAGTCTGTGTTGAAATCGTGGTGCCTGTAGCCGAGCGTAGGTTTGTAGGAGAAGAGTAGCGTTCATGTTTCGGTGTCTCCGAGCTGTTAACGCTAAATACCGATCTTCATTGGGCGTTGTTGCCCGTCTACGACCTTGCCCTGGTCTTCGGCCTGCACATCCACTCTCCAAAAAACGGTTCCAGATCCTGGAAATGACACTTTGTGACACTCCAATGGCTTGCGCTGCTTCGGCTTGAGTTTGGCCCCCTTCTAACCTACCAACAATTCTCCAAGCTTCTGAATCTGTCAAATGACTTCGCTGAGACATCGTACTCATCGAAACAAAGCAATCACTGAATGCCGAGCATCCTTGTCTTCATTCTCTTTTATCCAGTGGAAAGTCAAATTTCATTCGCTGCCGCTGAAGCGACGTTTTTGACGTCGAACTCAAAATTTGCATACTCCACAGTTTGAAAACCAGAAAAATTTGCATTTGTGATACTCTTCTTCTATTTTCGGCAAAAAAAATTTCGTTTGTATCTTTATTTTATATAAAACTTCAAATATCCTTTAATTGTTTTGAGCAGTGTAGTATTACTACTTTATTAAACTAAAATGCAATTTCTTCAATCGCTTGATTAATGTTACGAACTAAACAATAAACAAAAAAAATACTCTTAAGTGATTACATTGATGATACACAGAAAAAATATATATAAATGAGCGAAGATAAGGACACGAAAATAAAGTAGAAACTGGAAATAGAATTTAACACTGGTCAAAACATTTGTTGGAAATACTTGATTAAACCCGAAATGTCTTGTTTACGAGATGAAGAAATTTACACGAGTCGTTAGTTTCCCTATTTTAGTATAAAAATAAATAGTTTACCTTACGGTCGTTTCTGCATGCAGTTTCCGCTTACAATAAAATTACTCTAATTATATGGATTTTAACAATTTCGTTTCTTCTCGAATTGCATAGAAAAACAATAACAAACTTTATTAAATATGAATGAAAATGTGTTTGATTTAAAATTTTTATTCTTCAAACTTTATTCTTATTATTTCTTTTCTATTCTTCAGATTCCGAAGTACAGTCGTTAAAAAATAAGTACAGTCGTATCTACATTATCACCAAGTAGACTCAGAGAAGAACGACTATAATCATTCGATTGTGAATTATGTCTTCTTTAAAGAAATGTTAAAACCTAAATTCAGCGGTCGGTTTCATTTTGAAATTATAATAAATATTGAAATTTCCAATATAAACAATCAATATTGTAACCATATATGGATTCTTCAGAAAATTTATCTTCAGATACGAAATGGGTAGTCATTCAGTGAAGCAGTGCAGGAGAAATGAAGATGTAAATTTGGACATTGTAATGTTTAACTTTATTTTAAAATTTACAGAAAAGTTACAATGTGGGTAGTTTTTAAAACATATCTCAAAATCTATCTAGTAGTCCTGTAAGTATAGATTCGCCTATTTAAAGATTTCTGTTAAACTTTTTATAGGTTACAGGAAATTGTTTTTCAATTAATTTAGAAGTATATAAATTAATATCCGAAAAAATATGTATTTTAAATATTAAAAAAATTAGCAGAAATCAATATTTATAATATTTTCAAAATCACATTAGTTTGGATCTTCGTCAACATTCCGTCAGTAATTCATACTGACAAAAAATTTCTGGGTTATGCTTTAAGGAACTAGCAGTCTTACAGGTCACTTTGCATTTTTGAAAATATAATTTAGCATTAGGAGTTCAGTCTGCATAGTTCCAAAAATGCTTCGCAGAATGACTTTTCGTTTGGTATCCTAAAGTAAATTTTACCGAAGAGTATAAATACACTGATAAGCATCTGCAGAAAACTGTCCATGCATACAGCCGTTTTTACAGAAAACGGTTACATAACCATAATTTATCTCTAATATGACCGATGAGAACGTTTTGTAATGTGTTCATATAACCGATATAATTCTACAAACGGTTGAATAACTGGAAGGTTTGCTGTAGACGTTTAACAGCGTAAAGTGTCAAAATGGGTTGTTCGTATTGCAAATTTCAATGTTTGTAAAAATTGTAATGCGAATACAGCCCTTAGCTTATTTTTAATTTATTTTAATGAAGACGAATGTCCCAATCTAATGACGATGTTTGACATTTTATGAGTATATTTGGTGATGAAATAGGTGAGATGTCATTTGTTTTTGTTTGTGACCGACGGTATATTTTATGGAGAATGCATTTTTACTAATAAAACATTTCATTCATATATAATTCGAATATATAAGTATGAATTGTTATCTGTTTGTATAATTTACATCACTAATTCATTATTTGTTAAGCTGACTTATGAACATTAATTTGTTATTTTCTTCTTTTTACAACAACATCACTCTTTTTAAAATACTTAAAACGTTAATGATTTTCGGTAAAGATATTGTGCTGTGTGGAAATTTTACAAAAAATAACGTGGGATTTTACCGATCAGAGTAAAGAATTCATACAGAAATACGGGAGAAATCGAAAGAAGAGTTAATTGCTTAACAACATTTACTAGACATCAATAAGAAAATGCAAAATATTATCAACGCCTATAGTTAAATAAGCGTACATTTTATGATATAAGATATTTTATGATAACATTTCCAATTCAGAATGCGCATTTTTTAATTATGCATGTTTTTCTGTAGCACATTCATGGTTGTTTTAAATAATAATATGATTACAGAAATATGGCAGAAAGATTGTAGAAAGATATACGTTTTTTTTCTGCATGCAGTTTTCGCATGAATCTACCACCACATGACTCAACCACAATGACCATTTTTAATTGATTTTTAAAAATTAAATACTTCTTTTCCATGCGTCATTGCAACTATAGTAAAACCTGCTAAGGCGGAATCACTTGGGACCATGACAATTTCCATTGTAGACAGGTTTCTATCTTAGCCGGTATAATTACGTAGTATTCCTTTTTCCGGAACTATGAAATATTTCAAATGAAGACAAGATTCTCTTTTAGACAATTTCCGTTTTCGCAGGTTTTACTGTAAATCGAGAAGTACTAACAGCTCTGGGCAATTAGCTCCAGCATATATTTCTACTTTTAAAGAACTAAATTTATTCCATAAAAAGGAATTCTAATGGTAATAAATTAGTTAAAACACAGCACAATATGTGAAAACAGAATAGCTAAATACTGAAAAAAATTCCATTTTAGACAGGTTTCTATCTTAGCAGTTATAATTATACAGAAATCCTTATGACGGGACCAGGATATTTTACCGTTTCGCAGTTAGACTCTAATTTATTACCCTCTATCTTTCTAATACTCTGTATGGAAATTATAATGAAAGGAGATTAAAACCTGACATCTTACTAGAGATGACATATTGAATGTTACGCTCGTAAAAATTATTGTTTTTATATACAATATTCACGCTTTCCTTGTTATTGAAATAAATTTTCTATATTTGAGTCTCTCCATTAATTTTATTTAGCTAAATTTATACAAGAGTCATTTGTAATGCTATGTGATACACATTTGTGATTATTATATTTTGTCATGAAGAAGATTGACGATATTCGCTTTATGTGTTGGCGTAACACAACGGAAAAGGCTATCTTGCCCTTTTTATTTTTTATTTACAACACACACCTACAATCACAATTAACAAACACAATTAACGAACACAAACGAATAAAAAAATCGTAATAACATTTTACTATTTAACTTATCACTTCACCTTCACGCATCAAAATCGAGCGCTAACTAACTCTTCTGAGACTCTTCGCTTTCGAGAATAAATCGGTGCCATCGGTTTGAAAAGTAAGTTCTCTGAATGTACGTTCTTTACAATATGATACTAAATTATTCATTATTCACAGAAAAATAGCATAAGTCCTTTTTAAGCCATTAAACTAGTTATATCACATGCGAAAAAAGTTTTGGCAATATTGTTGAATTTTCAATTTCCATACATTTTCGCAATTTGCTTAATTAAAATGACTAGACCATCCTCAGTTTTATCTTCCAAGGGTGTTCCCAAATTCTTAATAGTTCTACTGTGGCACATGCTGAATTGATTTCGTACAGTATTAAAACTTCGCTAGCAACCTAATTGTCAGTGCAAATTATGAATTTGTACAGTGACAACACTACAAAAACACCCATTTGAAAAAAAGGACTTGATAAGCTTTAACAACGTATTTAAAGTTTTAGAAAATCAACTATTCTTATTAATACGGTGCATTGAAGACATGCTGATTCATTTTTAGCACTTTCCAACCTACACTGTTAAAAATAAAGTTCGACGTTTCACCAAAAAACTGGTGAAAAGTAGCTGAAATTTAGCTGCAACTACAATCTTGGTGAAACGTTTCACCATTTTTATGGTGCTTTTGAAAATACCACTATATTGGTGAAATGTTGAACTAATTTTATGGTGAAAGGTTGAACCATGATTCAGGATTTTTTCAAATCCAATTTAATGGTGAAAGGTTGAACCATAATTCAAGGTTTTTTCTAATCCAATTTAATGGTGAAAGGTTGAACCCCAATTCAGGATTTTTTCAAATCCAATTTAATGGTGGAAGGTTGAACCATGATTCAGGAGTTTTTCAAATCCAATTTTATGGTGAAAGGTTGAACCATAATTCAAGGTTTTTTCTAATCCAATGTAATGGTGAAAGGTTGAACCACAATTCAGGATTTTTTCAAGTCTAATTTAATGGTGAAAGGTTGAACCATAATTCAAGGTTTTTTCTAATCCAATTTTATGGTGAGAAGTTGATCGATGATAGGATTTTATCTAATCTAATGGTAAAAGGTATAACCATGATTCAGGATTTTTTTCTAATCCATTTTATGGTGAATTGTTGAACCATGATCCAGGTTTTTCTCTAAACATATTTTATGGGGAAAGGTTATACCAGATTAAACCAGGATTTTGGTGTTTAACTTATCATTTTATGATGCAGTTAATGAACTAAGATTCAGATTCTGTGAGATTATATTGCTCTAGAGAAGCTTACTAATTTTCTTATTAACATTAAACTGAAAATTATTATTAGAGTTTTAATTTTTAATTATCGTCTTTGAAATATATTTTAGAAAGAAAATGTAAACAGCTGGTTCAAATTTAAACACACCAAATAATTGCATTTTTTTTTTCACCAATGATATTATTACCATTCTGCACTTGTAAATTATAAAACATTTCTCCACACTTTTTAATTAGTTACTTATAATTACTTTAGTATTTGTTTATTCACAAACATTCATAATAAAACATAATTTTGTAAAATAATTTTCTTAGATTTAAATACATACCCTGTTTTTATTATCTTTTAATTTAAAATCTAGGAAATAAAATATAGTTTTACTCAACATTACTTACATGGAATTTCTTTAAACAATGTAAAGTTTTGCACAGAAATATATAAATAAAAGCACAAGTCTTGAGAAAAGTTTTTTCCATATTGCACTTGTACATCTTTTATAATCTGTAAATAGACTTGAAATATTTTTCTAAAATTGTTGTGAATTTTTTCTATTTCTATAGATGCTAAAAATTTGATATCATAGTTGTAGAATTGTTACTTTCTTTTCATAAGATTAAAAAAAAAAGTAATATTTTAATAATAGAGCCGTACAGAGTACTTGGTACTCAGCCAATATCGAGTAGTTAAGAATTTCAGTTTTTAAGCATATTTGTCGACAAATGAATTTATAACTGATCTGTAAAAAGTTATTTGAATATATGTATAATATATGCAATAATTCGTAAAAACTATTTACTTGGTACTTATAAAAGACATTTTTAAATCTGTAAAAAAAGTACTATGATTTTGGATAAAAAAGCAGTGTGTAGAAACAGAAAATACAATAAATGCAATTAAAAAAAATAATTAATTTTGTTATATTGTAGATTACAGTGCAAAAACACTTATATTGTTCTACATTTTCAGGAGATGCATTCCTTTTATTATTGTAAATTTGACCTGCTTCAGAAAAAAAAAAAATGTATTCGCTGTGATAATCTTGGTCGCCCAGCGATTCATCTTCGGGGGTTACTATAACACAAAAGTACCTAATTTTTTAATTAAAAGAAAATAAGGTACTTGTTACAACATGCAAAAACCAGCTTTGATACAGATTTCACTTATCAAATGAGTGATGTTGGGTTCAAGAATCAGTTTTAATTTTTTTTTAAATTTAAGAAAATTGTCTTTAAAAGGGGCACAATAAATAAAATTTCAAAAAATATGATTATATGATCAAGATGCATGTTTATGAACATTATATAGATACACACACACAGAAGTGTTAACCCTAAGCACACTTTATTTTCACATCAGTGATTCTTTCTTGCACACAATAACTCGGTACTCCACTACTTAATAATTAGTAAAAAATATTACTATAAATAAAGGTGCAATGGTTACACATATGGAAATTTATATTTTCACTATTTTAGGTTTTATACTTTTAATAGAATTTTAAAAACTTTTGGACCGTAAAATTCACATGTACTGCCCAAAACCTCAATTCTGAAAAATTATTATTACTTAATTTATTTAAAAATTAGCATTAAATAAAAACTTAATTTTTCAGCTATTGCTGGTTTATTTTCCTAGAAATCCATGTAATATACATATAGATATATCATTTATCTTACCAAGTTATATTACATTTCAGCCTATAGTTCTGTGTCGTCAATGGCAGCTCTACAATAGCTAAAAGGAAAAATGGTCATAGACACAATAAAATAGCAAAAAAATTCAGTTGGGTTGCGGTAAGCCGCTCCGTTTATTGAAAATTACAAATTATATATTTATTAAAAAAATATATAAAAATTCAGATTAATTAACCAAAGTAATTACAGTACAGTTTTCCCTAGACAGTTTCAGGAGAATGCAGCATTCTGTCTACCAAAAAGTCTGATAAAATGGTGTTCAAACAGTCGGGTAAAATGGTCGTCAAACAGTTGGGTAAAATGGTCATCCAAAAGTCGAGTAAAATGGTCGTCAAAAAGTAAGGTAAAATGGTCATCCAACAGTCGGGTTAAATGGAATAGATCCCAGCATCTGGTTAATTTCTCCACCTGTTTTAATAATAAAAGGAAGAAATTATTAAGATATAAAATTGTTATTTTTTCAGAAAACATAATTTTACTTAAATAAGTGGAACAAATTATAGTGGAACAATGAGTAATTTTCACGTTTTCTGATTTTACTTTATACAATAGAAAATATCCCTGACGGTTCGGCCTACAGGCACAGGTAGATTTTGAAGACACAGACCGTGGGGTGCCTGTTTGTTAAGAATTGCGAAAGAAATAACCTTTTGCCATAATGAAGCAGTTGGGACCGTCCACTTCGAAATCTAACTTGTTTGCAAGCGGAGGTGGCAGGGATTTTTTTTTCTATAAAGGTTGGTCCTATAAAAAACTTGCCAATATAAAAGTTTTAGATAATATTAAGATGATTTATAATAAATTTAAGCGGATTTGATATCTTGTGAATTGACGAAGTAATGAGTTTTTTCTTACAAAACCTCCCCCCCCTTGGGGCCATTTTTAATTATATCAAAAATCTGTTATGCATAAATTATCGGCCCTTTTCCTAGAAGTAATAACTTTAAACGGATTCGATATGTATCATAATTAAGACATTATGGGTTTTTTCTGTTTTCACAAAAAGCCCCCCCCCCCTATTCGAATTTGCCCATTAACGAACTTGACCGAGATTTTATGCCCCTGGATTTTATGTATCAGTTTGGAAGAGATTTGTGCAGAATTATGGGGAGGAGGGTTGGATGTTCTGGGAGTCATAATTGGCATAGATCTGCAAAAATTTTTCAAAAATTCCAACTTGAGGGGAAATGTAATAGGTAGTATTTCTAGGTCCCAACCTAGCTTTAACTCAAGGTGGGTGTTTTATTTATTTGAAAACCGAACAAAAATAAATAAATAAATAAATAACCTATTTAAGTTCTAAAATCAAAAATAGTTTTTTTTTTTTTTTTTTTTTTTTTTTTTTGTCGCATTTTTGGGCAAAGATGTACATTATCATGATATCATTTCAATTTGTAAGCACAAAGTCAATAAAATCACCAATTTGAGACAAATTATGAGTTTCATAAGTATCGTCCAAGAACGGAGATGCAATCTGGTATAAAATGAAATCGTTATCGCCCAACGATGAAAGCAATAATAAATCAAAACATTCAAGAATTGTTTATGAAGCAAAATTCAATAACAAATCTTAATGAAAATACACATTTAACATTTTTTTTGTCGCATTCTTGGGCAAAGATGTATATTATCATGATACCATTTTAATTTGTAAGCACAAAGTCAATAAAATCACCATTTTGAGACAAATTATGAGTTTCATAAGTATCGCCCAAGAACGGAGATGCAATCTGGTATAAAATGAAATCGTTATCGTCCAATGATGAAACCAATAATAAATCAAAACATTCAAGAATTGTTTATGAAGCAAAATTAATTCAATAACAAATCTTAATGAAAATATACATTTTACACTCTACTATAACTTTAAACTGAGTTTGATGTTTCAATTAAGAAATGAAAACATTCAGTAAAGTGTAAAATATATGTTTTCATAGGGATTTCTTATGAAACTGATAGTATATGGGGAAGTGGCAAAAAAGATTAACGAAAAAAAAAACTAAATAACCTTTTTTATTTCTCCTGAAGTCAAAAATAGTTTTTTTTTTAGCTTGGATAACTATTATCAGGTATTTTTTCAGTTTGGTTTATTGAGTTTATGAACATGTGTTCATGATTGAATCTTTTGGATGCTGTTTGTATCGTACAGAAAATCATTTACATTCTGCTGTATTTTAACTAATTCATATGGCCACTTACACACTGGCTCTGTAAATTATTTTGGAAATTAGCACATGATGTAAGCAAAAATCAATAAACAACAAAAACGTGGCAATCATTTTCAAACTGTTTTATATAATCAAAACTTTTCAATATTTTACTGCCGAATGTAACTATTAAAACATTCAGCTTTTCAAAGTAAAAATAAACCCCTTCAAAAAAAAAAAATCCTAATAAAATCTCGACCATTACTTTTAGGTTTAAAAAATTTTAATTTGCAATATACATACGACATAAAAAGAAGAAAAAAATACACCAGAATGTATATCTCTAATTTTGTGTTCACGAAAGCGAGAGAAATGATTTTCTATGTTATACAAACAGCATCCAAGGAACTCAATCATGATTATGTTTCTATGTTCATCAACTAAATAAAACAAAATAAATAAAGATAAAATGAAAAAATATCTGATAATGTAATCTAAGCTTCTTGCCTGAACGATCGATTGCTTCGTAAACAGTCCCAAATACGTCTGTAGACAGGAAATAGCCCTCACCTCATTGGCGGAAGATTTTTTGATGCATGCGTATTGGGTCGAATTTCGATGGAAAATATTTGACAGAATTACCAAACTGCTTTAAATATATGGATACCTTTTTGGTTAGCCGGGCGCCAGGGATATATGTACATATATAAATACACGAGCAGGGAAGACCGAGCTATGCTCGTTAAAAATTAGCTTCAAGTTCAGTTAGCTTCAAGTTAAAAATTCAAAATGTTTTCAACCGAACTACTGTGTCATCATCATCAGTGAAAAACTAATATGATAATTATTATTCCACTGATGATGACTGAGTAGTTCGGTTGAAAACGTTTTGAATTTTTAAAAGGACTTTAATGTGCTTTTAAATGTTTTATATATGTTTTTACGCATCTTCAAGCAATATATTTACATTTAGTTGTATCTTTATGAATTTTAATAATAAAAACAAAGTTTGGAACTTTTCAAAAGTTACTGAAATATGTTGAAATAGTCGATATGCAATAAATGCATCCGAGTGAAAAAAGCGTTTTTAATAGATCCATTTTAAACTATTTAATGCATGTGAAACAGTATCTGGATATTTATCAAGCTCTTTTTTATTCACAAAACATAATAGTTGCAAGCTTCTACAAATTGCCGTGTCATAAATAATTCCCTTAAAAGCTTTAATAAAGATAAAAACTATTCATAAAAAGCAAAAATAACGTTACCTCATCATCAAATGGTAAGGCGAATTCTGGAGCATGATTATTAATGTCTTGAATATATACAGTCACAGGAAGGAAGGCTTCATCCTAAAAAAAAATGAAATATTGTTAAATGGAATCATGTTTTACCTAACTAACTTTCTTGCTTTTACTAATGACACGCACATGCATAAATTACTACTATTACACTATGTCATAATTGATCTACCACCATTTTGGAGTTACTCAGAGGAATGAAGAATTAAAGCGAAAATTTTACTATTTCATGTCCCATAAACTATAAAGAAACAAAAAAAGGGGTACTTTTCCGCTATATGGACACCATTGTCACCAAGCACACATTTAATACATACATTATGAATTAGCATACATTTTGGCATGGTGTCTGTATAACGGAAAAGTACCAAAAAAAGCAAAAAATTGACATTTTTGCCATTATTTTGGATACAATGAACTCAAAAGAAGACAAAATTTGGCAAGGAAGTCAACATCTTACAATTTTGGCTGTTTTTTTGGTCCCAGAGCACTCAGGGGGTGGGGGGGGAGGTTAAAAAGTAATGTGTTTAAGTGTCAATTATTCAACATATTAAAAAGTTTTTTGCATTTCAATTAGAGTTCTATTGAATATTCATATATCTATTACTTTAGTTACATAAAGTTATTTATGAACGTAAAGAAATCTAACAATTATACATTATATATATATAAAAGGAAAAAAAAGAGAAACTTTTTCTCGACTATTTATTTTTTGAAAAATTTATGGTGTAAAAAGTCATAGGGTAGATGTGCCAGTAATGGACCGCCTTCCAGTAATGGGCCGCCTTCAACGTTTTTGGTTTATAAAAAAATAACCAATAAAAATTCAGCTTTTTTTATTTCATTAATATGCTTTCTTTAAATTCTAGTTTTAAATACAATCATAATATAAAATATCTATTACTTTCCAGGGGTCGATCCAGGAAAAATTTGGGGCCTATTTAGGAACTAAGATCCTTAGAATCTTATCAGAAACCTGCAGTTCAAAAGAAATTAAAAAAATTAGCACTAAATGCAAAAAATGAAAAGAGTGAAGGTGTGACCTATGGTGCAGGACTGTTTTAGTCATGCAAAAATGAAATATATAGCTAATGGTACTTTAGAACAGATTTTAAGAAACGTTTTACTTATTATTATTTATATTTTTAATTTATGTGTACAATTTCAACTAAGTCTTGTTCTAAGGTGTGACAGATATAAACAAAAATACCTTTTTATATTTCAAAGAAATGTGCATTGAGCATTTTTAGTTTTTGATCAACAAGGTGGTTTTTTTTTTTTACTTATTTATTATTAAAATTTTTATTGTATGCATACATAATATAAGTAATATTCATTTATTATATAGTATTTAAAGTTCATTAATATTGAAATACTAATAGTTCTAACACGTCGGTTTTCTCAAAATAAAAATTTCCGAATAATGTCAATTTTCAAAATATTCCATGCGCGTGGGTCGAAAAAAGCGAAATTTATATAATCAAAACACAATAGTGCAGGAAAGTAGCCATTGGTAATAAGGAATAAATTCGCAAAATATTACACCAATTGGTTAATATCCTTTACCTCTGCATGGGGGGGGGGGGAGGTAAGGAAAAAAAAATCTCAAAAACATGTTTTTTGCAGAAAAAAAAAATTATATATAGTTACCCAACCATAGCAATACAATTTCTAATGGAATGCAACAGCTACATCTAGATGTTAGTAATGTCCCAGTAAAATTTCATTATGCTGAAATCATTTCTATTATACTGCCGCAAAGGCGGCCAAAATTTTGTAAAAACGGCAAAAATTTAAATTCTGCTTTTTTTTCAATTTTCACTATTTTTACTATATGCTTAGAATTAAATAAATTTACATTATATCTAGTAATAACTTATAAATGCATAGAGTACTTTTGATCATGGGCGTAGCCAACTATGGGCGCCCGGAAAATTTCCAAAATTCCTTTAAAAAGCCCCTTTTTCTCAAATTTAGGAGGGGGGGGGGGGAACCTTCTCGCCCTTGGTTGGCTATGCCCATGATGAAAATTACTAGACATTTATAACTTATTACTAGATAGAATGCCAATTTTCTTATTTTAGACATATAATTTTAAAAAAAAGGGGGGGGGGAAGGAAATTTTTGCCATTTTTACGAAACTTTGACTGCCCCTGAGGAGGTAATAGAAATGATTTTACCAAAATGAAATTTTTCTGGGATATTACTAACATCTTGATGTAGCTGTTGTGTTCTATTAGAAATTGTATTGATATATTTGGACATATATATATATATTTTGTTATATATTTAAAATTTTCAAATAATGTCAATTTTCAAAATGTTCCATGCGCCTTCCTAATTTTCCAAGTTCTTCAAAATTTGTTATGTATTTACCTTATGGTACACCAAATGGATATTAGATAAATAAATGGTATTTTAGAACTCATAGACTAAATTCTTGATTGAAAGAATAATTAACAGTGTTTTTGCATGATAAAAATTAGTTTTTATGCATATTATTATTTTTATTAATTATATTTTCTATTCACGTTTACGATTCCAACTAAGTTTTAATCTTAGATATGAAAGGTATCTCATAAATAAAAATCACTGTATTATATGTAAAAGAACTGCGCATAGAGCATTTTCAATTAATTAATTATTTCAATAATTAATAATTACCAAAATAATTAATATTTTACCTTAAAATTTTAGTTATTTTTACGTAACTACATTTGCAATCACATATTTAATTTTCAAGCAAATCGGTTAAAAAAAAATTAAAAAAAATTAAGTCCACCTTCGCCTTAAATGATTTAAAATATACATTTATACATACATATACGCGGATTTACTTTGCTGCATTTTTACAAAAACCAAAATCTACATTCCACAATTTTTAATTTTTATGAAATAAACAAAAATATCAAAATGCTCCTTCCAATAGAATTGGAAGTTTCTGATGCTTCAATGTATCTAATACTTTACATTCGAAATAAAGCTATTATATGAATGTAAAGAAATCTTACAGTAATAATAATAATAAAGACAAACTGTCACATTCACATTCGCCAAACCACACAGCAGAAGTTATCGGGACTGGCTTGGCGAATGGTTACAGAGAAGTAAAGCATCCCCTGATTTTTTTTAAAGCTTAAGCTATTTTCAACATTGTCTCAACTTCATTTCTTTTTGAAAAATTCATGGTTTAAAAACTTCACAACCATTTTTTAAATAAATTTAGCTACTTAAAATGCCTAAAACATGCTTTAGTGCAAGAAATAAAATTACCACACATATATCAGGATTTTGTGATAATATATAGCTTTAGTAACAAAAATCAAAGTATATATTTCACTATTTTTAGTTTTTATGAAATCTTAAGTTTTAAAAACATAAAATTGTTCCTTGAAATAGAGTTGAAGGTTTCTATTGCTTACTTACAAAATGAGGCTTTTGATAAATGTAAAGTTATCTTATAATTTAAACAACTTTTTTTTCGACTTTAATTTACTTTTGAAAAATGAATAGTTCAGAAAATCATATAAAACTTTTTTTTTTATTTATTTAATTTATCTGAATAAAATGTTTTAATCATGCTTAAGCAATATAAAAAATTCAGTTATGCGGATTTATATCAAGATCTCGCGATAGTAAGAATATGACTTGTGTAGGCATCTCATTAATGAAGTAAACATGTCAACAAAAACAAATAATTAAAATCGAAAACTAATTTCGTTTGTTAGAAATGAACTATGTTATTATATTTAAGTTATTACATCTATAGTAATAGCTTTGAAATAGCCATTTGTTTCCGATACATCGCTAAATATTTGAAGCGGAAACAACATTTTTAGGCTTACGCAAGATACTACTACCCATAATTTTTTCAAGTTTAAATACAAATTTTATATTTGAGAGAAACATTAATGCATTAGAATGCGTATAACAGAAAAATAAAAAATAATCACTTGTACACTTACATGATTATTTCCGGGATTGCAAGAAGAAGAAATATAGATGATACTTCAGCACATTGTTCGTTGTTCGCGGGCTGGATCTCTGGGGTGTTTACGACGCCATTAAAAACTCTACGCCTGCTCTGTACTGTTGCCACATGAAAATAACAAACGTGGTTGAACCGACATCGTCGTTCAACTTGCGTTTCTCTTTTCCATGGCATTTTACTATAACTATTATAATGGTTCAATCGTTCGAAGTTCTTTGCTTGAACGAATATTTTGGTGAATGGTTGAACCTGTATTTTTAACAGTGTAGTTGAAAAGTGCTTATGACTTCGGTTTGTCTGGCCGTATGGCCGTCTGCCGTCTGCCGTCTGGCCGTCTGCCGTCTGCCGTCTGGCCGTCTGCCGTCTGGCCGTCTGCCGTCTGGCCGTCTGTCCGTGCTCTAACTCCCGTAAATATGCTCGGATTGCCCTGCAATTTTTATATGTTATAATCGTTATCTATAGCATGTTCCCTATTTCAACGGAAGTGTGTAGCACTGATAGTTTTTTTACAGGGACACTCAAAAGAATTCCGCTACATTGCGGTCTATGCGGAAAAATCATTTGCGGTTTATTTAAATAATGTTTCACTATTTTAAACGCATTGAAATTTATATATAACACTAAGGTGCATTAGAAGAAGCTTAATATGGAATAGGGTGTACATAGCACTTATACTTACTTTACAGGGACAGTCAAAAGAATTCCGTTACATTACGTCTATGGAGAAAAATCGTCTGCGGTTTATTTAAATAATGTTTCCCTATTTTAAACGAATTGAAATTTATATAAGGTTCATTACAAGAGACTTACTACAGAATATTGTGTGTATAGCAGTCATCGTTCATTTACAGGGACACACAAAAGAATTCTCTACTGTATGTTTACAATAATTCCTGGAAGTGCGTTTTAAGTTACTGAACGCGATTTTAATTTTAAATCGCTTTTTGTATATTACGTGGTGTGTATAAATTCTGTAGATCCTATACAGGGAAGCAGAAAAGTTCGGGAACACATTTCCGTATTATTTAACTCCAGACGGAGAATTTTAAACTGTGCTACGTGTTTCTTAACTGAACTAAAATTTAGCATCCTATGTAGTATATATACAAATCTATAGATCCTATACAGGGCTGAATAAAAGTATTCGGATTACTTAGATGTTATCTTTTAGCTTATTAAAGAGTATGATTCGTAAAATTATTTTGGAAGCGTTGCAAATTGTTACATAATCTATGCTTGACGCATGATTTTTCGTTCTTGTTAACCTATCAAATGGGAGTGACGTCAAAAAATAATAATACTGAATTACTATATTAAAAGAAAAAACATGTTTTTTCTAATAAAATTTCTAAAAAAAAAAAAAAAAAAAAAAAAAAAACGTGTCTTTACATAACAGTTATGATTTTTTTAGTTTAAATTTAATAATTTTTTAAAGGTAAAATATTTCTCGAATTATATAAAAGAAGAGACAACGACTAAAAATCAATAGATAATACTTTACATAATAAGGTTATTTTTAATTTTTTTTGAGTATTTTATAAAAGTTTTTATAATTGTACAGAAATATAAAATACACAAATGTAATATACATATAAGTAAAAAGCATTATGTATCACCTTATGCATTACGAATATACATTTTTTTTCTGAAATAAAATTTGTACTCCACGTGTTTCAACATCCACATAACTAAACAAATACGATCGGTAAAGAAATAATACATTACAAAATATTTTTGCTTTGTATACCAAATAACGCTTTTGTAATTTGATAAAGAAAGTTATTTCTAAGTATCCTAAATTATACTTCTGTCAATCGATTTCTTAGTTTAATTTTCTAATAAGTGTATTTTAGTTTTATTTTAAAGATTTATTTTAAACTTTATTTTAAAATTTTATTTTAAAGCATAAATGGTTAAAGTAAATTTGATCGGTAATTTGACTACTAAAGACATTCCAACGGAACATGGAAAATTTCAAAGGGATCGTATGATATGTCATTTTAAAATGAATATTTTGTTGTTAAAATTTATACCTTAAATAATCATTACTAACATTCCCCATTGTGTTTTGACTGACGTGGAAAATAATATTTAAAGTAAGATTGAGATTTAAACAGACAAGCTTGGTAATATCTGTTAATGAGATAAATGAGTATTTCACTTATAATCTCCTGAGTCATTAACACTTAAATTATTATACAAAGCTTCTCGATTAGTCACTCGTCTGAGACTAACACTTTTAGAATGTGATGAAATAAATTATTTCTAACTTTTCTAAATTTTATTTCTGTCAATTGATGTCTTAAATGAATTTTATAATATAATTTTATTTTAGTTTTATTTTAGAGTATTGCTGAAGCATAAAGGTATATTATAGATTTGATCTGTATACTGAAAAAATTACAACGGAAAATTAAACATATCAATGTTGTATTCTTTAAGGCATCTTAGCTAACATTTCCCATAGTGTTTAATGTTACGTGGAAAATAATATTTGAATGTTAGATTGAGAATTAAAGAGATAAGCTCGGGAATATCTGTTGATGAGATAAATGAATATTTCAGTTAAAATCTCTAGATTCATTAATACATAAATTATTACATAAAGTTTCTCGATAAGTTATTCCTGTGAGACACATTTAAAGATAAATAATTTAAAATTATTCGTAATCATAAACATTAATATCTGTATCATTATTATTTTTAGTACTGCTTCCAGTAGTTTCTTCTCAATAAAATTTACAAATGCATTAATGACTCTTTGAGACTTTTATCCACTGTTCACTATTACAATCTATACTAATATTATAAAGGAGTAAAGATTGTTTGTTTGTTTGTTTGTTTGTAGGGGGTAATCTCTGGAACTAACGAACCGATTTATAAAGTGATGGTGGCAAATTGATGGTGACAACCTCTGCTCCAACATAGGCTATATTTTATGTCGGTGCCACTATCCCAGGGGGGTGCAGGAGCGAAAAACGTTCTAAAATTGCGATCTTTTCTTTACTGAAGCAGCTAGAAATTTGAAATTTGGCGTTGTAGGTACTTATAAGATGTAAATGCTCTCTAAGAACAAAAAACAAATCGAAATTTAAAAGGGTGAAATGAGCGAAAAGCGTTCTAAAAACATTCTAAATTACAATTTCTATGGAATCTCTAGAACTACCGAACCGATATGAAATTTGGCGTTGTAGTTACTTATAAGATGTAGATACTCTCTAAGAACAAAATAAAAAAAAATTCGAAATTTAAAAGGGTGAAATGAGCGAAAAGCGTTCTAAAAACATTCTAAATTACAATTTCTATGGAATCTCTAGAACTACCGAACCGATTTGAAATTTGGCGTTGTAGTTACTTATAAGATGTAAATGCTCTCTAAGAACAAAATTTTAAAAAAAAAATCGAAATTTAAAAGGGTGAAATGAGCGAAAAGCGTTCTAAAAACATTCTAAATTACAATTTCCATGGAATCTCTAGAACTACCGAACCGATTTGAAATTTGGCGTTGTAGTTACTTATAAGATGTAGATGCTCTCTAAGAAAAAAAAAAAAAAATCGAAATTTAAAAGGGTGAAATGAGTGAAAAGAGTTCTAAAAACATTCTAAATTACAATTTCTATGGAATATCTAGAACTACCGAACCGATTTCAAAAGTGATGGTGGCAAATTGGTGGTGACAATCCCTGCTCCAACAGCCTCTTTAATAAAAAACTATGCGTTTCTGACGACTAGGTTTTTCGCTAATTGTTGCCACAGATTAATCTCGGAAAATAAAACATTTGAAGGTACGGAAAAAAATAGTAGCTCGAAATGTATTTGTCAGAAAATTGTTAGGCAAACTGCGTTTGAAAGGTAAAAAATTGTATTTTTCTTGATATAAATTTCAAATCTAATGATTAGGCCATTTTTCAAATATTGAATTTTAAAAATTACCAAATTTCACAATGGAGAATCATATCGAAACTTAAACTTAAACGATTTCTCATAAGCTACAATTCTAGACTAACAATGTGAACATCAACGGTTCTATTCAGTAGCGGCCATGCTTAAATAAAAGGCCGCGCAATCTCTGCTACCGAAATTAGACAGTTTGCGCATCTGCTATTTAGGAGAGATGGCGCATTGTTCCCATTAGTTTCCATGCTAGGAGTGATTACGCAGCTTATTTATAAATTTGCATAAAAAATGAAAAATGAAAATGGACTTATTTTAAGTTAAACGTATTTTCAAGTAATTTAATTTTATTTTGTAATCTTATCTAGACTTGCTTTTTCTGATTCTGTAATTTTTTCCCCTTTATTTAAAATTTTTTAATCATTTAAAAAATTATTTCCTTTTTCTGATTCTTTAATCATTAGCTTGAAATACTCACTCCTAATACAATAATATTTGTTCACAAAAACCTTACAACAATGTCATTTAAGTGTAATTATTATTGTTAACAATTTAATTGTAGTTATTATTACTAACAATCTCTCCTACCCATGTGCGCAATCACACCAACCCTGTAAGGACAGATTGCACAAAATAACTTTCTTGCTTTTATTACAACTGTTCTATTATTTTACAATATAACAACAATATAGCAATGGAAGTGCATAAAACACAAATGAAATAAAAATTATTCATAGGTAGTTTAGCAAAAAATTAATATTTAGATTTTTTATTGTTATTCTTTTGACTTGTGCGCAGACTCTCCTAGCTTTACCTTATAGAAAATGCTGTTAAATTTTTTATATCTAAATAAGGATATCTGAAAGCTTTATGCATGTAGAAATGAAAATGACTTTAGTTATGTAACAAAAGTTTGTCATTTTGTATTTTGGAAAAAAATTTAAAATGGTAAATATGTATAACATGTTTCTCTTTACATGACATCTTCATATAATGACACATGTACGTACAGTTATTACATAAGATGAAGCTAGGAGAGTCTGCGCACAATTCAAAAGAATAACAATTAAAACTCTATATATTATTTTTTTGCTAAACTATCCATGAATAATTTTTACTCCATTTGTTTTTTATGCATTTCAATTGATATTTTGTTGTTATGTTGTACTTTAATAGAACAGTTGTAATAAAACCAAGAAAGTTATTTTGCGCAATCTGTCCTCACAGGGTTGCTGTGATTGCGCACATGGGTAGGAGAGATTGTTACTAATAATAACTACAGTTAAATTGTTAACAATATCAATTGCACTTAAATGACATTGTTGTAAGGTTTTTGTGAACAAATGTTATTGCATTAGAAGTGAATATTTCAAGCTAATGATTTAAGAATCAGAAAAAGGAAATGATTTTAAAAACGATTAACAAATTTTAATTAAAGGGAAAAAATAAAGAATCAGAAAAAACGAGTCCAGATAAGATTACAAAATAACATTAAGTTACTTGAAAACCCGTTTAACTTAAAATTGGTCCATTTTATTTATTTTTATTTTTTATGCAAATTTACCAATAAGCTACGTAATCTCTCCTAGCATGGAAACTAATGGGAGCAATGCGCCAATTCTCATAAGTAGCAGATGTGCAAACTCTCCAATTTCGGTAGGAGAGATTTCGCGGCCTTTTTTTTTATACATGGCTGCTACTAAAACGAACCGTTGATTTAACATTGTTAGTCCAGATTAGTAGCTTATGAAAATCGTTTAAGTTTAACATATTTTGTACTACTGACATTGCATAAAAATTCTGATGAATAGCTTAGAAAATTCATGCACTTACTTTGGGAAAACAAAACAAAATAGTAATGCTTTATCTTAGACGCTCAAAACAATCAACGTGCACTTTCAAATAGACACTCCACAACTGCTGTAGCGCAACTACCTGGAGTTATTGCCCGCTCACTCTACTCCTTCCCCTTGAACCTCTATGTGCGCAATCTCTCCGACCGCGCCATCTCTCCTGGTTTTACCTTACACAATGCATATGCGATGATATACCGTTACGACATGTACTATTTATACAAATACATAATACATATACAATTACATATCATAATTAAAGTTTTAAAATATGTATTATAATACAGTGTTCAAACTTTAAAAATTTAATTTTCATAATTTTTTACATTTCATGTAAATGTAACTTTGATTAAAATTATATTTAACCAATTCATTTTTGGAGAAAAATAAAAGTGAAAAAAATAATAAAAGTGAAAAAAAATATTGATATGCAGTCAACGTTTTCTAAATTTGTGTCACGAATTTGCACAGAATATGTAGTATTATATTATAAGATTATCAAAAAACCATGCTGATGTTGTTGCCATCACAAAACATTATTCTATATAAATCAAATGTATTAAATGATTTAAATAGTACAATAAAATACACCTATTTAGAAAATCGTTTTTTTTTTTCACAATGTATTCTCGAATTCAGGATGCTAAGAGTGAGGTTTCATTGAATTTTGTGCATTTAAACAAGTGATATAAGCATCGCATATTTCGAACAAATCATCAAATTTAGTCATCACCCACTTAGATGAGATTAATCAAAATTGAATAGCAATCTAATTCTATCCTTCAGATTCAAATTTGAACGTCCGTTGAATTCTGTGCATGTATGAGTGCATTCTGTGCATGTTGAATTATGTGCACTGTATATAAATATCACATAAATCGAACATATCATTGAATTGCAGAACCCCCTCTTGGTGGATTTTGCACAAAAGCTAATCGGTAACAATTTCCATAAGGATAGAACTTCATGTGAAATTTCATACTGTTCTACACATTAGTTTGTGCTCCCATAAAATCTGTGTCATGTACAGACATACATACAGACAGACACACGGACAGATATTGATCCGCAATATGATCCATAACAGCACTAACTGAACAGTAGAAGAGTTACGCACGTGTAGAGTTAAATGACCCTTCCTCTTTCACAAAACACATTTAACACTTTTTATGGCAAATGAAAATTCATTTCAATGATGCAAACATAACATTTTCCTTTCGAATCTCAACCCCGCTCAACAACAGCGCTTGCAACGTTTTCAGTCAATTGCTTCAGGCTCTGTTTTCGCTCTCATCCTGCTTGAAGAAATCAAAATCCTTCCTGCCTTGTTTGTGAGTTAGAGTTCCTACAAAATTTGAGTCACGAACAAACATACAGACACATACACAGATTCACGCGCAAATATTTTCTAAAAACACTCAAATCGTGTTCAAGACCTTCTAAACCGTATAAATTCACCGAAAAGAGGAAGTTGAAAATTTTCACGAATCCAATATTTTATTCATGCATAGGTAGATAGAAGAAAGTAAAAACAGTAAACCAAGAAATCAGCAGGTAAAAATTCTCTTTTATACCTTAGCAGAATTGTATAATACAATCTCATGCCAATTGAAGTATCCCTGTTTGGAACGCCCTAGAAAGGCAACCCATGAACATATGAACATAACGCCCCCATTTTTGGAGGATATCTATTTCAGACCATAAGAAAAAGATTAATGAGATAAAAAGAATACTTACATTAAAAGTCCGATATGCGAAGATGTTGCATAATAAGCATACCCATGTAATTAATATAAAACGGCTAAGCGCTACTAATGAATACATGAAGTGACATAATCTAATCAATTTACGCAAACTTTCTATCACACAGAATTGTAAATAAGACCGTCAACAAAACAGGCACGGATGTTATAAGAACAAATTAAAGATTCTAGAAGACACCTGTAAATATTCCAACTGCGTTCAATATGCCCAAAATGCTACAGAGTCTCACAATGTGATTCATAACTGCACGCAACTGAACAGTAGAAGAGTTACGCATGTGTAGAATTAAATGACCCTTCCTCTTTCATAAATAAATCACATATATATATATTTTTTTTTTACCTTATCTTGGTTATTGTCTAAACAGTTATATTTAAAGATATAGTTCCAAATTAAAAAAATATTTCAAATAATGTTTTCAATAATTTTAAAAACTATTTACTCAAAAATAGTTTTTTTTTTTTTTTTTTTTTTTTTTTTTTTTTTTTTTTTTTTTTACATTGCAAAATTTGCATTTTTTTGTTCAGCCTCTAGTTCTTTTAAATTTTATTTTTAAACACGTCCTCCTTGCTCTAACAAGTAAAAATCAAATATTTTTGTATTACTATAATATACTAAGTTTAATATACTAAGTTGTAACCTATTATTTAGAATCCGGGGTGGAAACTATTTTAGTTACAAATTAAAACTTGATAACTTCTTCATTGACTAATAAATTTAATATTTACAAGGTACTTACATGTTACAATTTACAAAATAACTCAGTTAATTTAACATTACTGCTTAGCTCAGATGCCTTGTCGGCAACAAACCCTGTAAAACATTCTTCTCTTCAGGTAAAGTCTAATTTACTCAGCTTGTCAGTTCTTTTGAAAGAAAAAAAAGAAAAGGAGAGAAAATATGATGGAGTGCGTATTATTCGAGCGTTACACTCTTCCCCTCACACTGCATTACTGGTCCCTCAGATGCAGTGTGCATTTCCTGGGTGGATTCCTTCGGGATGCTTTCTGGTGACTAAATACCTCTGTTGTTCTCGTGTTTTTTTAACCTTTCGTAAATATTTGCTGGCTGGGCGTCTGACGTTTCCCGAGTCTGCCTCTTGGATGAATGAAGCCTTTAGAACATCCACCATCACCTTGCTTGTAAGGAAACTAAGCTGATATATGATAATTTCCTAAGGGATAATAATGGTTTTCTTTAGTAGCAATGGTATAAGAAGTAGGAGATCTTTGTTTTAAAATAACATAGGGGCCATCGCGACGGGGCATGAATTTAGTTGTTTTGTTATTTTTCCTTTGGCTAATGAGATGCAAAGTAACCCAAACATGATCGCCTGGTTTATATTGTTGAGAAGCTTTTAAATGTTTGCCGGCATAATATTTATGCTTATCTTGGTCTACTGTCATTTCATCTTCAAAGGTAACAAAACAAAACTGCCTCCTTTGGTTTTTCACCTTGCCAAATGGAAGTTCAACACTTTGAAACTTTCCGTAATGTTAAAAATAATTACGAATGTCAGCTTCAGTCATATCAGATTCAATACCACCAACAAAGATTTTTTTAAAGCCAGGCCTAACTTTGGCTCTTTTAGCTTCAATTTGTTTTCCCTTAATTGTATGAGGACCACTACGTAAAACAGAATCCACTGAATCTCTACCTCCAAAAGCAACAAAAGCAAAACCTCGAGATCGTCCACTAGTTGGATCTGTTTTGATATTAACTTCTGTCACCTCACCAAATTTGGAAAAATATTCCTTAAGATCCTTCTGATTAGTATCTCTGCTTATTCCACCAATAAAAAGTTTTTTATCTTTTTCGGAAGAGGATTTAGATGAATTAGCGGCATCTCCACCCGCACCACCTTGATCTTACACGTCGCCATTAGTTGGTCCTTGCTGTCCATCATTTAAATCTGTGCCATAGTCGCCGCAATTTTGATCTTCACTGGTAAAATTATCGTCATATTGCTGTTGATCTTCCATGATTACATTTAAAATCAAATTTCTTAGACTAAACTGAGATGTGTCTTCAATTGGATGGTTACTTGGAAAGCTACAGAGAGGATGTGATCCAGTATCAATATAATGTTTAACTTTAGGTGTAGCCTCTTCTCCTAGTTGGAAGCTACTTGTAAATTTTCCAAGCAGTTCATTCAACCTAACACCGTTGCTCTGAAGTGAGATGTCTACCTTCATCTTCTCTAAGAAAAACAGTGTCTAATCCAACGGTTTTTATTGCTAATTCACTGGGAGGTCTATATATATCTTCGGCGAAACTATACTTCCACCTGCATCTATCAGCAATGAACCATTCTTGATTTACTACATCCAAAACAATTTTTGCTTTGCGTAAAAAATCGATTCCCAAAATTGTACGATTATTTTTGGCATTCGGCAGAGCATAAAGAGTTGTTTTAACATCGCGACCTTCAATTTTAACATGAACGTCTGTTTTATAAACTTCGGTAGTGTTTTGTAGCCCATCCGCTAAGACTACGATCATTTGAGTTTTTTCAAACTTCACACCTTGGTCTTTTAATAAAGAATACAAAACTTCACCCGCAACGCAATGTGTTGCACCAGTGTCACCCCAAGCTGTGCCAGAGAGACCATTTATACTTATTTTTACCAATAATGTTGGTGATGTTTGCATATTACATGTACGAAATTCTAGAGATTGAAACTGCGCCGATACATTTTTCGGAGAACAAGTTGGACACTTGGATTTAATAACTCCCTGGTTTCTACATCCATAGCAACTTAACATTGGCCGATTTAAATTTGAAGGATAATTAATTTTATTTCTCTTGGACTCATTTTGATTGCCAAATTTACCAAACTCATTTCTTTTAAAATCTAAAGGCGTTTTTTCAAAGCGATTAGAATTCCCGACCTCTCTGATTTTGTTTGATCTCTTTATTTCTACTTTGTGTGACCTCAAGTTATCGTATAAATCTAACTTTTCAGCTAATTCAACAGGATCTGTTAAATTCTCCCATTTTTCTAAATAATGTTCTTTGCAATCAGGGGAAACCTTTTTCTTTAATTGATCAACAATAATTAATTCCGATCGTTTTTCAAAGGAATTTATATTTAATTCGGATAGCCATCCCTCAAAATAGCTTCTAATTTCAAAGTAATATTCTTTCAAGCTAATATCGGTTCGCTTTGGATGTCGATTAAATATAATTCTAAACCTTTCAGCAGATAATTTGAACCTCTGCAACAATATATCTTTAATATAAGAATAATCCTCAAATTTTTCTTCCGCTTCACGCGATATTAATTTACCGATTTCATTTGGAAGGACTCCTATTAAATACGCAATCCACAGTTCTTTAGAAACCTTTAAAAGTTTCATTTGCCTCTCAAAAGTTATTAAAAATAAATTCAAATCATCCTTTTCAGGATTGAAATCGGGTAAAACCTTTTTCATGTCAACGCGGATTGAAGAAGTTTCAAGAGGGTTGCTTGTATTTGCAACAACATCTCTTGTTCCTGCTTCTAACCTGAGCTTCTGTAGCTCAAATTCTCTTTCTTCGGCTAAACGCTTCTCTTCCTCAAGTGTATTTCTTCCTTCTATGATATTTTCAAAAATTCCCTGTACAAAATCTATGTTATCTTTAAATGCCTCACTATTTACAATTTTATCACGTAATTCGAGGACTTTATCATCGCTACTTATTTGTACTTTTAACTCTGGAGCCAAAGTGATTAAATCAATTTTCTTACCCTTAGAAAGAAACACCATCATTTGAATTAATTATGTTTTAGCTAACTTCAAACTTAATTTGTGCTACGAATAACTATTAGCAAAATAATTTACTTTTATGTAATTTTTCATAACATATATGGAACATAAATAACATACAATATCTTTCAAAACTCAATATAATGACACCAACTATTTGCCTTTTTTTTTTCCTACACAATAATATCAAACATTATTTGCAAATAATTTAAATCAATTCTTCATATAATAAATAAAATAATGTCAAGCACTCATTTATATTAATAACTTCAATAATAATAAAGCTCAGTGCAACTATATAAATGTATAAAATAAAGCAAACGTTTTTTTATTTTTCAATAATAATTATTAGATATATTTATCTTATGAATATCTTCATTTAATTCAGATACTAAAATACTTGAAGCTGCAGATGATTTTTCGTATTTCAATTCCAAGGAAAATATCATTCAGGTTGAATAGAATAATTCCAAAATATTTCGATTCTGGACGAATCAAATACAATTTTCAAAAATTTTTAGATTCCGGTTGAATAAAAAAATACTTTTTGTACTTTAGTATCTAAATTTTCTTATTAAAACAGTTTAACACAATTTAAAAATAATACTTATCTTCATATTTTGCTTCTATACGGGACCGACGTTGGGAAGCCACTCTTGTAACCTATTATTTAAAAACCGGTGTGGAAACTATTTTAGTTACAAATTAAAACTTCATAACTTCTTCATTGACTAATAAATTTAATATTTACAACGTATTTACATGTTACAATTTACAAAATAACTCAGTTAATTTAACATTAGTGCTTAGCTCAGATGTCTTGTCGGCAACAAACTCTGTAAAGCATTCCTCTCTTCAGGTAAAGTCTAATTTACTCAGCTTGTCAGTTCTTTTGAAAGAAAAAAAAAAAAAAGGAGAGAAAATATGATGGAGTGCATATAGTTCGAGCGTTACAAAGTTTAATATACTAAGTTTAATATACTTAGTTAAAATACTAAATTTAGTAATTTGAGTGTTTTCTCGCACTTTCCGTTTGTCGTCGGAAAACTCAATCAGAGTGTTTCGAAATTTCCGTACGATAAAACCAATGTTGACACGTCAGCTCCGTTTATCATTATAAAAACCTACAATCCTACCAGAATTTCTGTATAATAATCTTTCCTTCATTATAGCACGAAATGTCTATCATGAAATAAAACAAAAAAAATACTGTACAGAAGTTCTTTAAGAAGGTTTTTTTTTTTTTTTTACTGAAATATGTTGTCAAATTGGGATAAAACAAACATTTCTTCATATTTATTTAACGAATATCTCTCTTAGAGCGTATCGAAAAAATCGAAATTTCTTAGATCTTTTTGCTAGATATTGTTGCTTTTAATAGTATAGAATGCAAGTTGCTAGACATTGATCCTACCACCCTCAGTTTAGATCAGAAATACTTATTAGACATTTGTACCACCATTAGTTCTGGCGTTTGTTATTCAGATCTAGCTATCCGGGAACGTTGAATTTGTCCCGCTGGCTAACAACTTCCAATCGAATACTGAGGTTATATATATCTACATCAGACCCATCAAATGAGTTGCTAACATTGGTTGTATTCATTCTAAGAGTCTACGCACTCTCATGCTTCCGAATTAAGATTCGTCATTCCATAAAGGATGGTGCTAGACACTTGTGGCATTTCATCAGCTGATCTCGGTAATTGCCAAAAAGTATTTTGACATAATCGACCCAGTTATTTCACGCAACGCTTACTTTGCGGCTCAATTAAACATGATTTTGGCCATGTTAACTGATGATAGGTGCCATATTAGGACCCTTGCAGCTCGGCGGATTATCAAGGCAAGAGAAATTAGCCCAGATGGAAATAGTGTTCTCAAATTCATTATTCATGTTGTTAACTTTGGAGCTATAGACTATGTAGATTTCATTGACTGGCAAGCTTGTTATGTGATATCGCCTCCTGTTCTCAGAGAGATCAGTTCTCAAGAATTTCTGAAGATGATACAGGGCAGTATGCCAATGTATTGCTGGGACTTTATTAAATTTGCGTCACGCACACAAGCGTTTGAGTGGATTGTGAAACTAGTCACTACAGCCTCCGGAAAAACAGTTGGGATGCAGAACAGGGATCAATTTACTAGAGCGACACTATAATCCAGAAAACACATGTCAAAATTTGAGACCAAAAATTATTACAAGCAGTAATGCTTTTGTCATTTGTATGTTCGAAAGGTAAAATAAAGTTTGTGTTCGCATTAAAATGAGGTAAGTGTGACGTGTATTTATTTAAAATTTTGCCTTCATTTTCCAAAATTTGGTGTCGATGAAGCGGCAGAAGATATTAACGTATAATTTAAAATTTTTTTTGGCTGTTGTTGTTGTTTCTCGGCGTGAAAATAAGGGTGTTCCACTATTTTGGCAGATCGACAAACCCAGTCTGTCTCGATTGTGCATTGTGCAAGCAGTAAACAGTTTTGCAGAAAACTACCAAACTGCATCAAAATTTCAAAAATTCGATGCCGGTGAGGCGATAGAAGATATTAACCTATAATTCTACAATTTTCTATGGTTGTTGTTGTTACAAAACAGTAACTTGTAAGCACTACCCCAAACCGATGAGCGAAATCTGTGATTATTTATTAATTTTTGAATTTTAATCCTTTTTAGTCCAATTTTTGGAACTTTTGGCCCACTGAGGCGACAGAAGATATCAACCCACAATTTTAAGATTCCGCACACTTTTTAATAAAGGGAGTTCACAACTTTTCCGCACTACCGCTAAAAGATCTAAGAAATTTGGATTATTTCGATACGCCCTATATTCACTACTCAGTATACCATCGTGGGGTCTGATGAAATAATTGTAATATATCATCTTATGGAATCCTGCCGTTTCTCAGTTCTTCTTGGAGAAATTCTAGTTCTGCTTTGACCTGATTATCTTATTCTAATAACTGGTTTTATATTATACTATCCGTGAAACTTTGTTGGATTGTTAGATTGTATATATATATGTGTGTGTGTGTGTGTTTGTGTGTGTGTCTGTGTGTATACATATAAACATTGATTGTCTAATCAATACTACTAATCAATAGATTCAGTAATAACTTTTAAAATGCTGTGGAACACCACAAATAAGAGAGTGCCAAAAATTATTAAAATATTTGTGTAGCTATCCAGCAGCGGAGGCTTACGCTCGTTGTTATAGAGTTTTTAATCTAGATAAATAATCGTCCCAAGAAACATCACTTTGTTAAGAGCCTGTGCTAATAACGCTAAGAAACGTGCAAGCTAAAGTTAAACCAATCACAGCCTTCTTTTCAGATTTTTCATTTGAATTCCAGTATGTTTAAAGATTTAATGAATAATACGCTAAAAATATTTCTCAGTATAACAACCCACTTAAAGGTATATTTAGAGAGTCAATCGAAATCACTTTAAGAAATATAGATACGTGTAATTATATGTTTTCATTTAATATCCCAAATATATGGATAAAGCTTTTCAAAAAAACTTATGCCTTTTCACCATCTAATTTGATTTGGTTTCGCTTTCACATCGCTGGAAGACAACAGCATATTGTGTCTATATTTACCCTTCTTTACATTCTTCGTGTTTCCCTCCCCCTTTTTTGCCTCCATAGAGTCAAACTTCAAACATCACCAGTTACGTTTTTTAATATATTCCTGAGGATGGCTACAGAGTTTGACACAAAACTGTTGGGAATTCGACTTTTAACTGAGTTATTAATGCTTCTATTGTACACAGATTTTAGCAAAATACATGTACAGTCATGTACAGTTTATATTTTTAATTGATTTATAAATTTGATTTTTTTTCATAGAATATCTGAGGTCGATCTGAAAACGGGTAATTTCGTAATTTATCATTGATTTATCGATTTTGTTGAAGTATTTGTTTTCGAAAACCCATTTAATTGCGAACTAAGAAACGTCCTCAGATAAAAAAGAATTGCAACCAAAATCAAAAAGAATGAAAAATCTCGGTTACACATTGACTTTAAATATGCTATGGAAAAAAAATCATTTAAAACATTGAAATACAAGCGAGAAGTTTGAAAAGAACGCTTTCATTGGTTTAATATTAGCTTGCGAGTGCTTCGCGTGAACAGCGGAGTCTAAACGAACGTTAAGTCAAAACAAAATAATGCGACTAATAAAAACGAAACAACTTTCTACTGAATAATTAAAATATCATAACACTTAATACAAAATTTAGATTTTCAGTTTTTACATCAATTGTCTCTCTATTTTATTCTTCAAAGAGTCAAAGTATTTTATTATATTATATATCACATCTAATCTCAGTTATATTTCAAATAAAATGTTAAATATTAGCACATTATCTAAAATAATCGATTGTCACATCAAGATCTATGTTAAAAAGGTTAATTAAACAAATGAATTTTAAAAAGGCAGTTAAAAATTAAACGACAGCAACGATGAAATGTTTTATTTTATTGTTAAAAGTATAGATTAACTACTATCAATAGCAAAATTTCAATATACAATTAAGGCTGCTAAAATAAAACACTTTTTAAATCATTTAAGGAAAAATGTTTCAATGCCTCCTTTAACTTTCTTTGTTTTTCGGGTGGGATAATTAGATAAGCCACTTAAATGCTCCATTTAACTTCTTAATATTACGTGTCATTAGCTTGCGTTAAGTGTTTGACAACATTAACTCAAGCACTGCACAATTTCTCATAAAAACGTAACGAAGTGTTAACAATTTTGCATGTTGAAGATAAAAGACAACGAAAAATCAAACTCGGGAATAACAAATATAATGTAAGTTATTTAAAATTCAAAAGTAAAACATTCTATTATTAAATTAATTATGTACTTAAAATGTTTTTACCAGTAATTATAAAAGGTGTGAATTTTTAAGAATAGAGTGTTGTTCTGATTAAAAATCGCCCATTCAGTAAGTTTAAAAATACGTTTTATTGCTACAAAAAAAACCCAAAAAATTACCAAATATTACATTCTATGAAGATAAAGAATAAGGAAATTTTATCCTTTATGTTGCGCTATATAAGTTATTGATACTACTTTCTTGCAGTTTTACCTGGAGTTGTATTACTTATGTAAAACAGAGCATTATTTCAATTTTATATCGATGAACTTGAAAGTGTTAGAGAAATGTACTTACAGTCTTTTAAAATGTGTTACTCTTAAATCTTAATAAATTTCGATTTTCCGAGGAACATGTATATGAACGAAGAGCATTTTTGCACAATTTAAAACAAACCAAGTATAAAAAATCATACAATTAATTTAGTTATCACTAAATATGTATGACTCATTCTGAGTAAAAAATGATGAAAAGTTTATTGCCACGTCCTTTGATGGCTAACCTCCACGTAGGGCGAAAACATCATCCGAATGTTTCTTAGGGATTGATTTGTAATACCATCGTTACATTTCGGTATTAAAAATATGCTGATTTCTACAACTACAGTTTTTTTCTCGTTACCCTTTGATAAACCTATGTCATGGACAAAGGTGTATTCTGATCCTTAACGCCACCTATGTAATAGTTCTTTTATGAAATATTTGGAATCTTTTCAAAGAAAATGTATGTATTTGTATTATATATTTGACCATATTTTATTACAGAGAGTTTTATATTAAATCAATATATTGGAAACTTCTATATATGCGTGAAGCTAGATAGACTATCTTAGCTCATAATGTTCAAACAATAGTATATTGTTTTCATAGAAAATCGTCGGACAATAATATTTCTTGTATGACATACGTCGAAATTCTTAATAATTCCTAAAGAATATTTTTGATAAAGAATATATTTATTACTGACTAAAAATTAATCTAATTCGATTATACTTGTGCATTAGATATTTGAAGTTTTAATAAAACTAGGGCAACCAACCCGGGATTCCCGGGATATAGAATATAGATGAAAACCATTTTTTTAAATTGAAAATTCTAATAGATTTTTTAGATTTAATTTTTTAGATTTAATTTTTTAGATTTAATTATTTTTTACGGTTAGCCCCTAACAACACCAAAGAGCATGTTTACATGAAATGTGTCAATTACACATTCAAATAAAATTTTGAAATGTATTAAATGCATTTATTTTGTATTGGCCTCGTGCCAAAAGTTAATAGCCGAAGAAATCGCTAAAAATTTCGTTACTTACAGCAGTTTTTTATTATTATTATTCTCGTAATTTCAGCAGTTTTAAGCGTTTATTTCAATTACATGTCTGTTAAATTTGTGTTTTATTTATACTATTTTATTTATTCCTTATTGAAGTTTTAATTTCGTTATTGAATATTAGTTAGAGACAAATGCTGAACTTTTCATATTGTTTAAAGTGCAGACATATTAATATTTTGTAATCGTCTGCAACCGATATAGAATTATATAAAAAAAAATCATTCTTGAAATTTAATTTAAATGCTAATATAAATTAGTCAATTAAGATACAGTTTTCAAACAGATTGCATTTGAAAGTAGATTTTTTTTCCCTATATAACGGTGTAAAAATGAAAAATGTGCGATGTTTATAGAAATTTAAAAAATTGCAGAACCAAAATTCGCAAAACCAAAATTCGCAAAACCAAAATTCGCAAAACCAAAATTTCTTCGTCAACTGTTGCCATTCGCAAAATGACGTCAGCGTTACGCAAGGACACGTTTGTCCTTTATAATATAGATATACTTTAAGTGATTTATTTCGAAATGAGATTTTCCATAACTACACGCAAGATATTTATGGAGTTATATTTTTACGTGATATGTTCAAATTTTTACTTCCAGACTGAATCTATACATGTTTATTGTTTCACCACATAAAAATAAAAATAAAAATAAAAACATCTACATATAAACACCGAAACATACTATGCAATGCTTTTAATGTTATATCTAAAATACAAATTTTGTTAATATATACACATGTTTAGGTTCAGTATTAAGTTACATATATACTCTTTAAAGCCATGAAGAATACAAGTAAAAATATAAAGTAGTAAAAATATTCAAAAAATACATTTTCAACATATTGAGATACACTACTTAAACGTATTCTGTTGAACTTTGTTTACATTGGTACCACCTGATATGTTTCTAGCAATAACTTGCTTAATTGGATGAACTATTTTATGTGGTTTGTTTTAAAAAGTATAGAAAATCTTGCTCTTTCGTAAATTAGTTTTTCTAAAAATATAATTTTTTAAACATTTGAGAGCAATATGACCCCATATGTTATTAAATTAATTAAATGATATATAAACATATATCCTGGAAATTCAGTTGCTATTTTAATTTCAGGAATATATTTTTTGACTGAAAGTAATTAGAATTTTACCATCGTTATATTTCAAAGCCATTCACAAATACACATATATCCGTTTTTTTCTGTTACATGCAGATTTGTTTCTTATAATATAGAAACTGCATACTCTATATATGTGTACTGCAGAGCCAGCAACATTTCCGTATTTTTCAAGGGTGTGTTTACTGTTGTCTTAGCACTATAAATATTACATTAAAAAGTACATGACTTAGAAAAAATAATAAACATTTAGGCTTTTAGAAATTCAACCATTCATATAAGAGACTTTAAAAAAAAAAGACAAACTGAGAAGTTCAAGTGTAGAATATTGTCACCTAACGAATAATTGTAAAATAATAATAATAATAATAATAATAATAATAATAATAGTAATAATAATAATACGATTCTCTATGTTACCCGAATAAAAGTGAGGTTTAAAGAACAGGTAAATCGTAGAATATCTTTTAACGAAAGAAAAACGAAGCGTTTTATCTTTGTCCAAATTTAAGAATACATATAAGTTTTAAAAAAGACTTCCAGGTATGTAAGAGAACAGCTATTTACTGAATTTACTTTACAAAATCAGGTCATCCAGACACTGTTAATATTAGAAACTTTTAAATCACAGTGTAATAAACTGAAAGAATGTGAAAACATACCCTATGATAATTAATTTCTTATTAAATCATCATATTGATATTTCTTTAATAATAATGATATTGAGATTGTTAAATAATTAATAATATATTTAAATAATAATCATTATTATTATTAAAATTTAACTAATTAAATTTATTTTATAAAAGTATACCTCTATTTTAAACTTACAAAATCACATTCAAACAAACAAAATAACTATTCATGAGACATATTTCAAAATATATTAAAATATTTCAAAAATTTCTGGGAAAATTTAATAAAAATAAAATAAAACAAAATAAGATGATTTATTTTTTAACTCTGCCAAAATTGTAAAGATATAATTGTTTACTAATAACGATAATTTGAAAAATTTGTAGAAATAAATTAGTTTGTGTTTCCGTTAGTAGATACATTATTGCAAATAAACGAAAAAAAAAACGTGAATAATTCTGAACCATGGAATATTTTTCAGAAAATATCAAAATAGTCTAAGCTGAATGAATAATCAACTGTGTTAAAAACATGTAAAAAGTAAAACGCATGATAAGTTTTTATTTTCATGTTATATTTCATAGGGAAAAACGTAATTCTCACTGTCTGATTTGGCAAGGGAACGCGTTACCTCAGCTCTACAAACACCTCACAATATAGACCATATAAAAAAAAAAAAAAAAACAATTCTAATAACTCTGCAGCGTAGCATACTATAAAACTGGGACTAGCCCAAACTAGTTAGTAATAACGTCTACCAATTACTGCTATACCTAAATTTTGTTTAAGAGGTCTTCTACATATCGATGTTATGGTTGTGTTTGTGAACTGCGAGAGATATAAATACCGAAGTGGAGAGTATGCCTTCCGTGGGTAGTTTTCCAAAGGACCCTAATCCATATTGACGAAAGTTTCGGAGAAAACTGCGGAAAGCACGGAACTTTTAGACGGGCGACCTGGGTTCGAACGTAGTTCTTTGAGAGCAGAACCATTCAACCTGTGGTGGACTTCGTCTTCATACAGAAATCACAACAAACTTTAAAAGTTTCATTACTGCCACCTACTTTTTGCATCATATTAAGTTTCTGAAGTACGCTTTAGTTTCGGCAAACAAACGGTAAATTATTCGCTCAAGTAATTCAGAAGTCATGTTTGTTTGAAGTTTGGAAATCATAATATTAAATGCTTTTTTAATCGTTCGAAACAGGTTAAACGGATATTTTTTTAAACATTTCTCAACCAATATACGGCGGAATGAGCTGTAAGTTTGAATTCCGATAAATTGGCGTTGTTAGTAATCGGTTATTGTTTAAATAAAACATAAGTCACAATTCCTATTTTTCTAAAAATTAATTTCGCAAATATATTTCTGAAAATTTATTGAAACAAATATGAAAAGTAAATTATATTTCATAAAAGACATCTTTTTCTTGAAGATTCAAATATGCAAATCATAAATTAGATCATTAATTAAAAACGTTTTTGATTACATGCATTGCAATCTTCTTTGGAACGATTAAAAATGAATTTAACATAAGTATTCAATAGCTCAAAAACATATTTTTCCGAAACTCTGCAACGTAACTGAAAATAACTTACAATTTTAAGCATATTGTTTCCATCTTTCCTTTAAGTCTAAACATTCGGATGTTCGGCATATTCAATTTTAACATTTATGACATTAAATTATAAACGTGCAATTGGATAATTCTTTAAAATTTACAGTAATTATTAATCGTATGTTTCTTATATGTATCTGATATTTAATTCCTCATTCCAGTTTTGCTGTGAAACATTTCATTGATGAAACCTTATCCCAAAATATTTTTCTGCACTGATAAAAATTTCACCGTTGGATTACGGGAAAAGCTTGGCAGCACAGACTCCAAGATTTTCCTGTAATATTACAGTTTGTACCGTAATCTATTTAGACTGTATTAGACCGTAAATAGCAGTAAATTTCAAGAACGTATCTGACCGTAAACCACAGTAACTTTCAAGAACGTATCTGACCGTAAATAACCGTTACTTTCAAGAACGTATCTGACCGTAAATAACCGTTACTTTCAAGAATGCATCTGACCGTAAATAACCGTTACTTTCAAGAATGTATCTGACCGTAAATAGCCGTTACTTTCAAGAATGTATCTGACCGTAAATAACCGTTACTTTCAAGAATGTGTCTGACCGTAAATCACAGTAATATACAGGGTGTCCCAAAAGCCTCCGTACAACTTCAAAAATTGATTTAAAAAAATAATAGGCCTACCGCAAAAATATTTACAACAGTACACAGAGTAACTTAAAATGTTTTTTTCTACTACCATAGTATACTTGTACATGAGATCCTTTCGTTGCACGAAGAATATCAAGTTGATATTCCAATTCCCTTCACGTGCGCTTCAGCATGTATTCATCAACAGTAGTTACAACTGTTTGATGAAATAAAATGTTGAATTGAAGATGTTTGATGAATGAATGAAGAAATGTTTGATGAATAAAAGTTAATAGTCTCATGGAATTGAAACAAAAGATCCAAACAGCAGTAGCTACTGTTGATGTTAGCATGAAAAACGTTTGTGGATAGAATTGAAATATCGTCTTGGTATTCTTCGTGCTACGCAAGTATCTCATTTTGAAGTTTACTAAGGCTGTAAAAAAAAACTTTTTAAGTTACTCTATGCACTGTTGTAATTATTTTTGCTGTAGGCCTATTATTTTTTTTAAATAAATTTCTGAAGTTGTACGAAGACTTTTGGGACACCCTGTAGATTATAAATTATCGTATATGACTGTAATATCAAGATTGTAAATAAGCATAAATGCCCATAATTTTCTACTCATTTACATATATCGCTGTAAATTGCAGTAGTTATCAGAACTGTAAATGACCATGAAATAGTTATTTCAAGAATTCGCATGATTACTTCCAACAGTAACTGTATATTTATACATAGGATGTCAAGAAATGCAACATTTTATTTCTGTATAAGAGATAAATACAGTGGACTCTCTCTATTCTGAACACTCAGGGGACCGACCAAAAATGTTCAGATTATGGGGGTGTTCCTTATAGAGGGAGATTGGGAAATGCATTACTATTACTACTATGTACTGAGTTTACAGACTGTATAGAATACTTAGCCTGGTTAACCATGCAAGTTACCGAGATGGAGGTGCTGAATTTAGAAGCTATTAAAAAAGTTAATTAAAAAAAGTTAATTAAAATGTTATATTAAAAATTTTTACAAAATATACAATTACATACTTACAATACATTACTTGAAAATATAATCGGTACATTACTTAAAAAAGTGAGTAATTTTAGTATGTTTTTGCATTGTGTATGCTCGTGCAGTGTACATGTTATCTAGTTGTTTAAGAAGTGGAACGGCTTATGGGTGATGTTCAGCCGCATAGTTATGTTGTCACAAACAGGAAGGCTTCCGTCGGCTTCCACATAAGCTCCAGGTTCAATTTCAGTAGGAAGCTCCTGAAGAATTGACCCCAAGTCACTCACAGATGTTGCTTCTTGGTCCTCTGTCCTTGATTGTTCATTCTCCCACGGGAATACAGCTTTGTAGAAGCATTTTTAGATGGTGAAGCGGGTTAGTTCATTCCAAGCCATTGATATCCAATAGACAGCATCCATTACATTGACCTTCTTCGTTAGTTCGGTTGCCGAATTTGCCACCTCTACACCACGGACATTTTCTTCAAAAAATGAATTCGGTAGTGAGCTTTAAAGGTCTTGATTACTCCTTGATCCAGTGGTTGGATTATAGAAGTACAGTTCGGTGGCAGGAACTTCAGGCTCGCGTTGTTCTGCTGCACATTTGTATGTGATCTGGCATTATCCACAAAAAGAAAGATTTTTCCTCCTTCTCTCTTCATCATCTCGTTATTGCCCTCCAACCATTGTGAGAAAATTGTGAATGTCATCCAGGCTTTTCGATTTGATTTATAGTGCATTGGCAATGATGCTATTTTCACATTTTTGAAGCATCGTGGTTTTTCACTTTTTCCGATTACGAGTGGTTTGAGCTTCTCACCCGTAAAACTTGCAAAGAGCATAATGGTAAGACTTTCTTTTGTCATTTTTACGCCCAAGCATTTCTCGCTTCTTTCTGCTAAGGTTTTATTTGAAAGAGCTCTAAAGAACAGGCCGATTTCGTCAGCATTGAACATGTCAGTAGCATCGAAATCCTTCGTTATATCCGGAAGCTTTCTTTTCCATTCCTCCACAGTGTCGATATTTACGTCTGCAGCTTCACCATTGATTATTTTGAATTCGATGTTATGCCGAGTTTTGAAGCGAGTCATCCATACTTCTGATGCCTTGAATTCCGTGATTTTCTCCTTTTCTGCAAAATCCAGAGCAATCTGCTTTAGCAGGGGTCCAGTGACAAGAAGATTCTTCGTTCTCATTTGGCAAAAAAAACTTCCAGATGTGATTGTTTATGTTCTCGTTTCCCGTTTTCTTTTCGAGAATTCTACACTTTGAGGAAGGTTCATTTCCTTCAAAAGCGGCTATAATTTCTTTTTCCTTCTTGCTGATGGCGTTGGCTTGACCTACTAAAATTCCAAATTCAGATGCATTTTTTCTTTGATTTACTTTTGATTTTAATTTTTGAACAACTTCGTATTTTTCCTGAACTTCTTTTTTCTTTTTCAGTTTTTTCCGTTGTCTCGTTTTCTTACTTATTTCGGACATATCTGCGTAAGTGTTGGGACGCTTTCCCTGCAACGATAGTGAAATAACGAAAAAATTTTACCTTTGCCGAGCAAAAATGAAGAAAGAAACAGAAGCGATAATGCTGCCAACCAGGTGTACAGAAAAGAAACCATAATCATTTTTTAACCACTCTCTCTAACACCTGTTGTCTCTTTTCTGTCATTGGGGAGTGGGCATTTCTGTTGCGCAATCTTTCTATTTTTAACTCAGCTCAGGAGAGGGGAAATCACGTGACATGGTATTTACATTATCTTTTCTTATATCTCTTTGCATAAAAATTGATTGTTTTGATCTTTTCATTTAATTTGATTATCATCCCAGCTAGAAAAAGTTTGCAAAAAAAGTGCAAAAAAAAAGTGCACAAAATCCGAGCGTATTTGGCACCTCTACTTGTGTATAAAAAGTGCAAACTGAATTCTGCAAAAAAAGTGCAAACTGAATTCTGCAAAAAAAGTGCAAACTGAATTCTGCACAAAAAGTGCATAATCAGAGGTGCCAAATACGCTCAGATTTTGTGCACTTTTTCTGCATACGAAATAATCCCTAAATTTTGCAGTTTTTATGCACAATCAGAGGTGCCAAATACGCTCAGATTTTGTGCACTTTTTTTTTGCACTTTTTCTGCATACGAAATAATCCCTGAATTTTGCAGTTTTTATGCACAATCAGAGGTGCCAAATACGCTCAGATTTTGTGCACTTTTTATTTTACACATTTTTTGCATACCAAATAATTCCTAAATTGTGCATTTTTTATGCATAATCAGAGACTCTGATTATGCATAAAAAATGCACAATTTAGGATATTTTTGGCATGCAAAAAATGTGTAAAATATAAAGTGCACAAAATCTGAGCGTATATGGCACCTCAGATTTTGTGCATTTCTTCAAGTAGATTTTTTGCATACCGAACATTTTAAGCATATATTTAAATCAAGATTCAGCTTACTATGAAATTTACAGCTATCAATGTATAATAAACCCAGTTTTGGAAAGATGCATAATTATACATAGGATTATGAACAATAATTTTATCAGACATGGTACAAGTTCACCAACATGCGGAAAAAGATAATAAGCTTAAATTTAAATATATAAATTTTATAATTAAATATAACACTGCATACAGTAAAAAACATGTCCAATATTGTTAAAACCCAATAAGAGAAAATTATTACACTTACTTGAAAAGAGCTGCACTAAATTCTAGTTATTAGTTGAAAATGTTTTAACTAATGTATTTGAACTTAGAAAAAGGCATTAAAAAAAAAAATCAACTTTACTTATTTTTGTTTATTTACACAAGTGCGATCAGCTTTTTCTCATCATTTCACTTCCAATCCAGTCATTGAAAATTTTGATTGTTGCAACTGGATGCAATCATTTTTCTGATTGCAAAGAGCTTTGATAGACGACTGCTAAAATCTGGCTGCTGTTGGGAAAATGTGAAAGAAACCACAGCACACACAAAAAAATGACCATTGCAGTACAGCTGCTGCATTTATTTGAAATCACAACATAAATAATAAACTAATGGTAATCTGTTCCGGTAATGTAATGTATACAGTAAATGTTCCAGACTTAAATTTTCTTCCTTTTAGATTTAAACAAAATAAATTCTGACAGTCTGACAGTCACATTGTGGAGGTGTATCTTTGGATGATTTACTTTTATCACACCAATTTCAAGCTGTATCCTGTTTGTTTCCTGTGTAAAAAAAAAAAAATAAAATAAATAAATAAATAAATCATGCAAAAATATGCAAACTGAACTACTTTACAGACATTACATAAATATAAGAATTCAATATTAGATTTTATTAAGTAGTTTGTTTTTCTACAGGAAAAAATTATAGTTAAAATTCACTTATTTTCATGTGTAATATATGGACAAACTGGAAAATGTTGTTCATATAAACAATTTCTCAAATCTCAAACTTGAAATTTACTATCTATACTATTAAAAATGCATGTGTGTAACTATGTATCTATATTAACTTCAAAGGCTCAGACTGTTGGGTGCAGAGCTGAGAAATTTTTAATAAAGTTGCATAATAGGAAGGACCATAAAAAAATAAAATCCAAAATTTTAATTAGATTTTTTTTTATGTGATGTGAATTTTGTTTATGTTTTGTGATTTTTGCTCAGCCAATTTATATTCAGAGTCGCTAGAGGAAAGGGGGGAAGGGAAGAAGTAGTTGTCAGAAGAAATATATAAAATTTAGGAAGCTTGAACAGTATTTTTTTTTTTAAATGTTTGTGTGTGAATGTGAACGAAAAATTTGATTTTCAATTAATTTTTAAATAAAAGATCATTTTTACATAGTGTTCTCATTTGATGTTTTTCAAAGGGTGCTGCACCATGCCCTTTTCCTTTAAACCTGCCGATGCACCCTGTCCATTTTAGATAATGATATTGTAAAAGCGCCCGGCTCGTTTTCCCCCAGTAGCTTCTTTTTGTATCTTCTACATATTTTTTAATATTTGGCTTTTTCCTCTCATACCTCCCCCCCCATAAAAAAAAAACAGATGCAGCAACTGCATATTGTATTTCTTTTAAATGCTAAGATGTAAATTAACAACATAATACAAATATAACTTATTAGGTTGTTCGACATGTTTTGACTCACTCCGGGTCATTTTCAAAAACATTTTGAACAACATTTTCCAAATCTCAAACTAGAAATTTACTCTAGATTAATTTTAACACAATTATTCAAATTCTTGGCCCGGACATTTTTTGTCCAGTTGGAAAATTACAACTAGTGATGCACAGAATATTTGGTATGTATTTGGCCATACTACAAATATTTAATTAGGCTGAAAATAGGTCGCACACGGCCTAACCAAATATCAAACTATTCAGTTTTGCTGAATATCTTTATATATGGCCCAACCACCAGGGTTGGCAAAAACCCGGGTTTTTTCAGAAAAAACCCAACCCAGTGGGTTTTTGGGTTTTTTTCAGGGGGTTTTCGGGAGTTTTTCAGGGTTTTTTCGGGTTTTTTCAGGGTTTTGAGGATTTTTCTTCTTGCCGTTCTTTGTTTGTTTGTTTTGTAACAACTATATAATTAATGGGATGAAGTTTTAAAAAATAAATGTTAATACTTTAATAATTTTTATTTAATATATTATTTAATTATAATTATTTAGAATTTTTATTTAATATATTATTTAATTACAATTATTTAGAATTTTTATTCAATATTAAAAATAGTTTAAAAATTTGTAATGATTTTAAAGACATTTTATGACTGAATTGAAAGAAATTTTTTAAAGTCAAAATAATTAAATTAATAGTCTAAAATTTTGTTTATTTCTCTTTTATAGATAAAAATTAGATTTAAACAGTGAATCATTTACTTTTGTTTTATTAAAATTTTCTTATGTAGTAGAATTTTATCAAATGTTTGGAATTATTGTCCTACTAGGGGGGGAGGGATGAATTCACTTTTAAACCATCTAAATTGTAAGCTTAAATTCCTAAATCTTCCAGAGATCTTGATGTATGGGAGGGGGGAAAGGGGGGGGTTGCATCTCAATAGCACAGAATAGCTGCATGTTGTGTCGTAGTCTGCGATCGCCCATCCTTCTGCTTTTGGCGAAATTAGATAAGGAGGGGGGGGGGGGGTATAAACAATAGAACTATCTCAAGAATAAGAAATCATTATTTTTAAAGAATTATTTAACAAAGAACTTTATATTACATTATATTTTAAATACTATATTTACGTAAGAATATTTTATAATTGAATTTGTTTGGATCATCAATACTTTAATTGGAAAATGAAAAAAATACACTCCAATGTATCTTTCTTTTGTTTTATTGATGGATTTTTATCAGGTCAATTTTCTTTTCCCCAGCTGGCTGCTGATGACTGAGATTTAATTAAAGTTTTAAACTGCAAATAGAAATAATAATAATTAAACCAAGAACTAAACGATACTTTTTTCTTTTCCTTACTTATTTAAAAAAAATAATAAAACTTTTAACTATCCGATTGTGTTTAAATTTTCAGCAAATTCAAATAATAATAAATTAGGCAGCTTACCAAATTTCTATTAAAATACAATAAGTTTTCAGAAAATTAGAATCCCCCCCCCCCCCCCCCAAAAAAAAAAAAAAAAAAAAAAAAAAAAAAAAAAAAAAAAAAAAAAAACTACTATCACTATCTTAATCTTGCATCTGATAATGAATGTTCTTAGCTATGCAGAAGAGATTCATTATTATGGTGGGTTGTGCTGCACTATAATACTATTTCACTAAAGAAAGTGAAATGAATCAATGATCTACCCTTTATGTTTTGTTCAACTTAATTTAGTTTTATGCTTAATATATTTTGAATCATACTAAAATACCCGTGCCTCTAATTTTTAAGAATTGATTGAACCCCCCACTGTTTTCGTCATATTGACAAATAATCCTGATTTTTAATTGTTTATATAATTTTACATGTATTTCTTTTAAGATAATTATTTTCTCTGTGAATTTTCCAAGTTTGTTTCAGATACAGCAATTATGCCCATTTAGAATTTTCTGAAAACTATATCTGTGACACATAAAATGTATATTATGTTTGGTTTAAATTGATATATTTATTATTAGTTAGATAAGTGGAATTTTAAATAAAGATTTTGATAAAACCCACTTGGGTTTTTTTCAAGGATTTTTTCAAGTGGGTTTTTTCGAAAAAACCCACCCGGGTTTTTTCGGGTTGGGCAAAATCAAGTCAACCCTGAACCAAACAGGCTTTTAAAAATATTTTCAAAAAATTTAGTTAAATTTTATTTTTAACTGTTAATAAATAAAGATATCCCGGAAAATTAAGAAGTAGAATTATATTCAAATAAGAGAGATTACTTGTACATTTATGTATTTTCTGTTTGAAAAGTAACAACTAAGAAAATTAACTGTTAATGATGACATTCATAAGAACTAATAATGCATAAATGTAAGATCGTGAACATTGTTTTCTTTTTCAAAACTGAGTGTTTCTAAACAAACATAATGGAAGATAATGTGCAGCTTTCAGGGTAAAGGTGAAAATAAGCACTCGCCAGTCGCCATTCATCGATTAAACTTTAAAAACTGGCCAAATGCAGGATTTCCTGATTGCCCTTTTTCCCTAAATTTTGCGATTTTTCAGCATCCATTCAACGAAATTCGTAATTTTTATGTACCCGTTCGAAGAAATTCATGGCTTTTATGTGCCCATTCCAAGAAATTTACGATTTTCTGTGCATAATCAACAAAATTCATGATTTTTTACACAGCAATCGATAAAATTCATGATTTTTACGCATTCGATCGATGAAATTCATGATTTTTAGACGTTCGATCGATAAAATACATGATTTTTACATGCTCAGTTGATAAAATTAATTTTTTTTACACGCCTGGTCAACAAATTTCATTATTTTTATGCGTTTGGTCGATAAAATACATGATTTTTACACGCTCGGTTGATAAAATTAATTATTTTTACATGCTCGGCCGATAAAAATCATGATTTTTTCACGCTCGGTCGATAAAATTCATGATTTTTTTCACACTCGGTCGATAAAATTCATGATTTTTTTCACACTCAGTCGATAAAATTCAATGAAATTCATGATTTTTACAAGTTCAATCTACAAAATTAAGGATTTTTAAGCGTTCGATCTACGAAATTAAGGATTTTTACGCGTTCGATCTACGAAATTCAGGATTTTTATGCGGTCGATCGACGAAATTCAGGATTTTTACGCAGTCGATCGACGAAATTCAGGATTTTTTAGAGTGTCAACAATACTCCAGATTGTAAAACATGCAATGGGGAGTTATGAGATGAAAAAAAAAAGCAAAATATTAATTGGTTATTTTTTTAAACCAAAAACATTGGGAAGGAGGTGTCCATTAATGGCATATCTACATAGCTGCAACCTTGGCATAATCGTAATTGTGAGGGCCGCAAGATAACAAGAAGATAACAAAATTCCTAAACAGCGTAATTAAACTGGACACTGTAATAAAATATAATGTAATAAAGATTTATTAAATTATAAAATAATACTTACATGAGATGTATCAACAAGTCTCTGTTCAACCACATTTTACTAGCAGCTAAGCTTCCACTCTGGAAGAGAAGAAAATCAATAACAACCCAATACAAAATGGCTTATAACTGAATATAAGAACATTTTATAAATTTATTTTAATTCACAGAAGAAGCTACAAAGTTTAATTAATCAAAGTTTAACTAAATTAATTAAAAAAGTTTTAAGACTATACTCTTTTTAAGTTATAACTCAAAGCTAAAGCACAGTTTGTTTTTTTCTGTAAAGGCTTCTTGTAAAAAGGTCTGGTTCATAAAATGGCAGTATCTGTGTTAAATATTATGTAAAATTGTTTTATAATTTAACTTTTAATACTTTAGTCTGAAATATAAAAATATTAGGCCAGCCGAATATTCGGTATACTTGTGGGCTGAATATTCAGTATTCGGCCAAAATCGCTATTCAGTGCATCCTTAGTTTATAGTAATTTAAATTTACTTTATAAGCTTTTAAAATTTTCGTAATTACATTTTAAAAGTTACAGATTACTAACTAATATGCTAAAACATGTATCAACAATTATACATCCCAAGAAGGAAATCCATATACTGCGATATTTTTTAATATTCCTTTAGATTCCGGTTTCAGAGGTTTTATCAAATAAATACTTGACAAAGTTGATTACATAGTTATTATGTACTTTATGATTAAAATAAGTTGGCTATTATTTACTTTGTGGAGGAGGAAGAGGGGAAGGGGATCAAAAAGTATGTTTACCTCCTGTGAACAAAAACAGCATTTTGGCATTGAATGAGAGTTCCTGCAGTGGAGTCCCCCCCCCCCCCCCCAACAAATTTTGACAAACAAAATCAAAGCATATTTTTATATATTTTAAATAATTTTTTAGCTTACTTTCAATTAATAACTCCAAAATAATATTCATCCACATTTACTTATTATAAACACATTATTTAATTTTATTGAATAATTTATTTATATTTAATAATAGAAGTTAAAATGTTTTGATTTAACTTGGTTATTAGGGTGGGTCGAAAAAACCGAAATTTATATAATCGAAACGTAATAGTGCGGAAAAGTTGCCATTGGTAATAAGGAATAAATTCACAAAATATTACACCAAATGGTTAATATCTTTTAAATATCTTTTACCGCTGCAAAGAGGGCAAAGTTTAAAAAAAAACACTTTTTTTTTTTTTTTTTTTTATTAAATTATCCAACTATACCAATACAATTTCTAATAGAATGCAAAAGCTACATCAAGATGTTAGTAATGTTCCAATAAAATGTCATTATGGTGAAATTATTTCTATTACCGCCGCAGGGGCAGCCAAATTTTTTTTAAAAAAAGGCAAAAATTTCAATTTTCCGTTTTTTACTTTTTTTCAAATTCATATTATATGTCTACTATTAAAAAAATTTACATTATATCTAGTAATACCTAATAAATGTCTAGTAATTTTGATGATCGGGATTGCCAACCAAGGGCGAGAGGGGCCCGCCCCTCTTAAATTTTGGAAAAAAGGGCTTTTTGAAGAAATTTTTGCGATTTTATGGTAAATTTAAGGATTTTTTTAGTAGGGGCGACCTCTTACATAAATTCCCCCTCAATATTCACTTTTTCTCCCCCTCCCAACAAAAAATCTCTAAAACGTTCCAGAAAATCACTTCAAAAAAACCCCTTTCTCTCAAATTTAAGGGGGGGGGCGCCTATCTCGCCCCTGGTTCGCAATGCTCATGATCAAAATTACTACACATTTATAAGTTATTACAAGCTATAATGTAAATTTATTTAATTCTAGACATATAATAAAAATTAAAAACTTTAAAAACGAAAAATTGAAATTTTTGCCGTTTTTTTTTCAAAATTTTGACTGCCCTGCAGCGGTAATAGAAATGATTTCGACCCGATTGATTATGTCAGAAACTAAACAAATGTTTTGATTTATCACTCAAGGTCAGAAATCTCATTTTTTAAATCAAAATATTTTTAATTTCATTATTAAATATAAATAAATTAGTCAATAAAATTAAGGGGGGGGGGGCTTCAAAAAGTATGTTTACCTCTTGTGAACCAAAAAAAAAGAGCTAGTTTTGGAATTGAATGAGGGTTCCTGCAGTAGAGTTCCTCCCCCCCCCCCCCCCCAACAAATTTTGACAAAAAAAATCAAAGCATATTTTATATATTTTAAATATTTTTTTAGTTTACTTTCAATTAATAATTCCAAAATAATATTCATCCACATTTACTTATTATAAACACATTATTTAATTTTATTGAATCATTTATTTATATTTAATAATAGAAGTTAAAATGTTTTGATTTAACTTGGTTATTAGGGTGGGTCGAAAAAACCGAAATTTATATAATCGAAACGTAATAGTGCGGAAAAGTTGCTATTGGTAATAAGGAATAAATTCCCAAAATATTACACCAAATGGTTAATATCTTTTACCGCCGCAAAGAGGGCAAAGTTTAAAAAAAATCGCTTTTTTTTTTTTTTTAATTAAATTATCCAACCATACCAATACAATTTCTAATAGAATGCAAAAGCTACATCAAGATGTTAGTAATGTTCCAATAAAATGTCATTATGGTGAAATTATTTCTATTACCGCCACAGAGGCAGCCAAAATTTTGAAAAAAAACGGCAAAAATTTCAATTTTCCGTTTTTTACTTTTTTTCAAATTCATATTATATGTCTACTATTAAAAAAATTTACATTATGTCTAGTAATAACTAATAAATGTCTAGTAATTTTGATGATGGGGATTGCCAACCAAGGGCGAGAGGGGCCCGCCCCTCTTAAATTTTGGAAAAAAGGGCTTTTTGAAGAAATTTTTGCGATTTTATGGTAAATTTAAGGATTTTTTTAAAAGGAAGAAATCTTACATAAATTCCCCCTCAATTTTCACTTTTTCTCCCCCCTCCCAACAAAAAATCTCTAAAACGTTCCGGAAAATCACTTCAAAAAACCCCTTTCTCTCAAATTTAGGGGGGGGGGGGGCGGGCCTCTCTCGCCCCTGGTTCGCAATGCTCATGATCAAAATTACTACACATTTATAAGTTATTACAAGCTATAATGTAAATTTATTTAATTCTAGACATATAATAAAAATTAAAAACTTTAAAAACGAAAAATTGAAATTTTTGCCGTTTTTTTTTCAAAATTTTGACTGCCCCTGCAGCGGTAATAGAAATGATATCGACCCGATTGATTATGTCAGAAACTAAACAAATGTTTTGATTTATCACTCAAGGTCAGAAATCTCATTTTTTAAATAAAAATATTTTTACTTTCATTATTAAATATAAATAAATTAGTCAATAAAATTAAGGGGGGGGGGCTTCAAAAAGTATGTTTACCTCTTGTGAACCAAAAAAAAAAAGCTAGTTTTGGAATTGAATGAGGGTTCCTGCAGTAGAGTTCCTCCCCCCAACAAATTTTGACAAACAAAATCAAAGCATATTTTATATTTTAAATAATTTTTTAGTTTACTTTCAATTAATAATTCAAAATAATATTCATCCACATTTACTTATTATAAACACATTATTTAATTTTATTGAATCATTTATTTATATTTAATAATAGAAGTTAAAATGTTTTGATTTAACTTGGTTATTAGGGTGGGTAGAAAAAACCGAAATTTATATAATCGAAACGTAATAGTGCGGAAAAGTTGCCATTGGTAATAAGGAATAAATTCACAAAATATTACACCAAATGGTTAATATCTTTTAAATATCTTTTACCGCCGCAAAGAGGGCAAAGTTTAAAAAAAATCGCTTTTTTTTTTTTTTTTTTTAAATTAAATTATCCAACCATACCAATACAATTTCTAATAGAATGCAAAAGCTACATCAAGATGTTAGTAATGTTCCAATAAAATGTCATTATGGTGAAATTATTTCTATTACCGCCACAGAGGCAGCCAAAATTTTGAAAAAAAAACGGCAAAAATTTCAATTTTCCGTTTTTTACTTTTTTTCAAATTCATATTATATGTCTACTATTAAAAAAATTTACATTATGTCTAGTAATAACTAATAAATGTCTAGTAATTTTGATGATGGGGATTGCCAACCAAGGGCGAGAGGGGCCCGCCCCTCTTAAATTTTGGAAAAAAGGGCTTTTTGAAGAAAATTTTGCGATTTTATGGTAAATTTAAGGATTTTTTTAGTAGGAAGAAATCTTACATAAATTCCCCCTCAATTTTCACTTTTTCTCCCCCCTCCCAACAAAAAATCTCTAAAACGTTCCGGAAAATCACTTCAAAAAACCCCTTTCTCTCAAATTTAGGGGGGGGGGGACGGGCCTCTCTCGCCCCTGGTTCGCAATGCTCATGATCAAAATTACTACACATTTATAAGTTATTACAAGCTATAATGTAAATTTATTTAATTCTAGACATATAATAAAAGTTAAAAACTCTAGAAAAAACGAAAAATTGAAATTTTTGCCGTTTTTTTCAAATTTTTGACTGCCTCTGCAGCGGTAATAGAAATGATTTCGACCCACCCTATTGATTATGTCAGAAACTAAACAAATGTTTTGATTTATCGCTCAAGGTCAGAAATCTCATTTTTTAAATCAAAACATTTTAACTTATATTATTAAATATAAATAAATTAGCCAATAAAATTAAATAATGTGTTTATAATAAGTAAATATGGATGAAAGGAAATGAGAAACAAAACAAATATGTCTTGATTTAAAAAACAAGATGGCACACAGCAGGTTAATCACAAAGCTGTTCCTTTATTACTTTATGCAGTTTAACCCTTAATTGCTGGCACAAAAACTGTTGCATACATACTGTGAGTGGTTTTGGTTTCCAAGACCGCTTGATTGAAAGATTAATAAAAAGCGCGAATAACTAATAAGATACTGCTTCTGTTCTAAACTTTATGTAGGGGAGACCGGTACACAGTGGACCACTTTTCCAGTTAACATTTTTTTTCTCTTTAACAGACTGACCGATCTGTATGAAAATATTTTTGGATATTCCTTAAACCTTCTTACATCCATCATAATTTTCTCACAACATAGTTTTCAATACATTTTTCAAAAAAAAAAAAAAAAAAAAAAAAATTATATACACTTGTGAAGTGGACCAGTGTACCCCGGAAACGGGGTACAGTGGTCCACCCACCGTGGTACAGTGGACCACTATTAGGTATTATCTAAAATACAATATAAATCTATTTTTCATTAATCTTATTATTTTTTGTTGCCCCTTCACCCACAAAATCAAAGTAATATAAATTTTGAAGCAAAAACAAAAAAATTATATTTTGAAAATAATAACAGATTAATACAGGAACAATTGCAATTTAGTTGAAGTTATTACTTAAGTACAAAAAAATCCGCTCACATTAAAATTTGCAAATTAAATTCTTAAGTACTTATGAGTAAGATTGAGCCTGGAATTTTCAAGAAATAATTTTGGTTCTGAGAGCAACATTATGAAATCATTGACATCAACAGCAGATTCATCTACAGTTTCAGAAGAAATAAACTGATTTCCATTCAATTTGCGTCTCATAAATCTTACTTGAATAAAATCATCAACAATTAGACTACAGTTATATTTATCAAAGGCAGTAAATACAAAACAAAATATTTCTTACTATGTTAAATAGTTATTTTTATTTGTTTACTTTATTTTACAGTTAAATCTACTTTAAAGCAATCTTTCTTTATAGAAAATAAGCAATTATTAAATATTTTGAACATTCTGCATTACTGGAGCAGAGTGGATTGTGGACCACTGTGCCCCAGGAGTGGGTGGTCCACTGTACCCCATGTTGAAGTTCAATAAATAATCATATTAATATTGTTCATAGCTTTCTTTTAAACATATTAACTTTAAAGTAAAATAAAAACAAGTATCTTAGCTTTAGTCATATATTACAGATACAGAGGACAGTCAATTCTCAAATACTCATCATACATCACATGCAGATAGATTTTAAAAACCAAATTTTGAAGGGAAAACTTATGGGTATGTACAAACAAAACAAAAACACAATTTGATTTTTTTTTTCTTAGAAGGACAGCAATTACTTGAACTTCATTTTTATAAACATGGGAAGACTTATTTTACTTTCTTTAATCATTGTTGAACGCTAAATTATACTTTGTGATAATTTAAGAAGTATTTTGTTTTGTTTATTTAAGGAGTTTAAGTATCTCCTTGGAAACTTTTTAATTTCTATGGAGTTTCTAAGTAGTGTAAGGCGTCTGTATGACCCCTGCTATAGTTAAACTGAAAATCACAAGTTACTGTGAAAATTGATAAAAGCACTACCGCTAAAAGCAGCTAAAAGATTTTTTTCCCCCCAAAAGCCGTAGCATTTAAGCCTAACATTTATAACTAGAATTAGGGTGGTTTTATTCCAAACAAACGTTCATTTACAACGTTTTTTAGAGAACATTACAACATAAAATTGAATAATTTACCTTTTTTTCTGTAAAATAGACAACATCAGGCGAGAAAAATTGGGTTAGAATCTTGTATATACAATTCTTGTTTACGCTTGCCTCATGTATCTCGACAACAGAAGGAAAGGCACCGCGCACGCGCAGATGGAAACTAATATATCCTCCACTCCTGTCGGCCTGTCACACTGTTCAAAAAATTAGCAGTTGGAATTTTATTTAATTAGTTTTAGAATATATGCTTTATGTAATTTAGATCATTTTCACTGTCTCTGGGAGATGTAGAATACCCCAACTGTGCATTTGAGAGGGGTAAAATTATAAAATTTCAAATCTTAAAAATTTAAATTAAAAAAAAAAAAATTAAAATTTTTGAAAATTTACCGAGAAGAAAATTTTGAGATATTCCTCATTTAAGTTTGTAATTTTTAAAAACTTAAAATTTTAACAAAAGTTTTTTTTTTTTTTTTGAAAAAAAAATATTAAAAAAAAAAATAATGTACAGTAAAATATGTGTTTTAAAGCTGTATTTTTCTTTATAATATCTATATAATATACACATATGTACATACGTCCAATTCAATGAGGGGGTTACCCCCCCCCTTTGAATTATTATTAAAAAATGTTGAAAAAGGATTTAATCTTATATTATTAGTCAAATTGCAGGTCATAGAAGAACAGAAAGTGTGAAATATGTTTTATCCCCCCCACAGCCCCACCTTCACATCCCTCGAGGGGGTGAGGGAGGAAAATATTCCTGGAAGGGGGGCACGAATCTGTGACGTTGAAGTGTTTCTTTTTAGGTAATATTGTATTCTCATAGGAAATACATGCACTTTTGAAAAAATTTACAGATTTGAATTGGCACCATTATGCATAGAAATAATCAAAACTTGGAATATAGAAATTTTTACATCTATAAAAAGTAAAGACTTTTGTGCATAAAAAATGCACACTTTTTGCGAACACGGAACAGGCAGTTATTTTATGCAAAAAATTTGCACAGTTTTTGAAAACAAAAAATATGCACTTTTTTGTATGCATAAAAAATGCATATAATGTGCACACAAAGTGTACACTTTTTGAAATATTCAAAAATATTCACTTTTTTGCACAAATTGTACACAATTGAAACTTTTTTGAAAAAAAAGTGCAAACATTTTCTAGCTGGGATGATTTACTTTTTCTAACAAAAATATTCTTTTGATTTTTTTAATTTTTATTTTAGTTATAATAAATGTTTTTTATTTTGTTTTGTTAACTGAAGATTTTATCTGAATTATTGAAACAAATTTCAGCATTGGGTAGATCTTAAAATCTAGAAATGATTTTGTTTCTTTATCTTTAAATTGAGTTCATTGAACCCTTTTATTCTTCTGCAACAATTTTTCCGAATTTCCATGATGCGGGAATTCCCTGCATTCCGACGGCAAACACACGTTCAGTTTACAGAGAGGCGGGTTAGAATGGGGATCAAAAGTAGCGTTCATAATAGTGGGGTGTTCAGATTAGAGGGTGTTCAGAATAGAGAGAGTTCATCCTTTGTTAAGTCTATAGAGTTTCGCCGGGACCGCCAGAAAGTGTTCATAATACCGGGGTGTTCACATTAGAGAGTGTTCAGATAGAGAGAGTCCACTGTAGTATAAATCGCAAAGATGTCCATAAGGTACAAAATTTCAATTCTGTACTTTTCATCTCCATGGAGATATTTCCAAAATTAGTTTTTATACATTCTTTGTAACCAAACAGGTGGCTTCAGTACCTCCAAAAACCAGGAATTATCTCACTTTGCCATGCAATTCGAAACGTGAAATCTAATCATTATTGGAGAATAATGTCTACAAATCTGATATTTAAATGTATTGATTAATAATAATGTGTTGATGTAATTGATGGCACATTAAATCTTAGTTTTTAAACATTAGCCAAGCTTGAACAGATTTCACTTTTCAAATTGCATGCAAAGTGAATCAAGTCACAATATTTGACTCTCTGCAACTTCATGATGTTTGGAGATGATTAAAACCAATCCACATTTTTGCAGATTACATTATTTATCCATCTCATCTAGATACAAAAATAAACTGTATAGCTTTTTTTAGACAGCCTGTATATTTAAAACTTGATAATATTTCTAAGATTATTCTACCACTACATATATATGGTGGTTTGCATATAATTTTTTTAAACAATTAGCAACTTTCTCAATATTACATACTTTTTCTATTTACAACACTATACAGCTTACAAAATAAAATTATATTTAGCATTGAAAAATGACATGTGTATAAGTTTTATTAAACGTGATTGTTTCATATTTCCGAAAAAAAAAATGCGTAAAACTTCATATACAAGTGTAGTAATTTTTGCCAACATCTAAGTAAAATAAAAATTAGCAGACACTTAAGCATTATTAACCAGGCAGAGTAACAAACACTTTTAACAAAATTTGTTACAAATCACAGGCTAAATTTGTCCAAACCATAACACAATATCAAGTATAACTTTTAGCTCAACAATGCACACCTTTGAAAAATATAGAAAAAAAACAGAAATTTTGTAGTACTCTTATTTAATATCATACTCTGAATATTTACGATTATGTATTCGTAACAACAAATGAACTTATTCATGATTTTTTTTTAATGTAATGAGGAAGGTGATTGTAATAAACTTTTGCATAATAATGTATCAAAGACATAATTTAATGAATATCAAAATGTTAAAATTATTTCTATTTCTTTCAATATAACTTTCGTTTTAAGTTTTTTGAGAATCACTTTGGTATTTATCTGCTTGCACATTCTTTTGCATTTTGATGCCTGGATTCTTTTGGTTTCTATCCAAATCCAAGTGAGATTAATGTCGTTTTAGCTAATAATGCAGGAATAGAGAGTATAATATTTGCCTTTTTAAAAAATCACAAAAACACTTCAGTTTTGTGTTAAACATTTTACTTGGAGATAGTGTAAAACATGGATTTATCTGTAAAAATGTGAAATTGTTCAGGATCATCAGAGAAAAAAAAATTCTTGGTTGAAAATACTACAGCCAAAATAAACTATTTGTAAAAATGCAAATAACTTAACCACTTCAACGGCCGTTTAGATAGGGAAACAGTGTTATTACACCCGATTTAACTCGGGTCAGCTACTGTGGTTAAATAATGAATGTTTACATACTGGGAAGTACTATACAGATTTTCGTGTTTTGGGAAGGACAGGATAGAATGCTGAGTCATCAATCTCAGTAACATCCTGCCTTTTGTTCTATGACTAATTTATAAATGTCCAGAACACCCTGAAATAATGAGCAATTTCATCAATTTTCCAAAACTAAAAAAACTAAATCCTACTTTCAGGAAAAATTTTAATATAACAAGGAATGATCTTCTAAGAACTGTTCAAGAAAAATCTTTAAAATATGTCATCACACATATTAAAAACAAGCATTTTTTTAAATACTTTAAAAAAATTCACAGACAAAAATAAAAATTTTAATTCAGGAACTCTGAAATTATTTATTTTGTACATATTTTACATAAGATACGACAGGTTTTAAAAAATATGCCATCTAAATGCTGCTAATTTTGACATCAACTTCCTGACTTTATTTATATTACATGATTCTGGATTTTTCTTTGCTTTTGAACTTTTTTCAGGATTGATGTCCAAAAAAGCTCTGAAAATAAAGCAAAAAATATTAATAGTATCACATCTTTCAAAAAATAACATTACTGTAAATACATCAAGCCATAATCGAATGAACAACTAATCTCGTAATTATCAAATTATAACAGATAGCAGATATTAAACTCCTCAATAACACGTGCATAGAATGTCTACAAAATAACATTCATGAAGAAAAACTTTTTGTGCTTTATAAACCCTTTACTGTTTTTCTTATCTTTAAAGCCAGAACAAAATGGATTAATTAGCATATATGACAGAACTCAATAGCACACTAGTGTCAATGAGTGGTAAGAAATTTCATTTGAGCTCATTCATTACTGAATACATGTTATCTAACAGGTTATAAGTAACATTTGTTGTAGGCAACTACACTGCACCATGAATTTAAAATTTTTGATTTGATTACCAAGATCTGCAAAGTATGTGAAGAAAATAGTGTTGACACTAGACCAAAAGTTCTTTTAACTGATCGACAAATTTTGCATTTCTTCTTTAACTGATCGACAAATTTTGCATTTTTTTCTTTAACTGATCAACAAATTTTGCATTTTTTTTCTGCAACTGATCAACAAATTTTGCATTCTTTTTTTTTTTTTTGCAACTGGCTAAAGGATTTCATTATTTTTTCCCACAATCAACTGACAAATTTCGTGATTTTCTCTCACGATAAATCGACAATTTTTGTATTTTTTCCATGCGACTGATTTAAGAATTTCGTGATTTTTCCTTGCATTCAATTGACGAATTTCGCAACATTTTTTAGATTTTCTCCTCAATTAACTAGCAATTTTTCCGATATTTTGTCGTACCAATCGAGGAATTTTGGAATTTTTTTCGCCACAGTCATGCCTTTTTACCCTCAACTGATTGGCAAATTTTGAGATATTTTCCATCAACTGATAGACAAATTGTGGCTTTTTCTTGTGACTGATTAGCAAAAATTGCAGTTTATTTTCCATGAATGGTCAATGAATTCCACATTTTTTTTCCGCAACTGGCAGAAGAATTTAAGTGTAGTTTAAAGGATCAAAAGAAAGGAAAATTAAAAAAACCTGGTCATAAGAAAAAAAAAATTAAAGTTTTTGATTTGTTGGAATTTTCCAAAGTTTTGAGATTTGTCTTAGTATCTTAAACACTATTATGCCAAATATAAAGTATCTAGAACTGTAAAGTAATATAGGACAAAATTAGCACTCGCCATTTGGCGAGTAATACTGAAAATTTGGCGACTGACTTTATTACCACCACTGGCCAAACTTAATAGCCACACTCACCAACTGTGATGATTGAATGGAAACATATTTTTTTCCATTCAATTGTGAATCGACGAATTGTGATTCTTTTTTCTGGAAGCCATTCGACAATATTCGCAACCCCCCCCCCCCCCCAATAGTGAGCGGAAGACTCCCGACCAAAAAATTTCAGCATTTTTGGAGAAATTTGCGTTATTTAATTTACTTGCAACCGAACGATAAATTTCGTGATTTTTTTCCCCGCAACCGATTGAAAAACTTTGCGTTTTTTCCGCGACTGATCGACGAAGTTTGCGGGTTTTTTCGCGACAGATCAACGAACTTTGCTTTTTTTCCGCAACAGATCGAGAACTTTTCACTTTTTAAGCGACTGGTCGACGAACTTTTCACTTTTTAAGCGACTGGTCAACGAACTTTGCATTTTTTAAACGACTGATCAACTAACTTTGCATTTTTTCTGCGACAGATTGACGAACATTGCATTTTTTAAGCGACTGATCGACGAAATTTGCTTTTTTCCCGCGACTGATCGACGAACTTTGCATTTTTTGGTGACAGATCAACGAACTTTGCATTTTTTCTGCGACAGATCGACAAACATTGTGTTTTTTAAGCCACTGATTAACGAACCTTGCATTTTTTGGGGACAGATTGACGAACTTTTCGTTTTTTAAACAACTGATCAACGAACTTTGCGTTTTTTAAATGTCTGATCAATGAACTTTGTGTTTTTTCTGCGACAGATCGACGAACATTGTGTTTTTTAAGCGACTGATCGACGAACCTTGCGTTTTTTGGGGACAGAGCGACGAACTTTGCATTTATTCCACAATCGATCGACGAAATTTGCTTTTTTCCCGCGACTGATCAACGAACTTTGCATTTTTTGGTGACAGATCAACGAACTTTGCATTTTTTGGTGACAGATCAACGAACTTTGCGTTTTTTCCGCGACAGATCGACAAACTTTGCATTTTTTCTGCGACAGATCCATAAACTTTCGTTTTTTCAACCACAGATCGACGAACTTTGCATTTTTTTTCACGACTGATCGACTAACCTTTTGTTTTTTTAAGCTACTGATCGACGAACTTTTCGTTTTTTAAGCGACTGGTCGACGAACTTTTTGTTTTTTAAACGACTGATCAACGAACTTTTCGTTTTTTTAAATGACTGATCAACGAACTTTGCGTTTTTTAAGCGACTGGTCGACGAACTTTTCGTTTTTTAAACGACTGATCAACGAATCTTGCATTTTTTGGGGACAGATTGACGAACTTTTCGTTTTTTAAACAACTGATCAACGAACTTTGCGTTTTTTAAATGTCTGATCAATGAACTTTATGTTTTTTCTGCGACAGATCTACGAACATTGTGTTTTTTAAGCGACTGATCGACGAACCTTGCATTTTTTGGAGACAGAGCGACGAACTTTGCATTTATTCCACAATCGATCGACGAAATTTGCTTTTTTCCCGCGACTGATCGACGAACTTTGCATTTTTTGGTGACAGGTCAACGAACTTTGCATTTTTTGGTGACAGATCAACGAACTTTGCGTTTTTTCCGCGACAGATCGACAAACTTTGCATTTTTTCTGCGACAGATCCATAAACTTTCGTTTTTTCAACCACAGATCGACGAACTTTGCATTTTTTTTCACGACTGATCGACTAACCTTTTGTTTTTTTAAGCTACTGATCGACGAACTGTTCGTTTTTTAAGCGACTGGTCGACGAACTTTTTGTTTTTTAAACGACTGATCAACGAACTTTTCGTTTTTTTAAATGACTGATCAACGAACTTTGCGTTTTTTAAGCGACTGGTCGACGAACTTTTCGTTTTTTAAACGACTGATCAACGAACTTTGCGTTTTTTCTGCGACAGATCGACGAACATTGTGTTTTTTAAGCGACTGATCAACGAACCTTGCGTTTTTTGGGGACAGATTGACGAACTTTTCGTTTTTTAAACAACTGATCAACGAACTTTGCGTTTTTTAAATGTCTGATCAATGAACTTTGTGTTTTTTCTGCGACAGATTGACGAACATTGCGTTTTTTAAGCGACTGATCGACAAACCTTGCGTTTTTGGGGGACAGAGCGACGAACTTTACGTTTATTCCACAATTGATCGACGAAATTTGCATTTTTCCCGCGACTGATCGACGAACTTTGCTTCTTTTCCATAATCGATCGGTGAATCTCAATCAAATAAAATCTAAATTCAGAAATTTATTTAACAACCTAATTGTAAAAGGGTCCTTAACACATTTAATGGAACTTGAAAAATACACTGCATATATAAAACTTAACTTTCTTCCCTTTTTTATAATAAAAATAAACATTTTACATAATCATTCTCAGTTGACTTAATATTTTCAATTGTATTTTGTCACGTCTGCATTAATGTAATTCTTTAAATAGCACATAAAATAATAGTGGGGTTTAAAGATTTTTTTCTCCCTCCCAAACATTACAACTCCCCTCAATTTAAAAATGTTGGCAGGGAGACTCCCCTCCTTGGAAAAATTGAATTTCAAGCCCTGTAAAATGTTTGTTTATATGCCGGGAGGAAAGCAATAATTATACAATGAGTTTAATTAAAAGCAAATTAAAATTAAATTGAATTTAAAGGTATTATAACTCTGTAAATTATATCAAGGGTATTAATACTCTATATGAATGCTTACAAACCAGTATAAAAGATAATTAAATTATGTGCCCATAACTTTACATAAAAATGACATTTAATACAGTATAAACAATAAACAAAAGAAATTAAGATCTATTTAAACTGTAACTTTACTTGTGACTCATAAATAACATTCTCTTTTTTACCATGTCTACCATATACATCCCAATTTTCCATTGTCCAAGCGCTAATTGTACTAAAACTCATATTATAAATCATTACTATCAGTGGCCAATTAAAAATCAGCTTTGAAACCCAAATAATGAAAAGATGGAATACCATTGGTCAGGAAAGATTCTTAAAAGTTTTCCTCTATCTGTCAAAAGTGCTTGGATTCGATACATATCGAGTTCTTTTAAATAGAATATTTATTAATATTTGCTGCAAAAATAACTAAACTATCTGACTGGAGATATATGTTATCAGGGGTCGATCCAGGCAAAATTTGGGGCCTTTTTAAGGCCCCGTCACAAAAATCAATCTGATAAAATGGAACTCTTCACAAAATTCCTTTTACTAAAATAGGCCCTTTCACAAAATTCAGTTCCATAAAAACTTACCATTTAATATTTATTTATTATTATGTGATGTTTTAAAATGTGTAATTTGTAAACAAACAAGTTCCCCAGAGAAGAAAACTTCAGTAAAAGGATTTTAAAAAGTTTTTGTTTATAAATGCTTGGTTCGAATTTGAGTATAACTGGATTTCAAATTTCGTTACAAAATGTTATTTTTCACAAAAATATAATAAATTTCACAAAAATAACCTGCCTCGACTCCTGGTTATTGCAGAAATGAACTAAGTTGCCCTTTTTGAATTATCAAAACAAATTTTAATTAACAATTAAAAATAGAAAATATTAATTTTTTTTTAAAAATCCAAAGAAAAATAAAATTTTAATTCAAACATGATGATTTAAATTCCTAAAATAACCAAAAAATTAAAAATTTGTATTTTTAATTAATTTATTAAAAAACATCGAAATCAATGTTAAGTGAATGTAAACAACTTTACAAAGCGATACTCCAAAAATAATTTATTTAAAATATTAAAATGGTTCCATTAATTAAAATTTTAGACAAGTAAGATGAGTAAAAGGTTACGCTAACTAAATTAAAAAATATATATACTAAAAAAGATTATATTAAAGATCATAAAAACAAGGAAAATTTAACGTAAACAACATAATGTTAAGTCTATGGGGCGCCATTTGCAATTTAGAATAAAAACAGCGTTTACAAAAATATAACTTATACATATTAAAACCCATCAAAACTAAAAATAATGAATACTAAAACCATGTACGTATTATAAGCTAAGAACCATTAATGCTTAAAGTTGTTAAAAGTATGAAAACATATTAAAAAGTGGGTGCACAAAAGGAGGATGTTAAATGAAAACACCATTGGAAAAACATGAGGAAAAAATGAAGTTTTGAAAATTGCATCAATATTCAATACATGTACAAAACTTAATAAAAACTTAAAAACAATTATACTAAATTAATCCTCATTAATTTTTTTTATGTTTTACATAGTTTTCAATAAGTTAAAAGTATTAAAAATATATGCAAAGAACATGGAATTTTTCAAAATTTAGAAAATGGTATAAAACAGAAACTAAAACAGCATATGCTAAAATGTGAATAACTCATTAAGTAATTGACATAATTACATAAAAAAGGTCTTAAATTGTTCATTAAAGTACAAGCTATCTCTATTAAGGCAAGAATGCACAAAAAATTGTAGATTTCTACATGGGAGGGGCTCGTTAACTTGACAAAAGTCTAATTCGTTAGAGATATGAGAATCTAAAGTAGAGGATGGTTTTTGAGTCATAACTCCTGAACCGAATGAGATGTATGCAGGAGTCGATGCAGGTGTTTTTTCCTTGAGGCCCATTTTGTGAAAAATAAAGGTTATTTTTGTGAAATTTATTATATTTTTGTTAAAAATAACATTTTGTAACGAAAGTTGAAATCCAGTTACTCAAATTCGAGCCATGCATTTAATAACAAAAACTTTTTAAAATCCTTTTGCTGAAATTTTTCTCTCTGGTGAAGTTGTTTGTTTACAAATTACACATTTTAAAACATCACAAAATAATAATTAAATAATAAATAGTAAGTTTTTAAGGAATAAAATTTTGTGAAAAGGCCTATTTTAGTAAAAAGAATTTTGTGAAGGGTCCCATTTTATCAAATTGGTTTTTGTGAAGGGACTCATTTTATCAGATTGATTTTTGTGAAGGGTCACATTTTCTTAAATTGATTTTTGTGAAGGGGCCTTAAATAGGCCCCACATTTTGTCTGTATAAACCCCTGGTATGAGTACTCAAATTAAACAAAATTTAATAAGGAAGAGATAGACATGTAGATCAGGTTTCCAGCTTACCCCAATCCGGAGATATTAGTCTTCAATTGATGTTCAGCGATGCTACGATGTTCATGGAAAGAGTGGTTCCACCTAAAATGATACAATACATCTATATATATACCAGGAAATATTTATTTGAATAATGTCAATTAAACGTTAAATTTCAATATTTGCATTAGTATGCAGTGGCCAGTAGAGACTGTATGTTTAGTATCCACTTCTGTTAAGTTAACGGCCACATATTACCGTGGTTTGTAGATTTAAATAGTTTTATATTTATATATAAGTTCGAAAAAATTCATTTTAAATTATTATATATCTTGTTATATAATATTTGGTATGATTAAAAATATATATATTTGCTTAACAAGAAATTATTTACAAATTTTTTTTTTACTCACAATTAAAGTATCAAACATTAAATATTTACCTCAAAAGGGCCTAACATTGCTGTACATAGCAATTATTTATAGTAAAGCTATTAATACTGAACAAAAATCATTTTTAGAGTTTCTGAAGGATAAATGAAGCAGATTAAAATTTTAAGTAATTTTCATTTTTACGCAATTATGTATTTTGTCATTTGGTATTTTTTTGAGTATTTTAAAAAAGAGTGCTTAAAAAATGCACAGACATAACAATATTGTAAAATAAAGTTTCACATATGACTTAGATGAATATTAATCCTCCTTTTTTTACTTACTGTAACAAGAAATTTTATTGTTTAGAATTTTTTTTACTCAAAATTACAGTATCAAACATTGAATATATTTACCTCAAAAGTATCTAAGTTTGTTGACATTGCAAATATTATTTATAGTAAAGGTATAATACTGAACAAAAATCATTCTTAAGAGTTTCTGTATGATGAATGAAGTGCGGTGTTACATTAAATGACATTTTAATTTTTCTGCAACAGTGAATTTTGTGGGAAGAGTTCTGTATCCTGTGCTGCTTGGCAGAAAAGATTGCACCAAAATGCCGTTTTGGCGACATGAAAATTTTTTCAAAGATTGCAGTAAAACATCATAAATCTGTATGTTATTTATAAATCAATGATTTTGCAACATTTTTAAAAGTAGAAAATTATGCAAAAACATGGATTTATAAATAACAAAGATTTAAAAACGAAGTTTTTCCGCCATCTTGAACAATTTATCACGATCCAATTTATGCAAATTTTAGCAACACTCTAAATAAACTAACGATTAAAAAGCTAAAGAAATGTGATTTTTCAGATGAATTTTTGTTATTGTGCCCCCCTGAACCCCCCCCCCCCCGTTTTAAAAACATTTTGGACAATAAAAAAGAGAAAAAAAACTTACCAGAAATCTTTTGTCAATCTTGATTACACTAAATTCAAAACAATGTTAACTTATAATCTCGCTCACAACTGCTCAAAAAAAAAATTAAAAAAAAAAGTAAAAGTAAAAGGATAGATAAATATAATAAATGCCAATAAATAAGACGGCGATTCAGAAAAAAGGGAAATTGCATACAAAAAATACATAAATAATTACACATAAAAAAAAGTTAATATTTACAAAAAAAAAAAAAAAAATTAATTAAAAATAATTTAATGTTTACCAAAAGGGATCCCAGTCAGGGTCTGAAACATCGTCAATGTAAGGCACTTCACCTTCTAACTGAAAATAATTTAAATTTTGAGGGACTTTTGGTAATGCACCCTCGATGTTTTCAGACTTTGCCGTTGGTCTTTGAAAATCCAAAAGCTTTAGCCCCTCAGACTTGAATAATGTCATTTATGAGGACTTGCATTTTCTGGCCCGTCGTTTCTCAATGATCTAGCTTGAGTCGGCGATAAAAATGAAGAACCATATATTGTGACAACATTTTATCGTTCCTGCGACATTTTAGAGAATTTTTAAACCAACGATTTTCAGTTTCTAGATCAGCCGTACTCAACCTTTTTTTCTCGCGTCAGCAAACATATATTTGCAACGTTTGGCGGGCCGCAATACACTTTTATAATAATATAAAATTATACAAATTTCTATTGCAAATGCCGCGAAGATTTTTTTTTTTTAAAATAGTGGTATAAAACATTTTCTGTGACAAATATTTAACCCTAATAAGCCTAATTAGCTATATTACAAGTATAAAACGTAACAACAATGCAGCAATTCCAAATTCTAAAAAAAAAAAAATAAAGGATTTTTTCTAATAAATCAGTTTTTTTTTTTCCTCAATGCAAACTTTTAAAAAAAAATGTAGCAATATAGAGTGCAAATTAAATTAATTTGGAATAATGTTTGTTTAGTGTTCAGGATTAAGAAATGTATACACTACTATAGTACAAGTAAAACTACATGTAAAAAGGACTTTGACTAAGGAAACGTCATTTAAGATATTTCAAGGTAATTTTTAATTATAAATAACAGGAAATTGTCTTCCCATGAAAATATGTAAAAGAACAGTGAAAATATTAAAAACTTTTTATACATATCTCAATTAATTTTATAAATAGGGAGAAATGATTATGTATCTCGGGCCGCACATAAACGGTTGCCGGGCCACATGCGGCCCGCGGGTTGAGTATGGCTGTTCTAGATCATTAATGGTGTTCGCTTTATTGGTTTTTGACATGAATTCGCCTTTACTATGATTCGTAACTTTGTGTGTTGTCTGACTGGAGAATAATTTTTCTACATCATGGTATTTGTTTGGCTGAATCTCAAACAATACCCACTAATTTTAATAAGTTAGATACTAAAATCAGGACGTCTAACCGTCCTTCAGCTGCATCATTTCACAGGGATTTATAGCTTTATCGAGATACAAATCTATTAAATTGGGTATGTACAGTTTTGCCATTAATAAATCATTGGATAAATGGTTACGTGTATCATCTATATATTTAAAACAGAAAGCGCATTTTGTCAAAATTTCACACGAATAATGTCTCTTTACGCATGCGTCAACTTTTTTTGAAGGATTCTCCTCTCAAAAACGATAAGACTGATTGATCAAGCTGTTTAGCCTAGGGGGATGGAAAAGGGTTGATTGAAAACGGATGGAAATATATTTTTGCTCTGAGGTTAAAAGCTAAAGCTTTTTTTTTTTTTTTTTTTAAGAACTCATGTTTTCACTACTAAATATGCATATATTTCACAAAATTTTAAAGAGAGCTTGGAGATGGTTGTATTTATAACCGATTGAAATGTCAAAGAGTTCGGAAGATGAGGACTATTTTTTATTGCTATGTTAAAGGAGCCGACGAGAAAACAAACAAACAAAAAAGCAAGAAGAAAGCTTCTCTTTTACAACTGGATAACAATATTTTTTCCTGAAATTTGTACACGGGCTGTAAAACCGTTTTATTTATCACCCATAAAGATTTTAAAGAGTTAGGACAAAAATAACTTTTTATTTTAAAACTATGAAATGATACTGCGTAAAAAAAAAACAAGAAAATGAGTGCTTTTATCACTAAATATCAATATTTTTCCACGAACTTTTCTTCTTAAAATATAATTTCATACAAAATCGGGTTAAAGATGTAAAATAATAAAAACTGGATTTTTTAAAAATTTATTATTTTTATTATTTATTTATTTATTATCACGGGCCCGGGCAACGCCGGGCGGGGTTCAGCTAGTTTTTTATTAAATTAAACTGACTAAATACCTTTTCACATTCAGCAGTGCTAAATGGCAGGTTCACTATAAAGTTTAGAAGTTTGCATAAATTAATAAATTCATTTAGATTTGTACACTCTGCTAAAATTCACTGTCTAACTGTCTCATATTAGAGTTAATGTTTGGTTTGAGACCAAATTTTCAAAAGCGGGTGATTGGCAAAAACTAAGTGTTAAAAAAGCTAGGCGTCAAATTTCACATCAAGGAATAATTTTGTAGTCGTCAAATGCTATAATGTAGTTAGTTGCATTTGACGACTAACGACTGCAAATTTCGAACACTGTCTACCCTACATAAACTTTGATATTACAATTCATTTTTAAATTAATAAGGTTTCATTTTATAACCAGATAAATAAATACCTGAATAAATCCGGTATTTCCAAATTTTATCAATAGCTTTACCTATGTCATGCTTTTACATTAAGAAAATTTTGAGGATGTATCAGAAACTTCTGCATTGTTGAAGTGATAAAAATATTTTGCTTGAGAAGTATGATTTGTTGTAAAAAGATTTTGGCCTTATTGCTGAATATTTTTTCAATAAAGCTTATTTTTCATCAGCTATGTTTTGGAGTAATCATCTGAATAAGTGTCAACATGAAAAATTATACTTTGTGGCACTTGTGCAGCTAAATAAAAGTAATGCCAGATTTTAAATAATCCTGTAATATAGCTGGTGTTTTTCAGCTTTTTGGTTGGCGCGATTTTCAAGACCGCGCCAAACGAATAACTTAATACAATGGCTAGGTTGCCATTAAAGGAAAAAAAACCCCTAAATTTGGCGAATTTTTTCCTTTTTTAAACCGATTATTATTTTTTTTTTTTTTTTTTTTTTTTTTGCGTGAGTGTAAAACATCTTAGCCTTTGATTTCATTTAGTTTCACATTTAATTTTCTTCTTTAAAATCTGGGCTTTCTCCATTTCAATCTCTGAGCTTTTTTTCTTTTGACTTTGTTTTTCCATGTATACTGCTGAGAAGCTTTATGTTAATTCTTAATATCATTTAACAAGGAAGTTGAAATAGGTGCTTTACTCACACCTCTATAATTTTTAACAGTATCTTTTCCAAATCTCAATTTTTTTATCGTATGTTCATTGAAACCACCTTATAGCATACAACTGTTTATAGAAAATTCCCTCTCAGGATCAGCATTACCACGAGGTAAAACAAATGCAGTTTTAATTAAACTTAAAAGTTACAATACATTCGCATGTGTTTGGAGATGACAAACATATTTTTTAACGCAATCTGTTAAGTGACACACTCAAAAGATAGATAAAAATTGTAACTACTAAAAATAGGCAAAAAAACATAGCAGCAACATACCTTATTCCTATGCGAAACTTCACCAAGTATCAAGATCAACAACAAACAACGTGTTGTGTTGTATAGCGGCTGCGCCAATTCCCCTGGACCGTGATCCGCTGTTCGATCACGGTTTGTGGACGTGAATAACAGTGATTTACTAGAATAGCCCGTTTTTGACCGTAAAAAGGATGTGTTCATTTTCTCTTCACCGTAAATGACTGTTAAAGCGAGGATGATACTGAAAAAATGATCGGTTACGGTGAATAACGGATTGTTATTGCCAAAGACTGATATTTAACGGGTAAATGCAATATTTACAGAAATACAGTAATTCACAGTAAATTATGCGGGAAAGTACTGTAATGTAACAGCTGTTTTTAACAGTGTGGTACAATGTTTACAAAAGCATAAATATTTCCCAATTCTGGCGTTAAAGTAATCTGACATTTTTATGAATTACACGAATATGTTTGTCACATGTTAAACTAATTTTATTTTCATCACATGTTGTTCGGATAATGTGTAGCATTATCTAATTATATATACGCTGCTTTATATAGTATTACTACTTTATTTAACTAAAATGCAATTTCTTCAATCGCTTGATTAATGTTACGAACTAAACAATAAACAAAAAAATATTCTTAAGTGATTACATTGATGATACACAAAGAAAGAAAAAATATATAAATGAGCGAAGATAAGGACACGAAAATAAAGTATAAACTGGAAATAGAATTTAATACTGGTCAAAACATTTATTGGAAATACTTGATTAAACCCGAAATGTCTTGTTTATGAGATAAAGAAATTTACACGAGTCGTTAGTTTTCCTATTTTAGTATGAAAATAAATAGTTTACCCTACTGTTGTTTCTGCATGCAGTTTCCGCTTACAATAAAATTACTCTAACTATATGGATTTTAACAATTTCGTTTGTTCTGGAATTGCATAGAAAAACAATAAAAAACTTTATTAAATATGAATGAAAATGTGTTTGATTTAAAATTTTTATTCTTTAAACTTTATTCTTATTATTTCTTTTCTATTCTTCAGATTCCGAAGGTACAGTCATTGAAAAAAAAAGTACAGACGTATCTATATTATCACCAAGTAGACTTAGAGAAGAACGACTATAATCATTCGATTGTGAATTATGTTTTCTTCAAAGAAATGTTAAAACCTAAATTCAGCGGTCGGTTTCATTTTGAAATTCTAATAAATATTGAAATTTCCAATATGAACAATCAATGTTGAAACCATATTTGGATTCTTCAGAAAATTTTATCTTCAGATACGAAACGGGTAATCATTCAGTGAAGAAGTTTAGGAGAAATAAAGATGTAAATTTGGACATCCTAATGTTTAACATTATTTTTAAAATTACAGAAAAACTACAATGTGGGTAGTTTTGAAAACATATCTCAAACTCTATCTAGTAGTCCTGTAAGTATGGATTCGCCTATTTAAATATTTCTGTTAAACTTCTTATAGGTTACAGGAAATTGTTTTTCAATTAATTTAGAAGTATATAAATGAATATTCGAAAAAATATGCATTTTAAATATTAAAAAATTTAGCAGAAATCAATATTTATAATATTTTCAAAAATACATTAGTTTGGATCTTCTTCAACAGTCCGTCAGTAATTCATACTGCCAAAAAGTTTCTGGGTTAGCTTTAAGTAACTAGTTACATTACAGGTCACTTTGCATTTAAGAAAATATAATTTGGCATTAGGAGTTCCGTCTGCATAGCTCCAAAAATGCTTCGTAGAATGGCTTTTCGTTTAGTATCTTAAAGTAAATTTTACCGAAGAGTATAAATACACTGTTAAACACCTGCAGAAAACTGTCCAGGCATACCGCCGTTTTTTTAGAAAACGGTTACATAACCATAATTTATCTGTAATGTGACCAATGAGAACGTTGTGTAATGTGGTCATGTAACCGATATAATTATAACAAGAACGAAAATTCATGCGTCAAGCATAGATTATGTAACATTTCCCAACGCTTCCAAAATAATTTTAGAAATCATTACAATGTAATAAGCTGAAAGATAACATCTAAGTAAGCAATTTGGAAAACGCATAACATATATAAAAACGTTATTTCAGGAATTTCCGTCTGCATAGCTCCAAAAATGCTTCGCAGAATGGCTTTTCGTTTAGTATCTTAAAGTAAATTTTACCGAAGAGTATAAATACACTGTTAAACATCTGCAGAAAACTGTCCAGGCATACCGCCGTTTTTATAGAAAACGGTTACATAACCATAATTTATCTGTAATATGACCAATGAGAACGTTGTGTAATGTGGTCATGTAACCGATATAATTATAACAAGAACGAAAATTCATGCGTCAAGCATAGATTATGTAACATTTCCCAACGCTTCCAAAATAATTTTACAAATCATTACAATTTAATAAGCTGAAAGATAACATCTAAGTAAGCAATTTGGAAAACGCATAACATATATAAAAACGTTATTTCAGGAATTTCCAACATCTATTTCCAACATATACAATAATCTAAAAATATCCGAATACTTTTGTTCAGCCCTGTATATGATCTATATACTTGTATATATACTACATAGGATGCTAAATTTTAGTTTAGTTAGGAAACTCGTAGCACACTTTAAAATTCTCCTTCTGGAGTTTCTGTCAATAAACGGAAATATGTTCGCGAACTTTTGTGCTGCCCTGTATATGATATACAGAATTTATACACACCCAGTAATAGACAACAATTGAGTTAAATTTAAAATCGCGTTCAGCAACTTAAAACGCACTTCCAGGAATTATTGTTAACAGACAGTAGAGAATTATTTTGTGTGTCCCTGTAAATGAACGATGACTGCTATACACACAATATTCTGTAGTAAGCCTCTTGTAATGCACCTTAGTGATATATATAAATTTAAATGCGTTTAAACTAGTGAAACACTATTTAATTAGACCGCACAGGATTTTTCTCCATAGACATAATGTAACGGAATTCTTTTGACTGTCCCTGTATAGTAACTATAAGTGCTATGCACACCCTATTCCACATTAAGCTTCTTGTAATGCACCTAAGTAATATATATCAATTACAATGTGTTTGAAATTGCGTAACATCATTAAAATAAATCGCAAATGATTTTTCCCTATAGACCGTCATTTAAAGGAATTCTTTTGAGTGACCCTGTAAAAAAACTATAAGTGCTACACACTTCTGTTGAAATAGGGAACATGCTATAGATAACGACAATAACATATAAAAATTGCAAGGCAATCCGAGCATATTTACGGGGGTTAGAGCACGGACAGACGGCAGACTGTTTACGGACATACGGCAGACTCGCATACGGCCAGACAAACCGAAGTCATAAACACTTTTTAACTAGGTTGGAAAGTGTTAAATACGGTTGAATAACTGGAAGGTTTGCTGTACACTTTTAACTGCGCAAGGTGTCAAAATTGGTTGTTCGTATCGCAAATTTCAATGTTTGTAAAAATTGTCATGTGAAGACAGATCTTAGCTTATTTTTAATTTACTTTTAATGAAGACGAATGTCCTAATCTAATGACGATGTTTTATTTTTTTTTTAGTCTATTTGGAGATAAAACAGGTGAGAGGTCATTTGTTTTTGTTTGTGACCAACGGTAGATTTTATAGAGAATACATTTTTATTAATAAAACATTTAAAAGGTCATTCGAATATATAAGTATGAATTGTTATCTGTTTGTATAATTTATATCATTAATTCATTATTTGTTAAGCTGACTTATGAACATTAATTTGTTTTTTTTCTTTTTACAACAACATCACTCTATAAAATACTTAAAACGCTAACGATATTCGGTAAAGATATTGTGCTGTATGGAAATTTTACAAAAAATAACATGTGGAATTTTACTGATCAGAGTAAGGAATTCATACGAAATACGAAATCACGCTCTCGTGGAAATCCAGCCGTTAAACATTGGAACTTGTTTATTGAAAATTCATATTTTAGATTCCAGATGTTGAATATTACATTAGAGATTACAGTAAAATTAGTACAGAAGTAGTTTTGACAATACTGGTTGAGATCACAACATTTCTTAATAAATAAAATATATATATATAAGAAAAAGTATAAAATAAAGTAATTAGAAAATTTATGAAAAGAATACTTAATCATAGCACAACCAATAATTTTCCATGGTTCAAGCTGTAAGCTGAAATAAGAACAGTATGAGTACAAAAATGTGAACAGTTTGTGAACTATAATATACAAATTACAAAAACAAAATATATTCTATTAAAAAGTACTTTATAAATGTAGGAAAAAGGATCATAGATCCTTTTTAATAAAGGAGAAATATTTATTCAGAATGTTGTAATTTTCTTTTAGTTTATCATAGTTGAAAAGATCAAACAGAGTTATATTCATATTTTGTCTCACTGTGACATTTTTATTGAAATTGAAAGTATACAGAAATACGAGAGAAATCGAAAGAAGAGTTAATTGCTTAAGAACATTTACTAGACATCAATAAGAAAATGTAAAATATTACAAACGCCTATATTTAAATAAGCGTACTTTTTATGATATAATATATTTTATGATAACATTTCCAATTCAGAATGCACATTTTTAATTTATGCATGTTTTCGCTGTAGCACATTCATGGTTGTTTTTAATAATAATCTGATCACAGAAATATGTCAGAAAGATTGTAGGAATATATTTATTACCCCTATCTTTCTAATACTCTGTATGGAAATTATAATGAAAGAAGATTAAAGCTTGACATCTTACTAGATATGACATATTGAAGGTTATGCTCGTGAAAATTACTGTTTTTAAATACAATATTCACACTTTCCTTGTTATTGAAAGAAATTTTCTATAATTGCGTCTCTCCATTACTTTTGTTTAACTAAATTTTTACAAGAGTCATTTGTAATGCTATATATATGATACACATTTGTGATTAATATATATTGTCATGGAGGAGATTGACGGTATTCACTTTATGTGTTGGCGTAACACAAGGGAGACGGCTATCTTGCCCTTTTTATTTTTTATTTACAACACACACCTACAATCATAATTAACAAACACAAACGAATTAAAAAATTCGTAATAACATTTTACTCTTTAAGTTATCACTTCACCTTCACGCATCAATATCCGAGCGCTAACTCTTCTGAGATTCTTTGCTTTCGAGAAAAAAATCCGGTGGCATCGATCGGTGGTTTAAAAAGTAAGTTCTCTGAAGGTAAGTTCTTTACAATATCATACTAAATTATTCATTATTCACAGAAAATAAGCATTAATCCTTTTTAAGCCATTAAACTAGTTAAATCACATGCGAAAAAAAGTTTTGGAAATACTGTTGAATTTTCAATTTCCGTACATTTTTGCAATTTGCTTAATGAAAATGACTAGACCATCCTCAGTGTTATCTTCCAAAGGTGTTCCCAAATTTGTAATAGTTCCACTGTGGCACATGTTGAATTGATTTCTTACAGTATTGAAACTTCGCTAGCAACCTAATTGTCAGTACAAATTATGAATTTGTACAGTTACAACACTAAAAAAAACACGTACTTTAGAAAAAAATGACATGATAAGCTTTAACAACGTATTTAAAGTTTTAGAAAATCAACCATTCTTATTAAGACAGTGCATGAAGACAGGCTGATTCATTTTTCACCTATCAAATAGGAGTGACGTCAAAACATAATAATACTGAATTACTATATTAAAAGAAAAAACGTGTTTTTCTGAATTTCTAAAATAAAAATAAAAAAACATGTCTTTACATGACAGTGATGATTTTTTTTTAGTTTAAATTTAATAATTTTTTTAAAGGTAAAATATTTCTCGAATTATATAAAAGAAGAGACAATGACTAAAAATCAATAGATAATACTTTACATAATAAGGTTTCTTTTTTTTTTTGAGTATTTTATAAAAGTTTTTATCATTGTACAGAAATATAAAATACACAAATGTAATATACATATAAATAAAAAGCATTATGTCTCACCTGATGCATTACGAATATACATTTTTTTTCTGAAATAAAACTTTGTACTCCACGTGTTTCAACATCCACATAACTAAACAAATACGATCGGTAAAGAAATAATACATTAAAAAATATTTTTGCTTTGTATACCAAATAACGCTTTTGTAAGGTGATAAAGTAAGTTATTTCAAAGTATCCTAAATTATATTTCTGTCAATCGATTTCTTAATTTAATTTTCTAATAAGCGTATTTTAGTTTTATTTTAAAGTTTTATTTTAAAGTTTTATACTAATGCATAAAGAGATAAGGTAAATTTGATCGGTAATTTGACTATTAAAGATATTCCAACGGAAAATTGAAAATTTCAAAGGGATCGTATGATAGGTCATTTTAAAATGAATATTTTGTTGTTAAAGTTTATACTTTAAACAAGTAATATAAAAACTTTTTTTAAGTCAATTCCTACTTAGGTCAAATAGAAATTTTTTTCCAGCGATCTACACGCTTTGCCACTGACGGTATTTATTCCTAAATTTATATCCTGCTAAATATCTGACATAAGAGAAATTTTTGAAATGTATTAAAAATTAAATTAAAAAAAAAATAGCTAAAATACCAAAAATTAATAGCTCGAAAAGTATTTCTCACAAAATTGTTAGACAAAGTGCGTTAGAGAGTTAAAAAAATTGTATTTTTCTTGATATAAATTTAAAATCTCATAATTATGCCGTTTCTCAAATATTGAATTTCAAAAGTTACCAAACTTCACAATAAAGTGCCATAGCGATGTTACAGTTAACGATATTACAGTTTTTTTCAAATATTAATTAATTAATTAAATTTTATTATTTAATTTTAGTTTTATACTTCATTTCTGTTCAAAAGTATAGACTCACTCCACATTTATAGTCTCCTTCGCCCGCGAGCCGCCTGATCTTCGTCCGTGAACAACCCCATTATCTTTTTACGTGTGAAGGTGAGACTATAAATATGGAGTGAGTCTATAATATTGAACAGAAATGAAATATAAAATTAAAATTAATTAATTAAATTTAATTAATTAATTAATATTTGAAAAAACTGTATGAACATCAATTGTCATCCAGTACAAGTTTAAAAAAATTATTTGAACTTGATAGGATGAATAGAAAATATTTTATTAACGATTGAAAATTGGAACACGATATATAAATATATAGAGAGTGTGAGCTGATAGTAGGAATTGAATAATCATTGCTAGCATTCCCCATTGTGTTTAGACTTACGTTGAAAATTATATTTAAAGTAAGATTCAGAATTAAACAGACAAGCTTGGTAATATCTGTTAATGTGATAAATGAGTATTTCACTTATAATTTTGCGAGTCATTAACACTTAAATTATTATACAAAGCTTCTCGATTAGTCACTCGCCTGAGACTAACACTTTTGGAATGTAATGAAGTAAATTATTTTTAACTTGCCTAAATTTTATTTCTGTCAATTGATGTGTTAAATTTCAGTTTTATTTTAGAGTATTGCTGAAGCAGAAAGGTATATTATAGATTTGATCTGTAATTGGATTACTGAAAAAATTACAACGGAAAATTAAAAATATCAACGCTGTATTCTATAAGGCATCATAGCTAACATTCCCCATTGTGTTTAATCTTACGTGGAAAAAAATATTTGAATGTTAGATTGAGAATTAAAAAGATAAGCTCGGGAATATATGTTGATGAGATAAATGAATATTTCAGTTAAAACCTCTAGACTCATTAATACATAAATTATTACATAAAGTTTCTCGATTAGTCCTTCCCTTGAGACACACTTACAGATAAATAATTTAAATTATTCGTAATCATAAATATTGATATGTGTATCATTATTATTTTTAGTACTGCTTCAAGTAGTTTCTTCTCAATAAAATTTACAAATGCATTAGTTACTTTTTGAGACTTTTATCCACTGTTCACTATTACAATATAAAATATAGTACCAATTATTTTAACATCAAGATAACATTATTGAAAATCTCATGGCTCTAAATAAATCTAGTATATGCGACTAGAAAAAAAAACTTGTTAAAAAACATAAACAACTGTAGCTCACGTAGTAATTCAAGGAAATTTATAGAGGCAGTTGATAATAATAAATTTAAATTGTTGATGTATTCCAGTGAAAAATTTATAGAATACGAAAGCATTTTTAACCGACATTCAACAAAAGCATTTGCATTATACAATATACATTTGTATACATCTATTTACATGTGTATAAGTGCCTAAGTATTAAATTTTGCCTTTTAAATAAGCTGCATAATCATTTGTTTCATACCCTAATCGATATAAAAAATCATTGAGATTACAGACAATATATTACAATTATATAAAATGGTAAAAACACTAATCACATTTAAGAAGAGACGTTTCGGATTCCAAAAAATCCCTCATCAACAAATATTTATCCAAGACTTAAACGCACATATTTTACCAAATTTTGCGAAATCTTTTGTAATTAGATCACTGCAGAAACTATAGGGGTTGAACTTTCCTAAAAGCATGGTACACTAGAATTACCGATTGAACTATTAACGAAGATGGATAAAGGCCAACAGAATACTCAGTGTTCATATAACTGGAACATTCACCTTAACAGTCTTATACAATATTTATTGTAAGAAGATTTTTTACATCTAGTTTTTGAATTGTTCGTTAAAAACTAGCTGATTAGGGATTTAATACGTCATTTTTAAATGTTTATATTATTTTTAACATTTTATATAATTGTTATACATTGTCTGTAATTTCGGTGATCTTTTACAGTTATAAACAGGGCTTAACAAATACGGTCGCCAGGTCGCCACTGGCTACCAAGTTTTTTGATCTGGCGACTAAAATGATTTGATTTTTCGGGGTGATTTCTGTAAAAAAAATTACATAAGAAATGAACACAAATGGCAATTTTCCCCTCCCCCACCCCTACTCTTGCTTGGCAAGCAGTTATCTTCCACTTCTCTCGTACTTTTAATGGAAGAACGAAATTTAAAAGGCATTTTCCAACTCATGCACAGAAAACACCATTCTTTTCAGCTGTAGCCAACAAGTATATGTCACGTAATTTGAATGTTGGAGAGAGAAGACATTTCAATGAAACAGTAAGAAATATTGTCAATCCAGTTTCTGTGGCATCTAAAATTGGATACTATGCTAAAGAATGCTCTTTTTTGTTAAGTTTCAAATCTGATTTTTGTGTTTATATAAGTTGTCAACATAATATAAGTGATTATAAGTTATATTAGAGAATATAGTTTATATTATCTTTCTAAATTATGTACCATTTTAAACTATGTAACTAATAATTCTAAACTACGCTTGTTATTGTTTTTTGTCAATTAATTCATAAAAAAACTCCTGTGTTTTTTTTAAATCAATGACGGAGAAGAGGATGGAAGCAGGGGAGGGGGGTTAATTTTTTTACTGGAGACTAGTATTTTTTTTTCTGGCTACCATATTTTATCAAATTTGTAAAGCCCTGGTTATAAATATGCTCAGACGTAGCACTATTGTTTACATCAAATACTCTAACAAATTCGACAGGTGACCTTCGTACCTTAAGGCTTTAAAGACCTTCTATAAATGGTACTTTTGAGTATTCAAAGCATTTGCAAAAATTGACAAAGAAATTCTCCCATAACCCTGGAGTGTGGTTAAAAATAAGTTGATTGTTCCGATCTTTAATCTAAAGACTCGTGGTCTAGGTATATTCAAGTATAATTTTTATGGCAACAAATTATGAACATGCAATAGGATTACATACAGGGTGATTTTTTTTTTTTAAGTTGTGAAAGTAAAACTCGATAACAAAAGAACCACTGATACAAATAACCTGAAATTTCACCAGTATGCTCCCAAGGCAATGGGGATTTTTTAGGCGTGGTTAAAAAATTTAAAATTTCACCGACAGATGGCACTGTAAGTTAACAAAAACAAAGAATGTCGTCAGTGGGAGGAAAACAATGGACAATACTTTGGGAAACCATCTTTCGTAGACCTTCTGTCACCATTGGACCTTTTCTTAAATTCTTAATTGTCCTAAATCTCCTAAGAGTAGTTGCTGCGCTGTCATTATTCTGAAAAGAAGTTTCATTAACAACGCACGGTCCGTCAATGGCACGGTCATTGCCAGGATATCGGTAAAATAATGAACACGAGATGTGCGTGCTTCACGTTTTTACCGCCAGTGTGCGTGAGTCGTGTGCAAACTCGTCTCCTGACTTTACTGCATATACAGCGTCATCTGTCGTTACGATTTTAAGGTTTTTTTTTTTTTTTTTTTTTTTTTTTTTTTTTTTTTTTAACCACGCCTAAAAATATCCCCATTGCTTTGGGAGCATACTGGTAAAATTTCAGCTCATTTGGATCAGTGGTTCTTTTGTTATACGATTTTACTTTTACAACTTTAAAAAAAATCACCCTATATTTGTTTGAATTTAGAGTTATCTTTATTTGTGTGTTTCTTACAAGTATTTAATTTTAAATTCAACTGTCCAGTTTCCAGTTTTCGTTTTGAAGATTTTTACGGATAAAAATGCATTTTAAAGAGTTTTACTGGTGTAATGTTTTCGGAAGCAGAAATGTGTGATATTTCTGTTTAAAAAATTGATACATATATGAACTAAAAGAATAAGTTTGAGATATGTGAGTTTAATTCCTTTTTTATCACATTATTTCCAGTTAATGTTTATCATTGGCCGAATACATATACGATTCCTATGTTATTTAACTATAGTGAGGCCAAGTAGTTTTTAATTATAACTCAACGACACATTACAGAAAAAAGTAAGTAAAATTATGTATTTATATTGAAACGTATGCTCTTAAGTAATTTAAAATACGAGAAAAGCTTAATAATGTTATGAAACTTTAATTCTTTTTTCTATAAAAAATATTTATGTAGAAAGTTAAATCACATTCCTAAAAAGGATTCTAGAAAATATGCAAATTTTATCTGGCTTTTTATTTGTTAGCAACGGTAACTAAACACATCTTATCTGTTTTAAACTAGTTTAAGACATATTTATTATACTTTACATGGCAACGGAGTAAATATTTATAAAGATATTAAAGATTTGCAAATTCTTGATAAACATATTGTGGAAGTAAACGTTCTATCTAAGGCATATCGCCCTGATACTTTCATTAACTTATATTAATATATTAGTTATTGAACAATATTAATTCGACATCACAATTTGCTCTACATTTACTAATTTTGTGACAGTAAAAATGTCAATATAATTGCTAACTTACGAAAATGCAATTACTTAGCACATTAATGGACAGTAATAAGGGAAAAGAATGCAAGAACGATAGAAATTCCATCAGTCGCTTCCTTACTATTACGAACTAAGTATGAAACAAAAGAAAGGATATGCTTAAGTAGATACAATTAAGATACGCATGAAGAAGAACATATAAATGATCGAAGATAATGACACAGAGATAAAGTAGAACTGAAAAGAGAATACAAGTCTGTTACGAAGTTTCGTGAGTAATAGTAAAATAGAAAACATACTGTTTACTGTATAAGCAAACTTACACGAAACATAATTACTTTCCAATCTCACTAAAAAAATACTTATTTCATAATAAGGTTTGTTTCTACACAGAACAAAAACTCTTTCCATTTAATACATACTAAAATTTTTACATCTTGGGATATTACATAAAAAAACAAATTTTTCATTTAAATATGAAAGAAATTCATTCTAATTCTAAATTTTTATTATTTAAATGAGATTAAGAAGTACATTTTAAATATAATAATTTTCTTTGAAAAAAACAGCACATTCGAAACTCTTTCCAGAATGTAAGAGAAGCTATATAAAATATGAAGTACCAATTGCTTACAAATATTTACTACTCATGAAACGGAAAATACGAATTTTATAAAGACCCATTTTTAAATAAGAGTATTTTTTATGTCATTCGCTAATTTGGTATAAAATTTAAAATAGGAACAAAAGGCACCCTTTAATTTCTACACGTTTTCAGCTGTAGAATATTTTAGTTGCGGTAGTGATTTTTGTTCTAATTTGTTTCTACCTGTGTTTATCTCTAAAACATGGTAGACAAATTTTCTTTGTTTGATACGCAGTATAGAAATCACAACGATGGATAATTAGAGTCTGATATCTTACTAAGGATGCCATATTTTACATTATATATGTCACAAATATATTTTTTATGTATAACACGCAAAATTTTCTTGATATTCATATACATTCTATGTATTAACATCTCTCCACTAACTATTTAACTCCCATTTCTTTTAGAGAAATTTGTTATGGATATCGATATCAATTTGTTTTTAATATACATTTCACTAAATTTAATAAAGAAAAGCAAAATGTTCAAATCGCATTATGCGATATTAAATGCATAACCCTTAAGAAAATCCATTCAAAGTGCATAGTTCTATCGTTTTTTTTTTTTGCCCCACCAGTGGCTGAGAGGTTGTGCTCTCGAAGCTGGTAGACGGGAGGTGCTGGGTTCGATCCCAATCGCGCCCGTCGGCCTAATCGCTCGGAGTTTTCGTGGTTTTCTTTCGAGCCGTGGATTTTCTCCATGCGTAAATACGGATTAGGTTCCCTTAGAAAGACCCCTACGAAGGGCACTCCCCCCGGGCCTATATCCCTAGTGTCGATAATTGGCCGTCAATAATCAACCCAACCAACCCTATCGTTTTTGTTTATATGTGTGTGTGTGTGTGAGTGTCAAAAAAAAAAAAAAAAAAGATGAGCAAATTTATGTTTAGTAAAATTTTCTGCTAGATAGAAATCCATTGATTTAGATGTACTAATTCAGTAATGGCAAAACGCAGATTAAACAATCCGCCAATAGGGAAAATAATATCCGTTATTAATTTTTTTTTTAATTTTACAGAATGTGGGAAGTAATATTGTAAAAAAAAGCAATAAATTGCCTTTCATGGGCTCAAGCCTTTGACTATCCAAAATCCTGAAGCTAAAGAAACGGATTACTCTGAACAGAATAATGAATTTGTCTTTCCAATTTCACTGTGTGTGTAAGGTTTGTGACCTTGCAGGGCAAACGGCTGACGGGTTCATTCCTGAATTCCAAGTTAATCCTTTACGTGAGAAACTTATAAAAACAGGACAATAAATTAAGGGAATATATTTCATTCTATTTTCTATCGATAAATACACTAAATAAACGTACCAGAAAAATATAGTACTAAATATTCCATACAAAAATATTAAAATTATATAAAATTCGAACTGTATGGAAAATCATTTAACAGTTCCTTATTAAAACTTTTCATTCTATTGAATTTTGCTGGGTTCTAATTACCTCATAATATTAATAAAAGAACGTTATAATGTCTATTAAAATAAATATGTTTTAAAATAAATTAATGTTGTTGTAATAATTGGATAACTATAGTATATATCAGTCTGTCTAACTGCGGTATCATTAAATTTCAAATTACTTCTTATAAACGCACAATAATTATATAACATCCCTTATTGTCATTAGTAGATTTTGAATATCAAATAAGTACTCATGCTACAGAAGTATAAAACTTCAGATTTACAAGCACGTACTTTTACGCTCCGCCATTCAGATAACGCTTGAAAACATATTATATATTCCATTTACTGCAGAACTGATAAAAAATAATTTTAGGCTAGCTTTTTAATGGTTCTTTTGAGTGCTAATCGATAAACGTTCTGGTATTTTAAAATAGATATCTTGTAGAATTATTCTAATAAAATTGTTGAAAATCTCACATCATTAGGGAATGTACTGGTGATATTAAGCATTTTATTTTATTGCTATCAATATCTTATTCAAAATGCGCAAATTTAGTACATTTTAGGAAGTCTGAGGTAATTCACTTGCACTAATTGCTCAAAATGTTCTATAATGTAAGGAAAAATATTTTATTTTCAGCACTAAAGAACATGTCATAATTTATCATTAAGAAGCTGTATAATTGTGTCATTGACATATTTAATTTAGAGTGCTATCTTATGATGAATCTGCATTTACTTTAATATATTTTTCTCTAGATAATCATATGCCAATTGTGGTAACCGAGCCACTAGCTACTATACATTATTGCAGCACACAAGAGATTATTGTTGAGATAGATTTAAATGTAATTTATGCTTGAATTTCTTTTTAAAAGTCAATAACTTGAGAAATAGTTAATAAAAAAATGCCATTAGAATGTACATATTTTCTTTTCATGTTGGATGGTGCGCATTTGAAAGTCGATATTTAGAAGTTAAAATCAAGCTATAAATATAACAAGTAGTTTTTGGTATTCGTTCAGAAGTTGTCTACTCATTATCGACGGTAAAATAAAATTCCGTAATGAAAAAATAGGAATTTCCCTCTAAAAAGTAAAGAAAAAAAATTTTGATTCAGCATTAATCTTAAAAGGAATAAATTTTGCTGCATATCGATCGGTGCGCTTTGAAACCATGAAAACAAAAATAAATAAATAAATAAATAAATAAAACTAATGGTAAAAGAGCTTATTAATTTGGTCGTTTTTATTATTTTTCGATCTATTTCAGGACAGAGCAGGAACCCAACTTCTTGTTGAGAATTGAAATTTTCATCAAGTGGAGTGTTCGATCACTGATGTTTGTACAATAATTTGAAATATCGATTTCACCACAGCGATGATTATAAATGATGATTTACGAACCTTCTTTACTCTCCACTTTACTAGCTAGTTTCATTGATACAATAATAATTTCCGTATATCCAAAAATATTTTCTCAGAAGTTCTGATGAATTCGTTAACTTCATTCTAAAAAAAAAATTACACCTACATTATTATATATATATATATATATATATATATATATATATATATATATATATATATATATATATATATATATATATTATGGTATAGATCCATATATATGCTTTTTATTATACAAAAAAAACATTTTTAATTCTTTTGTTAAATGTTATCTCTTCTCTTTTCTTTTTATTCTAAAATCATGTCTCATTTATTAACAGTTTAATGCTTTATCATTTTTGCAGGCAGATGCAATTTTATTCTCTCATATCTTACCTTTTTAATTACGTGTACACCGCAGCTCGAATATTAGAACAATATGTTTCTCGCTGTGTATGTATGCACTTTGTCCGGTATAATTTTCTTTCTTTTTAATTCTGAACTTTGGGCATCTGCTAGTTATCATAATACATTTACTTTTAGCCTTGTAATTATTTCAGTTTAACACAAAATTTATATACATCCGCAGTTTATGTTTTTACAAATTGTTATTTCTGTCTCGATAGTTCGTGATCGCAGATGTTTTCCCAGCGCATAAAAGCCACAAAAAGGTTACTGATAAACTTTGTGATATTAGACACCCCTCTTTAATCGCCAAATTTAAATATATCTATTTCTTATCATTAACGGTTATTTTTGCTGGCGTTAATGGATCTTGCCAATTTCTTTATTTTTGGTGTAAAATACTCACTGACCTGTGAACATTGTGATGATTTGAGATGATGAGTCTTTGCTGAGATGTAGAGGTGTAAAGACTTATCTTGACACTGCCTTGCTATGGAGCAAGCCGACCACCTGTTTGCTTTTACTTTTATGCAATTTTTCGCTTCAAATAAAGGACTAATTTCGACAGAATGAGTTCTTATTATATCTCCGAACTATTGTTGTGTCTCTTTACTCAGGAAACGCATCTGAAGTGTTTTGCGATACAACGAACTTCATTTTAACAATTATGTACTATTATAGTAAAATATCCACTGTGACGATCGGGCCAACTCTTCGATAATATTATTTGAATGCAAACGTCAACTAATGTATACTAAAACTACAGTACACAAAGTGGTGGCTATTTTTGAAGTAAAGTATGTACGTTAAAATGGGTGGTCTGGCTTCGCTTGCAGGTCTACGTTGGTATGAAAACTTTTTCATGTGTCTATCAATCTACAAAATGGGACTGTGTCTCCTTCATAATTGTTGGAATCTGTGTGCGGAACAGTTTGAAATCGAGATATTTACCGACCTGATACACTGCAATCTCCGAATATCCCAAGACTTCGATTTTCTTTTAATTCATAAGTGACGGACTATGGACTAGGCCGCATACACCGCCTTTGATGACGTATGCTTCTTTCGGATTTTCGTCTAAGGAGATCTACGGAGCGACCGCTGATAAAAAATTACAGACTAATTAGCAGCTCTGTTCAACATATTCGTGTCCGGGAGAATTTTTTTTTCCCTTTTCGTACAGTGCTTGTGAATGGAAGTTTCTGCACGTTGTGAAATACGTCCGTTTGCATCTTTTGAATATTGTGGATTCAACAACAATGTGTGTGTCTCCGGCGGTTAGAAAAGTTTTCTTTTTTTTTCTTTCTCCGTTTGTCGCTGAAGGAAGACTTTTGGAGAAATTGTGAAGGTGCTTTTTCCGTGTAGTGAAGTGCTCAAGATATGATAGTGTAAAATTATCGTTCTGTATATTATTTTATGTGGCGTCTGCAATCGGTTAGGTACAGTGACGGGTGGAATTATAGTTTGCCCGGATGTGTTTTTTTTTTTCGTGTCCTCCTTATATGTTGTTTTACTTACAAAAAAAGGTTGATTTCAAATGAATTTTCGTAAAGTGATATCGAGAAATAATTTTTGTTTAAAAAAAGAGAGCAGAAAAATTTTAAGGTATCCACTGCCTTGTGTAAAAGGTGGTTTACTAAAAAAAAGTGGTACTAAAAGTGGTTTACAGCTTACAATATTTTTTTTAACATGTCATATATGTTACTTCAATCCGTCATTTTTTTTGGTACAATGCATGCGATATATTTTTAATTTATATGTAAAAAAAAAGGTTACAAATTTTTATTCTTATGTTTTTAAAAGTATTTAAGTGTTGGGAAAAATGATAATAATGATTTAAAAAGATAAGTTTTTATTGCAGTTTAATTTTTCTCATACTAAAGTACCGAGTTATGATATTTTGAATTGTTAAAGGTTATGATTTTAATAATAATAATAATAATAAATATAGGTTCTCATTTTTTTTATCTTTCATATAATATGCTCATGATTTTTTAAACTAGTTAGATATTTTGTGTAGATGGAAGAACACCAAGGAGGTGAAAAATATATTTGTGCAAAATGATGGTAGTAATTTATTATTTTAATATTTTTACTGTGTTATGCATTTAATTTATTATTTATATATTTATTGATATTTTTGTGCTAAAACTTTTGTGTGAGGTCATATATATACATATATTTTTTAAAGAGAAGGATTTAAAAATTTAAAATGACTAGTAATTTTCAATTCCAAGTTGATGATATCTTTGGAGATTCCTCCCTTGTGAATTTTTTCTTTGATCAGATTTTAACGTACGAAAAACTTAAGGGCTTGTCCCTTGATGAAACTGTGGCTTTTCTAAAATCAAAACTTAAAGGTCCAGCGCGGCAATATACGATAGAAGACCCAGTCTTATACAAAGCTACAGATTTTGAGTTTATTCAAAATAGAATAACAGATTTTTTTGCTAAGACTTCTGCCCCTGCGACTTTAAATGATTTAAATACGCTTACCATTTTGCCGCATGAATCTATTAAAAATTTTACCCACCGGTTGAATGTTTTGGTAACTAAAGTTTACCCGGAAATTCTAGACAAAGATTCTGTTAATCATATAAATTTTGTAAAATTTTTATACATTTAAAACGCTATGGCTATACACGAACACTTATACAACAGTTCCAAACATTGCTCCACTTCATTTTCTCTTAACTTCTTACATTTTGGCCGAGAATTATCATTAATATTCGACACTTATAATTATAATGCAAATCAACTTTTTTGGATCAAAATGTTGAAACATATAAACTATTTGATGACTTAAATGGCATTTACAGAAAAGCATATAACAAAATTAAAAATTCACAATTTAAAGAAACAATTATCACCAAAAGACAGCTAAATTAAGACCAATTTGTAAAAAAGACATTGTTTATTTGAAATATGTTGACAAATTTAAACCCAAATATACAGGACCTTATGTTGTAGTCCAAAAACACTCACCTGTAGCATTTTCTATTATAAAACTCAACTCACATCTTGATAATACCATATTTAGAGTTCACTTAGACAGAATCATCCTTGCTCCACCTCGTAATAATCATCTATTCGATACAAGTCATCACAATAATCCTAACAATTTGTAGACACTAGACAAATTCTAAATCAGCCACATCCCTATAATTTACGCCCTCGTAATAAATATTTTATATTGTTGTTTTGTCAGTCATTGCTATACAGGAGTTGCGCAATAGAGTGGAACGAAAAACTTTTTTTTTTATTTCAAAATGCTATAGTTTTCAAAAGTTGCCTTTGATCAAAATAAAGATGGAAATAAAATATTAGCGTAATTGGATTATGTTTTCAGGTGCCGCAAGAAGGGTAAACTTCAGGTTTTTATTAATATTTTGACAATTTTCGCAGTTATGTAAAAAAAAAATAATAATTTCAAAATGCTATAGTTTTAAAAAGTTACTTTTGATAAAAATAAAGACGGAAATTAAATATCAGCATAATTGTATTATGTTTAGAGGTGCCGCAAGACCGGCAAACTTTAGGTTTTTAATAAAATTTTGACAAATTTCGCAATTATGTTTAATTTTTTTAATAGGCTATAGTTTTCATAAGTTGTCTTTTAAATCAGTTTAAATCAATTTTAAATCTTTTTAATTAGAAAACATGCTAAACTTACTGCGTAATATATTTTAATTACAAAAATAATGAACCATAAAGAGTATACAATGAGGAAGAAACAGAACAAAGTTCAGAAGAGAAGGCTATTTTTATTAACTCTACGTCCAGTGTCTCCAAAACCTCAAATAATCAAAATCATAGTCAAATGCGCATGAAATTGCGATTTGTGGCTTCTACTTGCGATCGAACTTGAGTATCAGACAAAATTGCTGGAACAATTCCAAGCGCCGCTTTGCAGGATGTTAGTCTGATTAGTGATGAAGAAAGAAGTATAGTAATTGACAGAATGAAAATTAGACGAGAACAAATAAAGAACCGAAAAAGATATGTAGAAGAAACTGTAAAACTAGTTACAGAAAGTAATTGTTTTTTTATGTAAGAAAAGACAAGACTATTGTGCAAGAGAAGAAAGGAACTAAGTATTAGAAAATAACTGTTATCGAAGAACATATATCACTTGTTCCAGAACTTGGATCAAAATTTTCAAGACACGTAAAACAGACTTCTGGCACTGGAAAAGGTATAAAAGACAACATAATGACATTTTTAAATGGCAACAACCAATACTTAAACATTACTGCAATTGGATATGATGGAACTGCCTCGAACACTGGATTGAATAATGGTGCGATTGCTTTATTGGAAAAAGAATTATGAAAGCCACTGCAGTGCTTGATTTGTTTGTTTCATGCAAATGAACTACCCGTTCGTCATCTATTTTCTTTCCTAGATGGAAAAACTAAAAATCCAAATGAATTTGGAGTGAAAATAAGAAAACAACTGGAAAAGGTGTTATGAACTTCCAGTGACTGAGAGTTCACCTATTGAAAATTATATTCCATTGTTAAAATTTAAGGATAATTTAAGTATGGACCAAATATATTTCTTAGAAATGTGTAACACAATCTCCGTTAGAAGTTGCTCTTCTGATTTGTCTATGAAGAAACCAGAAAAAAAGGTTGTCATTCACCATGGTTTACCTTAGCAAACAAAATAATTCGCTTGTACGTGGGAACAGAATATCTACCACAAAATCTTTAAATACTGACTGAGTACATTTTAAAAGTGTATGCAACTGTTTGGTTTAACATAAAGTTGAAACCATCTTCTATATATGGACAAAGCACTTGTGAAAACGTGTCTGCTATTTACGTTACCTCAATTACACTCCTAAGAATGTAATTGATCCAATCAGCCAAAGAAATGCATACTTTGCTGCACATGAAAATGTACTCCATTGTATGCTATCAGGTGATAGAAGTCATTACGGAGTTTGCATTACGCCGAATTGTAAAAGTAGGGGCTGGAAAGGAAGTTGGCATCAGAAATTTATTAAGTCATGTATGTATAAACTTTGATGTCACGGATTATATTGATATGATTCAATGGCATGATGTTAAAGTAACATAACCTCCTATGGCGATGTATATTGCTGACGACAAACTAAAGGAGTAAATAAAGCAAGCAGAAGAACCTGATCATGAGAGTCATCTGGAATTTTTCCCTATGTCACACACAAGCAGTTAAAAGGAATGTTAAATTAGTTACCGAGTCATCCTTGTCAGTTTTTAGCACTTCTGCAAGAGATGCATTGATAAAAACCTAAATAAATTTTCAACAGATCATGCCAAGATTTGAAGCAAAAAACAACAAACAAAAAAAATCCAATGTGCCAGTGTGATTATTATGGACCTTGTGTGATTACTATGGACATTAGAGAAAAATTAATGTTTCTTAAAAATAACGTTTTGCCTTTAAAAACAATATAAAGTCAAACCTCTTTTAACGGACGCCCTTATATACGGTCACCCCTCTCTTACGGCCAAATTAAAATTTCTCAGCGAACATTAACCTCTCGTTATAACTAACAACCAATATCCTGCAGTCACCTCATTTTTTCAGGCACTTTTTGTAGTCAAATAAGTGTCCGTTAATCAGAGGTTTCACTCTTTTAAAGTTTTTCTAAATAAGTGTGATTTATTTAACTAAGATGCGATAATTAAAGATTTCATTTCTTTCATTTCAATGTAGTGCTATAAGAATATGTTACGGTAAAATTAATAAAAATTAATATTGTGAAAATTGCTAAATTCTACAAAATAATTATTTCTGTAATGGCATCTAAAAATTCGTAATACATAGAATGTGCAAGTTTTCTGTAAAAGTATCATATTTTGAATATTCTGTTTACAAAATATATGTATATTATGTTAATAATCAAGAAAATAACTTTAAAAAAATGCAATTTTTATCGTTTTTTCATAGAAAAGTCATTTTTGAAGCTCCTTGCGGCACCTGAAAATATTTTAGTACAGCAACAAAATTTTATATTCTTAATTCTAATCCCAAAAGGCAACTTTTGCCGACTATAGCAAATTTCTAACTGAAAAAAAATAACCATTATTTTCGTTTTACCATATTGCGCAAATCCTCGTGTACCATTTATATTTAGTTTGTAGTATTCTTGTATATGGTTGTTAAGTTTTTGATGCTCATGGCTGGTTCATGGTGTATCGTTTGTTATTTTTATATACAGGGAAACTATTTACTATATTCTTGACAAACTTCAATTCTTTAAAAAAAAAAAATAAAATAAAATAAATAAATAACGCTGATATTTAAAAAAAAAGAATGACAATAGTTCAGGTATGTTTATCATTTAAGTCTTCATTTTTCTAATATTTTTAATTCAGATAGTCTATTTCAATGTATCAATGGTGATATTTAAATTTCTATTGTGAATTCTCTAGATTTAATTAAATAATAATAATAATAATAATAATAATAATAATAATAATAATAATCAAGCAATACAAAATCATGATTGTGACCTTAATTGCTCTCTGCACTCTGGAATATAACTTGAAAATTTTACCATTTTTAACTATGTGTGATGACCAAAAGCAATAACCAATGGTCATATTTCTTGTAATAAATACAAGTTTAGGGTAAAAAGATTTGCATTCAGCAGAATTGAATTGCACTGAATTAACCCGTGTGTATACACGAAACAATTTTTAATTTTTCAATTTTTATTTTCATATATGTATTCTTTTTGACTTGTAATAATAATTTTGTGTATTTTATAACTGTGTTTAAATTTTGCATTTTGATATATTTATGGTTTGTTAGTAAACAAACAAAGTAAGTTGAACATGTGCTACAATTTTTTTCAAAAAAAAAAAAAGAAAAGAAAGAGAAAAGCAAAGAAAACTGTACTATTGCATAGCACAATCTAAACATAGCTTTAGCTGCATCTCCAGAAAACTTTTCTGATTTTACAAACTTTCATTAAAAAAAAAAGTAAACACAGCTAGTTGGTATAGTAATGCAACTTGAGATGTTCAACATGGTTTAACTTTGTTTATTTTTCACGTGAAAAGGAACATTTTACAACTGTACAAACAAACCAAAGAACTTTTTAAGAATTGCTGATCACAATTCTTTCTTTTTCATATAGCATGGCCACATTTTATACGTTTATCATCATTGCAATGTATGTATTTTTAGCAAGCTATATTTGATAATATAATGGCAGCCAGGAGAAATAGTTTGAATTTTTTATTTGTTGCAAAAAAAGTTTTTCAATTCGAAACACAATTTTTTAAAAATAAGGCAAACCTTGTGAAGGCGCACTATTTTTGGCTAGCTATGGATATATATGTGCATATATATACATATTTTTACTTGCCTTATAGCATTTTTCTAATCATATATATATAAAAAAATAATAGTTACGTCCTTTATATCCTTTATATTGTAGTATTATGTGCATTATGTCTCATTTTCATTTTATTGTATATGTGTTTTGTATTTAAGATGCACAGGTTTTTGGTAAGACTCATTTTTTTTTTTGCCAGCTTCGGGGTGATATATACAGAGTGTTCTAGAAAGGACTCCCCAACTTTGAAATGACATAACTTCGAAACAGTGAGAGATAGAAATGTGAAACAAGTTGAATGTTAGACAGATAGGTCTGGAATTTTTTATACATCAATTTGAAAAATAGTTCCAATATTGGACACGAGAGGGCGCTGCAATCACAAAGCTGTGTCTTTGAAATAGTTCCTGAAAGTGAGCTGTTTGAACTGAGATAAAAATCACATTACAATGGTTTCGATATGTTTACCTTTTTCAGCAACAACATGACGCAACCTACAGGTAACGTTCGAAATCACTTGTTGCAATACTTCTATTGAAATGGATGCACATGCCTCACAGATGAATTGTTAGAGCTGTTCCAACGTTTGGGGATTCTTAGAATAAACAGCGTCCTTCAAGTAACCCCACAAAAAGAAGTCGCATGGATTCAGATCCGGGGAATATGGTGAATACGGCATGATATTCTTGAATTCCGAATTATTCTCTAATTCTATACAACTTTTTTACACGTGTCAGCAATGAAAAAGACGCACGAATGAAATTTCTGTCCTTCTGAGTACCATTTAAAGTTCCATGCGCTTGTGCTGCCACCTATTATCCAATATTGGAACTATTTTTTCACATTCGTGTATAACAAATTCCAGACCTATCTGTTTAACATTCAACTTGTTTCACATTTCTATCTCTCACTGTTTCAAAGTTATGTCATTTAAAAGTTGGGGAGTTCTTTCTAGAACACCCTGTATATGGTATAGATCCATATATATGCTTTTTATTATGCAAAAAAAATCATTTTTAATTCTTTTGTTAAATGTTATCTCTTCTCTTTTCTTTTTATTCTAAAATCATGTCTCATTTATTAACAGTTTAATGCTTTATCATTTTTGCAGGCAGATGCAATTTTATTCTCTCATATCTTACCTTTTTAATTACGTGTACACCGCAGCTCGAATATTAGAACAATATGTTTCTCGATGTTTATGCATGCACTTTGTCCGGTATTATTTTCTTTCTTTTTAATTCTGAACTTTGGGCATCTGCTAGTTATCATAATACATGTACTTTTAGCCTTGTAATTATTTCAGTTTAACACAAAATTTATATACATCCGCAGTTTATGTTTTTACAAATTGTTATTTCTGTCTCGATATTTCGTGATCGCAGATGTTTTCCCAGCGCATAAAAGCCACAAAAAGGTTACTGATGAACTTTGTGATATTAGACACCCCTCTTTAATCGCCAAATTTAAATATATCTATTTCTTATCATTAACGGTTATTTTTGCTGGCGTTAATGGATCTTGCCAATTGCTTTATTTTTAGTGTAAAATACTCACTGACTTGTGAACATTGTGATGATTTGAGATGATGAGTCTTTGCTGAGATGTAGAGGTGTAAAGACTTCTCTTGACACTGCCTTGCTATGGAGCAAGCCGACCACCTGTTTGCTTTTACTTTTATGCAACTTTTCGCTTCAAATAAAGGACTAATTTCGACAGAATGAGTTCTTATTATATCTCCGAACTATTGTTGTGTCTTTTTACTCAGGAAACGCATCTGAAGTGTTTTGCGATACAACGAACTTCATTTTAACAATTATGTACTATTTTAGTAAAATATCCACTGTGACGATCGGGCCAACTCTTCGATAATATTATTAGAATGCAAACGTCAACTAATGTATACTAAAACTACAGTATATATATATATACAATATATATATATATACAATATATATATATATACATATATATATATATATATATATATATATATATATATACAATATATATATATATACAGTATATATATATATACAATATATACTACAGTATATATATATATATACAATCATAATATGGAAAAGATTAACCTGCATCATGATGATTCGTGGCCGTTAACCCATTTCATCATTGTGCAGCGGAGAATACAATATTGAAACAAACAACGTGATGATATTTTCTTATGCCTCCTGTGAGAGAGGGGGTGTCGCCTAATCGCAGCGTTTATCCCTCTAACTTTCTTGAGTGGAAAACTATAAATTGATATATGTATGGCGTAATTTAGCGCGTAACCAAACACGCTAATGTATTACAACGATCCAAATGATCTACAGAGTTAGGATAGCTTTTGACAGAATCTCTGCGCGATGAATGTACCATATTCCGTTGCCAATTCGAGACTGTTATAGTTGCTAAGGGAAATCGTTGATAAAATTTTTTGATCTTCCACAGTTCTTTAATCATTTAATCAATTCTTTGATCAATTAATTCGTTGATCAATCTTTGATCTTTCTTTGATAAAACTCTCTTTGCATTGTTGTACTCTTTACGGCCTTTTAACCGTCTTTCATTCAATTTCATTTTTGAATCGGATATTTTAGGTTTTCCTCTGTCATAAACAACTGTCAGATTTATGCCTCACATGCGTGTATATATTGTTGTGCACAAGTGTGTACACATTTAAATATACAGGTCGTTATACAGAAATATTTTTTTTTTTCAAAATAAAAATTTTAATAAATAAATGTAACCCAAACAAATTTTATATTAATATTCATAGTTCATATTTCCCCTTTTTAAAGATTTAAGTAGATGATGATATGGTCTTATAATTATTTAGTTCTTGATTTGTTTTATAAAGTAATTGTCTGAACACTATTGTAACAGATAATGCAGCTATGTACAAAACAATTACACAATGGTTTCATAAAGCCAGGCTTATTTAATGTAGAATAAGATCCGTGTAATATATAACTGTGAAACAGCTTTACATTTGTGGATTAAAAACGTATTTTTAATAAATAAATAATGCTCGCCTTTTAAATCAACGACGGACGATACAAAAAGTTCACGACTATAGCTAGTTCAATGAGAATATTTCAAAATTATTAACAAACAACAATGTGCTCATACACGGTGAACAACAAAATTAAAATAGAATGCCTGCTACCTCTGAATATTTTTATTATGTGACAAATTCAATTATATTTTGGAAATTATTGCACATATTTTTTATTGCAACGGAGGATATACGGAAGGCTGGTGAAAGTAATTCAAACACAACTTTTGCAAAATAATAATGTTTGTTTCGAAATAAAATTTGGTTTACGTATAAAGGAATTGTCAGAAAAAAAGTTACTATATGAATAATATATTTTTTCACATTCACAAAATGAATGAAGATGTTAATAGAGAAATTTATTGTAATACATAACAGGGATATAGATGCATACCTCCGTTCATTAAACAAAATAAAAATAAAATTTTTTAGAAATACTCAATATGCATCAAATATTTATTTTAAATGCGGTATATTATGTAAAAATACTAAAATATTAAAAAAAAATGTCAGCCAAAAATTAACTATCATGTACAGAAAACGTAATGTTTTTTTAGAATTACCCACATACATATATATAGTCCAAAAAGATTAAAACGGTCTTTAGTTTATTAACTGTTACAGATACGCAAGCAATGCAAATTGTAAAAGTGTTGAACATAACGTAGGAAATAACATGATGTTGATGAAATACTTTTGCCATTTATTTTAAAAATAAAACTGTTTCTATACATGGTCCCTGGGCCCTGTATGTTTTATTTTAAAATATTTCCTGTGTGTTGCAAAAAATACAACATGAAAATTAAAATTCTTCTGCGACCAAAAGTTACCAAGTTTTCAGAATTTGAATTTTATTAACTTCAGATCTTTACCGAACTTGAAACGAAGAGTTAAATTGTTACTGTTGTAGTTGTCAGAGCATGGGATTTTTTGTTTCTAAATATAACTTGTAAGATACAAGGCTAGTATCAAAATTTCAAAATTTTAACTTATTGGACTATTTCATCAAAATAATCTTAATGTCTACCTTATTTTGAAGACATTTTCAAGCATTGCATATGTATCTTTAACATTTAAAAACTTACAAGCTGCGTCAATGTTTTTCGTGCTCCATATATATGTATAGATAGATAGATAGAGATATAATCTATCAAAAGAAAGTACTTTGTCTGTACTAGCAACCCCCTCTAACCAATCAAGAAAACACGAAACATATAACCTAAAATATAAAACAAATGACTACTATGAAAGCATTGAAAACCGAGCAAAACAGGCTGAGGCCTCGTCTGCAGTAGGCTAAATAAATTAATTTAAAAAAAGCCGTGAATGTGGGAATGAGGATGCCATGATCACAATGCTCGTCTCTCTAACTTCCTACTTGCTCTAATTCTCTATTTGGTTAAGAAAATATTGAATATGTTAAAGTATAAATATCAAGTTAGTAATTGTTTCTGGATTATCTCTAAAGGTTATGAAATTGCTATATATTAAAAAGCAGTAATGTACACGCTATTCAACCATGATTTTGAACATTTATTCAAAAACACGTCTATTAAATGCTGATAGGTACCAAAGTCCACCTTGTAAAAATAGTGATTCATTCACATTGATTTCAGATTACTAAATCAAAATAAAGAAGTTAACTATCACATACCGTCGTTTTATAGATTGGAGGGCATGCTGTTAAAATTAAAGTAGTTTAGGTCTTACTTAAATCGAAGTAGATATATTATAAATAGTGAATTGTATGCAATAATATGTACATCACCTATAATTAAATGCATATAAAGCAGTATCTGAGATACAACTTTCAGTTGCATGTCACATTGTAAATTAACATAAAAATACTTTAATATTTCCTATTAATATAAAACTCGTACTTTGACATATATCACGTGGGGGCGCATTTGGATGCCTGATATCAAATTAAGAATGCTATATCTATATAATTTCCTTAATTCTGTTTCAGGGGAGCAAACTTTTTATGTTTTGGGTGACCAGTTTTATCAAAATAACTACCCATTATTTATTATTTAGTGTTATATAACGGATAAAATCCGGTCTAATGCATTTTTAAGTCTTAATAATTTATTATTTTCATATCAGAAAACAGATTTTGTTTAAAATGACTTCAGAAACTTATATGTTTAATCATCCGTATTGTGCTGAATAAAATCTCAAAATAATTATGTTACATGTAAAATTATCTCTCTCTCTCTCTCTCTCTCTCTCTCTCTATATATATATATATATATATATATGTATATATGTATATATATATATATATATATATATATATATATATAATACATCATGTAGAGATTTTGCATTCCTTGAATAAGTTTTTAAACTTACTTGGATTTATTCATATACATGGAGTTACATGATTCAGCGTATATAATCCTGAACACACTTCATCTTCAAAGAAGAAATTTCTTTCCAAGCTAAAATAAGATTATCTAAGTATCTTTAATCTTGGCTTTTTTATATATTTTTTTACGTTATTTACCATCTGTAATCTTATTTCCAATAAGATGATCTATGATAACTCAGTTATAATGAATATCTTATAATATCACTTTGCCGATACGTCTAATCAATATCCATTTTATTAGACTAATTTCCTTATATATATAAGAAGATATCTTCAATAATTAAACATGATTTCTCTTAAATAAGTTTCGTAAAACTTTGCTGATCGTAAACGTCGCTATTACGTTATCTAAATATAGCTTATATTTTATTTAAATGATGTATCCTAGTAGTAAAGTTAATAAATTTATTTGGCGATTAGTTTTAATTTTTTAAGCTTTATTCTTAACAGATTTTTAAACGATATGGTAATAATAACTATAATAAAATTATAAGATTTACACTTTTAATAACAGTAATAACTGAATACCATTATCTACTTGTTTACGTTTAACATTGTCCATATTTACGAAATTAATCCTGAAAGAAGAAATTTAAAATAGTTTTCTTATAGAATGTGGCTAAAAGCTTTTCATGTAGATAATTTTAATAAAACGACAATTTCCACTTTTCTTTTTTTACAGACCGCTAGAGTGACGTTATGCTTATTTCGCACACCTACATTTTGGCATCACGTGACTCTCGCGGTCTGTAAAAAAAGATACGCGTAAAGTACCTCGGCAGCCTTTCTTTTTCGTTAGCCTCGTTATTTCAATAAATGAATATTTTCGCATGTAAAATATGATTTATCAATAACGAAAGAAACAATCCTTGCTTTGAGATGTTTTTTTTATTGATTGGCGTATGCACATATTTTAATACATAAAACAAAAAATATTTATATATTTTCATACATTTAACAAAAGAAATAAGACGTTAAAAGTCCTTAAAATTTGTATTAGCGAATATATAGTATTTTTAAACTCCTTTTTTAATGTATACTGCAAAAATAATTTTCTTCCCTTCATAGATGGTATGGTATTTGATATAATCACGTTGTCTGAAACCGTGCATGTAAAATATAATATGTTTTAAAATAAATATCAAAGAGCTTATCAATGGCCGTCTGCTTTTTTGAATATGTATACTTGAATAGTTATTTATATACGTTATGTTAAAGAGCTACCCTAGAACATGATGTATGATGAAAGGGATATAAGTAGCAGATGGTTTTCTTTAAGCGAGTCATACCAAAAATTTCGGATACCTTACCGTTTGTGAGCGTTAATGGCTTGACATGAAGGTCATCTCGTTATTTTATGTTAAACATTATAAATATGCATGGTATTAGGATTCATTGAAACAATTTACCTGTATGATACTGTATATTTTGCGTCAGGAGTTCCTATACAGTAGAGAATAATAAAATTCAAATACGTATAAGTTCTTCTTAAATACTACACTGTTAAAAATACAGGTTCAACCATTCACCAAAATATTCGTTCAAGCAAAGAACTTCGAACGATTGAACCATTATAATAGTTATAGTAAAATGCCATGGAAAAGAGAAACGCAAGTTGAACGACGATGTCGGTTCAACCACGTTTGTTATTTTCATGTGGCAACAGTACAGAGCAGGCGTAGAGTTTTTAATGGCGTCGTAAACACCCCAGAGATCCGGCCCGCGAACAACGAACAATGTGCTGAAGTATCATCTATATTTTTTCTTCTTGCAATCCCGGAAATAATCATGTAAGTGTACAAGTGATTATTTTTTATTTTTCTGTTATACGCATTCTAATGCATTAATGTTTCTCTCAAATATAAAATTTGTATTTAAACTTGAAAAAATTATGGGTAGTATTATCTTGCGTAAGCCTAAAAATGTTGTTTCCGCTTCAAATATTTAGCGATGTATCGGAAACAAATGGCTATTTCAAAGCTATTACTATAGATGTAATAACTTAAATATAATAACATAGTTCATTTCTAACAAACGAAATTAGTTTTCGATTTTAATTATTTGTTTTTGTTGACATGTTTACTTCATTAATGAGATGCCTACACAAGTCATATTCTTACTATCGCGAGATCTTGATATAAATCCGCATAACTGAATTTTTTATATTGCTTAAGTATGATTAAAACATTTTATTCAGATAAATTAAATAAATAAAAAAAAAGTTTTGTATGATTTTCTGAACTATTCATTTTTCAAAAGTAAATTAAAGTCGAAAAAAAAGTTGTTTAAATTATAAGATAACTTTACATTTATCAAAAGCCTCATTTTGTAAGTAAGCAATAGAAACCTCCAACTTTATTTCAAGGAACAATTTTATGTTTTTAAAACTTATGATTTCATAAAAACTAAAAATAGTGAAATATATACTTTGATTTTTGTTACTAAAGCTATATATTATCACAAAATCCTGATATATGTGTGGTAATTTTATTTCTTGCACTAAAGCATGTTTTAGGCATTTTAATTAGCTAAATTTATTTAAAAAATGGTTGTGAAGTTTTTAAACCATGAATTTTTCAAAAAGAAATGAAGTTGAGACTGAATGTTGAAAATAGCTTAAGCTTTAAAAAAAATCAGGGGATGCTTTACTTCTCTGTAACCATTCGCCAAGCCAGTCCCGATAACTTCTGCTGTGTGGTTTGGCGAATGTGAATGTGACAGTTTGTCTTTATTATTATTATTATTATTGTAAGATTTCTTTACATTCATATAATAGCTTTATTTCGAATGTAAAGTATTAGATACATTGAAGCATCAGAAACTTCCAATTCTATTGGAAGGAGCATTTTGATATTTTTGTTTATTTCATAAAAATTAAAAATTGTGGAATGTAGATTTTGGTTTTTGTAAAAATGCAGCAAAGTAAATCCGCGTATATGTATGTATAAATGTATATTTTAAATCATTTAAGGCGAAGGTGGACTTAATTTTTTTTAATTTTTTTTTTAACCGATTTGCTTGAAAATTAAATATGTGATTGCAAATGTAGTTACGTAAAAATAACTAAAATTTTAAGGTAAAATATTAATTATTTTGGTAATTATTAATTATTGAAATAATTAATTAATTGAAAATGCTCTATGCACAGTTCTTTTACATATAATACAGTGATTTTTATTTATGAGATACCTTTCATATTTAAGATTAAAACTTAGTTGGAATCGTAAACATGAATAGAAAATATAATTAATAAAAATAATAATAAGTGTAAAAACCAATTTTTAGCATGCAAAAATACTGTTAATTATTCTTTCAATAAAGAATTTACAGCCTATGAGTTCTAAAGTACCATTTATTTATCTAATATCCATTTTATGTACCATAAGCAGGGCTGCCATTTGCTACTAAAAGCGACTATTTTCAGCATCAGGCAACTATGGCTACTATTTTAGCCCAAAAACCTTCAAAAGCGACTATTTTGGAGGAAAACCAGAAAAAAGGAGACTATTTTCTAATCCCAACTACTATTTTTGTTTAAAAAAAAAAAATCATCACTCTCCCAGAATTGCAAATTTTTCTTTTTTTCTTTTCTTTTTTTTTCTTTTAACCCAATATCCTGACCTGATTTCTCCATATCAATTTCTTAAGTTTTTTATTTAATTTTTAAAATCTGTAAGAACTTCCATTTGAAATTTAAAAAAAAATTACTTTTGTTAATCTAAATATAGTGCAAAGATACCAATCATTCAAATTTTAGTGGGGGAACTAATTACTGATTTTTGGTTTGGCTACCACCCACAGCCCTTATGCTTTACAGTATATTTGTCCAATTTTTGATTGTTTTTAAATGTATTTAACCCTTTAACCCTTGCTGTATGAACCACAAAACTGTAGATTTGTTCACTGTGCTGCGTGAATCTTATTTGTTTCCAATCTCGTATAAATGTTTCATACTAGAAATTTGAATTGATAAATGAGCTTAAATAAATGCTACTTAGAAATAAGAAAATCTTGTTTTCTATCGCAATTTTTCAATTTAGTAACAGATTTACAATGTTGAGAAAAACATTTAGAATATTGTTTTTCTTACTTATTTAGATGGCTTTATTTGGCCCATTGGTGTCAATCACATTACATTTATTCCGATTTTGCTATTTTATTTTACATAAATTTCTTGTAAAGAATAGATTAGCTATGTACACTACACACATTCTTAAAATTCTAGCTAATAACATACAATAAAAGTTTTCTTGTTCTTTAGTTTTCTTTCCTCACAGTAATGCCCAAGTGTAAGGCAAGCATATATACAATTTAGTTTGGGAAAACCAAATTGCATTCTGATATACTCTATTTCAGATAATTTAAAAAGTTTCTCCTTTCTTTTCGTTTATGTGTGTGTGAGACTTTATAATAAAAATGCAAAAAGTGGCAAATGTGGGTGGTAGCATAAACTGCAAAGAAAGATGTGGATTTTCATGATATTATTTTTATGGCAAATAAGGATTCTTGTCCCCCGTCCCTTTCTTAAGTCAGCATGCAACTATTTTGGCTACTATTTTTATACAAATGCGACTATTTTGGCTACTATTTTTTTTTTTTGCTGTAGGCTACTAAAACAACTATTTTTTATGCCATTCTGGAGTGTCAGCCCTGCATAAGGTAAATACATAACAAATTTTGAAGAACTCGGAAAATTAGGAAGGCGCATGGAACATTTTGAAAATTGACGTTATTCGAAAATTTTCATTTTGAAAAAATCAACTTTTAAGTTAGAAACATTAGTATTTCAATATTAATGAACATTAAATACCATAAAATAAATGAATATTACTTACAATATATATACATATATGCATACAATAAAATTTTAACAATAAATATGTAAAAACCTACATTTTTACTAAAATAATATCCACCGTTTTGCGAGATACTTTCGCAGTAACGCTGCGCTTTGGTTGATCAAAAAGCAAAAATGCTCCATGCGTATTTCTTTCACATGTAATATGGTAATTTTTATTCATGAGATACCTTTCAGACCTAATTGTAAAACTTAGTTGAAATCGCAAACATAATAGAAAATAAAAATTAATAAAAATAATAATATGCATAAAAACTAATTTTTATCATGCAAAAACACTGTTAATTATTCTTTCAATCAAGAATTTGTCTATGAGTTCTAAAATACCATTTATTTATCTAATATCCATTTTGTGTACCATAAGGTAAATACATAACAAATTTTGAAGAACTTGGAAAATTAGGAAGGCGCATGGAACATTTTGAAAATTGACATTATTTGAAAATTTTAAATATATAACAAAAAATATATATATATGTCCAAATATATCAATACAATTTCTAATAGAACACAACAGCTACATCAAGATGTTAGCAATATCCCAGAAAAATTTCATTTTGGTTAATTCATTTCTATTACCGCCTCAGGGGCAGTCAAAGTTTCGTAAAAATGGCAAAAATTTCCTTCCCCCCCCCTTTTTAAAAAAAATTATATGTCTAAAATAAGAAAATTGGCATTCTATATAGTAATAAGTTGTAAATGTCTAGTAATTTTCATCATGGGCATAGCCAACCAAGGGCGAGAAGGTTCCCCCCCCCTAAATTTGAGAAAAAGTGGCTTTTTAAAGGAATTTTGGAAATTTTCCTGGCGGGGACGGGTTCCTCTCGCCCATAGTTGGCTACGCCCATGATCAAAAGTACTCTAGGCATTTATAAGTTATTACTAGATATAATGTAAATTTATTTAATTCTAAACATATAGTAAAAATAGTGAAAATTGAAAAAAAAAACAGAATTTAAATTTTTGCCGTTTTTACAAAATTTTGGCCGCCTCTGCGGCAGTATAATAGAAATGATTTCAGCATAATGAAATTTTACTGGGACATTACTAACATCTAGATGTAGCTGTTGCATTCCATTAGAAATTGTATTGCTATGGTTGGGTAACTATATATATATATATATATATATAATTTTTTTTCTGCAAAAAACATGTTTTTGCAATTTTTTTTTCTTACCTCCCCCCCCCCCCATGCAGAGGTAAAGGATATTAACCAATTGGAATTGGTATAATATTTTGCGAATTTATTCCTTATTACCAATGGCTACTTTCCTGCACTATTGTGTTTTGATTATATAAATTTCGCTTTTTTCGACCCACGCGCATGGAATATTTTGAAAATTGACATTCGGAAATTTTCATTTTGAGAAAACCGACTTGTTAGAACTATTAGTATTTCAATATTAATGAACTTTAAATACTATATAATAAATGAATATTACTTATATTATGTATGCATACAATAAAATTTTAATAATAAATAAGTAAAAAAAACCCCACCTTGTTGATCAAAAACTAAAAATGCTCAATGCACATTTCTTTGAAATATAAAAAGGTATTTTTGTTAATACCTGTCACACCTTAGAACAAGACTTAGTTGAAATTGTACACATAAATTAAAAATATAAATAATAAGTAAAACGTTTCTTAAAATCTGTTCTAAAGTACCATTAGCTATATATTTCATTTTTGCATGACTAAAACAGTCCTGCACCATAGGTCATACCTTCACTCTTTTCATTTTTTGCATTTAGTGCTAATTTTTTTAATTTCTTTTGAACTGCAGGTTTCTGATAAGATTCTAAGGATCTTAGTTCCTAAATAGTCCTCCTAGGGCCCTAAATAGGCCCCAAATTTTTCCTGGATCGACCCCTGGAAAGTAATAGATATTTTATATTATGATTGTATTTAAAACTAGAATTTAAAGAAAGCATATTAATGAAATAAAAAAAGCTGAATTTTTATTGGTTATTTTTTTATAAACCAAAAACGTTGAAGGCGGCCCATTACTGGAAGGCGGTCCATTACTGGCACATCTACCCTATGACTTTTTACACCATAAATTTTTCAAAAAATAAATAGTCGAGAAAAAGTTTCTCTTTTTTTTCCTTTTATATATATATGTATAATTGTTAGATTTCTTTACGTTCATAAATAACTTTATGTAACTAAAGTAATAGATATATGGATATTCAATAGAACTCTAATTGAAATGCAAAAAACTTTTTAATATGTTGAATAATTGGCACTTAAACACATTACTTTTTAACCTCCCCCCCCCCCACCCACCCACCCCCTGAGTGCTCTGGGACCAAAAAAAAACAGCCAAAATTGTAAGATGTTGACTTCCTTGCCAAATTTTGTCTTCTTTTGAGTTCATTGTATCCAAAATAATGGCAAAAATGTCAATTTATTGCTTTTTTTGGTACTTTTCCGTTATACAGACACCATGCCAAAATGTATGCTTGGTGACAATGGTGTCCATATAGCGGAAAAGTACCCCTTTTTTTTGTTTCTTTATAGTTTATGGGACATGAAATAGTGAAATTTTCGCTTTAATTCTTCATTCCTCTGAGTAACTCCAAAATGGTGGTAGATCAATTATGACATAGTGTAATAGTAGTAATTTATGCATGTGCGTGTCATTAGTAAAAGCAAGAAAGTTAGTTAGGTAAAACATGATTCCATTTAACAATATTTCATTTTTTTTTTTAGGATGAAGCCTTCCTTCCTGTGACTGTATATATTCAAGACATTAATAATCATGCTCCAGAATTCGCCTTACCATTTGATGATGAGGTAACGTTATTTTTGTTTTTATGAATAGTTTTTATCTTTATTAAAGCTTTTAAGGGAATTATTTATGACACGGCAATTTGTAGAAGCTTGCAACTATTACGTTTTGTGAATAAAAAAGAGCTTGATAAATATCCAGATGCTGTTTCACATGCATTAAATAGTTTGAAATGGATCTATTAAAAATGCTTTTTTCACTCGGATGCATTTATTGCATATCGACTATTTCAACATATTTCAGTAACTTTTGAAAAGTTCCAAACTTTGTTTTTATTACTAAAATTCATAAAGATACAACTAAATGTAAATATATTGCTTGAAGATGCGTAAAAACATATATAAAATCAGGGACCCGGAGCCGGAAAAAATTTTCAGGCTCCAGCTCCAGCTCCGCTCCCAGATAATAAGCTATGGCTCCGGCTCCGGCAACAGCTCCGATTCCACGCTTTTGAGTTTCAGATTTTAAACTTGCAATTTTTATTATAAAAAGGAACATTAAAAAAATAATAACATAATCATCAGCTCACTCTTGAAATACAAATTTAATTAAATTCACAGTTGAATTATTTGTTCATTCTTAAGAAAAGAATTGAATCTAATAAATCCTCCCTCATATTTGATCTTAAATCATTATAAATGTATTTAAATGCCGAGAATAGTCTTTCTACAGCAACTTGGCTAATCAGTAATGCCGTTACAATGCTGCAGGCCTCTTGAATGTCTGTAGGATACAATGAAATTGCTTATTTTTGTCAAATTCTGCTTATACTTTTCTCTTTCTTGTTTCTCATTCTTCATCTACATGTTTGAGTTCTTGTGCTTCTTTCTTATGATTTCTGTCAATATGCCTTCTCATGTTTGAACTCTGCACAATTAATTTTTTGCTCACAGATCCTTCTTTTATTTTCATTAAAGATCTGACAAAATGCATTTTTCTTCTCATCAAATTAAAATGCTTCTCAGAAAATCTGAAATCTTTTAGATTTTACTTTTAAAAAAAGAAAATTTGGTGGAATTTTAAACACAAAAATCTTAAATATCTTCTACATTTTTCAAACAAGCAAAATTGTACAACTGCACATGTAAACAACAGGCGGTCATATTTGTTTTCAAGTAGTGTTGCCACTTAGCTCAAGTAGATAATAGAAGTGAAGTAGTGTTGCCGAAAGTTTTCCAACTCTAATTTTTTTTTTTTTTACTTAAAAAATGATATAATTAAAATATTTTAAGCCTGAAAATTGTAAAAGACTGAAAAAAAAAAAGATTTAAAAGAACATTAAAAAACTAAAGGAGCCCTGGAGCAGGGGAAAATTTAGAGCTCCAACTCTGGCTCCAGCTCCCGGGAAAACACAGCTCCGGAGCGCACCGGCTCCAGGCTCCAGCTCCGGGTCACTGTATAAAACATTTAAAAGCACATTAAAGTCCTTTTAAAAATTCAAAACGTTTTCAACCGAACTACTCAGTCATCATCAGTGGTATGACATGGTACTTTTGCTGTTATTGACCATGCCGTCAGTGCTTATTAGTATAACGGCTTTGCATAGCTAACGGGTTCTATTGTAGATAAAATAACGTAGTAAATCCAGGAGAAAGAAGAAGCACATAAGTAGATGAATCATCTGTTTATTTCTTGAAGAGGCATTATCGATAGTTAAAGAAGCAAAGGGGAGGTACCCACGTAATCAGCAGCTCACGAGTACAACTGGTCTGGTCAGTGAAAGAGGGAAAAGTGATAAAGTTTTAAAAGTTACATGTACGGGTGTTGGCGCGGAAAGCATGATAAAATCGCCAGTACTTGGCGAGAGCGTTTTTGGAGACTACTGTCGGAAGCGTATGGGAAAAAACGATAAATGCTAGATTCTGTCTATGATTATATTCATTTGAGAATGGGGGGAAGGGTTGTAAAGATTCTTTCATGGAGACAAAAAGGAAAACGAAAAGAAAATAATTTTGGGATTGGCGTTTGATTTTGCTAAAAGACAGCTGCAATTAACGGTTACTTATGACTCGAATCTAATAACAGGGTGTGAAAGATATGAGCTTGCATATTACAGTTTTAATCTTTTTAATTAATTCTTTTGAGAGCGGATGAGAAGTGCTAATGCTTGCATAAAGGATATCGGTTATACGTTACATTACTTTAATAAGTAGAGCACAGCTGCTTATATATTTTGTCTAAGTTTTAAGACAGATGCACTTTTGATTTCATGAGAAGAAAACGGTTGGATTAGAAATATATGAACATTTGTAACTTATTTTTAGCATAACCGCAATGTTAAGGACAGAGAGGTTTCTGATGTATGCGAGTGACTTGCATTTTAGAATGAAGAAAGTAGATTCGTTATCTAAATTAAATCAGAAATCGATTTTAGTTAACATATTGAATTTTTTTTTTTGGGGGGGGGGATTACAGATATTTAAAATCTATAAACTATATTTGTTTATTATTTTTAATTATTTATTTATTTTGTGTGTGGGGGGGGTAATGAATGATTATTTATGAATTTATTATTTATCTCTATTTTTTTGGGGGGGGGAGGAGAAGCATGAAATCAATACATGCATGCTAGATGTTGGAAGAGGAATGGAAAAGCTTATGTTAATTTGTTAAAATTTTGGGGGGGGGGGATTTGAACTGAAAGCAAGATATATGACAAACGTCTTTGTCATAAGTGGAATAATAATTATCATATTAGTTTTTCACTGATGATGACACAGTAGTTCGGTTGAAAACGTTTTGAATTTTTAACTTTAAGCTAACTGAACTTGAAGCTAATTTTTAACGAGCATAGCTCGGTCTTTCTTCCCTGCTCGTGTATTTATATATGTACATATATCCCTGGCGCCCGGCTAACCAAGAAGGTATCCATATATTTAAAGCAGTTTGGTAATTCTGTCAAATATTTTCCATCGAAATTCGACCCAATACGCATGCATCAAAAAATCTTCCGCCAATGAGGTGAGGGCTATTTCCTGTCTACAGACGTATTTGGGACTGTTTACGAAGCGATCGATCGTTCAGGCAAGAAGCTTAGATTACATTATCAGATATTTTTTCATTTTATCTTTATTTATTTTGTTTTATTTAGTTGATGAACATAGAAACATAATCATGATTGAGTTCCTTGGATGCTGTTTGTATAGCATAGAAAATCATTTCTCTCGCTTTCGTGAACACAAAATTAGATATATACATTCTGGTGTATTTTTCTCTTCTTTTTATGTCGTATGTATATTGCAAATTAAAATTTTTTAAACCTAAAAGTAATGGTCGAGATTTTATTTGGATTTTTTTTTTTTGAAGGTGTTTATTTTTACTTTGAAAAGCTGAATGTTTTAATAGTTACATTCGGCAGTAAAATATTGAAAAGTTTTGATTATATAAAACAGTTTGAAAATGATTGCCACGTTTTTGTTGTTGTTTATTGATTTTTGCTTACATCATGTGCTAATTTCCAAAATAATTTACAGAGCCAGTGTGTAAGTGGCCATATGAATTAGTTAAAATACAGCAGAATGTAAATGATTTTCTGTACGATACAAACAGCATCCAAAAGATTCAATCATGAACACATGTTCATCAACTCAATAAACCAAACTGAAAAAATACCTGATAATAGTTATCCAAGCTAAAAAAAAAACTATTTTTGACTTCAGGAGAAATAAAAAAGGTTATTTAGTTTTTTTTTTTCGTTAATCTTTTTTGCCACTTCCCCATATACTATCAGTTTCATAAGAAATCCCTATGAAAACATATATTTTACACTTTACTGAATGTTTTCATTTCTTAATTGAAACATCAAACTCAGTTTAAAGTTATAGTAGAGTGTAAAATGTATATTTTCATTAAGATTTGTTATTGAATTAATTTTGCTTCATAAACAATTCTTGAATGTTTTGATTTATTATTGGTTTCATCATTGGACGATAACGATTTCATTTTATACCAGATTGCATCTCCGTTCTTGGGCGATACTTATGAAACTCATAATTTGTCTCAAAATGGTGATTTTATTGACTTTGTGCTTACAAATTAAAATGGTATCATGATAATATACATCTTTGCCCAAGAATGCGTCAAAAAAATGTTAAATGTGTATTTTCATTAAGATTTGTTATTGAATTTTGCTTCATAAACAATTCTTGAATGTTTTGATTTATTATTGCTTTCATCATTGGGCAATGACGATTTCATTTTATACCAGATTGCATCTCAGTTCTTGGGCGATACTTATGAAACTCATAATTTGTCTCAAAATGATGATTTTATTGACTTTGTGGTTACAAATTAAAATGGTATCATGATAATATACATCTTTGCCCGAGAATGCGACAAAAAAAAATGTTAAATGTGTATTTTCATTTAGATTTGTTATTGAATTTTGCTTCATAAACAATTCTTGAATGTTTTGATTTATTATTGCTTTCATCATTGGGCGATGACGATTTCATTTTATACCAGATTGCATCTCCGTTCTTGGACGATACTTATGAATCTCATAATTTGTCTCAAATTGGTGATTTTATTGACTTTGTGCTTACAAATTAAAATGATATCATGATAATATACATCTTTGCCCAAAAATGCGACAAAAAAAAAAAAAAACTATTTTTGATTTTAGGAGAACTTAAAGAGGTTATTTAGTTTTTTTTTTTTTTTTTTTTTTTTTTTTTTTCAAATAAATAAAACACCCACCTTGAGTTAAAGCTAGGTTGGGGACCTAGAAATACTACCTATTACATTTTCCCTCAAGTTGGAATTTTTGAAAAATTTTTGCAGATCTATGCCAGTTATGACTCCCAGAACCCAACCCTCCTCCCCATAATTCTGCACAAATCTCTTCCAAACTGATACATAAAATCAAAGGGCATAAAATCTCGGTCAAGTTCGTTAATGGTCAAATTCGAATAAAGGGGGGGGGGGGGCTTTTTGTGAAAACAGAAAAAACCCATAACGTCTTAATTATGATACATATCCAATCCGTTTAAAGTTATTACTTCTAGGAAAAGGGCCGATAATTTATGCATAACAGATTTTTGATATAATTAAAAATGGCCCCAAGGGGGGGGGAGGTTTTGTAAGAAAAAACTCATAACTTCGTCAATTCACAAGATATCAAATCCGCTTAAATTTATTATAAATCATCTTAATATTATCTAAAACTTTTATATTGGCAAGTTTTTTATAGGACCAACCTTTATAGAAAAAAAAAATCCCTGCCACCTCCGCTTGCAAACAAGTTAGATTTCGAAGTGGACGGTCCCAACTGCTTCATTATGGCAAAAGGTTATTTCTTTCGCAATTCTTAACAAACAGGCACCCCACGGTCTGTGTCTTCAAAATTTACCTGTGCCTGTAGGCCGAACCGTCAGGGATATTTTCTATTGTATAAAGTAAAATCAGAAAACAAAAAATTCCTCATTGTTCCACTATAATTTGTTCCACTTATTTAAGTAAAATTATGTTTTCTGAAAAAATAACAATTTTATATATTAATAATTTCTTCCTTTTATTATTAAAACAGGTGGAGAAATTAACCAGATGCTGGGATCTATTCCATTTAACCCGACTGTTGGATGACCATTTTACCTTACTTTTTGACGACCATTTTACTCGACTTTTGGATGACCATTTTACCCGACTGTTTGAACACCATTTTATCAGACTTTTTGGTAGACAGAATGCTGCATTCTCCTGAAACTGTCTAGGGAAAACTGTACTGTAATTACTTTGGTTAATTAATCTGAATTTTTATATATTTTTTTAATAAATATATAATTTGTAATTTTCAATAAACGGAGCGGCTTACCGCAACCCAACTGAATTTTTTTGCTATTTTATTGTGTCTATGACCATTTTTCCTTTTAGCTATTGTAGAGCTGCCATTGACGACACAGAACTATAGGCTGAAATGTAATATAACTTGGTAAGATAAATGATATATCTATATGTATATTACATGGATTTCTAGGAAAATAAACCAGCAATAGCTGAAAAATTAAGTTTTTATTTAATGCTAATTTTTAAATAGATTAAGTAATAATAATTTTTCAGAATTGAGGTTTTGGGCAGTACATGTGAATTTTTCTGTCCAAAAGTTTTAAAAATTCTATTAAAAGTATAAAACCTAAAATAGTGAAAATATAAATTTCCATATGTGTAACCATTGCACCTTTATTTATAGTAATATTTTTTACTAATTATTAAGTAGTGGAGTACCGAGTAATTGTGTGCAAGAAAGAATCACTGATGTGAAAATAAAGTGTGCTTAGGGTTAACACTTCTGTGTGTGTGTATCTATATATATGTTCATAAACATGCATCTTGATCATATAATCATATTTTTTGAAATTTCATTTATTGTGCCCCTTTTAAAGACAATTTTCTTAAATTAAAACTGATTCTTGAACCCAACATTACTCATTTGATAAGTGATTTTTGCATGTTGTAACAAGTATCTTATTTTCTTTTAATTGAAAAATTAGGTACTTTAGTGTTATAGTAACCCCCGAAGATGAATCGCTGAGCGACCAAGATTATCACAGCGAATACATTTTTTTTTTCTGAAGCAGGTCAAATTTACAATAATAAAAGGAATGCATCTCCTGAAAATGTAGAACAATATAAGTGTTTTTGCACTGTAATCTACAATATAACAAAGTTAATTATTTTTTTTTAATTGCATTTATTGTATTTTCTGTTTCTACACACTGCTTTTTTATCCAAAATCATAGTACTTTCTTACAGATTTAAAAACGTCTTTTATAAGTACCAAGTAAATAATTTTTACGAATTATTGCATATATTATACATATATTCAAATAACTTTTTACAGATCAGTTATAAATTTATTTGTCGACAAATATGCTTAAAAACTGAAATTCTTAACTACTCAATATTGGCTGAGTACCAAGTACTCTGTACGGCTCTATTATTAAAATATTACTTTTTTTTTTAATCTTATGAAAAGAAAGTAACAATTCTACAACTATGATATCAAATTTTTAGCTTCTATAGAAATAGAAAAAATTCACAACAATTTTAGAAAAATATTTCAAGTCTATTTACAGATTATAAAAGATGTACAAGTGCAATATGGAAAAAACTTTTCTCAAGACTTGTGCTTTTATTTATATATTTCTGTGCAAAACTTTACATTGTTTAAAGAAATTCCATGTAAGTAATGTTGAGTAAAACTATATTTTATATCCTAGATTTTAAATTAAAAGATAATAAAAACAGGGTATGTATTTAAATCTAAGAAAATTATTTTACAAAATTATGTTTTATTATGAATGTTTGTGAATAAACAAATACTAAAATAATTATAAGTAACTAATTAAAAAGTGTGGAGAAATGTTTTATAATTTACAAGTGCAGAATGGTAATAATATCATTGGTGAAAAAAAAAATGCAATTATTTTGTGTATTTAAATTTGAACCAGCTGTTTACATTTTCTTTCTAAAATATATTTCAAAGACGATAATTAAAAATTAAAACTCTAATAATAATTTTCAGTTTAATGTTAATAAGAAAATTAGTAAGCTTCTCTAGAGCAATATAATCTCACAGAATCTGAATCTTAGTTCATTAACTGCATCATAAAATGATAAATTAAACACCAAAATCCTGGTTTAATCTGGTATAACCTTTCCCCATAAAATACGTTTAGAGAAAAACCTGGATCATGGTTCAACAATTCACCATAAAATGGATTAGAAAAAAATCCTGAATCATGGTTATACCTTTTACCATTAGATTAGATAAAACCCTATCATCGATCAACTTCTCACCATAAAATTGGATTAAAAAAAACCTTGAATTATGGTTCAACCTTTCACCATTAAATTGGATTTGAAAAAATCCTGAATTGTGGTTCAACCTTTCACCATTACATTGGATTAGAAAAAACCTTGAATTATGGTTCAACCTTTCACCATTAAATTGGATTTGAAAAAATCCTGAATCATGGTTCCACCTTCCACCATTAAATTGGATTTGAAAAAATCCTGAATTGTGGTTTAACCTTTCACCATTAAATTGGATTAGAAAAAACCTTGAATTATGGTTCAACCTTTCACCATTAAATTGGATTTGAAAAAATCCTGAATCATGGTTCAACCTTTCACCAATATAGTGGTATTTTCAAAAGCACCATAAAAATGGTGAAACGTTTCACCAAGATTGTAGTTGCAGCTAAATTTCAGCTACTTTTCACCAGTTTTTTGGTGAAACGTCGAACTTTATTTTTAACAGTGTACATAAAATTTGTTTCAATGACTATGATTTCCAGTTCAGAGAAAGAAATATGCACAACACTAAAATAAGAAAAATTAACTCAACAGAGATAAATATTTTGATAACTCAATATTGGAAGTGCAGTTCATCTTGTTGTATTATGTTAAACATTATAAATATACATGTTATTGGGATTCATTGAAACAATTTACCTGTAATATATTGTATATTTTGCGTCAGGAGTTCCTGTACAGTAAACAATAATAAAATTCAAACACGTATAAGTTCTTAAATACTACATAAAAAGTGTTTTAATGATTATGAAATCGAGTTCAGAAAAAAATTATGCACGACACTAAAATTAAAAAAATAACTCAACAGAGATAAACATTTAGATAACTTAATATTGGAAGTGCAGTTCATCTTGTTGTATTATATTAAACATTATAAATATTCATGTTATTGGGATTCATTGAAACAATTTACCTGCAAGATATTGTATATTTTGCGTCAGGAGTTCCTATACAGTAGAGAATAATACAATTCAAATACAAAAAAGGTTCTTCTTAGATATTGCATAAAAATTCTTTTAATGATTATGATTTCCAGTTCAGAAAAGAATTATGCACGGCAATAAATTAAAAAAAATAATTCCACAGAGACAAATATTTTGATAACTCAATATTGGAAGTGCAGTTGATTTTGCAAAGTCTTCAGGTGTTTCCATGAATAAGAGCGATAATTCGTGTAATATTCTTTTAAAATTTTCTATCTGACGGCACCCCGCCCCCCTGTAAGAACTCTGTTAGAAATACGTGTTGTTTTATTTGTAAATCTACTCTCTTTTTAAGAGCTTATCTCCATTTTCATGTAAAGTACAGATATTCTCTGTTATCCAGCAGAGTTATCGATCTCGTTATCTAGAAAAGGCTTACAAAGACAAGATTTTATATTTTGATTAATAATAAAATTCGTAAACACAATAAATTCTGTAAAACAAAATAAAAGTCATCTCGTATAAACAAATAAGTTTTAATGATTATTACAATAACAAAAAATCTATAAAGAGAAGGGAAAATGATTTTTCACACAGAACTCTGCATCGGTTAAACTAGATACATGTTAGTTTTGTTATGTAAAACAGTTAAAGTCTGTTTAATTTAGAGGAACTCTCTTCTTGTTGAAAATGATTCCATTTTCTGTTAGATAAAGAAATTGTGTTCCATTCAAGGAAACATTGTTTCAATTTAATAGGATTATCCTGTCTGTAACATAAAGAAATTCGGTTTCATACGGCAAAACTCTGTACCAATTTAACAGGATTATTCTGAACAGATTTACAGAGGAAAACTGCTGACAGGATTTTTCTGTAAAAACTACAGAATTTGTTTAGATTGAATAAGGCAAAAGCGGGCGCTGCTTAGCAAAATCGCACTTCTAGTGACAAATTATACCTTCACTACTATGTGAATACGGCTGTTATTCACAGCTATCGCTTCACATTGAGTGTCTTCCATTCTGCACGTCCGCTAACTAAGTCTGAAATCATTTTTTCGGGTGCTTCACTCGATAACTCATTACGACACCGTCTAAATATGTATACAACTAGTTGAAAGAATGTTCTCTCATATTGCAATTATAAAATGTATAAATAATACAAAACATATTTGTCATGAATTACGAGGACAGTTTGATAAGTTATCAGCTTAACACAGAAATGGAACATGTATGACCAAATAACAATGTTGTTTGTAAAGTATGATCCTTTAGATGACATGCCGCCGAGTATCTGACGCGAGAGTTTATTGGTTATTGTAAGTAAAATAAACAAGTTTCGACATTTTCGAAAAGTGGAAAAAAATTGAAGTTCGAGCTGTCATAAAATGCTTTGTTAAAAAACAGTTAACCCCCACGAACATATAAAAATAGTTAGTCTATCTTAAAGGATTCTTGTCCTTCATATTCGACGATAAAAAAGTGGGCTGCTGAATTTAAACATCGTAGGATATCCATTCAAAGATGATGAACGCTCGGAGACCGCTGACCAGGCCCCTACCTACCGGGATTCAACCCAGTTTGACGGGTTTGAGTGCCTGGAGAGTGGGGCGAAATTCGCCTGATCGCCGCATGGGACGGTCCACAATGACAAGTACCCAGGTCTGCTAACCAATAAAATCCGGATTTTGATGGGTTGTTCACTCCTAGGTTTTAGTATTCTGATAACTGTTGCCGCACGCCACATACTCGTCATGATAGTTAGAATGGGGCTCCACAATTCAGTGCTGAAACTTTGGTACTCAACTTAACTTGAACAAAGGGGGAGAATTTTGAGGGAGAACAAGTGACCAAGTTGAGGGTGAACCGCTGACCAGGCCCCTACCTACCGGGATTCAACCCAGTTTGACGGGTTTGAGTGCCTGGTGAGTGGGGCGAAATTCGCCTGATCGCCGCATGGGACGGTCCACAATGACAAGTACCCAGGTCTGCAAACCAATAAAATCCGGATTTTGATGTGTTGTTCACTCCTAGGTCTGCTAACCAATAAAATCCGGATTTTGATGGGTTGTTCACTCCTAGGTTTTAGTATTCTGATAACTGTTGCCGCACGCCACATACTCGTCATGATAGTTAGAATGGGGCTGCACAATTTAGTGCTGAAACTTTGGTACTCAACTTAACTTGAAAAAAGGGGGAGAATTTTGAGGGAGAACAAGTGACCAAGTTGAGGGCGAACCGCTGACCAGGCCCCCACCTACCGGGATTCAACCCAGTTTGACGGGTTTGAGTTCCTGGAGAGTGGGGCGAAATTCGCCTGATCGCCGCATGGGATGGTCCACAATGACAAGTACCCAGGTCAGCTAACCAATAAAATCCGGATTTTGATGGGTTGTTCACTCCTAGGTTTTAGTATTCTGATAACTGTTGCCGCACGCCACATACTCGTCATGATAGTTAGAATGGGGTTGCACAATTTAGTGCTGAAACTTTGGTACTCAACTTAACTTGGAAAAAGGGGGAGAATTTTGAGGGAAGACAATTAAAAGCACTGAAATTAAAAACTATTAGCCAATAGCTAAGTCTTACTAGCAAGGAAAATTTTTGGGGCCGAATAGCATGGCAGACGAAAACGCTGCAGGGGCTGACGAGACTGCGCTTTTCTACCTTACCCCACCGGGTAAAAACTGGCTCCGTGGCTGTCCCATTTAGGCAGGTCCGGTAGCCTTTGCGGACGTCCATTTGCACCTAATAAAGAGGCGAACAGTCAAAAATAAAATGAAAAAAAAAACTGCTGCTAAAAAAACCACATTGTGCTACCAGTTGGGGCCGGCCATTGGCCCGTCCCAACCGGCAGCACGAGGAACTGCAAGGGGAACCTGGAAGGGAAGAATGTTAGTAACATTCTAAACTGAACTTATTCTTAATTATACTTTAACTACATTATTGGAATTAATTTACTTTTATTGTGCTAATTGACTTGGCTACCCGTCCACTGGTCCAACACCGGCTCTATTACAAAGCCAGGGGACACTCAGAGTGACGTCACTAACCTCGGTCAAAGATGAGGAACTCCGTTTATTTCCCCTTCATCATCATAACTTCCCGAGCTCGTTCCAAACTTATTTTAGCCATAAGTTAGACTGTACAGTGTATATAAAACGTAATATATAAACACCCCTCCTTCTTTCCATGTATTTTATAATACATATAATTCTTAAATATCGAGTTTTATTATTATTAAGAATTTAATAATAAGAAGAATATGCATCTAATTCATTATTTCTTTTCTCTGCTATTTTATTTGCTTCATGTGACCATTTCATATTTTATAAAGATAGATAATTTCAGAACAGACACTTTAATTTTAATCCTTTTAAAAGATTTCATAATATTGTCTTTTTAATAAAAAAAAAATTAACCAACACCCCCCTCCCCCCTTTCCTTCTTTTCATGTCTTTTAATAAAAATATAATAGATATAATTCATAAATTTCAGATATTTTTCTTTTTTTAATAATTGAATAATAAGAAAAATAAATTTCTAATTCATTATTTTTCTCTGCATTTAAGCAACCATTTTATTTGCTTTATGTAACCATTTCATATGTTATAAATGTTATATTCATTTGAGGAAAGACACTTTAATTTTAATCCTTTTAAAAGCTGTCATTACATTGTCCTCTTTTTAAAGAAAAAACATTCTTGTTTTAACCCCCCCCCCTCCCTCCCTCATTTCATGTCTTTTAACAAAAATAAAATATGAATAATTCATAAATATCAGTTTTTATTATTAATAACTGGTATATGTATGTAATTCACTATTTTTTCTCTACTTTTAAGTTACATTTTATTTGCTTCATGTAACCATTTCATGTGTCATAAATGTTATATTCATTTGAGGAAAGACGCTTTCATTTTAATCATTTTAAAAGCTTTCATTATATTGTCTTTTTAAAGAAAAAAAATGTCTTGTTTTAACCCCCCCTCATTTCATGTCTTTTAATAAAAATAAAATATGAATAATTCATAAATATCAGTTTTTATTAATATTAACAACTGAATAAGAAAAATATAAAGGTAATTCACTATTTTTTCTCTTCTTTAAAGTTACATTTTATTTGCTTCATGTAACCATTTTATATGTTATATTCATTTGAGGAAAGACACTTTCATTTTAATCCTTTTAAAAGCTTTCATTATATTTTCTTTTTAAAGAAAAAACTTTCTTGTTTTAACCCCCCCCCCCCCCCCTCATTTCATGTGTTTTAATAAAAATAAAATATGAATAATTCATAAATATCAGAGTTTTTATTATTATTAACAACTGATTAAAATATATATATATACTAGGGGGCCTACCCCCTGCGAGCTACGCTCGCCAACCCCCGCTCAGACTTCGAAGCCTCTAAAAACATGACAGCGTGCTTTGTTTTAAAAATATTGATAAATCTGTAATTGGGTTGTCATGCTTTTAACGTTTTAATGGGGCATTGTTTGATTACCATGGCCTCATACACAGCTGTTGCGACAACTGACGACTGTTTTCGGGATTGATAAGTAAAATCAATTACAACTTGAAAACCAGCTTGTATAAAATGGTTAGGTTTAAATTGTGGCTACCTCTCGGACTTTTATAACAACGATCTGTATTCTATTCTTCCTTTGCGTTTAAGGATGAGAAAAATTCCATCTGCTTCTGAATAACATTAAGAACCACGGTATTGAAAAGTACTGTTATAGACATTTTCAGTAACAGGTTTTAATTTTCTCTGTATTTTAGTGCACCATCATGCATATTTTCATGTTATTTTAAATATGTAAATTATTTATTTTAATTAATATGTATTTACGAATTTTCTAATAATTATTTATCATACAAAATTAATTAAATATTTTGTGCATGCATGCCTGCATTTATTCGACATCAATTAATGACATATTTAAACAAATTTGCTATCCGCGATAATTTTACACCTTGTTATGTCACTTGAATATTGTCCATAAGAAAATCGGGTACTTTTCTAGTATAGGATCCTTTGCTTTTAGGTTTGGCGTAATTCGAGCTTCGAAAAGGGATAGATTCGTTAATATACATAGATTTGTTGCCAAAAGTTATGAAAACAAACCCAATGAGCTTTTGGTGCTTTTCTATTATAGGGGTCTTGACGCTTTTTTAAAAAGCTTGGCGCAATTCGGGCATCAGAAAGTGAGATTTGGTGCCAAATGACATAAACAGTCATAGAAACAAATTCGACGATTTTTTTGTTTATATGCGTATTTTAATTATACGTATATTATTATTCTTTTTTCTATACAGATTACTTCTGATTATATATAAAATAGGATAAATGACATTTTACGCTAAACAAATTGTGTAAATATTTTTTTTTGCTCCTTTCTTTTGCGTTTACATAAATGTCGTCATTTGGACGAATTTATTCAAAATATTTTCAGTTTATAAATTAAATTAAATTCTGACAGACGATTGAATCCTGACGTAGAAATGTGATGTTTTTTTTTTCAAATTTTCCTGAAAAACATAATTTAATCACAATCTTGTCTTCATTATCGATTGAAATAAAAGATAAATTCAATTTCAATTTGAAAATGACGAATAAAAATAAATCAATAATCCCTATCGGGATCCTTTACAATTTTTTCCCCTTTTTTGTCACAAACAAACTGAGTAATTAGTTGCCAACATTACAGAAATGTCATTAAAATTAGAAAAAAATTAATATCTCGAAAACTAATTCCAATTTCAAAATTCTATTACCAGTTTTGACATCCGCGGATTTTTATGGACATTTGGTATTAATTTCACCATCAAGCGTTTCATATTTTATTAAAAATAGCCCTGAAACATAATCAGTCGTTTAATCAGTCGTTTCATAAAATCGTTTCATAAATTCGTTTCATAAAATCGTTTCACAAATTCGTTTCATTAGGATTTTATATATATAGGGTAGATATAAATGTAATTCACTATTTTTTCTTTCCTTTTAAATTACATTTATTTGCTTCATGTAACCATTTCATATGTTATAAATATTATATTCATTTGAGGAAAGACACTTTCATTTTAATCCTTTTAAAATCTTTAATTATATTGTATTTTTATAGAAAAAAAATCTTGTTTTAACACCCCCCTCCTTTCCTGTCTTTTAATAAAAATAAAATATGTATAATTCATAAATATAATGAAATAATATATGTAACATAAATATATTCATAAAAAATGACAAAGAACAAACTATTGATTTTATAATCTTTATTGCATTTACAACAAGATACATGATAATTACAAATGTCTCACTCTTTTAGAGTTTCTAACTTACGTTTATAACTTTTATTTATCTTCTTTGATTTTGACAAGATTATCATTTTCTTTGTTGCAAAGATTTTTCAGCATAATGTTAGTTGCTGTGCATAATATTAATTTGCAGAGATAATCATTGCCATGACCATTAGGGCATTCATAGTCTAAAACTATTTCTCTATCCTTTAGTTCATCATATGTTAATTTTACTACAGCCTCGCTTTGATTGTTCATTTTTATAAAATGTTTAGAATCTGAATATAAAGTATTTACAACAATATTGTTATATAATAAACAAGTCACTACAAATTGTGTGGGGCATTTAAGACCTCCATGGTCAAGATTTTTTATAAGATTATAATTTTCATATAAATTTATGTCAGAATCGATAACCAAAGTTTCTTTACATTGATCACATTTTATTTTTTTAATTACAGAATAGCTGCAATAACCTCCTAGATAGGTTAGAACTGGCAAAAGTGGTTTTATTTTTTCAATTTTAGTATCATCAATACTTATTTCTAATTTTTTAGAATTATTGTTCTGTGTTGCTGAAGTAAAATTTTCTAAATTTTCATTATCAAAATGTTTAAGAGGAATTACATTTGAATTTAAAAGTAATTCCAACTTAACACATGATTGTAATCTTAGTTTTTTTTCACATTCCAAAAGTTGTGTAATTGAAATGTGGTATTGAGAACCAGCCATTTGTCTGTATTTGCCAAACCTCGCTTCTAAAGAATCAGTCTGGATTTTTCCAGTTAAAATATATTTCATTTTACATTCTTCAATACAGTAATGAGTGAACTCTAGCATTCCTTTAGTTGTTTGTACAAGCGCTTTGTGAGTTTCTTTTGATAAAGCATCAGTATCACAATCCATTGCTTGCCAAGCATCAAGCCATATCAAAAATTGTTTCAAAAATATACATTTTTCATCATATTCATTAACATTAAGTGGCTCCATATACACATTTCGTTGATGAATTCCTTTATTCACTGTCTTAACATTGAAAATATTCCACCATTTACAAATTATATCAATAAATGTTGCTGTGTCTTTAAAATGTGGAATATTATGTTTAGGACCAAGTTCTAATAAAGCCTGAACAACAAATTTGTTAAAAATTTTCAAAACCAATTTAACATTTTGCTTTTCCAAATTGGAAGGTGAAAGACTCTTCAAAGTTAAACCTCTTGAATAACTAACTAGTAAATCTACAGATCAGGAGCCTCAACGTCAGCTATATGAAAGTCAATGTTTTTTAATCTCATTTCTCATAATATTTAACATCTTATAATAGGCAAATTAAATTTTTTAAATTATTACATGTATATTTATACGCATATAAAATAATTCGAAGGTTTCAGAAATTAGGAACATTAAATTAAACACGGTTTATGCAATAATATTCTGACATTCTTATGAACTTCTTATTTTATTTTTTAGGTAAAAAATTACATTTCTTCAGGGGGGCTCTGCCCCCCTGAACCCCCCGTAATCTTATTAAATTTATATTCGTGGTTTCCTATTGTTTGTGTGAATGATTCTAGTACATATTGGATTTCGTTCTACACATTGGTTTTATTATGAAAAGCAAAAATTTCGAAAATAATTTCATGTAATACCTAAATAGCAATATTTACTTACCTTCCAACCACGAAGCACTCGCATCTGATAGATAAGTTGAATAATATCTCGTGTACAAAATCAACTTATGGAAATGTAAACTGAATCTACTATATATTCACTTATCTATTTCAGAAATCTAGTATTATTACAATTTTTGTTTCGGAAAAACAGCTTTGATGGCCATTGTACAATATTTATTTGACCTTAGTACATCCTGATTTAATTCGATTTCAATAGCATACTAAAATCTCCCCAAAATAGGCTTATTTGGAAACTTTTAAACCTGAAAACTTTTATTGTGTAATCCTTCATAATCGTGCCCACTGCCAATTCACTAAATAGCAATCTTGATTTGGCGCTATAAAGTATTTTTTGTGATAACTTTTTATGATCTCAGTTACCAATAATTGTGCTATTTCAGGCTGTATGGATTCGTTTTACTACGCTAATTTCTTTAGATTAACTACCTCGTTGTATGAGATATTACATTATATTTTTTAAATAATACTAATTTTCAACCACGAAAAATCTACATCTCTTCCAGAAAATTAATAATATCTCATATAAAAATGTTTCGGCTATCATTCTATAGTAGTTAAAAGGTAACTTGTACCAAAATAAATTCTCATTTATTTCAATAAAATATAAAATCACCCAATAATATTTTATTTTGCGAATAAAATATTGTAGCAAAATCGTCTGAGTTACTTGAATTTTATCATTTTGATATTCTTTAAACATGGTTGCTAGGTTACGGTTAAATTGAAAAGGAAAATAAAAATGAATGCATTTTAATATTTGCAAAAAATGATAAAATAAAAGTATTATATTATTAGAACAGATGTATAAAATTGCACCAAAAATTATACACCTAATTTAAAAAATCTGACGAATGTATAAACAAAATTTCAAATTAATTTGAATAATTTAACACCTGACTTGATAAATTTTAGCCTTCATAACTTACCGTTTAAATACATTAATCAAATGCGACATTTTATTTTCAACGACTGAAAAATTTCAAAATCGTCTGAAATCCCATAGGAAAGCATTATGATCAAAAAAGAAATGTTCTATATTTCCCGAACGAATGAACCAAATGTAACTAAAAACTATACAGCTAATTCCGGGTATCTCACCAATATACCTACCAAAAATCAAACTAATCGGATCATTTTTACGGCAGTTATCGCGGAACAGACAGACAGACAAACAGACAGACAGACAGACAGACAGACAGAAACCAAAAACTTTTCGGGTCTCCACAGTGAGCCTCAACTGACGTTTCGGCAATAATTTCGTCTCCTCCATTTTCAATGTCATGTATTCTTCTAAGGGCCATAAAGGAAGCAGTCTTAAACTGCGAACTTTGAGGATCATCAAAATCAGGATAAAAGAAACATCGTTCAGAGTTTTTTTGGTTTAACCAGTTGTTTCTGATATTCTTAAAAATATGGACAGAGTCTATTAAGAAAAACAATGGTCTCTTTTTTTTGTCTATTGGGTGTTGATAAGCATATGATCTTTGTGGTGGCGTCATAAAAAGACTCATAGCTTTAGGATTTATAGAATTATTGTCTGTTACAACACAAATAACTTTGAAACTAATATTTTCTAATCCAATTATTACATTTTTAGTTATGTTATGCAAAATTTTAAAATCTATGCATTTAACAGGCAAAATATGAACGACCTCTTTAAATGGGGATAGAATACTTGAAATCATAAACACAAATGCAGTAGTAGCTGCTTGATTGGTATTAAAAGCAGCACCAATTATAGAACCCCCTTTATAATCAAAATAAGGCTTTAAATGAGTTTCATCTATCATTAAAATCACAGTTTTTTCATAGTCAGACAGAAAATTAGCCCTTTTGGAAATAAACATTAGAAAGTTTTCATCCTGAAATTCTAACTGTGGGGATACCTGCAAATTATTACATATTTTTCTTAAAGTATCTGGATGAGGTAAAGTTATATTTCCACTTTGACGAATGAAGTTATATGCATGAGAAGATATTGTTTTTAAAATGGATGAAAAAATTAATAATTCTGTTGTATAACAAAAATGATTTGGAGGTAGCAACAAAATACTTAACTGATGTTGAATAAAATTTAAATTATTTTCATTTGTTTCAGTTTTTATACTTTCAATAAGGTTACATATTAAATCAATCACAGACTTTTGTTGATTATGAGTGTCATTATACTCAAAACTCATTTCAATTGCATCAAGAATATTTATTAAATCATTAAAGTGCTGTATCTTAAGAGGGAATAAAAATTTCTTAAATTTATTAACAGGATTTTTTTCTATTGAGAACAGTAAATTTAAGCTATTATCGATTCGTATACTATATTTAATAAATGGTTCTGGATCAAATATAATGCGAAAAAAGAATAGAGAATTAGAATTATTATGAAATGCCCAAAATTTTGAAATACCAAATTTTTCAATACATTTTTCAATATCAACTAAAGAATTTACCTTCCGGCTTTCATGGTATTCTTTATAGGTCTCTTGGCTAGCTAGTAGACTTTTTTCTAATTCTTTCATTTCTCTTTCCATCTTCTTATCATCTGGACACTTCCTTGCATCAAGTTTACTTGAAGTATTCCCAGACGGAAATTGAAAAATTGATGGAACTGCTTGAGACTTCAATCTTATTATTTTTAGTGGCACTGTTATGAGCTTCCCACTATTTCCATCGTAAGCTGCAGCATCTTTCTCAAAATCATTCTCCATAAAATGCAACTCACAAACCTGCAAAATAAAACATACACTATATACATATGTATTTTTTAACCATAATTAGTAAAAAAGTGAGTTATAAATTTGAGAAAAGTATAATAAATATATTTAGTTACTTACTCGAGAATTTTGATTCGGATAAAAGTCTTTTCTTTGAATGACAGCAATCCATCTTTTCTTCAACTCCTCGTCTTTAGGAAAGCTGTATACAGAAACTTTTGGACCTGTTGGATAGTTTCCTCGGCAAAGTGGGACACAACAACGACTGGGCATGCTCCTCTGAAATAATAATAAAAAATAAAAAATTGATTTATTTTAAAAAATAAAAATAATTTTCATTAATCATTATAAATGTATTATTATTATGAATATGTTATATATATATTAATATATGTAATAATATATTATAATAATATATTATTATGTGAAAAGTAAAGGTTATTTTTGCGAAATTTAATATATTTTTGTGAAAAATAACATTTTGTAGCAAAATTTGAAATACAGTTACTCAAATTGTTCCATTTACTCAAGCATTTATTAACAAAAACTTTTTTAAATACTTTTGATGAAGTTTTCCTTTCTGGTGAACTTGTTTGTTTACAAATTACACATTTTAAAATGACAAATATATAGATATATAACATATAACATATATATATATACATATAACAAGATAATAAATAAATTAATAAATGTTAAGTTTTTATGGAACAGAATTTTGTGAAAGGACCTATTTCATTAAAAGGAATTTTGTGAAGGGTTTTTTTTAAATTGGTTTTTGTGAAGGGGACCCATTTTATTAAATTTATTTTTGTGAAGGGCCCCTTTTTATTAAATTGATTTTTGTGAAGGGACAATTTTATTAAATTGATTTTTGTTATGGGGCCCATTTTATTAAATTGATTTTTGTGAAGGACACCCTAAATAGGCCCCAAATTTTGCCTAGATCGATCCTTGATACAGCCTTTCAATTTCATACTTTTGTCATTATATTATAGTTCTTTTATTAATTGAACATTAACATTTTTAATATAACATTTATCATTATAACATATATTGTAATTTAATTATTACAATTGCAATATAATTTTGATTTCCTGTGAAGAATAACATTTTTTTTTTCTTGTTTTTGTTTCAATATTTTGTTTTGGTTCTGCAAAACTTATGAACATAAAAACTAATTAAGTTTTTTGATTAATTTTAACTTAAAAGTAACTAGAAATTTTAAATGATAGCTCTGAAAAATTGCTAGATTTGCACATTTTACACACACACACACATAAAAAAATTTAATATATACATTTTCTTTGGAAAGTTTTATAACATGCATTTATGCAACAAATAATAAATAAAAAAATCAGATAAGTGTAATATATTTATGGCAAAGGCAGATTTGAATGCTAGCTGTTATAATTTAATTACATATTACTTCAATTTTCATTACTTTCAATTACACATTACTTTTTTCTTGGGGCCTATTTTGTGAAAAGTAAAGGTTATTTTTGTGAAATTTATTATATTTTGGTGAAAAAGGACTTTTAATTAGTTTTTGATTATTTTTAACATTAAAATAATTACAAATTTTAAATGATAGCTCTAAAAAAATTGCTAGATTCGTAAGATAGAGAATAGATCATTTGCTATACACTTTGAAGATCGTGGTTAATAATGACAAATATTTAGTTACTTTGTGCATCTTTTATACAACGTGGCTAATTATTTATTCTGAAATAAGCAATTTATTTACTAATTCTTGAATAAATAGTCACAAAATTACTTAAATTAGTTAAAACTACGTATAATTTTTTATGTTACATTTTAGTGCCATAAGATAGGTGTTATGATATCAATTACACTCCCAATCCAGATTAGACTTAATAAATAAAATTAGTAAATAATAAATAAATTTAATCTTTCTTCAGCGTAAAATTGTATAGTGATGTAATCAAGAAAATAACTATTCACATATATATATATATATATATATATTTTCAACTCAAATTTTGTACTACCAATTACAACACATAATTCATTATTTCATTTTAGCGGTAATCTTTTTTAATAACTATAAGTGTTAGGATCATATTAAAATTGCTTGTATGTGTATTAACTAAATTTCCTTTCATCATAAAAAAAGAAAAAAAGTATTCAGGTTTAGAATTTTGATTTAAATTCATATTAATATTAAACATATTTACATAAATCGTACTAAATTTAAAAGCTATGATAAGCGAACAAATACGAAGTATGTGAAATTATTTATGCACAATTTTCCATTTATATGTATGAAAAGAAAGGTAGATCTTAACTAAAATGTATTAAATTTACAAATAAAGCAAATTTATATTGAATACTGAATGTGATTATTTACCCGCGAGATTATTTACTAATAAATAAATAGTGCAAACATAATATAACATTTTTCAAAACACGAGCTTCCACACCGTCGGCGTTTGTTAAGCCTACTCGCGTAGAAACAACAAATTAAACATATTTTAATACATAATGATCAACATTGTTATTATTCATAAAAATACACACATATATATATTGTAAATAGGTACTTACCTTAATTAAAAGTAATCCGATCTTGAATTGAAATACTTTAACAAACACACTCAAAACACATTTCGATGATTTCCCAACACGTTGTCTCTGGAACACACGGTACGACGTTACTTTCCTACGAGCAAGTACTGGAACGGGGGAATATTGTGAACTCTTCATGACCTAGGTTGATGACGTCAGCAAACCAGTATTTCCTCTGAAACCTGGCTTTGTAATAGAGCCGGTGTTGACTGGGCCCATGAAAGGTTGTTAAATAATTAACAATTTGCATTTTAAAATAAGTACTATTGTCGTTAACTGACTAAACCATAGGCCCAGTGGGTTGTTGTTGTTGTTGTTGGTTTGGCCCAAGGGCCCGGTTTTGCAGCTTTTTATTTCTATATAGCTGACATGATCCATATAACTGTGAAACTAGTCTCCTAATTTTGAACCAATTCCAGATGATAGACCTGCATCTGGATTGGCATCCCCGGAGGTAACGCTTATATAGAACTTGGAGGACATTAGAGCCACGAACAGATTTAACGTGCACCAGCTCACATTAACGTACACGGTACCACAGCAGAGGCAGACAAGAGAGGTTGCACCCTCCCAAGCATTGACCTCGATCGATGCTGCTTGGCTTTCGGTGATCTTTTCCGGTTTTTCTTCTTCTTCTTCTTCGTCTATTTTCTTTCCTTTTTTTCTGTGCACAAGGACGGACAAACAGTGCCGGGGGCTTTAATAAGCTTTTTACTTTGTCATAATGCACAACTTGCTCAACCGTTGTTGACATATGTCGTGCTTGCAATGCTATAATTGCGGGGCTCCTGTTTCGGGCCGTGGTTCCAGCTGATATTGTGCGACTACCGCACACTGCTACTAGGACGAAATACATGGACATTTTTATAACTTTTTTGGTGGCTTTGGATTGCTCCTGGGCCCTTTCTTATATATATATATATATACATAAAACACATAAACACATAAATAAACAATTTTTTTACACAAGGACGAACAGACAGTGCCGGGGTCTTTAATAAGCTTTTTGCTGTGTCATAATGCATAACTTGCTGTTCCGTAGATGACGTACGTCGTGATTACGTCGTGACGTACGAATTCTATGATTACGGGGCTCCTACTTCGGGCCGTTGAAGCAGCTGATGTTGTGCTACTACCGCACACTGCCATAAAGACAAAACTCATGGACAGTATTATAATTTTTTTTGGTGGCTTTGGATTGCTCCTAGGCCCTTTTTTTAACATAATAACACATAAACACATATACATATTTCGTGATGTTGTGGACCTTCTGCCTTCGACTGCTGCTGGGGTGTTATTTATTATTGTGTATTATTTTGTATTAGTGTCGTAAGGCTATCGCAGTTTTCTTGGAGCCACCTGATTACTATCTTTGCCTTGTCTTGTGCATGTTTGTTTTTCGCTAATTGTTCGTACCATAATTTCTCATTGTCTATTGTTATTTGTGGCAGGTGGTGTGCTATGTTGAGTCGACACTGTAGTAAGTAATGTTTTGGTGAACCCACCATTCCGCATTCGCAGTCCGGTGTGTCCGCCTTCTTAAACCTGTGTAGGTATTCTGGAAAAGCTCCGTGTTCTGTGTATAGCTGCAATAGCAAGTAATCGCTTATTAATCTATTTTTGTCTACTTTTGGGAAGTACTTGTGTGTTTCCCTACCTGTGTCCCCATAATCCCACTCGAACTGCCATTGTTTTAATGTTATGTCTTTTACTGTTCTCTTAAGTTTTGAAATTGGTTTCGTTAGCTCTTATTTACTGTTGTTGTTTATATTTAGAGCTACGGTTCCGGCTAACATGTCTGCCTCCTCGTTTCCTTGGATGCCTACATGCTGCTTGACCCACGTGATTTTAAATTCGTTGTTTGCTTCTTTTATTAGTTTTTGGATTGTTCTACTGTTTTGTTTACATTAAATGGTTTCCTAAGTGATTCAATGGCCGATCTGCAGTCCGAGCGGATGCCATATGACTCACCCATGGAGTTGCCCTAATTTGCTGCTTCTTGTATTGCCAGTAGTTCGACCTGGAAGACGCTGTTGCTATTCCTTAACGTCACTGACCATGTTTTTATTTTTTGATTATTTTTATATGCTACAAAGGCCGAGCCTGTAGCGCCTGATTCCAATTTAGAACAGTCCGTGTATATCACTGTGTCTTGTATATTGTATCCTACCCTGGGTTCTATTGTGTCTGCTGGATGATTCTCCATATGTTTATTTTTTGTCGTATTCGATGTGGTGTAAAGTTTCTTTGTGTATTGTTGCGTTTTTCCTTAATCTTGAGACTGTACCGCACGCTTCTTCATTGTTAACTTTTAGATGGATTGGAATCAGACCTGAGAGAACCAGAAGTGCCGAGGTTGGGGCCGTTCTATAGGCCCTGACTATGGCCAGTGCAAAATGTCGCTGACAGCTTGACAATATTTCTTTGCACCTTTTGCTGAGACAATGTCCCCAGACCGGTGCTGTATAGGTTAGTGTCTTTTCCACTACTGTTGTGTACCAGATTTTTAGTATGTTTGCTTTTAGTCCCCATCCCTTTGCTATCATATATGCTAAGTTTGTAAAATTTGCTCGTACCTTATTTGTTTGTGTTTGACAGTGTGATATCCAGTTTAGATTTTTGTGCAGTATGACTCCCAAATATCTTATCTGTTTTTTTACTTTTAGTCTTTGGCCATTAAGTTCTATTCCCTCTATGCCATTGGTATTTTCTGTTGGAAGGTTTCTTGTGTGTCCCCTGTTAAGATATAATAGTTCTGTTTTTCCCTGTTCAGCGTTAGATTATTTCCCTCTCTCCAGTCATTAAATTCTTTAAGTATTTTGTTTGCTAATCTCTTTAGTTTATCCTTTGTTTTACCTCTTAACATTATAATAAAATCGTCCTCGAATGCTTGTAATCTAACATGTTTTTCCCAATTTTTTTTAAGTGCTGTGTCTGCTATTAATAGCCAGAAGAACGGGCCGAGACAATTTCCTTGAGGAAATCCGCCAAATGTCTGTTTTGTGATTTTAATGCCATTTTCTTCTAGTGAAACATATATGTGTTGTAGGAAGCTCACTATCCAGTTTATCAGGTACCCTGGATAGGGAGATCGCTTAATGTTGTTAATTAATATTGGCCAGCGTATATTGTCAAGAGCCCCTTTAATGTCCATGGCTATTAGGAGTGTTTGAAATTTGTTTGTTTTATTCCAAACACTCCTAATAGCCATGGACATTAAAGGGGCCTTTGACAATACATGCTAGGACGTCGAAAAACCGCTACGACCGACGAGATTTTTTGATCACCGCGAATGAGATTAGTGAACTTGCTGACATTGCAAACATCTCGATAAACCGTGTCCACCATATTTTAAACGATGTTTTAGGTATGAAAAAGCTTTCCGCTCGATGCGTGCTAGGCTTGTTGAACGTCGACCAGAAACGGCAAAGAATGAACATTTCTTAAGAGTCTTCTAAAATGTATTGTGTTTCAAGTTGAAAACTAAAATGAAATATTGTCAAACATCTTATATATTCTTTGTCAAGCCTAGAACTTTTGAACCACCCTCGTGCAGGGCTGCACTAAAGCATTCGCACACAAGAGTGTGTATTAAATGTATGGAGTTGAAAGGGGACTAGATTGAAAAATAATGTGGAATTATGTCAAAAATCTTAAGTTTTCACTGTCAGACCGAGAACTTATCAAACCACCCTCGTATACCCAAGTCATGGAAGTATTATTTTAATCAGTTGTCTCATAAAATAGTTCATATTATAAAAATTCATAAAAAATGCAGCAAATTAGATTGTATTTCGATCAGTAAAACTTAACAAATTGTCGGATTCGGTGTGACAAAAAAATAACAGCAGATAGAATTATTAAATGAACATTATTAAAATACAGTAAAAATTGAGTTTAAAAGCAGGTATTTGTTCTGAAATGCAAATGCCGTATACTAACAATATTCTTTGTATGCCTTTAAATGACGTGGCCTTCAATAATACCACCAAAAAGTAAATGTTTGAACTTTCCTTTTTCTATAAAACATCCCACTCTTTAGCAAGTATTTTTAGGTCTCCGGTGCGACTGTTTATGAATTTTGTATGATATTTTAACTGCGAGAGGACTTACGCGAAACCTTGTGTATGTGGCATTACGGTAATTCCCTGTTTACATTATTTATTATATCGCTTTTTTTCATCATTAATCATTAAACAACGTCAGTAGTATTTAGGCATAGCATTTTGAAACATTTATTTATTACTATTTTTTACAATCACGATTGATCAATTTGGAAAACATAATTCAACATAATTTTTATCTTAAAAGCAATAATTTAAAAGTTTGTATTTAAAAGTATCTTTAAATTTAGAAATGAACTAAAATGTATTAATAAAATTTCAAAATGGGTATAGTTTCTGCAGCTATAAAATACGTTTATTTTAATATCCCGATATATGGGTCCCTAACTGTCATATCGTTCACAGAAACTGAATGAAATTTTGGTTTAAAGTATTCTGAGGTATGCGCTTAAGAATCATGTGAAAAACAAGAGTTAAATTCTAATAGTTACGGTTACAGTGACAAAATTTCGAAAATTTCAAATGGCAACACCTTTTTTTTTTATTGGAATGTGATCTTCATAGTGAAAAACCATCAAAAGCGTTGGAACGGTACCTGTATCAGTAAAATTGCCGGCGCTAGACAGACTAAGAAGAATAGTGAAAACAACCAATAAGGACAGAGAAGCAACAGAAAACAAAACATTTTATTGTGTTTCATACATTTTCCATTTCACACACGACGACACTTTACATGCGGTAGATGGTGGATACCACTGAACAATAAAATGTTTTACTTTCTGTTGCTTCTCTGTCCTTTATCGGTTGTTTTCACTTTTCTTCTTAGTCTGTCTAGCGCCGGCGATTTTCGTGCTACAGGTACCGTTCTAACGCTTTTGATGGTTTTTCACTATGAACATCAGATTCCAATAAGAAAAAATAGGTGTTGCCATTTGAAATTTTCGAAATTTTGTCACTGTAGTCGTAACTGTTAGAATTTAACTGTTGTTTTTCACATGATTCTTGAGCGCATACCTCAAAATACTTTAAACCAAAATTTCATTCAGTTTCTGTGAACGATATGACAGTTAGGGTGTCATATATCGGGATAGTTTATATATATATATATATATATGTACATGGAAAATTCCATTGATAATATATATATATATATATATATATATATATATACACACACACACACACACACACACACATATATATATATATATATATATAGCGTTTCTTCGCGCAACTAGTGTAGGCTTTTAAAGTACATGTTTGACTTGAAATATGAGGTCCAGTAATGGTGACTTGTTGGTCACAAAGATGCTAATAAATATAAACATATATCGATACATATTAGGTCAGTGTAATATATGATTGTCGATTATTTCTGAGTTTTAAAACGTGAAAATGAATATGTATATCGATGAAATATTTTTAAATAAAATAGGATTATTTTATTAGGTTGTATTTGTAAAATGGTACAACATGTTTATACTCATAATCATCTTTGTACCGAAAATGTCTCCAATCCTAGGCTATATATTTAATTCCAACCACACACATAATTATATTAATATAAATAAAGTAAACTAATAATTGCAAATAAATAAAATACAATTACTATTAGGCTAAACATGCTATACATCTTTGCTACACTTATTGTATTGGACAGTGATAAAACTGTATCTGATAAAAAGAAATTTATTAGTATACTAATCCACTATTTTAAAAAAACGTATAGAATTAGTAGAAATTAAAAAAAAAGTGTCTTTATAAACTTTTTGTACTTAATCAATTACTATAAAATAATATTCTTTTAAAGTAATGCTAAAGAAAATAGAAATGTGCAATATGTATAATACAATTCAACAATTAATACTTTTTCGCTTAGAACCAACCCTAAAAGACACCACCACCACCGACAAAAAACCCTTATGTTTCTTTTCATTATTTTTTTTAATTGTTATGTAATTACGAATTGCAAAATAAACATTCCTTAAATGCGTTTTTCTTTAGGCTACAAAAAATTATATTGACATAACTTTTAAATCTGATTCTTTCATTTGAATCAATATTTAGCTTCTTCATTTTAAAAATATTTTAATTAGTTAAATATAGAAAGAAGGTTCTTCTAAAGCAAAAACATTGTAGACGACTGAATACATTAAAAAATTCAATGATCATTTGAAACGATTTTTAATGCCTTTGAAAGAATTGTTACCAGAAAATAGTTTTGATAAGGAAAGATTGCATTTACTGATATATAACTTTTCTATTTATGCGAAATATTTTTATTAGATTTCTTATAATTATTAATAATAAATATAGAGTATGATAAAGCTAGCATTTTATTTAGTGAAGTTGATATATATTATTATAGTGAATATTAGTATATTATTACACAATAGAGCGCATCATTATACTCAAGCATATTATTATTTAGTGAAGTTGATGTAATTACCGTCGGTTAAAAGAAATGGAAGTAAAAAACAGAATTCTATCAATTTCCCGTGAATGAGACCTATCCAGTAATTTCCTTATGTTTCACCAATTATGCATGGATCTCCGAAAATCTGAGTATCACGGTTATTTTTGCACTGATACGTTAATTAGGCAACAATGGATGTGTAGGATCTACATATAGTACAGTAATAGATGGAATTAATGGATTTTGAACGCTCCTGCCTTCGGGTACTTGAATTCTTGATTTCGAATGCAATCTTCATTTGTATATGAAAGTTCTGTCGTGACATTGAACCACGGGCTAACCCCAAGAGCATCTTTCGACTATGAGAGACTACAACTGTGAGATTTAATCATTTTAGTAAGAAGTTAAGCTTCTTACTAAGATTAAAGCGTCTTTGAAATCCGCGGAGTTCCATTATATGGTAGTGTTACCTGTTAAAGGGGTATTCATAGGTTCCTGCTGAACTAACGGTGCGGTCATCTTGAGCCCATATAAGGGATTTAAATTTAATAAATTTTTGGTAAGGAAATTCCCCCCCCCCCTCAGTCTTTTATATAACTGAGCTTTTTTTTTATTGTCTACATTTAAAGCTATCCCCTCCACTCCTAACCCTCCTATTACTGCTATAATTAATTGTAGTATTTATGTGAGTTCTGTGCTATGGCTTTGACTTAAGTGAACAGCCCGGAAGGGTTTGTAGCAACGTTTAATAATGTAATATGTATAAGAATAAATCTTAATACTTTTAACTATCTATCATAGAAAATTAATCGTTACTATAAAGGGAAGCGCAACGTCCTCATATCGGTTTCTGATGAAGGTGATAGAAAAATTGGTATATATTTCCCCATTATTATTTTGACGATATCCAACATTATGTCCAACAGCGGCACATGATATTTTTAGCATCTTGTGAAACGTTTTTGGAACTATAGTAAAAATTTAAGATCTGATATTCCTTAAATTCTAGACACAAGCTCTTCATCACTGCACCTGCCGCTGTCTGTCGCGAGGGAACGCCGGCTCCAATGGTTCAGGCTTTTTCCAGATTTGTGTTTGTTTTGTTTTTCGCTTTCTTGCCTGCTTCTTGTAGCGCTTAGGCTTGTCCTTCCAGTGCCGGCCTTTGGCCTAGTTTGTACTTTATATATATACACACACACACACACACACAGGTTGGTCTATCCTTCCATATGGGTAACCGTGTTTGCGCATACGGTTTGAGTAACGTTAGGAATTGTGATTCAAGTGCTAAAAATGAAATTTATATATATGTATACACATTAATAAAAGATATGACAACGTTGAAAATAAAAAAAAAATTATAACTTTGTGTTTTATTGAGTAAAGTAGTGAGGGATATTCTGCATACCTTCAGAGTAACAGGTTCAACTTACACACACGGCGATTTGAGTAACTTTTAACCTCGAACTAAGATGATTGGAATAATTACTCAAAGAGCGGTAATTTTTACCTGTTATGTTTAATATCGCTAGCTATCACGGACTAAGATAATTCTCTTCCTCCAAGGTCATATTTGTATAGTTTAAATGAGAGGGAATGACAGGCTTTTATATTTTGTTTTTCTCACTGAGTTGTAAAAAATTACAGCTTTCGTAGTAGTTTACATTTAGTTAGATTTGAAGAAGTATGCCTTTGCTGATCTAAGAGACATTGCACAGCCATTCGATTTATCATACAATAGATTGGTTTGTCCTCAATTGTTATAGATTCCAGAAAATAGTTATATCTATAATAATGAATCCAAATTCTGCTCATAAAAATAAATTAATAAAAATAAAAAAAAATTAACAGACATAATCTATATAAATAAAAATGTAAATGCTTGTTTGTACAAAATCTAAAATCTCCGAAGGGTCTTCACCGATTGCTTTGAAATTTTGACACAATGTTGCATTCAAATACAAGTGTGTATTTAAATACCTACTATTCCCCTCCGCCCAATTTTCCCTTCCGTGGGAGGAGAGGATTTTAAAAAAAATTCCGATACCCATCATGTGATATATCATTAGAAAGCCCTTGGACCACTCTTTCATATTATGAATTTCACCACCCTCCTCCCCTCAATTTGTTTACGCCCAATTTGGCCTCGGGGCACTTTTTTAAACTTTTTCCGACATCCATCATATGATATATCATTAGAAAGCCCTTGGACAACTTTTTCATATTATGAACCTCGCTTACCCCTCCCTCCGATTTGCCTTCCCCCTCCAATTTACTCCAGGTGGAAGCACTTTTTTAACTTTTTCCGACATCCATCATGTGATATATCATTAGAAAGCCCTTGGACAACTTTTTCATATCATGAACCTCACCACCCCCCTCCCCTCAATTTGCTTACGCCCAATTTGCCCCCGGGGCCCCTTTTATTAAATTTTTCCGACATCTGTCATGTGATACATGACTAGAAAGCGCTTGGACAACTTTTTCATATTATGAACCTCGCTTCTCTCTCCCTCCGGTTTGCCTTCCACCCCCCCCCCCCCAATTTATGCTCCCCCAGTGACACTTTTTTAAACTTTTCTGACACCCATCATGTGATATATCATTGAAAAGCCCTTGGAAAACTTTTTCATATTATGAACCTCGCTTCCCCCTCCCTCTGATTTGCCTTTCCCTCCAATTTACTCCCAGGGGGGGGGGGGGGCTTTTTTAACTTTTTCTGACACCCATCATGTGATATATCGTTAGAAAGCCTTTGGACCACTCTTTCATATTATGAACTTCGTTTCCCACCTCCCCCCAATTTGCCTATACCGGCATTTTTTTAATTTTTTCCGACACCCATCATTTTATATATAATCAGAAAGCCCTTTGGCCACTCTTTTATATCATGCACCTCCCGTTGCCCACTATATACTTCTATGTTACCGTTTCGCATTTTGACACAACGTTTCATTCGTATACGCGTCATAGGCGTAGAGTTTTCAAAATTATTGCTGGAGCTCATCCAGCGTCTTACCCATGGGGGATTCAAGGAGTCTGCAACACGCATACATTATTGCCCTTAACAGGAAAATAATTTAATGTATCGTGAATTCGAAAACAGTTAAAGCTGTTAAGAAAAACTTACAAAGAATCGGTTAAAATTCCGTTTTAGATAGGTTTCCGTATTAGCAGCTTTAATTATATGGTATTTCTTTTATTGGGACCATGAAATGTTTGCGATTAAAATAGGATACAGTTAACCTGTGAAAAAGTATAATCGCAAGCGACTGAAAAATTATTTCGCTTTAGACAAGCTTTTGCCTTAGTAGGTATAATTGTATGGTAATCCTTGGGAGCATGAAGAGTTTCCATTTAAGACAGGATTCTGTTATAGGTAGGTTCCGTTTTGACAGGTTTTACTGAACATATAACATACATATATATATATATATATGTGTGTGTGTGTGTGTGTGTAACTAGAGCAAAACCTGTTAAAATGAAACCTTTAACGGGAAAATACTTTCCTGCCGTTGAAAAGAATACTGTAAATATACACCTTCTAAGACGGAAACCTGTCTGAATCAAAAATGTTCACCTGTCATTTGCAATTTCTTCTTAGTGTGTTTTATTGTATCTATAACCTTAAGGAATATTCTGCCCCCTCCCCCCCACAGGAAAGAGATCCTGGCTACTCTACCGGACTCGAATCGAATATTCTTTTAGATGTAAAAATAAAATAATATATATAAATAACACTTATATATATATAAAGCGTATGATATAAATAAAAATCTATTAAATATTGTTTTTAAACAGCGTTTATTGAAATTAAACAGCATACATATGTAAAAATATTATACTGGAATACGCTATATAAATATAAGATTGTCAGACAGTGTAAAACTTTGAATGATTATACCATTCATTCCTCAGGTGTAGCATTAAATTTTAACAGTAGATTTTTATTTATATATTTTTTTCTAGAGAACTAGATATGTTTCTTGAAATATCAGAGCTACGTTTTAAATATTTTATAATCATGCGTAAAATGCTAGAAGAAAGGTCTTGAAACTATAATTGTTGATTTTCTTGAGGTTAAAAAGCTTGCTTTTCTTAGATCGTTCATCAAATTTGTACTTTTTGCAAATAAATAATGGCTTACAAAACAAGAAAGAATAATAAATATAGGTGTAAAACATAAGATCATGGAAAGAAACGTCTTAAATAAATTATAAAACGAAAAGAAAGCAAAATGACGCACTACCACTATGATAGAGGATGTTTTGCTTTTGTTCTCGTAGTAATAGCATATAAATTTTGCATTTGGAGAAGAAAGATTAATTCAATACAAGTTGTTACCTAACTTTCTTATGTGTTAAAAAAATGTCTTTTTATGGCATTAAATATTAATTTCATTTGATTATAAAATTTTCTAAATTAAATTTCGTGAAAAGGACAGATTACATATAATTGAAAATTCTCTACTCTGAACATTCACCACCAATGCAGACATACTATGAGGGCTTCTACGGGTCAAGACATTTCCCTGACTTTAGGCGTTTTACATACCAGTATTCACTTAGAGAAAAACTCGCCGCATGCAATCGCGCGATTGTATAAGTGGAGTTATTCTATAAGAAAATACAGTCAAACCTCGTTAACACGAACACTCTTAACTCGAATTACTTTTAGCATGAACTGTTTTCGATTGCCCCGTCCAGTTGTATGTAATGTATTTAAGTTCGGATAACACGAACTACTTTTAACACGAACAAAAAAAGTTTCCCCTTGAGTGTTCGCGTTAACGAGGTTCGACTGTACTGGTATTATCCGTGAAGCTTAAAGAACCCTGTTTATTCACTTGCAATTATCTAATTGCAGGGCCGTACAGAAAGACCGCGGGCCCTGGTAATATTTCCAATGCAGGCCACCACTATAAGCCTGATAAAATAAAACCTGCTTAGAGGAAAACGTACAGCAAATTCCATTTTAAATAGGTTTTTTTCGTCTTAAAAGGTATAAATACATGGAATTTTGTTGGATAGACCATTAATTTTTCTCCGTTTACAGCAGAATCTCACTATAAACAGCCTTTACTGTATTAGAAAATAATTATCTTGGATAGTACTTTTTAAGAAAATCTATATAGTATTTTTTTACAATTTCATTATTTTTCTTTTACAGTATCTTACAGTATGTTACAGTATGCTACAGTATATTACAGTTTATGATGCATTGGTAACACCTTTTTATATAAGGACGTCTGTAGAAATTTAAAATATTCAAAATATAATTCAATTTTAATTCAATTCATCAGTTAAGTCGCCGATTTATTGACGCTATTGCAAGTTTTGTTATTGTGTTTTACAATTTAGAAAAGCCTTGTTCCATAAAACATAATCAAATAAATGCCTGCATCTCTGCTATGTGCGTGCTGCTGATTTTTAATAAAAGCTGGATTTTGTTTCGAACGTAAAATGCCCCCTGAGCACACCCCTCTCCCTCCTAGTCAGTCCGTAAAAACGTTCAAGCAACTTCTGACTTTTGAATTTTATTATTTTTTAGTTATTTTAATTAAAATTTTTATGTAAAAAAATACCAGTATAATTTTTCAGGTATTTATTTAAAAACCAGTACCGCCTGTCCAAGTGTGCATACAATCCGCAGCAATAGATTTACTGAGTTATTTAAAAAAAAATTACACAATTTTACAAGAATATCAAGCATTTTACAATAATTTATCTACATTATTTAAAATAATTATACATGGAAGCGCGCACGCACACACATAATATTTTTTATTTTATTTTATTTTATTTTTACATGGTCCCTTTTTTCTTTAAAGTATATTTGACAATCATTTTCTCAAAGTCAAAAAAGACAAAAAAAAAAAAAAAAAAAAAATCCCATTCTATTAAGACCAAAACTTACCTAGTTAGGATACTTTAAAATTTCTGAAATTTCATACCTTTTAAATACTAAAACACCGTCTTGCCATTTTTAGTGCAGGAAAGATCTAAATATATTCTGGCAAATTCGTGAATGGACTTCCAAAAAGTTTTTTTTTTTTTAAACACCAGGAATAAGTGTTTTTTTTTTTTTTTTTTTTTTTTTTTTTCTATTCCGAAAGCGGATGCAGAATTTTAAATCGGAAGAATAAAAGAAAAATTTGAAATTGGCATTTAGAAAATACATATATCTTTTAAAACTAAATATAATATTTCTTTTTGAACAAAGACATCGTTAGAAAGGCAAAGATACCGTGAAAAAATGTTTTTTTTTTTGTTTATCTTTTTTTTTTTCATTTTAATTTGGAAAGCGTTTTTTTTTTTTTTTTTTTTTTTTTTTTTTTTTTTTTTTTTATAGAAGACCGATAATCATATTTTTTTAAACTCATTAAAGACGTAGGTAGCGAAATATTTACTACCCTTAAACCCCCCGAGGGGTTTGAAATCTCTAAATGGATTCGTCTATTTCCCGTTTTTGTATTTTGTACTGCCGTAAACGAGAGAGGCGTGTTCCAAGTGTCATCTTGATGTATGTTAGATTACTTTTCAACATCCCCCACCTATTTCCGCTCGTTTTTTTTCGGACACAACTAAAATAAGATAGTGATCTGTTTAAAAAAAAAAAAAAAAAAAAATCTCTTTTACTTTGCTTCAATTTCTATTTTTACAGAAAGAATATTTTTCCTTTTCCACTCGTTTGGATTTAAATTATTTAATAAGTAATATTAATACTGTTCTCAGATCCAAGCTGATATTTTTTACACATCCACAGAGTTGTTTGGAATATAATTTGCACCAATCTTTATTGAAAAAGGAACCATTTAATCTTATTTTGAATTTTTGTAAAACCTCCCCCCCCCCCTTCCACAAAACTGCATCGGAACATATGTACCGCGGCGCTGCGTGCACTAACTTACGCAATTCTGCTTTATTACTCTAGATCTAGGGGATTTTTAAATGGCAAAATTAATGATATAGTTCTGGAAATCGACTTACTTTATGTTTTTTGGGTAGCTGAATCCAAATTTTTAAGTTCTTACCAAAATTTTCCCCCGCAACCCTCCCCCAAATTTTGGTAAAATGCCCGCAAGATAGGTTTTTTTTAAAGTGCAATTTATTAATATATATATATATATATATATATATATATACGATATATATATGATATATATATATATATATATATTTGTACATATATTTTTTCTTTTTTTTTTTTGGCGGTGGGTAGGGGGTATCTAGAAAATCAGAAAGTAGACAACATTTACAAGAAAGATATTTGACATTACGAAGTAAACGGAGAGGGGGGGGCGGGGGTCCTGGAAACATGCGCTGTGTGCACTAAGTTACGCAATTCTGCTTTAATAGTCTAGGGGATTTTACCTGACAAAATTAATGATATAGTTCTGGAAATCGACTTACTTTATGTTTTTTGGGTAGCTGAATCCAAATTTTTAACTTCTTACCAAAATTTTCCCTCGCAACCCTCCCCCAAATTTTGGTTAAATTACCCCAAGACAGGTTTTTTTTTAAAGTTCAATTTATTATATATATATATATATATATATATATATATATATATATATATATATCATCATCATCATCATCATCATCATCAACCATTTTCAATCCACTGCTGGATGTAGGTCTCCCCCAGATTTTTCCATTGTTGCCTGTCTAGTGCTTTAGTCATCCAATTAACACCGGCCACTTTTCTGATTTCGTCACTCCATCTTACTTGAGGTCGTCTTCTTGGTCGTTTTACATCTCTGGGATACCACTGTAGGGTGTTTGTGCTCCATCTATTGTCTTGTCTTCTTGCAATGTGCCCATCCCATTTCCATTTTAGCCGTTTAATTCTCTCGATGATGTCAAAAACTTTCGTCTGACTTCTTATCCACGTTATTCTTTTTCTGTCTGTTCTGGTTATGCCTAGCATACATCTTTCCATACTTCGCTGTGTTGTTTGTAATCTTTGTACCATACGTTTTGTTAGTGTCCAAGTTTCTGCTCCATAAGTTAGTGCAGGCAAAACACATTGGTTAAACACCTTTCTTTTCAAACAAAGAGGCATGTTACTCTTCAGAATAATATTGTTCTTCCCAAAAGCACTCCATCCACTTATTATTCTTCTATTGATTTCATTCATGATACTGTTGTCTGATGATATTTCTTGTCCAAGGTACACATAACTTTGCACTTCTTTAATCTCAGTGTTGTTGTAGACGATTTTCGTTTTTGATGCAAATGAATTGAACATCACCTTAGTCTTTTCCAAATTTATTTTTAATCCCACATTAATGCTAGCTTCTGCCAAATCTTTTAGCATATTTTGCAATTCTTCAGGGCTATAGTATCTTCAGTAATATATTACTGAAAATTAAAATGTCATCAGCAAACCGGAGATGGCTTAAATATTCCCCATTTATTCTAATCCCTTTGTTTTCCCAATCCAACTTCTTGAAAATAATTTCTAAGACAACAGTAAAAAGCTTAGGCGAAATGGTGTCTCCTTGTCTTACTCCTCTTCCAAGCTTGAACTTCGCTTTTCCTTTGTCCAAACGGATGGTGGCTGTTGCTTTCTTGTAGATCTTCTTTATGATATTGATGTAAGGTTTGTCTATAGCAATGTCCTCCAGAGAAGTAAGTACTGCAGATGTGTATACCGAATCAAATGCTTTTTCATAATCAATAAAGGCAAGTCAGAGAGGTAAATTATATTCTTTATGTTTTCCTATAACTTCCCTTACTGTTTGAATATGATCCATTGTGCTAAATCCACTTCGAAATCCTGCTTGTTATCTAAGTTGAGCTGAGTCCAGAGCTGATTCAAGACTTGTCGTTAAAACTTTGGTGAAAATTTTATAAATCACTGACAGTAAGCTGATTGGACGGTATTTTTTAATGTTTTCCTTTTCTCCTTTCTTATAAAGTAACACCATCACAGCATTATTCCAGTCTTCTGGTACATCTGATTTCTCGAGACATTTGGAAAACAGCAAGGCTAGCATTTTTGCAAATTCTTCTCCTGCTTCTTTGATAAGGTCAATTGTAATTCCATCTTCGCCAGGGCATTTACCTTTTTTCATGCTTCTAATGGCTTGTACAACTTCATCTGTCATCACTGGGATTATCTCTTCAGTTTCTGTTATGTTTACTAGTGGATCACGTAGGTTGATTTCCCTTTGATCTTCACATTTATATAGATCGTTATAGAATTTTTCGACAATGTGTACTATTTCATTATTGATTTTGGTGATTGTTCCATCTGCTCTCTTCAATGCAAAAATACCTTTTCTTCCAACACACAGTTTGCGCTTAGCTGATTTTAAACTTTTGTTATCTTCTAGAACTTTTTTGATAAGATCACAGTTAAATTTTCTGATATCTTCTGTAACACATTTTCTTACCGTTTTACATAATTCTGCATATTCAACTCTTGATTTAGGATAGTTTTTCTTCATTTTAAATTATCTGCGTTTCTTCATCAATCTTCTTGTTTCTTCTGTTATTTTCTTTGTTTGCTTTACTTGTGCTTCACCAGCTGTCGTCCTTGCAATTTCTTGTAGAGTATTTGTTAAATTCTTGTTCACTACTGTAACATCTTGTTCTTCTTCTAAGATTGATTGAAGTACTTGAAAACGATTTTTAAGTTCTAAATTAAATTTTCCTTTATGTTTCTGGAGATTTATAATATCGACTGATTTCTTTGAGCATTGCAAAAGCTTCATTCTTTCCACTTTAGTATTTAAAAGCAGTTTGCATCTAACTAACCTGTGATCGCTTCTTGTATTGAAGTTATTGAGAACGCTGCAATATATATAGAAAGTAGAAAATTCAGAAAGTAGACAGAATTTACAACAAATAAGATATTTGACATTACGACGTAAACGGAGAGGGGGATGGGTGGGGGGTCCTGAAAACATCCGCTGTGTGCACTAAGTTACGCAATTCGGCTTAACCAGTCACATCGTTTACGTGGGTTCCCCCGTCTCTCCTCCGAACTTTCCCTGAAAAGTTTTGAAACAAAATAACAAAAAGTATTAAAAAACAATGACAAATCTTTTTTTTCTATTTTTATATATTATTCTATTTATTTGGGATAATTTTAAATTCTTCTTCTCCTATTGACTGCAGTCGAGGATCCAAATTCATTTTTGTCAATTTGATTTTTGTCAAAACCGTCAAATGTTGCTCTATGGGTTTCACCCAAATCTGAAATATTTTGTGGTAGCGTGAGACGTGGTATATATAATTAATAAATTCCATTTATCGTTTGTAACGAAAAAAACTTTATTTTAAATTAACACATAAAAAAAAACAAAAGTAAAAATGAAAAAATATGATTATTCGTCTCCATGCTGTGAAATTACAATTTCAGACGAACTTCGATTCTGAAGTCCACTCAAAAGACAACTTCACTCAAGCTTCTTTCACCACCAACTGCCGTCTTTCGTATCTCTCCTCGCATTCCTTCCTCTCTCGCAAAACTGGTCTTTTCCCCCTAAGGAAAGAAACGCCATCTAGCCTCCTATGAGTGACAGCTATCTTAATCCCATACTTATCCAGTTAGAATTTCCAACTCATATGGTCTAGATCCATTGTATCCAAAGAATGCCATTCACATTTCTTATCCACCCGCTCAGATAACATACCATTCAATACAAAGCATGTATTGCAGCTTGGCTTATCTCAAAGTGAAAATGAAATTCACACTATTGATAGAATTTTTGTCAATAGAGATCAATCTGTCAGATTATTTTCATTCCAGAGAGATTATCCTTTTTCAACAAATAAGGGAGGAGTTGAAACATGTCAACTCATCACAACACCTCCCCCTAAGGAAAAATTTCTAGAAGAAATTTGGCATATATATTAATAGAATAAGCTCCTTCAATCAATTTCTAAAGAGGTCAACAAAGCACAAAGGAATTTTGAATAACACATGAAAAATCCCTATAGAAAACAAACACATTCCCATACTCAGTATTTGATAGACCACACTGTCAACAGGATTTACTATAATCCCATAACTACAATACCAAAGTATAATTCCAGGAATAATATGTACAATTGATGCCCTAAGAAAATTTTTGAAATACCTCACATACATATAATACCAAAAACAGATTACACTTTACATGATTCTAACAAAAAAAAAATAATAATAATAATAAAGAAAGAATAAATCCATATATAACACAATGCCTAACACAATTTTCCCAAAAAAACAATTGCTTAAAAGCTTAATTTCTGACACTTCTACAAACAAAAGAAAACATACTAAATTATGCAATTATTAAATTAATGAAGTTTTACTATTACGAAAATATTAAGCATTAAATGATAAATAAACACAATACAGATATTACAATAATGAGTACTCCCAAATTTAGAATAAAACCTAACTTAGAGAATTCTCCCAAAACCCAATATCTAAATTACTTCTATCAGAAAATCTTTTCGACAATAAATTTCGCTTTACAACCTCATGATCATAATTTTTCCTTTCAAAATCTTGTTTGATTTTAATAAATCTTTCTTTACGATCCGTTTTAAAAGTAGAATGCTCCATTCTTTTTAACTTTGAATTTCCATATCCATTTTCTTGGCATTTAGCCCCCCAATTTCCTCTATCATTATCTTTCATCCCAGAGTTAATTTTTCTGGCCACAGTCATAGGTGAACTCAATTTCTTTCTAATTCTATTTCTAACATGTATAAATCCCATACTACCAACAAAATACCTGGGTATATTTACATCATGCTCAGAATTCTTTTCCCGAAATTGACCTCCTTTACCTGACCTTTTATCACTGTCCGTTCGAGACGCATCATCATTTAGATCGATCAATTTAGAGCCTTTTTCCAAATTCTTATCAGTCACGTCTCCCGGTGAATTAACCTCTATCTCATTAACAGACTTATTATCCCTTTCACAGATTTCATTCACAGCCGTTTTTCTAACAACCCTTTGCTCATGATCACTAGATAATCTGAGGGTTCCCTGCCCATTTAATTCTCTTTGATTCCCCACTTGTTTACACCCTGAATTTTGCTTATCTGTACTTCCAAATTTTAACAAGTTATAAACAGCGGGTGTTATCAGCGGAGGAGAATTCAGTTTTCTCACAACTGCAACCACCACATTCTTTTTAACATACTCTTTTTCATCTTCTATCAAAGCAATAGACACAGACATTAATTCCGCTTTTTGTTTATCTCCCAGGGCCGGAATAAGAAAAACCTTTCCCACCTTTTTTGCCCTCCAGGGAACATCGCATCTATCAAAAACAGCAATTTGCGCCCCTGTGTCCTTAATCGCTTTTAACTTCTTACCATTTACGCATAAATCAATCATAGGTAAATCAGTTTCCACACCTTCCGTATTATTTAAACTTTTCCCATCATTTGTAACAATCCAACCTAGATTTCTACTCTCATAATTAGATTTATCTTTTAACCATTCCGCACAATTTTGTTTCACGTGACCTGGTTTTAAACAAAAAAAACATGTAATTTGCCTTTGTTTTTCAAAAGCCTGGTCCTTCTTAAATTTATCATTTTTCACAATATCTTTTCTATTTACAAAGTCCAATTTAGATTTAATTTTATTCTTAATATTAGAATTAAAGTCATCCCCATGAGTTTCTTGAAAAGATTTCTTTTCCCAAGGTTTTCTTTCCAATCTCTCAAATTCCCTTCTAACACATTCAAACCTATCTGATTTCTCCGCGAGTTTAGAAGCAATCTTCATTTCCTCCCAATCATCCATAAATTTTTCTTTTATCTCAAAAGGGACGCGTTTTTTCAGTTGTTCCGTGAGCATTAGTTCTTTTAAGGATTCAAAATCCCTCACTTCTAACGAATCTAACCAATTATCAAGGTAACCCCTTAACTCGTAATTCAGATCCACCCATAATTCATCAGATTTTCTTTGATGATTTTCAAATTTTTGCCTCAAGGCGCCTGTACTCAGCTTAAACCTATTTAACAAAACTTTCTTTATATACTGAAAATCATCCCACTTGTCTACAGGTTGCTTAACTATAATTTGAGCAATGTCCGAAGGTAATAAAGGAATTAATTGACTAACCCAATCCTCCTGAGAAATTTTAGCTTTCTTAGCTTGCCTTTCAAAAATCATAAAAAAAGAGTGATATTGATTAATTTGGAATCAAAACGCGGAACTAAATCTTTTAAATTTACTCTAGAAGTTCTATGCAAATCAACATTCGACGAAACTCTAACAATATCCATAGAATTTTGAATACGCAATTTTTCTAATTCAAATTGTTGCTTAAGTTTATCTAATTCAAGTTGTTTATCAAGTTTATTTAATTCAAATTGTTTTTCTGATTCAAATTGTTTAAGTTTTACTTCTTGCGCTATCCGATCTAATTCAATTTGCCTCTCTCTTTCTTTACAATCTAATTCAATTTGTTTTTCCTGTACTTTCCGCTCCGCCTCTTGCTCAAGAATATACTGCAAGCGAATTTTAGCGAAACTCTCATCATAATCCACTGCCTCAACAATACCCTGGATTATAGCTCTAGTTTTACACGTATTCGACACACTGGTCTCAAATTCATCTGCTAATAACAGCAAGACGCTTTTATTATAGTTTGCTAAATACTCTACCATATTTTCCCCCAAAATATAATAAATTTCAAAATATCAGATATATTCAATTTACAATAATACAATAAATACAGAAATAGAATTTTCTTCACTATACGTATAATAATGTATTCAAAAACGACACAATCTCAATATAGCAAATTCTCATGCAACAGTGACGCCTTTCAAACTGAGTATATCCCAAAAAAAAATTTTTATACCCAACAGTACAGTATAACATCAATTTATTTTGAAACATTAATCATAATCATCCACAGGATACCCATAAAATTAAGCTATAACTTTATTACTGTAATAAATAAAATGTATGCAAACAAAACTCTTAATTCCAAAAGTTTTATACAAAATTATGATTAAAATATCCTGATTAATAATATCAATTAATCAATAACAATTTACTATACCCCAAGTAAATTTTAACATATACATAAGTATATAATTTTCTTAACCCAATATTATACCAAACAGATACCAGAAAATCAACAAACATAAAAATTCTAACCAAAATTTAAATACCAAATTAATAGCTTCCCTAGAATTCTTAAATTTCACATAGAGTTTTGTTCCCCAAAATTAAAATTTATACACAAAATTCAATTTAAAACAGACCTCTATAGAAGATTTCATAAAAGAGCTTACCTCCAGATGCAGATATTTCCTCCACACTGATACCAGGCTTCCTAGCACTTTTAAAGATGACACGCACACAGATTTTTGAAGATTTGAAGACACTCAATTTACTGATGAGGCACTAATTGCAACTTAGATCCGTATGTAGACAACTTAGATGGTACACCGCATATCTTCATTCCACTGATATAATTTGAAGCACACACAAATAGCACCAAGTCTATAGTTGACTGTTCATACACCTCACAGCTTTAGTCGATAAAGTTCTTTTACCAGTTCTCTACTTGCTAGAACTCCAAGAAAAATCCACAACTCCAATTAGGCTTCAAGACTCCACAACTCTGCTCGTCCGTTTTTCCCTGGCTCTTCATCTGTTTAATCACGTTAACGTAGATCCGTAATCTAATTTACTCTAGATTACATATCCCATTTGCTGCCACTAATTAATTATATATACTATTGCTGTGGTAGCGTGAGACGTGGTATATATAATTAATAAATTCCATTTATCGTTTGTAACGAAAAAAACTTTATTTTAAATTAACACATAAAAAAAACAAAAGTAAAAATGAAAAAATATGATTATTCGACTCCATGCTGTGAAATTACAATTTCAGACAAACTTCGATTCTGAAGTCCACTCAAAAGACAACTTCACTCAAGCTTCTTTCACCACCAACTGCCGTCTTTCGTATCTCTCCTCGCATTCCTTCCTCTCTCGCAAAACTGGTCTTTTCCCCCTAAGGAAAGAAATGCCATCTAGCATCCTATGAGTGACAGCTATCTTAATCCCATACTTATCCAGTTAGAATTTCCAACTCATATGGGCTAGATCCATTGTATCCAAAGAATGCCATTCACATTTCTTATCCACCCGCTCAGATAACATACCATTCAATACAAAGCATGTATTGCAGCTTGGCTTATCTCAAAGTGAAAATGAAATTCACACTATTGATAGAATTTTTGTCAATAGAGATCAATCTGTCAGATTATTTTCATTCCAGAGAGATTATCCTTTTTCCACAAATAAGGGAGGAGTTGAAACATGTCAACTCATCACAATTTGTTATCCAAGTTGAAAATTAATTTCATGCGTTGCAAATATATAATTTGTTTCGAATCGTGTTTTTAAAGCGGACTGATTGATATTCATCGATAAACTACTCGATTTTAATTGCGTATAGTTAACCAAATCTTGCCAAAAAATAAATAAATAAATAAATAAATAAATATATATATATATATACATTATAAGCTTACATTTGTGTTTTTTTACTTATGTTTCACTTTTTGAATAAATACTTCATTTGTTAGGACTATGTTTTATAATGTGTAATTTGGCATAGCTATTTGGGGTAATAATTTCATTGCATTTGGTCAGTTACTTCTGTTTCAATGGTTAATTTTTGCAATAAGTTTATATATATATATATATATATATATATATATATATATATATATATATATATATATATAATTATAATATCTATGAATTTCGAAAAACATATCAAGTTCTATTATCATTCTACTTAAATCTCCAAAGAGATAATTAATGATATTGTGTATACAGAATACCACATAGCTAATAATTAACATGTGCAAACATAATATTACCATAGCTTGTGCTTCAATGGTAATTGGCCAAATTTTACTCATACCTAAAGAATATTGAAAAAAGAAAAAAGAAATAGAGAGAAAGGGAAAAAAAATTATAAATTGGAGTAGCAATTAAGTAAATACAAATGGATTAATAAATTAAATATGAACCATATACAATGGAAAATTGGATCACATGAGAATTAAATATGAATTGGATATGAAAAAACACATGCACATGTACTCATCAGCCTGGATGCACCCACATGTGTTTTAAATAATAATTCAGTGTTTCATAATTCTACTGGCATAATGCTAAGATCAGTAGAATCATCCAGGTACACTGAATTATTACCAGACAACAATTGGAATTATTAAAATTTGGAAATATTTAAATAGGAAATAAAAAACCATTAAGAATATACAATATATTTCACTCACATCGATTATCCCAAAAACTGTATTTAACACCTCACGAAATTACCACGAGATAACAGTTTTTAAATAATAAAATTGGAAATATGAACGCGTAAAGTGTAGATAAAATATTTTACTCACAAAAATTATACAGAATCCTTAAAATGTCACAACTTCTGCATAATATTCACATCCACATGGCAATGCATCATACATGTTGACTAAGTCGAGTTGAGAGAAATGATTTGAAATACAAGTTGAGAGCACACTTTTTTTAAAACACATCCCCATCGATGACACCCAAACACAAAATGATTCAAAAACACACAAAATAATTCTGGTTTTAATACACTTATAACAAAATTATATCCGTGAATATATATTACTCCATCCAATTTTAATTCCTGAAAGTAAAATTAATATACAATCAATAGCTCCCTCTATAGTTAAATTAAATATAATATTAACAATATTATCAACAACTACCTGAAAGGTAAAGTGTCGCCAACTATTGGTATTATAATAATTCATAATTAATATTTAGTTAGATATCCACTTTATTAGTTACATACTCACTTCATTAGATTTAATTATATAAATAAACTTTAAAAAACAATACTAACTTGTAGTTTTACTTTAAATTCAAATGAAATATAATACTACTATATGAATAAATCTACACAGAATTAATTCAACTTGCACAGCATTACAGATATTCTTAACAAGAATATATTATGTAAAAGAGATATTATTTTAATTCAAATTGTTTTTGCTGCCAGCTGTGTTAATCCACTGATATTATAGACATATTATATAATAATTAATGTTTTATTTTTACTACTACTTAAATATGTATTAGACTTGTTATTAAATAATTAATGTTTAATTTATACTACATTGTAAATATATTTTATATTTCATAGATTAATTTAAATATCTAATTAAATAATTCATAAACAATTCAAAATATCTCAAAATTTATAAAATTGATAATTAATAGTATTACTACTGTTTTTCAATCAAATTAATGCAATGCAGTAATTAAAATACTTGTTAAATTTAATTATTCATAGACAAAAATAAAAACTATATATATTTATATTTATATATATTGCAAATAGATATGTTTATGAGTTATAATCACCAATGTTATCCATGTATAATTTAATTTGTTATTGTATAAGTTAATTTATAAATGTATGAAAACTGCACATCAATAACACCTTAAACAGAGGTGATCGGCAACGCACAATCACAACTATACAAAGTGTATATAATGTTCAATCAAATATTAAATTTCCTAATATGTTATAATTGTAATTATGTATGTTATAATTGTAATTTTCTATATAAAGTGTATATAATGTTCAAACAAATATTAAATTTTAAATTTCCTAATATGTTATAATTGTAATAATGTATGTTATAATTATTATTTTCTATATCTTTTGTTATATGTTATCGCACACTAAAACAATAATTTATTACATACCATGTTTATATTTAAATTATATAATAAATGTTATTTAAAAGAGTTGATGATTGAATTTATCATAAAAATTGGATAACCATATATTTTTGCTTGATCTCGAATATATCTAATATTTTTGTTTTTATTTATATCTGAGCATAAGTATTTTATACGATGTAGATAATTGATAATTATATTTTTATAAACAGATTTATGTAAACATGAAGCATAATTGGTAAAAATATTTACTTTAAATGGGAAATCAAATCTCTTATCATAAATATCAAAAATTAATTTATAATTATTAGTAATATTAATTTTTAAGTCAAGAAAGTTTATATTATTATTAATTAAATCATTTTCGCTTAATTTAAGCTGAGTAGGATAAAAATTGAGTGGTGATGTGCAATTTTTTTCATTGAAATAAAATATGATAATGTCATCAATATAGCGATAAAATACATAATCATTGTTCGGACTTATATTTCTTTCATAATAATATAAGTAAAGGTCAGAGAGAATACTAGATGCGGTTCCGCCCTGCGGAATTCCCTGGCATTGTTTATAGATAATATTGTCATATATAATGTAATTATTATGCAATGTAAAATTTAGTAAAGTTTAAAAAAAATTTACTGAAATATGTTCTTTTAATTTTAATTGAGATTTAAATTCTTTAAATAATATACACATTGTTTTATGTAAGTCTTTTATATCAATGTTATTAAATAAATCATTAAAATCCAATGTTTTTATGAATTTTACCGGATTGATATTATGTATTTTATTAATGAGTTGAAAACTATTTTTTAGGCAATGTTGGTTATTATGTTTTAACGTTATATCATATATCTGCTTTAAAATATTAAGTAGTAAATTGCTTGCATTTTTATTATATGTGTTACAACCGATGGTAACAGTGCGAAATTTAATAGGATTTTTATGAAATTTTGGAATTATAACAAGATAAGGATAATTAAAATTATTACATTTGATTTTTAGTAATTTGTGATAATTTAATAATTTTCTGTTATTTATTTCAATATTTAATTTAGTTTTATTAAAAATATTACTTGTGTTGATTGCATTGTGAATTAACACTTTATAGTATTCTTTACAAATGATAGCATAATTATTTGGAGATTTATCTACATAAGTAATTATAAATTTATTTTGTAATTCTGATATATGTTTATTTATGTTTTTAAAAGCTGCATGTGTAATATGATGATAATTTTTTATAATTTCATTTTTTAATTTATCAATTACAGAAAATCTCCATTCACTGAAATATTCGATTGGTTTATTGTAATCAACAGCAATTTTATATATAAACAAATCAATATCTTGAATAAACTGCAATATTATGGATTTGATATTACACTTATATGGAAGACGAAATTTTGTGCCATTATGCATTAAGTTTTGTAAAATAGGTTGTTCTACAATATTAAGATCACCATTAATGATATGACCATGTGTTGTATTTATATACTTTTGATATTTTGGGTCATTACAATAACATGGGTAATTCTTTGAAGAGACCAAATTTTTTGCAAAAGAATTGTAATTAAAAATTTTACGTCCAAGTGTGCGATTATATTTATATGTCTTGTGAATGGTAAAATTTTTTATTGGAAAATTATTATTAATGTTGTTTATTATATTATGTAAATTTATATTATTAAATACATGATTGGAAAAATTTATAATTAATTGTGTATTATTAGTTTTATATTTAGGTTTATTAGAAAGACTTGTATTTAATAGGTTTGCTCTATAATGTAGAATATCATAAAAGATATCACAAAAATGTGGAGAATATTGATTCTTTTTAAATACCTTGAAATATCGGTTTATATATTTCTTTTTTATACTAAAAACATGTTTTCTTATAGCAAGCCAACAATAATCATTACAAAATTGTGCCTCAAGATTATCAAGCTCCTGTTGAATCACAATATCATCAGTGTATTTTTTGTTATTATGTTTACCTCTACCAGATCTTGAAGTTTTTTTTAAGTTTGAAAAATTTAATCCGGAATAAAGATTTTTATAATTTTCATATTTAGTTAAATCTGAAAATACAGGATGTGATTTTTTGTATACTAATTGATTTAATCCATAGGGATATGTAGTATTAAAATGTCTTATATATTTAGATTCTAGAAAAAGTCGTTCAGTAAAATTTTTTTGTATTTTAAGTATTTTAATAGTAATATTTTTAAAATCATGATTTTTGAAATGAGTATATTCAATATTATGAGTTGTTTGAAATTTAGAATTTTTATATTTATCAATATGAGAACGATGTAAATTTAGCCGCTTATGTAATTTTTGACAAGACTGTCCTATATATTCCATGTTACACGAATTGCATTTCAATGAATAGATTACATTGTATGCTTTGCAAAATTTTACCAAATTAAGATTGTTATTATTTGAAATCTGTGACTTATCAGCTAATGGACATGTAAGACAACGCTTAGATTCACACTCTCGAAAACATAGTACAGGCTTGGGACAATAGAATAGGTTATCTGATAACGATCCAGGAAGATCCCTAATAATCTTCCTGTACCGAGCATTAGTCCTGGATCCACCAAGGCCTAAATTGCCAGTATCTAACATTTTACTAATAACTGCCATATTTGTTTGATAGCAATAAAAATTGCAAGAAATACATATTAAATATATCTATAACATATTTAAAAAAATTGTTATGAATCAATCTTATTATTACTTGAATAACCATAAAAAAAAAAAAAAAAAAAAAAAAAATATATATATATATATATATATATATATATATATTAAGATTGACTGTTTAATACTTGATTAAATATAATAAAGCTATATAATAAAACTATTTACATGTATACATAAAGTCCCATTAAGCAAACTAACATCAAAAGACAACAATATAAAAACCCCTAGCAGTCATAAGTCAGTACAAAATTAATGTTGGTAAAAAAAAAAAAAAAAAAAAAAAAAAAAAAAAAAAAAAAAAAAATTCAATAGAACCTGAATAAGATTTTATAAAGATGCCATTGAAAATTCAATAGATAAACAAATGATACCAAGAAATAATAGTAATACTAAAATATTATTATATATATATATATATATATATATATATATATATATATATATATATATATATATATATATAGAGAGAGAGAGAGAGAGAGAGAGAGAGAGAGATGTGAATCATGTTCGTAAAATGTTTACAAAGGGGAGAAATTATATCTTTGCAACGCATGAAATTCATTTTCAATAATACTTGAATGAAATCCACATTTAACGGATCTGATAGTGATCAAATTAACAAAAATGAATCTGTTTCCTCGACTGCAGTCAAGTTGAGAAAAAGAATTTAAATTTATCCCGAATAATTAGAATAATAATTATTATTCTAATTATTCAGGATAAATTTAAATTAGAATAATAAACATAAATAGAAAAAATAGACTCAGATTTTTCATTATTTTTCAATATTTTTTGTTATTTTGTTTCATGTTCCGAGGTACCCACCTCCCGTTCATCCAATGTCATAATGTCATATCTTATTTGTTGTTGCAAATTTTGTCTTACTTTCTGAATTTTTAAATGCTTTTTCTCTAAAACAATAAAAAATTAAATGTTTTGAAAAAAAAAAAAAAAACTATTTTGAGGGGGATTTATCAAAATTTGGGGGGGGGGGGCGGATGCCAGGGGAGATTTTGGTGGGAAATTTAAAATTCGGATTCAGCGATAAAAAAAAACACAATGTAAGCCTTTTTTCAGAACTAACATGAATTTTTCCAGGTAAAATCCCCTATTGCCTGGACTACTAGCAGTAGATTCTTTTGGATGGAGAGAGAGGGGGGGGGGATTGATCGATGATTCAGCTAAACAACTAATTTGTACAGGTATCTTATTTCCCCCCCTCCCCCACCCCCAAACTCTTATTCTATCTAAATATCCAAAGCTGAATAAAAATTTCATTCTAATAAACTTTATGAAGACACAGTTATGTAATGAAAGAATGTAGTTAAAACAGAAAATAAAAAATTAAAATTCAAAGTAAATTTATTAGAAGATTGAATGAAAGAAAGGAAAGAAAAGAAAATGTGCCCTGGCAAGAGGTGAATTTATCAACTATCAGTTGTACAAATAAGTTTTAAGGTTTGTTTTCTCAATTTATTCTTATTGTTCTTTTTTTTTTAGTTGTATTTAGCATGTTAAGTAGCCACTAAAATAACTAATTTTAAGCTCGTAACGCATATATTATTTTTTCTTTTTGTGCATGTTTTCAAAAGTAACCTATAGTAACCTATAGTTATACAACAAAAGCATATATTGCAACAAAGTATTGTAACAAAAGCATATATGCCTGCATTTGCCTTTTATACAATACTGTTTTGACTATACATCTTTTTTACAACATGAAGATAATAACATTGTATGTTTCTGATTCTTATTTTATCTCCTAAATGAATGACAAAAGTAAAATATTCCCTTTGCCGCATCTTTTCAAAATGTTTACAAAAGATTAGACTGACTCTCATCATGGCAACTCAAGTAAGTCCTCGTTTCATAGCAAGGGGTTTCTTTCATATCACTATTGATCGATGGGTTAACGCTGTTCTAGTGATTATTTTAGTCATTGAGGTGGTACTATAAGAAAAAACAAACTTAACCATTTCTGAAAACTTGAGAAGAAAAAAAAATATCTGACTTATGAAACGCCTTAGTGCGGCATAAACTAACTGTAAAATGCATGGCGCGACCCTGAATTCTATTTCTAATGTACCTATTCTCAAATAAATATTTGTTACCAGTCACACTCATGAAGTAAATTTTAAATGTACAATATTCGCAAGCATACAAAATGAATTGATTTGGAATAGAATAGCGTTTTTAACATTTTCCAACATCGTTGAAAAGGGTTTATGAATTCAATTTGTCTGACAATCTGTCTTTCCTAGCACTAACTATCCTAAATGTTGTCGGATTTTTAAGTAGTTGATACATGGTATTAGGATTTTCTGTGGAATGTTCTGTATTGAAAATGAAGCGTGTACAATTCATAGATCATTTACAGGGACACTCAAAAGAATTTCGTTACATTATAGTCTATGGCAGAAAATCATCTGCAGTGTATTTTAATAATGATGTTAAATTATTATAAACATATTGAAATTTATCTATATCACTGAGATACACAACAAGATGTTTAATGTTGAGTAGAGTGCGCAAAGCGGTAACAGGAAAAAAAGTAATCGGAAAAAAAGTAACAGGAAAAAAAGTAACTGAGTTAACAAAAGCGGAAAAAAAGTAACTGGAAAAAAAGTAAACGGAAAAAAAGTAAACGGAAAAAAGTAACAAGGTGTTGATAAATGTTGAACTTATTGATAAATAAGTGTTAAAAGCTAACGAAGTAACAAATGTCTCATTTATATAATTCCCGTAGGCGGATATTTGTGAATGCTAAAAGGGAGGGGGGAGGGTCTTCACGTTAAGATGGGAAAATACCACACATTTATTAATAACACTTGTTTGAATAAGCAAATTATAATTTCGGGTAAAGCACGTGCTAACCACGTGTACTAAGAACAATCAGAGAATTATATACATCATATATTCTAATACGAGAGCAAATATTGTGTGTGTGCGTGGGGGGGGGGGGTTATATATATATATATATATATATATATACAAATTTTATTTTAAAAATAGCTCTAACGATTTTGACGAAATTTTGTATCCTACCGTTTTGAGGCACCAGAAAACCATTGGGCTGGGTCACATGTTCGAGAAAATTCGATTAATTGGTCATTTTGGGTCACCATCGGTCAGGGTCAAGTTAATTGTATCTAAAAAACGGTTCAAACGATTTTGACTAAACTTTTCCTACCATTTTCGGGCAGGAGAAGACTATTGGGCTAGGTCACATATTCGAAAACTTTCTATTAGTGGGTCATTTTTGGGTCAACGCGGTTCAAGTTAATTTTATCTAAAAAACGGATCTAACGATTTTGATTAAATTTTGTATCTTACGAGTTTCGGGCACGAAAAAAATCATTGTGCTAGGTCACGTGTCACAGAAAGTTCAATTAGTGGGTCATTTTTGGGTCACTGTGGGTTAGGGTCAAGCTAATTATATTTAAAACACGGTTCAAACGATTTTGACTAAATTTTTCATCTTGAGGTTTTCGGGCAAGAGAAGACTGTTGGGCTAGGTCACATGTTCCAGAAAATTAAGTTAGTGGGTCATTATGGGTCAAGCTATTCTTATCTTAAAAACGGCTCAGAAGATTTGAACTAAATTTAGTATCCTACAGTTTTAGGGAACGAGAAGACTATTGGGCAAGGTCACATGTTCGAGAAATTTCGATTAGTGTGCCATTTTTGGTCATGGGTCAAGATGGGTCCAGCTATTTTTATCTTAAAAAGGCTCAGAGGATTTGAACTAAATTTAGTATTCTACAGTTTTAGTGAACGAGAAGACTATTGGGCTAGGTCACATGTTCGAGAAAATTCGATTAGTGGGTCCTTTAGGGTCACCATAAGTCAGGGTCAAGCTAATTGTACCTAAAAACGGTTCTAACTATTTTGTCTAAACTTTGTATCCTACCATTTTCGGGTACGAGAAGACTATTGAGCTGGGTCACATGTTCGAGAACTTACGATTAGTGGGTCATTTTGGGTCAACGCGGGTCAAGTTAATTTTATCTAAAAAACGGCTCTAACGATTTTGATTAAATTTTGTATTTTACGAGTTTCGGGCACGAGAAAATCATTGCGCTAAGTCACACGTCCGAGAAAATTCGATTAGTGGGTCATTTTTGCATCACTATGGGTCAAGCTATTTTTATATAAAAAACGGCCCAGACTATTTTGACTGAATTTTATATCCTACGAGATTCGGGCACGAGAACACAATTGGGCTTGATCACATGTTCGATGTTATCTAAGTATCCTCTAATAAAAGTATTGTTTTAACTATATTTGTCATACAGTATTCACAAATGTACTAAATGTACTAATTCTAATCATATGTCCATGTGAGATGCCTATGTGAGATAGGGGGCTAAAAAATTGGATTTTCAAGATTTAATTTGTCATTTGTGCAGCATGATTGTGCAAAGTAAAGTAATAATAATAATAATAATAATAATTTTATGATATATAATGCTTTCGTATGTGTTATTGCTAGAATCTGTATTTTAGCGACCCTGTTTTTACTTCTATTAAATAAAAGAAAGAAAAAAGAAGATATATTTACACTTATTCATATCTGTTATTTTAATTTCATTTAATCTACTGATATTTGTGAATAATTTGATACTTGTACTGAGTGTTAGCATCTTTATTCATATATAGGTACAGCTTTACGAAGAATTTTTGGGTCTAATTGTGAGGGATTTCAGAGAAACTTTTGCTCGCATCTTAGAAGTTTTCTTTGCTTTCAGAAAAACATGTTGTAGGTAAATACGTACTAATACCAAAAACACTGGCATAACAAAACAATAATTTAAAAAAAAAAACGGAAATAGTTTTATTATTCAAATAACAAGAAATCGAACAATGTTTCACTCTCTCCTATAAGGGCATATGGTCTTTTGAAAGTATATTATCAAGTTGATATCTTATAAGTCAATTTTTGGCACACAACTTTCAGAAAAGATCGGTATCGGGTAGCAAATCAATTATAAATCTGGGGGATCAATTATGCTATGTATAAGAAAAGAAATATATTTTCAAATCTTTTGCAACTAAATATTAATACTATCTGAAATTTTCATGCACCTACATATAAAAATGAGTTTTATTTGAATGTGTCGCATTGTTTAACCCTTTCAGGGGCAAGCACTTGTGCTCCTGTAACGTTGAATTCCCACCGGAATTTAGGAAAGAATTTAGTTCAAAATAAGAATAAGCAATTTTTCAACTGTTTCTCGTCAAAATTAAAAAAGTAAATTTTAATTAAAAGTTTCTGGTTTGAATCGGATTAAAATTAGGTGGTATATAATATATACCACCGCCCCTCAAAGGGTTAATAAAATAAGAAATTCGTGAACACCCGTAAGGAACTGAACCCAGTGTCCAAAACAACTCGTAATTTAGTAACAATATCAGTTTTGAATTTTTTCTATTAAAATAATCTATGTGCATTAGAACAATATTTCATAAAAAAATTTACAAACACTTGTAAACTGTTTCACCTAGTTGATGAAATCCTGAAATGCATTTAATAAAGTTCTGTTTTCCTTCTTTGTGTGTGTTATTTTTATCTTCAAAATGTTAATGCGTCGTCATATATTTATTTAAATATTTAAAAGGATTTCTAGTTGAATATTATACCACATGTAAAAGATTTAAGAATCGGATTTTTAATAGAATTTTATTTATTTATTTTCTTTCTCTCGCTTTTAAAATTTAAATACATTATCATTCATGATTTTTTTCTCCTGGGTTTGCTTTGCTTTCTCTTAAACTCTCTATTAGACGAAAACTATCCCTTAAGGCTTTTCTCAAATCTAAAAAAAAGCCACTTTCTGACACATTTCTGAATTCATTTTTGTTCAGAAACACATAAAACTGGAAAGTGTTATTATTCAAAAACTTTGTAATTCAAAAAATATTTCCATTTTATGGTAAAAGTAGAAGATCTTTCAGAAAATACTGTCAAAGCTGGCGTTTTGAACCAAATTTCCGACTCCACAGCACGAGAAAGGGGAAAAACGTGTCGTCACGCAACACAAATCACTTTTAATTCTATAAGTAATTTGTTTATCATAAATGAAAATGTCATTTTAATTCCAAATCGCTTCAACAATCAGGCCTTCCAATTTTATGCCAATGTGTTTAAAAATGGGTCAGAAAATTTGTCAAACAGTTTCTCGTTGTTGAGCAGGTTATTAGAGAAATCACCTTAAAAACATGTTTCTGTTCCGATCCCCCTTTTCTTTTCTTCAATGCTTTTCAATATATATATATATGAAAAAATATATATATATACATATACATACCTGCCAACATGTCTATTCAGAAAACCTTACAATTTTCCCGACGTACTTCATTGTGCATCTTTAAAAATATATATGTAGTGTTTATGAAGGCATCTAATAAGGTAATATATGGTGTGATACAAAATTTACTGATAAATACAAAAATATTAAACAAGTAATTGTTTAAGTTAAAAAAGAAAGTCAAAGACACAACCCAAAAAATATTAGCACTGATAATTATTTTTAATGTACTTTAAATAGGCTGATTTGGCTTTACCCAATAATTTTTTGTCGAACATTTTTTCATAGTAATCTTCTTGCATTCTTTTAAGTATTAAAATATAATATTTTATAAGTAAAAAAAAAAATCTAATAAATTTCTAATCAAAAAAGTCCCAAAACTACCATTTTAGTTTTGCATTCAGCTTTGCTGCAAGAAAATTTTAAAATACAAAGCATGACTAAAAATACCCTGGCATAGAATAACGTGTTGTGAATTACTACTTGGCTGTACTACTATATTGCTAAACACTCTCATCTTTGTAACAAACATAAGGTGTGCATCAGTTTAATTCTTTTACTCAATGAGTAACCTATTTGAGTAATCATTTCAAGTTTTACCAAAAAACCTTACAATCTTACCTATCACCCTTACAACCTTACCATTTGACCTAAATCCTTACATTGTAAGGCTAAACCTTACAAGTTGGCAGGTATGCATATATATATATATTATGATTTAAAAATGTTAGAATATAAATGTAGAAATAATGTTAGAAATCAGGAAGTTCTCAGGGTATTTCAATATTAATTCCTTCCTAGTTGCAATAAGTTTTGTTGAAACCGGTTGAAAGACATTACTGGATTTTGATACAGTGTACAAACCATTTTCCTCTCTTTACATACAAAGGGATATGAATGAAATTCATATTTCTATCCTAAAGGTCTTTCTATTTATGTATCTGGCATAGTCTGTCAAAATCACAATACAAGTTTATATTTTACTTACTCAAATCTAAGCCCTTTTGTTACTCAAACCTAAAGGGTTCTAGTTTGCACCTGTTGTCCATAACCACCCCACGCCTAGAGAAAATAAATAAGTACAGGACAAAAACATGAGGATATCACTGTGTAAAACGTTATATTTTGATGTTAGTAGACTAATCTCAAAATTTTAGCTCATATTTATCCTCTTCTCTTCGTCTCTTTAAATGCTCCGTACATATTTTTTTTTTCTACGCTCCCCCCGCCACCACACCCAAACGCCATTCTTGATTAATATATAATTATTCATAATATATAATCATTCATATATTTATATATAATATATTATATATAATTGTATATAATATAATATAATAATATCATATAATATATTATACATAAATGTGTGTGCCCTTTCCACCTTAGTTAATGTGAGCCCTCTTTTTTCATGGTGATTTCATAGGAGAAAATTCACTTATAACTCAAGACTTCGTTTGTCAAAAAATGAAAAAAATGAAAAACTCATGCTTTTAAACATGCCTTTTTTCTCTAGTTGTTAACCGGATTTTTTTTTTTTTTTTTTTTTTTTTTTACAACCACCATAACCATTTAATTTAGATCCTAAATTTTCTTTCAAATGACCTTTTGGAAAAATATTTTTTACTTCGTACGTTGCATAATTTGTGTTTTTTTTTACCAAATCTCCAAACTTAGACTCATATTTTCTATTGCTCCCCTTATATATAACTCTGCCTCCTTCTCCTTTATAAAAAAAAAAAAAAAAAAAAAAAAAATCAATTTTCAAAAATTTTATTTTTTTGTCTTTAATTTAATGTCCCCCCCCCGCCCCCCCAAAAAGGTTACCCTCAGTCAAAGTTCCCATAAATATATAAAAGTTGCTGTATGTAGAGTATTGATAGAAACTATAGATTGTATTTTCTATTTAACCCTCCCCCCTTCCAGGGATCCCATAATGAATAGCCGACGTCTCCGGTCAGCAAATACTTATGCAATACACAACTCCTATTTATTTGTATGCTTTAGTATAAAGAAAATGTATAATATAATGCTTTTAATGTTAGAGATATTCACAGATACACGTGCTTTACTTGAAAAAACATAGAATCGGTTTCTATAACTGAACATATATGTATCCCAATAAATAATATATCGCAATTTTATGTTCAGTGAAGTAATATATTTTTATTTTGACCGTTGACCTTTTTACCGCGCACCAGTAAGTACACGTGGTTAGCACGTGTTTTACCCGAAATTATAATTGGCTTATTCAAACACGTGTTATTCATAAATGTGTGGGATTTTCTCATCTTAACGTAAAGCCCCCCCCCCCCCCCCCACCGCCCTTTTTTTAATTTTTTTTTTTTTTTTTATCAGGGCGCTTTTTACTGATGGTGCTTTTTTCCGGTGGTGATTTTACACAATTCCTAATAGCATTCACAAATATCCGCCTACTGAAATTATATAAATCGGACATATGTTACTTCGTTAGTTTTTAACACTTATTTATCAATAAGTTCAATATTTATCAATACTTTGTTACTTTTTTTCCGTTTACTTTTTTTCCGATTACTTTTTTTCCCGCTCTTGTTTTTTCTGTTACTTTTTTTCCGATTACTTTTTTTCCGGTTACTTTTTTTCCTAGATTCGCGCAAAGCACTCATCATTCGTATACATGGACCCACAAAAGTGTTCGGTTGCAGTCCTGTATGGGAGCGGTAATAACTAGAAGTGTATTTTCAGTTGCGGTATGCTTTTTCAAATTTAACAAATGTTTTGAATATTACTTGGCGTTTGTAAACTATATAGATAGTACAGTTTACGTTACCGAAATAGTACAGCACGGTGCACTCGTAAAATGGATAGCTCACAAAACATAGATTCGCATAGGTGAAATATGTCACTACACACTGCGAAATGATATGGTCTATATAGAAAACATGTACATGGCGAAAACATATGTCGTCGCATTTAACAGTGTAGTTCAGGGATGACCTACTGTGCACCGGGGGCACATTTGAATACACAGACTATTTTATATACACCAACAGATGATGTATATGTCGAAATACATATTTTGCTCTCATGGGCAGTAAAAATTCATTTTGCTGTGATGACATATATTCTATGTATATTAATAAAAGTAAATATAAAACAGACGTTCTGCGCTTGCTGTACGGAAGGGCAGATCAGATATTACACAAAAGAGTAAGTAGAAAAGAAAAGGGATATATAAGGGGGGAGGGGGGTTAAAGATAGCTGTGTTTTAATGAAGACAATGAATGAAACATTTAACGCGCCTTAGAAATTTTTTTCAGCAGTTGGGAGGGGGGGGGGGGATTTCTTAATTTTCTTTTTTTTATGATTAAAAAAATGACGAAACTTTAAAGTTTGGTGAATTAAAGGATTTTCTTTTTTATTATTGTGGACACTCCATGACCAACCCGCTATGAAAAAAATTCATAACGCCACAATTTTTTAAAAAGGCCAGTAGGTTTGATAATATTAATATGTATATTAAACGTATTAATATGTATGTTAATGTTTATGAATTTTTATTCGCTTATCAAAATCAAAATAAAGTGCATGCGAATAAATATTTGAATCACGGAAAAAAGCGCACCGGAAAAAAGCGCACGGAAAAAAGCGCACCGGAAAAAAGCGCACCGAAAAAAGCGCACCGGAAAAAAGCGCACCTTCAAGAAATCGCACCTTGATGAAAGCGCACCTACATCAGAAAAAAATTCCTATGGGAAAAAAATACACTGTAAATTAAAATATAAATTATTTTAATTAATATGAAACCACAAAGTTATGTTTTGATTGTGAATTTAACACAATTTCTCATTAAAACGACATGCATTAAATAGCATTTTTTAGCTTACAGGCTATCAAGTCTGACATTGCATCCGCAGGTTCGAATTTAGGTAAAAAGGGTAACAGTAACAACGTCAACAGGTAAAATGGTCAACGGTGAAAATAAAGATAATACATTACATAGCATTGAACATAAAATTGGTATACATTATTTATTGAGATGTATATAAGTTCAGTTATAGAAAACCGATTCTATGTTTTCTCAAGTAAAGCGCGTGTTATTTAAGAACGTGTATCTGTAACCCTAACATTGCTATTTACAAGTTGGAGATTGCATGTAATTGCATTTCCAATGTTCCAAATAGGTTAAAAGTTATTGCAAACAAGTTAGCAACAGAAGGAAGGACACATCCTATTGTCGATTTCCCCTTTGCTCGTTGTTACCCCTTTGTCTATTTACACTCTGGGATTCAACTTGAGACAGGTTTTAAATAAGTTGGTTTTTGTAATGTAAAGGGGAGTGGAAGAAAACTTTGTCTCATATTGTCATATTATTCACTAGACAGTGCGCAAATCCGAAAAATAATCCCTTGTAAGCTGGAAATGTCTTTAATGCATTTTGCAAAGAAATATTTTATTTATTATCCATTATTTCATTGTTCAATTAACTACTCTATATAGGCATTTACATAATTATTATATTTTCAGTTTGACTATTAAATCTATATTATGTAATTAATATAAAAATTGAAATTTTCACGCCAAGTTATCTGACATGTATGGCGTCATAATCATATATGACGTATATGACATTTTATAAACTTTATGACCAAGTTATAGTCGCATTCTTCATTCTATTAAATCCTACCATACGCAATTAATTCAGTGATATCCCATTCTAGGTTGCCATGGTGATTATGTCCGATTTAAGATGGAGTCCTATTACTTCCGTCTTACAGAATTTAAAAACAAAATTTGTATAAAATTTGTGTAAAATTGTTTAATTATAGCAATCCTATAATCTATCAACAGTATTTTGGCTAGATGTTTCCGGAGAAATAGATATTAAATGGAAAAAAGACTCTATATAAGGATTTCAAGTTCTGAAATTTTCAAAGCTATGTTTAGACTTCCCATTGGAATTTTCGGTAAATATCAACAAAAGATAAAATTTGCCAGTTTAAAATGTATTTATTTCATTACGGAAATTAATCATATCATAATAACAGACGATATAATACATTTCACTGAAACTAGTTACAGTACGAACGCACCTCATTTGTCACGTTTGGCGTACATTTTCCATTTTGCTTGATTTTTCGACGAATGAATTATAAGCGAATGCTTTTTCATGATGACCTTTATGCGTGCAGAAATTCTATCCAAAACGCCAACTTTGACAGCAATTTCTAAAAGACTGCCTTTATCGAATAATGGAAAAAAACTGCTAGATTTTATAGTGTATGAATAAGAGCACCTGCCAATTTCATTTGTTTAAGAACAAAATTGAATTCCGGAATGTGTCAGAAAGTGGCTTTTTTAGATTTGAGAACAGTTTTAAGGGATAGCTTTTGTCTTTTAGAGTTTAGGAGAAAACAAAGCAACCGCAGGAGGAAATAAAATCATCAATGATAATATATTTAAATTTAAAGAGAGAGAGAGAAAATAAATAAATAAAATTCTACTCCAAATCCGATTCTTAAATCTTTGACATATGATATAATGTTCAACTGGAAATCGTTTTAAATATTTAAATAAACATATGACCAAGCATTAACATTTTGAAGATAAAAATAACAGACACACACAAAGAAGGAAAAAGAACTTTATTAAATGCATTTCATGGTTAGAATTAGTACTAATACTATATAATAAATATGATTTAAAAAATACTTTTATAAGAGTTTGCGTAGAGATCACATAAAATATATTATAAAGGCTTTTATGTTTTTCGAATAAAGTAGAAAAAAAAAGTATGCTACTAAAATTGCACTTGTCCTTAGAGAAATCGATAATCCTTTTATATGGAATCCAAATTGACTATTTTCTAACAAGATTTCTGAATTCAGTTTCGTTCATTAACACATGGAATCGACAAATTCTCTTATTTAGAAACTATGAAGTCGAAACAGTTTTTTCCATTTTTCGAAAAAGGCAGGCGGTCTTTTAGAAAATGCGGTGAAAATTGTCGTTTTGAATAAAACTTCTGCACGCGACAGCTCGATAAATGTCATCATGAAAAAAAACTCACCTATAACTCAAAATGTGCTAAAATTTCATTTCTTTGTCTTTAATTCAACCCCTTAAAATCTCTGCATGTAAGTTTTATTTCTTTTAATTTCATGTCTACCCCTTCCTCCTTATCTCGGTCAAAGTTTCCATAAATATATAAAAGTTGTTGTCGTTATAAATAAGCTATCCACGCAGCAGCGTGTGGAAAAAAGTATAGGTTGTATTTTCTATTTAAAACATTGACATCTCATACAATTAATGTGTCTAATATATTGCTTTTAATGTTAAAGGTACAGATACATGTGTTTAAATAGCACGTGGTTTACTTGAAAAAACATAGAATTGGTTTTCTATAATTGAACATATAAGTATCTCAATAAATAATGTATCGCAATTTTATGTTCAGTGCAGTAATGTAATATAATGCTTTTAATGTTAAGGGTACAGGTACATGTGCTTAAATAGCACATGGTTTACTTGAAAAAGAAACATAGAATCGGTTTTCTATAATTGAACATATAAGTATCTCAAAAATAATATATCGCAATTTTATGTTCAGTGCAGTAATGTAATATAATGCTTTTAATGTTAAAGGTACAGATACATGTGCTTAAATAGCACGTGGTTTACTTGAAAAAACATAGAATCGGTTTTCTATATCGGCAATTTTAGGTGGACGTTTTATCGGTGCGCTTTTTTCCGGGTGCGCTTTTTTCCGCCTACCAAATATTTTTACCGAAATTTAACTTGGAGATTAAAAAATTCAGCCAGAAAGCCACGTGTCTGAAAATTTTCATTATTTCTTTTGTATCCTAGAATCAATAAAAGTAATGCGATTGCCATTTAAAGAAATTAAAATAAAAATATTTAAAATTAAAATTCTGGTAATTAATAAAGGTACTGAACAAACGAATGTACGATAACAAATCTGTGGCCAAATATTTTTCATTTAAAATAAGAATCATGTAATTTGATGCAGTAGTTTTTTCTAGTGATCTCGTTTTGACTAGTCTCACTGTGTGTAATACTGTAAACATGAAGTATTACTGATTAATTAATCTATACTAATAAAAGAAAGTTTTTGTCTGTGTGTCTCTCTGCGATGGCTAGCTAAATCTAGCACACCTAGCAGTCTGAATATTTAGATTTAGGTTGTCCAAAGCCTGAACTGGTGCACCTGAGCCTCAGTATTTTATTATTTTGATAATTAACCTAAAGATTAATTTAAAATCATTACACATCGTATCAAAACCTTATTAAAATGTGCTTCGAAAATGGCTATTTTTATGGTAACCGCAAAAGAAATTTCCATTTTGATAATTCCCGACATCGAAATTGTCACTCTTTCATGCATTATCGAACAATAAGTAAAAAAAAATACCGGAGGTACCGATTCGAAACTCGCGTAACACACGTAGTCTATTTTTGTCATTCCAAAAATTCAATTTTATTTTCAATTCGGACCGTATAACCTTTCTTTATTTCAGCCAAAAACTGACCAGTCATTCCAATCGGACACACACATTAAAGAGGGTTGCTGTAATTTGGGTTTGCCACGTCCAAATTCAACTCACTTTTTCAAAACACGTTAAAATAATTGCGCTATGAACACAAAAATATGCATACTCAGGTTTTTTAAAAAAAATCGTGAATTTAACGAAATAAAATGGAATATGTAATTTTCTAGGGTAAAAAAAGTTATTTTTATTTTTTCTATATGAGAATAAATAAAATTGTCAGTTTCAGATAGAATGAGCCCGAGCCCGAACCCGTGTAGAGCCCGTTCTGAGGATAAGGCTTTCAGGTTCGGGCTGAGCGCGACAGTCTCATCTCTAGTCCGAGAACCTGACTGCAGGAGTGAACGCAGGAAATCATATATCCTCCGGCAAATCTCCCTGCTTCAATCTGATGAATAGGGTCTCCAACTGTCTAAAAGTAATTACTGAAGCTGGGATATAGCAAAGATGCTTGCCATTATTCAAAGCATTTTCCCTGACAAGGCAAGTTATTTTCTAACCGCAAAAGGTTTTAAATACAAAAAGAAAAAAACAAATGAAAACAAACTGCATTTTTTAAGAATGGAGAAACTATTTGAAACTTTATCCCCCCTCCCCAAGTCTTCTACAATAGGGATTGGGAAGATGTCATCCATTCCCATGTGCCTGATACGAAAGTTAATCCTAAAAGACGACTTCCATTTTTCAACTGAAACTACGAATTTTTATACATAGTCGATATTTTTGACGATTTGGAAATTAATTATTTTTAGGAAATTAATTTCCTGATTCTCCTTTCTGAAATGGTAATTCGTGAGCAAACACTTTTCTTTCTTTCTTTCTTTTCTTTCTTTCTTTCTTTTTTTCTTTCTTTCTTTCTTTTTTTTTTTTTTTAAGATATTTTAAAAAACCGCTTAAGAATACGATATATTTTCATCTGAACTTAGTTTACAGTTTATAGAATATATTTTCAATTAAAACAGATAGTAGACACTTAAAGTTTACTTGATAAAAAATTCTGTTTGTGAAAATGCATATAATATATATACATATATATATTACTTTACGAACATTTGGCACTCGAACCTCATTTTATTTTCTCCAGTTTTGATTATTAAGGGGATCTAGGACATTTTTTTTTTTTATATATAAACACGATTTTTTGTTATTGTTGTTGTTGTTTCAAAATAAGAAGAAAATATTTCTGAAATAAAAATCACAAACATTACATTTGTCATATATAGAATCCAAAATATCTTTAATTGAATCTTTAAACATTCAACAAAGTCGAAAATTTTGAAACTTTAAACACGTTTTTCTATATGATGAGTTTTCACAATTTTTTAATTTCTAATTATCATGACTGAAAAACGCTTGATGGTAAATGCTTGAAGGTTTTTACAGTTCTTTATCAGCCTTGTTATTTCAATTTGTGTTCAGGAATAGTTTAAAAATGTACATGATTTTTTTTTTTTTTTAATTATTATTATTAAAAAAGCTTACCATAAAAAATGATGTTTTTGAATTTAAGTTTTTTATTTTTTATTTTTATTTATTATTATTTGTTGAATGCAAATAACAAAAAAATTTCTGCTTCAATTCGTCGCTTACAATTCATCATGGCGCTAATTTATCATTGCGAAAAGGGGGTGGTCGAATGTTTTGGGCATTTTGCCATATCTCAGCAGCAATTTTAGTTAAGAGCGCAAAAATCAGGAAAACAAATCTACTATAAAATGATTAAACATGTATTTCAGTGATTTTAGAAATTCCCTCCCCCCGAAGGTGTTAAAGGGGGGTGGTCGAATCTTTTAGGTCATTTCCTCATATCTCAGCAGCAGTTATAGGTAGGAGTACGAAAATCAGGAAAATAAATCTACTAAAAAATTATTAAACACCTATTTCAGCGATTTTAGAAATTCACCCTCTAAGTGGGTTAAAGGGGGGGGGTGGAATGTTTTAGGTTATTTCGCCATATCTCAGTAGTAGTTATAGGTAGGAACACGAAAATCATGAAAACAAAGCTACTAAGAAAATGATTCAACATGTATTTCAGCGATTTCAGAAATTCCTCTCCCGGAGGTGGTTAAAGGGGGGGTGGTCGAATGTTTTGGGCATTTTGCCATATCTCAGCAGCAATTTTAGTTAAGAGCGCAAAAATCAGGAAAACAAATCTACTATAAAATGATTAAACATGTATTTCAGTGATTTTAGAAATTCCCTCCCCCCGAAGGTGTTAAAGGGGGATGGTCGAATCTTTTAGGTCATTTCCTCATATCTCAGCAGCAGTTATATGTAGGAGTACGAAAATCAGGAAAATAAATCTACTAAAAAATTAATAAACACCTATTTCAGCGATTTTAGAAATTCACCCTCTAAGTGGGTTAAAGGGGGGGGGGGGGTCGAATCTTTTAGGTCATTTCCCCATATCTCAGCAGCAGTTATAGGTAGGAGCGCGAAAATCAGGAAAACAAATCTATTAAAAAATGATTAAACATGTATGTCAGCGATTTCAGAAATTCCCCTCCCGGAGGGTTTAAAGGTAGGTAAAGTATAGGTAGGAGCGCGAAAATCAGGAAAACAAATCTACTAAAAAAGGATTAAACATGTATTTCAGCGATTTTAGAAATTCCCCTCCCGGAGGGTTTAAAGGGGTGGTCGAATGTTTTAGGTAATTTCGCCATATCTCAGCAGTAGTTTTAGTTAGGTGCGTGAAAATAAGGAAAACAAATATACTAAGAAAATGATTAAACATGAATTTCAGCGATTTTGGAAATTCCCCCAAGAAGGGGATTAAAGGGAGGGGGTCGAATGTTTTAGATCATTTCGCCATATCTCAGCAGCAGTTTTAGGTAGGAGTGCGAAAATTAGGAAAATAAATCTATTAAAAAATTATTAAACATTTATTTCAGCGATTTTCGAAATTCACCCTCTAAGTGGGTTAAAGGGGGGGGGGTGGAATGTTTTGGTTATTTCGCCATATCTCAGAAGAAGTTTTAAGTAGGTAACGAAATTAATGAAAATAAATCATCTACTAAAAAATTGATTAAACACCTATTTCAGCGATTTTAGAAATTCCCCCCTGAAGTGGCTAAAGGGAGGATGTCGAATGTTTTAGGTCATTTTGATATATCTCAGCGAGCAGTTTTAGGTAGGAGCGCAAAATTATGGAAAACAAATCTACTAAAAAAATTATTAAACACCTATTTAAGCGATTTTAGAAATTCACCCGATATGGGGTTAAATGTGGGGTCGAAATTTTTTTGTCATGTCTCAGCAGCAATTTTAGGTTAAAAAAGAATTAATTTTGCAACAATATAGTTACAAAAATAAAGTCAGAACACTAGTTACAATGATGAAGTTATATCAATGAAATTACAACAATGAAATGCATAAAATATATAATCCAATCTCTTAAGAAAATAGTTAAACATGTATTTCAGCTATTTTAGCGATTTCTTCACCAACATTCGAAATGAACCCGATTACGGAAGATTAGACGAATAATACAGCTATTGTTGATTTTTTTATTAGATATTTTGCGTATTGTTCCAAGGATTTTAGACGATTACTTACCCATTGTCCATCCGAGCGAAGCCGGGACGGGCTGCTAAGATTTAATAATGTGGAAAAATCGCCGCGAAACGCAAAAAACCCCGTTAAATCGCATAAAAATTAAAAAATCGCAGATGACAAAATTTAGTACAGTGGGTTAAAACATTATAAGGAATTCTTTAATAAATATAAAAAAATCGGTTTAGAACATAACAGTAACTCGTGCAAATTTATTCCTCTAAACAACGATAAACTGGCGATTCAAGGATTTACATCAAAAGTAAACAAATATTATAAATTAAATCCGAAAAGGAATTTTCTAAGCGCCAAATCATCGCCTATCTCCCAGTATGGGAATCTACTAGCACAAAAGTAAGTGATCAGGTCTTATTCGTAGCTTTTCCTCCACTGCCAATAGACCTCTGCCGCGACATTAAACTAAACTAGACTAAACTAAGCTAAGCTAAACTAAGCTAAACTAAACTCTGTGCAGCAATTTCTACAATGCATGAAAGTCATTCAAGCAGAGGTTAGTAACTTATATACGTACGCTTCGCGTACATTAACCGAAAAACCCGCCCTGAACTCATGAAACTCGCTGTGCAGCTATCTCTAGAATGCATGAAACTCTTTCAAGCAGCGGTTAGTAACTTATATATGTACGCTTCCCGTACATTAACAAAAAAATCCCTCGATGCATGAAACTCGCTGTGCAGCAATCTCTAGAATGCATGAAACACATTTAAGCAGCGGTTAGTAACTTATATATGTACGTTTCACATACATTAACCGAAAAAAAACCCTGGATGCATGAAACTTGTTGTGCAGCAATCTCTAGAATACATGAAAGTCATTCAAGCAGCGGTCAGTAACTTATATATGTACGCTTCGCGTACATTAACTGATAAAAAAAACCTGGATGCATGAAACTCACTATGCAGCAATCTGTATATGTTATATATACATATTTATATTGTAATACTTACTTACTGCTTGCTTAGGTACCTGAAACTTCTTTTTATCTAGAGGAATTTGCAAACGGAACTACTGCTCCAAATTTTTGGTACCTTTAAGTAATAGGGACAGGGTGAGGGCTTGGCAGAAACCAATAGATGATGTTCAAAAAGAGCTCAAAATTGGGTAAAAAAAGGATTACTTACAAAAATAAACAAAATCTTATAAAAAAATCACATGTAAAAAATGTAGCGAAGTCTCGTCATTCTTATACCGTAAAAGTTCTGAGATCATGTATAGCCAAGTTTAGATGTCTTATTTACTCTAAAATTTTCATTCACAAACCGCTCCTAGTCTCTAAATCTTTAGTTAATGATTATTTTGTGATTTGGTAATTACGCAGCACAGGGAAGATATTACATCTTATTACGTATGTTACAGGATGGAATGGGATTAATTGATAAAGGGTAATTATATACAGCCGTCACATTCTCGTGCTGCGTAATTGCCAAGTCACAAAATAATCATTAACTAAACATGTAGAGAGTAGGAGTGATTTGTGAGTGAAAATTTCAGAGTAAATAAGATATCTAAACTTGGCTCTACATGACCTCAGAACTTTTATGGTAAAAGAGTCACGAGACTTGGCTACATTTTTTACAAGTAATTTTTTGATGGATTGTAAGTTTACATGTACATACTCTTTTCCTACCTTTATGACTTTCTAAGAAATTAAGGTATCAAATTTAAGTATTGGCAATTTTGAAGACCTTAAAATTTGTCGTTGCGGAGATATAAGGGTTAAACAAAAAATTCTACGAGATGTTCACCTTTGAAAATCATCGGAATTTAGTGATTTTTATATTTTTATGGAAATGCCAATGTTAATGTGCTCTCTCTCTCTCTCTCTTTGTGCAATTTGGTGTAGAATTAGCTGATATATTTTTTTGTTTTCACTAATATCACATTTTACCCTGGATCATATTTAAATATTTTCTCTGTTACATAGTCAAACTGAGCGGTTCTGCAAACGGATAGATGGTAATGGATATGTACGAATAGTTTTTGCCGACGAAAATGACATTAAATTTAGTAAAAAATGCATGTTTTCATTTTTTTTAAATAGCGCACTTTTTAGATTTTAGTTTCAACAGTTAATGAGATTAAAGCTTCGTAAAACGTTGCAGTACAAAAAAACAAAAACAAAACATGAAACTACGAAGTCTTAAAACTGAATAGAAATATAATATCTGTTAAGTGAAATGTGAAAGGAAAGTAATAAAAATGTAACAAATAAAAACTATTTGTAGATGAGCTGAAGAAACACAAAGCATATAAATTATTCAGTTGAGCTTGTTATTTTTAGGGTTTCGTTCATCTCACGAAGCCCTATTACTCCCGCTCCGTTGTCTGTCTGTCACAGAGCCGTTCTCAGAAACTATATAACTTGCAAGCATGAAAATTTGTGCACTTATAGCTAAATATCTACTATGAAGCTCAAAATATTAAAATTTGAAAAAATCGTATTATTTTAATATAGAGATTAAAAACCCAAAATCTAACAGCCTCTTCCTATTAAATTTAAACATTTTTCGTTATAGTAGTTGCCAACAATTAAAAATCCACAATAAAATTCTTTCTACAATAAATAATTTTCTATTGAAAGATTTCCACGTGAAAAATGAAACTGAAATAAAAAGTTTCACCAATTGAAAAAAATATTAATATGGTCCTACTGGTAACGGTACTGGTTAATATGGTCCTACTGGTAATAACGTCCTACTGGTAATAAAACGGAAATTTTCAAAGATTTCTCAATAATACAAGGAGTATGAGTATGTTTATGTACAGAAAGCAGTTTAATATAACGTCATTAGAGAATTAAAAAGAAAATTAATCTGACGTCATATTGGAAGTTTAACGGATTTTTCAAATGTTTGAGAATAATACAAAGCGAGTATTAATATGAGTAATAGAGAATAGTAAATGTATGAGTTTGAGGAACGTATTGAATCATAATATAAACGCGATTATGGAAATATTCGCATATTTTAACATTTTGAAGTTGTACAACATGTTTAATTTTGAAATTAATTTTTTTTAATATCCATTTATTCCACATGACAGATATTATTATGACAGAGTGTAATAGCGGGCTTTGCCCGCTATCGGGGCTGTTCAGATATTCGAAAAATGGAGTTTGATATAAAGAGAGTTAAATATGTCTAATTATCGGTGGTGAAACATTTTCCTTAATTAATGCATTTATTTTTCTTTTAACGTTGCGTGAATGGTGTCACGGGTAACAGCTAGTAAAATATAAAACAACTAATCTTCCGTAATCTGGGGGCAAGATTAGCTCCAAACATGGGCGTTTGCTAGCACCAATATAGTTTAAAATCAATGTAGATACTTTTAAAGAACTGTCACAAAAAGTGTCACTTTCTAAAATACTCAATTTGGAAGTAGGACCTGGATTACAGAGGATTACGCAATAGGTTTAAATGTCTATTTTATATAAACTATTTTTTTTTTTTAAATATCGCATTTAGTCCACATGACAGATATTTTTATGACAGAGTATAATAGCGGGCTTTGCTCGCTATCGGGCCGGTTCAGATTTTCGAAAAAACGAGAAAAATAGACCGGTAAATTTTTACTTTATAAAAAACATGACTTTTTTTTTGGATTTATTAAAGAAATAATAAAGTGTTTTGAAAGGAATATTAAACGAAATCCTTTGTGCGATCTTCGATCACACTTACCCACTTGTTAGTATTACTTCTTTTTATTTGATATTTGACTTTTTATAGAAGTCCAGTATGCCGCATGGCAGACTGATTTACAATTTTTATATAATTCAAAATAATAAAGCTGAATCATCCTTATAATACTTATCAACAAAATACAAACCTGGAGGATCAAGTATACGGTAAAGCCAGGAGAGATGGCGCGGTCGGAGAGGCTGCGCACATGGAAGTTCGGGAGGAAGGAGTAGATTGAGCGCGCAGCGGCTCCAGGTAGCTGTACAACAGCAGTAGTGGAGTGTCTATTTGAAAGTGCACGATGATTGCTTTGAGCGTCTAAGATAAAGCATTGATATTTTGTTTTGTTTTCCCAAAATAAGTGCTTGAATTTTCATAGCTATTCATCAGAATTTCTATACAATCTCGGTAGTACAAAATATTTTAAACTTAAATGATTTCTCATAAGCCACTGATCTAGACTAACAATGTGAACATCAACGGTTCGTTTTAGTAGCGGCCCTATTTAAATAAAAGGCCTTGCAATCTCTCCTACCGAAATTGGAGAGTTTGCGCGTCTGCTACTTAGAAGAGATGGCGCATTGTTCCCATTAGTTTCCATGCTAGGAGAGATTACGCAGCTTATTGGTAAATTTGCATAGACAATGAAAAATGAAAATGTACTAATTTTTAATTAAACGTGTTTTCAAGTAACTTAACGTTATTTTGTAATCTTATTTGGACTTGCTTTTTCTGATTCTTTAATTTTCTCCCCTTAACTTAAAAATTTTTAATCGTTTTTAAAATTATTTATTTTTTCTGATTCTTTAATCATTAGGTTGAAATATTCACACTCCTAATACAATAATATTTGTTCACAAAAACCTTACAACAATGTCATTTAAGTGTAATTATTATTGTTAACAATTTAATTGTAGTTATTATTAGTAACAATCTCTCCTACCCATGTGCGCAATCACACCAACCTTGTAAAGACAGATTGCGCAAAATAACTTTCTTGGTTTTATTTCACCTGTTCTATTAATTTACATCATAACAACAAAATTGCAATGGAAATGCATAAAAAACAAATGAAGTAAAAATTATTTATCGATAATTTAGCAAAAAAATAATATTTTGATTTTTTATTGTTATTCTTTTGAATTCTGCGCAGACTCTCCTAGCTTTACCTTAATGGGAAATTATTTTTGAAACATACATTATCCTACTTACTAAACTATATATAAATCTCAATCAGAACATTAATATTTCGCGTATCACATTTTACGTAGCAATCTCATAAAATTTAAACACAGCATTTATATTTATTACAGTTGTAAAAAAAAAGTATATTTTAAATCTTAATAAGTAGCCGCTAGATACACATTATAATATAACGCATTTACAGTTATAAATAAATTTAATGTTTGTTACTGTTATGGTTTTTTCGCCTTTTGCGATAAACGCCGGTATTAGACTGATACCGGACACGTTGTGAAAAGACGTTCTCACTTAAATAATCAAGTAATAATTTATTGATTAAATTAGCATGAAAAATGTTACAGTGATAGTCCTCATGGGTCAATACAGATTATTATCACTTGCCGTATGCGGCTGACGAATGTCAATCTTCCTGATCGCATGTTTTAGTCTATTTCGTTACGCACCACTCGTACACACCGGACCAAACTGTCGGATGCACATTCTCTCTGCGATTCTACGCACTCCTCTGAACCCTTGGCTCTGTTCGTCTACCCTCTCCTCTGGACACTTGGCTCTGCACGTCTAACCTCTACTCATTCCCAGTACACTGCCGGTACCTACTCACTACGCTGCACACTAACGACTCTGGCGTCCTACGCTCTCCGCTGCACCCCAACGACTGCCTCGACTCCCACAATTCACGCCACTCTTCAGATCAACGGGGCTGTGGTTCTTATTTCACGGCGTTTCCATACCCGTAGAAAAATTTCTCTCGAAACTTCCACCCCTCTATTATCCTCTGAACCCAGTTCGCTAGGCATCCAGTGATCGTTGTATTCTCCTTCAAGAGTCGGATTAGTTACTTTGACAATGATCTCGTGAACCTCCCACAAGTATACAATTGGATCACAGAAATTCCATTGTTAATCACATACGGAAGTTTTACAGAAAAAGAAAATTATATATCAGAATACAGTAATATATAATAATGATTAAATATAATTAATGAAATTAATTAGAAATATACAATATAGGTTCTGTTAAAGTCAGAAACCTGACAGTTACTTAAACACGGGCATCCTCAGAAATTATCTCTATACTGGGCACAAAACTGAAAGTATGTTAAATTTCATAAGAGTTATAACACTATACAAGGCTGTCAAAAAAGTAGCGTTTATGCGATATTTATGGAGAAAAGATCAAAATGACGGTTTATAGAATGAAACTATTTTATGCGCTGATATTTATGCTTCATTTCATTTTTTAAGATGACTTATTTTGATTGTTATTATATTTTTTTCTTAAATCAACAAATATGAAACAATGTAAAATACGATATCAGTTATGTATATAATTTACATTTGCTTTATCACTTAATTTCGATGGCCATGTAGAAATTTTACAAAACACTCGTCTTAATTCTTGTGCCCACCCCCCTCCCCTGATATTTTTTACGATAATACCAGTGTATTTTAGGCTATGTAAAATATCGTATCATCGAGCAACTTAGATTGCCGTGTGTACATACGGGCAGAAGGTGGCATTATCGAATAACTGAGGTAGTTGTGTGTAGGAATTGGTAAAATAACGCATCTTCGAGTAACTTCAGCTTATTTTTGTAGAAACCGTTGCATCTGTGAACGATATGGGGTTCGAGATTATCAAAATACACACCCTCAGATGGCGCTGAAACCAGGAGCAAAAAAAGATTAACACACGGTGTGTATTCGTGACGGTAATAAATCGCTTCTCCGAGTAACCTCGAAAAAGTGCAGATTTGGCATCCTGGTTATTAAAGAAGCGTAAATCCGCTCTCAGATGCTTTGAGTAACCACCAAAAGTTACTCAAAGCGTCTGAGGTTACTCACTGTGTTGGTGTTTAATCCGACAAAGTTACCCATTTTGAAGGGTAGACCAACGCACACACACACACACACACACACACACACATTATATATATATATATATATATATTTGTCGTCCAGGTTAAGTGCGCGCTGCGCTGGCGGTCTCGACGCCGTACCTTCCCTTCCCGCCGGTAGCTGGAATCACCCACAACCAATCCCCGCGTGCCGGGGAAGGTGCTAACGCTCTACGGCCTGGCTTTGCTGGACCGAGTGGCCTCCCTTAGACATTCGATGGCTATTGTCAAAAACATGCTTTATTTTATAATATTTTGGACACTCTAACTCACCCAAGAGAACCATAGAGAATTTAATCATGCGATTACATAATTCTAGTTTTTCTATAAGAAGATACTGGTATTTCACCAAAAACTGTAAGAAACATGTAATAGATTTTCTCAAAGGCATTTCGCACTTGAATTTAAACACCAAAGTTAGCGAAAAACCTTTTAATATTCTGCTTCTTTATGTATCCCAATAAACAGTTTAATAACTATTATTAATTTTTATGACTTTTAAATCATGTATGAAAAGGGTTTTGTAACTTTGTTTTCTTCAAAAACACATCATTTGCTCCTAATACACCAATGCAAAATAATTTTTCATACATTTAATGATAATTTATGAGAAAAAGATTAATTGTGTAACTATCACCATTTTCACGTTTAATATTATTCAAAAATACAGAGAGCATTTTCAAGTGATTTGTAATATTTTAAATGTAATATAGGGGATATGGGGGATGAATGGGACATTTTCACAAAAATATTTATTTTAAATATTTTATATAAGTTATTATCAATATTATATATCACATGTCAAACTTTAAGTGTTTAACTACATCTTATGCACAATATTTCTTCAAGATTATTATTATACAGATATATAAATTAAATTAAAAAAAAGTTCTTCTATGTCCCAATCATCCCCACAGCAGGGATGAATGGGACACAAACATTTTCCTCCCCGTATTCAAGGTTAAGGACTAAAAGCTGACAAAAATGCCGCCTTGGCAAAAACTGAGAGATTATAAATTGTAATATGATCTCCAGGATTATTTGTTAGTCAATGATCTTGGACTCATCTCAGCCTTTCCTTAAAAGGCCCATAAACGGTGGACTGAAGACGATGGCTACAAAGAGAATGAAATGTTAAAAGAATAATTACCATAAAGTATTAATTTATCAACCTATATAATATTATTTAGCTAATAAATTTTTTTCAGCATTCTCTAGGGACGAATGAAGCAGTCCCATTCATCTCCATTTGAAATGTCCCAATCATCCCCATGATGCATATATTCAATTGTCAGCCATTTTGTCTCAGAAATTATTTTGTCACAATTGTTTATATGCATTCATTTTAATTACCAATATTGAGCCTTTAAATAAAAAACTACAACATATCTTAATTGTTTATATTGCATAAGATATTTAAGTAACTTCAAATGTAAAAAAAAATACTTTTAAGCAGAGTTTTCAAGAAATGCAAATTTGAAGAAAACTGAACCCAGACATATGCTCTTGCTTTTGGTTCTGAAGCACACTATGGTAGTGAAATCTATGAGGATAGCAAGAAACTATAAAAAATGTTTATTGCCTGAAATATTGAGAGCGTCCCATCCATCCCTTGTCCCATTCATCCCCCCATCTCCCCTATACGTGTTTGCATTGGAAATGCAGTTGAAGTAACTATTCTTCCATGCATAATATGCAAACTAGATTTTTAATATTCTCAAAAGAAAAAACAAACAGATAAAATAAGATAAGTATGCAATAAATAAACTGATATGGACCAACTCTTATATACAACTAATTGTTGAAAAAATGAAGAAATTTTCATGTTACTATTTTTATACCGATTTCTTGCCTTAAAATATGTATCCACGGGGACCGTGAGAAGTCATAAGCTATTTTTTTCTTATAAGTATATTTCGCGTAAATGACATGGGATATTTAAATTTATTCAAAACATGATTTATGAAGTATTCTTATTTGGTTTTTTTCTGAACTGATGTCGAATCGATTATTAGATTAGAATGCTGGACTCATAAATCACGCTAGTTATTTCTAGTTATAAAGTATTCTAAATAAAAGTAAAAAATTGAAGGAAATATCAACATGTTCTTTCTATTTCCAAATAAAATTATTAATTTCGATAGATATAAAGACATATACTTATCTTAAGTTTGAATGCCTGTTAAAACTAATATATATATATTATCAAAAAGTCCTGGACGTTTACATCATATAAAATATTAATAAATGAAATAATGGTAAAATATATACACATTGCTAAATTGATATATCATTTTAAAAGATACAAAAACTACATTACTGAGGTGTGAAAATTATTAGAATAATTGTAAAATTTACAATAAAATCTTGTTATATTAAAGAAATAATATATTATTTAAAAAATATTGATATATTTATTATTTAGTTTATCTCCTTGTTTTTTATTTAAGATTCGACACTCCTTGGCATACTTTGTATGAGTTTTTGGTAATTGATTTGTATTTCGTTGTCATGGTACCAAATTTATCAATTAACCTATTTATCAATTATCATTAAGGTCTTTCAATCAGATCCTTCTTGTTTGTGATGTTGCATTTCTTTAATTTTTACTTTGCAATGGCCCAAAGATTCTCTATGGGGTTCATATCTGGACTGTTTCCAGGCCAGATATGAAGTGGAGTGTTTTTATTTATTTTGTTCATTCAAAGATTTTGTCACAGACGAAGCTTTATTGGACGGAGCTCCATCATGCATGAATATGAGGTCTCCATTTGGAAACGTCTTTTAATTGTGGAATTAGTCTTTATTCAAGCACTTTTTTATACTGATACTGGTCTATCATGCCTTCTTATGTATAAACGTCGAGTACCCAGAGCAGACATCACGCTCCAAACCATTACTTTAGTAAGATGTAATTAGTTTTAATTAGTATAATTTTTATCCGTTTGTGCTATGTTATTTCGGGAAAATGCTTCACTGGTACTTCTCCTGTCATATTGACTGCTTTCTGCTTCTTTCAGAAAAACACACCTAAAGGATAAAAAATACCTTAAGGTATGTAATTTGTAGAGAAATATTCTTATAAAGAAATTTTTAATTAAATTTATAAACAGTTCTATATCTTTAGTCAGTATGCAAAAAAACATGATTTCAGGAAAATAAATTAAAAAGTTGAATTCAACTGATTAATTAAAAGAAAAATAATATTTCTCACCTTGCTCTAGTCATTTTCGAATTGTTCCCACACAATTTTTGCCCGAGCAAGTCTCTTCTTTGCCATAGCAGATGTGATTTTAGCCTTTCTTATACTTTTTTTCCTATTTTCTCAAAACTGGTTTAGTTGACTGAAGCCTTTTTGCATGGAGTCATTATTCATTTATTCAATTTACCAAAATCTAAGGAGCTTTAATGACGAAGTGTATCCGTCTACACCCAGAGAAAAATTTTGTTGAATCAACAAAATTTTCTATTTAAATATGGGACAATGAAAAGTTTGTTTGAATCAACTTTTTTTTTTTTGGCAATTCCAACAAAAAATTTTGTATCGTCAGCAGAAAAATATTTTGTTGAAAGTTTTCTCAAAATAAATATAATTATCTGTTGCTTTAAGAGTTCTTTTTATTTTCGGCAACAAAAACTTTTTTTTAAAGAACAATTGTTTTGTGTAATTTTAAGAATTTTATTTGTTTTAACAACAAAAGGTTTTTGTTAAAGAAACTATTATAATATTTACTTTAAAAATATTTTTTGTTTTGATAACTTAATTATTTTTTAGGTAAATTTAATTCATTTCCAGCAGTGAATTACGGCTGTAATCCTTGAACAATAACAAATGAATTTTTGTAGTGATTTTTTCCGAGCGAAAACGACAGATTGAACAATGTCTCAAGATGGGAATTGAACTCGGGTCCTCAGAATAACGCTCTGAGGCTCTACCACTGAGCTACAAGGAACGATATCCCAAATCGGCATTTCTCACTCTTATATATGTCGGACCGGCTGCAACCGCAGCACAAGATGGAAATGTCATCATGAGTATGCAAATTTCTGCGACAAACATGAGACGACATTACAAAGCCCAGCATAAGGCAACACATAGTTACTTTTTAATTCATTTTCAGCAGTGAATTACGCCTATAAAAAGCAGGACAAAAATTCACTTGTTATTATTCAAGGATTGGGACATTTTTCACTCTCTCGGTTTATGCTTGAAAAAAAGCAGGATAAAAATTCACTGGTTATTATTCAAGAATTACAGGCGAAATTCACTGCTGAAAATGAATTAAAAATTAATCCGTGCATTAGTTCTTGAGATATAGTTATAGTGAAAATCATCAATAAAATATCATAGCAGCGCCCTCTGTTGAGCTATTTAAAGCAAAACGTAATTGCGTCTAGGTTTGTTAAGGTCTAATAGATTATGTAGTTTAAGGACATTCTGTGCAATAGTTCTTGAGATATAGCTATCGTAAAAATCATGAAAAAAGTAGCATACCAGCACCACTTGTTGGAATATTTACACCAAAACATAATTTCTATTTATGTGAAGGTCTAACTCAATCTGTAGTTTGATGTAAATCCGTGCATTAGTTCTTGAGATAGAACTATTGCAAAAATCGCGAAAAATACAACATAGTGGCCCCACCTGTTGCGCGATTTACGCCAAAAACTAATCAGCACCAATTTATATCAGAAAGTAACTATATATAAAGTTTTATTAAATTCCATGCATTAGTTCTTGAAATAGAGGGCCCACAGAATTTTTGTCACCTACAGACAGATAGACAGACCCATAGACAGTCATTTTAAAAACAGTCAAATCATGTTCAGGAACTTCTAAAATCCGTTGAAAACCGGAAGTCGAAAATTTTCCTGAATCCAATTCTTTCGTCTTGTAAAGATAGACAAACGTAATAAATGGGTGAGCCGGATTTTTAAAACTACCTTGGTCCGTCCCAATTTAAAAAGTTTTAATTCTCTAAAAATTATGTTAATCCTTTAATCATAAGTCAAATAAACCAAGTTACGTGAGAGAGTTACTACTGCACAACAATTTAAATTTTGTAAAAACATCAAAATTTTGCTGCAATTACAAATTTAAATTACAAAATTTTTGTAAAATTAAAAAAACAGATTTTGTTAATTCAAGTAAAATTCATGAAAATTTGTTAAAATTTTGTAAGCGTGTTAACAATATATTTGTGTTCATGCAACAAAACCAATTTTTTACTTCAAGTAAAAAGTTTGCTTGAAACAACCAAAATGTACTCAACAAAACATGTTTTGTAGTTTTAATCAATTCCTTTTTGTGGGTGTAATGAACAGTTACATTTGTTTTAATAGTGGGGTGAGATAGCTAAAAAAAACTTCACATCTGGCAACCAATGTGCCACTTTGGATTCAGATAGTATATGGATAGATGAGTTTAAAAAGCCCGGGACACAAATTTTCCTGGCCCTCTAGTGGCGTTGATGACGTAATCAATATGGCCGCCAAAGTTTTGTGATGCGCTTCTATATTTCTCTATATAACTCGGTATAATATTTAGATATTAACCTATATTGTTAGTGATTATTAATCCGGAGAAAATGCTCTTTCCAACGGTATATTTGACATCATTGTTTAGGTTCATAATACAACAATTATTTATAACTTTATTAAAATTTTTGGTTTTGATTTTGATTTTTTCGAAAAATTTTGCTAAATAACTTGGAATCTGTTGCACGTAGCTGAAAACATGTTGGATACTTTTCGTTCATTAGAAAATTACCTTTCAACGGTATATATAAATTCTATTTTATAACAAACAGTTGCTGAAAATTTTCCAAAGCAATGCGGCGTTGCACTGAGAGTCGTTATGGCAACAATGTAATTTATATGGGTTCCGAAAATTAATACAGTAGCTTTATAACTGTTAAAGTATCAAATGTAATTATTGTAATTTTTGATGTATATGTAAATAAATTCTAGGGTTTTAAGGAGAAATTTTTAAAATCGTAGCTCCCTCGAAATTTAAATTTTGGGAGGTCAACTTAAAAATTGTAATAATAAATAAAATAGATTAAATAAATAAGATTCGATTGAGTTGTGGATTTCATCGAAAACATCTGAATGTCTGCAGTTTCAGTATTGGAACACAGTCACCAAACTGGGGTCCTTTCTAGTACATCTTGTATTGAGTATTCGTACATCTAACTTTACAAAGTACGTCGATACTTTGGCTCATTTATGTCAGTGGACATTTGCGTTGGACGCAGTCCACTATTATCGTTGGTTACCAGTATTCGTGCGCACTCTACAGGACCTTCCAGATATACATGCTGAATTTCTTCGTGGCAACTTTACGAGCAGCAAAACTGCTACACCGTTTTCTTGAATATCTGACGATTAGCTTCATGAACACAATAACAAAGTTATAAAGGGTGAAGGTGGTGCTATTGGAATCCTTGATAGTGAAATTGTTATGCTTAAGTGGATGGTAGAAGGCCCTAGGATCAGTTCTTTAATTGAGGAATTTGAAGAGAAAACAAATTTAAAAGATGACAAAAACGTGGGCGCAAAGCATCATTAAGAACATGTGCACATGAGAAAAGGTTCTTGACCCATGCCAAAGAAATGATTAACGTCTTAACCGAACAAGGAAATCCATTTGAAGCAACCGATTTAGTGTTAATAAGGAGCTCCAAAATAATTCCCAGTTCCGAAGCTGTCAAGTGTGTTACAGAAGAATTTACTGTATGACTAAAACAGTATGATGATTATGTTGTGTCCCGTCTCGATCAAGTTCAAAATTCAATTCATGACATTATTCCTCAAACTAATATTCACGTCTTCAAGACTATAACATGAAAAACAGATAAGGCAAAGTCCAAAATTGCTTACTCGTGTAAAGACTCCTATTTATTCTACAGGCTGTATGTTGCATCTGAAGCACGGGATGGCAACATTGATGATTTCTTCTTTCACATAAAGACCAAATGTACTCCGAAAACTAACCACCAAGTCGGATATCTTTTACTGCATTCAAACAGAATATGACAATACCTTTAATCACAGCCAACCGAAAGTAACAGCTAAAATATTTGATGGAGCAGCCGTAATACACATGCTTAATCCTGGTATTGCGACAGCATTTTCCGGATAATATGAACATTGAAAGCTTGGTTCCCGGGGCGGTCATCCCTTGCTATGAACATGTTTTCAAACCATATTTCATTAATCAACTGAAGAACAGTTCACGACTAGATATTGTATCCGACAGATGTATTAGTAACAGAATGAAGGCATTGACCCGAGAAACAAGAGAGAGTGGCATAAGTGTTAAAGTCTCAGACTCAACTGCAATTCCAAACTAATTTCAGCAATTCCTATGTGTCAACGAAAACAAGACCCAATTGTTCCAGTTGCTAGCTAAGAAAATGGTGGGAGACGAGTATCCAGGAAAGCATGTTGTCTGTACTTATGATGACCGAGTCTGCGCGTCAAGCATTTGGGATGTATCAAGCATTTCTCCCACCTCACAAGAAGAAGCATATGGCCGCTTACTTCTCCATGTTAAGCATGCAGTAGAAAGTGGACATACTCGCATCTTAAAATGAACTGTGGGCTCAGATGTAGTGGTTATCACTGTTCCCACAAATACAAGACATTGATGAACTATGGATTGAGAACGGTTGTGAGAATTACAGGAAATTCGTTCCAATTCATGAGATCTGTTCCAAACTTTCACCAGAAATTTGTTGGATTTTCACTCTGTAACTAGTTGCGACACAGTTTCCACATTTTGTGGCATTGGCAAGAAGACAGCTTGGAAGGTCTGGATGTCATTTCGTGAAATTTACACTACTTTATGATCAAGCATCAGATCTTCAGAGGTTCAATGAATGCAGACGAGTGTTATTTACAAGAAAGAATCGAGCCATCGAAAACATATATCCTACAGCAGATGATTTGACACAACACATCAAACGAGCTACTCTCCCAGCAAGAATTTGGAACAACAGCCTCGTTCCACATTACACAATACCTTCGCCAACTAAGTGGAAATGGATAGTAACTTCAGGAGGATCATACCGACCTGTGTGGACAACAATTCCAGAAATGGCAAAACGCTGTGAACTACATACCTCTTGTACTTGCCACAAGCGATGCACATCTTGTAAATGTGTTAAAATGGGAATACGATATACGAAACTTTGTGTATGTGAAGGGCAGTTCTCCGACAGTGATTGGAAATCACAAGTGAATTTACATAAATCATTTGGATATTATTGCATATGGCAGCAAGATATTATGTCATTTAGATATTATGGCTGACACTAGTGTATTTGACAATCTATAGGATGTGATTAAATTTGGATATTAAATTGGAATAATATTGTATAGTACATTCTTTTGTTTCTCAATCTTGTACGTATAAATGTTTGAAACTTTTTTTTACAGTTGCCTTAAGTGTTTCTCATGTGACTGATTTTAAAACGGAAATAAAAGTTTCATAGCCCTAAAAAAACTAGAATTTATTTACATATACATCAAAAATTACAATAATTACATTTGATACTTTAACAGTTATAAAGCCACTGTATTAATTTTCGGAACCCATATAAATTATATTGTTGCCATAACGACTCTCTGTGCAACGCTAAGTTGTTTTGGAAAAATTTCAGCAAATATTTGTGATAAAATAGAAGTCATATACGCCGTTCAAAAGGTAATTTTCTGACAAACAAAAAGTATACTACACGTTTTTAGCTGCATGCAACGGATTTCAAGTTATTTAGCAAAATATTTCGAAAAAATCAAAATCAAAACCAAAAACTTTAATAAAGTTATAAATAATTGTGGTATTATGAACCTAAACAATGATGTCAAATATACCGTTGAAAAGCGCGTTTTCTCTGGATTAATAATCACTAACAATATAGGTTAATATCAAAATATTATACCGAGTTATATAGAGAAATATAGAAGCGCATCACAAAACTTTGGCGGCCATATTGATTACGTCATCAACGCCGCTCGAGGGCCAAAAAAATTTGTGTCCCGGGCTTTTTATACTCGTCTATTCATGTACTATCTGAATCCAAAGTGGCGCATTGGTTGCCAGATGTGAAATGTTTTGGTATAATTTTCAGCTATCTCACCCCACTATAAAGTCTTTTATTCAAATTAAAAACTTTCCATTACTTAAAATCTACTTAAAAATAGAGAAAAATGAATAGTTCACTTAGCTTTCATTTTTTTTAAAACAATCCATATCACGTGCAGAAAGGTTATAGAAGATTGACCTGTTCGCATTTCTAACACTTTAAATATTTCATATGTCTTCAACTTTGTGATTTATATAGTATATAATCATAAGTATTATCATCAATATATTTCATAAGTATTTTTAGAACCAGTTATAAAATCAAAAGCATTGGACAATTAAATCGTCCTGAACAAAAAAGCTATAGATAAATGTTGTAATGTTGCAGACTAGGAGATTAAATTAATCGTTTTAGATTATATCCCTAAGTATTTGATTTGCTTTAAAAACAATTATTTTTTAAAGTCTGACATGTAACTGTTTTTATAAAACAATAAAACTACAGATATTCCCCCTTCCTTTTTGATTTACATTACTTTCATGAATTATAAATTATTACATATATTTTGTTACCTAAAGAAAAACTAAATAGAAGTAAAAAGTGTAATAAAAAAGTAAATACTTTTATATGTTTGTTTGTTTGTTTTATATTAGCACTAGCAAACTACGCCCGCTACGCTGGTCAATTTCTTATAACGAACTTTTAATCCAACAAAATATTGACATTTCATAATTCACTTTTATATTTTAACAGAATAATAAGGCTACTATAATTTGTGACTCGTGCTATAGCCAATATACACGCCAGGACACGTCGGCCTTATCATTATCTTTTTACGCATGAAGGTTTCGCTATGGTACTCCGTTGTGAAATTTGGTAATTTTTCAAATTCAATATTTGAAAAATGGCATAATCATTAGATTTGAAATTTATATCAAGAAAAATACAATTTTTTACCTTTCAAACACAGTTTGACTAATAATTTTCTGACAAATACTTTTCGAGCTACTATTTTTTTTTCAGTAACTTCAAATGTTTCAGTTTCCGAGATTAATCTGTGGCAACAATTAGCGAAAAACCCAGTCGTCAGAAACGCATAGTTTTTTTATTAAAGATGCTGTTGGAGCAGGGATTGTCACCACCAATTTGCCACCATCACTTTTGAAATCGGTTCGGTAGTTCTAGAGATTCCTTAGAAATTGTAATTTAGAATGTTTTTAGAACGCTTTTCGATCATTTCACCCTTTTAAATTTAGAATTTTTTTGTTTTTGTTTTTAGAGAGCATTTACATCTTATAAGTAACTACAATGCTAAATTTCATATTTCTAGCTCCTTCAGTATAAAAAAAATCGCAATTTTAGAACGTTTTTCGCTCCTGCACCCTCCTGGTGTTAGTGACACCGACATAAAATATAGCATATGTTGAAGCAGGGGTTGTCACCATCAATTTGCAACCATCACCTTTGAAATCGGTTCGGTAGTTCTAGAGAATCCATAGAAATTGTAATTTAGAATGGTTTTAGAACGCTTTTCACTCATTTCACACTTTTAAATTTCGATTTTTTTGTTTTTGTTTTTAGAGAGCATTTACATCTTATAAGTAACTACAATGCCAAATTTTAAATTTCTAGCTCATTCAGTATAAAAAAAATCGCAATTTTAGAACGTTTTTCGCTCCTGCACCCCCCTGGAGTTAGTGACACCGACATAAAATATAGCCTATGTTGGAGCAGGGGTTGTCACTATTAATTTGCCACCATCACTTTTGAAATCGGTTCGGTAGTTCCAGATATTCCATAGAAATTGTAATTTAGAATGTTTTTAAAACGCTTTTCGCTCATTTCACCCTTTTAAATTTAGAATTTTTTTGTTTTTGTTTTAAGAGAGCATTTACATCTTATAAGTAACTACAATGCTAGATTTCATATTTCTAGCTCCTTCAGTATAAAAAAAAATGCAATTTTAGAACGTTTTTCGCTCCTGCACCCTCCTGGTGTTAGTGACACCGACATAAAATATAGCATATGTTGAAGCAGGGGTTCTCACCATCAATTTGCAACCATCACTTTTAAAATCGGTTCGGTAGTTCCACAGATTCCATAGAAATTGTAACTTAGAATGTTTTTAGAACGCTTTTCGCTCATTTCACCCTTTTTAATTTTGGATTTCTTTTTTTTTGTTGTTCTTAGAGAGCATTTACATGTTATAAGTAACTACAACGCCAAATTTCAAATTTCTAGCTCCTTCAGTATGAAAAAGATATCAATTTTAAAAAGGTTTTTCGCTTCTGCACCCCCCTGGGGTTTGTGACACCGACATAAAATATAGCCTATGTTGGAGCAGGGGTTGTCACCATCAATTTGCCACCATCACTTTTGAAATCGGTTCGGTAGTTCTAGAGATTCCATAGAAATTGTAACTTACAATGTTTTTAGAACGCTTTTCGCTCATTTCACCCTTTTAAATTTTGGATTTCTTTTTTTTGTTGTTCTTAGAGAGCATTTACATGTTATAAGTAACTACAACGCCAAATTTCAAATTTCTAGCTCCTTCAGTATGAAAAAGATATCAATTTTAAAAAGGTTTTTCGCTCCTGCACCCCCCTGGGGTTTGTGACACCGACATAAAATATAGCCTATGTTGGAGCAGGGGTTGTCACCATCAATTTGCCACCATCACTTTTGAAATCGGTTCGGTAGTTCTAGAGATTCCATAGAAATTGTAACTTAGAATGTTTTTAGAACGCTTTTCGCTCATTTCACCCTTTTAAATTTCGATTTTTTTTTAAATTTTATTCTTAGAGAGCATTTACATCTTATAAGTAAGTACGATGCCAATTTTCAAATTTCTAGCTCCTTCAGTATAAACAAAATCGCAATTTTAGAATGTTTTTCCGTCCTGCACCCCCCTACGGATAGTGGCACCCACAAAAAATATAACGTATGTTGGAGCAGGGGTTGTCACCATCCATTTGCCACCATCACTTTTAAAATCGGTTCGGTAGTTCCACAGATTCCATAGAAATTGTAACTTAGAATGTTTTTAGAACGCTTTTCGCTCATTTCACCCTTTTAAATTTTGGATTTCTTTTTTTTGTTGTTCTTAGAGAGCATTTACATGTTATAAGTAACTACAACGCCAAATTTCAAATTTCTAGCTCCTTCAGTACGAAAAAGATATCAATTTTAAAAAGGTTTTTCGCTCCTGCACCCCCCTGGGGTTTGTGACACCGACATAAAATATAGCCTATGTTGGAGCAGGGGTTGTCACCATCAATTTGCCACCATCACTTTTGAAATCGGTTCGGTAGTTCTAGAGATTCCATAGAAATTGTAAGTTAGAATGTTTTTAGAATGCTTTTCGCTAATTTCACCCTTTTAAATTTCGAATTTTTTTTTATTTTGTTCTTAGAGAGCATTTACATCTTATAAGTAACTACAACACCAAATTTCAAATCGGTTCGGTAGTTCTAGAGATTCCATAGAAATTGTAATTTAGAATGCTTTTAGAACGCTTTTCACTCATTTCACCCTTTTAAATTTCGAATTTTTTTTATTTTGTTCATAGAGAGCATTTACATCTTATAAGTAACTATAACGCCAAATTTCAAATCGGTTCGGTAGTTCTAGAGATTCCATAGAAATTGTAATTTAGAATGTTTTTAGAACGCTTTTCGCTAATTTCACCCTTTTAAATTTCGAATTTTTTTTTATTTTGTTCTTAGAGAGCATTTACATCTTATAAGTAACTACAACACCAAATTTCAAATCGGTTCGGTAGTTCTAGAGATTCCATAGAAATTGTAATTTAGAATGCTTTTAGAACGCTTTTCACTCATTTCACCCTTTTAAATTTCGAATTTTTTTTATTTTGTTCTTAGAGAGCATTTACATCTTATAAGTAACTACAAAGGCAAATTTCAAATCGGTACGGTAGTTCTAGAGATTCCGTAGAAATTGTAATTTAGAATGTTTTTAGACCGCTTTTCACTCATTTCACTCTTTTAAATTTCGATTGTTTTTATTTTGTTCTTAGAGAGCATTTACATCTTATAAGTAACTACAACGCCAAATTTCAAATCGGTTCGGTAGTTCTAGAGATTCCGTAGAAATTGAAATTTAGAATGTTTTTAGAACGCTTTTCGCTCATATCACCCTTTTAAATTTCAAATTTTTTTTTATTTTGTTCTTAGAGAGCATTTACATCTTATAAGTAACTACAACGGCAAATTTCAAATCGGTTCGGTAGTTCTAGAAATTCCGTAGAAATTGTAATTTGGAATGTTTTTAGACCGCTTTTCACTCATTTCACTCTTTTAAATTTCGATTTTTTTTTTAATTTTGTTCATAGAGAGCATTTACATCTTATAAATAACTACAACGCCAAATTTCAAATCGGTTCGGTAGTTCTAGAGATTCCATAGAAATTGTAATTTAGAATGTTTTTAGAACGCTTTTCGCTCATTTCACCCTTTTAAATTTCCATTTTTTTTATTTTGTTCTTAGAGAGCATTTACATCTTATAAGTAACTACAAAGGCAAATTTCAAATCGGTACGGTAGTTCTAGAGATTCCGTAGAAATTGTAATTTAGAATGTTTTTAGACCGCTTTTCACTCATTTCACTCTTTTAAATTTCGATTTTTTTTATTTTGTTCTTAGAGAGCATTTACATCTTATCAATAACTACAACGCCAAATTTCAAATCGGTTCGGTAGTTCTAGAGATTCCGTAGAAATTGTAATTTAGAATGTTTTTAGAACGCTTTTCGCTCATATCACCCTTTTAAATTTCAAATTTTTTTTTATTTTGTTCTTAGAGAGCATTTACATCTTATAAGTAACTACAACGGCAAATTTCAAATCGGTTCGGTAGTTCTAGAGATTCCGTAGAAATTGTAATTTAGAATGTTTTTAGAACGCTTTTCGCTCATTTCACCCTTTTAAAATTCGAATTGTTTTTTAATTTTGTTCTTAGAGAACATTTACATCTTATAAGTAACTACAACGCTAAATTTCAAATTTCTAGCTGCTTCAGTATAGAAAAGATCGCAATTTTAGAACGTTTTTCGCTCCTGCACCCCCCTGGAATAGTGACACCGACATAAAATATAGCCTATGTTGGAGCAGGGGTAGTCACCATCAATTTGCCACCATCACTTTTGAAATCGTTTCGGTAGCTCCAGAGATTACCCCCTACAAACAAACAATCTTTACTCCTTTATAATATTAGTATAGATTTAAGACAGAGAAAACTAATCTAAAAGACGGAGCAACATTCACTATCATATATATTATTTCTCCTGTCAACATCCCTTTTTCTCAGAAAATACGAAACGCAGAACAACGAATGAGATAGCATATGAAAGGATTTTGAACGGGCTTCTGACATAGCATACTTAACATTTCGTTAAACATGTTTTTGATTAAAACTTGCTGAAAATTAAAAATTAAATCGGCATTGTTTTCATAAAAGAAAAGAAAGGTTTTCTTCAAATTATTGTTGCCACAAAAGTAAAATACCACATTATATGATGCTCAGCGATTATTATAAAAAATACCGCACGGGTTTATTTTATATTTATGATTAAAAAGTGAAATTGAAACTGAAATGTTTAGATTATATTTCTATGTCCCATGTTTTACCCGAAGCGGATGACGTCATCCTCTAATGCAGTCAAAATAGGATTGTTAATTTTTTTTTTTTCATGCGCGTGCCTTTTGCAATCTTGGATCAGTTTTTACTCTAACTTTGATGGAATAAATTAGATGATATTCTGGATTGACTAAAAACTAAATGTTGTTTGCAGATATTTTTATCCTTACTTTTTCTTAAGAAGTTTAAACCTGCATCTAATAAATATTACATATTGATAAAAAAAATGGTACTTCTCTATTATCCCGTCGACCACTTTTCATAACAAAAAACTATCGCCAAATAAACGGGAGAACGTTGCCATTGGAATATCAAAATAAATAAATAAATAAAATATAAGAATTTAAGGACGCAATTGTTACTTTAATTAATAAAATAACTAATAAATCAGTAAAACATAATGAAAAATATACGCAAATGTCGAAATAAAAACCACTTGATGACGTAACAAACACGTATAATGCTTCTGACATCAAATAAATGGGACTGCATTTTTGGCATTTAATCTTATAGTTTGGCGATAGTTTTTTGTTATGAAAAGTGGGCGACGGGATAATAGAGAAGTACCTAAAAAATATTAGATTTCAGTGCGAAATCCTCACACGGACCCTCTGGTTACTTTATAATTTCCATTTTTTTATTGTTTAATAATAATGTTTCTATACACATTTTATTGCATTTATATTATTGATACAATGATGCATTCCATTGTCTTAGCTAACATGCAATAACATGAAATAATCAATATTGGTCTGAAGCATTCACTTCAATATAATTCTTGTTAATTAAAGACATATACTTAAGGAGCTTGATATAAAAACTGAGTTGCGCCGCCGTCAGGCACTTCAACCGCCGCACCCAAATCCTGGTAGACTTATAACGCACTCGACCAAGGGAGTCCTCCTGTAAGCGATGCGGCCGGAGGGAGCGCCACTATCTGCTGACCACTCTCATTGAACCAAAGTGAGTGACGACAGAGGCCATTGCGATTGTGGTGACTGTCAGCCCTCTTGTGAAGCCACACGTTACACTTGGGGACGAACCGGGGTCCCCCAACAGCTTCGGGGCTGGACAGGCAAGAGGGAGCCAGGTCCTAGGCCTTAAATCAGGTTTTCCCGACCCACACTTGCTCTACCAGAACTCGATGGACTTACGTTGATGATTTGATTGATTTTTATGGCGGCCGATTATATACACGAGGGATATAGGCCCTAGGGAGAAGCGCCCTATGTGGGGGTCTTTCTAAGGGATCCTAACCCATATTTACGGTATGGTTCGAAGAAAACCAAGGTAAACTCCGAGCGGTTAGGTCGACGAGCTCGACAGGGGATTGAACCCAGCACCTGCTGTCTACCAGCTTTGAGAGAACCTCTCAGCCGCTGGTCGGGCTCGAGGGACGTAGGAGCTTGATATAAAAGTAACATGCGCTGCAATCGCCCCGTGCGAGACGCACCGCACACAATCGACAACCGATCCCAAGTCCTGATAGACTTTTATTGCGCCAGTAGCTTTGTCTCGCCACGGCGCTTCGGCCGGCCAGAGAGCCGCACCTCACTGCGGACCCTCCAACCTAGTTCCCACGATTCGATGACATAGGTCGCTAAGACAGTAACCCCCACTCTGGGCGGGAGGGAAATTTATGCTCTACAGACTTGGCCTCCTCGTCTGAGCAGTCCCTCTTAGGCTGTGAACCCGACTCTGGGGAAACTCCCCACAGGACGAACCCGTGGCAAACTGGCGAAGACAACCGGCGACCTCGTCGCCGAAACCCCATAAGGGGAATCGGTTTCTAGGTCGTAACGAGGAAACGCAACAACTTTTGCTTTCCCACGGAGACCAAACATTGACATGCATAAAAGGGCAAGCAACTAGTCTCTTCCTCCGTGATAGGAGCTTGATATAGAAATGTTTACTATTTTATCCCAGAATTTCCAGCACCTTAATAATTATTTTATGGACAATTAACTCATAGCATATATTTTCATGATAATAAAATAAATCAATTTTCACTACTCAGGGAAGGATTCTCTTGAAAGTGCTCGTGTTTAATCGTATATTTCTCTCTATTACTTACTATTTTGCAGCATAAATGTAGTACATTGTCTAACGACATCCCAAGTAATATTAGGCTGAAAAACATCTTATTAACGATGCGATAAATTTAGGCTCTGATTTGTATTAAACTCTGCATGTTGCATATTGTTATTAATGGACATTCAGTTACATTATTATAGCATTTTGTCCTCTCTAATCGGGCTTATTAGGGTTGTTTGATTGGATATCATAAGAAACAACTTTTTCATATTTTTTTTAATTAAATATATTTGTTTTAATTTTCCGGCAACAATTTTTACTATTTTCCCAAGATAAAAAAAAATGCAAATATGTTTTTGATATATAGATATAAATTTTCACTTTTTCAAGTTATCCGCTATTTAGCTTCCTGCCCTATACATTTCACACACATGAAAATATGAATATCAAAATCATTGTTCCTACCAGAACAAATTATTTCCTTAGCTTGGGATATTGAAAACAATTCAGCCGATGAAAGACCAATTTAATCTCTTTTGAACTAATTTAAATTAAAACTAATTTAAATTAGTACACATTACTACACATTTTAACACATTAGTACCAATGTTAGTTAAATTAGGATACATTTTTTTTAATAAAACATTTTCTTTTTGCATATAACCTTAGTGACATATTATTAATAAATTTGAATTGAACATCGTAGTTGAATTTTATTTTAGCCTTACAAAATTAATAAAGAATATTATATTGATCATTGTCAAAATATTATATATGAATATTATATTGAAAAATAAGTCACAGAAATATACATTTAATTATTGAACTTTGCAAATCTTTATGCGTTTGTATAAATTTATATAAAAAACCAAAATGTGCAAACGTGTTTGCACATATTCATTTGCATATAATTTAGACTCTGTAAACATCTAACAATTGTAAAAAAGTATAGAAATACTAGTCTTTTTATTAGCATTTGCAGACCTGTATGTGCTCTGCCTGTTTATGTCAGCCGATTAAAAGCACTATTTGACGTTTCATTCATTTTTTTTCTGAAGCTTCTAATAATCTTTCCACACTTTGCTAACAATATTCGATACGTAAGTATGTCATTCCATCCATTGTTTCTTTACGATTGATCGTTCAATCCTAAAGAAACAAAGGATGGAATGACATGCTTACGTATCGGATATTGTTAAAAAAAATGTGGAGGGATTGATTATTAGAAGCTTGAGAAAAAAAATTCAAACAGGAAGGAAACGTCAAATACTGTTTTTAATCGTCTGACATAAACAGGCAGGGCAAAGTCAATTCTGCGCTTGCTCCAATAGTTGTTATGCTTCCGACAATCTTCCAATGTCCATTTCTTGTCGACTTGATATTGATTATGGAATACTGGTAATTGTAAAACTATTGTTCTTATCACGACAAGTGATCAAGTCAAAACTATATGGAAAAATATCTGACGCCACTCTACTTCTTTAACACACTACTCACGCATACCAAAAGGCCAAAGAAACTCAAATTATCCTTTAAAAAAATGTGATGTCCTGAATCACCCTCTAGTAAGAAAAACGGTACCGATGGCACGCGTGCCAGAAGCTACATGTGGCGAAATATTTTCGGCATGGTGTTTATTGAAGTTTTAAATCAAGTTATAGTGACAAAATAAACGAATTTGAATTAGTGCTTGACTATAAGCGATTGATTACTAATTTTCGAATTTTATTTGCAGTTAATTGAATTCCAATCTGTTAAATATCGGGTAAACAATTTATCAAACTAAAATAACACTACAAAACTATCAAAAAAGAAAAGCATTATGGATAAACAGTTTGATGATAAAAATACGGCAGCTTGTGATTTAACTCTGAAGCTATTTAAAGAAAACCCCAATTCCCATTAAAATATATATATATATTCTGTCATCTATCTATTTTTGTAAATGAATTTAAAAAATTGCACTTGTCATATTACACTAGTCATTCAGGTTCCCCTCCTGTAAAAAGTAACTAAGTCAGAACCTGATATTAATTATTTTTATGCAAAATGCAACAAGATAATTCTCACTGATTTGTATTTTGTATTACTTTCTAAAATACATTTGTTACTATATATTTATTATAGTGTAATATCTACATGTATGTTAATAATATATATTAATCCAAATAAAAAAAATCAATTAATTGTGATCCATATTTTTTGAACATTTAAATTGGTATAATCTGGCACCTCTTGTTCACGAAAAATATATTTCGAAAAATTTGGCACGCGGATGGGAAAAGGATCACCACCTTTGTCCTACAGCCTTGCTGTATAGACCTTTCATTTTGTGATTTTGTAGTCTTAGGTGAACTGAAAAAAAACTTAAGGGGGGGGGGGAAGAACTATCAGGCCAACTGGTATGATTTCTTTACCAATTTGAATAATTGTGTTAAAATTAATCTAGTGTAATCACGCATTTACATTAACCGGAGTTTCGAATTACCTGCGATTTGTTCTGTTGAGCTAATTCAGATATCATACTAGATGCGGTGCTCGATAAGGTTAACTGGATGACGTAGGTCTTCCATATTCGAACGAGGTGGCTCAGTTGTAGAGCACTGGCAGCTTCAGCCAAGAGATCCCAGGTTCAATCCTGGCCCGGAAATGTTTCGTCCAGTTAAAAATACAACTCATATGATTTCTTTACCAATTTGAATAATTGTGTTAAAATTAATCTAGTGTATCAGGCCGCAAGATGACTTGCAAGAGGCGCTTTGGAAATAGCCTTCAGAATGACTCGATTATTTTACAATAACCGCCTACCCGCTGTTCTAAACGTTTATGATAAATAAATTGAGGTAAAGTACATATTTATTACTCCAGAGCCCTTATCTAGCTATTTATCGAACGACTCTAATACCGTACTATAAATGAGTAACCGTACATTTAAAGAAAATTCAACATGTATGGAGAATATTCAATGGCGATATAATAAATAATATATTACGGCTTCTATAAATTAAACGATTAAATACATTTTATTTAAATTAACATTTTTTTTTTGTAGTTCATACATCGAAATTAACTTATTTGGAAAACTTTATGATTTTCGCGAATCTGCGGTTACTACGACTTTCATTATGTTTATCATGTCCAACGAAAACTCACAAATTTAGTAGTAAACGTATGGCCAATCACAACGACGTAAAAGGTTGGTTTTCATTTGCATTATTACTCCATAATACACAAACATTTAATACATCTCCTTTTCCCCTCCGGATATAATTTATATATAAAAGTACTTGTAATCACTGAACAGGAAATCAATTTAATTTTTTTGAATTGATAACTGCTATTTTCCGGCGATAAAAATAAGTACACTCACAAATATATGTTGGTATGTTAACATGTTTACCATATATTTCAATACATGTTGTTTCATAAACTTTTCATTGCCCTAAAGATTGAAATGTAGAAATATTTATCTAATTATAGCAGTTTTTGCTTTTAATCTTATACAAATAATTCTATATGCAGAGAACACTCTTATCTGATATTGGAAATGTGATACATTTGAAATGCAAATTAAGTAACTGTACTTTCATGAAACACATGAAAGCTATTTTTTTCTCTTCATTATAAAAAGTCAAAGAAATGTTGAAATTACAGTACATGAATTCATATTGAAGAAAGGCATATACAGAAAGTAAAGAAATTTATACATTACCGTTTCATTTATACTAGTTTCATTTCCTTTATTATTTATTCACGGAGACCGCAAGAATTCCTAAACTAATTTAACTTGCAGAACATGCTTCCCATAAATTCCTTTGGATATTTAAATTTATTTAAATTATGATTCATGAAGCATTCTGATTTATCGTTGTTTTTTTTTCTTTCCAGAACTTACATGGGAGTGTATTTGATAAAAACGCTCAAGTCATAGATAATATTAAACATTTTTATTTATAATATATTCAAAATTTAAAGATAATAAATTGATGGAAATATGAGCATATGCTTTCTATTTCCAAACCGAAAAATTTATTTTTCCAGATATAAAGTCACAATAAGCAGACTGTTTCCTATAAAATTAAATGTCGTTTTATACTTATGTTTGCACTAAAAAATGCAGCAAGTCCTGTTTTTGGGTGATGTCATTTTTTATAGACAACTATTTGTTTATATTCAATTAAAACATTCTATAAGCATTCCTATAATGATTTAAAACCATATAAATTTATTCATGGGCAAAAACGTACTTTTCTTCCAATACAGTCAAAACACCTCCTTCTTTTTTAGGAACGTATATTAGGCCCTATTCCCGGAAAGGCAAATTGCCCCAATCCCATATAAATATGTAACGTTTCGAGGAAGCTTGCATTTATAAAACTGAAATATAAAGAGGTGTAAAGTTATTTGTGCTTGTATCATTTAATCTTCTCTTAAAATGAAACGTGGCTACTTTCTGACACATGTCACACTGTTAAAAATTTCCATTCAACGTTCAGCCAACATAAGGAATAAAATAATGAGAAGTACTTCTTAATGAATAATGTAAAGCTAGGAGAGTCTGCGCACAATTCAAAAGAATAACAATAAAAAATCTAAATATTAACTTTTTGCTAAAATATCCATGAATAATTTTTACTTCATTTGTTTTTTATGCATTTCCATTGCTATTTTGTTGTTATGTTGCAATTTAATAGAACAGTTGTTATAAAACCAAGAAAATTATTTTGCGCAATCTGTCTTTACAGGGTTGGTGTGATTGCGCACATGGGTAGGAGAGATTGTAACTAATAATAACTTCAATTAAATTGTTAACAATAATAATTACACTTAAATGACATTGTTGTAAAGTTTTTGTGAACAAGTATTATTGTAATAGGAGTGAATATTTCAACCTAATGATTAAAGAATAAGGAAAAGGAAATAATTTTAAAAACGATTAAATTATTTTAATTAATGGGAAAAAATTAAATAATCAGAAAAAGCAAGTCCAGATAAGATTTCAAAATAACATTAAGTTACTTGATAACACGTTTAACTTAAAATTAGTCCGTTTTCATTTTTCCCTTTTGTATGCAAATGTACCAATAAGCTGCGTAATCTCTCCTAGCATGGAAACTAATGAGAACAATGCGCCATTTCCCCTAAGTAGCAAATGCACAAACTCTCCAATTTCGGTAGGAGAGATTGTGCGGCTTTTTATTTAAACATGGCGGCTACTAAAACGAACCGTTGATGTTCACATTGTTTGTCTAGATTAGTAGCTTGTGAGAAATCGTTTAAGTTTAAAATATTTTGTACTACTGACATTGTATAGAAATTTTGATGAATAGCTATGAAAATTCAAGCACTTACTTTGGGAAAACAAAACAAAATAGCAATGCTTTATCTTAGACGCTCAAAACAATTAACGTGCACTTTAAAGTAAACACTCAAATACTGCTGTTGTAAAACTACCTGGAGCTGCTGTGCACTCACTCCACTCCTTCCCCCCGAACCTCTATGTGCACAATATCTCCGACCGCGACATCTCTCATGGCTTTACCTTATGGTACTTTTTAAATTTCAATAACACCACTTCATGGTGCAACCCTGGAAATTGCGTTTAGTTGAATGAAGTCTTGGTACTACTCAACGGCGAATTCAAAGACTGATTTCCGCGGATGTGAACGCCGCCTTTATGAGATAAAAGAAATAATTATATTTGACTCCACCATTGCTAGGATTAAAAGAAATGGATATTATTAACATGATTATTTATGGCACGAAAGGGCATCTCTTATTTAATTTAGAACTTATATTTCTGTAGAATTTGTATATCATGAATACGCCTTAAATAGTTTTTATCTTTTATAGAAAAGATTGATCTCGTGTTTATAACTTATAGTTAAATTCTTGGTTTCTCAACCGAATTGTATTTTTGAATACTTTTAGTATCGTAAAAGTTAACTTTATAGTTGGAATTCAAAGAATGCTTTTGCTATTCTGAATTTATCTAATTCCTGATTCTTAGCATAACTTGCATGTTCGTTCAATCTAAATCTATAAGCCCGTTTGGTCTGACCGATATCGGAGAGTCCACATTCACACAAAATTCTATAGATGCTCAAACAATTTTGATTGTTTATAGGATCCTAGAGATTGGAGAAATCAATTTTATTAACGAGAAAAAGTGCCGCACGGCATCGCAGTTGGTAGCGGAGGCGTCATCCACAGTGAGTGCTCAGGGTTACAATACCGGGTGAGGCATGGATGTCATTATGGGTGTAGCTTGAGTGCGATCAACTTCCCTGTGTCTATGCCGTCTTCAAAAAGAATATTTATATTATTTTTGTCAAAGTCATGTATGTATTTCTGCGAATAGAAAATATGGATCATGCGAGACAACAGCCTTGTAGCTTATAGGTCTCAAAGCAACCTCTGTGAAATGTTAACGAGAGAATGAACAACTTCGATTGTAAACTTATTAAGAATGCGCACAATTTGAGCACTTATTGTTTGAAAGTAAGATAACTAAATAACATTTTTAAATTCCTTATTTTCAGATACAGAACCAGTGACCTTAGGTGATTTATATAAAATAGAGTTAATGATATCACAGGAAAAATCATGATAGATAGCAACTGATTTGATATAATTAATTTCTCTATTAAATAATTCTGAATTTGAACGGACGTTACGAGCATAAAAAATAAACGTATTGAAAGAAGCTAACATTTGATTTGGGAGATTATTGAATATAAAATGAGGGGGCACTAACTGTCGAAAAATTGTCGTAAAAAACTCAGAACCATGTCGTATTACTAGGGCATCAAGAAAAGCAAGACACTGTTGACCTTCAATTTTAAAGGTAAACTGGATACAAAGATCAATTAAATTTAATAAAAAATTAAGAACAGTGTTAATATTATGTTGACACAAATCAAGCATGGGAAAATAATCATCAATATAACGAATATAAAATGGAAACTGTAGTAGCTTAAATAACTTTACTTCAAGGTAGTCCAAATATACAGGGTGATTTTTTTTTAAAGTTGTGAAAGTAAAACCCTATAACAAAAAAACTACTGATCCAAATGGCCTAAAATTTCACCAGTATGCTCCCAAAGCAATAGGTATTTTTTAAGTGTGGTTAAAAAACCACTTAAAATCGCGCCGACACATGGCGCTGTATATGCAGTAAAGTCGGGAGAAGAACTTGCGCACTGCACACGCACATTCTATACTCTTCACTCTGTTGTGGAACATGCGGTTTCACGTTTCCAACTCGTAGCTGAAAACAGTGGACAGCACATTTATTATCTGTTGCGCTAGTTATGCAGTTCCATACGAATGCTTTACTCCATATTTTTATTTCGTTCTGTTTCGTCGAACTTGTTCGCAATTCCTCTTCACAACTACTGCGTTCTGTATGTTTTTGATATGTGTAATAAAGTTTTATTTTTCTCAAAGTACAGTCCATTGTTTTCCTCCCACTAACGATATTCTTTGCTTCTGTTAACTTACAGCGCCATCTGTCGGTGTGATTTTAAGTTTTTTTTTAACCATGCCAAAAAAGTCCCATTGCTTTGTAAGCATAGTGGTGAAATATCAGGTCATTTGGATCAGTGGTTCTTTTGTTATAGGGTTTTACTTTTACAACTTTAAAAAAAATCACCCTGTATATTACTTAAGATGACGGTCAAGGGGTTATCTATACACTGTAAAAAATGGGGAGTATAATTACGCTTAATTTGGGTTTATGAAATGCCAAATAAGGTTTAAATATGCACTAATTTTGGTGTCAACACTGAATTAAGTGTTATAATACACTTAAAATAGTTTATCTGTACTCTTTAAAAAAAAATCGGTGATATCACACACCAAGAATGACAATTTGAAATTAATTCCGGAAACCAAAACTCCAATATAGGTGTACATTTTTATCTCGCAATCCAGCTCTGTGGTGTTGAAATATACGATGACGTCAGAGTGTTGCGTCAGCAGACGACAACACACAGCCCTCTGAATACTAGGCCTGATCGCTGATTCAAAATGGCGGCTGTCGAAGGCGGACTTTCTTTTTTCACTTAATAAAAGTATATCATGGTTGAGCGCCTAGGGAACCTCCCCCTAGGCCCTGCCCATGCCCTCTATTTGTCCCATAGGACCAGGCGAGGAGTTAGTTCCTGTTTTTCTAATCATTTTAGTTTACTGCAAGATTTTTCAAAAAGCTCAATCAATAAATTTATTGATTTGAGGTATAAAGACATTTTTTCATGAGGTATCAAGACATTTTTTCTTCTTTCCAGGTTTCCCAAGATTTACACAAAAAATTCCAGAACCATATACTTTAATTATTTTGCAACCACAAAAAAATATGCCACTAAAATTTCTTTTGACAAGATGCATTGAATTCCATCATTCAAAAATATTTATAAAAAATTATCAAAATTATTTTCCATATATTACACAGTTGTTAGAAAAGGAAAATTTTTTTTATACATTTTTGTTAAGCATAATGAGCAAGATTTTATGTAAAGCTCCATAGTTATGACAAGAATAACATATTGATTCAATGCATTTACACAAATTAAAAATAAATGAAAGGATAAATTTCAATATTTAAATTATGAAAAATACATGACATAAAAAATGATTCAGATATTATTAAGAATTTTAAATGTTCTAAGGTTGAATAGCACAAAAACAAATACCACATTTATTTATTTGTCAGTTTTTTAATTTTTCTCTTGTCTTCTTTTTCTTTATTAAAATTTTCTGTAACTAGTTTTGAGTAATTGTTTAGTAGGATCTTATATACAACTTGCATTACATTTTTTAAATAAATAAAGCTGTCATGGGTACAATATTTACATAAATAATCATCTATATCATTCACTACATTTTTAACATAAGGTTCACTAATTTTTAATAACAAATTCAGCTGATTTTCATGGGTGAGGAAAGCATTATAAAACTCTTCCAATAGTTTTTCAAATATTATGATGCACATAGAAGCAGTTTTAAATGTAAAAGCAGTAGGTCTTTTTAAAGAACCTCTATCTAAATTATCTATTAATCTACACTCGTCTGAAAATTCATATGCAAAATCATCATTACTAATTAGAGTTTCTGTACAATAACTACAAGTGATGTGTTTACAAGTTTTAAAAGCAGCATAGCCTGCAATGAAAAGTATGATTGGCACAATTTTTTTGTCAACTGGTTTTAATATATCTATTTCAAGATCTTCAAATTCGTCTAAATTTATTGATGAATTGCATTTATTATCTAAACTTTTAAATGAATATTTTTGTTTATTATGAAAGAGCAAATTTTGAATTCTTATTTTTTTTTCACTTTCAATCAACTGCTCTAGTGATATATAATAATTACTTCCAGATAACTGTCTGTAAAGACTAAATCGTTCTTCTAGGGGATCTGTTTGAAACTTGCCAAATAATACATAACTAATATTTAAATCCTTTAGAGCAAACATTGCTAAACCATACAGTCCATTGCAAGTTTGTTGGAAAGCATCAAAGGTTCTGTTACTTAAGCCATTATATACACTTCCTCTGGATAAAATGGACCATCTATTTAACCAATTTAAAACATGTTTCAAAAATTTTAATTGGTCTTGTTCTACACATATAATTGCTTTAAAATCATCATTTTTAAATCTAGTATCCTTATTCAGTGATTTGACGTTTACTATGTTCCACCATTTTAAAATAATAGATAAAAAGTCACAAGTACCTTTAGTCTTATTCCCTCCAATTTCTTTAAGAGCATTGATGTTTTCATAATTAAAGATTTTGCATACCAAACTGACCTTTTGCCGCTCTATATTAGAAGGGTATAAAGCTTTATGGCTCAATTTATAACCATATTTTAACAATGACTGATTTTCTTTGGAGTACATCTCTCTTAAATGATTAAAATCAGCTATTACAACAGTGTTCTCATCTTCAAAGTCAGGATAATGGAAAATTAAATTTTTTTGATTAATCCAGTTGTTACGTATGTTTTTAAAAATATGAACAGAATCATAAAGCAAAAATAATGGAATATTAGAAGATGCTGGGTTGTGAACAGATTGGTAACCAAAAGGGTGTGGTTCAAAAAATGTAAATAAAGATTTGTTCACTTGGTTATTGTCTGCAATAATACTTAATGTACTAACACCCAACTCATGCAGCTCCATCAAAATTCTTTTTGCAATTTCATATAGAAATTTTCCAGAATTTTCATGAATTGGAACAATTGCTATTACATCTTTGTATGAGCCAAATGAGGATGTTATTGAAAACACCTGAGCTGTTTTGGCTAATTTGCTAGAATTTGTTATAGAGAAGCCAGTTAACTTTCCACCTTTAAAAGATAATCGTGGGGAAATAAACACTTCATCTAAAAGTAGATTAACATATTTTTCAATTGGTGTGAGAACATTTAATCTTTTCTCTAAATAATTACTTTTTACATTATATGATGAATTACAAACATTCAATTTTGAAGCCAATTTTCTTAAATTACTTTGATGGGGCAAAATTAACAATTTTGTTTTCCTTATAGACTGGGTTGGGGAATTTAAAAATATTTTAAAAGCCAATTCAAGTAAGAGGGAAGAAAATCTGTATCTTTCTTTAGGTATGTTAATAAGTTGTAACTGCTCAATTAAAATATCTAACATAGATTGTTTTTCTTCATCTAGATGGCATTCTTTTAACAATTTAACTGCTTTTAAGAATTTATTTTCATCAGGAGCATTTATTTTATATTCATCACAAATTTTAATAATCGTGTCAACCTGATGCTTATTTTCTATTTTGTTAAAATTTAAACCTACTTTCTGAATATCAATTTTTTCATCAAGGCAATAAATTTGAAATTTTAAATCGGAACTTACCTTTAGAGATATGTTAATCCTAGGTACATCCGTTGAACATAATTTTAAAATAATTAACTGGCCATTAAGGAGTATGAAAGACCAATTGGCTACATTCTTAAAACATTCTTCCAAATATTTTTTTAGTTCATTAATGTTTTGAAGTTTTGAATTTGTTTCTTCAGATTCGTACGTAATAATACTTTTAACAATAACCTCTTGAATTTTGTCTTCTTCTTTTTCTTCTCGTGTTTTTCTTTTTTTGGGTACCTGGATATTTAGATGGGGTGTCATTTCATTAATTATGCATGGAAATGCATCGGCAGTTAGCACTGGATTTTTCCGTGGAATTATATGTCTCACCCCATTTTTGTCAATCCATTCATCTTCCAATGAAATCATGCTGCTGTCAAAGTGCTTAATACAAATTCTAGCATTTTCCGTGAAGCTGAAATCCTCTCTGTGAATTCTTGACAGCCACAATTTCTTTCTTTCATTATCTTTAGGAAATCGGAAACAAGAAACATAAGGTGGCTTGTAATTTGAATTACAACCAGGTACGGAACATTTAAACGGCATTGCCTTTCTTTAAAAAAAAACCCAACACTATTTAAATAAAAATGACTTTTCAATATAGCGTGAAAACGATTTTATGCGATACTTGAGAGTTATAAAAACCAATAAGAGCAATAAACAACAATGGAACGCTGAAGAACAGTCTCAACGTCGCCTTCACTTTGAGTTTTTTTTTCGCTTCAGTTCATCCCGCCTGCACCTGATCACGTGATTTATCGAAGTTGAGTAAGCGATTCGGCCTAGTATTCAGGGGGCTGTGGACAACAGAGCAGAGAACGGAATGAACCATTTTGATTTCATTATGAAGTGCTGTTAATAACATAAGGTAAGCCTAGTAATTATTCCTTATATATTTAATAGATAATACTAAATAGTGTTTGTATAGTTAGATGAGGGAAATTAACTAAACAAAGCATGAGAATTTTTACTTTGTTAGTTGTTTTTGCTTAATAATCCTCTTCACGCACTTGACAACACTCGATCGCTAATGTTAATTCTATATTCTATAGGCATTATTTTTCTAATATCTCGTCTGTATTTGAATAGTTTTAAATGTTTTTTTTTTGTTTTTTTTTACATTGGGTAGCAGAGATTAATCTCTATTTCCGCCGTTGATTACGTTTTCGATTTTCTTTGCGGATTTTTTTTAGGAAGATGCTTTTACTTTCGAAACCGGTTCCGAAAATGAAAGTATCTTCGTAGAAAAAAATCGAAAAAGTAATCAACGGCGGAAATAGAGATTGATCTCTGCTATCCAGTGCAAAAAAAAAATATAAAATAAATAAAATAAAATAAAATAAAATCATTTAAAAATATTTAAATGCAAACGAGATATTAGAAAAATAATGCCCTATAGAATTAACATTAGCCCTTAATAAAAAATTATCATATTTTAGAACATAATATTTAGTTCCTGTTTTAATTTTAAAGCAAAATACTTGTGGATTGCATTAAAAGAACATTTAAATCATATTTTAAAGGGGAAAAAATCAGTAGTGTATGTTGTATCTGAATAATAACGTTTAGAAATCATTGTTTATGTGAAAAAAAAAAACAGTATTTATTGTTAAATATCTAAGCAGTCCATAGTGATTTGAATTTTCATAATTTTTCCTCTGTACTGTGAGGAGTTTTGAAATCTTGTATGCAGCATAATTAAAAGTAAGCTTATTCCCTGGACTACACTCTCTTTGTGTTTGGCTTTTCTAGAAATTCGTATTAACATTTGTTAAACATTTGCTCAAAAGCAAACTTTTGTGATTATAAAAATATAATTTGCTGCTTCCGTAGAAGATTTTTAGCTTTTGGAAATCTACTTTTATTTATTTTATAATTCTGCAATAGTTGTGATATAATTAATATAATCCTAATAACAGTATTTTTTACAAATCTTCTAGATTAAAAAAAAAATGACCCCCCCCCACACCCCCTTAGAAAAGATTCTCAGGTCACCAAATGAAACTGTTCAAAAATCGAACTTTGTTTTGGGATCCTTTTACATTTTTTAACATTCTTACAAATACTAAATTGTAATATGTATAAAAACTGCAAATAAGTGTTTTAAAAACAATAACTTTAAAATGCAAAGTACATCCTTGATTTTGTCAATTTTTTTTATCGTATACAAATACAACTTTAAAATCCTTAAGGGTAGGGAATTTTAATAAAATAATTAAAGGTTGCAACTCTTTATGAAACGGGTGAACCGCAAGCTTTTTATTTATTGTTGACATCATCACTTATTATTTCACCAGTATAATTATACACTAGTTTACACTGGAAATTTTTATTCTCCAGCCTTTTCTTTTCTTAGTATACAATGATGTTATCAACAATTTAATAAAAAACATAGTGTCTAGAATATGAATATACACTAATTTATCTTTCTGCATAATACTTTGATTAAAGGTTGCAACTCTTTATGAAACGGGTGAACCGCAAGCTTTTTATTTATTGTTGACATCATCACTTATTATTTCACCAGTATAATTATACACTAGTTTACACTGGAAATTTTTATTCTCCAGCCTTTTCTTTTCTTAGTATACAATGATGTTATCAACAATTTAATAAAAAACATAGTGCCTAGAATATGAATATACACTAATTTATCTTTCTGCATAATACTTTGATCATCTACATATATATGTGTGTGTGTTTTTGTGCGTGCATGTGTCAGAGAGAGAGAGAAAAAAAAATATGAGCCTCCGCTACATTTTCTTGAGACCCCCCCCCTATTATTCACATCTAGCTACAGCCCTAATTTTTAAATATTAGAAACTTTACTTATTTTTTCTTGATTTATGCTCTTGTATATGGTATTATTCTAAAATTTGATTTAGTTTATATTTTATCATTTTTAGCATGGAAAAAGATATTTTGGTATCCTATAATTCAAGAAGTAAATTGTTTAATTTACCAGCATCATTGGATGAATTTGAAAATGTAAGATATTTAAATTTTGCAATGTTTTTTGTAAAGAAATTAATGTTTACTATTTTCTAAACAATATTGATGTTTAATGCTACTTTATTAAATGGTACTTGTGTACTAACGCCACCGCAGCAGAAGTTGCGCTAATGTGCCAATAAAGAACAATCTTGTTGTTTGCACGCGCACACAGTTATCTTTTGGATTCCTTGTTGTTTGCTGATTTTTGACGCCATTTTTTAGTGCTATGAAAGATTGGCGGCACTTAAAAACCGCCAAATCTGTACCTACGGTGGTGTTAATACGTAAGTAAATATTAAATTTTAACTTTCTTCTTTATTGTTTCATTTTCCCCAAAATTTATCAACTTTGAACTTTAAAAGTTAAATCTAAAGCTCTATTAAAGCTGTTTTCAAGTTCACTGTGCAACAAATTCAAAATTTTCTGACACAATGACGGGCTAATTTTTAAATGTAAAGATACAAACAGTGTTGAATTCAGGAGGTGACCCAGGGTGGACAATAATAAACGTTGTATGTGTCACATGTTAAAAAATATACACAATCTTTATATAAATATGTATTATTTTATGTATACTAGATGGAACTCGTCAAAACCTGACAGAAAGAAATTACTATAACAATATGAGTAAAATAAGCTTCTTTATTATTTAATAGGGGGATAGTATGAAAAAGTGTTTCATAAATTTTATTTTAGAAGTTCTTCCCCTAGTGAAACACAGTACTATTTTCGATGCAAACTCCAAACAGACAATCTGTAAACAACTGTGTAATGCCAATCATTTCGAAATTGCAGTTATATTCAGTACTGCAAGAAATAAATTTTCAAGGACTTATGATCATGCAAATAGTATATTCCTTTGTCCATATCATATTCAGTAAATAAACGAACGTAGTATAAATAAAGTACATTACCCTGTGATAATACAACCGAGTGAGCTCCTATGCGCATTCTGCATTGCATCTGCTCAAAGGCACCATGGAAATTTTATGTTAAGGCGGTATTAAAAAAATATTTTTCCACGCTCAGCAACTCAAAATTTTGAGACACATTTTCAGACTCATTTTTAAAAGTAAAAACATGAAACTTGGCGGTGTGATTTATGAAGAGATTTATAAGGGACCTATGTTTTTATTTTTCGTTCAATTAATTAGAAATTGAATTACGAACATTTATTTTCACAGTATAATTTTTTTTGTTTTCAGCGCTATCGCTTTGGGAAATTTTGTTCAAAATGTCCACTTTGACAGCATTTTTTGAAATATATTCTGCCTTTATCAAAACATTGAGACAATACAGACATTATAAAAGTTTCTGAATAAGAGAACCTGCCAATTGGAGGCATTTTAGAGCAAAATTGAATTTAAAAATGTGTATCAAAATAAGCAGTTTGGATTTGAATACTCTTAATTTTTTTTTTTTAATATTTAAAAGAATGTTTTAAAATGTCCTCTTTAATCATTGTTCGTTTCAAATCCATATCTTCTAAAACACATCCATTGTTGTAAACTAATCAATTTTTATGCAAAGATGGAGAAATTTTCGCTATTGCCAAACTATGGGATTTAAAGCTAAAAATAATGATCGTGACGTCAAATGCGTTACACGTGCTTGTTATTTCATCAAATGATTTTTAATTGGATGTTAATGATTTTTTAATGATGTTTTACTGATTTATTAGTTACTTCATTAACTAAAATAAAAATTACGTCTTCGACATCATGATATTTAAACAGAAAAAGCATTGAAAATATGTTGCAATGTGTAGTTACGTACAATAAATCACTTTCAACTGACATCACAAATATTTATCCAACAGTCGAGAGGGATAATTAAAAAAAATAATGTAAATAAATAAATATCAAAGATTATTTTGGTTTCTTTTTTCTTTAATGTATTGTAAATTTTATTGTTTAAACTTGCTGAGAAATGATACTTTAATGAATGGGGCTTTCCTAATTTCTTTTTCTTTCGTTTCTTTTCCTTACTTTTTTTTTTGAGATTCAAATGGCAACATTCTTTCATTTGTTTATTGGATGCTACAGTTTGGCAAATAATTTGGCGATAGTTTTTTTTTTTTTTTTTACGGAAATTGGTTGACTGGATAATATAGAAGTACCAGAATATTTTTCTGCATTTTATAGTTATATTAATAAAAATACATTTTTAAGATTTGCTGAATCACTTATTTGTTTACTTTTTCATGCATTACATTACTGAAGATTGTCCTGTTATTCTTTTAAATATCCTCTACTTACATAAAAAAATAGCATGTGTTTTCTATGGTGTTTCTCATAAACATTGTAAAATTAAGTTTATTAGATTTTATTCAACTTCAACTGTCATAACTGCTGATGAAGCAGTTATTTTTGGCGATTTTTCTGTTACCTGTAAAATGGTTGTTTTTGGTATAGCCGTAAATAAGAAAAAAATTTCCAATCGATCAAATAATTGTATTTCATTAATCATTATATTTTCTGATTTTTAAGCTAAGAAAGAAACAATAATCATGGATTTAATTAATTTTTCAATTTTTAATCATTAATTTCAGTACACCCAAACAATTTTGATTAAATCGGTACAGATGTCACTGCACAGGGTTTTCTTTTTGGCACCATAAATGGCGATTTTTGCTGTGTATAGCAACCTGTTTTTTTATAATAAAAATGAATATATGTGTAAATAAATCAAATAATATAAAAATAATAAATTCAATTAAATGCGTGTGTGTAATAAAAGATTGGGAAAATTGGGTTTTTTTGCCAAAATGGCGCAAAGAAAAATTGCACAAATCCCGGTGCGTCTGCGACATCTGTTCCATTAAATCATGTAAGGGTAGTTTTTATTTAATAAATAATGAATTTTGTAAGAAGCCTATGGCTATGTTAGTAAAATGGATTTTGAGAATGGGCTTGCTTTATTAAATGAGTTTTTATGAAATAGGCCTCCAATTTTGTCAGGATCAACTCCTGGTATGGTTACTGAATTTATACAAGATGTACTTGAAACTTATGCATTCTTATTTGATGTTTCAGGAGGTTTATGCTAGATTTTGTATTGATCGGACAGTATCCATTATTATACAGTTTTTTAATGAAGTTTGGCAGGAGTACATTGATGTACAAAAAGATGAAAACATTCTTCCAGGTAAGAAATATAGAATTGTGTTAGATACACCCAAAGTATTATATATTGAAAATTCAGTTCCTGACTGTGCTGAATCGAAATCATCATCCCATATAGCTGAACCATTTTTCACTGATGAGATAAAAGCTTCTGGTTCCTGTGAATCATCAGAACCAGATCTATTTGCTGCAGCAACTCCACAGTCATCTTTTCCCCTAGATAATTTCACAATACCCGCTAAAGACTTTTCAAGTCGCCTAAGACAAGCTTTGCAAGATGAGGTACCCTTACCTAGGGTTTTGCGGTCAGAATTAATACATACCATATGTTCATCTGTTGTGAAACATTCAAAATATCCGACATCAGTTATGGTGACCGACATGGCAAGAGCCATTGTTTCTAAATACCCATATTTAAAAGAGTCCATTGGAACTGGATATGGTGGATGGCGACAGGCTATTCGAGATAAATTGAAAAATATGCGTAGATTTGATCAAAGTGAGGAAGTAAAGCAGAAGAAAATAACCAATAAGTTCCATAACAAAGGAGAAAAAGCGAATGAAAAGAAAGAAATACCACAGTTCAAAAAACAACTCATGGTTATTAATGAACAGGCTAGTGCTTCATCTGAGTTAAATGAAACATTTGACATTAGAAGAGATGAAATTGTCAATCAATATATGAAAGTTGCTGATTTAAAAATTAAATATCCAAACTTATTTAATAAACAGCACTTTGCTGATGAATTTTTCCGAATAACAGGGAAATCTAACATTTTTCAGTGTATTCCAAAATTTCTCAGTTTATATAATAAGCAGCTCTATAATTTATTATTGGCACGAAAAAGCCTTCCTTCATGGGTTGAAACTCTGAAATGTCTCCAAGAGCAAGCTGACACAGCAATAGCTAAAGATGAATTTCTGCTGATCTCATTACCTGTGCATTTTTCTGAAGACCAGCTATTTTTAACATACACGGTAAGTGATAAATTACAAATACTGTTATTAATTTATTTGATTATCTGCAAAAATAAGGTGTCTTTGGAGAAGAAAGGTTTAACATAAGAGTAAGAGTTTCCCCCTTCCCCTCCTCGAGGGATGTTGTGCCTAATGTTTACATAAGATAGTTAGGTAATATTTTATATGCAATGTTGCTTTCACATTTACAAAATGACAGCATTTTTTTATACAATTTTTATCGCTCTTATTAAATGTTTAAAGTTTTTATAACATGCTATTTAATTTATTTACAGTGTTAGTGACCGTACAAGACAATAACATGTTTTGGTACTTTTCCATTATACTGACACCATGCCAAAATGTATGTTAATGCATAATGTATATATTAAATGTATGCTTGGCGACAATGGTATCCGTATAATGGAAAAGTAACCATATTTTTCTTGCCCATTTTTATTTTCTGTGCATCTATATTAGAAACATTTCTTTGATATTAAATTAAAATGTCTTGGTTTGTAACATTATTTTTCTTTTTTATGAAATGTGTGAAAAGTATGTATTTTATTTGCATGTGTTAGAAATGAATTTAATGTGGTTGAAAATGATAGGAATATTATTTAGCAGTGTGCCACCTGTTATTGACTTGCATAAAAAGTATTGTTATTACATACATGTAAATGTTTAAAATGTCTTCCATTGCCCTTAAATTTTCAGGAAAAGATTTCTAAGATTCCTGCCTAATATGTTAGAAAAATCCTAGTTTTAGCTCTGCATTTAATCAAAGACATTCTTATAAAAATGATTTTCATCATGATTTAAATTTCAGTTTAAATAATATTTAATAGAGCCTCCGTACAAAGCCCTGTGGGTCGGTTTTGGGTTGGGAGATGGGGGTGAAGGCTGATTGTGCAAAATGTTGGGGATTTTCAACATTACAATTGAATAATAGGTAAAATGTAGCACTATAATAAATACGGCAATGTTTTCACATTTTATAAATAAATTATACGCCTCAATTAATATTTCACAGGTTTCTATGAAAGGAGACTACAAATATCAGTTTTAACTATTGTTGCTCATGTGTTTATAAATTACTTTCATATGCTAAAAAAATGAGTCACTTGTCTCTAAGATTGATTAGAAGCTATAACTTTTAGATTTCACCTAGTATTAGAAAAATATTTATCTATCAAATCTTACATTTAAATTAAACAACCCTGATAATGTAGTCTGTTCCCTTATGTCACAATCTCATTAAAGATTTGAATTGCTTGATAAAGAATCAAACTAAAGATCTCATCAAAATGATAAATATTTGCTTGTACAAACCTTTTTTGTTGTTGTTGATGTTGCCCATATTTATGTAATTTACAATAGACTGCCAAAATAAAGCATTTATAGTCAGTTACAACAGATGAAAGAGAAAAAATACATTCTTTATTTTACATATCAGAATCTGCTAAATCTCTTTAACTGTTTGTTAAAGGATTACTAAACTTGTAGTATCAATAAATATTTCTTTATAATTTTTCTTCCTGCATGCCATACTTTCTAAGTTGGTTTGTTTTCTGCACGTTACTCTTTGTATAAGTGAAATATAGCTAAAATCTATGTGGTAAATGTTTTGTCTATAAAACGATAAATCTTGTCTTAATCTTTCTTCTACATTATCAGTTATCAAGTTTTATAATAGCATGCTTGGATGATCAAGGGTCGATCCAGGAAAATTTTGGGGTCTATTTAGAGCCCGTTCACAAAAATCTTATTTAACAAAACATTCTCCTTCACAAAATTCATTTTAAAAAAATAGACACTTTCACAAATTTCTATTCCATAAAAACATACTCTTCATTGATTATTTTTATTTCGTTATGTTTTAAAATTTGTAATTTGCCAACAAAACAAGTTCACTGAAAAGTAAAACTTTAACAGAAGGACTTAAAGAAGAAATTATTATTAAATGCTTCGTTTGAATTTGAGTTAGCTAAATTTCATCCTTTGTTACAAAATGTTATTTTTCACAAAAATATGATAAATTTCACAATGATAACTTATTTTTCACAAAATGGGCCCCAAGAAAAAAAAAAAAAACTGCATCGACCGCATGATGAGGTTTATGGTATATTTAAAGAAAAAAATTAAAATTGTATTTGTCATGCAGTGAAATCGAGTAGCACTGATTTTAATTTTAATTTCTCTTATAGGCCACTACTTCTATTGATGACATTAAGAAAGCAGGTTATTCATCGCCTCATGTAGGAATCATTGGGTTTGAGACTAAACAAGAAAAATACTATGTGCTAGCTGAGCATGAAATTATTCTCCACTGCAATTCATTATCGGAAGCAGTCACCAATCTGATAGCATCATACTTTATATTTAATTTCGAGTATCCAAAACGTTGCAGTTTTTCCTCTTATCGATCACATTTGAGTAGAAAACATACATATTATACGCACACTGATAAAAGTAAAAATAATTTGAATAATTGCGATGAAGAATTTTTAAGTCACATTAATTGCAGTAAAGATCCGTTAATGGACTTTAAATCAATAAATGTAGAAGATGATATAGGTGTAACTGAAGAAAATTTTGATTCAAAAATGAAACGACATGTTAGTTTATTATTATTAAAAGCTCAGGAAAAACACATGCTACCTCTGTCCACAACCCAAAAAATCTTGCAGGATTTTAATTCTTTGTTGGAAATGCAGAGTGATTATTTAATTAACAAAATTAAAAATGAAACTTCTAATTTAAGTATAAGTAATGAGAGTTTTCTAAAGATTAATGAAATTTTGAAACAAAATTGTATTTTTGCGAGCATTGATTCATTATCTAATAATTATAGGAGAATGAAGTACTATGAAACAAACATGCAAATGGTTCTTCCTGTTGAGTATATTTTAGGAAATAATAGTTTCAACAAGTCGTGTTGTTTTCATTATGTGTCTATATTAAAAACTTTGAAATTTTTGTTGATGCAAGATGATGTATTTACACAAGTTGTGAACCCTAAGTGTGACAAAGCCAAAAATCTTATAACAAGTTTTGATGATGGTAAATTCTGTAAAACTCATCCCCTGTTTTCTACCAACTTCCATTCCTTAAAATTAAATCTGTTTTGTGATGAATTTGAGATTTGTAACCCATTAGGTGTTCATAGAAAAACTCACAAATTACTGGCATTTTACTATGTTCTAGGAAATGTATATCCACAGTATAGATCTTCAACTGATATAATTCAATTAGTTATTATTTGTAAAAGTACAGATGTGAAATATTTTGGTATTGGTAAAATTGTTGAACCCTTAGTTAAGGATTTGAATATTCTTGCAACTGATGGAATTTCTGTGAGAGCTGAAACTTTTGTTGGCTGTCTGTCTTTTATTAGTGGTGACAATTTAGGAAGCAATATGATTGGTGGTTTTGTGGAATCATTCTCTAATAAAGTAAACTGTTATTGCAGAACATGCTTGTGTAATAAGGCTGAGATACAAAACACATATACTGATGATCATATTACATTGAGGACTCCTGAAAACTATAAACAACATGTAACAGAGTTGCTTGCTGATGACACAAAGTTAATTCAGTATGGAATAAAAAACAATTCTCCATTTAATTCAGAATTTTTTCATGTTACACGTGGTCTCCCTCCTGATATTGCCCATGATTTGCTAGAAGGAGTTGTCCCATATGAAACAGGTTTAGTTTTAGAAGCTTTACACACACACAAAGTAATTTCTATTGATTATATAAATAAACAAATTGAAATGTGGCCTTATGGACCTTTAGATTCTATTGATAAACCATCTTTAATAAATAAAAAATGTAAAATAAATCAGACAGCTGCTCGAATGTGGACACTTGTCAGATTACTCCCGTTAATGTGTGCTGCTGTCATTCCTGAAGACAATTCATATTGGAAATTGTTTATAGATTTAAAGGGTATTGTTGAACTTATTTTTGCCCCTGTTCTCACAGTAGACCATATTGCTTATTTAAAAATTAGAATTGATGACCACCTACATTTTTTTAGAGAACTTTTTCCTGATAAAATGATGATACCAAAGCAGCACTTTCTTATTCATTACCCTTCTCACATGTTAAATTTTGGGCATCTCCGTCACTGTTGGACATTGAGATTTGAAGCGAAGCATTATTATTTTAAGAGACTTGCTGCAATAGGAAAAATTTTTAAAAATATAACTCTCACATTAGCAAATCGCCATCAATTACGTCAAGCATATTATGCTTGTAATTCAAATGGATACCTTCAGCATAATAAATCGGTTGGGATTACCAAACCACTTGAATTAAGTTCTATACAACCAGAAGCTGCTCAGGTTATTGTGAAAGACAAAGGATTCACTAGGGAACTATATTCTGTTTCACACTTTACTATTAACTTTTTAAAATATGTTAGTGGTTTATTTATTGTTAGGAAATTAGTTGAAGAAGAACCAATTTTTTCAAAAATTTTGCTCATTATAACAGATAGTGATAAAGTTTTTTTTCTTTTAGAAGATTATGAGTGTGTTTTCAATGATCATTTTGGTGCATATAAAATTTAAAAAATGTCTAATAAGGACTGTTCAAGATTTTTTTTTATGGATGCAAGTCTCTTGCAATTTAGATATCCATTTTCCAGCTACTACAAAAATGGAAACTGGTACATTGTCTTAAAACATATTTTGGTAACATTAAATGATGTTTCATACATGGAATGTAATACTTAAGATTTTTTTTTGTTACATATAAAAATTGTATAATATTGTGTGTAATATATCTTAAGTGGGCAATTTGAACAGTACAAATCCAAAATGACAATTAAAAAATTGTGTAAGCCTGTTTTGTGTTTAACTGTAATACTATTTTGGTTAATATCAATATATTTAACCATGAAATGTGTTTTGATAATGTTAAGTAATAATTATATGCTGTTTGTGTGGTTTGGTACACTGCAATATGCAATTTTTTTTATGATTAGCTAAAACCGTTCTTTACTTTTAACCTTGACTTATGCTTTTTTATGTGCTTATAAAAATCATTTTTTTATTGTGAAATTGCAAATATACTGATTTGACCAAAGGCTTACTGTCAGAACTTTGCCCACCTAAGATATGAGTAAGTAAATGTCTTCAGAGAAAATTCTATAATTTTTTTTGCTAACTTTATGAGAAAAGTATGTGTCTAACCCATTGGTCTGCAAGCTGTTAAGAATTATTATAAGCATTGCTTGCCTGTTGAAATTAAGTTAGGTTATTTTGTTTATTAATGCATTCAAATTTCTTTAAGATATTTTGAATTTAACTTTTTTTCTTTCTTCACTGTATTTCATTCGTTCTTACTTAGTTATTAGTCTCTGATTATTTTCATATAATACTTTTAGTATTGACAAATGTGTATTATACTTTCCAATTCAGTATTAGTTAAATAAATATCATAAAAGTTATTTTGTTCTTAATTCTTACTATTAAAATTTTGAATAAATTCTGCATACATGGTTACCTGATTATTCTATTGACCAACTAAGTTATAACCAGAAATGTAAGATGTGTTGGGATGCCATAGTTAAATATCACTAACAAGTAATACTTGTAATTAAATCCAATTAATTTAAGCTTCTTAAGAGTGATATTTTAAAATTAATTTTTATTTAAAGTGAGTAACATTTTCCTTGGGGTATTTCTTAAGAAATTTATTCAAAACGCAAAACATTCATTACTAGGATAATAAAATATTAGGTGTTAATAAGAGTGGGGGATGGCCATAACTTCTACAATGCTATATTGAAAATCGATTAAACCCTTTCACTACTAAAAATAAGTGCAAATAGTTTCATGTGGCTTCATTGTTAAATACGTAAGTATTTTGACATGAAAAAATACAAAGTCTAACAGAATTTCCTGACTAAGTTTATTTTAACATTTATGTAATCACAACATTTATATTGTTAAATTTCTATATGGAATTCTTTTTAATTATAACTGTAATTGAATAAGGTTTTATTAATGGTGGCAACAAAGTTGCTATCATAATTGTTGTAATTAAACACCCGATAAATCTTGCAGCACCAAATTATTTTTTATAGCTCTTTTCAAGTCTTTGACCGGAAATATGTCGTCCCAAATTATCCTAAGAGAAAAGGTGATTGAAAGGTTATGGATATTTACGTAAAGCTACCGGCATTTTTACTGGATTTTTCTTCTTTTGATTAAAAGATAACATATTTTGAAACATCAGTAAACTTTTATAATTAAAATTAAAAAAAATTATATTGAGGATTTCAATTACAGATTTGCGAATTGACTTTTAAATATCCTTTTCTGAATCAAAGAGAAAAAGATCTCTAAATTTTCTGTAAACTGTTATACATTTATATAAAACTTAGACATATTTTTCTCTTTGATTCAGAAAAGGATATTTCAAAATTAATTCGCAAATTTGTAATTGAAATCCTCAATATATTTTTTTAAATTTTAATTATAAAAGTTGTTTCAAAATATGTTATCTTTTAATTAAGAGGGGAAAAATCCAGTAAAAATGCCTGTAGCTTTACATAAATATCCATAACCTTTCAATCACTTTTCCTCGTAGGATAATTTGGGACGACAGATTTTGAACACCAAATTTGGTGTGATGCTGCATCGAAGTGGCATATCCTGAATTAGTTAGTAGGACACCCAATTTGGTGTTAAAGCACACCAAATTGATGATGGTGTTTCTTTACACTAATTAATTTTTGGTGTTTCATTACACCAATTTACAAGGGGTGTTTCTTTACACCGTTTTTGGTGGCAACTTTGTTGCCACCATTTTTGGTGTAAAGTAACACTAATATTTTTTATAGTGTAGCTAAACCATCAGACATTTTGCCAAAAATTATCTTGAAAATCAAACATTTTTTAGAGATAGGCAAATGCTGGTTAAAGTAATCAGATTGTCAATCTCGAATTGAAAAAAAAACTTCATTCAATCTATTTTTTAAACAATCAAAAGCATCTTGTACGTGTACATTTGTAAAAAGTTACTTAACATCAAACGAAACCACAGTATATCCTGTTGGAATGCAGTTACGAATTGTATTGGCAAATTGAACTGTGTTAAGTTTTTAAATATTGTTGACCATGAGAAGAGGAAAAACCTGGAAACTAAATGTAAAACTAATTTCTAAGACGCAGTGTCAATATTCGAAACGATACGGCGAAAAGGAATATCGGATTTATGTACTAATAGGTAAGGCATATAAACGAACACTGTTAACAACAGAAGGAATAAGAGAATGTTGAAAGGAATCACATATATTATGTGTGCTTATTGTAACGCAAATTTTTTTTTATTCATTATTATTTTTAGTTCAGAGCCAAGTGGATCATTTTTAATATTAATGTAATGTAACATTAATTGTCAATATTCGAAACGATAGGGTGAAAAGGATAATTAGTTTTATGTATATATATCGAAATAATGAGAAGTAACAACAACATTAATATGAGGTCAACAACATTAATATATGGTCAACAACATTAATATATGAACTCAATAAAATATTGATAACCGCGAGCTACGATAAAAGCGATGAGTTCATGGAATGCCAGAAGAAAAGCACGCAAACACGAGCAAGTGTTCTATAGATCTTAGCTATGGTTGTTGGTTGAATGTTTATGGAATGCTAAGGGAAGCCTGCTAATTTTGTTTACATTGAGATACGAAAGTTTGTATCGTTCATAACTATTAATCCAATTATACATTTGTATTTGAATCCAATCCTCAGTTGTATATGTTATTTTTTTAAACCGTTTTGTTTATATTATATTTGAAGAATTGTTGGAAAGATCCGTTGGGTTAAAACTATTATTTTTCGTAACCCCCCCCCCACCCCACACACACACACATATATATATATATATATATATATATATATATATATATATATATATATATATGATTTTATCAGTCATTTGTTCAATATTAAATAAATTATGACTATACATCTAGAAATCCATTTAGTAATCCTGAGTATTTCTTTTAAATAATGTTTTATTTTATTTCATGTTCCATATTTAAAACAAGAACGAAAAATCATGCGTCAAGCATAGATTATGTAACACTTTCCAACGATTCCAAAATAATTTTACAAATCATACCGTTTAATAAGCTGAGAGATAACATCTAAGTAAACAATTTGAAAAACGCATAACATATTTAAAAACATAATTTCAGGAATATACAACGTATGCAATATTCGGGAAAATATCCGAATACTTTTATTCAGCCCTGTATATGATCTATGGATTTGTATATATACTACATAGGATGCTAAATTTTAGTTCAGTTAAGAAACGCGTAGCACAGTTTAAAATTCTCCTTCTGGAATTTCTGTCAATAAACGGAAATGTGTTCGCGAACTTTTGTAATTCCCTGTATATGATCTACAGAATTTATACACACCAAGTAATAAACAAAATGTGAGTTAAATTTAAAATCGCGTTCAGTAACTTAAAACGCACTTCCAGGAATTATTGTTAACAGACAGTAGAGAATTCTTTTGTGTGTCCCTGTAAATGAACGATGACTGCTATACACACAATATTCTATAGTAAGCTTCTTGTAATGCACCTTAGTGATATATATAAATTTCAATGCGTTTAAAATAGTGAAACATTATTTAAATAAACCGCAGACGATTTTTCTGCATAGACGTAATGTAACGGAATTCTTTTGACTGTCCCTGTAAATTAACTATAAATGCTATCCCCACCCTATTCCATATTAAGCTTCTTGTAATACCACCTTAGTGATATATATCAATTACAATGTGTTTGCAATTGTGTAACATCATTAAAATAAACCGCAAAGGATATTTCCCCATAGACCGTAATGTAACGGAATTCTTTTGAGTATCCCTGTAAAAAAACTATAAGTGCTACACACTTTAGTTGAAATAGGAAACGTGCTATAGATAACGACAATAACATATAAAAATTGCAAGGCAATCCGAGCATATTTACGGCAGTTAGAGCACGGCCAGACGGCAGACGGCCAGACGGCCAGACGGCAGACGGCCAGACGGCTGACGGCCAGACAAACCGAAGTCATAAACACTTTTCAAATAGGTTGGAAAATGTTAAAAAGGAAAATATCAAAAACAATATATATTAAATAAATAAATAAACAAAATCAGTAGTTTGTGCTTTCTAATAAGCGTAAATCGAATCGGTGATTTTTTCAAAATTGGGGTCTAGGTGAAATTAACGTATTTTAACGTACAGTTTTTAGAACAACATGAATTAGAGTCATGGAATAAAGCTTGATTTTAAAAATATAATTTATTTTTTGGGAAATATTGTTTAAAAAAATAATTTTATACGTTTTAATATTATTTACAAAGAATAACAGTAGCTATTTTATGTTATAACATTTTGCCGATTATTCTTCAACATTTTACCCGTTTCATAGAACAAGATTTTAGCCTTTAATGGTTCGAAATACATAAGATTATTTTTTATCACAAAACAAACATTGTCGAATATTGCACATCTTCATGGCTCATGTAAAATATCAAAGTATGGTACAAATTTTTTTTTGTTATGGTTTTAGCTTATCTTCTGCTTTTAGCTATTACAACACCACAATTCTAACAAATTTTTAATAGCATAAAATGTATATTATTAATTTCACAGATAGTAATATATTCTATTATATAAATACGTAGCACGTATAGTTATCGTCTGGTCCGTCCGTCTGTTCGTATATAATAGCGCAAAAACTACCCAACTGAATGATTTGAAATTTAATATATATAATCGTTGCTGAAATTTTTCGAGTCATTTCCGATTTTATGAAAATCGAATCAAAATTTAAAACATATATTAATAAAAGTGTTCTTCACTCTATTAAATCCTATCATACGTTATTAATTCACTGATATCCCATGATAGGTAATGGTTCTAGATTGTCATGGTGCTACGTCATATTTAAGATGGAGTCAAATCCGTGTTACTGAATTTAAAAACCGAACTTACTTTTCTAAAATTGTTTAATTATAAGAATATATAATCTACCCACACTTTTCTGGACAGATGTTTCAGGAGAAATAGATATTAAATGAACATCATGTTCATTTAATATCATGTTCATTGATTATCATCATAAGGTTCATAATAATTATCATGTTCATTGTCGAAGCTAGGCTTAAGTTACCCATTGGCAGTTTTAGTAAACGTCAACAAAAGATAAAACTTAAAATGTACTTAAAATGTACTTAATGCGAACTTAAAATGCGAACTTAAAAATGCGAACTTAAAAATGCGAACTTAAAATACGAATTTAAATGCGAACTTAAAATGTATTTATTTTATTACGTAAATTAATCATATTATAATAACAGACGATATAATTTATTTAAAAGAAATAATATCGATGATTTTTTACATTGTCTTGTTTTGAATATTTGCGCATAGTATAAATTTTATGTAACAGAATTGTAGTTAATTGTTTATAAAAGTGTACTGAAACTAAATTACGTAAAATAAAATTAATATCTGTATTTAAAAATCTGCTCATAAAATAAATTTTACATTCATGCATTTTTACATAAGAATGCAACATCTATTGAACCAAGATCTGAATATTTATAAAACTAGTTACAGTACGAACGTAACTCATTCGTACAACATCCAACTTGTTTTTTCTTTTTTTCTAAAATAAGTATAAATGTTATAAAAACCATTTTCAACTAAAATGTATTATGAAGCGACTATGGAAAAATAAATTAAAATCGGTCCCCTTGCAAGTTTAAAGTCTCCTTAAGAAAATTGTTTAAAAAAATTTGTGGGACTACATCATTATATCTCAGCAACTATTATTAGTTAAAAAATATATATTGTGTAAAGTTTTTATATTCATTATTTTTATTTTCCCGTACTTCTCATACCAATATCTCATGCTGCTAGCAATGTTTAACGATAGATTCGCAAGAAAGTTGAAATTTCAACAGAAAATATATGGCAAATATATAGAAAAATATATATACTGTAAGTGGAATTTTACTCTCTAATAATTCTTTTTTTATTTCTATTTATTTTTTATAAGGTTATTTTTATATGTTTTTTTTCAATATTATTAAACACTCTATCAGGAAAAAGAAATATTTATATTGAACATTTCGTTAAATTATGAAATTTAAGAACTATATTTATTGGATAGGTTACTGTTTAAGAAAAAAGAAAATGTCATGCACATGTGAAGCTTTATCATATTTCGTTCATGTTAAAAAAAAAAAAAAAAAAAAAAAAAAAAAAAATCCGAGATGGGTAGGAAGATTAATGTACCTCTAAGTTCCCTTTAATATATATATTTTTTACTTTATTTTGGTTTGCTGTTTTGGTAAACATTTTTGTCTATTATTTCTCACTTAACAATGTAACTCAACACGCATTCATTTCAGCGATTTTTTTGGGTTGTTTGGAGTAGATATTAAATAGTGATATTAAAAAAAAGTTTTCTGTAAGAGAGAGAAAAGTTTTATTTTGCATAAATATTTTCGCGAAATATGCTAGAAAGGTTGATTATTATCTTTGAATTAATTTTCTTTTCCAACATACTTCAAAATTGTTTATGAATTCGGTTTGTCTGTCTCTCTGTCTATCTGTCTGTCTATCCGTCTGTCTGTCATTGCCCTAATTATCGTAAATATACTTGGATTGTCATGAAATTTTTATACATTATTGAATTTTACTATAGAATGTCAGGTATTGAAAATGAAATATGTATCATATCTGTTTACGGATAGGTTAAAATATGATTAGCCGACACAATGCAAGATTTAAATCCCAAAATTGACGTACTGCAAAACATTACAGAAACCCTGCTTCGGGATAGGGTAATATCTTATTACCTAACCCGATGCTGAATCCACATCCAGTTCCGACGTGCAGCAAAAGAAAACGTCGACACATTAAGGTTGCGTCGGGTTTGTGTAGAATATGGTTATTGAATCCTTGAATCTTAAAATGTGCATTTTGGAATATTTTAAAAGGCCTTATGGCTTACTCTCCACATAACTGAATGTGAATTAATAGGTTATAATCTATTTATTTAAGAACAGATTAAACTTATATTAAAGTACATTGTAGCCTTCTTTCCTTAGTTCAAATTCAATATCGTACTAATTTATTTCTATTTTTGTCAATTAAATCCAAAATGTATTCAAAGAATAAAAAAAGTAATTCATCCGATTTTTTCTTCATACTTATAGTCAACAAATAATTTAAATTCCATTCTATAGCATTATAAGAGATGAGAAATGTGTGAGAAGAGAAGTTTTCTTTCTACATTCATGAAGTACCAAGAAGCTCTAAGGATTTCTTTTTTTAATTTTATGAAAACGAACAATCAGTTCTTTACAACAGTTGCAGAGAAACAGATCTTGACGTTCAATTCGACGCGATACTTCTCATTACCTAGCAAACCCACCGTAATTTGGACAACGTTTTTCATTTAAACTTAACAAACCGTACACAGACGGTTTATTGACAAGATTAAGGACACAGTGGATCTGAGGCAAAGCCATTAAATAATAAGCCCAGTCAGATAAATGGGAAACTTTTCGCAAGTTGAAAATAGCGCCATCTAGCGGTTGGGAGTGCTGCAACGATTCGCGGATGGTGGATTTGTCGTGAAGGAATGGCAACACAATGACGGGGTAAGTTAGGTTAAGTTCTATGTTTTGATTTTCGATTTTGCATATTCAAATTTTTTATTTTTATTTTGCTATATATATTTTCATATATAAATCAATTTTTTCTCAAGTAAGATTAATTTAAATTAATTAAATGTTTTTATTTTCGGTTTGTAAATAGTTTGTATACGGAAAAAATGGCGATATGAAATTGGTTTTTCCCTTAGAATTCAAAACTTCTTTAAACAACTTTTATAATTACTAATTAATAAAACAGATATGAAATAATTTAAACTGGTTAAATGTTATAAATATTTCATAAAATGATTTCAAAATAAAACTAAACTGCGGAGCTGATGTAATCTGTCTCTGATATGCAGATTTATAAATGTAATTAATATTTATAAATATATTATTCACACAGTTGTTATATCAGATCTCGACCATTGAAGGCTGAAAATAAAGTAATAGATTTCTAACGATTCGGTACTTAAATATTACGCTGTTTCCAATAAATAGTTTAAACCAACAGAGTTCGGTGATATATAAGGTATAGCCAATATTTATATGTGTAAAATATCATGATGTTCGCTATTTTCATATATTTGATATTTATTTTCTAAATACTGTGTATGATATTTTCAGTCAAATAAGTGTAAATGGATTTTTCAACTGTTATTAATTGTGCCCTTTTTTAGAGCTAGAAATACATTTTCCAAGTTTGAAGTTGATAATTTAAATGTAAAACCAATAATTATGCGAGATATTATTTACATGAAATAGCCACTGAAAGATAAACTATTTAATTTAGATATACATTATTTAAATTTTCATTTGAAATAATCTTTTCTGGTTTGATTTATTTTAGTTTAAATTGCAATATCTGAAAATATTTATAATCGTCAATACATTGTTTATTTTGAAATTATCGGATATTTTTGTGTTTATATATATATACATATATATATATAGGGTAGATGTGCCAGTAATGGACCGCCTTCCAGTAATGGGCCACCTTCAACATTTTTGGTTTATAAAAAAAATAACCAATAAAAATTCAGCCTTTTTTATTTCATTAATATGCTTTCTTTAAATTCTAGTTTTAAATACAATCATAATATCAATTATCTATTACTTTTTGTGGGGTGTCCATTACTGGAATTTAGGGTGTTTTGATTTATTTCTGTTATTTACAGTTAAATTTCCATTCACATTGGGAAATGTGACTATGAGCATGGTTAAATATTGTTGGTTGATTAATATAATATTAAAAAATGTGGAATATAACAATTATAACTATTAATTAAAAATAATTTATAAAGAAATTCCTTAAGGGTGTCCATTACTGGCACATCTACCCTATATATATATATTTGACATAGATGCTGCAGTGGTCTGCAAACTAAACGCGCGAAAAAATCTTTCCAACTTTGGCGATACTCGCTAAGATCCAAAATTTGGTCCTAGAGAAGTGAGATTAAGATACGATTTTGTATTCAATTTTTGTATTTTTATTTTACTGCTTATTTATTTAACCTTGGTGGCTAAGATGCTTTACACTCACACAGAAAAAAAAAATAATCGTTTAAAAAAAGGAAAAAAGTCGCCAAATTTAGGAGATTTTTTCCTTTAATGGCAACCTAGCAATTGTATTAATATTAAGTTATTCGTTTGGCGCGGTCTTGAAAATCGCGCCAACCAAAAAGTCGCCAAACTTATGTTTATATGTTTGCGTGAGTGTAAAGCATCTGTTCCATATACTAATTATTAATATGCAAATATTTATTTTATCAATATTAACAGTTTATCATTAAGGCGATTTACATAAAACAGACTTTTCTCTGCTCAACTATGTTAAAATTCCTGAGCACAGATGTTATATACAAACCATGTTGGCGCGATTGCAACAAAATGGCAATTTTATGCCTCACATGGCAAACCGATTATTGTGTTTATTTTTATTCTATAAATTATTTTTACTATGTTTATCAATAGATAAGTATCAAAGTAACATATCTATTTATATCAAACTACCATTTATTTATTTTTATTATATTATTTTATTTTTATATTGAAATAAAAAATCACTTGTTATTATTGCATACTATTTGTAACTAATATTCCAAAACAAAGTTTTCGCCAAATTGGCGGGAAAAAAAAATTCAACATGGTGCGTCTGTGCCAATTCCTGACATGCTCATACTTTTCTCTCGTGTTTTAAACATTAAAGTATGAAACAGATTCCTATTTCTGTATTATTTTTATGCTGATATGATTAAAATTTGGGTACTTTCATGTTATCACAGGTTCCAAAGATGAATCGCCAAGTGACCGAAATTTATTGTTTAATTATAATGAATATATGACATTATAATAATATATGATGTATTATAACATTTTGTGACTCATATTGCCCACTATAGTTTTATACAGGGCTTGACAAATGCAGTTCGCAAGTCACCACTGCTTATCAAGTTTTTTTTTAACCATTGGGGAAAATGGTTGTTGTTTTCGGTCGAGAATGGACCTTCTGACGTCGTCACTTTATTTTTTAAAGCATTTTTAATGAAATTCTGTAAAAGTTTAGAAGACTTTTTAACGAAATTCTGTAACTTTAGAAGAGTTTTTATTTGAATAGGCAATAGAAATGCATAAAATCGTTACAAAAATGTCTAAGTTACGAAAAAGATAGATGCAAATTATCAGATATGAAAAATAAAGTAGAAATTTGGTACTTTCGTGTTATAGTGGCCCCCAGGGATGAATCGCCAAGCGACCAAGATTTATCGCCAAATTATAAAGCATGTATGGCATTATAATAATATATGATATAGATATAACATTTCTTGACGTATATGGCCAAGTTATAGTCATATATAATGCATATATGATGTATATATATGACATGTGTATATGATGTATATATGACACATAAGATGCTAATAATATGTGTGTAATGACGTATATGGCACATATAGGAGTGTTTGGAATATATATATATTATATATATGCGTATCTAGGATGCATATATAAGCTTTGTGATGATGTTGGCGAAATCATAACTGCAACCTTGGCAGGCATTTTTTTTAAGCTTTTGGAACATTTTCCTAATGGTTATTGTAATTTGTTAAATTGTAATTTTTTTTTTTTTTGACATGGTGTCAATATTGAATCCCCCCCCCCCCCCCAATCATCAGATAAACATTTTATAGCACTCAACTGCTGAGACATCAGTATTTCTCAGACATGCCGGTTAATTCGGCCTTTACACCATTACTTTTTTTTTTCAGAGATTATATTACAAAAGGAAGTTTATGTTATCTTTCTGAATTTAATTATATGTTATTTTAAATTTTTCTCCATTCATAAAATAAAAATTTGTGTTTTGTCAAATTAAATATATATATATATTTTTTTTTTACCTGCGAAATGTTTTCTTCGTTACTAGATTTTATTAAATTTGTTAAGTACAGGTCGTATATGACATGTGTATACGATGTACATATGGCATATATAAGTAACAACACATGCATTATTAAGGGGCTGCTTCACTGAAACTCCCGATCATGAAATCTAATGTTAGTCTACGGCGGAAATTTAGAAGCGTGATTACTCATTACCTAATATAATTATTAAAACAAGATTTTTACCATCAGAAAATAGGCGTCAGATGCCAACAGTTTACGTTTTAAAAATTCTCTCTTTTAAATCGTTAGTATTCCTAAGAAGATGATAAAATTTCATCAAGTAAATCTCCCCTATTCAACCTGTAAATATCCACAAATTGTATGCTCATAATTTATATTAATTCAAATTTGAATTCTTATGTCATCCTTAGATGTCAGCGATGGATGAAGCTTATTGGAATTCAGGAAAAGAGTAAGTCGGAAATCAGTTTGTATAATAATTATGGACTTTGTGGTGATCGCTCTATATCATCATGGTAATGAACTTTATCACACCAGAAGCACACACTCTGCAAACAGCTATCTTTATCTAATATCTCAAGATGTAAATATTTTGCATCTGTGAGCTGTATTTTATTAATTCAATTAAATATAAAGTATCGCACAATAATATAATTTTGAAACATTCATTTTTATTTATTGTTTGTTTTCAAATGTTTAATAAATGTGTTTGTTCTTTTAAATGATCATCTTTATTGTCTATCCACCACATAACATTGTTATCCTTTTGCAGTTAATTACTTTGATTAAATGTTAAGTAACAGGAGAAGTCAGTAATAAGAAATAAGGGGAAATCCCTAGTTTACTTCTAATTTTGAAGTAATGTTCTTTAATCGCAAATCTTTAAGTAAAAAATTCAATATCATGAAAAGCAACTTCATTTGAGAATTCACTTCTGCTCTTGTAGTGATATTACTTTACTTTTTAATGTATGACATTTTTACCGATGGTATACATGTACCTTACTAAATAACTATACTTTATTATTTAAAAGTTTTTTTTTAATATATTGTCTTGAAAAAAATATATATCTTAATATCTAAAGATCTGATAAGAATTCTTTGAAATAGTCAAGCAATGTGGTGATTTTTTTCTTATGTATTATATTTATTCTAGAACCATTTTAATTTATGTAATATTGTGTATACCTAAACTATGGTAAGCTGATTAAAAATAAGATTTATCTAACATTGATGTAAATCAATGTTGAAATTTTATTCTTGAAAAATTTAAACAACCTTCACGTTATTTAGATTAAGTAAGCCAAAATTTTTGCTCTACTTTGCTTGATAAATTTATACTACTTTTGTTTATTCTATAACATCTTTCAACTTTTATCTAGGTTTGTTTCACAGCGTTTGAAAGCACAAAATACAGAAAATAAAGGCTGGAAGTCTACATTTGAAAGTCTACATTAGTTTATAAATGATCAATCAAAAAAAAAATATATGTTTTCTCTTGAACAGAAACTTGTAAATTCTTTTAATAATATAAATAGATAAGATTTTTTTTTCTTTTTATGCTGATTGTAAATTTATTAAAACATCTTATTAAAGTACCTGAAAATACCATGTTCACTATAAATAACATTCTACACAAAGACATATATTAATGCTTCTATTTAATAATAATAAGTAAAGTACTAAATAAAAATTAAAGAATACAAATAACTGCTATTTTTATGTTATCTGCCCAATGATTACATCTCTATATAATTGACACCCGGCTAACATAAAAAATACCAAATATATTTAGAAAGATTCTTTCCTCCAAATGAATAATAATACTAAAAAGTACAAAATGATTGAAAATTTTTTCAGGTGTACAAAATACTTTACATCTAGATATGAGCTGACAAAAAATAAATACATTTTATTTGTATTATTTGAGTTATATCAATAGAAAAGATACAAAACAATCTGAAATAAAAAGTACTTTTTAATGTATGTTTGTAAAGTAAAATTGGGGAAATTGTTTTTTAAAGGTAAAGATTATCTGATTTCTAAACAATTGTATACAGTATTTTTTTTTTCAAAATATTGTCTTAGTTTACTTTTAAATGATCCGTATGTTACTAAATTACTTCTGCCAACTCAAAAACTAACATTGTTCCAGAATTTGTCTTCATTAAGACAGCTTAATTTATTATTATAATATATATATATATATATATATATATTAGTACACATTATTTTAGCAAGATTTTTACACGAATACATGAAGTATGAAGACATGTTATTTTAAAAACCTCCTACAAATCTAAGTTGCCTATCAATATCTTAACTTAGGAAAAAAAAATCCTTAATTAAAAAATCTGATTTTAATTTTTGTAAAGTGTTTTTTTTCTCCCTTTTTTTCACACTTTGATCTAAAACAACCCTTGAACATCCTTGAAAAGTGCTTGAATTTTATTTGATCTCAAGTATATGAACATGAATTCAGTCATTATATTTGTATTTTGAGAAACAACTAACTTATATAACATAAAAAATATGTAGAATTTTACCTTTTTAAAAATACTCCATACAAAATGAAATACATTAAATTAAATATTATTATTATTTTGGTTATGGGTACTGTGAAGGTCAGTGTTAAAACAAAAATTCTCCTCCAAAAGGGGAGGGGGGGGGGGACATTGCACTTCTACAACAAATATAAACATGAAATCGTTCTCAAGTGTATGAACCATGAACTGTGTCATTTTATCTGTGTTTTTAGAGACAACTTACTTATGATATAACTTTAAACATAAAAAATTATATTTATAAGCATAAAACCACAAATCCTCCACTGTGTGTATCCCAAGCCTTCTGCTAAATTCATCACTGCTAAAATGAGAGAATAGTTGGTATTAAACAATAGTTTTGAATTATGTCTATTCAGTTCCATGTTGATAATTTTTCCAATTCATTTCAATTAAGAAAACCATTTAAAGATGAAGCTAATTTGTTTTCACCAGATTTGTTTTACATTTATATGAGAATTTACTTTTTTTTTTTTTTTTTTTTTTTTGGTGAAAAATGTGCTTTTAAGGGTGCGAGAACATTTTAGCAGGCGAAATGGTTTGTTTTGGACAATTTTGCTTTTGTTTTTATCTTGACTGAATATATTAAGGATACGAATACACGCAGATTACAAATAAACAAGAAGTATACTATGTATATTATGAACATAAAAAAGTGTAATTGTAACAAATAAATAAAATTTAAAGGTGTCAATACGTTAAATTGCACAAAACATACCAAAGTAATCTATTTTATGATCTTAACATACTTGAAATATTCTTTTTAACCATTTATCTGTAATTTTGATTGTGTGAATAGGCATGCAAAAAAGATTCTTAATAATATTTAAGTTAGATAAAAGGAAACAAAAATAGTTCCAAGAGGTGAGTATTTTCATCTGCCATTGTTCTTACTCCTTATAAGGAAAGAGTCTTTATGATACGGGATTTTTTTCTGATTAAAAAAAAAATATATATTTTTTCATAAAGAAAAGAAAGTTTCTATTTTACAGAGGTATTTTTACCTTTTTCAAGATTCCCGAATGAATAATTCAGAAATGTTTCTTTTTTAAAAAGGAATGTTTTCTGTCTATTCTTTCAAAACTTTTTTGTGTGAATTGAAAGTTATACAGATTTATAGGAATTGATACTATTATTAAAGATGAGTTTACTGATTTATTTGGGAAGCTTTCGTTTATACATAAGGAGAGATTTCATTAATCTACAGGAATTTATTCTGTATTTAATGATAAGTTTCTGAATCAAAAAGGAAAAGTTTCTTGACTGAAAGAAACAACTTTCTATTTTTCCATATTTTATTCCTTGTAGGTTCGGAAAAGTTTTCTTATCGATAAGGGTAACTATAATTCCATTTCCAACAGGAAACTTTTTCATTTTTTTTAAGTGCACAATCTTTGTCATTGTACCTGTGTTTTGAAATACAGCTTACTTATAATGTCTTATAATAACAATTTTAACATAAAAATAAAAATAAAAGCATAAAATTGCAAATCATCTGGTGTATGTCTACCCTGCCCCAACCGCTGAATTCATCACTGATATAGTATATAATTCACATACTAGAGGCAATGATTCGATTAAATTCAACATATGCCACAGAGAAATCTATACAAATGTTGATAGTTAACTATCTGCTAATTAGTCATTAAATACATATATTGGGTTATTCAGAAAGTTCCTTCTGTTTAAGAATTTGTACCAGAAAATTCTGCCAGTCAATTTTTAGACATTAGCTATCTGATTTAATGTCTAATAATAGAATTTTCCAGTACGAACCAACTTTCCGAGCAACCCAATAGTTACATTAAAAGTTTGAAGTCTTATTATTTTTTAAAGTAGCATTTTAGCTGCAGTTTACCAAATTATTAAAATCTTAAGTTTTCTTTTTCTTTTCTAAAGTATTTGTGGATATTTGAACCAAAAAGTGCAAGAAATGTTTTTACAAAATTTCATGATGTTCTGTTTTTACATAAAATATTTACTTAATGAAAATTCGTAGTTTTTTAAGAGAGAAGGGTCAAATATATTGATTTCTTTAAATAAGCTTTTTACTAACAAGGGAACCTCTTTTGGTGCAGCTCGCACCTAGCATTGAGACAGGGTAGCATTTTAAAGCCCTATATTACGAAGTTTGAGAATTGTTGAAAATTTTGTGTTAAAATAATTTTTTTATTTTACAGCAGCATAACTTTCAGAATATGCAATTTTCGAGACCACTTATCGGACTATTAACAGAGAAGTTTTTTAAATACTTTAAAATACAAATTAGTTAATAGTAAGAATAAAATATTGAAATAAGTTTAAAAAACTCTTTAAAAACCGACGAATTTCATTTTGAATAATTTCAACATTATAATTGAATTTTGGTGGCGTGACATTGACTGTAGACTTTCTTCAGACAACCCTGGACGAATGTCATACTTTTCTGCTGTATCAGTAGTGGTTTGGATTCATAGCACCCTATTTGGTGACTTGACTCGCTTTTGGCATGAAATTATCAATTAAAAATCCAATAATGAAAAAATAATATCGTATCAAAAAAATTAAAAATATAATTTTAACAGAGAAATTTTGTCAGTTCTCTAACTTTTATGTATAGGGCTACGAACTGTACCATGTATGGATGCTAGGCGCGAGCTTCACCAAAAGTGGTTTCTTTATTTCATTATTTTTAGCAACTAGAACTATATCAGTGTATTAAAAACAAGAACAAAAAATGATGTGTGATTATGAAACACTTTCCAACGCAGCCAGAAAACTGTAATGAAACTTCACCGTTAAATAAGGTGAAGGGAGATATGTAAGTAAACATTATAGATAACATATAACATATTGAAAAATACAGTTGTCAAAAAAGTAGTCGAATTATTTTGTGCAGCCCTGTATATGATCAATAGATGGGATATATAGCATGATAAAATTTAGTTCAGTTAGAATATTCACATTTAGCAATTTTCACTAACCAATGAAAATACACTCAAAATCTTTTGCACAGCCCTGCATATTATCTGAAGCTTTTGTACACACCAATAATTAAGCTAAAAAGCAACTTAAAATTCACTCGCAGCAATTACCAACCTTAAACGACAATGTATATTTTTCTTTGTGTAGCTCTGTATATGAATTTATTTATATACTACAAACTTTTATTAGTCTACTAAACATAGTTCAGCAGAAAAATGGTTAACACAATTAAAAACTACCCTTAAGTAATTCACTCCCATAATCTGTAATACTTACGGATTCCCTTGTGTAGCCGTGTATATGAAAACCGAGTTTATATACACACGTACTATGAAAAAATTTAGTTAAACTTAAAAACGCAAACCAAAGTTGAAACCACATATCACACATTGACTCTAAATAATGCACATGTACGGTAACTGATATCTTTGTGTCTCACTGTAAATAAACGCAATTCACACCACTTTGATGAGAGAAATTTATAATGCACCTCAGTAATGCATATAATTTTCATTATGTTTGAAATAGTGAAATATCACTATATTACACTACAAACGATTTTCCCCCATAGAACAATGTGTAACAGAATTCTTTTGTTTGACCCTGTAAATGAATAATTAATGTTTTGCCTACCATATTCTACAAAAAGCATGTTTTAAATGACGTAGCATCATGAAAATGCACTTGAAATGATTATTTTCCTTTGACTGTAATGTAACGGAATATTTTTGACTGTCCCTGTAAAAAAACTATAAGTTGAAATAGGGAACATGCTGTAGTAAATGACAAAAATTTCAGGGCAATTCGAGTATATTTATGAGAGTTAGAGCATGGACTGACAAACCGAAGTCATAAACCCTTTTCAACTAGGTTGGAAAGTGTTAAAAAATGGTTTGCTGAATACAAAAATGTGAGATGTTATGGGCATTTTAACCTGCACTTCCTTTAAATGCTTGCTAATTACTGGGGCCTTTTACATTAAAGCTAAAACTATTATGAAAATAAAATAAAATTGGAATTTTAAATATTTCTTTGTATATATTTTTAACAAAAAACTAATAATTTAACAAAAATATTTCATGATGTTAAATTTTATTTATTCTTTTCGTTTTATATTTTATTTATTTTATGAAAAAAATTCTGATAAATTGTAAAATTTTTAATTGCATAGTTCTTAAAAATCCAATAAAATATAAAAATGTGCAGTTTTTTTTTTCCTATTCTAGTTATCCTGTATGCATAAAATCTTTAAATAATCTTCATTCTTATTTCGTAAATATTTCAATTACTAGATTTTAAATTATTATTAAATTGCTAAAAAATCTCAAAAACATTTAACATCATGAAATATTGTTATAAAATATTCTTGTTAAACTATCAGTTTTTTGTTAAAATGTGTACAAAAAATTATTGAAAATTCCAATTTTCTTTTTATTTTCATTATAGTTTTAGCTTTAATGTAAAAGATCCCAATAATTAGCAAGCTTTTAAAGGAAGTGCAAAAACAAAAAATCGATAAAATATCGATATAAATAAATCGTATCTTTTCTCTGTGACGCACTTCTGTTTTGTCCTTCATCCGCAGCAGAGGAATGGCGCTAGTGTTGCCGCTAACAAATTTAACACTATCTGACTGGGCTTATTATTTAATGGCTTTGATCTGAGGAGCCACTTTTATGAAAACTGTTTTTATATTATTTATGTATACATTTAAGTTTTTCTGGTGCACATGATTAAAAATGTTGAATCCTTTACGATGGTTATCGTCACAGCTAACAAGCATCCCGCTTTTTAAGTATCAGCATTTCCAAATAGTAATACTTCCAATAATTACTAACATAAATTCTGTGATTAAATAAGACGGAAATTACTAATAATAAATATTACCAGTATAAAAAGGACGGTTGTCAGTTATGGGATCAGAATTACAAGGTATATTAAGGTAACTATGATTTACTTGCTTTCCGCCGGTATAAACATGTCTTTCTATTTTTAGTACTGGGAAATACCGAAATTTCATAAAAATAAAAGTATCACAAATTGGTTAAGTTTTGGTTGTAGAAGAATTGAAATTTTACTGTTTTACTTGTCAAAGAATGAAGCTTTCTTTTCTAAAAATACCACACAAGACCCACAAGTCGTCAAAAAAAGTTAAATTTCCAAACTTTGTAAAAAAAAAATAACTGTTTTGATAGAAATGAAGTTTCGTATGACGAATTACAACAATTCAAACATTTTTTTCAATTGGATCTACACCTTTAAAGCACACCTCTACACCCCTTAAGAATTAGCTATTGGTACCAAATCTGTGTACTGTTTATAAAAATAACGATACGCAATAATTTTTTTTAGCATGTAGTGTGAATAAAAAAAAAGAAAAAAAAATCATGAATAAATCTAACAGCAACTATACTGTTAGAAAAATAAAATAAGTAATTAGTGTAGACATTTTATCATAAAGATTTTATTGTTTAAAGACTATACGTGTACATAATATTATGTAGTCGGCAAAAAAAAAGAACACACTATACATTTTAATCACAAAATGTCGCGAAATATAAACGAAACAGCCACTAGACTGCAAATAATGTATTCTTTCAATTTATGTTAAAAAACAGACTTATATTAGACAGACAGACTGAGACGTCCATATACTGCAAATAAACAAAACGCAGAAATATTGGTTTCAGCCTCTAGTAAAGTACGAACACTTAATTTTGGCTTCGAAATAGTTTTTTTGGTAAATTTTACTTTAACGTACCAAACAGGAAGTTGATTCAAACAAAAAGTTTAGAAATTCTGAAGGCTTAAATTTAATTCCTAATGTTAAATTCCATTGTAATCATTGTAATACAGATTGTAATGTGGCTAGATTTGTTTTGATCATTACTCAAGAACTAACTGACGGAATAAGCTGTCATTTTGGATTCGCATATTTTAAGATTCCAAAAATAGATTTCTGTTAAAAAATATGTTACAATTCACAATTTTTTCGAAAATTTATTTCAGCTCATTTCGCCAAGTTGTTCTCTAGTGATGCTTCAAAAACTACCCGCTTTGTATCCTGTTTTACACGGATTGCAATTGAATTTAAATTAGATGTAACAATTCATAATTCTTAAATTACATGTCCAACAGACATCCCATTTGCAGGACTGCCACTGGCAACTATTTTTGTATTCTATCTCGCACCACTTTCTCAAAAAAAAATTGACAAACAGAAACAGAAACAGTAGATTGTTTCGAGGGGATTCCCAGTTGTTAACAACTGCAATCCCTGTATATGAGTATTTGTGTATCACATCCATGAAAAAAAGTGTATAAAAGTAGCAAAAATGCACTGTAAAATGAAAGAAAAGCAGAGGATTTGGCCGAAACCTTCATCAGCCAATCAGAAATAAGTAATCTAGCCAATCTAACTTAGCTTGCGTACGAATAGGTTTCAGCGTTTTCCAGAATCCGTTCAGCAAATTTTGTCTATAACTAAAGGTAATCTAACCGATTTAGCTAAAATAGCTGAAAAGATTTGTGATATTACTGGTTTGGCACCGGTTTTATCTGAAATTAAGAGATCTGGTATTGCCTCTGAACTTGATGGATTGAAGTGTCAAATTGACTTAACGTTTCATAAACGTTTCATAAACGTTTCTGATGGAATGCTACAGACTGATCAATTAAATTATTTGAATTTAAGTCTGACTGCATAGGATTTACCACTAAATTGCTGTTTATTGATTAATATGAGTATTTTAAATTATCCGAGACGTATAGTATTTATTTTGCACCTATGACTCTAAGTATCTGATATGATAATTTATACTTAGAAAATTTTATTAGACAAATTATCAATTAATTATAGAAAATAAAAAGTTTCGTTGTGAATTATTTTTGAAGTTCGGATCCTCTTTGAGCCAATTACAATCATCAAAGGTTACCTGCAGAGAGTTATGGAACATTAAATAAATAATGGCTTATTTTAAAACCTAGATTGTAATATTAAAGAAAACATTTCCTAAAATAAAAGAATTAATATTAATTCAATAAATTAAGTAAACAAAAGGAAAACTGACTAAAATTAATTGAATATAAAATTGAGTTTATTTACAAGATAATTATAAGCATTTAATTAAAAAACAAACATAAATGTTTAAAAAAAAACATATTCGATGCTAGTTGAGAACTGTATTCTCAACATTTATTTTCTGAGAATTACAGTTTATCTTACTGAATTAACAAATTCGATTTTGAAGGCAGAGTTCCATACCCTAGAAGTATTTTTTTTTTTGATTAGCCTTTTTATGTTTAGATCGGGGTAGGATCTTCATACACACATAAGTTCGTATTATTAAAAGAATATAGCTTAATTAAATAAAATGGAACAATGGTGAAGGAAGATTGTTTGTTACCTTATATTACTAGATAACGTTGACAGCAGGAAGTGATGGCTGATGCGTTTTCTCTTTTCCTTAGCGCGTACATTTCCATCTATTGGCACACACCCTCAAAATCTGTTTTTAGTTAGAGAACAGTCAACCTTCTACTTTTCCATCTTTTTTGAATCTGAACTCTCAAAAAAAGTCACCTTTTTTTCGTGGAGCAAAAAAAAAGGGATGGAATCATTCTTCCCTTTTCACATAAAATTAAGGCCTTATATATTTTAACTTCTTGAAAATTTGCATGTTTCGGCCATACCTCTGATCTTAGAGTGATGACCATTGGCAGGCGGGAGAAATTTGGTACTCCCCTTGAGTGTTTCATAGGCCCGTCGGTACAATAGCGAAGGCCCGTCGGTACAATAGCGATTCCTCTTGACGCCGTGCTTTGTCTGGGAGGTAAAGATGCTTTGACTTGGGAGGTCTTCGTGCCTATTTAAGCTCTCATAAATAAATGTGTCATATTATTGTTCTGACAATTTTCTCCATGACATTTTTATTAGGTGTAGTTAAATCATTCGTGGGAACGGAAAAGCAAATATTTCCTTGACTGCCGTGGTTCACTTTGTTCCACAATTATCTATCTGTATGCGCTGATCATAAAATGGATCATTAATTTGTATTGTTCACTGTTCACTGATTAAAATGATACCAAATACTCTACTAATATGCAGAAAAAAAAAACAAATACTTTTTTTTTATAGTGTGTGCTAGTTTAGATCTAGATGGTGGTATTTCTCACCATCATCTCTTCCCCCGACATTAGAAAAAAAAAGTCAACAGTATCTTTTTTTTTTATATATATGTAGCCACAAAGTACTCGATGAAAGTCCATCGTCGTATTATATTGAAGATCAAAACTGAAAATGTTTAAATGGAAAAGTCTAGGAACTTGGGATAAGCTGGAGTGTCACTAGGTTTGGAGTGTAAGTAGGTTTGCAACACCAGAAAAAAAGTTTTACACATTGGTGAAATAAAGCGTAATCAAAAGTTAACTGTTGAAAAATCTGATGAAAGACATGACTTCTTCAGCAAGTTATCATGTGTAGTTGGTTTCAATTTCCATTGTTCCAAAAACATTTATTAAAATTTTGAGTTTTAATAGGTCCAAATCCAAATAAAGCATGAAAATTTGAATAAGCCAAATAATAAAATAAAGTGCCCGAGAGAGGAAAGAAAAAAAATTAATTTTATTTTCCACTCTTATATTTTAGTTATTACATACATATAAATTGTCAAATCTTTTATTTTAATTATTACAGGCTAATTAGGTACCCATACGTTGAAACACAATATACAGAATCATTTAAAACAAATACTCAATATAATCAGTAAACTGTATGCATTGATAATGAATACCATACAATTAAAAAAAATTATATAATATATGAAAAACATTGAGAGAAAACACATCTATATAATCACATGTCTGTTGTACTACAATCTTTATTATAAACATTATAATATAATTCTCACATGAATTATTTTCTCTTGAGCAGAAAGGAAAACTTCTTTATTTTTTTTTATATATATAAAGAAAATGTTATGTTAAAAAAAAATCTTATCATTCTTACTAAAACAATTGTTTTGGAATATGTGAAAAGGCTACTTTTCTGAATGAAAGATATTCTCAATAATAATATATTTTCATAAAGGAAACAGATCGAAAAAATGAATTTTTTTTTTCTTCTTTCGATACCAAAAATTTAAATATCCATCGATAAAGTCAAACACAATACACTTTTAAACTGTCTGCCTTGGAATGAACGGGGTTGGGAAAAAAAAGCAGACGAAGAAAAAGAATAATCTTTTCTCCCTCTAATCCATCACCGCTAAGCGGAAGGATAGAGAATGACAGCTAGATGACCCTACCTGTGGACAATGACCCATCTCCCTACCTTCGGATTCAGTTGTACACGGGGGACGATTTGCGAAATGATAAGCCGTGTATTAGGTATCTTTCCTCACCTGTGGGTAATGTTTACTAAACTCCTGGATTACTGACCGTGGAAAAAAATCAGTGAAACGATTTGATTGCACGTGTGTCTGTGAAAAGGATTACTCGCAAAAATCCAGCTATCTGTTTTTTATTGTTAAAATAAAATTAAATGTGTGATTAAAATAAAAAAAAGTCGTGTATACCCGGCTTGGATTTAACAAAAAAAAATGGAGTATGTAATCATTAAATGTGTATATCTGCTTAATTACAGAGAATAGTTCTATAAAAAAAATCGGTACACGTGGTAACGTGGTCAAATCCGTTTGCATCGCACTATCTTCTCGTCAATTTATATATTTACTTATTTATTTATATGATGTATAAAAACGTAATGTATTATAATATATATATTTTTTTATATAATATTGATTTTCTAGTTACAATTTAAGTTAGCGAGAACAAACATTGCTTTGCACAAACGAAAATGTGCCTGCAATTGTAAAGTGTTTATTTAATTATTTATTCTTCTTCTTATTATTATTTTAAAATATATTAACGTGTAAATATACATATTTAAGGAATAGAAAGCGAGCGTTCGCTTTTCTTTTCTCTTATTTTTTTTTGTTTTATAAAATATTACATATAATAGTTAGAGAAAAAAAAAGATTAAACAAATTCTTTTTTTTTGTAAAGTTTGGAAATTTAGTTAATTAGAAATATCTCAGCTAAATGCATTATTAGATGCTCTGCGCAGATAGTCTCAATTTCGCCTGCAAAAACGAGACTTTAACATCCAATAAATTGCTGAAATGATCATTGACATGTATACAACACCTTTTATTATTATTATTTTTTTAGTATGAAATAATTTGCCTAAATATTTAAGGTATAAATTAAACATCCAATTTATGTTTTGTAATAATTGAAACGTTCAATGGTATTTTTTTATTTTTATTCTTTTTTTGTAATTAAATTATCTGAAATGTTAATCCTTAGGGACAACTAATAATTTTTTTTTTACTTGTTTGTTTTATAATATGAAATCGTACAATTATTCTAAAATTAAAATTGAAACGCGTTGTTTTAACCAAGTTATAGATTATATCATAAATATTAAACTAAAATAATTTTGTAAAATCTGACCAAATTTTTTTTTGTTATAATAATTCAAGTGGATTCGTCAATCCGTGGCTTTAAGCAAAGGACGAATTATTATAAATATTGGTCAATATAAAATGTTGTATTATTATTATTTATATTTGTGTCGCCGAGTGAATAGATGTTGACTTGTAATTTTAAATCGATTAGTTATATGTTTTGTGCTACATATAAAGACTTTTATTTTCACTTTTAGTAGAGGGGGTAAGGTTATATATTAATTTTTTTTTGTTTTGTTATATAAATTAGTATAAAATGGGTTTGAAAGGGTGATACCATGGCAAGGCTGCCTCTGTTTTTATTTTTACCGTAATTATTATTTTTTTTATTTAACGTGCATGTTTGTTCATAACTCCCTCTGACGAGCCAAATCCCTCAGTAGTACACTGTGTAGCAAAGAAAAAACTTGCAGAATCCTCCCTAAACGATCTTTTTTTTTTTTTTTTTTTTTTTTTTTTTTTAAATAGTAACCTGTTCTCAATGTACTGTAAATAAACAATAATGGAAAATTATAAAATGTGTACTAAACTAAAGAAAAATAAGACATCTATAAACAATAAAAATTTAAAATAAATATATACATATTGCCTCGACAGCAATAAAAGAGAAAAAAATTTCTCGCTTCCCTATCTAGGAATTTATGTGTATAGTCTGTGATTCCACTTTCGTTGGTGAGAATAATTTATTTATGTGGCGTTTAATAGTCGCTTTATCTGGGAATGCAATTTCCTTTAATAGGTAATTGTTATTCCTAAGCTTCCTTACCACCTCAAATGGTCCCAAGAATTTTGTCTGAAGTACACCTGGTTTACCCACGACTTTTAAGTAGCATTCTTGTCCCGTTTGTAGAAATTTTACTTTTTGGACTGGAGTACTGTCGATGTACTCCGCCATCATTTTTTTTTGGTTTTGTAAGGCTAATTTCTTTATTTCCTCAATATGTTGGACTCTATTTTTAACGTAAGTTTTGACAATTATGTCTTGGTCAGGCAAGTGTATGGAAAAAGGGGTTCTTACTTCCCTACCGAAAAATAGAAGTGCCGGAGAAAATCCCGTAGCTCTATGCGGTGTACTATTATAATTAATTTAAAAAAAATCAATTCTGGCTATCCCATTCCAGAGAGTTTTTACACATGGCAACAATTGAATTTTTTAATATTTTATTAGATATCTCACAGAGCCCATTACTGCGTGGATTATTCACGGACGTAAAATCTAGGTCTATGTTAAGAGAATCCATGTATTCTTTGAATAAATCGGAGTGAAAATACCGGCCATTATCCAATTTTATGGATCGTGCCAATCCGAAATTACTAAAATAACGATTCAATACATTTAGAAGTGTTTGTGATTCACAATTGCGAACCGGTACAGCCTCCAAGAATCTTGATGTGGAATCAATAATCATAAATACAAATTTATTTTTGCGTAGCGTCATTGGAAGCAAACCAATTAAATCTATATGCAAAACTGATCCGATTTCTTTATCTTTGATTATTTTTTGTGTGGGAACTTTAATAGTTTGATGTTGTTTAGTCGTATTACATGGTATACATTTAGTACAATAATTCTTTACATCCCTGTACATCCCGTGCCAGTAGAATCTAGCTTTTATTATTTGATAAGTTTTAAAAAATCCGAAATGTGGTTTATTTTATTCAATTTTTCGTCTTCTAACTGTTGTAGTTTAATGTTTTCATCTGATAGAGCTTTGTTTACCGTAAACAATGAATTTTGCAATTTTTCTCTTGAAATTATATTATTAATGTTCCTCGAAACATAATCAGCAGGATTTTTAGATCCCTCGATATGCTGAAAAGAGTAGTTAAAAGGGGACAAATTGTCCAACCACCTTGCTACAATGTCTGGTTGCTTTTCCAAATTTAAAAAATACGTTAGCGCTTTGGAGTCTGTATAAATATTAAATTTTCTCCCTGCGAGAATATGCTTGAAATACATCACCGCTTCATGAACCGCCAGTAGTTCGAGTTTGAAACTGGGGTAGTTGTTTTCGGGATCCCTTAATTTTCGCCCAAAATGTTCAATTGGCAGCTGTTCTCCGTCGTATTCCTGTGCTAAAATTACAGAAATAGCTGTTTTAGAAGCGTCTGTGATTAAAATGAAATCTTTTGAGAAATCCGGGGGTTTTAATGTGGGATTTTTAACTATCGCTGCTTGGATTTCTTTGAAAGCATTTTCTTCTATGTCAGACCATTTAAATTTCACTTTGTCTTTAGTAAGATTAATTAATGGGTCAACTATTTTAGAATAGTCTTTAATAAGCAATCTAAAATAATTCGAAAGACCAAGTAGAGATTTAACTCCCTTCTTATTTTTAGGTTTAACTAAATTTTGAATTTTATCTATGTTTCTTTTTGAAGGAGAATATCCTTCGCTGTTTAGGGTGAAACCGAGAAATTCGATTTCTGACATACTGACTTGTATTTTAGTAGGCTCAATAGTTAAATTATTTTCAATAAAAGCTTTAAGGACTTTGTCTAACATATCTAACATTTCTTCGAGTGAGTCGGCTGCTAGGATCGCATCGTCAATAAAATACGCGACTTGATCTTCATTAAAGTGGCCCAACACTTTATCAATTTATTCTGCAAACACCGCAGTACTGAGGCGCGTTCCGAAAGGCAATCTTAAAAAGGAGAATTTACCGTGCTCCGTTATGAAAGCTAATTTTTCAGTGTCTTCTTCACGTAAATTTATTTGGAAAAACGCACTGTGTAGATCCAGTACTGTATAATATTTTTTTCCACTCATTCTCCGCAGAATCTCTTTAATTTCGGGTATGGGGTACGCATAATTTTGAAGTATTTCATTTAAAAGTCTATAATCGACCGCCATACGATATTTAACTTCATTAGCCTGTTCGTTTTTCTGCAAAGATTTTTTTTTTAACGAAAATAACAGGGAAAGCGTAATCAGAGTTGGATTTACGAATGATATTTGCTCTCAAAAGTTTTTCAATTTCTTTTTTAGCATACTCTTTAACATTGTGTGCAGTTTTGTATGGTTTAGTCTGCAGAGGATAATTATGTATTAAATTAAATCTTGGGACGACTAATGAAGATTGTCCGAGTGTATCGTAATTCTTAGAAAAGGCATGTGCATTATTTAGAAGTATTTTTTTTAATTTTTCTGCTGTGTCCGAGTCTAAATGTTGTAAATTAAAGTCGTCTGATCTAAGTTCTGCTTTTCTCCGTTCACGAACTTGCTCTAAATTCAGATTATTAATGTGCACTACCTGCTTCGTTACTTCCTGACCCTCAGTGTCAACTGATTTTATTTCAAAATGTTTAGAAATTTTGCCAATGTTCATTCCCTCTGTTAAGATTAATTTTTGTTGTGATTTGTTAGTGATTATTATATGAATTTTATTATCCTTGGCAATTTCGTGAATTGATGTTTTATAATAAATTTTCATATTATGTTTAATCGGTTCCAAGAGTATTGTATTTGTAGTTGCGAATTTATCTGGATCTAATAGTAATGCAACAATTTTTTTTTGCCTGGTAGTAACTCCGTTGTCTGTATTAGTTTTGCTGTAACAAAATTTTTGTGCGAGATACGTTTTTTTTTTCTTTTTGCGTATTGTTTCTTTATTTTGATTCTCATTAGAGTTAGCAGTTAAGTTACTTATCAGACTTTGAGGTTCATTTTCTAGAAATTGAAGTGCAATGTTTTTGTTTTTTAATTTCATGGTTTTATCTTCAAAATCTAGGATAATATTGTTTGTTTTGAGGAAATCGAATCCCAATAGCATATTGTAGTTCCGACCAAAATCTTGAGTTGTAACATAGAATGCCCCCGATACAAAAACGTTTTCCAATTTGAAAGTTAATTTAATGCATTGCTTAAAAGAGATTGTCGAATTTGTTAATGTTTGAATTTTTACCTGGTTACAGAGATTTTTATATTTTACGTGTGCATTCTTTAATTGTTCGAACAATATAGGTGATGCCAAAGTTACTGCCGCCCCACTGTCTGTCAAAGCATTAATCTTAACACCATTAATTTCAAAAGTAATAATCGGAAGTTGAGAATTGTCATTACTTTTGACACTAGCAATAATTTTGTTATTTTTTAGACCCGCAGTGAGACTTACGCGGGTGCCTTGTATTTGAGAATGTAAGTCCCGACTTTAGTTTCCCTTATTGTTACTAGAATTCTGATCATGATCTTTATCTTGTTTATTGTTTTCAAATGTCTGCTGTGAATTATTTTTTTTTGTATAATCATGTTTTTTATAATTATTTTGCTTGTAGCCCTCTCTATGCCCTCTATAATTTCTTCGCTGGTCATATGATCTCTGTTCGTTGAAATTGCCTCCATAATTTCCGAAACTGCGATATGATATCGGCATAAATTGTTGGTGGGGTGGGGGTGGTGCATAGTACATGTACTGAGGAGCAGAATATTGCATAGGGTTGAAGTTTTGGTGCGTGTAATTTGGGGTTTGCTGAAAGTTTCCCTGAGCTTGTTGGTTTCCCCCTTGATAAAAATTTGGTTTTTCGATTTGAATATTCTCAGGAATTTTTTTATTTTCGTCCACGTAATTACTGCTGTTTTGTTCGTTGCCCTTGTAAAACCAACAATGTGGGTTCGTATGGGATGTGGATTTACAGTACTTGCAAAACCTAGTTGTATCATTGTTAGTGGCATTTACCTTTAATTTTATGTTGTTTAATTCCGCGGTTAATAATTTTATATTCTCTGCACTTTCTACATTGAGTTTAAGCAGTTCATTTAACAAATCAGAATCTTTAGTTTTGGAAATGTTGTTGATGTCCTTTAAATTGACATGTGAATAAGCCTCCTCTAATTTTAAAGCTATGTTGCACGCTGTTTTAAAGTCCGGCGGAGAGTTTTTTCTTGCTTCCAGACTTAAATCACTACGAATTGATTAAAAAAACTGAGATAATTTGATCATTTCCATGAATGTAGAGCTGTTGTTAGCTCCTATATCTTGCCCACTTTTTTTTAGATAAAGGTCTGCTGCCGCATTAAATTCTAATATAAATTCGTCCATGTTTTGTTCCGGTTTTTGTTTGAGATTGCAAAATTTCTTTTGCGCTTCTAGAAATGTGGTTTTGGGTTCGAATAATTGTTTTAACTTTGTTTTAAAGGTTTCTAAGTTCTGTTCCACGAACAAATTTTGATCCCTCATCAATTTATCTTTAGCAGGTCCTACAATTTTCGCCTTTAATATAGTTAATTTAGAATCATTATTCAATTCAGTTTTATTGATGAGATTGTCAAATTGTAAGAAAAAATGGTTAATATTTTCTTCCTTTTTTCCATCATAGTATGGAATCAGATTAATTAGGCTATCTGCATTTGGGGTGTCCATTGTAGTAATTTTAGGAGTAGCTTTTTCAGAATTTATAATTTTCTTCTCTTTCTTTTTTTTCTTATTCTTATTATTCTTATTATTACAAATAATATTAGTGTCTACAGTTTGATTATTTAATTCGCGTAATTGTTGTCTAGTTTTGACACCAGTATCTATTCTACTAATTCTTTGACTTTTACGCTTATTCATCCAATTAAAGTACAAAAATCATAAAATAGAGAGAGAGCAAAAAAAAAATCGTTTAACATAAAATAAAAGATACCCAATGGTGAATTGTTATGCACTGTTCGAGAAATTAATTATATATATATATATTGTTATTATTATTATTATTATTATTATTATTATTATTTTACAACAGTTGTTGAAACAAGTATGTATAATATATATCATTTCAATATTTGAGCATTATTATGTATTTATTTTATATTTGCTGCTGTTGCAGTATATGTAACACAAGTCATATTTTCAATTCTTTGTTAATACAAATCAATCCAATAACACTTATTATTATTTAATATATCATTATATATTTAGTGAGGTACCCAAAAAAGTTGCCAAGTATATGCATGTTACAGAGTGTGTACGAAGATTCCCCAATGAATGCTTAAATTTTTTTTTATTAGTTGTTGAAATAAGGAAAAAAAAATTTTTCAAAAGAATTTTAAAATTAAGAACATTTATGTTAGCAAAATTTTTTTTATTTTTTATTTTTTTTTTTGCAGTCTTAATATTGCATATATATTTTTATATTTAAAAAAAAATTATACAATAACCTAAAGTTCTATTTCTAAAATTAAATTAATATATTAAAATAATTTAGAAAGAGGTAACGGTACCACTTCTAATTCTGTAAACCCTATGATAGAATGCTACAGAGTGATCAATTAAATTATTTGAATTTAAGTCTGACTGCATAGGATTTACCACTAAATTGCTGTTTATTGATTAATATGAGTATTTTAAATTATCCGAGACGTATAGTATTTATTTTGCACCTATGACTATAAGTATCTGATATGATAATTTATACTTAGAAAATTTTATTAGACAAATTATCAATTAATTATAGAAAAGAAAAAGTTGCGTTGTGAATTATTTTTGAAGATCGGATCCTCTTTGAGCCAATTACAATCATCAAAGGTTACCTGCAGAGAGTTATGGAACATTAAATAAATAATGGCTTATTTTAAAACCTAGATTGTAATATTAAAGAAAACATTTCCTAAAATAAAAGAATTAATATTAATTCAATAAATTAAGTAAACAAAAGGAAAACTGACTAAAATTAATTGAATATAAAATTGAGTTTATTTACAAGATAATTATAAGCATTTAATTAAAAAAAAAACATAAATGTTTAAAAAAAAAAAAAAAACATATTCGATCCTAGTTGAGAACTGTATTCTCAACATTTATTTTCTGAGAATTACAGTTTATCTTACTGAATTAACAAATTCGATTTTGAAGGCAGAGTTCCATACCCTAGAAGTATTTTTTTTTATTAGCCTTTTTATGTTTAGATCGGGGTAGGATCTTCATACACACATAAGTTCGTATTATTAAAAGAATATAGCTTAATTAAATAAAATGGAACAATGGTGAAGGAAGATTCCCAGCAAACATAGAACTGTTGGCTACTTTTGGGGCCTATATTGGCATTTATGGCCAGTGATGGCACATCCATTGAACAGTATTGGCCCATTGCTGGATGTTTGAAGTACGGCATCACATCGATTCAGGAATACTGGTCCAGTATTGGATCTTTCAAGTATTTTAGGGCTACGAAATAAAGATGGGAAATCTTTACTGGTCCGTTACTTCCAAACTGTTTAAAGTTCTAGTAAAACTGGATTTTCATTGGGCCATTTTTGTTCAACCAGCCAACCAGCAGACCTTAGTTTGTATATTTAACAATTAGTGTTTGGCAACAGTAGGCGCAAATCTTCGTAGATCTACCCATCCCTACGCGCCGTTAGGTTCGGCTGTTGATTTCTGATTTTCTGAAATCTGAAGGTAAGATTATTTACTATTAATTAGTATTTTATATTTATTTCTATAGTTTTCTATTTTAATACACTTATTAGCATTGTAAAAGTGCCATAGGGTCGTTGGTATTCAACGATTAGAACGAAAAGAGAAGCGATCGCCATTACATTACGCCGTTGCTTTTGTTTTGAGGGATAAATAAGAACGAATATTTTAAAATTAAATATATATTTAAATGTAATCATTATGTATAGTATGCGTATGCTCGTGTAAATATTTTTTCAACTGACCGAATTAACTTTATAAACGATACTGTTATAAAAAGTTTAATCAGAACTCAGATAGACTTGTTTATTCGAAACACGTTAGGCTTACTTAATGTTTACTTTACAACTATGCAGTAAAAATCTATATTTCAGCAGGATCGTATGCGAATAAGTACTTTCATTTATTTAATATTTTATTTCAATGTGTTTTGTAGTATTTGTAAACTTTTTCTTAAACATTTTTACCATAATTCTTTTTTCAATGATAGAATTCAAATGTATTTTTTTCTCCTTCACTGATTGGTTGATCATAGATGGCTTCTTGTAAGAAGTTTTAAATTTTACAGAAAAACAATTTTATATATATATATAAAACATTACAAAGATTTTGAAAATTTTTATTCCTCTCCTCCCCCAAACATTATGTAATGCAAATATACACAGATATACAAATTTTGGAGTCGACAGTCTTTCGTAAAGTTCATAATTATCAATAAAAACTTCCTATTGATCAATGAAAACATCCATTTCTCTTCAATAAAAGTAAATCGCGACAACAAATCAGACCCTATGAAAATAAGTATTAAGTAAAAAACTATTCCAAAAACCCGAATATTTTGCAGTGTTTTGAAACGAATCTTCAGCTGATAAAAAATGTTCTTTCACCTTTCATAGAAATTTAAAAGACGTTTCGTCACAGACACACACACAACAAAATAAATAATATTTTGTGGTAAGATTTATTTTTAAAACCATGGCATTAACAAAGAATTCACAGTTCTGTCAATAGTTTTAGAAGCGACATATTTTGAGATAATCACTTTTATGGAGCAAATGTGTTTAGAAATTTGATCCATGCATGGTTAGTTATAAATCCGGCTTTTAGCAGTTTTCTAATAGATTTCTGTCCATGTGGAGGCCCATGAGCTCTTCTTTCATACTGAATACATGTTAAATCTAACAGGTTATGAGTAACATTTGTTGGAGGCAAGTCTATTGCACCATACAATTTCAAATTTTTGATTTGATCACCAAGATCTGAAAGTAAATAATGAATATAGTGTTGACTCTAAAACAAGAGGGCCGCTATGCGAACACTGTTTTTAAAAGGGACGCTCTTGCATCTTATTCAAAAGACATATTTTGTTGAACTGGTTTGTTTTGAGTCACCTAAATCAGTAGAATTTTACGCTGTTTTCTCGCGACCGACAAACTAATTTTGTGAAATTTTTTTCCTGACTGATGAATTTTGCGATCTTTTCTCGAGAACGATTAACAAATTTCATAATATTTTTGAGATTTTTCTTTCCTTTGATCGATTGATGACTTTTGCTATTCTTTTCTCGGGACCTATAGACAAATTTCTCGGTTTTTTTATGCATTTTTCCCCTGTGACTGATTGAAGAATTTCCCAATTTTCTCACAATCTACAGACAAATTTCACAACATTTTTGAGATCTTTCATTTGACTGGTAAATTTTATGATTTTTTCCTGTGACCGATCGATACATTTGAAATTTTTTTTCCCTGCGACTGTTTAAAAAATTTCAAGAATATTTCCGAGGATCCACTGCTGATTTTCACCTGCGACCCGAATTTCGAGAGATTTTTCTTTTACCAATTGGCAAATTTTGAGACTTTTTCACACGAGCAATTAGCAAAAATCATGTTTTTTTTCCGCGACTGATCGTAATCGACTAATTTTGTATTTTTTCTGCAACTGACTAAAGAATTTCACGGACCCCCCCCCCCCAATCAACTTTCTGATAAGCCACTGATGAATTTCGCTTTTTTTCCCCTGCAACCAATTTGTGAATTTTAAGATATTTTCTGTCAACTGATTAGCAAATTTTATGGCTATTTCTTGACCGATTAGCAAAAATCACAGTTTATTTTCCCCCAACTGATCGACCTTTTTTTTCCGCAACCAGCTGAAGTATTTAACGATTGACTGATTTCACAATTTTTTCCCACTACTGATTGACAGATTTGTATAATATAGATGCATGGCCGCACGCTGTACGCGGAAACTTTTCTGAAAATTCAGAACTTTATCGAAAATATTTTAGAAAAGAAAAACTTAATTTTTTAAAAGTTATTTTCTTGTATCTTTACAAGAAAGTTTTGGATTCATGAAAATTTGCGGTTTTTGATGGATTTATACGTTTTAGAAGGTCCTGAACAAGATTTGACTTTTTAGAAAATGTGAGTCTGTCTGTGTGTTAAAAAAAAATTGTAAGCACTCTATTTCAAGAACTAATGCACAGAATTTAATAAAACTTTACATTCAGTTAGACCTTGATATATATTGGTACTGATTTGTTTTTTGTGTAAATCGCCTGACATCTGGTACTGCTATGCGACATTTTTCACGATCTATATCTCAAGAACTAATGCACAGAATTTTATCAAACTTGAGATTCGGTTAGACGTTGACATAAATTGTTTTTGATTAGGTTTTGGTGTAAATCTCCCAACAGATGGTGCTAATGCCTAACTATGCTGCGTTTTTCAGGATTTAAAGATTTTAGCGATAGTCATATCTCAAGAACTAATGCACGGAATTTAATAAAACTTCAGATTCAGTTACACCTTGATATAAATTGGTGCTGATTCGTTTTTGGTGAGTTTAAAACCTGAATGAGGTAGAAGAAAGATTTAGGATTGGTACATTCAACTAGTTTTATTTTTATTTCTTTTATTATTTTTTTTTAATATTGAAAAATTAAAAATATTTCTTAAACTTATGTATGATTTATGCTGTGATTATGTATGATGTTTGCACACAATTCAAAGTTTAAAGACACAAAATATTATTGTGACATTACGCAATTTTATTTCTATTTTCTGCAGACTAGAGCTTCGCGGCGATCGGTTTTCCATCAGCAGCTGCAGTGACTTTTTAGCCCAGCGGCAGTGGTTAAATAATTTCATAGTGTTAAAAAACATTTTAAATTGAATTTCTCTAAAATGATTTAAAGCTAAATGTAAATATTTCAAAATACATCAAATTTTAATGAACATCAATCACTGATTGGCGGCGAGCCAAAAATAAATCGTCGTCTGAAAATTTTTAAAATAGAAATAATAATAATAGAAAAAAAAACATAAATGACACAGGGAAAATGATTTTATTATTTTAACGCACATGTTTGTTCGTTTTTTTTCTCAAATTCGATTCTATGAATGTACCTCTGCCTACAAAATGTGATTCAGTTGTTTCACAAGCAATGTCACATTATTTCTGCTAACAGAATGACTGGCATTTTGTGCGAAAATGTCACAATATTAAGTATTTGGTTGTTTCTAAATATATTGACAAAAAAATTGATAAAAATTCACCCCTTCCTGTCATGAATTTTTAGCTTTATTATTTTTTGAACCAAAATAATTATTTTTTAATATTAATTTTTAATTTAAATGGTAATCATTTAAAACTACTGTTTTTAATTCATATCATCAAAATAATATAATAACACGTAATTTTATTGAACATTAAATTGATTTACTGAAAGTTTTTGGTTTTATATAAGTCTACCGATTGATGAATTTTGCTATTTTTTACATGAATGATTAAAGAATTTTGCGGGCTTTTTTTTGTTTGTTTGTTTGTTTGTTTCCCTCTTATGTTCGGCTGACAAATTTTGCCCTTTACGGGTGATTGACTGATAAATTTTGCACTTTTTTACTAAGACTTGAATGATGAATTTCGTTGAAATTGAGAATTTGAATTGTACCATATTCTGCTTTTGGTAAAAACACTTTCTAGAGAACATTTATATTATTTTTGATGTCACTTCTGGCAAAAACTAGTTTCCTCTATCTATGAAAAGTGAAACAGATGAAGAAATCTGTCTGGTGAATATCCCAGTTTGATTGCTCTCTGAAGATCACGAGTGTGTAGTTTTATTGTGTAACAAACGACTACCATGAGTGATCTTCTGCAAGCAAGAACAGTTGGATGTGCTTCTGTGTAGAATAGAGTATCGCTGCTGTGCCGAAAAAGAGGAAAATGAAGTAAGTTTATTGAAGTAACATCAAAAATAATATCGATGTGGAAACAAATTATTTTTGATTTGTATATATACTAAATTATCTAGGTAATCATTACTTAGCTAAATTACGGATTAGTTTGCGGTAGTGAATATCAAATTTTGATAGTTGCATTCTGAAATATCCTTTGGTTCATCGGTAAACATTTCCTTTTTTAAAAATGCTTCTGCAAATTAATTTTAGGTACTTTGTTGTTGTAATGCCCCTCTCCCTATAGGAGAAAATTAGCACTCGCCAATCGGCGAGTAATACTGAAAATTTAGCGATTGACTTTACTGCCACCACTGGTCAAATTTAATAGTCATACTAACCAATTGCGATGATTGAATGGAAAAAGATTTTTTCCACGCTGTCACTCGACAAATTTAAAAACCATTTGGCGAATTTCACCGATTTTTTCCACCGACATTATTTGACGGGTTGTGATTTTTTTTTCTCGAAGCTATTCGACGATATTCGAAATTTTTTACCCCGAAACTAGTTTATGAATTTTGCGATTTTTCCACTATCGGTTAATGAATTTTGCGATTTTTCCGCTATCGATTGACGAATTTCGCGATTTATCGATTAACGAATTTCACTATTTTTTCCATGAACGAAGAAATTTCGCACTTTCTTTCCGCTGATGTTCGACAAATTTCGCACTTTATTTTCGCTGCCGTTCGACGAAGTTTGCAATTCTGTTCCGGGATTGTCAGACGAATTTCATTATTTTTCTCCCGAGATCATTTGACGTATTTTGAGATTCCCCCCCCCCCGAACCTATTAGACAAATTTCTCGAATTTTTTCACGACAGTTAGACAAAATTAATTTTTTTCCTGCAATGCTTTCTTTCCCGAGACCATTTGACGAATGTCCCGATTCCTTTCCCAATGTCATTTGACGAATTTCGCTGTTTATTCCACAAAAGTTTGACAAATTTCGCAAATTTTTTATCAAGTATTTGTAAATTTGTTATTGGCCAGTGCTGAAACACACTGGCGAGTAAAAAAATCCATGTACTGGCCAGTGAGTAAAAAAGTTAATTTTTACTTATACCTCTCCCACACATTTAATAAGTGTAATTTATACTATAAACACACTAAAGCTAAACAAAACTATTTTGGGCTATGATGTCATACATTCATGCACAGTTTTAAAAATTTTTAATCGGATATAAAAAGGAAAAAAGTCGCCAAATTTAGGGGATTTTTTCTTTTAATGGTAACTTAGCTATTGTATTGAGTTATTGGTATGGCACGGGCTTGAAAGTCGCGCCAACCGAAAAGTCGCCAAACATCTCTGCGTGAGTGTAACACATCTGTTCCCTATTTTGATTATCATACATTAAAATTTCAAAAATTATGTTTCTGACTGTGGTTTTCATGGTGAAAACCAAATTTTGATAATTGCATTCTGAACTATTCTGTGATTCATCGGTAACCATTTAATTTTTATAAAAATCCTGTTGCAAATTAAGTAATTTTAAGTACTTTGTTGTTCTTATTCACTATAATTTCTTTATATCTCTATTAACAATTATTGTATGTTCAGAAGATTGGCTTCATATTATGCAGAAAAATGTGCACTACTACTCATTGACCTCAAAATCGAATTTTAGACCATATTAAAGGTTACTGTCCCCTTTGCGTTTAAGGAGAAAATTATAATTTTTAAACATTTATAATATGGACTAAAATTTGATTACAATATTGTAATCAAATTTTAGTCCCTATTACAATTGTTTAAAAATTATAAATTTCCTTATTAAAACTATACACCTTTTAGTATGGTCTAAAATTCAATTTTGAGGTCAATGAGTATAGTGCACATTTTTCTGCATAATATGATCTAATGACCTTTAATATTGGTCCAATACATGTCCTATAAAGCACTGAAAAATACTAGATACTGATTTAAATAGCCTTCATTGGGCCAGCTAAGTAGATTCAATCATGTATGGCTATTCCTTATTGGGCCAATATTTACCCTTTGAAGCATTCATGAAATTGTGATGAAAATAAAATTTCCTACATTGGGCCTGTACTTGCCCTTTAAGTAATGATAAATACATATACTGGACCAACACTCTTCCATTAATGCATTTATTAATGGTATTGGCATTACGGTATCTGCCCAGTAAATGTCCGCACTTAAGGGCCAATAAATTAAAGACGGACACCTTTTTAACGGTGCCATTACGGCTAACTGGTATTGGGGCAGCATTGTAATTTTTGGTACAAACGCATTGGCCCTTTTCTGGGCTATGCTGGTCATGTTGCTGGGTTGTTTGTTACCTTATATTACTAGATAACGTTGACAGCAGGGGGTGATGGCTGATGCGTTTTCGCTTTTCCTTAGCGCGTACATTTCCATCTATTGGCACACACCCTCAAAATCTGTTTTTAGTTAGAGAGCAGTCAACCTTCTACTTTTCCATCTTTTTTGAATCTGAACTCTCAAAAAAAGTCACCTTTTTTTCGTGGAGCAAAAAAAAAGGGATGGAATCATTCTTCCCTTTTCACATAAAATTAAGGCCTTATATATTTTAACTTCTTGAAAATTTGCATGTTTCGGCCATACCTCTGATCTTAGAGAGATGACCATTGGCAGGCGGGAGAAATTTGGTACTCCCCTTGAGTGTTTCATAGGCCCGTCGGTACAATAGCGAAGGCCCGTCGGTACAATAGCGATTCCTCTTGACGCCGTGCTGTGTCTGGGAGGTAAAGATGCTTTGACTTGGGAGGTCTTCGTGCCTATTTAAGCTCTCATAAATAAATGTGTCATATTATTGTTCTGACAATTTTCTCCATGACATTTTTATTAGGTGTAGTTAAATCATTCGTGGGAACGGAAAAACAAATATTTCCTTGACTGCCGTGGTTCACTTTGTTCCACAATTATCTATCTGTATGCGCTGATCCTAAAATGGATCATTAATTTGTATTGTTCACTGTTCACTGATTAAAATGATACCAAATACTCTGCTAATATGCAGAAAAAAAACAAATACTTTTTTTTTATAGTGTGTGCTAGTTTAGATCTAGATGGTGGTATTTCTCACCATCAGTTTCATTCATAAACGTTTGGATGACTTTAGCCGGTATACTACGCGGACACGTAGTTTGAGTCAGAACGAACCTCCTGCACGTAATCGTTCCAGAAATAGGTATCGTGAATCCAGGAACAAGAAATTTTGTTGGTACCTCTTTCGTTTTGGTAATAAAGCTAAAAAATATACCGGATTGTGTAGCTTCCCTAAAGAATAAGACGATACAACTTCCTGTTTTATGAACGATAACGGCAACTGTGCGACTCATCTTTTTTTGTCAGATAGAAAATTTGGTTTCCACTATCTGGTAATGGATGCCAGTAAACTTCCTATAAATCATCTATTAGATAAAACACCAGATACACAATTATCCATATACGCTGCTAATGGTTTAAAAAACTTAACATATGGTACATGTCAATTAACTCGTGATCTTGCGTTACACAAACCGCTGAATTGGACTTTTGTAATAGCAGAAGTGGATCGCCCTATCTTAGGGGCAGTATTTTTTAAAGCATTTTGGTTTGATAATTGATCTGAAAAACAATAGAATCATTGATAGGATAACTAAGCAATCCTCGAAAGGTATTTTTACATTTGGACATGCCCTGGGATTACAAACAGTTTCCAGTATTACGGTTTACCATAAGCTGTTGCAGAAATACCCCAAGATTACTAATCCGGCTATGCTTCATGTCACTTGCAAACCTCATTCTGTTACGCACACAATTTTGACAAAAGGTCCTACTGTTTTTGACAAAGCAAGAAGATTATCTTTTACAAAACTTCAGGCAGCTAAATAGGAGTTTAAATCTTTCATAGATCAAGGTTTAATTAGACCATCAAAAAGCCCATGGACCAGTCTAATCCATATTGTACCTAGAAAGAATGGAGAATGACGAATTTGCGGCGATTTTTGTCTCTTAACCTTCTAACCACCGTGAACTGATAGATCCGCTTGCTATGCTGTAGGGTTCGCTGCAATAGAAGTATTATTTAAATTAATATTGTTCTACAAATATAATGAAGTTTTAAAACATTGAGTAATGATTAATACTCTAAAGGATTATACTTATATATAAAATTAAGGTTTTTATATCTAGTTTGAGAATTCATCTTCTTTTAGCATTTTTAAAACATTACAGAGAAAACAAAATTAAAAATTTGCACTTTCGCTCGGTGGTCATGAGGTTGCTCGGTCTCTGCCACTGTTCCTGATTGCTATCCGCTCCCCCACATTCACAATTTCTCTCACGGCTTAGCTGGAAAAGTGTTTTTCCTAAATTTGATCTTATGAAAGCCTATAACCATCAGATTCTTTAGGCCCAGCGTCCAGGCAAAAGAGTGCTTTTACGACCCCTTTTGGACTGTTTGAATATTTATTTATGTGTATTCGTTTATGAAATGCAGCGCAATGTTTCCAAAGATTTATGGACGAGGTATTAAAAGGTCTAAATTGTTTTGTATATATAGATGATGTATTCGTAGCCACGGAAAAGGAGAAAACACATTTAAAGGATCTTGAAGAAGTAATTCAGCGTTTGCATTCCTATGGTTTAGTGCTTAATGTCGAAAAAAGTATCTTTGACGTAAAGGAGTTACCGTATTTGGGATTTTTAGTAACCAGTAAAGGTATAGCTCCCTTGGCAGAAAAAGTCGAAAAATTAGTTAATTTTCCACTACCTAAAACTGTTAAAGAGCTACGCAGATTTTTGGCTAAGATCAATTTTTATCACAAACATTTGAAGTTAACGGTATCTATGCAGGCTCCATTATACGAGTTGTGTACGGGGAAGGAAACAATGACAATACTCTGACAAAATTACGCAGTCGTTTTAGCAATGTAAGAAAAACATTGTAGAATCAGATTTGCGGTTTCAGTATGTGTCTGGGGCAAGGTTTCGTTAGCAGAGGATGCTTTGGATATCGATATCATATCTTGTTCCGTATTACAGCAATGAGTTAATGGAGATACTTAACCTCTGGCTTTTTTCTCGTAAATTAACACCTACAGAGCAAATCTATAGTACATATGATCGCGAATTGCTTTCGATTTATTGTTCCATTAAGCATTTTCGTCATATAATTAAAGGTCGTCAGTTTCCCGTATTCACTGATCATAAACCGCTAACTTTCGCATTTTTAAAACAGGCTTGACAAGAGCTCACCTAGATAACAGCGACATTTGGAATACATCTCCCAATTTACAGCGGACATTCGGTACGTCCCTGGAAAATATAATGTAGTGGTTGACGCCTTCTCCCGCATTTCGGAAATTAAAGTGCCTGAGAGTATATTATCTCGATCTTGCCAAAGCCAGTGTAACGATGCTGTTCTGCGTTTACTTCGGGATTCTGGCACCCTTAAAATGATTCCCCTTAAACTTTCTCCTTCAAAACTAGAACTTCTGTGTGACATATCGACAGTGTACTGTAAGACATTCCGTACCAAAAGATTTTCGTTTACCCATTTTTGATGCTGCATAATATTTCGCACCCAGGTGTTAAAGGATCTGTAGACCTCATTCGTAAAGGTTCTGTGTGGAAAAAATTACTTAAGGTTGTAGCAGATTACGCTCAAAAGGGAATGGCTTGACAGTAAAGCAAAATACATCGTCATGTGAAATCTGAAATAGGACATTACTCAATACTGCACAAAAACATGTAAAAAGATGTGACTGCCACAGAAATTCTATGAATAATATAAATTATATAAAATATTTTTAAATAAATGTTTTTTCTACTCTCATACTGGTAAAAACAATCACTACTAAGTCAAAAAATTATATCAAAATCCAATAAGTTTAGTAGGGAAGTTAGTAAAGTTATGAAGTTTTAGAGTATTTCAATTTCAAATCACAATAGTATGATAAAGACAATATTAATAGCAAAGATATGAATTATTTTTAAATAATGGATGCTTTATGAATTAAGTAGGAATGTAAAAATATCTACTAAAGTAGCTCATTTTACACTTTTCCATTACCTTCCACAAACTGTGATGTGCAGATAATCGCAGGGGCAAAATCCTATGAGTATTTTCGCATAGAAAATTTAAGTGGACATTTTATTAGCTTTGCCTTTTAGAAGACCTGTCTACTAGCCACGCCATAACAACTAGACAAGAAGGTAGGCTATTAAAGTTAGGAAGGATATCATCAAAATTAGGTATTGCCCCTATGTAAATGTTATGAAAACATGCGAGCATTCTCAAATTTGTAAACAACTTAAAAATGTATTATGTAGTAGAAATATCTTCCAGGACATTTTTAAATTATTTGATATTTTAATGTCATCTATTTAATTTGTATAATGATTGTGCTACATTATGAAAACAAGAATATTTGCTATGAAAAAATAAACAAGCATTTTTTACAGATAAAAATGTTTATTATAACAGCAAAAAAAAAGAAGAAAAATCCTGGGAGTTTGATAATTTAAATACAAAATTTCCTTGCATATTTTTTGTCCAAACTATGACAACCCACACTCCAGAACTTAACAATACTCGCCCTCGTGAGATCGATTAAACGAGTGAGGCTGGAGAGACGAGTATTGTTAACTTCTGGAATGTGAATGGTTTCCATAGTTTGAACAAAAACTGTACTTTCGCGTATTGTGTGTCTTTCGAAGTTGTTATGTTTAAAGTCATTCTACCTAGTCAAAAACTAACTTTCCTGAAGCAGGGCCATCAAATTTCAGATAAAAAGAAGCATTTTCGTATAAACCGCACACTCGTACGTAATTGCAGTATATTTTATTGGATATCAAAATATGTCAAGAACTTTTGGGCACCCTGTTTGTACGTCCCACTTAGCGATATAGATTTTGACATACTGAAAATTATGATTTTACTTCTGACTTCAGTGTCTCAAAAACACTTGTAATGCGAAAACTGCATGAAAATAAACAGCATTATACGAGTATTTCAAGGATAGAGTACAATGAAGAGAAGTATGGTCTATCAGGTGCAGTAATTTCTTATAAAATGTAATTTCGTACTCAAAGAGTTAAAAATAATTTGTTAAGCGATACCCAAAATAATATCCCTAAAAGTAACAAAAAGTTTAAATTTAAAGCGTGCATGTAAAACAAGTACAGAAATATATGAGGACTAAAGAAAGGGAAAGTATTAGAATAAAGATAAATATATATTTAAATTAGATAAAATAAACATTTCAGAGACAGTTTTCTGTATTTGACTATGGCAAAACATTTCTGTTTCGTACAATAGTTATTAAGTCATAGGCATATAAGACATAATCAAGCTCATTCAGCTCAATTACTGAAATGTATTATGTTACTAACTCCAAATACAAGGGTCGTGAATCTAACTAAAATAAAATTACCTTAGCAATTTGTAATATTTCACTATATCTACATTATGAATCATTTATTAGTCTGTTTATACATAATTGACATGTGTAAATATCCTTGTGTTATCAACAATATTTTTCTTTCCAGTTGTAGAAATGTGATATTGTTTTGTTATTTTAAGCATACTTATTATCACAGTTTTTTTTAATAATTCAAACTTTTAAGTATGAAATTAAGAAAATCTGTTACCACACATAAAAAATATTAAATATTGTGTGCTATTTTTTTGATAAATTATAACAGAATATACGCAAATTTCTTATATTATAAAATTAACAATCATAAAATACTAAAAAATGTTAAAAGTTAGCATGAATGATTTAATTGATAATTTATGTATAAAAATATAATTATGTGGATAAAAAATTTAACAAATGTGTAATATTGTGTAAATGGTGTTCTTATATCTTATTTCCATTAAAAAATCATCATCTAAACAGCAGCACCATGCGTATTACTAAATATACTCTGCTCAAAGTAATAATACGAACAAGCAGTCACATATAAAATAACATGTAAAAGAGCGTATCGCATTTTTTTAATATGGATAACTCTTTAAGAATTGTTTCTAACTTATTTCCATTATCTAGCATTGTGCACATTGAATACTTTGAGAAGTTTATTTGTTAGTAATATCAATAAGACTATCTTTACATAGAGCATTTCCTTTGAGGGTATTAGTTCACTTTTAATGCGAATAAAATTAACGCATGCCTTAACAATATATTTTCATAACCTGACTAAAACAGTTAATATTATCCCCTGTTTACAATTTTCTAAATTATTTAAGTTTTAGGCAACTTTTATGGGAAAAGTTAAACTTTAATTGCATTATAACGAAGTTTTAATAGAATCGAAAAACTTTATCGTTATTTGATAAGATACTTTAATTATAACTTAGTTATAATACATCTGTAAATAATCATAATGTGTGCTCAAATTCGATAGAAATAACTACACAATTACTTTCATTGGAATCATCGAACTACTTATCTTTTCATTAATCTAGAAAACAAAGTTTTTCACAAAAACATCCAATACTTTATTAGTCTTTGGTCTGAATATAACATTTCCAAAAAGCAGATTTCCATTAAAAAATTGTATAAATGTAGAAAAATAGCAAGTAGAGTTAAGAGATTGTTTATTGCTTTAATACATTGTTTGTAGCTTACTTTTAAATACATTAATGTTGCCCTAATGATATTTTAATGACTTTCGTAACATAAAAAATATTAAGTATCGCAAAACAATCATGAACATACTCAGTTTTTCTGTGTTAAAAATTAATTAATCTTTCAAATGTTTGAACTTGAATATCTGATATTTCATTCAATAATACTTTCAGTATATGCTTTTAATAATAGACTAAAGATTATTTTTATTTTCAATGTAGATATTTTTATAAATATTTTGGCCTTATAACGATGATTTTTTTCATTGTTGGTTTCTAGTTTAACACTAATTTTTTGCCAGATGTTTAATAGTAAATTTTAAATAAAGTGCCTTCGATTTTTTTTTTTTTTTTTTTTTTTTTTTTTTTTTTTTTTAAGATTTCGTTTTGGAAGCAAAATAAAAGCATTTGCAAAGTAACTTTTTTTTAAAAAAAATCTCAGAGAAGCTACAAACATTCAAATGTAACAATTTCAAAATCATTTAATTGCGATTATATTGTAAAACATTATAAATAAATTATGAAATAATTTATTATTATAGTATTTTTATAATTATTTCTTCTAGAAAGTTATCGAATAGATAAAATGCCTTTATGAATAACAATGGCGACAGACGCACAATACGTATGGACATTTTTTGTCCAAACTATGGCAACACACATTCCAGAACTTAACAATACTCGAACTCCTGAGTTCGATTAAACTAGTGAGTATGGATAGACGAATACTGTTAACTTCTGAAATGTGGGTGGTTTCCATAGTTTTATCAAAAACTGGGCTTTTGCATTGTGTGTCTTTCGAAGTTGTTATGTTTAAAACATTCTACCTAGTCGATAACTAACTTTCTAGAAGCAGCGCTATCTATGAGAAATTTTTGGAACTATTTTTTTTTATTTGCCTAAACAAAAATTCAGATCACAAGAAGCATTTTCGTCCAAACCGCAAACTCGCACGCAACTGCTGTATCTATTATTGAATTTTAAAATGTGTCAAGAAATTCTGGTACACCCTGTATATACGTCCCACTTAGTGATATAGATTTTGAAATACTAAAAATGATGATTTTACTTCTGAATTCAGTGTCTCAAAAATACTTGTAAAACGAAAACTGCATGAAAGTAAACGGCATTATTCGAGTTTTTCAAGGGCAGAGACTATGAAGATAAGTATGGTCTATCAGGTGCAGTAATTTCTGATAAAAAGGAATTTCGTACACAAAGAGTTAAAAATAATTTGTTAAGCAATACCCAAAATTATAGCACTTGAATGTATAAAAAAGTTTAAATTTAAAACGTGCATGTAAAAAAATCCTATGCAGAAATATGTGACGACTAAAAAACGGGAGAGGGACGATAAATATATATTTAAAATAGGGAAAATGAACATTTCAGAGAGAGTTTTCATTATATGAATATAGTAAAACATGTGAGTTTTATACAATAGTTATTAAGCCATAGGCATATAACACTTGCATAATCTCACACACTCAGCTCAATTACTGAAATGTATTATGTTACTAACACCAAGTACAAGGATGGTGAAACTAATTAAAATGAAATTAGCTTAACAATTTGTAATATTTCACTATATCTAAATTATGAATCAATTATTAGTCTGTTTATACATAATTGACACGTGTAAATATGCTTGTGTTATCAACAATATTTTTCTTTCTAGTTGTAGAAATGTGGTATTGTTTTGTTATTTTAAATATACTTATTATTACAGTTTGTTTAGTAATTCCAACTTTTAAGTTTAAAGTTAAGGAAATCTGCTACCACACGTTAAAACGCATTAAATATTGTGCACTATTTTTGTATATAAATTGTTACAGAATATGTGCAAACTTATTATATCATAAAATTAACACACATAAAATTCCAAAATGTTAAATGTTAAATAAATGATTAAATTTAGAATTTATGTATAAAAAATAATAATGTGTATTAAAACTATAACAAATGTATAATATTGTGTAAATAGTGTGTTTGTATCTTATTTCCTTCGAAAAAAATCATCATCTAAACGTTAGAAGCATACGTGTTACTAAATATACTCTTCTCAAAATAATAATACGAACAAGCAGTCACAGATAAAATAACATGTAAAAGAGCGCATCGCATTTTTTTTTTCTATGGCTAATTCTTTAGGAATATTTTAAAACTTATTTCCATTATCTAGAATTGTGCACATTGAATATTTTGAGACGTTTACTTGTTAGTAATATCAATAAGTCTAACTTTATGTAGAACGTTTCCTTTGAGGGTATTAGTTCTCTTTTAATGCGAATAAAATTAACGCATGCCTTAACAATATATCTTCATAACCTTACTGAAACAGTTAATATTATCCCCTGTTTACAAATTTTCTAAATTATTTAAGCTTTAGGCGACTTTTAAGGGAAAAAAGTTAAACTTTAATTGCATTATAACGAAGTTTCAATAGGATCGAAAAACTTTATTGTTATTTGATAAGATACTTTAATTAGAACATAGTTATAATACATCTGTAAATAATTATAATGTGTGCTCAAATTCGATACAAAGAAACCACACAATTGTGTTGTTGGCAATCATCAAACTATTTATCTTTTCATTAATCTACAAAGTTTTTCACAAAAACATCGAATAATTTATTAGCCTTCGGTCTGAATAAAACCTTTGCAAAAAGCAAATTTCCATTAAAAAATTGTATAAATATAATAAAATAGCAAGCAGGGACAAGAGATTGTTTATTGCTTTGATACATTGTTTACAGCTTGCATTTAAATACATTAATATTGCTTTAATGATATTCAGTTAATGACATTTTAATGACTTCCGTACCATAAAAAAATAGTAAGTATCGCAAAACAATCATGAACATACCTAGTTTTTCTGTGTTATAAAATTAATTAATCTTTCAAGTGTTTGAACTTGAATATCTTATATTTCGTTGAATAATACTTTTATTGTGTGCTTTTAATAGTAGAGTAATGATTATATTTTTTTATGTAAATATTTATAGAAATATTTTAGCCTTATTAAAGTTGATTTCTCTTTTTGTTTGTTTTTAGTTTAATACTGATTTTTTTGTCAGATGATTAAGAATCAATTTTAAATAAAGTGCATTAATTTTATTATTATTATTATTTTAAGATTTCTTTTTTATAAACAACATGAAAACATTGTGCAAGTAATTTTTGTTTTTTAACTCAGAGAAGTCTCAAACTTTCGAACGTATCAATTTCGAAATCGTTTAATTTCGATTTTATTGTAAACTATTATAAATAAATTATAATATAAATTATTATTTTTTTTAAAATAAAATATAGGTTTTTTACTGCATACCTCGTACACTAGTATGAGACAGTTTCCCGAAATTAAAAAATATATAGTAATTATTTTTTATTGTTTGACATTTTTCTGTTTCTTCCTAAAATTTGTATACTCCATATTCTTCAAATTTACACACTATGAAAAGTTTAGAAAAAAATAAGTATAGTGCTAATAAATAATCATAATTGCACATTGCCAAACCTTTCTCAGCGATATGTAGAATAAACTATAAGTAGCTTTAAGAATATAGTGTCTATGCTACATTTCTACATAAAAAAATATATTTTATTTTTACAATTTGATTATTTTTTTTTCTTGTATGACGACTGAGGTTTTTTCGACATGCAAAATATCCTCAAATATAAAAACAAGAACCAAATAAAAATTATCATGTATGAATTATGATACACTTTCCAACACTACCAGAATATTACTAATATAATATATTTTTCATACAATGAAACTAAAATATCCAAGAGTGTCTAATTTAAAAAACAAGAAATTACACTTCACAGTACAAATCCATTTTCTGCTTTTGCTGCCCAAAACCTGTTAATGCCTATTTTCTAAAAATTAGTTAAGCTTTAAAATTCATACAAGAGCTAAAAACGCACTTCCTGCAATTATCGCTAACAGTCAGTCCTGTAATCGAAATATTTTGTGAGAACATTTCATTTGAAAATGTAAGTTGAACAAGGCGGTAATAAAAATAATTGTCATTTATGAAGAATCTTTGATGTAACATTAAATTAGGAAGTAACATATATTCCACTAGATGCATTAAATTACACGGAAATGTAGAATGTTATTATGATCGTTTACAGAATAACAATCCAAAATGTGTAATAATAATAAAAAAAAATAAAAAAATAAAATAAAATAAAATAAATCAATATATTTATCTAATTACCGTGAATTAAAACAAATCAAAGATCTTTATTGTGTTTTTATGAACTTTTACGTATTTATCGAATTGAATAGTTATGTACAAAAATATGAAGATTCGAGTTTAAAATTTTCCAAGATAGAAAGTGTCCAGTCGAACATAAGATGGTTGATTTCTGACAGCCAATTATCTACTCGAAGGATATGGGCCCTAGAGAGAGTGCCCTCCATGGAGGTTTTTCTAAGGGATTTTAACCCGTATTTACGGCAAGGTTCGAAGAAAACCATGTAAAACTCCGAACGGTTTGGTCGACGAGAGCAACAGGGATTTGAACCCAGCACCTCTCGTCTACCGGCTTTGAGAGCAGAACATTTCAGCCACTAGTGTGTTTCGAACCTAAGAACATTTGCTTTAATTGCTAACGCATTAACAACTGAGTTACCTGGATGAATCTGACCGACAATGTTCACTCGGGCACATTTTTGGTAATAACATGTGATCTGTCATATGAGCTAGGTAAATCAATTCCAATAAAGATGTATGTGTAAATCATTGTGTACAGCAATGATAAATTTGTCATGTGCTCGGTACCTGGTCTGGAGAATTTTTCACATAAGTAAAATTTCAACATAGGTAATGGAATTCCAATAAACGAAAACGCATAATTCATAAACTACTTGACTAGTTGACTTCCCATATTATATCTGAAGGTGGACCTGATGTTAAAATTAGATATTAGTAATATTTCAAATTTTAATTTCTAAAAAGGAGAATAGCCAACATAGTGAAAAAGTATCCAAGCCGGGATTCGAACCCGGGTCATCAGTATAGCGCACTGACGTTCTACCAACTGAACCACTTGGAACGATACCCAGCCTGGCACTTCTCATTATCACATGTTGGCAAGGCTATAACTGGTTCAATTGGTAGAATGTCAGTGCGTTTTCAACAAAGGGAATGGAACTCCGATAAACGGAAACGCAAAATTCCTAAACTACTTGACTAGTTGAATTCTCATATTAAATCCGAAGGTGAACCTGATGTTAAAATTAGATATTAGTAACATTTCGAATTTAATTGCTTAAAAGGAGTATAGCCAACATAGTGAATAAGTATCCAAGCCGGGACTCGAACCGTGGTCATTATTATAGCGCACTGAAGTTCTTCCAACTAAACCACTTGGAACGATACCCAGCCTGGCACTTCTCATTATCACATGTTGGCAAGGGTACAACTGGTTCAGTTAGTAGAACGTCAGTGCGCTATACTGATTATCCGGGTTCGAGTCCCGACTTGGGTAATTTTTCACTATGGTGGCTATATGCCTTTTAAGCAATTAAAATTGAAATATTATGAATACAAGGCGTGAGAAATTTTCTATGAAAAAATTTCAAGTATCAAAATAGATTTATTCAATTATCGTTGCTGGATTCTCTTTAGTTTCGTGTTTGCCCCAGGATTGGTGGCTCACGGAGAAATATTCCTTCTGTATTCGAAATAATCTTGTGCTGCGCTTGTAGCCTTGCCAACATGTGATAGTGAGAGGTGCCAGGTTGGGTGTCGTTCCAAGTGATTTAGTTGGTAGAACACCAGTGCGCTATACTGATTGATGACCCGGATTTGAGTACTGGCTTAGATACTTTTTCACTGTGTTGGCTATATGCCTGTTAAGCAATTAAAATTCGAAATATTATGAATGAAGGCGTGATAAATTTCCTTTGGAAAAATTTCCAAGTATTAAAATTAGATATTAGTATTGAAATGTTTAAGGTTTGCGACAATTTTTATACGTAGACAAATCCTAAGCTAAATTTATGTGCAGAATTAGTAGTACATATTTCTACTAATTGATTTGTGCCAGTGGATGCATACTTTTTTATCCAATGATTGTAAAATAAAAATTTCGTTTTATATTTAAATTCGTCCTCAAGCCCAGGTATGTTTAATTCGAGATTTGCATAGCCCCACCAGTGGCTGAGAGGTTGTGCTCTCGAAGCTGGTAGACGGGAGGTGCTGGGTTCGATCCCAATCGCGCCCGTCGGCCTAATCGTTCGGAGTTTTCGTGGTTTTCTTCGAACCGTGGATTTATCCATGCGTAAATACGGGTTAGGTTCCCTTAGAAAGACCCCCACGAAGGGCACTCCCCCCGGGCCTATATCCCTAGCGTAGATAATTGGCCGTCAACAATCAACCCAATCAACCCAACTCGAGATTTGCATATGAAAAGATGACCGGCCGGTGAAGCTCCGGTGGTTAAATACATATATACATACATATATATACTTATTTATTTATTTAACAATACTTTTCTGTTAATTATTTATGATAATCTGCGTATTAATTACTTCTATTCAGAAGTATTTTGTATTTCAAAATTATTTATTTATTTCTTTATTTTATACATTATTATAGATTAACGAAATGTTTGAAAATAGCATTTAAATACATTTTAGTAATTTAAAGAATAAGTTGAATTATTTACTGAAATGTATTTTCCGTTAATAGTTTAAAAGTTTAATATTTTAGTTTTAATAGTTTCATAAATGAAACTATTCAAAATCGATGAAATATTCTAGCGTTTGTTACAGAATGGTTACACTCACTTCTATAATTCTTTGTTTATTTCAAATATAATGTCAGTGCCCCCTAGATAAAGCATTAAGCAAATTAAAAGTATCCCATTAAATTAAATCCACTTACGCGAAACATAATTGTTTACTCAGCTGAAAATATCTTTCGACAGGTGTTTGTTATTCATTTTTCCGTAAATAGAGAATAAATAGTTTATTGGATAAAATGTCTTTTTTGACACATACACTTAAAAAATATTTCAGAATGACATTTTAAAACATTTTTTTATGTATCTAATTATTGAGTTCTTAAAGGGAAAATATAATAAATGCATATTTCATTTCAATGATACATATTTATTTTTTAATAATTGAAAAATTAGCTTAAATTTTGCGACAACAGTAAAAAGGAAGATGTTGCGTTTAACATATACAAATTTGCACTATCTGCATATAAAAATTTGCAATAAAAAATATAGTTGCTTTAACCAGTGTAAAACTTCCAAGTGTGTCGGAGGCGTTTGATTATGCATTTCAAATAAATGTAAAATTTACCTATAAATGCTTCTCAAATATGCATTTTACAGGTAAAGAAAGATATCAAAATTGGTCTTCCTGGGTTATAGAATATATTCTATATAGATGATGTTTTTTTTTTGTTTTTTTTTTTTTTTTTTAACTAACAGATGTTTTGCATTTATTATATATTTTTTTAGATTTTTATCTTTCATCCTAGTGCCGAACAATGTTATGGAAACGTTAAAAAACGCATACAGTCGTCAAAAGTAAAACTCATTTTTAATCGCTAAAATCTCGCACAGAACAACAAAAATAGCCATTGCATTGGGATTTAAATTTATTTCGTTTAATTTAAAATATAAACCCAGTAGACCATCTACATATTGAAATTATAATAAACTATGTAATTATCTATATGAAGAACCAATTGTGACATCATATTTCAGATCTTCGGTATATTTTACCCCTGGATAAAAAATGGGAGGTAATATTGTGAAGTGGTTTAGCAATTATGGAAATTGAAGGTTTGGAAATCCTAATATTTAATTGATTTTTAATAATTTAAAACAAACTGGAATGCTGATCGTATTTTAGATGTAACTCAAAAAACTACCAGGGCTTAGGAATGATCTGTAATTTTCAATTCGTATACTCGAAGCTTCTATAAATGCACTTCTGTTAAAAAATGTATTAGTTACAACTCATATGATTCTAGAATATTAACTTAAACACACACACACACACATATATATAGAGAGAGAGATATAAAAATAGATTGAAATAGATTTTTATAGATTGAAAAATATAAACTTACGATAGATATAATAATAGATATAATAATATTAAATTACACACACACACACCCACAGATATATATATATATATATATATTTATATATGTTAGATATTTACGATGATTTAATTTTCCACGAGGAACTGGCAGAAAAACTCACGAGAGACTGGTTAAAGTTGGAGAACGATTGCAGTCAGTAAATCGAAAATCATGGCTCGGAATGAAGGGAAAAAGGAACCCATAAGGAAGTTTTTCCATAAAACCTGAGCCGTTTTACAGACAAATCGTTTATTCAGGAACAGGAGAGATGCTGGAACAGTTCCAACAGGCTACAGGTATAAACGTATAGCCCTCAGGCTTGACAATAACTCACTACATCATTTAACGGATCTTAAGTGGCTGTTGAGAAATTCTAAGTCGCAGAATACCAGATAACAATTTGGTCAGCACTTCAAAACACGACAAAAATCTGCTCTCCGAACGCTTGCAATCGGTTTTTGTTAAATACGCGGAAAGTTACAGAATCGATATAACGCGTGCACGAGCCAATCAGTTAGAGGCGAAATTAAGCTAAGCGAATGACGTGCCATGGAGAAGTTTTAAAAAGAAAGAATCCCGCACACAACGGCGCATTCATTTTGAAATAAACAACGCAGCGCGCGAAGAGAGCATTAGAATAAAAAAATGGGTTTTAAAAACATTCGAAACAACAAACTCTCACAGATTATTGTAGATTGGATATTTGATAAAAGTTACGAATGGACTTAAAGTTTTAAATTAAGATTTGGAATAAGATAATTATTAATATACGTGTTGTTAATTTTAAAAGGACATTAAATAGGAATGAACATTATTAAGAAATAAGGAAAAAATGAATAGGTCAGGATTTAGAATTATTTAAGGGAATGTTGCGAAATAAATATTTATATACCATATATATATATATATATATATATATATGAAACAAATTAAAATTTTTTCGCCTTTGGCCTCATTAAAACTGTAATTCTGTGTAAATCCCATTATTCTAAATTATTTCCTCGTTCCAGTATTTCGATTGTCAAAATTCCACCGTGCTAAAATACTTTGTTCTAAATTCATTCTCTTAAAAAATGGCGCTGATCGATGTTCTATTAAAATTTACGCACTTTTATTTCTTTAAATAAAATGCATCCTAGAATTTAATTCTTCTAAAAAACACCAATCTCCCAGCTAAAAATATTTTACTCTTTTGAAATAACAACCTATGTATTTTTATTTATTTTATTTTTATTTCCCTATGTTTCCTGACAAAATAATATTACTTCTCAAATTATGAAAGACTTTAGTCTCAATGTAAAAATTATCTTTGCATCTTGCCATACTTGATAAAACCTATGTATTTCTTTTTTCTTTGCTTCTCTTCTTATTTATTCGAAGGGATTAGATTTCACGAGATTGTTCATTTATTTGCCGCGCTTTTTCCAGCTTACGGTAAAATCGCTTCTATATTAACGCGCCGAAAGAATTAATCCGGGAGCGCTGATTGGTCGAGAGACTTTTTAGTAAACATGTATTCTGGAGCGTTCAAAAAATGATATACGACGTTTTTCCCGCGTTTGGGTCAGAAGGTTCCAGGATTCGGTGGTGTATGCAACCCCGACATGTGCTCCCTAATCATGGAACATTCTCCTTGGCTGCCGATAGATTCTAAAAAAAACTGCCTTTTTAAGAGCAAAGATGTCTTCTTATTAGTTAAATTTAAATCATCAAGTTTCGCCACGGTATTAAAATCAGCACGTATGGATTGAGCATCATAATGAGTAAAGCCTAGCCAGTTTGTCTTTGAGTTTCGAATAAAAGTGAAAAGACATGGACTGTCTCTTATTTGCATTCTTTTACGTACACTATGAAGGAGTTCTCGATGCCTGACTGCTAAATCCTTGGTGGAAACCCTTGCCTTGATTATGATTCAAGTTAAATCGTCACACACATATATATATATATATATATATATATATTGAAAAATACAGTATTGTATTCCGGTATGAAACCTCACAAAGTCAATTTGTCGACGGACTTATTTTTTATAACATAAATGAAAAGAAGAAACGATTCATTCCCAATGGAATGGCTAGTTTTTTTTTCTCTCTGCGACAATTTGACGATAAAAAAAATGAGGTTTTTTTTGACGATTGTATATCAGTTAATTTTTCTGTTCAACGTTGTTGTATACTTGGGAGAGACTTGGGACTTGGGAAGGACTTGGGAGGTTAAAGGACTTGGTTAAGGGAGGTTAAAGGACTTGGTTAAAGGACTTGGGAGGTTAAAGGGACTTAAAGGACTTGGGAGATTAAGGCTTAATCATCCTGAAATCATATCGAACGCAACTCTGGGGCATCCGAGTTAGGGCACAGTGCGCTTGACATGCGCATGTTAGAGACTCGTCATTAGCAACCAATTAATTCAGTTCTAATGCTCTTAAATTGATCAGTGGCCTTCGTTATGACGTACAGAAAGATAATATTTGAAATCATATTAAAAAACCTCATTTATTTACATCAAAGCAAATAAAGGAAAAAAAAATACTGAAATTTAAGCCAGACCTGCGCTTCACGGAGAGTCAAACAATGGACGCATGGAAGCCGTCGAAATATTCTAAATTATAATCTGCCAGACCAAATTTCTTCAGCAGATGTAAAAGTAGAGCCTATTTATAGCCAACGTAATTTTTAATTACACTCTTGAACTTAAATAAGCTTTGAATTGTTGCAGGTAGTACTACAAACATTTTCTATAAAAAAGAACTTAAAAAAGGAATTTGATTAGAGGAAGTGCTAAGCTCTTCTGATAAGATTGCCTTTGCTGTATCAAAACTTCAAATTTTCTGTCACATCCTTCTGAAAGTCTTAGGATGGTTAAATGTTGAAGATCCCTTCCATAGAAATAGTGTTGTATTTTCATCATATAAATACCAATTATTTATTTAAATATATGATTTTTTTTTATTGCATTTGCATTGTAAAGGTTACGATTTCAATTTGAAGGCGGCCCTCTAAGCTATTTTTTTAACATAAATTAAAACAATAATTGAGTCCCAATATAACGATTATTTGCATTCACTCAGTGACAATTTTACGATTAAAAGAAAAAACTTTTTTCGTTTTAACGAGAGTACAATAGTTCAAATTTACTGATATATTTGAACACACTAGTGTAAGGCAATTTAGCTTTTAAATGTAAAATATCAAAAACAAACTCATACTTTTCTACATCCGTAAATATTTGAAGTGCTTTTCAGATTCTCCTATCTTTTTAATTTGATAACCAAATAAATTCATTTACAATTAACACTTTCATTTGGAATTATGAAATACACTCTTTTTCTAAGCCTTTTACGTCATCTACTAATAGTTTAAATAGAGCTATTCACGAAAACACGATTTTAAAAAGAATTTTTTCCTGTATAAATATTCATTTCAAACTTACATTTTTAATTTACGCGTAAACAGATAACTTTCACTTAATTTTATAATAAAATTTTAACTTTTAAATTTTGTTTCTTATCGTAAATTCGTTTTCATTACATTTATACTTCAAAACTTCATACTTAATTTTAAATCAGTGCACTTAAATATTTATATCGCAAATAGAAAATCATGTTATCGTAACGATGTATATCGTAAACATCATTTAGTGATATTGTATGTAATTAAACGCATATTTATCTATAGAAATATCTCCTTGAAATCACAGAAAATTACTAAAAATAATGACAGGATTTTTTTCTTATTCAATAAATATGTATGTTTCGATTAATAAATGATACTATTAATAACTAGCTTTATTTTGAGTGAAACTGCCTTAAAAAATAATTTAACAAAATAAGTCCGAATTTACTAAAATAATTTTTATTTAAGTAGGTGGATTTGAGAAATAATTTAGTCAATTAGGATTAATTTATAGTTCGCGTTTATGTTTGTATGACTCTCTTTCCCAATTAAGTGCTTGGGCCTCCTTCACTATTAAGCTTTCCCTATTGCAATGTGAAAAATAAATAAATAAATATATATATATATATATATATATATATGTGTGTGTGTGTGTGTGTGTGTGTGTACTACTGACTTCTTGCCTCAAGCAGAACTTTTATTTATACTCTCCACCTATCAACGCATTGTGTCTAAATGTCCTGAAGCTGTATCAGATCCAATATAGTCACGCCCACCAATTTTCTGGCAATTGAAGTCGTTCACGAGCAGGTAATACAAGGTTCCCACTGGTCCGTTTTCTTAAATATTCGTTTTACGGGAAATAAAAAATGTGGTAGGTTTTTAAAATTTTTACAACAAAAATGTCCTTTGGGGTAGGTTTCTACAAAACTTTACAAATAAATCTAAAAATAATATTTTGGTTTCAAAAACGTGTCATTAAAAAAACTGACAGTGTGAGAGCCCAGAGAATTCCATTGTCCAGTACTAGCAGATGCACCAATAGCATATGACTCCTCCCATTTATTAGAAAAGCATGGAAAATCTGCACTATTAGTATACATTCTTTGTTTTTTAATCAGTCTAATTTATATTGTTAATTTAGGCATTCTACGGAATTTTGACTGTTGAGTAAAGAGTAACGTGGATGTCTAATTTTGTGATGACATATGTCGTTTAATTAATTTTCATAAACTACTGCTCTAGAGTGTTTTGTATGCCTGTTTAACTGTTTTCCATTCATTTGAACATTTCTAAAATTTCATCACTTATGGATTTTTCAAATTTACAACTATAACCACATAATTTAATTTTCATTTCATGTTTGAATTCCATTTCAACACCGCGAAAATTGTAAAATTCCATAGGGATTAATTACAATTATGTTGAAAAGAATATTTGAATGACATACAGTTTTATAATTTAAGATATATTTATTGATGTTTCAGACAGAAGGTAATTAGAGATAACTTTAGAAAATTGAACTGAGAATTAAAGTCTCGAGAATGATTAATTGTGAATTTCTTGAAGTGTTAAAGAACAATTTAAGATAAGCCCTTGAGGGAGCTTAATAATTATATTGTGGCATGAAATCTCTTGATACCGTACTCCGAATGAAGTTCTACATCCTGAGTAAATATTTTGCAAGTTTGCATTTTACCCCGCTAATTCTAATATAGAGGCATTTTTTATACTACTAGGGGGCTCTGCCCCCTACGAGCTACGCTCGCCAACCCCCGTTCTGACACCACAAACTGTAAAAACACTCTGATTTGATCAACCTTAAAACGATTGCGGAAGATTGAATTATAATTAAACGACTTGCTGTAATCGGCTGCTATAATCGGCCTTGTGTAATCGGCTGCTCGCTGTAAAATCTGCTATAATCGGGTTTCCATTCATTTTCCTTTGACCAAGGGATTTTAAAGCCGAATCAACTGCTGTCGAGACAGCTAACAACTGTTGATAAAATAAGGTTAATTAAACATTTGAAAATCAACCTGTGCAAAATGGTTAAGAATGCAATGTCATTGCATCGCGAAATTTTATAACGATGCTAATAGAAAATTGGGTATTACTCCATTATCCCGACTACTACTTTCTAGAAAAGAAAAGAACTGTCGCCAAAATATAGGATTTAAAGCCAAAAGTGCGTATCTGTGGCGTCGCATTCAATTGATACCAGATGCGGTACGCGTGGTAGATATGTCATCGAGTGATCTTTAATTCAACGTTTATCTGTATTTTTAATTATATTTTACCAATTTATTAGTTATTTCGTTGATTTAAACGTAATTATTAAACGTAAAAATATACTTTTAATTGAAGGGAAATATTATTAATTACGCTGTTTTAAAATTTGCAATAATATATAAAATATTTTGTCGAAATAAATCAATCTTACTCTACTTAATGCTTTGAAAACGCGGAATAATTTAATTATTTATCTTTTTAATATTCACGCGCAAGCATATTTTTTATTCCGTCATTTTCTACATTTATTGCTTTTAACACGTGATCATTTAAATATTATTTAAAAGTTTTATTTCTGTTTTTAATAGTCTCGTGTAAATACATTTCTTAATTGAAAGGGAATATTATTACGTGCGCTATTTTACAAATTGGCAACGATTCAAATAATGGAATTTATGAAATATGAAATAAATCTTCGTCAAAATAAGGAAAATTTTGAATAAAAAATTGAAATATAACCTCAAAAAATGAGTCAAATTGAAAAATTAATTGCAGTCTGCACACCCCAACCTTGTCAGCTATATCCTTACAAATTATGGCTAAATTCCTGCGCATAGTTTTCGTTTCTATAAAACTTTTATAAGAAATTTGTTTTGACCAACTTTGATTTTAAATATCTCTTAAAATAATTCTTCGATTTAAAAACTGTCTACTTCAGCGTGTTTATCGAACATTTCTTTATAAAACCACCAATTTTTAAATTTTTATTTGCAATAGTTTTCTGGATATTAGTCCAGAAAGATTTCAAGGCACAAAATCTTAATTGACAGCGGCGGCCGCGGCGGTGGTTACTTTTTTTAAATATATATATATATATATATATATATTTTCATGTCGTTATCGTTATATTTACAAGATGTGTGTACTTCTTTGAATTTTAAAGGAGTCCTCCACGCTATTTAAGTTACGAAATCTTCTATTTAATATTTAAATTGCGAAATTCGCAATCGCTTCGTTTTTTACGGAATTCGTTATATTTTCTGCAGTTAAATAAAACGTAAAAATATAGATTTAAAATGTGATAAAATTGTAAGTACCTTTGTATTTAGAAAACAAAAACTGTTGTTTCAATGTGTATATTTTAAACCTAAACAACTACTTTATGAATTATTAAACGCAATGGAAATTATCGTATATTGCATTTTTCTTTTGAAAGAACAGTAACAATCTCACTATATTTTAAACCGTATTCTCAAATACTACATTGTATAAGAATTTATTCTGTTGGTTGTGCCACGCTTGTATTCAAAAGTGCTATATTCGATATTGTAATTAATGATTATGTGAATATACTCTGAAGTAAGATCTTGAAGTGACTAGTATTTTCCGGTGATTATATTTCCAAAAATTTCGCTTTCATTTGCCCATTTTTATTCGAAACGAAAACCATTACCAACCGTACGTGAAATCTACTTGGAATTCGTGAATTTATGATACATGTTCGTCAAATCACTGGAGTGTCCGACAACTCTTCTACAAGCACTTTTTCGTTTTGTGAAAAGGAATTTCTACACATGATCTTTCCGTTTCAAATTACAGAAATGTCGTTAGCTTAAACTCAAACTTTTCGAAAATCATTCCGCTAACACCTACAAATTCTCAAACAGGTGCACCCAGTAATGAAAGCACCTAATAGATTTATAAGTATGCCCGAAAATATATTTTCAATAAAAAAAAATTAATTCTCTATAATTTATGAAATAGTTAAATTATCATAATTATTTAATTTCAGTTTCCTTATGCTAATAAAACGTTTTCTGATTTGTTTAGAGTAGTACAAAATAATAAATACAGCACTGTAAATAATTATTAAGTACTTCTCTATTATTCCGTCGACCACTTTTCATAACAAAAAACTATCGCCAAACTGTAACGCCAAATAAACGGGATAATGTTGCCATTGGAATATCAAAATAAATAAATGAATAAAATATAAGAATTTAAGGACACAATTGTTATTTTAATTAATGAAATAACTAATAAATCAGTAAAACATAACGAAAAATACACGCAAATGTCGAATTAAAAAACACTTGATGACATAACAAACACGTATAATGCTTCTGACATCAAGTAAATGGGACTGCATTTTTGGCGTTTAATCTTACAGTTTGGCGATAGTTTTTTTTTTTTTTTTTATGAAAAGTGGTCGACGGGATAATAGAGAAGTACCAATAATTATTATTATATATTTAAAAATATATATGTATTTTTTCTCGAGGCATTAGAAGATAACTCTGTTTCGGATTTATCCAATGATTTCCACTTTTAAATAATTTAAACAAATTCCATGATAAATATAATATATCAGTCGTACTACAAACAATTCTAACACGTCTAATTTTCAAAGTTTCGTTAATAACGGTTTCTCTTTCAAAATTTTCAGAGAGGAGAAATTTCATATTACTCCGATATTGGCTATTTAAAATTATAATTAAAGACACAACTTTCAAAGATCAGTGTTTCCAACAACACGTCAGAAATAGGATTCCAATAGTCGACTTATCGATTTTCCGTTGCACTTAAGACATTCAAGTGCATAAATTATGTAAATATATAAGTGTCTAAAATTTTGAAATGACAGATATTGAAAACATTTCAAGTCTCAGGAATTTTCCAAAGTTTTGGAGAAAGTCTTTAGAAAAATGTTTCTTAAGAAAGATTTCAAATTTTTTATATTATTATTATTTGTTTTTAATAGAGCTTCCATGTACTATACATTGTTTTGATGCATTTAATTCTAAGAATTTATTTACAAAGGGCAGTCGGAAAATAAGTTTCCCCTGGCGACTGTGGACAGATGTGTGTATGAAAGACAAACAATGTAATGAGACATTAAATATAAAACATAACTTTATTTTTCCACATAAGTACCAAGTACATTGCGACATTTGTCATACCGCTTTATATGCTTCAAAAAGCCCTCCAGGAAAAAATCAGGGCTTTACATACGGACGAAGCAACAGCGCCATCTGTGCAAGCACTGCCACAGCGCAATCTGCTTGATTGCGGCCGACCTGTACCCAATGGTGTATCGGTGTCTTGCAAGTTCGCGTTCACCTGCTGTGTCGTATTTCGCCCATAGCCGTTCAACGCTTCGTCCTTATGCAAAGCCCTGATTTTTTTCCTGGAGGGCTTTTTGAAGCTTATAAAGCGGTATGACAAATGTCTCAATGTACTTGGTACTTATGTGGAAAAATAAAGTTATGGTTATCTTTAATGTCTCATTACATTTTTTGTCTTTCATACACATCTCTGTCCACAGTCGCCAGGGGAAACTTATTTTCCGACTGCCCCTCGTAGTTTATAAATTGCATACATTAAAAATTATCCAATGAATTGGAGGACCTGTTTCAATTTGTGTAAATTATTTTCTTTATTATCTGTCATGGAAAGAAAATATATAGGGTGTCCTAGAAACATTGAACTTGGCTTTTATTCCTTAAATATTGATCATATAGAGATTATAAATTACAAAGGTACGTAAAAATAATGTGCCGAATTTTATGAAACCGATAAAATTTTTTATAGGATTAAATTTGAAGAAATGCAAAATTAAAATTTTTATACAGCCCCCATACAAAAGATCCTAATGAGTAAAATGTGCCCCATACACTAATAAGATCATGTACAAAATTTCTGGTTCATACAATGGTAAACATTGTAACATTTTTCTTCAATTAAATAAGACGAGAAATTCTGTTAAATAACGGTGGTAAAACGGTACGCACCCTGTATAAAGAAATGCATTAATTCCTAAAATGAATGTAAATAATTGCATATATTTATTGTACAGCCGAAAACGGACTTGTTTTTTTCTTTTCATTTTTATTAAATCAAAACTATCGGAAAAACATTTTTGTAATATGTTTCTATAATAAATTTAATATTTTAATAAAAAAAACAAACATATATTTCACATTTACCCCGGGAACTGCTTAGAAGTCGGTTTGAATATAATTTTACATGGAAAAATACTTTCCTGTGGATTATATGAAGCATTTATCTTTATTTAAGTCATGATTTATGAAGCATTCTGATTTATCAATTTTTTAGAACTCGCTTGGGAATGATTACGAGATAAGAATCTAACTCAAGTCATAAATCACTCTACATGTTTTTCTTTGATATAATATTTTCCTAATTTTAAATGGATTCAGACAAAAGAAATGGGAGCACATGTTTTTTTTATTTCGAAAACAATATTATTTGTTTAAATAAAGATAAAGACAAAATGAATATAAATTATGTGTTTGAAATTTTCTTTTAAATTTCTTATATTCTTATTATTTTTGAGATATCCTATTGTTCATTCCAAATCTTTCATTGATCAAAAGGATAGCTGTCCTATGCGGTTTTTTAGGCGTTGGTCTTTTCATCTTTATTACCAGTATTTTCTAAATGTATTCTTTGCATTTCTTGATTTAGAAAGAGAAGGCGAAGAATGTTTAAGAAAAAAACTGGTGCTCAAATTCAAGGGACCGTAAAAACGCTTGAAAAATCTGTCTACGACAACCATCATTTTTATGTGAGCGCGTAGGGAGAGTATTCATGGGACGGTGGTTAATCCAACGGCAGCATTCGTTTCAATTTCACGTTTGCTTTTAAATATTTTTATATGTTTTTTTTTTGCATAGGATATAGGAGGACAATATCGGAGATTATGGTAAACTTCGATTAAAAAAACTGTAACCAAATTAAAAAAACTAAGGACCTACACGGGTAGACATTCACCTCATATATTCTAGAGGGAAAAATCATTAAAAAGATTTAAATGCAAACGACAAATTTAAAAAGAACGCTGTCATTGCTTTAAGATTATGTTGCGTGTGTCTTTTTGTTACTAGCGTAGGCTCTAAAGGCGTTTCACTACAAAATTTGAAATTTTTTTATTAAATATTTTACAATAAACTTCCGGTTTAATATAATATGATTTATTATTTATAAAATGATATATACAGACGCGCACACACGCATGCATATATATATATATAAAATAAAATTATTTAAAATTTTTATTTTTAAACTGTGAATGTTTTAAATTATTACAACTGCGATGCTTATTTTTGTAACATGTGTCCTTGCTAATTTCCATGATACACGTTGAGAAAATGACGGGAATTTAAATAGCTGTTAAATAAACGATTTGCTTGCAATTGTGGAATAATACTGTGTTATTAATATTGCTTCTTTTATTTTGATAAGTTTTTAAAGCCAGTTGACGTATTTTATAGAGTGGTTTGGCACAAGAAAATATTTTTTGCGACAACCACATTCAATTTAGGCAGAGTTGTTGCATTTTGACTGTCTTTATAAATGAAAGTATTGTGGCATACACACACGGCGCAGGCTACGATTGCATATTTTTGTACAAACTATTCCAACCCAAATTCCATATCTTGGTATTGGTAGCCTAGACATGTTCGTCTTAACAGGTGAGACAATTTAAAAAATATTAGTTTGGCACTATTTTTATAAATCTGAAATGTATCATTTCGTAGCGTTTCATCAAGCCTGTTTTTCAAAATCAATCATTAGGAATGTACCAAACGAAATTATACCGATATTCATTGTTTCCTTAAATCTTATTATAGATGGTGTTCAGGTGCCAACACACAAAATTTGCAGTATGAAAATCGTCGTTCAGAGTCCTTGAAAACTACCCAAAGAACCATACTTCTAAACAGCAAATTGTTCGAAAAAAAAATGCAAAACATAAAAGTACGACATCACATCCGAAGCACAGCAAATAAGCTGTATTGAACTTCATGAAATTGCATATCGAATGAGAAAGGAAAATTTAAATAATAATAAATAAATACTTTTAAACATAAAAATTGCATCTCATAGACTTGTGAAAGAGTAATCATTAAAAAAGGGAGCGATGATAGACGTGTGTCTCATATAGAAGAGAACAGCCACCGTTGGGCACCCTTCAAAATGGCAGCTTATAACTAATTCGCAATCATCGCATACTGGTGATGTATTACTTTCATGATTATTTATATATGCAATTTAATTTCGGTTAGTGCAATGGTAATGAATTAAAAACTGCTAAGGATATGTGGCGTAATTTTTATTTATTTCGCATTTTTCTAAAAATGTATGAATCGTCTTGGCATGGTTCATTGGACACTTTTTAAAACTCATAGCGAGGATTCTTGTTCTGCACAATGTGACCGGGGGTATCCAAACACCCTGCATATCAGACATACTTCTTGCAACTAACGCATAATGCAGGGTGGTTAGAATTAAAGTTACACTACTCAGACCAATCTTCAGACCGTTCTGCTGGACGGATTTATTTGAAATTTGGTATATAAGTCATGGTCAATGTGAAAGAGAAATATGCAATAAACAATCTTCCAATTTCTACCGCCAGGTGAAAAAATGGAGCATAAAGAAAGAACCTGAAACACAAATTGGAAACATAAAAAATTATTAATTCACAGTACCTTTTCAATGTACATTCCATTTGCATGAATGACATGTTCAAAACGTGTTAAAACATGTTCAACAGAAAGCACACATAACACGCCATGTCGCTTCAATTCCCGAAGAATCACTTCCTGTTTCTCTTAAGCATGTTTTAACACACGCTTTTAACATGCTATTGACTCAAATGGAATCCATGATTTAATGGAACTAATGATTTTATTCAATAATGTTTAGTGTTTTAGGTTCTTTCTGCACCCTCTTTTCAACTGGTGGTCGAATTTGACGAACTCTTATTGTTAATTGGATATTTTCTCCCGCATGGTCCATTTAACATGTACACGAAGTTTCAATGAAATTCATCAACCAGAAAGGGTATTATAACAACCCTGTATTTTCTTTATATACATGTTATTTTTTTTTAAAGGTGTGAAAGTAAAACCCAATAATGAAAGAACCACTAATCCGAATGACCTGAAATTTCACCAGTATACCCCCAAAGCAATGGTGATTTTTTTTTCTTTGCGTGGTTAAAAAAAACTTAAAATCCAACCGACAGATGGCGCTGTAAGTTAGCAGAAACAAAGAGTACCATCAGTGGGAGGAAAACAATGGACGGTACTTTGAGAAACCATCTTCCGTACTTCCTCTGTCATCATTGGACCTTTTCTTAAATTCTTAAGTGTACTAAATCTTCTAAGAGCAGTTGCTGCGCTGTCATTATTCTGATAATACAGTTTCAGTAACAACGCACGGTACGTCAATGGCACAGTCATTGCGAGGATATACGTAGAATAATGAACACGAGGTGTGCGTACTTTACGTTTTTATCCCCAATGTGCGTGTGTCGGGCGCAAGTTCGTCTCCCCACTTTACTGCATGTATAGCGCCATCTGTCGGTGTAATTTTAAGTTTTTTTTATTAAGCACGGCAAAAAAATTCCCATTGCTTTGGGAGCATACTGGTGAAATTTCAGGTCATTTGGATCAGTGGTTCTTTTTTATAGGTTTTTACTTTCACAACTTTAAAAAAAAATCACCCTGTATAATCGCCGTAAATAACATAATTTCAAGTGAAAAATATATAAATGTCTCTAAAATAACATTTATTATTTCCTGTAGAAAAATCTTTATTTGTATCGTAGAATTTGCTTAAAAATATAAATAGTTACGCCGTTTTTACTTTGAGTGTTTCAAATTATATTAAGTGTTCCTGAAATTATATTTCGCAGTCACTATGAACTTGCATCGAAGAAGATAACGCAATTCTCTCAGTTTTTCTTTTGAAATACAATGTATAATAAAAGTACATAGTATCATATGTAATAAAAGTACAAGATAGTGTTTATTCAATTACTCAAAAGGTTTTCTTTCAAAATACGTAGAATATTCTCAGGGTTAATTTGATAATACAAGAAAGGTTATGTACTCATTTAAATATTGCATATCAGTAATGTTTTATTTGATAAAAAATGCTTCATTTGTTTTTATTTTACTTTGATTTTTACTATGATTTTTTGGAAGATTTCTCATTAATTTCTTTTTTATATTGCATAAGATTAAAATTAATTTAATGATTCTATCAAAATAGAACATTTGGAATTAATGAAGAAAGAGTTTTGAATTTTAGAATTTGATTTTACATTTTATTGCATATTCGACGATTTGAAATGTTAATCTTGTGCATCTTTATGCATCGTAGTTTAAATGAATGATATAGAAAAAAATATAGCTGTGTGCCTGTGAGCATAGTAGCCTATAAATTATTCAAATCGCAGTATAAGGTCTCTTAAAACTCTGACTTTCCAGATAAAGGGCTAAACTGTAATGTTGTTTTCTCTGTATATTTTTTAAATGCTAAAAAGGGTGATTATTCCAAAATTATATAAAAAAACTTAATTATATATATGAATGTAAACCTTGCATCTATCAATCATTACTCAATGTATTAAAACTGCAGTATATTTGTAGAATTATATTATTTAAAAAAAAAAACTTATATTGCAGTGAAACCTGGAGCTTAGTGAAAGTATTATCACGGGCTTGTCAGTGAGAGGATTAAAAAAGAGATCGATTCATAAGGATTGATTTGTGACCCGTCAAAATTTTTTTAATCAAATCTCCCTAATCTAAAACAAAGTAACTAGAATAACTTTAGCCATAATTGAATTTATTGTGACTTTTTCACTTTCTAAGCTTATCCGGCATAAACAATTGCATACAAAAACATGAAAATTGTTAGTGTTATAGAGAAATGTATGATAAGCACGTAGAAGGCAGTCTTTAAATTAAAGAATAAATTTAAAAACTATTTAATGCTGAAATAAATCAAGATGCTTCAGTTATATACAGGGTGGTCCTAAAATATATGTCAAAAATGTAAAGGTAGGTAGAAGGGACCTAAATAAGCATATTTCGGATAGGAATGTGTGTGCGGTAATGACACATTAAAGCACTAGCTTGTAAAGCAGTATGAATCAAAGGAAACTGAAAAGACAAGTAAAGACAAAAGAAAACAAAAATGTATTAAGAGTTTACAAGAGGTGCTCGAAAGAGCGGCCACCAACAGCGATACAAGATTCACAGCGACGGCGCATAGATCGGCGTACATTAGAAAAGATGTCAGGCATGTCGAGCACATGTAAAGGAGCAACAGACAAGCGGGCAACAAGATCGTCTTCAGATGTGACGGGACTCTCGTACACCAGGCTTTTAATATGACCCCAAAAGAACAAAACTAAGCACGTTAAATCAGGAGAGCGAGGTGGCCAGGGAACTGGACCACTCCGTCCTATCCAATGCTGGCCGTAGACAGCGTCCAGGTGATTCCTGACGTCTCGACTGAAGTGAGCTGGATCTCCATCGTGCTGGAACCACATTCGTCTGCGAACAGCTGAAGGAATATCTACCAGAAGTTCAGGTAAAACCTCCTGTAGGAAGATGTTGTATGTATGGTCAGTTAAACGACTAGGTAGAATGTACGGTCCTACTAAGTTATTCTGTACAATTCCTGCCCAAACATTAATCGAAAACCTTTCTTGGTACGCGTGTGCTATTGTGCCATGTGGATTGCCATGAGCCCACAGGTGAGAATTATGGATGTTAAACATACCCGACCGAGTAAAGGTAGCCTCATCAGTAAATAAAACATCTGCTGGGAAGGTTGGATTGGTTGACGTCTGCTGTAGGTACAAACGAGCAAAGTTGAGACGTGGAAAATAATCGTCAGGGCTCATTGCTTGCACTCTCTGTAAATGATACGGATGCATTCCGTCTTCATGTAAAGTCCTCAAAACACTTTCATGGCTCACACCCAACGCACGTCCCAACGCTGGTTTCCACTGCAGGAGTTCTGCGATACATTCCAATGCCAGCTCCACGCCTGGAAGCATAAAACGATCCACTTGTGCGTAACTCCCGATGAAGACGCTCGAATGTTCGACGATCCGGCTGATTCCTATCCGGGAATCGCTCCCTGTACATCCTCTGAGCAGCTAATCAGTTTCCTTGTGCAGCCCCATACATGAAATGCATGTCGGCAAGCTCCACATTGGTGAAACGATGCATTCTGTTTGAGATCCGTGCGGGAAATGATGAATCCAGCTAGCGAGGCGCTTTTATACGCCGCAGTCATCAGCGCTCCCTACCGGCTCAAGGCGGCATTACCGCGCACACAATCCTATACGAAATATACTTATTTAGGTCCCCTCTACCTACCTTTACATTTTTTACATATATTTTAGTATCACCTTGTATATATATATATATGTTAGTCAGATATATTATTTTTATAGGGTCTAAAGCTATGCATAGCAATTTAATCATCTTTTGCAGGTGTATAATTGACTAGTTTGAAGTGTGCAGTTTCCAATAATTTTTGTTTAATTTGTCTAATTTTTAAAGATTTTTTTTTTTTCATTTTTTTTTAACATTTCATTATCTGAACAGATATTTAATTAAGAGTTTAAAATAGATGTTTTAATTTATTGCTGCCAGATTTTAAAAAGCTCCAACAATAATATTTCCAAACACTTTTCAATTATAAAATATGACGTGAATATTTAAAAAGAAAGAAATATTAAATTATTATATTATTACGTACGAAAATCATTTAATGGTGGAAATTGCGTCATATTTAAAACGATATATTTAAAACGAAAGAAATAATTTTTTCTAGACGATATAAATATCTGGGGGGCAGCAAAATTTTTTTGCTTAATCATTTTATGCAAGCTGATTTTAAGATGTGTAACTGATCTAAATTAAACAATCACGAAAGCAGCCGTGAACTCTAACGACAGCAGTAGATGCGACTTTTGGAATCTAAAACTCTCCCACTCAAATAGAAATTAATTGTATCCTATTACAGAAGATCCCCACTGGTCGTAATAATATCATTCAAAATTCCGTAATCGGGTATATTTTAAAAAAAGCAAATTATAGTGTTTTAAAGACTTAACAGCGGTTATCAAGCATATCTCCTTGGAGGCAAAGCCCCGTAGCTTAATGCAAAAAAATCATATTTACTATCACTTTCTGAATTTTGTTTAAAGATTGATTAATTATTTTTTACAAGATACAAAATATACTTTTTTAGCATATTTTATTTATTTATTATTATTATTATTAATTTGAGCGTTTTTTCTCCAGTTTGTAATGAATTCTATATATTTTTTATTGAATTGCGTTTAAGCATACCAATCTATACCAGACATCTTAAAATATAAATGATTAATTTATCTCGGAAATTCGTACATTCCTGGGCTAAATAATTTGTTAAACTGTATATTTTTATATTTACTTTAAAAGAAAAGTATGAGCCCATTGTGCTTCAAATTGAATGCCATGTTTAATATTTATGAAATTTGTTCCTAACACGACCTAGAATGCACGTTTTAGTAAGGCATAAGTTACTATTCCATAAGTTGAATTCTATTAATTTTACACTATCTATATTATAAAGCAAAAAACGTGTCAGAGAGTGTCTTCTTTTTTGTAAATTTTATTACTTCTAAACATCGCATAATTTAAATTTTTACAGTGTCGAATAAGAGGAAATATTTTTAATGCACTCTGTATATAAACTGTATCTTCATTAACCGAAATTTTATAGTTTAAAAAAAATTAAGTTGCAAGCAGGATTAAACAAAAATCAATCTCTATCCCGTGCAGTTCGATTACGGAAGATTAAACAGTTTGCATTTAAACCAATATAAATTGTTCAGCGCATGTTCCCGGCTAATGTTCTATAAATAAATTACCCTTCATCTATTTATCGATAAAAATATATTACATAATATAAATCAGACACAATTTTAATAAATATCTAACAGAACTACGTGTTTAAACACTGAAATCATCAGAATCAAAAGGCTGCTGTAACTAGCAAAACCATTGACGATTTCGGTTATTAACTACTGGTATGCGTCTTATACGAAAGTACCGTTTTAAAAAATATATCAAAACTACATTTAAATACATAATTGATATTTTCCACACAAAAATGTATTTTGGTGTTGTTAATGGGGAATCTTTTATTTTTATTTTATTAATTTTTTACATAATATCAATTTAAATGACGTTTTAACATTCCTCGAAACTTTTCATTCATTATTTACATTATATTTTCTTAATTTATTAAATTCTCATTAAACACTTTCTTTAAAAAATAAAATTCCACTCTCAATAACTAATTTATGTCATAGTTTTTGTTTAACTGACAGCACCTGGCATATCCATAAATTAATCTATTTTTTTTTTATTTACCTTACTTTATTACTCCTTCATAAACAGCAAATAGGTGGTTGTCGACCCACAATGTTGCTTGATTCTGGTATGGCGATTGTGTGAGGTTCAACTAGCACTTATCATGTTATTCATCTAATGAATTAGTAGCAGTTGTATGGCAACAGATGAAGTTTTATTGTGTCATCATTCACGGCGTTTTTCGTTTAGCCACGTCTCTTCCAGTTTGAGTAAGAGGAGGTTGTCCTCACTTATATTTATATATTTTTCATTTCATTTTCATTTTGTCTTATTTACGGGTTTTTTAAATGTGTAATCGCCCAAATTTTGTACAATTTTAACTTCATAGTTCGTGCAAAGATGAAATCATACATTTTACTTGTAGAATTTATTGTAATTTGGATTTGACGGTTCTGCCATGGCTCCACAATAATTTCATATATTTAAAAATTGCAATTTTTTCTTTAATTGTTAATTTTTGATAGATTTCATTAAAGATTTTATTCGTTCAGGTTTTTCATTTTCTTTTCAATTCCCCCTACAATCGATATTATATACTCGTTGTTTTAAATCCTATTCATTGTTTTTTCTTTATATCAGGGCTTGTACGGGGTCCTGTAACTTTCAGGGTAATTACCAGTATTTATTTCGTAGAAAAACTTGCTTTATGTAATAGTACAATTATATAAGTTGACGTTTTCTATAAGAAAATACTGGTAATTGGCCTGGAAATTCCAGGACCCCGTACGAACCCTGTAGATATTTATGGATATTGTTGAAACAAGTACGTGTTCATTTTTCATGTTTAATATATTTTTATTTATTTATTTATTTATTTTAACCCCCCCACATGTTGTATGATATTTCTGTGAAGTTTTAATGGTTATATATATTTATATACGTAATAATAAAAAAATTCGTCATTTTTCGTTAATTAATTTATTCCAAATTCTTACAATTCTACTTTTCCCCTGTCTTTTAATAATATCTTAAATCTAAATTAAATTTTTATTCCATATCTTTAGTCGATATATTCTTTAAATTCTTATTATAAAAATCTTAACCTGTTAACAGCTAGACGTATTTGTAAAAACCCTTAATTTATTTCTTCTTTTGAAACATTAGATTTTTATTTCTTTAGAACATATCTTAGTATCATTTTAATTTTTATTAAAATTATCATTAGATATCCCATAATTCATTTCGACTCGTGCGTCTTACTTTTCACCTAAAAATTATGCTGTGTATAGCAATAAGTTTCATGGCCTTGCAAGCCGCTTATTGGTTATTTTTCCCCTGCATTGGCGAAAAGATTCATACGCTTCGCTACGTTAAAAACGAAGTTACACAGGCTCGAAGAGGAGAATTTGTACGTGTTTTCAAAGGCTAAACAAACCCCGTCACTAGGAGGAGAATTTTTTTTTAATTGGTGTAATTTCTAATATATTTAACATTTTTATGCTATTTCCTATTAAATAGCAGAACTGAGATATAATTTCTGAACTTTCTAATTAGTGGAATTGTCTTCGATTGGTGAAGTGTCAATAAAAAGTATTGATACTAATGTCCTGTATATTCTACGTTCCTGTTATTTCTACGGGAAAACTCCTAATGCTTTTCTGAAACATCGTCTTCCATTTGGAGCCTTTGACTGCTAAGCATCAGTTGTTTACGGGACCATCGATTACCAGAATTGATATATTCACTATGAAATGCAACCCATTTCGTATATATATACGTAGATAGATAGATACAGATATATAGATGCAGATAGATATACAGATAGATAGCTATAGATATATGACATGTAAAGTATACATACAGGTGTTCCAAAATGATTACCCTGATTTAAAATGCGTATAATTTTATTGCCTATTTTAGTTCGAAGCATCATATTTGGAACAGAAACACTAAAATTGATCCTGTTTTATTTAAGATACTCGATATGAGCTCTGCGAGTCACACACAAAATGTACAACTTGTATTCTATCTCCTGCCGTACATGTAGTAACATGTGGGAAGTCAAACTCTGAACAGCTAGACTGATTCTTTATCGAAAATTCAGGAGGTATGTCATATGAGACAGGTGTCGCATATACCTGATCTTTAACGTATCCCCAAAGAAAGAAGTCGGAGTCCCCAAAGAAAGAAGGGCGGCCGCGACCAATCCACCGATTTGGAATGTAACGACTTAGCAGCTTCAGCACAAACGTTGCCCAATGCGAAGCTGCTCCATCCTGTTGAAAACACACGTGGGTTTAAATGTCTTGCAAATGGAGTATTGCATAATTTCCAAACATATCTGCAAACACATTAGCATTCACACTTTTTTCATGAATAAAGGGCTGGATATTGGTGTCATGGCCATAATGTACGCCACACATTCACCTTGGGACTATCCCGAATGTGCTCTCTCGAGGTTTATGGCTTTTCTGAACCCCAAATTTGCGCGTTATGTCGATTGACATAACAACTGATATGAAATGTCGCTTCGTTGGGAAACACTATCTTCTGTAGGAAATCATCATTGGTATCTAACTTTTCAAACATGCTACTGGCAAACTGCTCGCGGGAATCATAGTCCTATGGTTTCAGTTCCTGAACAATCTGCACCATGCACTGTTAAAAATTTGCAGCAAACTATCCACTCATTTGACCGTTTTTATAGAAAACGGTTAAATAATTGCAATTTAACTCTATTATGACCATAATATGGGCAATAATATGGTCAGAATAGCGTTAAATTACGGCTATGTCCCCATTTTCTGTAAAAACTGTCAAATGACTGGACAGTTTGCTGCAAATTTTTAACAGTGTGTACGCATGAAATTTTAACCGCTTTCGTCGTACTCTGTGCACTGCGCTCTGCGGTACGCTGGAACTAAAATTCAAATTGTCTGAGTGTTTTCGTTGTTGATGCATGGTAGGCTATGCGAATGGTTTCAAAAGTCTCTGCACATGTTTGATGATTGCCCAGCACTTCGACCCTTTTCGATTACGCCTGTTACTAAAAACTTTTACATACAAGATTTTATTACCTTCACAACTTTTTTTTTCATAGAGAGTTTGTATTATGTTGCACCATTTTTGGGTTGGGTTTGCTTGATTATTGACGGCCAATTATCTACACTTGGGATGTAGGTCCGGGGGGGAGTGCCCTTCGTGGGGGTCTTTCTAAGGGAACCTAACCCGTATTTACGCATGGATAAATCCACGGCTCGAAGAAAACCACGAAAACTCCGAACGATTAGGCCGACGGGCGCGATTGGGATCGAACCCAGCACCTCCAGTCTACCAGCTTCGAGAGCAGAACCTCTCAGCCACTGGTAGGGCTGCACCATTTTTGGTGATTTGATCTCATCCAGCCAAACAACGCATTGTGTTTTTTCTTGTGTAGCAGTCATTTTATGAGATTAAGCAACAGCTGTGCCCCTAGTGATGAATTTGTATATTGATATCGCACAGCCAAAGAAACTTGACGATTGGTTCAATGAATCTGAAAAAAAAATTAAAAAAAGAATTAGTGCAATCACTAAAGAGTAAGAGCTTCTGAAATCAGTGTAAACATTTTGGGACACACTATATTATTTTTTAATTTAAAAATAATTCTTTTTCACCTAGGTTTTAAAAACCAGGAAACTCTTGTTAGATCCTCTAAATTAAATAATAATGATTTTCTAAAAATCTCAGAATTAATTGTAAATGAGAAACTTCCTAACTCTAAATAGTTGCTGCAAAATGCTCCTCTTTATACTGAGTGAATATATATATATATTTTACAATTGATATTTAAGCGCATTGTAATTCAGTCCTTTCAAGAAGTGAGAGAATTAATAACATTTAAATGTTTAATACCAGTAATTCGGTATAGGAGTTTTTGCATTATTTCCCAAGAATATTTTCCGTGAATTCTTCTATTATACAAAGCAGAATATACGAATAAAATATTGTGGTACTAAAAGAATAAAAATCAAACGTACCTTAAATAAATACCCTATAAACGACATTATATATATATTTTTTTTTCAGGACCGAAATATGATTCGTACAGGTGCTTACTTTTAAATACCATAAATTTCAAACAGTAGTTTTCGCCTTCGTTAACTGCAAGTTTCTGCGATTTAAGAAGCGAAATCTGCATTGTTGAAATAGTGGTATTCAAAAGTAAACGCCCTTATGAACACCGAAAAGTGTTCTCAAATACATAATCGATGGTTTGTATTATTGTTTTTCAATTTGAAAAGACAGTACTATTTCAAACCAAAAGATTAATTGCTTTAATATCGCAGTTATTTTTATAATGAAGCATCTGAGCTATTATTTTTAGTGATAAAATTATATCTTATACAACTTATGTTCCCTAAATCATAATTCTACACATTACATCCAGTTATTTAAATTTTATGTAAACTCAAAATATTTTTTTTTTGCTTAATAATGCTTTAAGCCGTAAATCAATTGAACCTTTTAACAAAATTTCATAAAAAATAATTTCTAAACTAAACTACTTAATATATTTTATATTAAATGCGAAGAAAATCAGATTTAAAAAAAAAACATTCTTAATGGACTTAATTTCCAACACCACAAAATTGCTTCAATGGCTGTTCTTTATTCAGATAATAACCGAAACACCAGTAATTGAACAATTACTTATTGTTCTATTCATTTTTTTTGCTGTGAAAGCTTATTTTTTTCCCGTTTTAGTTCCTTAGACAAAATACGGAATAATGTGCTTTTGAAAGCGTTCCCATTCAATTTATCAAAAGTATTTTATAGATTGTTTTTTTATGTCCTTCGTTTTAAAGGGTAATGTTAAAAGATGAAAATCTCCTCTAAGTGTTAAAAAATGCACAAAAACTAAAATTGCTGAACGAAACAAAACTGTTTTTGATTAATACACATTACTGTTTATAAATGGCGGTGACGCAAAAAGAAAAACTAAATTAGACAAGTATACGAAAGTATATTAAGTTGATTATATTTTTAGTTAACGTAAAAAAAATATATATATTCGATGATTATACTATTAAAAAAGCAAAAAACAAAAAATGTATTATTTAAAGATATTCAAAAACTTAATTAATTTATTATTTAATTGCAATTATTTAAATATTTGATATTTTCAATGAATTGTAAAAAAAAAATTAAAACAATCACTACAATAACAGCTTGTAAATAATATATATTTCTTTTTTCTTCTGACTTTAATTATTTATGAGCTTAACTCATTACTGAAAAGAATTAATTATTGGAATTGAGTTCTACCAATTTTTATTAATGTGTATTTTCAGAAACAATATGTACATAAATTTTATTCGTGACAAAAAATCAATAAAAATGTTTAATTAGGTAAATAAATCAATTTAAGAATTTATTGTTTTTTTTTTTCGAATAAATAATTGTAACGAAATTTTGTTCTTGTTTATGTAATTTTTCCCTTGTACCTTTCGTGCAACGAAATCCTGACGTTTTAGAAGTACCGCTTTGATAAACAATTGGAGAATGGGGTGGTTACAGTTGAAATGGCCTAATCAAAATGTCTAGAATCGGTATCAATTGGCATATTTCTTTGAAATTTGGGCTATACGTTACATGGATGGTAAAACGGTACGCACCCTGTATAAAGAAATGCATTAATTCCTAAAATAAATGTAAATAATTGCATATATTTATTGTACAGCCGAAAACGGACTTGTTTTTTTCTTTTCATTTTTATTAAATCAAAACTATCGGAAAAACATGTTTGTAATAAATTCCTGTAATAAATTTAATATTTTAATAAAAAACATATATTTCACATTTACCCCGGGAACTGCTTAGAAGTCGGTTTGAATATAATTTTACATGGAAAAATACTTTCCTGTGGATTATATGAAGCATTTATCTTTATTTAAGTCATGATTTAAAAAGCATTCTGATTTATCAATTTTTTAGAACTCGCTTGGGAATGATTACGAGATAAGAATCTAACTCAAGTCATAAATCACCCTACATGTTTTTCTTTGATATAATATTTTCCTAATTTTAAATGGATTCAGACAAAAGAAATGGGAGCACATGTTTTTTTTATTTCGAAAACAATATTATTTGTTTAAATAAAGATAAAGACAAAATGAATATAAATTATGTGTTTGAAATTTTCTTTTAAATTTCTTATATTCTTATTATTTTTGAGATATTCAATTGTTCATTCCAAATCTTTCATTGATCAAAAGGATAGCTGTCCTATGCGGTTTTTTAAGCGTTGGTCTTTTCATCTTTATTACCAGTATTTTCTAAATGTATTCTTTGCATTTCTTGATTTAGAAAGAGAAGGCGAAGAATGTTTAAGAAAAAAACTGGTGTTCAAATTCAAGGGACCGTAAAAACGCTTGAAAAATCTGTCTACGACAACCATCATTTTTATGTGAGCGCGTAGGGAGAGTGTTCAGAGGACGGTGGTTAATCCAACGGCAGCATTCTTTTCAATTTCACGTTTGCATTTAAATATTTTTATATGTTTTTTTTTTGCATAGGATATAGGAGGACAATATCGGAGAATATGGTAAACTTCGATTAAAAAAACTGTAACCAAATTTGAAAAACTAAGGACCTACACGGGTAGACATTCACCTCATATATTCTAGAGGGAAAAATCATTAAAAAGATTTAAATGCAAACGACAAATTTAAAAAGAACGCTGTCATTGCTTTAAGATTATGTTGCGTGTATCTTCTTGTTACTAGCGTAGCCTCTTAAGGCGTTTCACTACAAAATTTGAACTTTTTTATGGAATATTTTGCAATAAACTTCCGGTTTAATATAATATGATTTATTATTAATAAAATGATATATACAGACGCGCACACACGCACGCATATATATATATATATATATATATATATATATATATATAATGAAATTATTTAAAATTTTTATTTTTAAACGGTGAATGTTTTAAATTATTACAACTGCGATGCTTATTTTTGTAACATGTGTCCTTGCTAATTTCCATGATACACGTTGAGAAAATGACGGGAATTTAAATAGCTGTTAAATAAACGATTTGCTTGCAATTGTGGAATAATACTGTGTTATTAATATTGCTTCTTTTATTTTGATAAGTTTTTAAAGCCAGTTGACGTATCTTATAGAGTGGTTTGGCACAAGAAAATATTTTTTTGCGACAACCACATTCAATTTAGGCAGCGTTGTTGCATTTTGACTGTCTTTATAAATGAAAGTATTGTGGCATACACACACGGCGCAGGCTACGATTGCATATTTTTGTACAAAAAATTCCAACCCAAATTCCATATCTTGGTATTGGTAGCCTAGACATGTTCGTTTAAACAGGTGAGACAATTTAAAAAATATTAGTTTGGCACTATTTTTATAAATCTGAAATGTATGATTTCGTAGCGTTTCATCAAGCCTGTTTTTCAAGATCAATCATTAGGAATGTACCAAACGAAATTATACCGATATTCATTGTTTCCTTAAATCTTATTATAGATGGTGTTCAGGTGCCAACACACAAAATTTGCTGTATGAAAATCGTCGTTCAGAGTACTTGAAAACTACGCAAAGAACCATACTTCTAAACAGCAAACTTTTCGAAAAAAAAATGCAAAACATAAAAGTACGACATCACATCCGAAGCACAGCAAATAAGCTGTATTGAACCTCATGAAATTGCATATCGAATGAGAAAGAAAAATTTAAATAATAATAAATAAATACTTTTAAACATAAAAATTGCATCTCATAGACTTGGGAAAGAGTAATCATTAAAAAAGGGAGTGATGATAGGCATGTGTCTCATATAGAAGTGAACAGCCACCGTTGGGCACCCTTCAAAATGGCAGCTTATAACTAATTCGCAATCATCGCATACTGGTGATGTATTACTTTCATGATTATTTATATATGCAATTTAATTTCGGTTAGTGCAATGGTAATGAATTAAAAACTGCTAAGGATATGTGGCGTAATTTTTATTTATTTTGCATTTTTCTAAAAATGTATGAATCGTCTTGGCATGGTTCATTGGACACTTTTTAAAACTCATAGCGAGGATTCTTGTTCTGCACAATGTGAGCGGGGGTATCCAAACACCCTGCATATCAGACATACTTCTTGCAACTAACGCATAATGCAGGGTGGTTAGAATTAAAGTTACACTACTCAGACCAATCTTCAGATAGTTCTGCTGGACGGATTTATTTGAAATTTGGTATATAAGTCATGGTCAATGTGAAAGAGAAATATGCAATAAACAATATTCCAATTTCTACCGCCAGGTGAAAAAATGGAGCATAAAGAAAGAACCTGAAACACAAATTGGAAACATAAAAAATTATTAATTCACAGTACCTTTTCAATGTACATTCCATTTGTATGAATGACATGTTCAAAACGTGTTAAAACATGTTCAACAGAAAACACACATAACACGTCATGTCGCTTCAATACCCGAAGAATCACTTCCTGTTTCTGTGAAGCATGGTTTAACACACGCTTTTAACATGCTATTGACTCAAATGGAATCCATGATTTAATGGAACTAATGATTTTATTAAATAATGTTTAGTGTTTCAGGTTCTTTCTGCGCCATCTTTTCAACTGGTGGTCGAATTTGACGAACTCTTATTGTTTATTGGATATTTTCTCCCCCATGGTCCATTTAACGTATACACCAAGTTTCAATGAAATTCATCAACCAGAAAGGGTATTATAACAACCCTGTATTTTCTTTATATACATGTTATTTTTTTTAAAGTTGTGAAAGTAAAACCCTATAATAAAAGAACCACTGATCCGAATGACCTGAAATTTCACCAGTATACCCCCAAAGCAATGGGGATTTATTTTTTTGCGTGGTTAAAAAAAAACTTAAAATCGCACCGACAAATGGCGCTGTAAGTTAGCAGAAACAAAGAATACCATCAGTGGGAGGAAAACAATGGACGGTACTTTGAGAAACCATCTTTCGTAGTTCCTCTGTCATCATTGGACCTTTTCTTAAATTCTTAAGTGTCCTAAATCTTCTAAGAGCAGTTGCTGCGCTGTCATTATTCTGATAATACAGTTTCAGTAACAACGCACGGTACGTCAATGGCACAGTCATTGCGAGGATATACGTAGAATAATGAACACGAGGTGTGCATACTTTACGTTTTTATCCCCGATGTGCGTGTGTCGGGCGCAAGTTCGTCTCCCCACTTTACTGCATGTATAGCGCCATCTGTCGGTGTAATTTTAAGTTTTTTTATTAAGCACGCCAAAAAAATCCCCATTGATTTGGGAGCATACTGGTGAAATTTCAGGTCATTTGGATCAGTGGTTCTTTTTTATAGGTTTTTGCTTTCACAACTTAAAAAAAAATCACCCTGTATAATCGCCGTAAATAACATAATTTCAAGTGAAAAATATATAAATGTCTCTAAAGTAACATTTATTATTTCCTGTAGAAAAATCTTTATTTGTATCGTAGAATTTGCTTAAAAATATAAATAGTTACGCCGTTTTTACTTTGAGTGTATCAAATTATATTAAGTGTTCCTGAAATTATATTTCGCAGTCACTATGAACTTGCATCGAAGAAGATAACGCAATTCTCTCAGTTTTTCTTTTGAAATACAATATATAATAAAAGTACATAGTATCATATGTAATAAAAGTACAAGATAGTGTTTATTCAATTACTCAAAAGGTTTTCTTTCAAAATACGTAGAATATTCTCAGGGTTAATTTGATAATACAAGAAAGGTTATGAACTCATTTAAATATTGCATATCAGTAATGTTTTATTTGATAAAAAATGCTTCGTTTGTTTTTATTTTACTTTGATTTTTACTATGATTTTTTGGAAGATTTCTCATTAATTTCTTTTTTATATTGCATAAGATTAAAATTAATTTAATGATTCTATCAAAATAGAACATTTGGAATTAATGAAGAAAGAGTTTTTAATTTTAGAATTTGATTTTACATTTTATTGCATATTCGACGATTTGAAATGTTAATCTTGTGCATCTTTATGCATCGTAGTTTAAATGAATTATATAGAAAAAAATATAGCTGTGTGCCTGTGAGCATAGTAGCCTATAAATTATTCAAATCGCAGTATAAGATCTCTTAAAACTCTGACTGTCCAGATAAAGGGCTAAACTGTAATGTTGTTTCCTCTGTATATTTTTTAAATGCTAAAAAGGGTGATTATTCCAAAATTATATAAAAAACTTAATTATATATATGAATGTAAACCTTGCGTCAATCAATCATTACTCAATGTATAAAAACTGCAGTATATTTGTAGAATTATATTATTTAAAAAAAAAAAACTTATATTGCAGTGAAACCTGGAGCTTAGTGAAAGTATTAGCACGGGCTTGTCAGTGCGAGGATTAAAAGAGATCGATTCATAAGGATTGATTTGTGACCCGTCAAAAAATTTTTAATCAAATCTCCCTATTCTAAAACAAAGTAACTAGAATAACCTTAGCCATAATTGAATTTATTGTGACTTTTTCACTTTCTAAGCTTATCCGGCATAAACAATTGCATACAAAAACATGAAAATTGTACTATTTAATGCTGAAATAAATCAAGATGCTTCAGTTACATACAGGGTGGTCCTAAAATATATGTCAAAAATGTAAAGGTAGGTAGAAGGGACCTAAATAAGCATATTTCGGATAGGAATGTGTAGGAAATGTGGTAATGACACATTAAAGCACTAGCTTGTAAAGCAGTATGAATCAAATGAAACTGAAAAGACAAGTAAAGACAAAAGAAAACAAAAATTTATTAAGAGTTTACAAGAGGTGCTCTAAATAGCGGCCACCAACAGCGATACAAGATTCACAGCGACGGCGCATAGATCGGCGTACATTAGAAAAGATGTCAGTCATGTCGGGTACATGTAAATGAGCAACAGACAAGCGGGCAACAAGATCTTCTTCAGACTCTCGTACACCAGGCTTTTAATATGACCCCAAAAGAACAAAACTAAGCACGTTAAATCAGGAGAGCGAGGTGGCCAGGGAACTGGACCACTCCGTCCTATCCAATGCTGGCCGTAGACAGCGTCCAGGTGATTCCTGACGTCTCGACTGAAGTGAGCTGGGGCTCCATCGTGCTGGAACCACATTCGTCTGCGAACAGCTGAAGGAATATCTACCAGAAGTTCAGGTAAAACCTCCTGTAGGAAGATGTTGTATGCATGGTCAGTCAAACGACTAGGTAGAATGTACGGTCCTACTAAGTTATTCTGTACAATTCCTGCCCAAACATTAATCGAAAACCTTTCTTGGTACGTGTGTGCTATTGTGCCATGTGGATTGCCATGAGCCCACAGGTGAGAATTATGGATGTTAAACATTCCCGACCGAGTAAAGGTAGCCTCATCAGTAAATAAAACATCTGCTGGGAAGGTTGGATTGGTTGCCGTCTGCTGTAGGTACCAACGAGCAAAGTTGAGACGTGGAAGATTATCGTCAGGGCTCATTGCTTGTACTCTCTGTAAATGATACGGATGCATTACGTCTTCATGTAAAGTCCTCAAAACACTTTCATGGCTCACACCCAACGCACGTCCTACAGCTCTCGAGCTTGTCGAAGGATTATCCTCTACTGTGTTTAGTATTCTGGTTTTCACTGCAGGAGTTCTGAGATATCTTCCAATGCCAGCTCCACGCCTGGAAGCATAAAACGATCCACTTGTGCGTAACTCCCGATAAAGACGCTCGAATGTTCGACGATTCGGCCAATTCCTATCCGGGAATCGCTCCCTGTACATCCTCTGAGCAGCTAATCCGTTTCCTTGTGCAGCACCATACACGAAATGCATGTCGGCAAGCTCCATATTGTTGAAACGATGCATTATGTTTGAGATCCGTGCGGGAAATGATGAATCCAGCTAGCGAAGCGCTTTTATACGCCGCAGTCATCAGCGCTCCCTACCGGCTCAAGGCGGCATTACCGCGCACACAATCCTACACGAAATATGCTTATTTAGGTCCCCTCTACGTACTTTTACATTATTTACATATATTTTAGTACCATCATGTATATATATATGTGTTAGTCAGATATATTATTTTTATAGGGTCTAAAGCTATGCATAGCAATTTAATCATCTTTTGCAGGTGTATAATTGACTAGTTTGAAGTGTGCAGTTTCCAATAATTTTTGTTTAATTTGTCTAATTTTTAAAGATTTTTTTTCATTTAACCATTTTATTATCTGAACAGATATTTAATTAATAGTTTAAAATAGATGTTTTAATTTATTGCTGCAAGATTTTAAAAAGCTCCAACTATAATATTTCCAAACACTTTTTACTTATAAAATATGACGTGAATATTTAAAAAGAAAGAAACATTAAATTATTATATTATTACGTACGAAAATCATTTAATGGTGGAAATTACGTCATATTTAAAACGATATATTTAAAACAAAAGGCAGCTATTTTTCAAGACGATATAAATATCTGGGGGGCAGTAAAAGTTTTGCTCTTAATTATTTTATGCAAGCTGATTTAAAGATGTGTAAATGATCTAACTTAAACAATCACGAAAGCAGCCGTGAACTCTAACGACAGCAGTAGATGCGACATTTGGAATAAAAATGAGCTCGCGCCGCCAGACGCCCACGGAGGTCGCCGGCTCCCGTTTCGACCATCGCACCCAAGTCTCTAAACGACTTATAACTCTCCCACCGAAATAGAAATGAATGGTATTCTATTACAGAAGATCTCCACTAGTCGTAATAATATCATTTGAAATTCCGTAATTGGGTATATTTTTAAAGAAAGCAAATTATAGTGTTTTAAAGACTTAACAGCGGTCATCAAGCATATCTCCTTGGAGGCAAAACCCCATAGCTTAATTCAAAAAAAAAAAAAAAAAAAAAAAAAAAACATATTTTCTATCACTTTAACTGATTTTTGTTTAAATATTATTTCATTATTTTATACAAGATCCGAAATATCCTTTTTTTTTTAGCAAATTTTATTTATTTATTATTATTATTATTTAATTTGAGCGTTTTTTCTCCAGTTTGTTATGAATTCTATACATTTTTTATTCAATTGCATTTAAGCATACCAATCTATACCAGACATCTTAAAATATAAATAATTAATTTATCTCGGAAATTCATACGTTCCTGTGCCTAATAATTTGTTAAACTGTACATTTTTATATTTACTTTGAAAGGAAAGTATGAGCCCATTGTGCTTCAAATTGAATGCCATGTTTAATATTTATGAAATTTGTTCCTAACACGACCTAGAATGCACGTTTTAGTAAGGCAAAAGTTACTATTCCATAAGTTGAATTTTATTAATTTTACACTATCTATATTATAAAGCAAAAACGTGTCAGAGAGTGTCTTCTTTTTTGTAAATTTTATTACTTCTAAACATCGCATAATTTAAATTTTTACAGTGTCGAATTAGAGGAAATATTTTTTAATGCAATCTGTATATAAACTGTATCTTCATCAACCGGAATTTTATAGTTAAAAAAAATAAGTTTCAAGCAGGATTAAACAAAAATCAATCTCTATCCCGTACAGTTCGATTACGGAAGATTAAACAATTTGCATTTAAACCAATATAAATAGTTCAGCGTTTGTTTCCAGCTAATATTCTATAAGGAAATTACCCTTCATTTATTCATCGATAAAAATATATTACATAATATAAATCAGACACAAATTTAATAAATATCTAACAGAACTACATGTTTAAACATTGAAATCATCAGAATCAAAAGGCTGCTGTAACTAGCAAAACCATTGACGATTTCAGGTATTAAGTACTGGAATTTGTCTTATACGAAAGTACCGTTTTAAAAAATATATCAAAACTACATTTAAATACATAATTGATATTTTCCACACAAAAATGTATTTTTGCGTTGTTAGTGGAGAATCTTTTATTTTTATTTTATTAATTTTTTACATAATATCAATTTAAATGACGTTTTAACATTCAACTAAACTTTTCATTCATTATTTACATTACATTTTCTTAATTTATTAATTTCTCATTAAACACTTTCTTTAAGGCGGTATTCAAAAATAATACTTTTCCACGCTCAACAACCCAAAATTTTGAGGCACATTCCCAGACTCATTTTTAAAAGTAACAACAGGAAACTTGGTGGCGTGATTTATAAATACATTTATAAGGGCCCCATGTTTTTTTTTTTTCGTTCAATTAATTAGAAATTGATTTACAGACAATTTTTTTCACAGTACGATCATTTTTTTTTTTGTTTCCATCGCTATCGCTTCTCGAAACTCGGTTCAAAATGTCCACTTTGACAGCATTTTTAAACATATATTCTGCCTTTATCAAAATATCGAGACAATACGGACATTATAAAGTTTCTGAATAAGAGAACCTGCCAATTGGATGCATTTTAGAGCAAAAATGAATTTACAAATGTGTCTCAAAATAAGCAGTTTGGATTTGAATACACCCTTAAAAAATAAAATTCCGCTTTCAATAACTAATTTATGTTATAGTTTTTTAAACTGACACCAGCTGGCATATCCATAAATGAATCTAAATTTTTATTTACCTGACTTTATTACTCTTTCTTAAACAGCAAATAGGTGGCAGTATTGATCCACATTGTTGCTTGATAATGGTATGGCGATTGTGTGAGGTTCAATTAGCACTTCTCATCAGTGTTGCCAGAGGGCTACTTGTTATTATTTCAGTTTTCTTGATTGCCACCAATTTTTTGAGAAATTAAAATTCACCTTATTTAATGACAGATTAAATTAACCGAAAAGAAGACGAATTATACCAATTCAAAAACGTGCTGCGAATCAAGCAATTTGAATTTTAAAAAAGTAGCCCACTGCCAACACTGCTCCTCATGTTATTCATCTAATGAATTAGTTGCAGTTGTATGGCAACAGGTGAAGTTTTGTTGTGTCATCATTCACGGCGTTTTTCGTTTAGCCACGTCTCTTTCAGTTTGAGTGTGAGGAGGTTGTCCTGACTTATACTTAATATATTTTTAATTTCATTTTCATTATATATTTTTTCTGGGTTTTTTAAATATATGATCGCCCAAATTTTGTACAATTTTAACTTTATAGTTTTTACAAAGATGAGATCATACATTTTTCTTGTAGAATTTATTGTAATTTGGATTTGACGGTTGTGCCATGGCTCCACAATAATTTCATATATTTAAAAATTTCACTTTTTTCTTTAATTGTTAATTTTTGATACATTTCATTAAAGATTTTATTCGTTCAGGTTTTTCATTTTCTTTTCATTTCTCCCTACAATCTATATTATATTCTCGTTGTTTTAAATCCTATTCATTGTTTTTTCTTTATATCAGGGCTTGTACAGGGTCCTGTAACTTTCAGGGTAATTACCAGTACTTATTTCGTAGAAAAACTCGCTTTATGTAATAGTACAATTATATAAGTTGACTTTTTCTATAAGAAAATACTGGTAATTGGCCTGGAAATTCCAGGACCCCGTACGAACCCTGTAGATATTTATGGATATTGTTGAAACAAGTACGTGTTCATTTTTCATGTTTAATATATTTTTATTTATTTATTTATTTATTTTATCCCACCCCACATGTTGTATGATATTTCTGTGATGTTTTAATGGTTTTATATACATATATATATGTAATAATAAAAAAAATTCGTCATTTTTCGTTAATTAATTTATTCCAAATTCTTACAATTCTACTTTTTCCCCTGTCTTTTAATAATATCTTAAATCTAAATTATATTGTTTTTCCATATCTTTAATTGATATATTCTTTTAATTCTTATTATAAAAATCTTAACCTGTTAAAAGCTAGACGTATTTGTAAAAACCCTTAATTTATTTCTTCTTTTGAAACATTAGATTTTTATTTTTTTAGAACATCTCTTAGTATCATTTTTATTTTTATTAAAATTATCATTCGATACCCCATAATTCATTTCGACTCGCGCGTCTTACTTTTCACCTAAAAATTATGCTGTGTATAGAAATAAGTTCCATGGCCTTGCAAGCCGCTTATTGGTTATTTTTCCCCTGCATTGGCGAAAAGATTCATACGCTTTGCTACGTTAAAAACGAAGTTACACAGGCTCGAAGAGGAGAATTTGTACGTGTTTTCAAAGGCTAAACAAACCCCGTCACTTGGAGGAGAAGTTTTTTTAAATTGGTGTAATTTCTAATATATTTAACATTTTCATGCCTTTTCCTATTAAATAGCAGAACTGAGATATAATTTCTGAATTTTCTAATTAGTGGAATTGGCTTCGATTGGTGAAGTGTCAATAAAAAGTATTGATACTAATGTCCTGTGTATTCTACGTTCCTGTTATTTCTACAGGAAAACTCCTAATGCTTTTCTGAAACATCGTCTTCCATTTGGAGCCTTTGACTGCTAAGCATCAGTTGTTTACGATTGCCAGAATTGATATATTCACTATGAAATGCAACTCATTTCGTATATATATACGTAGATAGATAGATACAGATAGATAGATACAGATAGATAGATAGATAGATAGATACAGATAGATAGATAGATATACAGATAGATAGCTATAGATATATGACATGTAAAGTATACATACAGGTGTTCCAAAATGATTACCCTGATTTAAAATGCGTATAATTTGTTTGCCTATTTTATTTCGAAGCATCATATTTGGAACAGAAACACTAAAATTGATCATGTTTTATTTAAGATACTCGATATGAGCTCCGCGAGTCACACACAAAATGTACAACTTGTATTCTATCTCCTGCCGTACATGTAGTAACATATGGTAAGTCACACTCTGAACAGCTAGACTGATTCTTTATCGAAAATTCAAGAGGTATGTCATATGAAACAGGTGTCGCATATACCTGATCTTTAACGTATCCCCAAAGAAAGAAGTCCAATGGAATAAAGTCTGGGAATCACGGTCAAGGGATTGGGCGGCCGCGACAAATCCACCGATTTGGAAAGTAACGACTTTGCAGCTTCAGTACAAACGTTGCCCAATGCGAAGCTGCTCCATCCTGTTGAAAACACACGTGAGTTTAAATGTCTTGCAAATGGAGTATTGCATAATTTCCAAACATATCTGCAAACACATTAGCATTCACACTTTTTTCATGAATAAAGGGCTCGATATTGGTGTCATGGCCATAATGTATGCCACACATTCACCTTGGGACTATTCCGAATGTGCTCTCTCGAGGTTTATGGCTTTTCTGAACCCCAAATTTGCGCGTTATGTCGATTGACATAACCACTGATACGAAATGTCGCTTCGTTGGGAAACACTATCTTCTGTAGGAAATCATCATTGGCATCTAACTTTTCAAACATGCTACTGGCAAACTGCTCGCGTGACTCATAGTCCTATCGTTTCAGTTCCTGAACAATCTGCACCATGTACGCATGCAATTTTAACCGCTTTCGTAGTAATCTGTGCACTGCGCTCTTCGGTACGCTGGAACTAAAATTCAAATTGTCTGAGTGTTTTCGTTGTTGATGCATGGTAGGCTATGCGAATGGTTTCAAAAGTCTCTGTACATGCTTGATGATTGCCCAGCACTTCGACCCTTTTCGATTACGCCTGTTACTAAAAACTTTTACATACAAGATTTTATTACCTTCACAACTTTTTTTTTTCATAGAGAGTTTGTATTATGTTGCACCATTTTTGGGTTGGGTTGGGTTGATTATTGACGGCCAATTATCTACACTTGGGTTATAGGCCCGGGGGGAGTGCCCTTCGTGGGGGTCTTTCTAAGGGAACCTAACCCGTATTTACGCATGGATAAATCCACGGCTCGAAGAAAACCACGAAAACTCCGAACGATTAGGCCGACGGGTGCGATTGGGATCGAACCCAGCACCTCCCGTCTACCAGCTTCGAGTGCAGAACCTCTCAGCCACTGGTGGGGCTGCACCATTGTTTGGTGATTTGATCTCATCCAGCCAAACAACGCATTGTGATTTTTCTTGTGTAGCAGTCATTTTATGAGATTAAGCAACAGCTGTGCCCCCAGTGATGAATCTGTATATTCATATCGCACAGCCAAAGAAACTTGACGATTGGTTCAATGAATCTGCAAAAAAAAAAGAATAAGTGCAATCACTAAAGAGTAAGAAATTCTGAAATCAGTGTGAACATTTTGGGACACATTATATAATTTTTTAATTTAAAAATAAATATTTCTCACCTAGATTTCAAAAATCAGGAAACCCTTGTTAGATCCTCTAATTTAAATAATAATGATTTTTTTTTAAATGTCAGAATTAATTGTAAATGAGAAACTTCCTAATCTTAAATAGTTGCCTGCAAAATGCTCCTCTTTATACTGAGTGAATATATATATTTTTTTACCTTTGATATTTAAGCGCATTTTAATTCAGCCCTTTCAAGAGGGGAGAGAATTAATAATATTTAAATGTTTAATACCAGTAATTCAGTATAGGAGTTTTTTCATTATTTCCCAAGAATATTTTACGTGAATTCTGCTATTATACAAAGCAAAATGTACGAATAAAATATTCTGGTAGTAAAATAATAAAAACGTTATATGGGCACATTATAAATGACATTATAAATGTTTTTTTTTTTTTTTTTTTTTTTTTTTTTTTGTAGACCGAAACATGATTTGTACTGGTGCTTAATTTTGAATACCATAAATTTTAAAAAGTAATATTCGTCTTAGTTAACTGCAAGTTTCTGTGATTTATAAAGCGAAAGCTGCATTATTGAAATAGTGGTATTCAAAAGTAAACGCCCGTATGAACACAGAAAAGTGCCCTCAACAATACGTAATCACAGTACTAATTCAAACCAAAACTTTAATTGCTTTAATATCACATTTAATTTTATAATGAAGCATCTGAGCTATTATTTTTAGTGATAAAATTATATCTTATACAACTAATGTTCCTTAAATCATAATTCTATACATTACATAAAATTATTTCCATTTTATGTAGATTCAAAATATTTATTTTTTACTTAATAATGTTTTAAGCCGTAATTCCATTGAACCTTTTAACACAAATTCATAAAAAAATAATTGCTAAACTAAACGACTTAATATATTTTATATTGAATGCGAAGAAAATCCGATTAAAAAAAAAACATTCTTAATGGACTTAATTTCCAACACCACAAAATTGCTTCAATAGCTGTTCTTTATTCAGATAATAACCGAAACACCAGTAATTGAACAATTACTTATTGTTCTATTCATTTTCTCGCTGTGAAAGCTTATTTTTTACCGTTTTAGTTCCTTAGAGAAAATACAGAATAATGTGCTTTTGAAAGCGTTCCCATTCAATTTATCAAAAGTATTTCATAGATTATTCTTTTATATCTTTCGTTTTAAAGGGTAATGTTGAATGATGAAAATTTCCTCTAAGTGTTAAAAAAGAGAAAAAAAACTAAAAAAAGTGCTGAACGAAACAAAACTGTTTTGGATTAATACACATAACTGTTTATAAATGGCGGTGACACAAAAGAAATATTAAATCAGATAAGTATATGAAAGTATATTATGTTGATTATATTTTTAATTAACATAAAAAAATAAAAAATATATATTCGAAGATTGTACTATTGAACAAACAAAAAAATGTATTATTTAAAGATATTCAGAAACATAATTTATGTTTTAATTAATTGCAATTATTTAAATATTTGATATTTTCAATGAATTGTAAAAAAAATCTTTAAAAAAATCACTACAATAACAGCTTGTAAATAATATATATTTATTTTTTCTTCTGACTTTAATTATTTATGAGTTTAACCCATTACTTAAAAGAAATAATTATTGAAATTGAGTTCTACATATTTTTTTTAAGTGTGTATTTCGAGAAACAATGTCTACATTTTTTTTTTTTTCGTGACAAAAAAATCAATAAAAATGTTTAAGTTTGTAAATAAATCAATTTAGGAATTTATTGGTTTTTTTTTTATTTGTTCGAATAAGTAATTGTTACGAAATTTTGTTCTTGCTTATGTAATTTTACTTTGTACCTTTGGTGCAATGACATCCTGATCTTTTAGAAGTACAGTTTTGTTGAGCATTTGGAGAATGGGGTAGTTACTATTGAAATGGCCTACTCAAAATGTCCAGAACCGGTTTCAATTGGCATATTTCTTTGAAATTTGGGCAATACGTTACATGGATCACAAAAGAAAAAAAAATCTTCAAAATTAAATAACAGTAATAAATCAAATTCTGTGCAATTACATTGCGTTATTTATGCAACATAGAAAGTAAAGTTATCAAATTAGTAAATCTTGAAAATGGCAGCATTCAATGCCGGAAAATCAATCTTTGCTATGCCGCTAGATAGAGAGAGAGATCAATCTTCTGTCCTGAAATTGTTTTATCAGAACTGCAGTGATAGTTTATTTGCACCCCCTGAATATTTGCATGTGAAAAATTTGCTTAAGAATCTATATCGAAGGGTAGCTTATAAAAGATCATTAGTAAGTTTGAAGAGATTGCAGAGTATCGCGTTCTTCCGGGAAGAGCAAGGTAATACATTCCAAATGAAAATGTGGAAGACGGCGCTGTTGCTTTGGGTGACACAGCGTCTTGTTCATTGATATTCTTTGAAAACTGCTATAGTGGTGTCATGTACATTGTCTATCATTTCAACTACCGAACGAAATGTTTTCGAATTCATTTTAAAGTTTTATATAAAGAGAATATACATGGCGCAAAAACTGCATTTTTAAGATTAACGTCAAAGAAATGATTGTGCTTGCGAGATGTTTGCACTAAAAGCCTTTAGAGACGCTATTTCGCACAGATGGAAATGTGACAACATCACCTTGGCAACCGGCATGCAACACGAGTTAACATTGCTCGTTCTACGTGAAGGAAACGTTCTACTTACTGGAGGAAGTGGAGTAGTGTAGAGACGTGATCTAGCACGGTCGGTAAAACGTGTTTCATGCAGAAAACAACCAAGCTAGCTTTCTGCTCTCAGTACTACAGAATTTGTCCAATTGAATTGAATTGAAGAATGGTTTGAATGGACATACTCAAATATGAGCACATGATGTTTTATTCTTGAGTGTGTGCATGTTTTCAGAAATGAGTATATACATGTTTGAAACTTGAGTAATTTTGATTAGGAGGCATTTTTAATATTCGACATACTCAAATTTGAGTATTTTTTGCTCAGTTTTGAAAATGTTGTTTTTAAAGTGTAGATTCCTTATTCGGCCTTTGCCATAGCTGTTCTGTTCTATCTAGCCGATAACAATGCATCATATTTTACATTTTTTCTGAACATATGAGATTTTTATTATTGATGAATACACAAATACTCAGAACCGAAGAATTATAGGTATTGGAACTATCAATATTGTGCATGCAGAACTTGTGTATTATGATTGCGTTAATATAAGGTGTGGAACTACTAGTAACATATTTTTTTTTCACTTTTTTCTTGAGAAATTCACTCCTCACTTATCAAGCATCTAAAAGTATTACATCGCAACTACTTGCTTTTGCAGCAGCAAATCATTCCTGCTTTACAAGAACGAGTATGTTAAGGGATTACTGTTTTCATGTAAGAAAGTACAGCACCACGCATTGGTCTAAAACAGCTTCGTGCTCACTTTGGATATGATCATTCATATTTCAGAACTTTTTTCGGATGATTGGTGTTTTATTTTTCCAAACCTAATTTTTTTTTTCACATTTTGGATGCGGGGATTCCAGAAAGCTCGTGCCTGTGGAGGGAGCGTCAAGACTCTTCCTAAATTAAAAACAAGCATAACAAGCTATGTTGTAACTAATCCTGAAAATCTTTTTGTTCTACCCTGCAACATGCTATAAGAGTAACGCTCTTTGAAAACGTGATTGACGCAAATGAATGTCTACTAAACAAATGTTGAGAATGCGTAAACTTGCATATTTCCTATGTGTTTTCTTTTAATTTATGTGCCATATTTACATTCAATGGTTGAAATTTTGATTAGTATTTTTTATTGCACATTTATTTTCTCAACAGCCCAAATGACACATATGCAAAGTTTAAACGAAATATGTTAATTAGAATGAGCTCTTCATAAACCTTGTAGGGTTACTTTAAATATAACCACACTGATATTATTTTGCCAGTTGATAAAACGAACTATTCTAACATATTTATTGATACAAGAAACTGGAACTGTAAATAACTAATAGAATTGGTTATGAATAAAGTAAAATAAAAATATATTCTGTATCTTTAAATGCAATTTAATTTAAAAATACAATTTAGCATTTTGTCGGAGAAAATCTCCGGCTACCTGTGAAAAGTTACAATTTTGTTAACACGATAGCGTCCAAAATATTCGTCGGATTGACACAAAAATTGATCTGGAGATCGATAATCCCAAAATCTCGCTTGTGATTGATAATCAACAATTTTCGTCACTCCAACGATTCTAAATGTCAGATCAAAATTTTTCGATTTTTCCATAGCGATAACATTCCGATTGTTGAACTGTTAATTAAAACATTACCTCCATTGATATAACTTACATATATATGTATTATAACATAGTTGTTGTCCGCATCGTTATGAGGTCAACATTTTTGACGCAAACGTTTGTGATTTATGATAATAGGTTGACTTTTAGAAGTTTTACTTTTTACGTGCGTAACAAGCACGTGTTATTTTTTTCTTTAAAAAAAAAAAATAAAGTGCGAACTAATAGGTAGCCAAATTAGACCTTATATTCTTTGTAACTCACAAACTGATGTAATTTGTTTTGAATTTTATATTTTCAAAAACAGGAATAGAATACGAATACGGATAATACGAATTTGGGTACTTCCGTATTTACTGCATGCCAACGGATAATAATAGAACAAATCTAGAAAAAATATGTCATACATTTATACATTATAGGTATTTATGTAATATGTATGCATGTTTATATTCACTTGTATGTGTGTTTGTATAAAGATATGTCCATAGTCGGGTTCGCAATCCAGAAGATAAAAACTAAGAAGAGATTAACTTGCCAAGCGACAAAAAATCATCACGAAGCATGGTTCAAAAATACTGCGAGAGGCCGGAGAGACTTATTTTCGGCATGATTTTGAGGTATTCCAAATATTTCTTGGTAAGACGTGTAAGATATCTTCAAAGAAAAAAAGATACAGCTGTCAGAGGTTTTCTTTTTATATCCACCAACCTCGACACAACTGTAGCAGAAGAATACTATAGGCAACAAGTATTACTCAATTCTCTTTGGAGAGGAAATTCTCTCTCTTTACAAGAAGGGCTGCCATATGTGTATTAGAAATGGAAGGAGACATTCATTGACCTTAGTACTGATACATACGAAGAAACTGATTTTCTTCCTGTTAGCAGTATACATAAACCTGAAAGGCTGTAAGAAGAATACCGCGAGATTCATCCGTATATGGCTGCAGCTACGATAGTACATGTGCAGGAAAACGGAGATGGTTTGTAGTAACGCCTGCTTGATCATATGTGTGACAGGAAACGTAGGGGCTACAATTACCCTGATCGCAATTTTACTTCATTTCTGAACTATTGTAAAGAACAACATTTAACAGTGCATACAAATTATGATAATTCTGACAACAGATTTATATATGAGCAGCAAAAAATACTTCACTTATTCATAGTATAGCTTTCGTCTTTACAAACAAGAGTTACAAATTATCCTAAACGTACTTTTATTATTGTGAAACTCGGAACTAGAAAAAAGTGCAGTAATCAAGGAGATTTCTAAAACAGTTACCGAGTACTTAGGACCGGAAGCTATCATGGTTTTGAATCCAACAGGTGCTGTTGCAATTGATATTTCACTCTGCACTAAAAGTACTAACGTGCTCTACACCGTTCGTTGATTTAGGAAGTGAAGCAGGAAGTAATTTACAACTCAGCCTGGATACAATGTCTTTTCTCATTATTGGTGAATTTTCAATGATCAGATATTGTCTTATGGTTACCCTTGAACAAAGATGTCACGAAGGTATACCAGATAGAATTGAGCCATTTTGAGGTTTTTTAACCTAATTGGAGATATTAGGCAGCTACAGCCTGTAAAATACACCCCTCTATATAAGTGAAAAATTATAAAAAAATATTTTGGCTTTGCGCGGACAAACAGTGCTTAGGCCTTTTGAAAAATGTTTCGCTTTAACAAAGTAAATGAGACGAAACGACGATCAGCAAAGACAGATTCCACAGACTCTTCATTCGCTTTTTGTAGGTCAAGTTACAAGCGACAAATAAGCATCCCTTATGCAACGATGTAAAACTTTACTGTCTCCGGTTGAACTTGAAAGATTTCAAGATCCCATACACATTTTTTTACACAAACAAGCAAGCTGAAAAACATAATAAAAAAAAATTTCGTAAATCAAAATGGACAGGGCAAGAATATTAGCAAACCACGATAATCAAATAGCAAGATGGAGGGAAGTTCATCGCGCAACTGTACTTCAGTCTGAACTTTTCTAAGCAATTGGATGCATAGCTATATTCCATACCAAGCTGTGGACAGAGGGAGGAATGGTAAACGATGCAGGTTGGTACGGTAAAAAATATTGTATACGGACCAGGAATATGGCCTCTAGGATTGCCACAGGCTGTAATAGTTGATTTTGATGATGATCATGAACCATGTCTAGCTGAAAGAATTTTTCCTGTCACACCAATTGCTAAATCGTGGAAAGAAAACAGAATTCTCATGTTTTCAAATTCAGTTGCTTTAACAGTGGCATACGCTTTTGCCGTACACAAATCCCAGGGCTTAACTTTGTCAAAAATTGCTGTCGACATTCATTGGTTCAAAATAGTTGACACTTGGAGCAACTTATGTCGCTTTAAATAGAGGTCTTTGTTTAGAAGATGTTCTCATTGAAGTGCATTTCGCAAAGGATAGGCTCAACCAAATTAGAAGAATGGACGCATTTACTGATAGATTAGCATTTGAGCATTATGTGAGGCAACTTATGACTGCATAAACACTTGAAAATGAAGAATGTAAAGCTGTTATTGCAAACTTACTTTCATATTATGAATGAGTAAACATAATATATATATATTTTAATGTAATCTTTTAAGTTTAAGCGAATCAATCTTCTAACATTTCGGACTGACGGATGGTTAGTTTAATTATTTTAAAAAATTCTGTTTGATTGTTCATGTGTAAAAATATTTTTCTATTGAAAAGTGTTTGTAAATTTTATTAGTTTTAAATCTGACTTAGGTAAAAAACGATTATTTATAATTATGAATTAAATGTCTAATGAGATAGTGAAATTTTGAATAAAACTTTTACAAAAGAACTTGAAAAATAAGATAAATATAAAAAAATGATTGGACACTGCCCACCATCATTTAGTACTAAATTATCCTACCATTTTGTTAAAGATTTACAAATACTACTACACTGTTTAAAGATCTGGGTTACTGTTAAAGAAATATTTTTGATAAAATGTAACGATTTCATTTAACAGACTGCAAGCAAAAATAAAAATTCAGCTTATTTCACCAAATAATTGCAGAGTTAAATACTGCAGTCTATTTAGCAACGATTAAAAATGAATTTAACATTAGGACTTAAAAACTTTACATCTGTACAATTCGTAGCATACTGTTTCGTCAAGGAATTTTGAATTAATTATCATCTATCCACGTATTTGTTTTAGGTGAAATGTTGTGCTAGAATATGCTAATTGAAATCGCACTTACTGTTTATATTAGAAATTTGACTTTTAATTACTCAGTCAACATATCGATTTTCTGAAATTGGAATACATTATTACCCGTGTATTGGGAATATTTACATTTGTGGTAAATTACATTGTAATTGATCAAACCATTGGGAGAAATTCTTTTCATTATATTATCAGAATGTAGTGGATGCATAGAAAACTTTCTGATTTTCCAGCTAGCTGCGATTCAGTTAAATGAGTGTAGTACGTCTTGTTAAAATGATTTGATTAGACTCATTTGATTTTGACAAAGATATCCAGTAGTGGGCAAGAATCTTTCGTAGTGTTTAAAACATTGAGGCAAACATATATACTTTTTCAACTAATATAAATATTCACTAGTTACTACTGCTGCTATACACATTGTAAAAATATCGGGACGGGTTGATCAAAATGTTGGACAATGGCTCCTAAATAGGGACATAAACATACAATAAATCATATATAAACAGATTTGAATTCTTAAAAAAAAGGGTAGTGGTCAATACGGAAGAGCTGGCATACATTTGTACCTGCTAAGACGAAAACCTGATAAAAATGGAATATTTTTTTGGTCACCTGAGAATCATTCTTAGTAGGCTATATTATATTAATTAAATACAATAATCGTATATATTGAAATTTGTGAAAGTAGAATTAACAATTTCCGCCTTTGTTAGCTTCAAGTTTCTGCAATTTATTAAAACGAAATTGTTCAAATGAAGTATATTCAAAAGTAAGCGTCCGTACATATATTGAAAAGTGCCCTCACCACGTGATGCATAACAGGGGATTTTTGTCATTATTTTTCAATATTAAAATACAGTGCTATTTTAAACTAAAACAAGAATTGTTATCATATCACCAACAATTTACTCTGATACGTTTTTTAAGTTTCTGAACTATTACTTTTAGTGATGTAGAAATAGCAATTTCCGCCTTTGTTAGCTTCACGTTTCTGCAATTTATCAAAACGAAATTTTTCAAATGTAGTATATTCAAATGTAAGCGTCCGTAAAGATATTGAAAAGTGTCCTCACCACGTGATGCATAACAGGGGATTTTTATCATTATTTTTCAATATTAAAATACAGTGCTATTTTAAACTAAAACATGAATTTTTATCATATCACCAACAATTTACTCTGATACTTTTTTTAAGTTTCTGAACTATTCTTTTTAGTGATAAAATTATCACTTATAGACCTAACGTCCAGTAAATCATAATTGTATATCTTATGTCAAATTATTTAAAATTGATGTAGACTCCAAATAATTTCTTTCCACTTAATAATACTTTAAGAGAAAATGAATTTTCGTACAATATTTTCAAAGCTAAATGACTTAATGTATTTTATATTTAAATAGCCGGTCTTCGCCCGTCTAGCTGGTTACTTCCGAGTGGGGCCCAGATAACTTGCATCGTACAGCCCTGACTTTGCTTGGGTCCAGAAAGTGCCTTTTACATGCACACAGAAAAATATAAATAAATACTTTATGTTAAACTATATGAAAATAACTAATAAGAATATAAAAAAGTCCTTCCGGCCTGTACCGGGAGGAAAAGGTAGCTTTCCTACATCTTCGTTTTAAAATTTTAGCTAATGTTACACGAAAACAGCAAGTTAAAATGCAAAGAAACGTTTACAAAAGATTCGTTAATACTGAATTTGAATAAGAAATTCGAAAATTATTGAGCAATAGCAAAATTGGCTTCATTTATGAAGACTTTTGTTGGTCGCCAAATTTGGCGATATTTCGCCAAATGTCACCAATTTTGTCGCCAATGTCGCCAATTTTGGCGCTAACGGATATGAATATATAGTTTTATACGTATGATTGGGAAAATTATTACAACAATGAAAGAAAATAATTTGCGAGTAATCGCGTTAATGTGCTGTTTTCTTTCAAAATGTCAGCCACCCTAGAATTTCAAACTGCTCTATCTCAGCCATTTTTTAAGATAGAGGTAAACCAAAAAATGCTCTGGAATCCTTGTATCAAGGCCTAACACGTAATTAAAAAATAAATTTGAATTATTATTTTTTTGTATATTTTTTTTAGTTTTAAATTTTTAAATGGCCGCCATCTTGAAACCAAATGGCGGACCAAACTGGGCAACGAACTCGGTCGAGATATTGGTGACCTTAATACACACAATTAGTTTCATCAAAATCGATTTATAAATACGAGCGTTATCGTATGACATAAGTCAGATATATATATATATATATATATATATATATATATATATATATATATATATGGATATATCTATATATATAAATCAACATTTGAACGGAGGGTGGTTTTGGGGTCTGGGGGTCATGATCGTTGAAAGTATATCGAAATTTTCCGGAACTGTTTTCCTCCGAACGGCTGCAATAGGTAGCTTTATACTTTTTTGTATTGAAAGCTACCTAAAACACGTAAATAAAGATTTTGCGACATAAACAATATTTATTTTTCATTATCCCCCTGACAAAATACTGTTCGTCCTCGGTCGTGATTATCTAGAGGGATGGGAGAGCTTTTATATAAAATAAAGGAACATGGGATTGCCTAAGATACATGACACTGTGGTTTGACGCCCATAAATTGTTAATGCCGTGATAAAAATAACGGGGGTCCTGTGTGTTTTTCAGCCAAATATCGTTAATACAGTGATCATTATAACGGGGTTCAGTTATTCTGCGTGCATAAATCGTTGAAATGAAATTATTTTAACAAATCTTTTTGGGTTACACATGTGTAAACTAATTATACGGCAATATCTATAACTCAGCCTTGTTCATACCTGATCGCATAAATATGGCGATCAGTATTTAAATCGCCAATCTTTAAATTAAAAAAAAGTATTTTAAACAGAGAAGGAAATGTATTCAATTTTGTATAAAAATTAAATTCCGAATGCTAAAAGACGCAAAAACAATTTATAAAATATGAAATAAAAAAAATAAATAACTTTTCCTTAAAACAACGTAGCGCAAAATACCTACTAAAAATAAGCAATAGTTGTCTTATTCATCTAATCTCCCATTATCGGGTTCATAGCTGATGTTGGCGACAAACTCGCTAGAACTTAAATAACTTAATTCGTCTTTAACTATTAGGTAGATTTCAATACAAAAAAGTATAAAGCTACTTATTGCAGCCGTTCGGAAGAAAGCAGTTCCGGAAAATTTCGATATATTTTCACCGATCATGACCCCCAGACCCAGATATATATATATATATATATATATATATATATATATATATATATCTGACCTATGTCATACGATAACGCTCGTATTTATAAATCGATTTTGATGAAATTAATTGTGTGTATTAAGGTCACCAATGTCTCGACCGAGTTCGTTGGCCAGCTTAGTCCGCCATTTTGTTTCAAGATGGCGGCCATTTAAAAATTTAAAACTAAAATAAATATACATAAAAATTAAAAATTCAAATTTATTTTTTAATTACGTGTTGGGCCTTGATACAAGGATTCCAGAGCATTTTTTGGTTTACCTCTATCTTAAAAAATGGCTGAGATACAGCAGTTTGAAGTTTTAGAGTGGCTGACATTTTGAAACAAAACAGCACATTAACGCGATTACTCGCAAATTATTTTCTTTCATAGTTGTAATAAATTTCCCAATCATACGCATAAAACTATATATTCATATCCGTTAGCGCCGACATTGGCGACAAAATTGTTGACAAAATTAGCAAAATTTGTGACATTTGGCGAAATATCGCCAAATTTGGCAACCAAAATAAGTTTTTATAAATGAAGCCAATTTGGCTATTGCTCAATAATTTGGCGAAATTCTTATTCAAATTCAGTATTAACGAATCTTTTGTAAACGTTTCTTTGCATTTTAACTTGCTGTTTTCTAGTAACATTAGCTAAAATTTTAAAACGAAGATATAGGAAAGCTACCTTTTCCTCCCAGTACAGGCCGGAAAGACTTTTTTTTCAGTAGATTTGTAATGCTGAATTTGACGCTCGTACTTAAAACTTCTTCTGCGATATGACGAAATGACAACCCCGACATTTAACCCCGTGAAACCTCCTTGGTGGATCAATATTTAAAACCGCTGAAATACCTATTAAAATATTTTTAGTATATTTGTTATCCTCAATTTGACGTTCCTTTCTATAACATCTACTGATTTATGGCAAAATGACCTAAAATATTCGACCCCCATTTAACCCCTTTTTAGTGGATGAATTTTTAAAATCGCTGAAATACGTGTTTAACTTTTTTTAGTAGATTTGTTATCCTGAATTTCACACTCCTATCTGAAACTGCTGCTGATATATGGCGATAAGGCAAAATGAACTAAAACATTCGATCCCCCATTTAACTCTCTTAGTGGTTGAATTTCTAAAATCACTGAAATATGTGTTTAACTATTTTTTTACTAGAATGGGTATACTGAATTTCACGCTCCTACCTAAAACTGTTGCTTATATATGGCGATAAGGCGAAATGACATAAAACATTTGACCCCCTTAGGGTTGATTTTTCAAAAATCCTTTCTCATTGCTTGCCTACATTGTATAAGGTGTTTGTCTTTCATTGTCTTAGGAGCAACGGTTGAGGCTTGGCTTTGATTATGAGTCAGTCAGGACATGTTCTTTTATAAATATAAATGAGAAGAAAATCCTATTACAAAAGAGTCTTCTAAATGGACTTCATTTTGAACTGCACAGAATTACCTTAATAGCCATTCTTTGTTCAGATATTAACCGAAACGCCAGTAATTGAACAATTTCTTATTATTCTATTCATTTTCTCGCATTGAGTGCTTATTTTTTCTCGTTTCAGTTTCTTAAAGAAAATACAGATTAATGTGCTTTTGAATATTTTCCCACTCATTTTTTGACAAACCAGCCCAGTAAACGCCTACACAAGTTATGACTAAAAATGTGTCCGGTATTCTTAAAGTGAGCATTAATTAAAAAGTTACTTTAAGGGCCCTTTTAAAGCTGTTTATTTCAAAATGTTAAAAACTTGCTTCTTTAATTCACGTTGGATTTTCTATGGAACAACTTAATATTTTTACATATCTTCAGATTTACAGATTGTATGTTAAAATCGAACTTAATCCAGAACTTAAAATCGAATCTAAATTAAAGTTACTAAATTTACTAAAGTGAAATTTTTATGTGGTCACTAGTTCCTATAAGTAATATTTGGGATTGCTTTAGTCGCTCTCAAATAAATAAAACAACAGAAATTCTATTTTTCTGAAACAAAAATTTATCCTTTTATGACACTTTAAATTTTATACTTTTTAAGCACGTTTTGGAACTGAAACGCTGTTCTTTTCTGTCTTTAGAGCCAGAAAATGCTATATTGGAACCACACCTCAAAAACTAACGGTTTAGAGTTAAACATTTGTTAATGATAAGAGGAGATATCCTGTATATAATTTTCTTATATATACGCTTGTATACATTCAAGTTACATACCTTCATCTATTGTACATACTTACGATCATCTTCTGAGGTGCAAACATACTTGCATGCATAGGTTTGCAATGCACACAATAAATATGACCAGCCTTATCCGAACACATTGAAGTAACTTTGATTAATGCGTGAGCTACATTTATTGATTTAAATGAAACTTAATCCTTTTTGTTTATCGTGATAGATTTTTATTTGTGATATATATTCTAGTACACAGAAATAAATTTGTAAAAGCTTTTTCGTGATCGTTTTTTTTTTCTTTAAAATTACGAATGCATGAATGCCGATTTTCTGGTGAATGAAAACAATACACAAGTCAGCATTTTGAAAAAGGATGTTAAAAGGAAATTTAAAAATACTGAAGATGATATGATGTGTATTTAATCTTCGATGAAATGAAATTCTCATTTAAATTTTCTAACAAAGCTATTAGAATTTATATAGTAATTTATATTAAACAACAGCGATCAGTCACACAAGTATAATATCTAACTATTTTGCAAAACGTAACGAATATATGCTTTATCTCAGTAAATGTCGAAATTGTCAACAAGTTCAATTTCTGATAAAAGCTAATAATGATAAATTCTTCTACCATGTCTACACCAGCCAACTATTACAGATTTACCTGATTGGATTAAGTGTCTATTCTAATAAATCTTTGGATGGTTATAACAACCAAGACAAGGCAAACAGTGATTATAAATTAACCATTTTGAAATAAATTGTATGTTGAGAGATAAGTTCTTCGTGTAAAATTTGTTTCGGAGATAGAGGCCATCAAAAGAGATAAAATTATGTTTTAATTTAACGAGGGGAGATTTTTAACTACCATTTTCATTAGTTTAGTATTATAAAGTACCATTATGCATTTGTATATTTTGATAAAGAATTCTAAAGACATGCTCTCTAAAAATTTGTAACAGAAAAATATAAACAAATATGATAACAGCTAAGTCAATTAAAAGCAAGAAAGAAAAATCATGCATCATGCATAATTATGAAACACTTTCCAACACTTCAAGAATACTTTAACAAACATTCGCTGTTTAATGAGATCCTAATTAAACATTTTAGAAAACGAAAAACACATTTGAAAACCACATTTCAACGATTACAAGTCATAGCCAGAAAAGTACTCAAATACTTTTGTGCAGGCCTGCATATAGTCTATATATTCTTATATACTCTATGTAGTACGCTAATATGCTAAAATTTTGTTTAGTAAGAAAACATATAACACATTGGCAAATTCCCATTCAGCAGTTTCTACCAATAGATGGAAACATATTTTAATTCTTTTGTACCGCCCTGTAAAAATACCTAAAATTTTTTATACACGCCTCGTATTAAGCTAAAGTTTGATTCATTCAGGAAAACGCACGCTAAAAACTACTGAAATCACACTTCCAGAAATTATCATACATAGGCAATGCGGTATCTAGTTCTTTCCTTGGCCCTGCGTATGATTTTATTTATATTCTACAAACATCTCTTAGCATACTAAATATATTTCACGTTCAAAATGCATAATTCGATTAAATAAACCCTTTAAGCAATTTACGCTGATACACAGTAATGCTTACGAACTCTTTTGTGTAGCCCTGTATAGGATCTATAGCGTGCATTTATACATATTACATAGTATGTAAAAATTTAGTTAAACGCATATTTAACTGAAAGCGTACCACCAGCAATGATCGCTTATAGACAGTACTTCATATATAGTACTGTATCCGAAATCTTTTGTGTGTCTCTGTAAATTAACAATAAATACTGTGCAAATTATATTATGCGACAGGTACCTTGTAATAAACCTCATTAATATGTATAAATTTCATTATATTTGAAATAGTGTTTCAAATTGTTAAAATACGCTGGACTTTTTTTTTTCCCTTGTAGATCACAATGCAACAAAATACTTCGTGAGACCCTGTAAATGAAGGATAAATGATTTATGCACCACATTTTACGGAAAGCATGTGTAAGTGCACTTTAAAAATTGAAATCAATTTCATTATGTTTGTATTTCTGTTTAAAATTCATCGTAAACAATTTTTTTAAATATAAGACCATAGTAGAACGAAATTCTTTTGAGATTCCCTGTAAACGAATTATAAGTGCTACACGTACCATAGTCGATAGTAAGTATCTTGTAGTATATGTAAGTGATGTATCTCTATTTCATTATATATTGAAAAGCATGTAACATCATAAAATGCACTGCAAATGATTTCCCCCCCCCCATAGACCATAATGTAACGGCTTTCTTTTGATTATCCACTGTAAACAAAGTATAAGTGCTTCATACTTATTTTCAATACCGAACAGGTCATTGCAAACATCATTAACATATACCGATTACATTTCAATCTGAATATATTTACGCGAGCACGGACAGACGGACACACAGATAGAACTAACCGCTTCCAATCAAACCATACAAACTGAACTCATAAACACTTTTCAACTTTGTTAGAAAGTATTAAAAAGAAACAAGAAAATAATAACTTTAAACTTAATACTATTTTTAATTTTAAAACGTCCTTAATGCGATAATTTTAAATTTTAGCTTTGATAATTAATAAATGTAGGTGTTATTAAGACATTTTAATTGATAAAGTGACAAAAGTAATTTTCAAACCGAATTCAAAAATCCGTTTCTAGCAATTTCATATTTTTGTGAATCAGTCTCGTACACAGTAAAAAAAAAATGTTTTTTAATCTATGAAACTATAATATAGAAGGTTGTTCGCACTTTTTGGAAAGATTTTCACAATCAATTTCTGAACATATTTGCCTTAATCATTGCGACAATTTTACTCTACTGATAGCCTTGACTCTTGCGTCTAACACTGGATACAAATTTTCATCATAGTCGATTTTTCTCTTAGTACAATCATATCAATTTTCTCCTACACATCTTGGAAAACTTTCCAAAGTCTTCCAATTTGTTGTGGATAGCGCTTTCAAACGCACGCTTTAACAAACACATAGGTGGTGATAAATAAAAATTTATCGTAACACTGGATGAAACATTTCTTTATTTAACTGAGTGCATCACAGGAAGAGCAATATTTATCAATTACTAAAAAAAGGAAAGAAATCGGTTTGTGAATGTAAAGAAAAATTACACAAAATAATTCATGATTTCTTTCTTTATTTTGTCATGAAATTGAATTTAATGTAAAAAATGCAGTAGTGCTAATGTGATTTAAGTTTATTATCAGTAAAATATTTTACAACCCATTTTTGAAGAAGGAATTCCAGAAAAATACATTAATTCAGCTTCATATGAACAAAGTCTCCCAGCTGTTCTTCTATAACTCCACAGACACATATTTAGCAAGGAAAAAATTTCAAACGGAAATGAATCGTGTACTAATTGATGAAATGCATGTAAAATCACCTGATTGCTCCCTCTTCATCAATGGACTTTTTCTGAATTTGGATTTTTTAAGTGAATTCCAATACATTGAAAAGACTTTGGAAATTTTTTACAAGAGGTATCTGGAAAAACTGACATGACTGTAACAAGAAAATTCTATTATCATAGAAATTTCGAGCCAGTGCTACAGCCAAAAATCAAGGCTATCCAACAAAGTTAAATTGTTGCAAAGAATATGTCATTGATACGTAGAAATTAATTTTGAAAATCGTTTCATAAATTGCTCAGGACCTTCTGTATACCCACGAACGAAAATAAAAACTAACATCTTTCAAGTTACCCACAATTACGAAAAGCGTTCCTTTATGTTTTGAAATTTCACAAACCATTATATTTTTCATATTTAAAGAATCATCAGTATTTTTTGCAAAACTTATTTTTGGAAGCGTTTCTGAGTAGTTATTATTTTGCATTAAACTGTTTTCGCAGCCCGAAATATAGATTTTTTCGGATGCTAACACTTCTGTATTATGCACTGTTATGTACGCTCAACAAAGATGTTTTACAGACAAACATCATAAATTACCTGTATTAACATTGTCATTAAAATTAGTATTGTTATGTTTATCTTGCATGTGTAAATTCAATTACGCAGCTAAATATGTTTAATTGAGAAAAGATAGCTTCCTAAAAACCGATATTCTGGTTCAAGAATACTGATTAATATACTATAAAACTACTCGGAATCATATCCAAAAATCAATGACAACGACTATCGTACGAATAAATGCAATTACGCAGCTCAAAATTTTTAATTGAGAGTTGGTAGTATCAAACTAAAAACCGATATTACGGTTATAGAAAACTGATTACTACAAGGATTAATTACGACCAGTACACTGCAAAAAAAAAAAAAAAAAAAAAAAAAAAAAAAATGATTTCGGTATAATACTGTCACCCCAGATGCTAGTATAATACCATAAAATCAACATTTTCTTTCTTTTTCTTTTTCTTTCTTTTTCTTTCTTTCTTTTTTTTTGTTGTTTTTTTGGGGGTATTTTATAGCAGAATATACGAAAAATGTTTGTTTTTAATAAGGCGAAAAGGTCTATTCGAGAATACGAGTTTAAGATTTCTCCCGCGGTAAATAGGTTCTGTGAGCATAACAGAAAAGAAAATTCACTATAAATAAAAAATATCGTTAATATATCAACTACTGGTTCAGTCACCATAAATTCTAAATTAAGGCGGTTCTGAAAAACACATTTTCCCTTACTTAACAATCTGAAACTTCCTGACACATCTTCTGACATTATTTTTAACATAAAAGCATGCTATTTGCGGATATTATTGTTAAAGCAATTTGTAATCGAAAAGTTTTTTTTTTTCATTTTCTGATAAATGAATTACATAATAATTGGTTAAACGTTATAAATTGATTGTTGCCTCAGGCCTTTTTCCGGTTCTCCTGCTGTCCCACTCGGATAATCTGTTCAATGCGCCAACTTTGACAGCGTTTTCTAAAAAAATCTTCTACCTTTAACGAAAAACGTAAACAACAGTTCGATTGGATTGTTTCTGAATAAAAGAACCTTTTAATTTGATACATTTACGAACTTAAGTGAATTAAAAACTAGTCGTTGGAGGCCACCGTAATACTTACCCATCATGGATATGCATAATGTAAAATATTAAAATAAAAATGTGTAAACTACTTATAAAATGCATTGCAATTCAAATAAAATCGTGGCTTGATGACGTCACAAACTTTACAGGCTCGATTACTGAATTGCTTGAAAGAGGTTTTTCCTTATAACTCCAAAAATAATAATCCTATTAACTAGCGGTTTATTGCATCTGATTAAGCGTCAAATTTCCAATTAAAATATATCTTTGAAGTGAAATTTGGATGAAATACAGGGTCATGAAAAATCGAAGAGTGTGGAAAATATAATTCCAAATATCTCGGCAACTCATTATCCGATCGACTTCATGCTTTATGCAAAATTTATGTTTTTTTATTGTATTTTATGTTCATTTCTTAAAATAAACAATTTCGAAAATTTTTATATACCTTTTATCAGAACGAATATTTCGAGAGTCCGAAAAAAATTGTTCCGGTTAATCGAGGTTATTGAAATGAAATAGGCTTCTTCCCATTATTACATACTAAATACATACCAAATTGCAAGTCTCTATCTCAATTTTTTCGGGAGATAGAGCGTTTACAGACACACAGACGGACGGCAAATTCTTTTTTTCTAAAAATATGTTTTTCGGAATCTCCAGTGTCTGAAACGTGTAAATCCGTCAAAATTTTTTTTTCGATTTCCAAAATGATTACAAGACTTACCCTATACTACGTATGATGGGTAAGTAAAACTGTCAGGAAGTAGTCACTTTAGATTTGAAATCAGCCAAACACAATGTAATGCTCATCGACACTCTACAATATAGTCCACATTAAAGTAACTCATATACATAAGAACACAATCTAAAAGTATTTAATAGATAATAAATTTATCAACACTGATAATTAACTTTAAGGATATCCATTTATAAACAAATATGGCTCCTTAATGGTGCATAATTTGCACAACCACAACATCTATTAAGGAGCTTTCCTTTTTATGCAAAACATTAGCTTAACGGGATTTTTTACTATCGTTTTACGCAGTGAATATTTATGTATCCATTATTAGTCATTAAACACTAAAAGCTGAATAACATACTATCGAAACTACGTTCAATTAATCAAAGCTGTTTGAAAGATTCTCTTTTCATTTGATAGTTTCTGTTTAAGTAGGTTCTTTTTTAAGTAGCGAAAAACCTTTTCGTATGAAGAAAAGATATTTTGTTGAAACACTTATAGATGTTGGCCGAGGAAGATGGTACTTGATTGATGCTGATTATTTTATGATAAAGTAGCACATTTTTTTTTTCAATTAAGAAAGAAAGGGATGTATCTTACAAGTACATAAATAGGTTTTTAACAGTTCGGATTTGGATGAGTGTGATGTGTGAACACCATTTATTACACGAATTCTCAAAGCACTTTTTTTAAATTTTCAGGAACTTTGTTTCATTCGATAATTTCTCCGTATAGTTTTGGGTGTAAAATATCATTTATAGATGTTGGCCGAGGAAAATAGTACTTGATTGATGCTGATTATTTTATGATAAAGTAGTAAATTTATTTCAATTAACAAAGAAAGGAAAAGTGTTTGTATCTTACATATACGTAAATAGGTTTTTAACAGTTCGGATTTGGATGAGTGTGATGCGTGATCATCATTTATTACACGAATTTTCAAAGCACTTTTTTAAAACTTTCATAAACTTTGTTTCATTTGATAATTTCTACGTATAGTTATGGGTGTAAAATAGATGGGAAAAAAACTATTTTGTAAATTTATAAAAACATTCTTATTATATGTTGTTCAATGTTTATTTGTATATTTCTTTATTTTTTAATGGGAAGCTTCCTTTGAAATGATTTCATTTCAGTATTAGAGTAACATTAGAGTTAAAGTATTAATGGACTCACCATGTGTTATTAAATGGAAGTAAAATGTGTTACAACATTTAATTAAGATTATAATGAAATTATTATATAATCTAAGAGATCAAACCCGGGCACACCTAGTTACAGAACATATAGCCAGATATACCAAGCGTAAAGAAGAATCCTTTTTAACTGAAAATTCTAACAGATGTTTTACATGTTTTAATATATTTTTAAGTTGTTCTAAAAGCACTTTTATATGCGAAACATTAACTATGTATTTAAATAAAAAAAATTATTTATTTAAAGAGATACTTTCGTATTAGTTTCATGCCAAAAGTTAATAGACGAAAAAAATTGGCAAAGCTTTCAATTATTTACAACAGCATTGTAGTCTGATTATTTCAATGCCTATGTATGTTATTCAACGTATCTGTTAAATTGATATTTAATTTTATTGAATTACTTATTTATTGATGTAGTTTTAATTCCATTATAGAATATTTACCGGAAATTTTGCTGAATTATTTGTACTGTTTTGAGTGCAAACGTGTTAATCTACAGTAATTATTATGGACGCGATAGGGGCAGATTATTTAAAAAAAAATCATGCTTGAAAATTATTTTTAAAGGCATAAAAAATTATTAGGTAGAGATACAGTTTTCAGGCTAATTGTATTTGAAAGAATTTTTTCCCTGTTCCATTGCGTAAAAATTAATATTGTGCAAAGATTACAAGTTAATAATGCGAAATGGATTGTTCAGATTGTTTCCAACGTCTATATGCAATCAGCGTTACTCAAAGACATGTATTCACTTTGTTGTTGTTGTCGTGTCAGATAAATTTCCATGGTACTTCTCTGAAAAAAGGTTGCCAGAGCCTTAAGAGAGGTTGGATTTGTAGAGCTGGTCTCCTAATTTTTTAACCAATTCCAGATAAGAGACCTGTACTTGGATTGACACCCCCAGAGGTATCGTTTTCAAACTTGGAGGACATTGGAGCCACGGACAGATGTCACTTGCATCAGCTCCCATTAGCATACACTATACCACAGTAGCCGCAGTCCAGAGACGTTGTCACTGTCACCCTCCCAAGCATGGTCCATGATGCTTCACTTTCGGTGATCTTGACGGGAGCTTAATCGTCTGCGCCACTGCGGGACATGTATTTACTTTATAATATAGATTTTAGGTGTTGGCCGAGTAAAATAGTTTATGATTTGTGCGGAATAAGTCTTCTTATAGAATTACATTTAATTCAGAAAAATAAACAGCTGGAAACATTGCTCTTTTAAAAATACGTAGAAACGTTTTAAACGGTTATTTTTTTCTGATTTTGAATAATTAATATTTTTTTATGAATCTATTTTGAAAGCACAATTATAAAACTTGTTGAACAAAAATTAAAATATTTGGGTACTTTTCAAGGTTTGTTTCTTTCTTTTTAGTGCGTGTAGAATACCTGAAAGCATGTAATTATTTAGAAGTAGACAAAAAAACATCATTCTGCATGGCTTCTTCTTGCTTTAATAAAAACATTTTTAGCTGAAAATTTGAAAGATACCAATCTAATCAATTCGACAAGTGTCAAGTATGTTTCTTCTTAATACTTTAACGCCCCTGTTTAAGAATATTAATTTATATATAATATGATTGCTGAAATTATACAATAGAAAAAAATGCAATTAAATTAGTCGATACTTATTTTTTGAAATATATCTATTACATTTTATAGGTCTTTGTGTAATATTTTATGCTCGAAATTATTAAAAATAAACTGCCCCACCTCATAAAATATATTCCATAATGTTTGAAGATACATTAGAAAATTTATATAATAATGATCCTATATATTATTTCTCCTGTCAACATCCCTTTTTCTAAGAAAATACAAAACGCAGAACGACGAATGAGATAGAAAATGAAAGTATTTTGAACAGGCTTCTGACATAGCACACTTAACATTTCGTTAAAACCTGTTTTTGATTAAAATTTGCCGATAATTAAAAATTAAATCAGCATTGTTTTCATAAAAGAAATGAAAGGTTTTCCTCAAATTATTGTTGCCAAAAAAAATAAAATACCACATTATATGATGCTCAGCAATTATTAAAAAAAACACCGCACGGGTTTATTTTATAGTTATGATTAAAAAGCGAAATTGAAATTGAAATGTTTAGATTTATATTCCTATGTCCCATGTTTTTCCCGAAGCGGATGACGTCATCCTCTAATGCAGTTAAAATACGATTGTAATTTTTTTTTTCTTGCGCGTGCCTTTTCCAATCTTGGATCAGTTTTTACTCTAACTTTGATGAATAAATTAGATGATATTCTGACTTGACTAACAATTAATGTTGTTTGCAGATATTTTTATCCTTGCTTTTTCTTTAAACATGCAACTAATAAATATTACATATTGATAAAAAATGGTACTTCTCTATTATCCCGTCGACCACTTTTCATAACAAAAAACTATCGCCAAATAAACGGGAGAACGTTGCATTGGAATATCAAAATAAATAAATAAATAAAATATAAGAATTTAAGGACACAATTGTTATTTTAATTAATGAAATAACTAATAAATCAGTAAAACATAATGAAAACTACACGTAAATGTCGAATTAAAAACCACTTGATGACGTAACAAACACGTATAATGCTTCTGACATCAAGTAAATGGGACTGCATTTTTGGCGCTTAATCTTACAATTTGGCGACAGTTTTTTGTTATGAAAAGTGGTCGACGGCATAATAGAGAAGTACATAAAAAATATTAGATTTCAGTGCGAAATCCTCGCACGGGTCCTCTAGTATGAAATTAATACAAGTATTTGCTTTGAAATTGATTTAATAAATAGATATATCTTTTAGTAATTTTTTTTCAAGAATAGTTAGATTAATTAGCAAAACATACTGTTACGAAAATCTCGCAATTCTTATAAAAACAATGCAAATAAATGTATTATCATCCTATGTCTAAATGGAAAGGTTTTTGTAGTTGAAAATGTTTCACACAACATCAATTAACAAGAGAAAAGCTACACATATGTAAATAGTGGAGAAAACAATTACTTTAAAATATATTTATCTTCGACTGATTTGCTGTGATTTCTAAATGTGATTGAGCAAAGTATTTTGTATGAAAAGTAAAATCTACTTTTAATGACTAACTAACTATTTATTAGTTGTACTTAAAATTTCCACCGGCCGTAGCATAAAGAGTTAATTATACACCCTTTTAAATAATAAAACAGATTTTGCTCGCGAAATAATAGATACTTTGTGGAAACATTTATAGGTGTTGACTGAGGATAGCACTTAATTGATACAGATTATTTTTTCATAATGTAGCAAATCTTTATTTGAGTACACAATGGAAAGTTAAGAGTGTTATAATGCAAATCCGTAGAAATGATTGAAGCGATTAGATTGTTTGCGATTAAAGAAAATGAGTAACATTTATTTACTTTGTCCATTTTTATATCGTTTTGAATTTTTTTCTCATTCATTCGATATGTTAATTGGTGTAGTTCACAATATGTTTATTGATGTAAAATAACAGAAAAATTTTAATTATTTTTGACTATTTCAGAAAAAAACAACAACATAGTTTTGTTTAAATATTGGATGATTACTTTAAGGACGATAGTAACACCAAAGTTAAAATATTAAGTAACCATGTATAAATTAATAAAGAAATAAAAGGTCAGTTAAGATGATCAAAAGATATAGTTAAGATGGTAATGCAGTTTAACTCTTATTTTAATGTTAAGTTTTAAAAATGCAAAATAGATGTGAGTGTGACGTGACCATTTAATCGTTCTGTTTTATCCATTCCGAGCTACCACTGAAAGTGACTCGAAGATCTCGATCCATAAAAATGCCAAGAGATGTATAAGTAAACTATCAAATATTTTTTTATTTAAATTTATCAGCTAAGCATTTTTCTGGTACCAGTAGTTTTTTCAAGTTAGATTTTATATGTACTTTTCCCACGCAATTCGTTACATTGCTAATTCCTATATATCGTCCAACTCAATAATAATAGCCAAGTGTGAGCCAATTATCTTAGATAATTCTCTTTCCATACTCTTTTATATGAAAATTTGTAAAATTAGGTATTCAAATGACTTTTTGTTTTATTTGTCCGGAATATTTATGAATGTTCTTATTTTGTTCCCAGACCCGAAGTATGTTTTTATTAATCAAAAGTTGCTGTTTAAAGGGCCTCAACAAAGAAATATCCTCTATTATTGACATTAAGGAATGTTTAACAAAGAAATATGAATAGTAAAGAACTTGAGGTGAATAGTTCAAATACATTTTCCAAAAATAAAAGTTTAAATACGTTTAAAGAAAAGGGAAGATTTTCACGAACAATAAAGTACGAATATTGTTCTATTTCCAAAACGTTAGGTATTTTTGTAAAAACCGACCTCCTACAATTTACTTTATTTTGGAAAAGTTATAAACTAATGTTTCAGTTGTGTGATCAATTTCAAATTTTTGCTGATATTTTTATAAATTAACATACATAAAATATATGTAAAATCAAAATTTTGCTGATATTTTTTATAAATTAACATACATAAAATATATGTAAAATCAAAATTTTGCTGATATTTTTTATAAATTAACATACATAAAATATATGTAAAATTACCAAAGTAATAATATTAATGGTTTATATTTACGAAAGCTATTATTTTATGGCTTAGATAGTAGTTCAGATTGAGTTATTAACTTGAATTGTATATGTATTTTTTTTAAATACTATATATTATTTTGTTTTTTTTTTTCGTACACTGTAAAAAAAAAAAAAGACAAATGTTTTTTAATCTGGCTCTTATCTTTTTTTTAAGGTTTAAAAAATATAATATAACCTCTTCCGACATAACCACGATTCATAAAAACGTTCCTTTATCTTTAGAATCCATTGAAATCAGTCGATGTCCAAGACCTAAGGAATCATTTCTGAAGCAACAGTTTATTTTGCTGCCCATAATTTTCGGAAAACCTTCCGAGCATTTTTTACACATTGTATTAATCGGTTTTCTCATCCAGGAATATTGATTTTTTTTACCCATCATATGTTGTATAGGATAAGTCTTGTAATCGTTTTAAAAATTTAAAAAAAAAATGACGAATTTACACGTTTGAGACACTGGAGATTCCGAAAAAAAAATTCCTGTCAGTCTGTGTGTCTGTGTGTGTGTCTATAAACTCTCTATCTCCCGAACAATTTGAGATAGAGACTTGAAATTTGGTTTATACTTAGTATGTAATAATGGGAAGAAGCTAATTTAATTTCAGTTACCTCGATTATCCGGAACTATTTTTTTCGGACTCTCGAAATATTCGTTCTGATAAATGTCGATAAAAATTGTCGAAATTGTTTATTTTAAGGAGTGAATATAAAAGACAATAAAGAAACATAAATTTTGCATAAAGATCGAAGTCGATCGGATAATTAGTTACCGAGATATTTGCAATCCTATTTTCCACACTCTTCGGTTTTTCATGACCCTGTATTTCATTCAAATTTCCATTCAAAGAGATATTTTATTTGGAAATGAGACGCTTAATTCGATGCAGTAAACTTTTAGTTAATATGTTTATAATTTGTGGAGTTATAAGGATGTTTCTTTTACGCAATTGAGTAATAGAGCATTTAAAGTTTAGGACGTCATCAAGCCAGGATTTTATTCGAATTGCAATGCATTTTATAAATAGTTTACACATGTTTCATTTTCATATTTTATATTATGCGTAACCATGATGGCCTCCAATTACTAGTTTTGAATGCTACTAAATTTCATATAAAAATTTTCAACTACGTAACAGAATTTTAACATGCAAGAGTAAAGATATAGTTAATTTTAATGTTAATTTTAATATTAATGCTATTAATTTATCAAGTTTGTTGAACATGGAAATGTTTATTTGAGAATTGATAACATCCGAAAAAACGATATTTTGAGTTGGGAAAACCAATTAGTACTCATTGGTTAGAATAATTTAGAAATTTAAAAAGAATAATTAATATTATATTCAATTAATTTTAGCATAACAATGAATATTGAATTTAAATAAAAAATCAAGATTTAAAATTTAACTGAAAACATTCGTTTCAAAATTATTCAACAAATGAAGACGGTTACTTACCCCAATTCCCCAATAAACATTAGGCTACATGAAGAATTAGGCCGTAACTTGAAACACGAACTTTATTAATCCCAAGTAACAACACTGAAGAAGTAAAAAAAATCGAAGAAACCATACTAAATAACCCCTGCTGGGCTTGAAGAGCAATAATGCCTTACTTGACAGAACCAACAGATAATGACTTGTACTTTCAGTACGAATCAATACACCAAATATTACGAACATTGAATTGCTGACAACAATTTGAGTCCTCCACAGCCACCTTGCTGGCCTTACAAAAACTAGTAAAGAGTGCTTATCCAATCAATGATCAATCCCGACCCCAATCCGTTTTGAGACCTCATCACAAAGAATGCGAATAAAAACGGTTAAATATCTCGGGCCAAATCCTCCGACACCGAAAAGAACAAAATAAAACACTTTCAATTAAATTCGTTCAAAAGACTGCCAAAAACCTTCCAATATCAAACTTTTTTTTTCAGAATTCGTTTCTTCTTCTCTTGCGTCAGCCAGTGACATCACACCTCGACGTCACGCCTCCGTCAGCTGTCGGGGAAAGAATCAGCTTTACTTTTTCCTCCACTCATACATTCTAAAATATATTCGGAACCGTTTCCGGAAATTACGGACAGTAAAAGATACTTTTGTTTCAAAAATGCTTCTTTAAACTTTCGAAATGCATTGGTTTCTGAGATTTGTGAAGATAAAGGAACACTTTTCGGACTCGCTAGCTATACGTAAAATGATGTAATATTATTTCGCAAATCTTAAGAATGATAAGAGTTGGATTCAGAAACATTTGTCTTTTCTTATGGAGTAGGACATTTTTGGTAACTATCCTATATTGGAAATGATAATAATAATAAAACAAATTACATAAAAATAATTTATTTCACAGGTTAAATTGTCCTTTTATATACTTATTTCAAACAATCGGTATTATATTAATGTTTGCTTTGATAATAAAAAAAATGAAGTCAAACGTAGTCGAACACCTCTATGAAAACAACGAACAACTTAAGAACGATAAGAGTTTGATTAAGAATCGTTTGTTTTTTTCTTATGGAGTAGGACATTTTTGGTAACTATCCTATATTAGAAATGATTATAATAATAAAACAAATATTTAAAAATAATTTATTTCACAGGTTAAATTGCCCTTTTATATATTTATTTGAAACAATCGGTATTATATTAATTTTTGCTTTGATAATAAAAAAAAAAATGAAGTCAAATGTAGTCGGACACCTCTATGAAAACAACGAACAACTTCTTAAGAACATCCGAAGTAATGAGAAAAAACAACACGTTTCAAAATAATTTATACTTTCTTCGACAGGAATAAATTGGAGAAAAATTAAGTTCATTAGAAACAGGCGGTGTTTATTTTTAATGGTGTTTAGTATGATCAAAGAATAGACAAACAGAAAACATGCAGCATATAAGCAGTCAAAAGATTGTAGACAGTAAACACATAGCAAATAGGCAGACTTATGGCAGATAGAGAGCAAACCGACAGCCAACAGACAGTAGACAGACAGTATAACAGAGAGACAGAACACAGAACACAAACAGACAACAATCAGAGAACCGGGTGGAAAGACAATCAGACTGACAGCTGACAGCAGACAGTTAGTTGGCAGACAGGAAACAGACAGACAGTAGACAAACAGACAGGCAACAAAGGGTAGATATACACCGGACAGATAAAGATATAAACATACAGAGCGATAAGAACTGGGTTATGAAAATGTTTTCTTTTGTTACAGTGTAGCTTTTGTTACATATGTGTTATCTATCATATATTGCAACTGTTAAAAATAAAAATAAATTAACAAAAAAACTTACATCAAAATTGTCACAGGAGAAATTACTTTTTTTTATTTATAACTACTTATTTGAAAAAAACCTGTATTATATTCTATTTTGCTATGATAATAAAAAGAAATTGAAGTCAAATGTAGTTGAATACCCCTCTTTGAAAACAAGAAACAACTTCTTAAGAAATCCTAAGCAATGAGTAAAACACGTCACATTTCAAAATAACTGACACTTTATTTAACGGGAAGACGTTGAAGAAAAAGTAAGTTCATTAGAAACACACGATGTTTACTTTTTATGGTGTTTAATAAGATATATATATATATATATATATATATATATATATATATATATTTTTTTTTTTTTTTTTTTTTTTTTTTTTTTACCGTATTTTGTAACATTATACTTTATAATTTCCAGAAAATAAAATGGCAAAATGTATTTTTAACATATTCTTTAATAAATTATTATTTATATTATATTTGAAGAATTTTCTGCTGTGTTGAAACTATTATTCATCATAACCCCACAAAAAGTTTGGAGACGTCTGCCGGGATTTGAATAAAAAGCTATTTTTGAATAAAAAGCTATTTCTTGCCATGATTTGAATAAGAAAAGTATTTTATAAACTGAAATCGATAATATGAAAAAAATAGGCTGTTTTTCTGAAGTATATGTGTAAGAGTTCCGTAATCACATCTACGACACTATAATTTTTTTGTTTTGTTGAAGTTTCACCAAATTATATAATATGAGCTTTTAATAAAGCTATAAAATCAGACTTGTTAACATTATGTCATGAACTAGGTCTTGTTGTACCTGAGAGTTCAAGAATTATTGATTTGATCAAGTTGATAACGGAATCAGAAGATTATGGACAAAACTTTGTTAAAGTTTGACTCGAAATCATTACGGCTGAAAGTGATGACAAATATAACTGTTTATCTCCGGTTATCTTCAATGCTTATCAGCAAAGAAGAGCCAATTATGAGACATACTATTGTTCATGTCATGTAAAAGCAGAAACTCCTTTGCGAGTATGAAGAAATATTCTGAGTTCTAATGTTTTTTTAGTTTTATGTTTTCTGTTTATTTGTTTGAATTTGTGTCTAAATATTCATAAGAAGTAATAACTGACGAGGTAACGTTAGGATGACAGAAAATTTGTGAGGATAATGAGAAGTAACAGCATCAATAATATGAACTCAATGCAATAATAATATTCTCGAGCCGCACTAAACACGAGCACGAAGATGAGTTCACGCAATACTAGAAGGACAGCATGCAAGCATGAGCAAGAGTTATATAGATTTTAGCTATAGTTGTTGGATGAATTTTGACTCAATGCTCAGGGAAGATTGCAAATTATGTTTATACTGAAATACGGAAATTGGTATCGTTCATAAATATTAATCGAGTTATATATTTGTATTTTGTCAGCTGAATATGTTGTTATTTTACTAAACCTTTTTTTTTATATTAGATTTGAAGAATCTTCTGTTTTGTTGAAATTGTTATTCCTCATACTCCAACCTAGATATAACATTTACAATTAGTATACATATATTTATACAAGCAACATTTCTATCATGAACGGACTCTATCAGACATTCAAAACATTAAAAATGTACAGAATGTACATACTAATATTAGCCAAAATATATATGTATTAGCCAAAATATATATGTATTAGCCAATATATATATATATTAGCCAAAAAGTTTGAGCCTGCTAAAAGATTGAAAAAAAAAACTATAACACTTTCCGAACATTTATTGAAACTAAGTTATTGATAAGTATAAAAGTAAAAATAATTTTTGAAATTATCCTTTTATAATCATTCAATGTTTATCTTAAAAATCACGCCTCACTAATTCATGACTGCAATCCAAGCTTCGCTATAATATATCCTTTACAATACGTTAATTTGTTGTGTGTACTGAACCCCATTATTAAATTTCACTTTTTTTACGCTTGGTAAGCATGATCTTCTGACTTTACTTAAAAAAACTTTTTTTTTTTTTTTTTTTTTTTTTTTTTTTTTTTTCTTTTCAGATATGGAAAAAGGAAAAAAAGAAAAATCACTTTTTAAACTATTTTTTTATGATTTTTATGTTGATTTCTCAACGTATAATCATAATTTAATTAATATGAAACTATTAATTGTTTAAAGTGTACTTAAAAAAATATATATATATTACACTTTTTTATTTTTATTTATATCATTTTGCTTTTTTGCTTAAATTTATCGTTGTTGCAGTTTCATAGCCAGTTGGCTTATTTTGAAGAACGTGGTTTGACGCATAATTAAGTCCATTATTGTGTCAATTCATATGAAAATTGTAACCGTAAGGAATATTTCGCGATTTTTCACCTTTGGCAACCTAATGGAAAAAAGCCTTAAAATGTATGGATTAATTTTTAACTATGTTCTAAAAATATTAAAAAGTTTTCTGTCATCGGGAACACCTGAGAACATATTTTTTCTAATTCTAGCATATTAGGAAGTGAATGAAAAATCGATTACAAAATCCTATCTTTACATACAAAAAACAATAGTATTGGAATAAAGAGTATAAGACGTATATAAACTGTGTAATAATTCATCAAATTTGTGCAATTTACAATTCAAGACTCCATTTTTCGTTTAATCATCGCAGTTTTATTCTTATTTTAAGTCTTTATTATAATCATATCCTGTGTTAAGATGTAATGTGCTGTGAAAATGAATACTTTTCTTCAGAAGTATTTGCGCAAGGCATTCAAAAAATTCTTAAATTAACGCAATCAAGTTGTAGCCACTCAGTGAATGTTGGCCGGATTGTGGGCCGGGTCTTTTTTTCTGTTTTGATTCGCTATACCGAAAAAAACTTGTGTCTAGGGTAGTTAAGTAAAATGCAATAACAAAATAAATAAAATTTTACTTCTGGTGGTAGCGCAAAAGGCCTAAAATTTGAGAAAAAAACGCGAGTTTTAGGCCAAATTTTCTCAAATTTTAGGCCTTTCGCGCTACCACCAGAAGTAAAATTTTATTTATTTTGTTTTTGCATTTTACTTGGCTACCCTAGACACATTTTTTTTCGGTATAGCGAATCAAAACAGAAAAAAGACCCGGCCAACATTCACTGAGTGAATACAACTTAATTGCGTTAATTTAAGAACTTTTTAAATGCTTTGCGCTACCTCAAATGAAGTAATTTTGCTTCTTTTTTTATTATAATGTATTTTTATATCTTTCTTTTAAAGATTTTTCACTATAGTGTTTTTTTCTTTTTTATAGCTTTAAAAAAAGAAAGAAAACTATTGCTTTTCAATAAATTTATTTGAGCTGCTCTGCCGCTAAAATTAAAATTTAATTATTTTTTTTTCCTTTTATTTTACTAAGCAACCCCAAAGACAAGTTTTCCGCGGTATAGCGAATGAAAAAAATAAATAAATAAAAATTTTATTACAGATAAAAATCCAAAGATATGTTTTAAAATTGTCAGAACATTAAAAATAAAATAGATTTAAATTAATCAAAATAAAATTATAAGTAAAAAGCGAATAAAGTGTTTATTTTTTTATAGCTTTCATTTTTATAATAAAACGCATTGAACGTATACTGACTACATACCATTGTTCTTCATATGATTTAAAATATTGGAAGAAGGTCAGTTGAGATAAATAAAATACATTCACTCAAATTATAATTTTATCTCCAATCGTACGTTGATGATTACTTTCATGAAAGTACTGTCCCGAAGGGTTTATATCGATTTCAGAAACAGCTGGTGAACCCTAATAATTTCTTATTGGCAGTTTAATGAAAATTTAATACACTTTTGTATGATGCTTGTTTTTCAAAATTTTGTTACATTCAATGCCCGTTATACCCGATTTTTTCACAGAAACTCGTGTAACTTCTAAATATTAGCGTTGTCTAGTGTGAGGATTTTTTACACGTTTTAAATTTCAAATAAGAGAGTTATTTTATGATTTATTAGGTTTTTACTTGATATATTTCCTATTTCAAATTTAATCAGCTAAAACATATTGCAGCATTTATCCAGTTTATATTCAAAATAATTTGTTCTGTTGCAACAGAATATTTAACGTTTTACCTACGATGATTGCGACTAAGATTAAAAGCGCGTGTAACAAATTTAACAAATTAGTCTCATTACACGTCCGTCTAAGTCAGGGATGGCAAAACTATGGCACGCGGGAGATTATTTTTGGCACGTCATAGTTTCAGGTTCTAGATAAAAAAAAAATTGAATGGCTCAGGTGTAGAACAATCTAACTAACAAAATGGATGTTCCGCGATGTTCAGTATTCCAGTTGTCAAAAGAAGACAAGAAGCTACAAACAAAATTATTGCGATTGCTTCATCTGAAATAACGGATTTGTTAAGATTGGACCTTTAAATAACTTATGTTTAGTTTTTTGTCCGACATATTTTATTTTATTGTGACCATGTTTTACACCCGAGTCTTTTATATAGTGAACATCAACAAATTGTACCATTTTAAATTTAAATTATCAAAGTTTGTCTAAATTCGAGTGATTGTCTCTGTCGTACAGATTGGAGAAAATTAACTGCAACTTAATGAATCACAATCTAGCTCAATACACTGTAAAAAAAAATTCAGTAAAATTACGGGCAGAGGCTGGCAGCAGAGATTCCAGCCATACCCCGTTAAAAAAAAAAATCCATGCCCATCATTTTGTTCAGCCCGTAATTTTACGGGGCAAAGTAATATAGCATTATAATGCACAGGATATAATGCACTTTAAAACACAATAACACTTTGCTTACTGTTCCGTAGCACGTAGCCCGTTAGATAATCATCACAGAATCGCTGTTTTGGCGGGTTAAAATTTTCGAAACACGAGTAAAATGATGGGTTACACCCTAGCGGAGGACATTGTATGGTGTCGTACCGTATTTTTGCTAACATATGGCCTAGAACTGTAAGAATATGTGGATTGCTCTTAATTTTCTAAGTATCTAAGGGATAAGGCCGCTTATTTAGTGGATCAGACCGTTTTTCATCAAATAAGGCTGTTGCCCGTGAAAATTGAAGGGCAAATGTTTATAAATTTAAAGTTTTTTCTGAGAGTGTATTGTCTCAAAAAACTTTCAAATTAAGAAAGAATTGGATCATAAGCAGAAATGCCGATCGTAAAATTATGAGAACTTGGAATTAAATTCCAGACATAAATAACTGTTTAGAGAAGCTTATTCCATTGACATTTTTTATTACTATGAGTATTTTTTTCCAAAAATGAATAATATGAAGAACTCAAGTAGTAAGCTCTTGTCAGATGATTCTAATTTATGTTGCATTCTCTTAAACATAACTAAATAGGAACCTGATAGGAATCATTTGGCACATGAGATTCAACAAAAGAAATAACGTGCTCTTTTAATTACTGATCTGGGCCCTTCAACACAAACTTTTACCCATATATTTTAATACTCTTAAAAACAAAACTTTAATAAATTTTATCTATTATTATTTGATCCCCAAATATTTGGTTAATGGCACGTCAGGGTATCGTAAAATTATTTTTTGGAAAGATTTGGCAAGCGTATGTTGAAAGGTTCGCCGTCCCTGGTCTAAGATATCCAATTTTCGATATTTGTTTGTTTTTATCCCAAGTTACCTATGAAAGTAACATGGAAGCCTTGAGTAACGAACGACAAAAATATGAGCAATGTAAACAGACGAAACATTATTTTTAAAAGGACATATTCGGTAATTTTTCCGGTTAGAGTAATTTTCAAGTGCATTTCATACATAATTTTCACGTCGTGTTTTGTTAAATATTTAGGTATTATAAGACAATGTAAACATTAATAAAAAAATATCTTTGAAACAGAAATCCAGACTTACATATTTAAATAACATGTGAAACAAGTCAGGTTCATCTCCTTTCGCATAAAAAATATGAAATTGGAAACATTGATACTTCCTCTAACGAACATAATCCGTTCCATAGTTAGAACGCTTTTCCAGATATCGACACGATACAATAAATCGTACACGATTGCCATTATCTGACAACTATTACATCCAAAATGCATTTATATATACTATAACGATGGAATCGTCATCGAAGTTGAAAAGCAGCTCATGAATATGAATACATTTTGCGTCAAAGTCGAATAAGGATAATTGTGTACGATATATCGGTGTCGTGTCGGTAAATTAAAATGATCTCTTACGCTCATTAGCCAAAATGTTTGGTATCAGAAACTGATTTATCTTCCAATTGAAATGCAACAATGCTTCATTACGTTAGTGAACATTTATAAAGTAAACGTTCGTTATCCGAATTAGATAAACGGGGAAACAAGGATCGATAGAACAAGCGTTCGCTACTTAGGTTCATTAACCGAAGTATTAATGCATTTTAATATGCTGTTTAATCAATTTTAAGCTACCTGTGAAAGTACTATAATTGGCGATCACAAAACCGACAGATTAATTTCGTAAAGAAAACTCTTTAATATGCTTTTCAATTATTTTCTACGGTAACAGTATACTTTCAAAATTTTTTTCGCTATGCTCGTTTGTGTCGCTGCTGAAAATTTATAAGTACATGAAAATACACAACGAATTTTTCTTTAATAGTTTGTATTATTGATAAAATGTACCTCTTCTTCCAGTCAATTTTTGACTATTCTAATTGTTTACTTGTAAGTTGTTTTAATTTTTAAAAATACATTCAAAGGTGACTCGAATCTTTTTTTTTTTCATTTTAATCAAGTCAGAAAAATACGTCAAGCCAAGAATTCTGAAACATTTTATAACACTTCCGGACCAATGCAACAAAACTTAAGAGTTTATTAAAATGAAAGAAGATATCTTCAGTAAACAAGGTCAAGGTCAAACTGGGTTGGGAAGCCTACCTTCTGGCTTAAGCTCAACTAGCCCCAACCAATCTTCAGTAAACAATTCAGAAAACACATAACATATTTGAAAACCCGATTTCAGCAATTACCATCCGTAATCAGAAATGTACTAGAATTATTTTGTGCAGCTCTAGATTTATGTAAAATACAAAGGACTGCCATTTTTTGATTAACGCAAAACTTACATAATATACTAAAACTTGATAAATCTTTTCACTTAGAGATGATTTTATCACATTTGAGATACATGGTATACAGAAATAATTTAGTAGTATATACTGATAACCATGGCTTGAAGAATGCGGTTGCCAGCTTGCCACTGACGACCAAGTTTTTTTTTATGACGACCATATTATATAATCTGGCGCTTCTTTGTATTTTTCTTGTACAAAAATGTATCTAAGAAATGAGCACAAACGATAAGCGCTCCCCACCCCTCTTCAATATTGAGAAATAAACTTAGAAACTATATTCCAACAGACAATATTTTTTACTTTTTTGGCAAAAATAAGTTTATTAAATGTAAATTTTAAAATAATAAAAGTAGAATTATTTGACTGTCTTCGATAAGAAAATTGTCAAAAAGTTGTTTTCCTATTTCATCGATGTCCCTCTCATCAGATATAGATTTTTTAGAACTCAACTATTCGGTCACTTGAATCATTCGGCAATAAAACATTTTTCAAACATTACGCTTAATTGAGCATTTACAGTATTCATTTATTGCCCAGAAATGTATAATTGTGATCAGTTTCATAAGAAAATTTAGTTTATATTATCTACCTAAATTAATTACTATTCTAAACTATGTAACGGATAATTCTATATTATTCTTGTTGTTATTTTTTTTCAATTAATTCATAAAAAAACGTTTGTGCTTTTTGAAAATCAATAACGTTGGAGTGGTTGGTGGTAAATATTTTTTACTGGCGACTACAGTTTTATTTTTTTCGCTACCAGATTTTATCAAATTTTTAAAGCCTGCTCATAACATTTGTAAAATAATGATTTTTTCGTGATTGTTGTATTATTTATTTATTACTATAAAAAATAAATAACGATTTTAAATCAATTAAAAACGATAAACATTTTTTTAACATAAACGTTAAATGACAAATATAAAATACGATGTATTCTATGATGTGAATTTATCCTGTGATAAAATAAAATGCTTTACAAAACTATTAGCCTTAATATAGTAGTCCGTATTAAACAGCAGGTAATTGTCACGTAAGAATGTCCTGATAATTTCAAACTGTTTTACAAAACTTAACGAGTGTAAATTTACGTCGAGTGTATATGTCAAAACTGCCAACAATTTAAATTTCTCATAAAAGTTAATACTGATGGAATCCTTATGCAAAGCTCAACAAACTATTATGGATTTACGTGATTAGATTAAACGTGATATTGGTATATTTTGATAAATCACTGGATAAGTTTAACAACCAAGAGAACGCAAACATTGACTTGAAAATAACCCATTTAATGTCATCTAAATGTGTTAAAAGTTAAGCTCTTTACGTGAAGTTTGTTTGTGAGGTAAATACTATTAATAAAGATAATATTGCTTATGATTAAATGTACGCCAGAGACAGGATACTGATTCTATTCGTTAATTACGAAACAGAGAGATTAATGTTACATTCATATGTTCCAGTACAAAATTCTTAAGACATTTTCTGTACAATTTGCTAGAGAAAATAATTAAAATTGGATGGTTATTTCTAAATGTACATTTTGAGCTGTATTATGATTTTTCCAGCTGAATGAAATTTTCGTAAGCTATGTGGTTTGTATAAAAAAAATAAGCATTACATACATGTCTGACAAAAAATTCAAAATCAATTCTATCTATTAGCGGTATTTGTCAAATGGGTATCCAGCCATGGGTTTTGAGCGATACTTTTTCTAAATTTTTTTGTTTTAGATATTATATTTTATCATATGAACTGATGTAACAAGTTTGATACTTTGAAAGTTTATTAAAAACTTTCTAGACGTGCTCAAAACGTGTTTCATAATACATGCGTACAGCAGGATTTTTATTTATATTTTTTTATTCACATGAATTTCATATATAGCTAAAATTTGGTATCTATGAAAAGCTACATGAAAATCGGAATATTGTTTATGAAAGTGAATACTAAATTACGGTAAACTGATAAGAATATTTGATAATTACAGAAACATTACCATTACTAATTTAAAATTCAAGTTAAGATTAAATATTCCGCAAATATAAAATACAGTTCCATATTTGTTATAATTGTAATGAAGTTTACAAGACAATTGGTAACTTTAGAAAATTACTTCTGTTCGAATCTGTTTTTTTAACGGTGACGTAATTTTAAAAAAACTAGGAGAAAATATTTTACAAAAGTTAAAATGCAATTGAAAATTATAATAAATTTATAAATAATAAACTAGAAAAAAATAGTTATGTATTAAATTGAATTGAAATATGTATGATATCAATGATATTAACTAGAATGTCCTATCAAATAAGCCTAGATACGTATACAGTTTACATTTCAATTATCAGTACCAACATTTAACACTAGAACAGTAGTGTGTATTTCTATACTGCTATCACTAGCGTACGTAAAATTTACGTGCATTTATGAAATTAATTTTGTTTTTTTCTTTTTAATATGCATTTTTCAATTTTTGTATTTTTATTTTACAACATTTTTTAGTATTCTAAATAATAATAATAATAATAATAGTAATAATATTAACAGTAATACGAACGGTAAAAAAATAGTACAAAAAAGTACAAAAATTTTAAATGACGTGAAAGATGGATATTTATGTATAACAAAAATTTGGTTTTATAAGTTAAATACAAAAATTGAAGGAATCATATGAATGGAAACAAAGCAACATTCCTAAATACAATGAGGATATGCATTTTTTTATGCTCTCCACATATTGCTTTTCCACATCTACAGTATATTGTCGTCATTCATCTTTTTTTTTTTTTGTAGTTACAAAAGTTGCAGTATGTTATGCGCTCTTTAGGATCTTGTACATCTACTTGTTGTTATTCGCCCCTAAAGCTTCCTTTATTATTGTTTTAGGAATAACTAAGGCGTTTTCGTTGCCATTTTTTACATAGCTATTCGAGAAGCTGCAATATGAACTGCAAACGTGACAAAGGTTTCCCATTTCCATCGGTATACTTGTAAAATTACGTAGATAGATCACATATGCGTTTATTCCTGCTATATTAATCATATTATAAAAGAAGGTCATGGACCATCTCTTAGTTTTTTCTAATATAATGGCGTGAAAAAAGTTTATGTGTATTAATACCAATACGTAAGGTATACATGATCACTATATAAAACTTCGCACCTCAATTCCCTTTATTAATGTCAACCTATGGGGCTTGGAATACATCCATATATTTTTTAATTTCTCCTTGGAAAATTATTATTATATATTTTTTTCTGTACGCTTTTCTAGAAGGATGTTTCTTTCTTTTTAATTTAACAAAATATTTCTAAAATACATAGTTATTTTTATTCCAAATGTTAAAATCTTATTTACAATATATCTGCTTCCTCTAAATTTTAACACTTAAAATATAAAATTAAGCATATTTAGTTTAGAAACATTTTCTTAAATAAAACAGAATAAATAATCTTTCTAGAAGAGCAAAAATAATAAAAGAATGTATTTTTTATTTTCAATTTTCAAAGGAGAAAATTTGAAAAATGAGGATGGCACTCTATACCCTTATATTTAACATTAGAAAGGGGAATTTACGGTCTGACTGAGGAGGAGCCTTGACAAATTTTTTTAATGATCTGTATGTGATAATATATGTATATGCCTATACATTTATTATTATGACTTAATTTATCTTTCAGCGTTTAGTAATAATAATAATAATAATAAATTCCCGGTACTTCTCCATTATCCCGTCGACCACTTTACATAAAAAAAGAACTATCTCCAAACTGTAACCCCAATAAACAAATGGAAGATTGTCTCCATTGTAATCTGAAAAAGAACAGATGACTTTTGGAAAAGCCTCACTCACTAAAGTGTCAACTGTCAGTAACTTCAAGCAATAAAATTTACAATATATAAATGCAAACAGAAAACAATTTTTTTTTAAATATTTTTTTTAATCACTCTCGGCTGTTGTATAAATGTTTGTGACGTCCGTTAAAACTGATCTATTGAATGTAATTATGTATCGCAATATTATTTTAATATTTTTTCTCTTTTAATATTGTGACGTCGCCGTTTAATGACGTAATTGTTGTTTTAATAAATGATATAACTAATAAATCATCAAACATAAATTAAAAACTTATAAACATCTAATTCAAAATCACTTTATCACATAACAAACTCGAGTAACACATCTGACGTCATATGAATGTGACGCCACGATCGTCAGTTTTGTGTTAAATCCTATAATTGGGCGATAGTTTTTTCATGGAAAGTGGTCGACGGGATATTTGAGAAGTACCAGATTCCCTTATCCAGTTTCAACTTTTGGTGATTATTTGATTTCAAGCATATGTTCTTTAAATTTAAAATAGTTGCGTGCAACTTATCGAAACGAATAATTTGTGATAAAAGATAAAGAATTCTTGTTGTTATATATGTTTAATGCTGTTAAAAAATCCTTCCTTATCCTATTGTCATAGGAATAGTATACAGAATAACTATATTCTTTTGATTTCATTAAGTGACATATTATTGAAATTTTACTAAACCTTAACATTTGGGATTTGGATAGTTACTTTTAATATTATTAATGTGACAAAATATATTTTTTCTCTCGAAAAATTTAAAACAAATCTTACCCAAAATGTTATGGAAGTCCATATATAAACAAATATGGCTTCTTTAATAGTACATAATAACCAAAATCAGAAAATTTATTTAATAGATTTCATTTTTCATGATGTTAAGATCAACATTAGTTGCACAAATTTCTATTATTTTTTCTATTTCCATGCGGTTAATTTTTTTCCTTGCACTTTTGATAAAATGTACTATTTAAAACACCCCTTTTCAATTAATCAACGCTGTTTGAAAGATTCCATTTCCATTTTATAGGTTTTATTTAAGTAGATCTTTTAAATAATGAAAAGCTTTTACGTGTAAAAAGAATATATTTTGTGAAAACACTTATAGGTGTTGACTCAGGAAAATAGTATTTCATTGATGCACTTTATTTGTTGATAAAGTAGAAAATTTATTTCATTTAACGATGGAGAAAAATAGTAGTATTTTACGAGAAACGCAGACAGGTTTTAAGCAGTAAAGTTCTTTGTTATTTTAATGAATACCATTTAATCAGTTCAAAAGTTTCATCCATTCGGTAATTTAGCAGTATATTTATGGGTGTAGAATATTTGAAAGAATTTTATTATTTAAGAGTACATAAACATCCTTATTTGGTATATTTTTTTGTGTTGTTTATTTTGTTTATTGAGAACATACGTCTGACTTGTGTGCTTGACATCAAGTGCCTGCTTATAAGTCATCGTCAATATACAGGGACAAGATAGCCACAAGGAAATTTACAACACCAGAGAGTTACATCCACAAAGCGTGTGCAATGGGGCTGGAGGGAGTCGAACCCGCCGACCTGACTCCTACGAAGCGATTAGCGGAATGGTGTCTTAACCACATATATATATATATATATATATTGTAGTTTAATAGAAAATATTGTACATAAGAAAGATTTTCTTTCAGTTCGAGAGTAACAGCAAATATAAACCATTGACACAATTTCTACTTGCGTAAAATGAGACCATTTTAAGATTTTATTTGTGATTCTTTTACTTATAATTTTTATATCTGCTAAATATGGAAATAAGCACTAAGTATATTTAAAAATTATTTATTGTTTTAATTAAAAAACTACAAATAAAATACCTTAAAAGGAAATCTACAAAAAATGTGTCATTTGACACAGGTGTTAATTGAGTCATCGTGTATTACAGTCGAACCCGGTTAAGACGCGTTTGAAGGGACTAGACGAAAGTCGTGTATTAAGCGGGATCGTGTATTAAATGTAATTTCTACAACGTTTCAGAAACTGAGTTTATTTATATATCTAATCGTCTAAATGAATTGTAGAGGTTTCGCTTATATGTTTACTGTCAAATACAGTGTCTTTTATATATATTTAGATTAAAAGTTAACTGGATTCAAGTTATAATAATTCAATTCATTCATCGTGTTTTTCGAGGATTGACTATAACTGAAAAGAATATGGATTGAAATATGACTTTAACGTAAACGATACAACCAAAAATAAAACCAAAAAAAAATATTTTTTCTAATAGCCTGATTTTTTTTAAGACACCAAAAATATTCAATCTTTCTAGGACAACTCATTTATTAAAATCATATTTATTACTTTGAATGTCATGATAATAAATAACCCCTTCCTTTTGATTTTATGATTATTCTCCATATTTCCAGAAAATTTCTAGAACTTGAGACACACAATTACAGACGACTTGACTCCATGAAACGCGTGGTGCAAGTAACTCACAGGACATGATAAAACAGGAGAAGGTAGGAATTATAAAAAAGTCCTTCCGGCCTGTACCGGGAGGAAAAGGTAGCTTTCTTATGTCTTCGTTTTAAAATTTTAGCTAAAACTCGAAAACAGAAAGCTAAAATGCATAGAAACCGTTTACAAAAGATTCGTTAATACTGAATTTGAATAATAAATTCGCCAAATTATTGAACTATAGCCAAGTTGGCATCATTTATGAAGACTTATTTTGATCGCCAAATTTGGCGATATTTCGCCAATTGTCGGCAAATTTGGCGAGAAATTGGCGCTAACGGATATGAATATATAGATGCGTATGATTGGGAAAATGATTACAACAATGAAAGAAAATAATTTGCCAGAAATCACGTTCACTAAAACTCATAAATTAATCGTTGGTTTTTTGTAATGTTCTGTCTTGTTTCAAATTGTCAGCCACCCTAGAATTTCAAACTGCTCTATCTCAGCCATTTTTTAAGATAGAGGTAAAACAAAAAATGCTCTTGAATCCTTGTATCAAGGCCTAACATTTAATTAAAAAATAAATTTGAATTTTTAACTTTTTTGTATATTTATTTTAGTTTTAAATTTTTGAGTTAACTCGAAATCAGTTATCTCGATCTCATTTTTCAGTTAACCCGCCATCTTGAAACAAGATGGCTGACCAAGATGGCCAACGAACTCGGTCGAGGCATTGGTGAGCTTAATACACACAAATAGTTTCATCCAAATCAATTTATAAATACGAGTGTTATCGTATGACATAGATCTTATATATATATATATATATATATATATACCTATATATAATATAATGTATAAAGCTACCTATTGCAGCTGTTCGGAGGAAAGCAATTCCGGAAAATTACGATATATTTTCACCGATCATGACTCTCAGACCCCAAAATATATATAATATATATATATATATGGATATATCTATATATATAAATCAACATTTGAACGGAGGGTGGTTTTGGGGTCTGAGAGTCATGATCGGTGAAAATATATCGTAATTTTCCGGAATTGCTTTCCTCCGAACAGCTGCAATAGGTAGCTTTATACATTTTTGTATTGAAAGCTACGTAAAAGTAACGAAAAAATAGAATTGAAAACGAAAAAACACGCTATTTCTCTTCAAACACGTTTAAAAGCAAACAGTACCAGAGGGTTTATTTAGTACAGTGTACGATAGAAAAAGAACAAAAACTGACAACATAAACCGCCCAAAAAATGAAGAATAAATAACAAAAAATGACAAAAATCCGTCTATCGTACTCTATTTCAGTAAAAACATACATGGAGCGAGATACAAAGAATATTAGGACACGGGATCAAGGACGAGTTCCAATAATACTAATTTAGCAAGATTTTTTAATTGAAACAGCCACCGCAATTTCCAAATAGCAATATTCGTCTTATTTAATATGTCATTGAAAATGCCGATATTATTATTCGGAAATCGTGATATATTAGTTATACGAATAAAAATGTCTGTATCGTGTATTAAACGGGATCTTGTAATAACCGTTCACATATTAACACAAGAACTACCGGGAATTTTACTCAAGTTTTGTAAAACCATTTCACACCAAAAATTTATTTATAACTTTTTAACTTATCCATTTAACGTATTTCTTTGAGTTTTATATTTAATTTATTTATCAAAGAAATTTCTGGTTCTAATCGGAATATATTCATTTGGTAGCCGTCAAAATGACAACTCATGGTTGTTCTAGTGTTAAACGTGATATTTTTGCGTTAGTCCTATGGCCGAAGTTCAAGGAACAAGAAAAATCCGCGTATTAACTGTGAGCATCTTAACCGAGTCCGACTGTAATTTAAAATAAGTAAAATGTGTTACGTCAAACAGTTAGGATTAGTACACGCGATCAGTAAAATACTTATAGATGTTGATGGAGGAAACTAGTAATTGGTTGGTTCGGAATATTTCTCATAACGTTTTGCCGTACCAACGCTCTCTCTACTGAGCTATCCCGACGATATCGCGGGCTGGCATATTTTACTCCTATTTGTTGGACAAGGCTGCAAACTGCAGCGCTAACTTCATTCATCCGAGCTATAACTATAGCATTTACGTGATGAATCTTGAAATAGCACGGAAACTCCTGTATACCATGTAATTAGTTCATAATGAACAGAGAAATGTATATTAAACTAGGTAAATTATGTTCAGTGGTTGGAGTATCATAGTTGAGATTTTTTAAAAAATCTCAATTATGATACTCCAACCATTGAATATAATTTACCTAGTTGAATATACTTTCCTCTGTTCATTATGTTCTTATTTTATTTCCGAAAACAACGAAGGTGACCAATTTCTATTTTATAAGTATTTGAAAACATTTTAAACGATTAGTTTTTTGGGATTTTGATTAATGAATAAATTTTACTAAATCAATTACGAAACGCACATGCAAAAATTTTTTAGCAAAAATAAATATTAACTAGATGGTACCTGTCAAAACTTGACGGAAAAAATTACAATAGCTACATTAGTAAAATAAGCTTCTTTATTACATAAGTAGGGGTGCTTATGAAACAATCTTCCACATATTTTATTTAAAAAAAAAATTTCCCCCAGTGAATTACGTTATTATTTCCGATGTAAACTCCAAACAAACAATCCGTAAACAAAATGGAAATCAGTTTGACATTACCGCCCTATTCCCCACGGCAAGAAAGAAAATTTCCTGAACCTATGAAGTATCATACAAATAGCATATCCCTACGTTCATCTCATATTCAGTCAATAAAAGAACATATTAAATAAGACACACATCCCCCCCTGTGATAATGCAACCGAATGAGCTCCTATGCCCATGTGCATGGCTTCTCCCCAAACGCACCGTCGAAATTCGACGTTAAAAAAAAAGTTTTAAAAAGCTTTGATCAAAATTTTAAATTGTCTTCTTTAATCATTATTCGTTTTAAATCCACATCTTCTGAAACGCATCTATTGTTTTAAGCTAATCAATTTTTATGTAAATATGAAGAATTTTTTTTACAATAATAAATCAATCTGCAGATAAAGGAGATTTTTAATAATTTCAAGTGTAATTTATTTGTATGGTTTCTTCATTCCTTTACATAGTCAGGATGATTATTCATTTTCCATAATTAAGAGAAATAATGTAAATAAATAAATATCCAAGATTATTTTTGATTCTGTTTTCATTAATATATTGTAAATTTTATTGTTAAAAGTTACTGATAAATGATACTTTAGTAAATGGGGCTTTTCTTAATTATTTTATTATTATTATTATTATTATTATTATTTTGAGATTTAATGGCAACATTCTTCCGTTTGTTTATTGGGCGATACAGTTTGGCGAATTATTTGAGGTGCTTTTCGGTTAGCAGGGCGCCAATGAAGTATATATATATATATATATATACAAATATATATAATGTATATAGTTTTGTTTTTCTCGTATTGAATTTATGTGGTTTATAGATTTTGGTTGGCTTTTGTGATAATGATTCTGCAAGTAATTTTCCATTGGAGTTTGTTATTATGTATATATATATATATATATATATATATATATATATATATATATATATATATATATATATATATATATATATATATACTTTATTGGCGCCGGGTAACCGAAAAGTACCTAATTTGCATATAGTTTTTTTTTCTTAATCGAACGACGGAATAATGCACGGAATTTCGACGGGATAATGAATATTTTTTATGGTACCAGAATATTTTTCTGTATTTTATAGTTATATTAAGAAATGCATATTTTTATGATTTGCTGAATCACTTAGTTGTTTACTTTTTCATGCATTATATTATTGAAGGTTGTTAGTTATCTTATTCGTTTAAATATACCCTACTTATATAAAAATAGCGTGTGTTCTCTGTGGTGTTTCGCATACACGTTGTAAAATTCAGGTTATTAGATTTTATCCAACTTTGCTGTCATAACAGCTGATGAAGCAGCCATTTTCGGCGATTTTTTTGTTACTTGTAAAATGTTTGTTTTTGGTATAGCCCGAACTAAGAAAAAATTGAGTACTTTTCCATTATACGGACACCATTGTCGCCAAGCATATATTTACATGTATGGCATGGTGTCGGTATAACGGAAAAGAACCAAAAATTGCAATCGATCAAATAATTGAATTTCGTTAAACATTAAATTTTCTGGTACTTTTCTATTATCCGGTCGACCACTTTTCATAACAAAAAATTATCGCCAAACTGTGAAATTAAACGCCAAAAACAAAGTCCGATTTACTTGATGTCAGAAGCATTATACGTGTTTGTTACGTCATCAAGTGGTTTTTAATTCGAGATTTGCGTCTATTTTTCATTATGTTTTACTGATTTATTAGTTATTTCATTAATTAAAATAACAATTGTGTCCTTAAATTCATGTATTTTATTTATTTATTTATTTTGATATTCCAATGGCAACGTTCTCCCGTTTATTTGGCGTTACAGTTTGGCGATAGTTTTTTGTTATGAAAAGTGGTCGACGGGATAATAGGGAAGTACCAATTTTCTTATTTTTAATCTGAGAATGAAACAATAATCATTGATTTAATTAATTTTGCAATATGCGGTGCAACCAAAATAATTTTGATTAAATCAGTACAGATATCGCAGACGCACCTGAGTTATGTTTTGGCACCTAAATGACGATTTTTACTTTGTATGGCAACCTGGTGTTTTATAATAAATTTGAATATGTGTGTAAATAAATAAAATAAAATAGGTACTTTTATGTTAGCTGGACGTCAAGGATAACTCTCCAAATCTTGTTTCAATTGGAATCATTTAAATTGCAACATTTTACGTGAGATTTGTTATTCATATTGATATGTTTACGTTTAGATATTTTATTATGATTATATTCTAGCTAATTAAGTTTTAGGTAGCTTTCAATACAAAAAAGTATAAAGCTACCTATTGCAGCCGTTCGGAGGAAAGCAGTTCCGGAAAATTTCGATATATTTTCACCGATCATGACTCCCAGACCCCAAAACCACCCTCCGTCCAAATGTTGATTTATATATATAGATATATCCATATATATATATATATATATATATATATATACTAGGGGCCTACCCCCTGCGAGCTAAGCTCGCCAACCCCCGCTCAGACTTCGGGGCCTCTAAAAACATGACAGCGTGCTTTATTTTAAAAATATTGGTAAATCTGTAATTGAGTTGCCGTGCTTTTAACGTTTTAATGGGGCATTTTTTTATTATCATGGCCTCATCCACAGCTGTTGCCACAACTGACGACTGTTTTCGAGATTGATAAGTGTGATAACATCAATTACACCTTGAAAACCAGCTTGTATAAAATGGTTAGGTTTAAATTGTGGCTACCTCTCGGACTTTTATAACAACGATCTGTATTCTATTCTTCCTTTGCGTTTAAGGATGAGAAAAATTCCATCTGCTTGTGAATAACATTAAGAACCACGGTATTGAAAAGTACTATGTTACAGACATTTTCAGTAACAGGTTTTAATTTTCTCTTTATTTTAGTGCACCATCATGCATATTTTCATGTTATTTTAAATATGTAAATTATTTATTTTAATTAATATATATATATATACGAATTTTCTAATAATTATTTATCATACAAAATTAAATAAATATTTTGTGCACGTATGCCTGCATTTATTCGGCATCAATTGATGAGATATTTAAACAAATTTGCTATCCGCGATAATTTTACACCATGTTATGTCACTTGAATATTGTCCATCAGAAAATCGGGTACTTTTCCAGTATAGGATCCTTTGCTTTTAGGTTTGGCGTAATTCGAGCTTCAAAAAGGGATAGATTCGTTAATATTCATAGATTTGTTGCCAAAAGTTATAAAAACAAACCCAATGAACTTTTGGTGCTTTTCTATTATAGGGGTCTTGACGTTTTTTAAAAAAGCTTGGCGGATATACCAAGCAGGATAGAAAACCAAGCAGGATATTTTATTCTCCTTCCGTTCAGTTGGGCAATTATTATTTTATATATTCGTTTCAAATATCCGAATTAGTGATTTTATAAATTCGTTTAATTAAATTTTACAAAAAATAACAAAATGATATCAATAAATAATAATTACTATTAATTACTTTTCCCCCCTTTCTTTTGCGTTTACATAAATGACGTCATTTGGACGAATTTATTCAAAATATTTTCAGTTCATAAATTAAATTAAATGCTGACAGACGATTGAATCCTAACGATAGAAATGTGATTTTCGTTTTCAAATTTTTCTGAAAAACATATTTAATCACAATCTTGTCTTCATTATCGATTGAAATAAAAGATAAATCCAATTTCAATTTGAAAATGACGAATAAAAAGAAATCAATAATCCCTATCGGGATACTTTTCAATTTTTTCCCTTTTTTGTCACAAAAAAACTGAGTAATTAGTTGCCATCATTACAGAAATGTCATTAAAATTAGAAAAAAATTAATATCTCGAAAACTAATTCCAATTTCAAAATTCTATTACCAGTTTTGACATCCGCGGATTTTTATGGACAATTAGTATTAATTTCACAATCAAGCGTTTAATATTTTATTAAAAATAGCCCTGAAACATAATCAGCCGTTTAATCAGTCGTTTCATAAAATCGTTTCATAAATTCGTTTCATAAATTCGTTTCATAAAATCGTTTCACAAATTCGTTTCATTAGGATTTTATATATATAGGGTAGATATATATATATCTGACCTATGTCATACGATAACGCCCGTAATTATGAATCGATTTTGATGAAACTAATTGTGTGTATTAAGGTCACTAATGTCTCGACCGAGTTCGTTGGCCAGCTTGGTCCGCCATCTTGTTTCAAGATGGCGGCCATTTAAAGATGTAAAATAACTTAAAATCTAAAATAAATATACAAAAAATTTAAAAATTCAAATTTATTTTTTAAATACGTGTTAGGCCTTGATACAAGGATTCCAGAGCTTTTTTTGGTTTACCTCTATTTTAAAAAATGGCTGAGATAGAGCAGTTTGAAATTCTAGGGTGGCTGACATTTTGAAACAAAACAGCACATTAACGCGATTACTCGCAAATTATTTTCTTTCACTGTTGTAATAATTTTCCCAATCATACGCATAAAACTATATATTCATATCCGTTAACGCCAAAATTGGCGACATTGGCGACAAAATTGGCAAAATTGGGCGACATTTGGCGAAATATCGCCAAATTTGATGATCAAAATAAGTCTTCATAAATGAAGCCAATTTGGCTATTGCTCAATAATTTGGCGAATTTCTTATTCAAATTCAGTATTAACGAATCTTTTGTAAACGTTTCTTTCCATTTTAGCTTGCTGTTTTCGTGTAACATTATCTAAAATTTTAAAACGAAGATATAGGAAAGCTACCTTTTCCTCCCGGTACAGGCCGGAAGGACTTTTTTTTTAAAGATATTATACTACAATGTTAAAATATTACCTAGTTGATATTAGTTAATGTCAAAAGATTGGCGAACCACAGAGTTCAGGGAAAAAACTCTATGCCTTCAATAGTGGGAGTTGTCAACTTTATGACGTCATAAGCAGAAGTAAATGTTTAATTGAAAATTACGGCTAATTAATTAAATTTTCGAACAAACGAATGCACGATAACAAATCTGTATCCTAATATCTTTCATTTAAAAAAAGAATGGTGTAATTTGATGCAGTAGTTTGTTCTAACGGATTGTCGAAAGAAATCGCTTAGCGTTTTAAATATATGGATTTACTCCTGTATTTTTTGAGTATATTTATGGGTATAAAACTTGGAAAGCAATTATTTTTTAGGAGTCTACAAAGAAAATACTTATTGGACATGGCTTTTTTGTATCTGAATGAAAAAAATAACGTTAATCGTTGAAATTAAAAAAAAAATTACCTCTAACTGGAGTCCTTTATCGGGTAGGTTAAACCTGAATATCGTTATCACCACCATAACCAATTCGTGTTTCAGGTCAAGTCCAGTTGACGCTAATTTTATTTGCTGGTCGGGTTGACGTTAAATGTTTTAACCCTTTCGGGTTGAGTTCGAGTTGACCGGATTTTTGAAAAGGAAATCCTGATTATTTTTCACATTGCAAAAAATATAAGTATTGTTGTGAGCTCGGGGTTCGAAAGGACTGATGCCAATATATAAGAACAATAAAAAGGCTTTATTCACTATAAACAGTGCAATACGATCACAAATATCTTCTGAAAATTACAAGATATTCAGTAATCTTCAAATCCAATAAAAGCGCAGCAAAATTTCACACAGAAACAATGCGTTCAATACGACGTATCAACGACAAAATCGATCCGAGTAACACAGTTCTCAATGCAAAGCCTCTCGTATGAATTCAATCGCAGTTGACAGACAACTAACTAACTGGACTGGTGGAGGTCCCTTATATAGGCTTCAGAGATCTTTCCAGATTATTCCAGAGTCTTCAGATGCTAGAAATTACCAGAAAGTGCTTTAACTTTCGATAGAGAACCTAAGCGAGAAAGGATCCCAATGTACAGGTATAAAGGGGGGGGGGGGTTGCACAAAAAATCGCCAAATCCGTCGCCAACTTGGCGACATTTGGCGATATATCGCCAAATTTGGCGACAAAAATAAGTCGCCAAAACCATCGCCAACTTGGCGATAAACCCATTCCTTGGCGATTTTCCAATAGAACTCATTATAAAAACCGAGGGTGTAAGGTTGTTTTCCTTGCAAACCATCTGAGGCCTTTAGCATTGAGTTACATGATGCTCAATAGGAAATACATTAATAATACTGCAATTTTCACAATAATCAAATAAAATAAATTTAAACAAATGGAATATTTACAGATATATACAAAATTCATAACATTGCCCCCCTCTCAAGGACTGCACGTTCCGGGCAGTTCAACCTTTGATCGGAAAGCAAACCCGTTACCAACAAATGCTATACTATTCAAAACACTTAAAGCAAATATGCAAAATAACACATTCATAATGCTGAATTATACAAAATATACACTTATTTAAAAAAAGATTAAATTAAATTAAAGTATAGACATCATTACATACAAGTATTTAAATAATAATAACATTAATAATGATAATGCTAAGCAAAAGAAATTTTTACATTAATTTATATACAAGACCATGGTCATACTAATTTACATTATTTACATTACACTATTTACAATCAATGAACTAAGTACTATGGCCATAGTATGGAGCCAGCCTGTCGTAATGAACGACTCTAGGCTTCGAACTAGGTGACTTTCGGATACGAATTACGACATCGTTCAGTCTGTTTAGGACTGTATAAGGACCGTCCCAGTGTGATTGCAGTTTGGGAGAAAGTCCTTTACGTCGAATCGGATTATAAAACCAAACCTTGTCACCTTCTTTGAATTGATGTCCCGTGGCTTTCGTGTAATACCTGGTCTTCATCTTCTCCGTCTGTATATTGATCCGCTCTCGAGCCAAGTTGTGGACGTCTTCAAATCGTGCATGGAGATTCCGCACGTATCCCTCTGGCGATGAAGGCGCATCTGGAGGGCGACCAAAAATCAGATCACAAGGTAGACGAAGATCACGACCGAAAAGCATCTGAGACGGGGAATAGCCGGTTGTTTCATGGACGGCGCTGCGATAGGCGAGAAGAAACAAAGGAAGTTTTTGGTCCCAGTCTTGCTGGTTTCTTGAGACTAAAAGTGAGAGATTGTTGAGGATGGTACGATTAAATCTCTCAACCATGCCATCCGACTGCGGATGTAAAGGCGTCGTCCTAGTTTTGTCCATTCCGAGAAGTTGACAGAGACCCTCAATCACAGCAGAGATGAAATTTCTCCCCTGGTCCGAATGCATTTGAAGAGGGACTCCATACCTTGATATCCACTGGTGTACCAAGGCATCAGCAACCGTAGAAGCTTCTTTATCAGGGATGGCATAAACTTCAGGCCATTTTGTGAAATAGTCCATGACAACAAGGAGGTATTTGTTGCCATCAGCACTTATTGGCAGAGGACCTAGGATGTCAAGGGCGATGCGTTCAAAAGCTGCTCCTACATTGTAGAGATGTAGTCTTCCTCGGCTACGTTTCTTTGGTCCTTTCCGAGCTGCACATGCATCGCAAGATTTGCACCATTGTTCGACGTCAGCTCTCGCTTTTCCCCAGAAGAAGCGCTCTCGGACTCTGTGTAATGTTTTCATGACTCCAAAATGGCCACCAGTGGGACTGTCATGTAATTCCTTGAGGATCTCAGGGATTCGGGATCGAGGAAGTACCAACTGCCACCGAGATGTCTTCCCATCTTCCGATTCGAATTTTCGGAACAAGACACCATTTCTGACGTGGAGGGAGTTCCAAAGAGCCCAATATTGCTTCGTCGTAGGACTGTAAGCCGAGATGTCTTTCCAACTGGGCTTCGTGCTAGAAGATTCTAATAACTCCAAGATTGGTTTGATCTCAGAGTCTGCCATTTGATCTTCTCGAATCTTCTCATCACTCCAGGGATCTGGTGGCGTCAATAGTGAAGTCTTCGTCTGGCGTATGACATATTCGGGATTATACTTGCTCTCCGCTCTGGAACAATAGCGACAGCTCTCGGGACACGGTTTTCTTCATAGGGCATCGGCGTTTCCATGCGATGAGCCTTTGCGATGCCTGATGTCAAAGTTGTATTCCTGGAGTCGTTGTATCCATCTGGCTACTTGGCCCTCTGGGTTCTTAAAATGCATCAGCCATGTTAGGGATGCGTGGTCAGTACGAAGGAGAAATTTCCTGCCATAGAGATAGTGATGGAAGTGTTCTATGGCTTTCACTATAGCTAATAACTCCTTACGAGTGACGCAATAATTCCGCTCTGGTTTCGATAAACATTTGCTCCAGTATGCTACGACTCGTTCTTGGCCATCTATTTCTTGGGAAAGTACAGCGCCGACACTTTCCTGACTGGCATCCGTGTCCACAATGAATTGTTTGTCGGGGTCTGGATAGGTAAGGACTGGAGAGGATGTGAGAGCTTCTTTCCGCCACTGGAATGAATTGTCGCATTCTTGTGTCCATAGAAACTTCTGTTTGCTTTCAGTGAGCCTATGCAAGGGTCTTGCGATGTTGGAGAACCCCTGTACAAACTTTCTGTAATAAGTGCATAGTCCCAGAAAGCTTCGCAACTGATGGACATTTTCCGGACGTTTCCAGTGCTTTACTGCAGACACTTTTTCAGGATCAGTTCGAACACCTTCAGCTGAGATGATGTGACCTAAATAGTTTACTTCTCGTTGGAAGAACTTGCATTTCAAAGGGTTCAGCTTTAAATTCGCCGCTCTTAGTTTCGTTAACACTTTTCGAATATTCTCTAGATGTTCTTCAAACGTGCGGCCACCAATGATGACGTCATCTAGGTAGATGAGACAAGCTTCAAAAGTCAGACCTTTTAACACTGTCTCCATGAGGCGCTCGAACGTTGCTGGAGCATTGCAGAGCCCGAACGGCATAACTTTAAATTGCCAAAGTCCTTGTCCAGTAGTAAATGCGGTCTTCTCTTTGTCATCAGGATGGATCTCTACTTGCCAATATCCACTTTTCAAATCCAGCGTGAAAACCATTTATGTCCTGAAAGAGTATCTAGCGTGTCGTCTATTCTTGGTAGAGGATAACTGTCCTTCTTCGTGATATCGTTAAGTTTACGATAATCCACACAAAATCTTGTGGAGCCATCTTTCTTTCGGACCAACACGATTGGAGAGGCCCACGGACTTGATGACGGTTCGATGATGTCACTATCCTGCATCTCTCGTAAGAGCTTAGAAACCTCTTCTTGTTTTGCGAACGGCAAGCGTCTTGGATGCTGTTTAATCCGTGGATGGTTGGCAGTATCAATTCTATGACGTGTCAGTGAAGTGCGCCCTATATCAATCTCGTTTTGTGAAAACACATCCTTAAATTCCTGAAACAGTCTTTCTGCGGCATGTCTCTGTTCAGGATATAAATTTTCATTTCGTCCAATTACAGGTGTTAAGCTTGTAGGCGGCTCCGATAACGTCAAGCTCGGGTCTTTGCAAACACAGGTGACTGGAGCACAGGTTGCAAGCACTTCACCTTTCTGGATAATTCTAGACTTTTCACTTACGTTCGCAATCCTCACAGGTATCACATCTCTCGACAGATCTACCAGCGCTGATGCTATTAGCACTCCCTTTGGGCTCTTCTCAGGATATCCAGTAAAGGCATACTGGAAAATTCTTTCGTTTCCAGTTAATCCAGGTATCATTATTTCAGTCCGAGGAGGGATGATAACATCTGCCTTGGCTGTGATCCGTTGAATAGACCCGGACTCATTTCCAAGTTTGAAAATAGTGACATCTTCTTGAGCAGAGCGTAACTCATTATTCTTAAAGTCCAGTGTGAATCCATGCTCTTTTAAAAAGTCCAATCCGAGTATGAAAGGATCTGAAATATCGGCCACGTAGACTGTATGTCGATAAGCGGCGTTCCCAAACTTTATTTTCAGTGTCATTCTTCCATGTATATCGATCTTATCTCCGGTCACAGTTTGAAGGATTACACGTGGCGGGGTCCAGGAGAGTTTTTCTTTCAGCCGCTGAGCTAGATCTTTCCGAATGATTGTCACATTGGCTCCTGTATCGATCATCATATTACAGGGCAAATCATTCACACTTCCGACTAGAAAAACTCCGTTCTCGCCGCAACTTCTTGCAGAAATTTCACATACTTGAAAATGAGGCTTCTTAAGATCTGGAAACCTCCGCCCCGCAAGATGGTCAATAATCAGTTTTCTTGCTCCTCCGTTAGCGGGTGAGCTATTACCTTCGGTGCTGGGTCGTCTTGGGCAGTCGATTTGGATATGGCCTTCTCCACCGCATCTCCAGCACTTGATCTTCCTGTAAGGTTTGTTGGCCATTATGGAGTTCATCTTTCTCATTATGTCATTAATCTGCTGCTGTAAGCACTCCACAGCTCTATCCGACGTCTCAGGCAGGTTGGCTGCTCGCACAAAGTGTCGATCTTTCCTAGTAGCTTGCTTGGCTGCCTCGAATTTCAGGGCATAAACTAAAGCCCCTTTTAAATCATTGAGATCTGCAATCCGGAGTGCTGTCTGGATCTCAGGGTCACGCACACCATCAATGAAATGTTGCAGAGCTAAACTTTCTCTAGTTTCAGTCGGGCAGTCAGGATAAGCAAGATGGGAAAGTCTCTCGACATCCGTAGCAAGCTCTTGCAGGGATTCAGTGGATTTCTGTTGTCGAGATTTGAGCTGGAGTCTGCTATATTCCTTCATGCATTTCTCGCCAAAGCGCAATTCTAAGGCACTGACGAGCGTTTCAAAATCCAGCGGTTCATTTGCAGGCAATGTCTGTAGGACGTCGGCAGCATCAGCTCGTAGAGAAGCAGCTAACTGGCAAGCCTTTGTCTGGGAATCCCATCCATTGGCGTCCGCTACGATCCCAAATTGTGTCTTAAAAACTGGCCAGGAGGATTTGCCGTCATAGGTCGAAAGTTTAATAAAGGCCCGAGGAAGCATATCTGGATACTTGAAATCTTCGGAAAAGTTTACGGCAGTTATCTTCTGTTTCTTGACTTTTTCCAAATCTTTTTTTACATTCTCTATGCTTTCTTCAACGGTCTTGGCGATCTTTTGAACTTTCTCTTCTACTCTTTCTTCTACGGTTTTCGCTGTCTTCTGAACTTCTTCTATGGTTTTGGCTGTCATTTGAACATTTTCTTCTATTTCTCGAAACCTTCCTTCAAATTTATTTTCCACGGAGTCAATTCTTTCATTTAAAGATGTTATTTTATCCTCTATCAGATCTTTCAACTCACCAAGGTTGGTTGACATATCTTTTTTTATTTCTTCCGACATTTCCTTCATTTCAGCCTGATTCGCAGTCATTTTCTCATCCATCGCTGACATTTCCTCCTTCATTTCAGCCTGGTTCGCAGTCATTTTCTTATCTATCGCTGACATTTCCTTCTTCATTTCTTCCGACATTTCCTTCATTTCAGCCTGGTTCGCAGTCATTTTCTCATCCATCGCTGACATTTCCTTCTTCACCGCTTCCTTCAACTCGCCAAGGTTGGTTGACATATCCTTCTTCATTTCTTCTTTCAACACGCCAAGGTTGGTTGACATCTCAGCCTGATTCGCAGCCGATTTCTCCAATAATTGTTTCAGTTCACCCTCCATTGCTCTGGTGATCGGCATTCAACCCCACTTCTGACACCAAATGTTGTGAGCTCGGGGTTCGAAAGGACTGATGCCAATATATAAGAACAATAAAAAGGCTTTATTCACTATAAACAGTGCAATACGATCACAAATATCTTCTGAAAATTACAAGATATTCAGTAATCTTCAAATCCAATAAAAGCGCAGCAAAATTTCACACAGAAACAATGCGTTCAATACGACGTATCAACGACAAAATCGATCCGAGTAACACAGTTCTCAATGCAAAGCCTCTCGTATGAATTCAATCGCAGTTGACAGACAACTAACTAACTGGACTGGTGGAGGTCCCTTATATAGGCTTCAGAGATCTTTCCAGATTATTCGAGAGTCTTCAGATGCTAGAAATTACCAGAAAGTGCTTTAACTTTCGATAGAGAACCTAAGCGAGAAAGGATCCCAATGTACAGGTATAAAGGGGGGGTGGTTGCACAAAAAGTCGCCAAATCCGTCGCCAACTTGGCGACATTTGGCGATATATCGCCAAATTTGGCGACAAAAATAAGTCGCCAAAACCATCGCCAACTTGGCGATAAACCCATTCCTTGGCGATTTTCCAATAGAACTCATTATAAAAACCGAGGGTGTAAGGTTGTTTTCCTTGCAAACCATCTGAGGCCTTTAGCATTGAGTTACATGATGCTCAATAGGAAATACATTAATAATACTGCAATTTTCACAATAATCAAATAAAATAAATTTAAACAAATGGAATATTTACAGATATATACAAAATTCATAACAGTATATTTGATTATTAATGAGTGTATATTTGTGCATTTTTATATAAAAAAGATGAAATTGATATTACAGGTAAAATTTAGTCTATTTTTTCTGAATTGTGTTAACAATCAGATTAAGTTTATTTTACTTCAGATTAGGGTCGGGTTCAGATTTGAGTATTTTAGATTCGGGTTGGATTTCGGGTTGGATTTTTTGCCTTTTGGCTGACTAGAAGTATAAATGTTGGGAGCGGGAATCTACCTATAGCTTCTTCGTTACAAGTTTCAAGCATATTTCTTTTAATTACTTTGTATTACTTTTTCATAATAATAAATTTTTATTTATTTAATTGCTGAAATGATGCTGTGCAAAATATTCCCTTTGATTTAATCAAATCTCCGTGGAAGAGTCTTCTTTTACTTTATAAAATTTTAAGTATATACTTTTATATAATAAATGCTTTTACATGTCAGTAAAACATATTTTGTAAAATACTTATAAGTATTGATTGAGCATATGCTGTTTGATTGATGCACATTACTTCTTGATAAAGTAGAAAATTTATTTCAGTGAACAATGGCGAGGAAAGAGAGCTAAACAAAAAGTCCTTCCGGCCTGTACCGGGAGGAAAAGGTAGCTTTCCTATATCTTCGTTTTAAACTTTTAGTTAATGTTACACGAAAACAGCAAGCTAAAATACAAAGAAACGTTTACAAAAGATTCGTTAATACTGAATTTGAATAAGAAATTCGCCAAATTATTGAGCAATAGCCAAATTGGCTTCATTGGGAAAATTATTACAACAATGAAAGAAAATAATTTGCTAGTAATCGCGTTAATGTGCTGTTTTGTTTCAAAATGTCAGCCACCCTAGAACTTCAAACTGCTCTATCTCAGCCATTTTTTAAGATAGAGGTAAACCAAAAAATGCTCTGCATTCCTTGTATCAAGGCCTAACACGTAATTAAAAAATACATTTGAATTTTTATTTTTTTTGTATATTTATTTTAGTTTTAAATATTTAAATGGCCGCCATCTTGAAACAAAATGGCGGACCAAGCTGGCCAACGAACTCGGTCGAGACATTAGTGACCTTAATACACACAATTAGTTTCATTAAAATCGATTCATAAATACGGGCGTTATCGTATGACATAGGTCAGATATATATATTAAAAATAAATGTGCAACGTTAAATTAGCACAAATTAAAATAATTTCTAATGGCAAACAGCTGTTTCAGAGCCCTTAAGCTCCATCTTCAGTGGCAACTCAAAAGGTAAAAACGAATTAAAAACTCCTAGGCCATGACCGCTTGCCTGCCATGCAAGCGGTCATGGCCTAGGAGTTTTTAATCCCTGTATATATATATATATATATATAAATCAACATTTGAACGGAGGGTGGTTTTGGGGTCTGGGGTCATGATCGGTGAAAATATATCGAAAATTTTCGGAACTGCTTTCCTCCGAACGGCTGCAATAGGTAGCTTTATACTTTTAGGTAGCTTTCAATACAAAAAAGTCCTTCCGGCCTGTACCGGGAGGAAAAGGTAGCTTTCCTATATCTTCGTTTTAAAATTTTAGCTAATGTTACACGAAAACAGCAAGTTAAAATGCAAAGAAAACGTTTACAAAGGATTCGTTAATACTGAATCTGAATAAGAAATTCGCCAAATTATTGAGCAATAGCCAAATTGGCTTCATTTATGAAGACTTATTTTGGACGCCAAATTTGGCGATATTTCGCTAAATGTCGCCAAGTTTGGCGAGAATTTGGCGCTAACGGATATGAATATATAGTTTTATGCGTATGATTGGGAAAATTATTACAACAATGAAAATTTTTGTAATGTGCTGTCTTGTTTCAAAATGTCAGCCACCCTAGAAATTCAAACTGCTCTATCTCAGCCATTTTTTAAGATAGAGGTAAACCAAAAAATGCTCTGGAATCCTCGTATCAAGTCCTAACATTTAATTAAAAAATAAATTTGAATTTTTAACTTTTTTGTATATTTATTTTAGTTTTAAATTTTTAAATGGCCGCCATCTTGAAACAAAATGGCAGACCAAGCTGGCCAACGAACTCGGTCGAGACATTGGTGAGCTTAATACACACAATTAGTTTCATCAAAATTGATTTATAAATACGAGCGTTATCGTATGACATAGGTCAGATATATATATATATATGGAGATATATATATATATATATATATATATATATATATATATATATATATATATATATATATATAAATCAACATTTGAACGGAGGGTGGTTTTGGGGTCTGGGGGTCATCATCGGTGAAAATATATCGAAATTTTCCGGAACTGCTTTCCTCCGAACGGCTGCAATAGGTAGCTTTATACTTTTTTGTATTGAAAGCTACCTAAAAGTATAAAGCTACCTATTGCAGCCGTTCGGAGAAATGAAGTTCCGGAAAATTTCGATACATTTTCACCGATCATGACCCCCAGACCCCAAAACCACCCTCCGCTCAAATGTTGATTTATATATATATATATATATATATATATATATATCTGACCTATGTCATACGATAACGCTCGTATTTATAAATCAATTTTGATGAAACTAATTGTGTGTATTAAGCTCGCCAATGTCTCGACCGAGTTCGTTGGCCAGCTTGGTCCGCCATTTTGTTTCAAGATGGCGGCCATTTAAAAATTTAAAACTAAAATAAATATACAAAAAAGTTAAAAATTCAAATTTATTTATTAATTCAGTTTTAGGCCTTGAAACGAGGATTCCAGAGCATTTTTTGTTTTACCTCTATCTTAAAAAACGGCTGAGATAGAGCAGTTTGAAATTCTAGGGTGGCTGACATTTTGAAACAAGACAGCACATTACAAAAATTTTCATTGTTGTAATAATTTTCCCAATCAAACGCATAAAACTATATATTCATATCCGTTAGCGCCAAATTCTCGCCAAACTTGGCGATATTTGGCGAAATATTGCCAAATTTGGCGACCACAATAAGTTTTCATAAATGAAGCCAATTTGGCTATTCCTCAATAATTTGGCGAATTTCTTATTCAAATTCAGTATTAACGAATCTTTTGTAAACGTTTTATTTGCATTTTAAGTTGCTGTTTTCGTGTAACATTAGCTAAAATTTTAAAACTAAGATATAGGAAAGCTATCTTTTCCTCCCGGTACAGGCCGGAAGGACTTTTTTGTATTGAAAACTACCTAATACGTAGAAATAATTTTAGCAAATAGATGATTTATTATTTTGATTAGTGAATTTGTTTTATCCCATTATCAAAGCACGCTTATAAAACGTTAAAAATATAGACTTAATTCATTCGGTACTTTTAGGTAGCTTTCAATACAAAAAAGTATAAAGCTACCTATTGCAGCCGTTCGGAGGAAAGTAGTTCTGGAAAATTTCGATATATTTTCACCGATCATGACCCCCAGACCCCAAAACCACCCTCCGTTCAAATGTTGATTTATATATATATATATATCCATATATATATATATATATATATCTGACCTATGTCATACGATAACGCTCGTATTTATAAATCGATTTTGATGAAACTAATTGTGTGTATTAAGGTCACCAACGTCTCGACCGAGTTCGTTGGCCAGTATGGTCCGCCATTTTGTTTCAAGATGGCGGCCATTTAAAAATTTAAAACTAAAATAAATATACAAAAAAAAATAAAAATAAAAATTTATTTTTTAATTACGTGTTAGGCCTTGATACAAGGAATGCAGAGCATTTTTTGGTTTACCTCTATCTTAAAAAATGGCTGAGATAGAGCAGTTTGAAGTTCTAGGGTGGCTGACATTTTGAAACAAAACAGCACATTAACGCGATTACTCGCAAATTATTTTCTTTCATTGTTGTAATAAATTTCCGAATCATACGCATAGAACTATATATTCATATCCGTTAGCACCAAAATTGGCGACATTTGCGACAAAACTGGCGACACAATTAGCAAAATTTGTGACATTTGGCGAAATATCGCCAAATTTGGCAACCAAAATAAGTTTTTATAAATGAAGCCAATTTGGCTATTGCTCAATAATTTGGCGAAATTCTTATTCAAATTCGGTATTAACGAATCTTTTGTAAACGTTTCTTTGCATTTTAACTTGCTGTTTTCGTGTAACATTAGCTAAAATTTTAAAACGAAGATACAGGAAAGCTACCTTTTCCTCCCGGTACAGGCCGGAAGGACTTTTTAAGTACTTTTTATTCGTTAAAAATATCATAAACATATAAAAAGTCTTATTTTTGTCTTCGTATCTTTTAATGAAAAACATAGTTCCATTGATATTTTGAAAGATTGGTTTTTAGCATATCTGCCACATTTTACGCTTTATTGATACCACTATTTTTTAATGTAAAAAATATTTTTATCGTAGAAAACTTCCAATGAAAAAAACAATTTTATTGTTCTCAAAAATAGTGGTAAGACAAAAACGTAAAAGTTAGAATCTTTGGATAAGGCGAGAGGAACACCAAGGTTAAAGTCTCAATCGAGTAATCGTGCATAATTTAGTAAAGATATAAAACTTATTACCTCAAGTGATTAATATGATAATGCACTGTAATTTTTATTGCAATTTACGATTATTATTTTTAAATGGCATAGAGATAGAGATGGGAAAACTATTACTTTATCTTAATAGGTTCCATTGTTACACCACCAGAACGGTAACATTTTACAATAACCTATTAATTTTGTTACTCATTACCAAAGATTAAAATTTTGTCGAAATTTGCATTTTTATAATTCCCTCCCCCCTTTTTAAAAACTGTTTTAAATGTAGGGCATTTTTTTTTTTTTTTTATAAATTTTGGGAAAATATTTGTACTTGAAGAACATTTTTTGGATATTTGGTAAACATTTTCATATTTTATATTTTCTGTAATATTAAAACTAAAAAAAAAACAACAACAACATCTAAACTCAGATTGAAAACGCGATTGAAAATTTATGAATGATCAAAACAAACTTTCAAACTTTACTACTGGAGATAAGGAAACGCTGAATAACATTATTTCTTCAGTAACAAAATAATATATTAGATTGTATATTCAACATGATCCTCTTTTGATTACTACAAAGTCCTACTATTTTATTCCCACAACACTCCCACTTTATTGCATACTCCGAACATACATCTGTTAAGGAAAATACCTAGAACATGCATTTTAATAAATCTCTAGATAATTTCACAGTACAAAACAAATTTTCCTTTTTATAGTTTCTAGCATTCAAAATTCTCTATGGTTTATACATTCAAATGTCATACAGTACCTAGAACAAATCTCGAATTGTAAAGGTGAAAATTCATATAATCATGTAGTAAATTTGCCAATATCATAAATTCATGGTCTAGTAATTAGACCATTCGACAGATATATCACACTTAATCGTAAAATGTTCATATCAAATAAATAATTTTGAGGATTACTTAATAGGAATGATCACAAACATACTTATTACAATTTATTATTAAACAAAAACTAGAAATCATGCACCAAGCATTGATTATGAAAAGCTTTTCAACACATTCAGAGTACTGTAACAAAACTTCACCGTTAATAAGGGGAAAGATTATATATAAGAAGGAGTGACAAGAGATGACCACCTCGGGAATTGATAATTCAAAATTTAGCAAATAATTTTAGAAAAATATTTATAAAAACACGTATATAGTATTTTTTCTTTACATATGAAATATTAAAAACTAATATTAATTTTTCATAAAAATTATGAAATACATAACAGTATATATTAAGAATTAATAAAAATTTCAAAATTATCGTAGGATTTTAAATCTTCCGTTACTACCTATATCATGTGGGAAATATTTTTTAAATAAATTTGTTGAAATCACATTAATATGAAATATTTTATGAATTAAAATTCAGGAACATTTCTTAGAAGAAAGAGTCATTATTTAAAAGACAGTGTTCAAAAGATAGATTTTATTTACTAAATAATAAAGTTCACTACCATTGAATTATTTATAGATTAATTGCAATAAATATCCATTGTATATCGGAATATTCTCTTGATCTGTACATATAATGTATGCACTTGTTGTAGAAATCCTATTCAGTAATGGAATTCTGAATATATTGATGTAACTGTTGTCATTTAAATTTGTGTACATTTAAATTACTATAAGGATTAGCATCACACTCGAATATTTATTAGAAATTTAAAGTACTAACACTAAAGAGAACATTGTCGTATCATAGTAAAATTGATGTGTGTTAGCTTTAGATGACAGATATATTAATTCAGACGTAGGATTTGAGAAATAATTAGGTGTTTCAAATTATCATTAAGAAAGCTACTTTGAAAACGCATAACACATTTCAAAAAAAAAAAAAAAACAATTTTTATATTTAAATGCCATTTTCGGAAAAGTACCGAATTATTTTGTACAGCCAAATATATATTAATATATTAGTAAATAAATAGCATGTTAAATTTGAGTTCCGTTAGTAAATACCTAACACAGTTGAAAATCCCCTTTCAGCAATTTCCGCCAGTAATCGCAAATGTTCTCAAATTTATTTGTGCAGCCCTGTATATGATCTATGTAACAGATACACACACGGAGTAAAATGAAAAAAAAAAATAATTAATTAAATTAAATTAAACGCATACCACTATTGAAAGCGTACTTCCAGCATGTATCGCTCATAGACAGTACTGTAACCGAAATATTTTGTATATCCCTGTAAATGAACGATACATGTTATGCATACCATATTCTGCAATAAGCATCTTGCAGTATACTTCAGCGATGTATATCAATTTAAATATGTTTAAAATAGAGTATAGCGTCATTAAAATTCATTGCAAATGGTTTTTCCCTAAGAGCATAATGCTAACGGATTTCTTTTGAGTGGCCTTATAAACGAACTATAAATGCTACACTCTTCATCTTCAATAGGGAACATTCTATTATAAACCATGATAACATATACCAATTACAGATTAATACAAGTATATTTTCGGAAGGGAGAGCACGGTCCAACAAACACCCAGATAAACCGATGTCATAAACACTATTGAACTTTGTTGGAAAATGTTAAAAATATAAAACCCACTTTGCAAAGAATTCTTTAGTGTTGAAACTCAAAGTAGAATTTTATAATAGAACAGTATAAGTATAACATTTATAGTAGAACATTATTTATATAGAAAGTTTTTGTAATAAATGAAATGTTTGCCCAATTACTGTATTGAAAGATGTGAGAAAGTAGAAATTAAAAAATAAATTTAAATAAATTAAAAAAAATTAAAAATCATGTTCTAGTGTTAAAAGAAAAGTGGGATTTGCTTGATAAAATCTTCTTTCATTCAGAACATGCAATATACACCACTATGTGTAATTTTCTTTTTGATTTTTTGTAATGTGCATATTATTTTCTAAAAAGAAATAATTCAACTATTTTAAAATGTAATAATTTTATAAATAAATAAATACAAAATACAAAACGATATTGAGATGGATTTTGTGTTAATAATATTTCCTTTTTTTATGTTATATCGAATAATTATAATTAACTGTCGGTATTTTTGTACATCCCATGATCTTTCCCAAATTCATCCTCTACCACTTCCCATAATATTCCTGTAGAGGAGCACCTGAAGAACTGATGCTATTAGAAGATATTGCCTGTTCCTGAAGACATGGTAACATTATTTAGGATATTTCAGGGTTTCTTAGGAAGGATGGTGCTTGAATGATAAATTTCTGAGGTTGCCCTGAGAACACACGTTTTTTATACTTCTGGATCGCCGTAAAATATACAGTGTGCCCGCTAAAGTCCTTTCATACCCCAATAATTTCTGAAAGGCAAGAGTCATGAAAGTGGAGTGTAAGTATAGTAAATTTGCCATGCGCTAGGCAAGGAAACTGCTTACAGCGCCATCTGACAGCTAAATTTGGAGTTACCGTTTGTATTTCAAAAACGGTACGAGTTACGAGAAAAACGTCAATTACAAAGCGGTTCAGCATCATCAATTTAGTAATAGAAGACACCTTCCGTAAAGTAGTGTTCAAAATAGAAGGCGTAAAATGCATGTTTATTTGGTTCGTTAACTCCCAAAATTGTAACGCGACATAACACGGAAGAAAAGAGTAAAAGTCACACTCTAAAGCATCCCTTATCGTCGCACAGTGGTAGCGTGCGTGATTACAATACGAGAGGACATCGGTTCAAGTCCCGGCTGGTGCATGCTGTCAATACAACTTTCGTAACAAAATTAGTAGACGATGCGGAATGTGCAAGATGTTTAGCAAGCGCATCAATTCAACTCAACCCTCATTTGCTATGCGAATCGCATAAATTTCGATATTATAGAAATTAATATGACAGGTCATACCTCAGCGCCTGACACAAGTATAAAAGAAAGAGTTCCCCGAGGATTGTATGTTGAACCCGTAATCATGTCGACGTTTTCTACAGATCAGTTTTTCAAGATGCTTTTGATTTACGGAAGCTGAAGGAAGCTGATTTACGGCTTGCTGAAAGACAGCATGCACTACAACTTTCGTAACAAAATTAGTAGACGATGCGGATTGTGCAAGATGTTTAGCAAGCACATCAATTCAACTCAATTCTTATTTGGTATGCGATTCGCATAAATTTCGGCATTATGCAAACAAATATGACACGTCATACCTCTTCGCCAGACACAAGTATAAAACAAAGAGTTCCCCGGGAGTTGTATGTTGAAACTCGTAATCATGTCGACATTTTCTACCGATCAGTATTGCGAAATGGTCTTGATTTACGGGGAATGTGGGCGCCAGGCAAGAGTGGCAGAGCGGCTATATCGTCAACGTTTTATCGGAGGGCCACATCCTTTATGGCAGGTCATCGAAAAGACAGTGAAACGATTTAGGGAGACTGGCAGTGTGACAAACAGGCCTCGATCCGGGAGACTAAGAAGAATAGGACGGCGAGTGTAACCAGATGACGTATTAGCGTTTGCCCTCGCCTATTCACAAAGAGCACAAGAGAGATCAGTGCACACTGTGGCCTTTCTAAAATCCGCATTTGGACTATCTTGAATGAACTAGGTGCGAATCCTTACCGGCCTAAATCTGTGCAGGCACTAATGGCAGGGAATGCACAGAGACGCTATGATTGGTACAACTTCAGGATAAACCGCTTAGAGGTTCAGTAAACGTTTCTTGCCAACAGCATATGCACGGATGCGGCCTGATTTTCGCGTAACACTATGTACAATAAAGAAAACATCTATTTTTGGTCGCTGGATAATCCTAGATGTGCTGTCGCAGCTTAACATCAAGTTCGCTGTTCGATAAACGTCTGGTGCGGAATATTAAAAAAAAACAGACTGATTGGACCGGTATTTTACGAGGGAACGTTAACGGGATCCCAATACTTGGAACTTCTGAAGAATGTAATATCCAATTTTCTAGAGAATTTGCCGTTGAGTGACCTCCGGAATGTATGGATCCAACACGATGGCGCCCCGCCGCACAAGTCATTAAGTGTTAAACAGTACAATCGGGACACATTCCAGCAACAAGTCATCGGGTTTGGTGGTTGCGTAGAATGGTTTCAATGTTCTCATGACCCCATTGGACTTTTTTCTGTGGGATACATGAAACAGCGAGCGTATGAAACTCCTCCACTAACACTGAAGGAACTTCGAAACCGTATTACCGATACTTGTGCCAGCGTGTCACCTGCCATGTTGCACAATGTGCAGCGGGAAGTGCAATACCGAGTTCAGATGTGTATTGTTGTTGCAGGATACCCTTTTGAGCATCACATATAGATGAGCTTCATTTCCGATAAGTGCAGTTTTGCTCATCGCGATCAAACACATATTCGCTTTGTGCTTTTCATTTGAATAAATTTTGTGAGCAAGATTTTTTTTTGTAATAAATCGATGATACTAAACAACTTTGCAATTGACTTACTTGTTTCTCGTACCGTTTTTGAAATAAGAACACTAACAACAAATTTAGCCGCCAGGTGGCGCTGTAAGCGGTTTACTTGCGTAAGTAATGGCAACTTTACTATACCTAGACACCACTTTTATGACAATAGCTCTTGCCGTTAAGAAATTATTAGGGTGACAACGGACTTTAGCGGGCAAACTGTATATTGAATGTCTTCGCTTTTTCCAGTTTTGTCAAAGAAATTAATTGCTATTTTTCGTTTGACTTTGTAAAACAGAAAAGAGAAATAACCCTCTTTAAAACATAATATTTGCATAACTGCAGAAATAAACCTTTAAAACATGACAAAAATTAAATGGTCTATCTACTTGATACAACGACATCGCGAAACAACTGCAATGGGAATTGCGGAAACCCGTTTAAATATGAAGGAGAAAGTTAAATTGGGTAATAACAGTGACAATCAAACAGTTTCAAAATGGTTTACAAAATGCCACTTCTCGCGCATAATCTTCGACAGCACACCCATGGGAATACCATACAGCAGCGGTCAAAAGTTTCCGGCCAGCATAAAATGTTTTGTTAATTTGTAAGTATACCCATATGAAGAAGAATCTGAAAGTGATACTTATACATTTTATTGACATAATAGTTAGGAACTTATTTCTGAAATAAAAAAATAAATATCAATAAATTTAACTGACAAAATTAATTCCAAAGGAAAACGCATGTTCTAAAAAGTTTCCGGGCATCTTGGCAAGTTTGGAAAAAAGGGTGTTATAATAGAAAATAACAGTGATCAACAACATTTATAATTAGTATTTTGTCATCATATCTTTAGCAATAATTATTGCGGCGCAGCGACGTGGCATCGATTTAATGAACGATTGAATATCCTCTATGGTAAGTTTTTTCCATTCTACTTAAAATTTTTGGGAAAGTTCTGCTGAATTGGGATATTTATACTTCCGCACACGTTTGTCAAGTTCGTTCCAAAGATTTTCTATTGGATTCAGATCGGGTGATTGGGCTGGCCATTTCAAAAGTGGAATTGTTTTGTGCGAAAGCGTATTCTTGACGAGCTTGTCTGTATGTTTTGGGTCGTTATCGTGCTGAAAGAAATAGTTCCGACCACAATTTGTCCTCCAATAAGGCAGCAAATGATCTTTCAGGATATCTTTATACATAATACCATTCATCTTGCCGCTGATTTCAACTAACGGAAAGACACCTTTTCCATAAAATGTTCTCCACAGCATAACGTGTACTCCGCTATATTTCACTGTAGGAATAACATATTTCAAATCATATCTTTTGTTTTTATGTCGTCGGACGTAGTGCCTGCAACCACTCCCGTAAAAGGTTGAACTTTGATTCATCAGAAAATAGTACTTTTTTCCAGTTTTCTCTTACCAGTCTTTGTGTCCCTTGGCAAAAGCCAATCGGGCACTCTGATTTTTTTTACTTATGAAATGTTTTTCAACACCGACTTTTCCATAAGGTCCTACGTTACTTGACACGGTAGACCGAATTATTTCAGCAATATTTTCAGCCTTTTTATGCCGGTCATCAACTGTTTTTCTCCTGATAATTTTGTCCACACGAATAGTCGTTTTCTGGGGTCTCCTGGACCGTGGCAACACCTGAAGGCCATGGCCATCCTTATATATTTTTTAAAGTATCGTAAACACTAAAATTTTCCGATCGACAACTTTGCCGCAATATCACGAGAGGATAGGGTCATTAGCGAGAAACAAATCACTCGTTTACGAACAATAATTGTTGAACTTTAAATTTTTGAATTTCAACTACGTTACTCACGTTGATTAATTAACAAACTCGGCCAAAAAAATCCTTTACCGATAGCAAAAACTAACGAATGACGAATGGCCGGATAGTTTTGCACACGGGAATTTAGAATTCCTCCTCTTTGCATCAAGTGTCTTCAGTATCTAATCAAAATGATAACGTGGTCAGAAGTCATTTTCATATTCCTAAATTTTGGGCATTTGCACTTTTTTCTTCGCTGAAACGTTTTTACAAACAAATAAAAAACTGGCCGGAAACTTTTTATCGCCTCTGTATATCGGTTTCGTTTCTATCGACTTACATTGAAATTTTCTAGATTCACTCGTATAAACGTTGTAATGTATCTTTTGAAATATGCATCGTATTTTATATACATAAGATTCCATTTCCTTATAGTTATTTAATTGGTAAAACTATAAATTGAATGTTTCTCGAAAAGTAAAATTACAGCAAAAATTATGCGTCGAGAAACATTATAAAACATTTTCCAACACATCTTGAAAAATGTAACGAAACTTCCCCGTTAAATAAGGTGGAAGAAGATACGTAAGCAAACTGTTTAGAAAACGTATAACACGTTTCAAAACTCTATTTCAGCTATTACCTTTTATAGTTAAAACTCTAGTCTCATTATTTTGTTCGGCCCTGCATATGATCTACATATACCACATATATACCACATAGCATCTATAACACATAGCCTGCTAAAATTTAGTTCGCGTAGACAATTAACTTTTAGCAATTTTCGCCAGTAGACAGAAATGCACTCAATTTAATTTTGTACAGCCCAGAATATTATCTACATACTTTTCTTGATCATGATCATCATTAAAAACAACAGTTTTCAATATACTGCTGGATGTAGGTCTCCCCCAGATCTTTCCTTTGTTTCCTGTGCTTTAGTCATCCAATTAACACCGAGTACTTTTCTGATTTCGTCACTCCATCAAACTTGGGTCGTCTTCTTGGTCGTTTTACACCTCTGGGATTCCACTGTAGGGTTTTTGTGCTCTTACTATTGTCTTGTCTTCTTGTCCAGTACATTTCCATTTCAGCCGTTTAATTCTCTCAATAATTCTCTCAACACTTTCGTCTGACTTATTATCCAGGTTAGTCTCTGCTAGTTATGCCTAGCATATATCTTTCCATACTTCGCTGTGTGTTTTTGTAATTTTTATATCATTTGTTTTGTTAGTGTCCATGTTTCTGCTCCATAAGTTAGTGCAGGCAAAAAACATTGGTCAAACACCTTTCTTTTCAAACAAAGATGCATGTTAGACTTTACTGTTATAAATTTGCAGCAAACTGTCTAGTCATTTGACCTTTTTAAAAAAAAAAAATGTTACAAAACCCTAATTTAACTGTATTTTGACCATAATATGGGGCAAATTATGGTCATAAAAGCGCTAAATTACGGTTATATAACCGTTTTCTAAAAAAACGGTCAAATGACTGAACAGTTTGCGATAAATTTTTAACAGGGTTCAAAATAATATTGTTCTTCCCAAAATCACTCCATCAATTTCTTATTCTTCTATTGATTTCATTCATGATATTGTTGTCCGATGATATTTCCTCTCCAAGGTACACATAACTTTGCACTTCTTTAATCTGAGCATCACATATTAAGTTAAAATTTAATTCAGTTAAAAAACGCATAACACACCCTAAAACACGTTTCCATCAATTACCAGCCATAAACGGCAATGTATCTTGTTCCTTGCGTAGCCCTGTATTTATATTTATTTATCTTTCACAAACTTCTATTAGTATTATGTATAGAGTTCAGCATGAAAATGAATAGCACGATTAAAAAACATTCTTAAGCAATTGACTCCCATAGTTAGTAATACTTACTAATTCCTTTATGTAGCCCTGTATATGATAAATATAATTTATACACACCACGCACTAGACAAAATTTTAGTTAAACATAATAATGCAAATAAAAGTTGAAAACACATGTAGAGCAAACGTCGCGTGTACTGTGACAGAGTTATTTTGTGTGTCCCTGTAAATGACCGATAAATGTAATTCACACCCTACTTTTCAGTAAAATATTTATAGAACACCACAGTAACACATATAAGCTTCATTATGTTTGAAATAGTGTGATAACATTAAAATAGATTGCAAACAATCTTTCCCCTAAAACCATCATGCAACAGTATTATTTTGTGTGACACTGTAAATGAAAAATAAATGCTTTGCACCCACATATTATACAGAAAGCATGTTCTAATGCATTCGTAAACGCATATCAGTTCCATTAACTTTGAAATTGTGTAACATAAACAAAACGTACTGAATGTTCCTCTAAACGACCTATAAATGCACTTCATTTTTAACACGTTGACGGACACTTGCGGCTATAGCCGCCAAAGCGAAGTTCACAATGTGGCATGACGACTATAGCCGCCCAAAACAAAACGGTCATTTTTAGACACTAAGTCTATAGCAGCACAAATGTGCATTTAACGGCGTACAAGTAGAAGCCCAGTGTCATGTTTTGGAAAAAAAAATTTAGGTTGAAGTTCGTTTTCCACCTGTTATACGAGTTGCAGCTTCAGTATGCACGTTCAGAGTGGCTAGTAGTGAGGGAAAAATACAGTAAAAAAATGATAATTACTAGTACATTCTTATAGAAAAATTCAAATTGAACAGTCCGGATGCCGGTAAAGGGGCTTCTTAGTTGCAGCAACTTTACGCCCAGTCTATTGTGAGTAGGATATCTTTTAATAGTGAGCGGTTGGGAATAGATAAGATTGCTTTAAATAGCAAATATAAAGAAAAGAAGAGAAATTTAAAAAATGGAAGAAATGAATTTGGAAATATATAGAAAAGCAAAAGAGATTAAGGATAGAGTCAATAATAGGAAAGCAAAATGGCATAGCTGTAGTAATATACTACTAATAAAAAGTTTAAGGATTAAATATAGGGTTCGGCACATGTTCGATGCAAACATCATATAAATGTCAGGTGGAAAGGCGGTCAAAGCTTAGCTATATAAAAAAAGGCACTTTTCAGTGGCCATACAATATATATATACATATAAGCTTCATTATGTTTGAAATAATGTGTTAACATTAAAATAGATTGCAAACAATTATTCCCCTAAAACCATCATGCAACAGTATTATTTTGTGTGACACTGTAAATGAAAAATAAATGCTTTGCACCCACATATTATCTTACTTATAATAAAATCCAAAGGCGAGAATCTGTCTGTAACGGTACCGGTTTGTACCACTCTGGTCTGCGAGTCGACCGTAGTTAAACGCCATGTTAGGCTTACTGAAAAAGATATGCTAACACATAACCATTAAATGATAATTTCTTCTACTTGAAATAATGTCTGTTCAGCATATTTTCGTATAAAACATGTATATCATATCCAGTTATAATGTTTTAAGTTTTAAATTAAAAATAACCGATTAAACATCCGATTACCTGATGTAAACAAACAAATAATGTTGCCATTCAAAAACACAAATTCCATATCTATTCCATGAATGACTCTTTGAACGTTTCATTAAAAAATCCGATTATGCTCTTAAAATATTCGTAAAAGCATATTAAAGTCTTTAAATAATATAAAGGATTTTTTAAATTTATTTCTGTAAGCATTTTAATCCTCTAAGTACTTTTTCAGAAATAGCGATGATACCTTTCGAGGCTTTGCGATGATCTACCGGTATTTTAGATATATTTCTTAAATACTGTTCTGGCGCCACCTATTGACAATAAATACAAATTATACCTTTGGAAAAAAAAAATAATAATACAACTTTATTATGATTTACATAATAATAAAGTTGTAAAATAATATAAAATGTACATAAGCATATTTTTAAAATAAAAAAATTCAAGATGTATTGATTTATTACAAGATCAACTTTTTTTAATGATTTAAATTATTTTTATTATTAATTTTGAAAGGGAAATATTTGACTTTGTGTAAAAATTAATGCATTCTTTTAGATTATGAAGAAACTAAAAGATCGTTTTTGTATTATTGAGAGCGAAAATTAATACCTATAATTTACTTACCATAGTTAATTATTGAGACCTTAATTAATTATTGAGATCGTTATTAGGATTAAGCTTTTATTTATTCAGAAAAATATTTGGAAATTTTGAGTAGTAAATCAAAAATAAAGGAAAAGATTACGTTTCGTAAAATTTACCATTAACATAAGGTATGTACATCCAGGATGTATTGAATTATTACATGTTCAACTTTTTTTAATGATTTAAATTATTTTTATTATTAATTTTGAAAGGGAAATATTTGACTTTGTGTAAAAATTAATGCATTCTTTTAGATTATGAATAAACTAAAAGATCATTTTCGTATTATTGAGAGCGAAAATTAATACCTATAATTTACTTACCATAATTAATTATTGAGACCTTAATTAATTATTGAGACCTTAATTAATTATTGAGACCTTAATTAATTATTGAGATCGTTATTAGGATTAAGCTTTTATTTATTCAGAAAAATATTTGGAAATTTTGAGTTGTAAATCAAAAATAAAGGAAAAGATTACGTGTCGTAAAATTTACCATTAACATAAGGTATGTACATTCAGGATGTATTGAATTATTACAAGATCAACTTTTTTTAATGATTTAAATTATTTTTATTATTAATTTTGAAAGGGAAATATTTGACTTTGTGTAAAAAATAATGCATTCTTTTAGATTATGAATAAACTAAAAGATCATTTTCGTATTATTGAGAGCGAAAATTAATACCTATAATTTACTTACCATAATTAATTATTGAGACCTTAATTAATTATTGAGACCTTAATTAATTATTGAGATCGTTATTAGGATTAAGCTTTTATTTATTCAGAAAAATATTTGGAAATTTTGAGTTGTAAATCAAAAATAAAGGAAAAGATTACGTTTCGTAAAATTTACCATTAACATAAGGTATGTACATTCAGGATGTATTGAATTATTACAAGATCAACTTTTTTTAATGATTTAAATTATTTTTATTATTAATTTTGAAAGGGAAATATTTGACTTTGTGTAAAAATTAATGCATTCTTTTAGATTATGAAGAAACTAAAAGATCGTTTTCGTATTATTGAGAGCGAAAATTAATACCTATAATTTACTTGCCATAGTTAATTATTGAGACCTTAATTAATTATTGAGTTCGTTATTAGGATTAAGATTTTAATTATTCAGAAAAATATTTGGAAATTTTGAGTTGAAAAACAAAGATAAATAAAAATATTACGTTTCGTAAAATTTACCATTAACATAACTACCATTAACAGTAATATTTACCATTAACCCTGAACTTAACGGTTCAGGTCAGTTTTCCTTATTGTCGATAAGCAGTATATGAATATTTTTATCAATTATTTAAAATTTTAACTGAAAACCCCAATTTCTACCCACCCTCCTAGGACGGGCATTTACACTAGTATATATATATATATATATTGGTATAGCTGGGAATGAGATTAATTGAGAATTTAAAGCTATACAAGACTTTTTTTTAATATAACAAAAAGAAATGTATAAGAGGAATTATATTTTGCAGAGAGTGGTGAGCACTATTTAGGGCGCTTGCGGTGTTGAGGCTCGGATGTGTCATAATCCGGTAGCACTGCGATGATAATTCAAATTGATTATTTGATCGAATAATCAAGATAAATTTTTCTATAAGAATATACTGGTGTTACTTTTTTTGACTGTATTTTTCCCTGACCACTAGCCACCCTGACGTGGTTGTGAAGGCTGTAGTGCAACCTAATTAAAGGTGCTGAATTAATCAAAATTAAGTTTATTTAAACAGAAAGAGTAAAACTATACTTCTAATATTCTAAAAATTACAAAAACATATAGTGTCAATTTTCGAACTTCAATTGTTCCTACTGTCAGACAATGTGTTAATAGAGGTCGTGCTTGAAAAAACGTCAATAACATATAAACATTTCAGTACAATCCAAGTATATTTACTAGAGTTACACAGCCAGACGGCGAAAGAAATCGAAGTTGCGAACACTTTTCAACTATGTTGGAAAGTGTTAATAAAAAGCGCAATAGTTATGTTAGTAAAAAAGAACAACTCTAGATTTCTTTTGTGTGTGAAATTTCGTGTTGTATTTTGTTATTCTTATTTTTTGCCGAACAATGAATCAGTTCAGCTACTGCTAATATAACACTGCAAAAAGGAAAAAAAAACGTTTTTTATTAACGGAAATATTATATAACCACGAAATAAAATATACAATTACATCATCCGAGTTGCCCGTAATTGCGAAAAGAGTTCTTTATCCTATAAAAACATTAGAAATCAATATATTTTCGATATTTAAAGAAGTATTTATTAAAACAATGTTTCTTCTGTAGCCAATGATTTTGTAAAGTATTATTTTGTTTTCTCAAAACAGAATATCGCTTTTTAGCATGGTAACAATTCTTAATTAAACATTTCAACTGCATAATTGAATTTTCACGTGAAATAGTGACAAAATATTATTATCTTGAATATTAATGTTAAAGCTGTTCCTTAAACATGTTTGTCTGTAAAACATGTTTGCTGAACCTGAAAATGTTTGCTTGGCAATCGATCGAATCTTAAAAGCTATATTCCGGGTTGAGGAAACTGATTAATACACTATAAAAACTACTCAGAAACAACTCTGAAAGCGAGTTGCAGCAAAAGAAACTTTTTTTTATAAATGTTTCTTTAATCGCCGAAAAATATATATATACTATGGGGCTCTGCCCCCTGCGCACTTCGAGTGCCCACCACCATTCGTTTTTTATCTGTATGTACATGCCATCTGTCTGTCTGATATCTGTATAGTCTGTCTGCTGTCTGTTGTATTTCTGACTGTTGCTGCTGCCTGTCTGACTAATGTCTGGTGTCTAATTCTCTCCGTATATGTTTCTCTATTTGTCTGTCTGCCGTATATATACCATCTGTCGCTGTCTGTTTGTCTATTGTCTGTATGAAAACCTGTCTGACTACAAACTGTCTGCTGTCTGTCTGAATGTCTGCAATCTCTTCTGTGACTGTGTGACTTTCTACAGCCTCTCGTTTGTCTGACTGTCCACAGGCTCTCAGTTGTCTGTCTGTGTACTGTCTGCAGTTTGTACGTTGTCTGTATGTGTGTCTGTCTATCTGTTATATGTTGTCTGTCTACACTCTGTAAGCTGTGTGCATGATGTCGGTCCGCTGTTAGTTATCTGTTGTCTATCTGCTCTCTGTCTCTTGTATATGTACCTGTTGTCTGTTTACTGTCTCTCAGTCTGTTAACTCAGGTGTCTGACGGACTACTGCTTGTCTGTCTGTCTCTCTCTCTGTTATTTGTCTATATGTAGTCTCTCTACAGTCTGTCTGATGTCTTTCTGCTGATTGACTGTCTGCTCCCTGTCTGGTAGCTCTCTCTGATGTCTGTATGTTTCTTGTCTGCTAGCTTACTATCTGCTGTCTACTATTTACAGCGTGTCTGTGTGCTATTAGCTGTCTATCCGTTTGATATCTGTCTACACTTTGTCGGTTGTATGTGTGTTGTATGTATGTCTGCTGTCTGCTATCTACTATATGTCTATTTGCTACATGCCTGTCCGCTGTCCGTCTGTCTGTTGCCTGTCTGCTTTCTGTCTGTCGGCTGTCTCCATGATGTCTGTCTGTCTGCTATCTCCTGTATGTATGTTTACTGTTTGCCTGTCTGTTGTTTGCTGTCTGTCTGACAAATGTCTGCGTATCTGCTATCTTCTGTCGGTTTGCACTCTGTCAGATGTCTGTATACTATCTGTCTCTGTCTGTATTTTCGCTTTCTGCTCATCTGTTCCCATTCTGTCTGCTGTATGCCATTCTGTTTGCTGTCTGTCTACACTCTGTAAGCTGTCTGTCTTCTGCCTGTCTGTCTCATATCTGTCTACACACAGCTATATGTATGCTGTCTGGCTGTCTATCTGCTATTGTATGTATGTCTGTGTGTTATATGTCTGTCTGCCGCCTGCAGCTTGTTTGCTATTTGCAGTCTGTCTGCTATCTGCAGTCTTTCTGCCTACCCTTCGTCGGTCGGTTGTTTGTATGCTGTCTGTCAACTCTCTGTCTGCTTTCTATCTGACAGCCCTCCCTGATGTTTTCTGTCTGTTTCTTGTCTGTCTGCTAAACGTCTGCTGTCATATGCTACCTGTCTGTCTGTAACAACATATTAAATATATATTAACTTCAGCATTCAACAGACCGCGCATTTAACCTATAACATTTTCATATATTGGTATTCTTTTGGCGACCCTGTAAAATAACTATACATTTTATATACACGTTCATTAGGAAAATACATGTTGTAGGTGATTGTAACAACATACTTAAATTTCAATACCATAAGCATTCTATAAATCCCGAATTTAACATATATTTGGTTCATGCATTCGTATTCTTTTGTGAATCCCTGTAAAATAACTATAGATTCTATATACACCATCTCGAGGTAAAGCTTGCTGTAGGCAAGGCTGCTATTGGGGACTATTTTTAATTTCAATTCGTACCATTATTTTCTAAAAATAAATTTTATAGTATATTTCTCTTACACATAGCATATTCTATCAATATATAAGTGAAAGATTTTGTTTAGATAAAGTGGTTCGAGATAAATTTAAAAAATAGTCGCAAGTGGCAGCCCTGTGTATGGGACTCTAAGAACATACCAAAATTATATTACCATGAGAGTTCAACAAATCCCGCAATTAACATATATTAGTTTAATCATTCGTTTTATTTGTTTAATCAGTCGTTTCATAAATCGTTTTATATGGCTGTTTCATTAGAATTTTTTATATATAGGGTAGATATATATTATAGTTTTTTAGAGTAAGAAGCATTTGTAGTTTTTTACAGAGTATTAGAATGTATTTAAATCCCTTGTGTGGGTTCATAAAAAATTACATGTGATATTTTTTGCTTATGATATCATGTAACAATTGTATTTTTTTATTTTCAATTTTTGCGTCAGGATCTTTAAGGTTTAGTTATAGTCCAAGTGCTACACGACAAAAATAAGGTGAAAACTGCACATCGTGATACAGTTCTACCGTTTGGTCAGTATCTACTCTATATTAATACAAAGCATATAAGAAGGGGAGGCATCGCGTAAAGTCGGGGGAATTCAAGATGGCAGCTGTTATTCAAAATGGCGTCATTTTCAGGAATTAGTGCAATTTCCTTTTTATCCATCGCACAAAAGAATGTTTGATGGAAATTTCAATGTTTTTAGATAAAAAAATATTATTTGTAACACTTTACAGCACAGTCGAAAAGTATTTATGAATTCAGTTTGCCTGTTTGTCTGTCTGTCTGGTCGTCTGTCTAGTCTTGCACTAACTCGAAAAAAACAAACGAATATCCAGACAATTAAAATATGGTATTGTAGTATACCGTAACAAGTTCGGTATTCATTTTCAAGTGTGCATCATTCATAGTTCATTTACAGGGCAATCAAAAGTATTCAGTTACTTTACAGTCAATAGGAAATAATCTTTTCAAATGCATTTTGATGATGCTACATCGTTTAAAACATGATGAAATTGATGTATAATTTTGGAGCGCATTAATAAAGGCTTTTTTGTAGAATATGGGGTGCAACGCATTTATTATTTATTTATAGGGTCAAACAAAATAATTCTTTTACACATCGTTCTATAGGGAAAAATCGTTTGCAGTGTAATTTAGTGATATTTCACTATCTCAAACATAATGAAAATTATATGCATTGCTGAAGTGCACTATAAATTGCTCTCTTATGTGCATTGCGTTTATTTACAGGGACACACAAAATATATTAAATACAGTACATGTGCGATATTTACAGTCTGTGTGATAAGTGCGTTTTCAACTTTGGTTTGCGTTTTTAAGTTTAACTATTTTTTTACAGTACGGGCATAAACTCAGTTGATCATATACAGGGCTACACAAGGGAATTCCTAAGTATTACAAACTATGGGAGTGAATTGCTTAAGGGTAGTTTTTAATTGTGTTTACGCATTTTCCTGCTGAACTATATTTAGTAGACTAATAGAAGTTTTTGGAATATAAATAAATTTATATACAGGGCTACGAAAAAAAAGATTAATTGTCCTTTACGTTTGGTAATTGCTACAAGTGAGTTTTAAGTTGCCTTTTAGCTTAATAGGTGGTGTGTACAAAAGTCTTCAGATAATAAACAGGGCTCTACAAAAATTTCGAGTGCATTTCCATCGATTGGCGATATATTGTAATTATTATTGGCAATTATTATTAATAAGCAGTCATTTAACAGGATTGTTTTATGTGTTCCTGTAAATGAACGAAAACTGCTATGCACTGCATATTCTACAGTAAGTACCTTGTACTGCAACTCACTCATGTATATTAATTTGAATATGTTACAAAGAGTATAACATCATTAAAACACATTGCCAACGATTTTCGTCTACAGACCATAATGTAACGGAATACTTTTGATTGCCCCTGTAAATGAACTATGAATGATGTACACTTGAAAATGAATACCGAATTTGTTACGGTATACTACAATACCATATTTTAATTATCTGAATATCCGGTTATTTTGTTTTTTCGAATTTGTGCGCGACTAGACAGACAACCAGACATACAGACAACAAGACAGACAGACAAACAGGCAAACTGAATACTTTTCGACTGTGTTTTAAAGTGTTACAAATAATATTTTTTATCTAAAAACACCGAAATTTCCATCAAACAGGATTTTATACGATGAATAGAAACGAAATTGCACTAATTCCCGAAAATGACGCCATTTTGAATAACAGCTGCCATCTTGAATTACCCCGACTTTACTCGATGCCTCCACTTCTTATATGCTTTGTGTTAATATAGAGTAGATAATTGATCAAACGGTATAACTGTATCACGTTTTGCAGTTTTTTCACTCCTAGCACCTGTACTATTAGTGATAAAACTACCTTCAAAATTATTGATAAATCATTTCAATAGTTCCGTATTAATTTCAGTAGGCTTTCTGCCATATCTTTCAAACCAATTTGTTTAAACAATATTTGTGTAAATTAGAACACATATCTCGAAATAAAATTTCGAATTAAATTAAAATACATATTTAACTAATATTTTACAGTTGAACCAGCATATACAACGACACACAAAGTTGAACAACTTACTCCTCATGTATTTTAATTACGCACAGAAACTGGGAAAAACAATATGAAGGATCTTGAATATAGTGCAATATTTTATATTAAATGTATTTAAACCTGTTTTTAGAAAAAAACAAAACAAGTGGGTAAGTGTGATCGAAGATCGCACAAAGGGTTTCATTTAATATTCCTTTCAAAACACTTTATCCTTTCTTTAATAAATTCAAATAAATATAATTTAGCAACAACAACAAAAAAAAGTCATGTTTTTTTATAAAGTAAAAAATTACTGGTCTATTTTTTCTGTTTTTCGAATATCTAAACCAGCCCGATAGTGGGCTAAGCCCGCTATTATATTCTGTCAAAATAATATGTGTCATGCTAAATGAGATATTTTAAAAAAATAATTTCAAAATTAAACATGTTGTACACTTTCAAAATGTTAAATATATGCCAATATTTCCATAATCGGATTTTTATCATCATTCAATATGTTTCTCAAACTCATATATTTACTATTCTCCATTACTCATATTGATACGCGCTTTGTTTTGTATTATTCTTAAACATTTGAAAAATCCGTTAAACTTTCAATATGACGTCAGATTTTCTTTTTAATTCTCTAATGACGTGATATTAATCTGCTTTGTGTACGTACACATACTCATACTCCTTGTATTATTGAGAAATCTTTGAAAATTTTGTTTTATTACTACTATGACGTCAATCATTTTTATTTCATATTAATATTTTTTTTTCAATTGGTGAAACTTTTTATTTTATTTTCATTTTTCGCGTGGAATTCGTCTGATAGAAAATTAATTACTTTAGAAAGAATTTCATCGTGGATTTTTAATTTTTGGCATCTGCTATAACGAAAAATGTTTAAATTTAATAGGAAAAGGCTGTTAGATTTTTGGTTTTTTATCTTAATTTATTAAAATAATACGAATTTTTCAAATTTTAATATTTTGAGCTCTTCATAGCTGGTATTCAGCAACGTACACAAAGTTTCAACTCTGTAAGTTTTATAGTTTCTGAGAATAGACAACGGAGCGGGAGTAATAAGTTTTCGTGAGATGAACGAAACCCTAAAAAGAAAAGAAAATTGTTGAAAATAAGTAGAAGGTTTTTTTTAGCGTACATAATAAATCGAAAAATTTCATTTCAAAATTCTGGTGCCAATGTGGCATTTAGGGATTAAAATATACTTGCCCTTCAATGTAAATTCAGTAATTTACCTCTTCAATGTGTTACGGAGGGTTGTTACACTTTCAAATGCTTTTTTTTTTATTTCAGTACATTTTCGACATATTAAATGATTTATTGATGAAAAAAAAAATATGTGTAATTTTTGTAGAAAAATGTAATTTTATTATTATTATTTAAGAAAATTTTTAAATCACAATTTTTTTTTACAATTTTGAAAGGAAAGTAGAATGAAGGATAAAAGAAAGGAAAAGGATGAAGTAAAAAGGTCACAATTTTAATTATCGTATGTTTACGGCACTTAGCTCGAATATGCTAACAAGGAAGGTCTCTATAAGCGCATACTAAGAAAATTTTGAAAAAATTTCCGACTATACTTCTCATGAGGGTATATACGTTTAATAAAACAAAAACAAAAATTGCTGCGGAACTTCGATATAACGTCCGTAAAAAAATGAAATTTTCGAGCTTTTGGCGATTTATTGCTGGTTGGCGACACAATACCATTAAAAAAATATGATAAGTACTCTTTCATGAAAAACTTTGTCTATTTTTAGTTTATTTAGTTTAAGTAAGCTTAACTTAAATAAATACTTTTTTTATAAAAACGGTTTTGCGAAATACATTTATTGGCATGTATAAAAAATTTTTAACGATCGTATTCTACAGTTCAGAGAAAATTTAAATTGATTAAAAATGCTTTAAACTAAAAATTAATGTCTGATTCTGAGCACTGTCAATTTGACATCAATATTGTAAGTGTCGAATACAACAAGAGAAAAGTATTGTTGCTATGGAAACAACGACTTATTCAATATTGAAATATAACGAGAGCGTTCTTAATCGGTTAATCGGGCAGTTACTGTTATAATACATTTGAAAGTTATCTAGCAGGTGAAATCGTGTAAATTTAAATTACTTCAGAAATACGCAACTCTTATATCTATACAATTAAAATAAAGTTTCGCTCTGTGTGTGTGTGTGTCTGTTGGCGATGGCTAGCAAAATCTAGCCCACCTGGATGTCTGGGAATTTAGGTGTGGATAGTCCAAGGTCTGACCATGTGCACCTGAGTCTCAGAATTTTAATATTTTGATAATTACCCAAGATATTAATTAGTTTCTCATTAACCACCGCTACTAAAATGCCATATGTTTCTGAAAATGGTGCAAAAGAAATGTGAAACCGCAAAATGAGTTGTATGTTGGGAGAGGAGAGAAAGATTTTAGGTGTACTGGAAAAAGGTTGGGCTACCACAATGACTTTTAACTACGCCTTTTCGACACATGTCAAAATAACATAAACTATTAGGTCTTTCGACACGAAAATTTACAGATCTATATAAACAAATAATCGCAATTAAAAAAAGTCAAATTAAAAAAAAATTCCATCCACAACTTTCAGAAATATTAATTAGAAATGTTTAATTTTTCGAGCAATTTAATCTTGCAATGATCAACACGTTTTTTGATAAAAATTTGAACAGTCGCAGGTGTCTGGATAATGAAACCGCAAAGAAAGAGGTACTAAGAGATTTTTTGGGTGACTCAAATTAACAATTCTATTTAAGCTACGATTTTAAAATTAACACCTTTCGAATCCTCTCTGTTTCCACATTACAAGTTTGTAAAAATTAAGATTATCTAATTCTTATAACTGAAGATATTTATTATTTCGCATTAATTTGACTGCAGAAAAAAAAATAACGTGTTTCTTTTTTCTTTTTTTCTTTTCTTTTTTCTACGAGCAAGCATAGCAGACAATATGTCCGTTATCTCTTGAATAAAGAAAGATACAAAACAAGTAAATAAAAATTTGGAATGGTGCTATTAGAAGCTGTATAAAATTATTAAAAATCTTGGATTGTTTATTGGAAAATTATGCATTCTTATCGAGTTAAAGATATAAAATCATACAAAATTTTGGTTTGTTTAACTTTATTATCACGTGCCCGGGCAACGTCGGGCGGGTCAGCTAGTATGTTATGTAAGTATATACAAAGAATAATAAACCTTTTAATTGTTTAAATTTGAATTTAAAAAGTACTACACATTTACACTTATTTAATAATGAATTTTCAAATACATTAAAATAGCTTGCATTTGGCGAGAAGTTTTGCTCGCCAAATCGCGTCTTTTTGCGCCAAATACTCGAAAGTATTTTATTTTTTTACACATTTTCTACTGAAATTCCTCAGCTCAATTAGACTTATCCTTTATTATGTACATGAGTAGTTTGATTAGTATGTTTTTTAAACTATTCTGAGTATGCGCTTTAAGGAGACCTTCCTTGTGAGATCGGCTGAATCCATTTCAAGCAAAATATTGAAAAAAAAATGTTATTTTTGTTATTTTTTGCAAAATAAAGGGTACAGAGTTCTTTTAGATAATAAAAACGTCTAAATAGTAATCTTACAAAATAAAACGGAATTAATACAAGTCGTACTATATGTAAAACTCACTTTCTTTTGTTTGAATTCTTAATGTCCTTACACGTGCTCACTTATCAATACCACTATTCCTGAAAAGCATTTTTAAATTTCAGACCTGCAAATACATAATGCGAATATTAGTTTTCGGAAATGGTGGTATTGAAAAGTATGCATCAGTGAAAAATAAACCTGTGGTAGAGACTCAGATTGCAAATGGGTTGGGTTGGGTTGATTATTGACGGCCAATTATCTACACTTGGGATATAGGCCCAGGGGGAGTGCCCTTCGTGGGGGTCTTTCTAAGGGAACCTAACCCGTATTTACGCATGGATAAATCCACGGCTAGAAGAAAACCACGAAAACTCCGAACGATTAGGCCGACGGGCGCGATTGAGATCGAACCCAGCACCTCCCGTCTACCAGCTTCGAGAGCAGAACCTCTCAGCCACTGGTGGGGCCAGATTGCAAATGGAACTGCACATTTCGTCATCTGTATCCTTCATCTGCAGATAAAGTATGCGATGCCAAATAAATAAATGAAACTTAAGTTATGTGCCAACCTCCAAATTTGTTTTTGCAAAAAATTCAGAAATGCATTTTATTATTTATAAATTAAAGTTCAAACATTTAGGATTTCAAAAATGCTTTACCCTTGGTTCAGAGATAATTAGGAGCAAAATTCTAAACCAAATTAGAAACAGGAACTAAACTTTGTAAAACTGGAAGTCACCTAAAAAAATCACAAAAAAAATCTCGTTTTTCAAACGATTTTTAATATACTGAAATAAAATTTGGCACAAGGTTCTTCTAATCTATTATTATCTTTATGAAGTAAAATATATATTTTAAGTATGTATTTATTCATTCCAGACATATTTTTAATTGACAAATAATAATTTTAAAAAAATGTTGTGTTTGTAAAATTTGCTATATGTTACTAATTTTAACAGTTATTGCAAGTTTTTGCTTCATAACACAGTTAACTGATTTACTGATATAATATTATGTATTTGAATTCATAGTTTTATTCTCTCTATATTAAATAAAAACACGTGTGCTTCATAAAAATATCTATATATTTAAAACGCTAAGCGTTTTCTTTTGACAATCCGTGAGAACAAACTACTGCATCAAATTACATCATTATTTTTTTAAATGAAATATATTTGGACACAGATTTGTTATCGGGCATTCGTTTGTTTGAAAATTTAATTAATTAGCCGTAATTTTCAATTAAACTTTTGCTTCTGCTAATGACGTCATAATCGGATAACGCCTACTGTTGCGAGGCACAGAGTTTATTCTCTAAACTCTGTGATTGTGAGAATTAAAGAGAAATAATAAATATTAAAAGCACGCGGTTTTCAGGCCGAATTTTTTAATTTGCAAGTTAAATTTCGGTAAAATATTTATCCGCGTGTTTTATAAGCGAATAAAAATTCATCTTTATTGTGACGTCACGGGAATATTGTCCATTGGGTTTATTTTATCATTATGCATTATAACTTTGTTGATGGCATTTTTTCATTACAATTAAATACAAAATATATTTGTATTTGTATGCATGGTGTTTAAGCATTAATGTAACGTATATAAAGTACGTGTGAAAAGTTTGCGCAGGTGAAAATGACGCTATGCTTAGCTTGAAATGCATTTTAACATTGATAAAACTAAAGAGAAAAATATATATGATTGTGTCAACATGACGTAATTTTAACTGATTTTTCCATTCATAATTATAAAGATTAGAATTGGAGCCGTCATTGATTTCTTCATCTTGATTGCATACCTTGATTACATGTTACCAATTGCTTTTTTTTTAATTATAGGTTAGAAGATTTCTTTTTTTAATAAAAAAATCACAAAAGTAAATGATTTCAGGAAATTTAAAATTATTTAAAATAGTATTATTGTAGAAAAAACCTTGAAATAATGTTTGTATTTTTAGCTAGAATAAACAATGTAAGACGAATATTTCATAGGAATTATTTTGGTAGATTTATTATAAGCTCATTTAACAGTTACTTATTAGCGCAAAGTCCTATATCTTTCACTGTAAATTTCTCTTTTGATGTCAAAAAATGGTTTTCTACTTTTGGACGCAAGCCAAAATACAGTGGCAATATTTAGAAATGTACAACAGTTGTGACAAGAAAGGCTCTATCGCTTTAGTATTCATCGCGATTACATCACTTCTAAATACTAAAAATTTCTATTTTTTACTTTATTTTACTGCATTTTACAATTTCAAGTCTTACATCATCAATTAGAAAAAAATTAGCATTCGATTGAAATTTATTTGAAAACTGCCGCTTAATTTAACGACTTTTTAAATAATTTTCAAGCATGAATTTTTTTTCAATTTTATCTTATCAATGACCACCAGTTTGCTTCAATAATGTAAAATAGACCCTGGGAAAGTTGCCATAATTGAAAATAGATTTCCCTAACCATCATAAAAAGTGAATAATAATAATAATAATAATAATAAAAACAGTGATAAATCATAAGATCAGATTATCCATAAGATAGAGCATTTTGGCGCTAAGCAAAAATCTGACAAAAAAAAAACTAATTTCAGTTTATGTTGAACATAAAATTGATATGTTGAATTCGTTGATGAATATGTTCCATCAGATATCAGAATATGCTAGGAATTGTATTTTTTTTTTTTTTTTTACTTTTTTACATTTGCCAACTGTATAATATCCCCGACTGTGATGGAAAAGGGATAATCATCCTGATTATGTAAAGAAACCGAAGAAACCATACAAATAAATTACACTTGAAAACATTAAAAATCTCCCTCATCTGCAGATTGATTTATTACTGTAAAAAACTTCTTCATCTTTACATAAAAAATAATTAGCTTAAAACAATGGATGCGTTTTAGAAGATATGGATTTGAAACGAACAATAATTTTAAAACATTTAATTTAAACTTTTTAAAACTTTTTTAACGTCAAATTCCGACGGTGCTTTTGGGCAAATGCAATGCACATGCGCATATGAGCTCATTCGGTTGCATTATCACAGGGGGGGGGGGCGAGATGTGTGCTTTATTTACTATGTTCTTTTACTTACTGAATATGATATGAAAGTAGGAATATACTATTTGTATATACTTTATAGGTCCATGAAATTTTTTTCTTGCCGTGGGGAATATGGCGGTAATGTCAAACTGATTTGCATTACACGGTTATTTACGGATTCTTTGTTTGGAGTTTGCATCGAAAATAGTACTGTATTTGACTGGGAAAAAAACTTTTTAAATAAAATATTTGAAAGACTGTTTCATACGCACCTCTTACTGATATTGTTGTAGTTTTTTTTCGTCAAGTTTTGACGGGTTCCATTTAGTCATATTTAAAATAAGAAAAAAGGAAAAAAAGGAAAGAAAAAAAGTAAGAAAAAAAGAAAGAAAAAAAAGAAAGAAAAAAAAAGGAAAGCAAGAAACAGAAACAAACATGAAATATTTTTTATTGAATTGAAATAAAGAAGGAAAAGAAAATCAGTAAGTTCATCTATCCGTATTTGAGAATTAAAAATTCATGATATTCATACTTTATCTCTATAAAATATTAGTGTAGTGTAGATATTACGAAATATAACACGAAACACCTACATTATACGCTTATAATTTTAATATACGCATGTAAAAGCAAAGAATTGGTAGAAGACAAATATATTTAGACGGTGGCTTCTACTTTAATCAAAACTTTAATTTTTTAGACGGTCTGTATTTTGTGAGACTTCATAATTTACGAAAAAAATAAATGAAAAATATTTGTGAAAATTATTTATATTGATACCGGAAAATAAAACAAAAAAATATATTTATATAAAAGGGTTTTCTTGAAGCTATAATACAAATAATGACACTGACATATTAATCAAGTTCTCTAAGCAACCTTCAAAGGTTACTTGGATTTGTTCAAAGAGATGAACAATGAATCCCGATTTCAGTGTTGCCAGATTGGGGATTTTTTCCCTATTTGGAGGAATTTATACCTTCTAGGTCAGCGGTTCCCAACCTATTTCCCTTACGAACCTCTTGCTTAGACTTTTCATTTAGGCGTAACCCTTCTCACATAAGCCCTTTCCAAATATTTATATTTTGTTCATTAGAAATGTTTATATGCTAGTTAGCAATGTTAGTTGCAGTTCTCTTCAAAATTATAATTTTTAACCACATATTCATTTTTAACCACAACACAATATCAACATATAAAGCCACTCAAAATACGAGATATTTCAAATTGAACACTCACAAAGTAAAGATACATCTATTAATACACGTTAATGAGTTTCTGCTAATGCTTTTGTTTACATTAACATTACATAACATGTTTTGATGAAACAGTTGAACCCTAAAATGATGACTTAATTTAAAATGAATTTTAAATGAAATTGTCGAAACCAGAAGACCCGATACGATTCATGTTTTTCTAAATACTTCTAGAATTACAACAATAATCTATACTAATATTATAAAGGAGTAAATCTTGTTTGTTTGTTTGTAGGGGGTAATCTCTGGAACTACCGAACCGATTTCAAAAGTGATGGTGACAATCCCTGCTCCAACATAGGCTATATTTTATGTCGGTGCCACTAACCCCAGGGGGTGCAGGAGCAAAAAACGTTCTAAAATTGCGATTTTTCAGTTATCACACTGGCTGTCAAGCCCTGAGAGCTTGGCAGCCGGTTCTGTATGTATGTATGTACGTACGTAATGCGATAACTCTTCATAGAAATATCCGTTTTCCTTCAAATTTTGTTTATAGGTTCACTGTGTTAAGGCGCTTCCCTGATTAGTTTTCGGGATTGATTGGTTAAGTATAAAAGGGGGGGAACAAGGGGCTAATCTCCCCCCCTAATTTATATAAATGGGTTTTTCATGCAGAATTATTCCGTTTTCCTTCAAATTTTGTTTATAGGTTCACTGAGTTAAGGCGCTTCCCTGATTAGTTTTCGGGATTGGTTGGTCAAGTATAAAGGGGGGGGAACAAGGGTCTAATTCCCCCCCCCCCTTAATTTATATAAATGGGTTTTTCATGCAGAATTATTCCGTTTCCCTTCAAATTTTGTTTATAGGTTCACTGAGTTAAGGCGCTTCCCTGATTAGTTTACGGGTTTGATTAGTTAAGTATAAAGGGGGGGGAATAGGGGGGGGGCTAATCCCCCCTCCCTTAATTTATATAAATGGGTTTTTCATGCAGAATTATTCCGTTTTCCTTCAAATTTTGTTTATAGGTTCATTGGGTTAAGACGCTTCCCTGATTACTTTTCGGAATTGATTGGTTAAGTATAAAGGGGGGAACGGGGGGCTAATCCCCCCCTTAATTTATATAAATGGGATTTTCATGCAGAATGATTCCGTTTTCCTTCAAATTTTGTTTATAGGTTCACTGTGTTAAGGCGCTTGCATGATAATTTTCGGGATTGATTGGCTGAGTATAAAGGGGGGAACGGGGGGGGGGGGCTAATCCCCCCCTTAATTTATATAAATGGGTTTTTCATGCAGAATTATTCCGTTTTCCTTCAAATTTTGTTTATAGGTTGACTGAGTTAAGGCGCTTCCCTGATTAGTTTTCGGGATTGATTAGTTAAGTATAAAGGGGGGGGGATCGGGGGGCTAATCCCCCCTTAATTTATATAAATGGGTTTTTCATGCAGGATTATTCCGTTTTCCTTCAAATTTTGTTTATAGGTTCACTGTGTTAAGGCACTTCCCTGATTAGTTTTCGGGATTGATTGGTTAAGTATAAAGGGGGGGAACGGGGGGATAATCCCCCCTTAATTTATATAAATGGGTTTTTCATGCAGAATTATTCTATTTGCTTCAAAATTTGTTTATAGATTCCTTGGGTTAAGACGCTTCCCTGATTAGTTTTCGGGATTGATTGATTAAGTATAAAGGGGGGGAACGGGGAGCTAATACCCCCCTTAATTTATGTAAATGGGTTTTTCATGCAGAATTATCCCATTTCCTTCAAATTTTATTTATAGGTTCACTGTGTTAAGGCGCATCTCTGATTAGTTTTCGGGATTGATTGGTTAAGTATAAAGGGGGGGAACAAGGGGCTAATTCCCCCTTATCTATACTAATATATAAAGTAGTAAAGATTGTTTGTTTGTTTGTTTGTTTGTTTGTAGGGGGTAATCTCTGGAACCACTGAAGCGATTTTAAAAATGATGGTGGCAAATTAATGGTGACAATCCCTGCTCCAACATAGGCTATATTTTATGTCGGTGCCACCACCCCCAGGGCGGTGCAGGAGCGAAAAACGTTCTAAAATTTCGATTTTTTGTGTACTGAAGGAGATAGAAGTATCAAATTTGGTATGGTAGTTACTTATAAGATGTAAATGCTCTCTAAGAACAAATTATAAAAACATTCGCAATTTAAAAGGGTGAGATGAGGAAGACGCGTTCTAAAAACATTCTAAATTACAATTTCTATGGAATCTCTGAAACTACAGAACCGATTTCAGAAGTGATGGTGGCAAATGGATGGTGACAGTCCCTGCTCCAACATATGCTAAATTTTTTGTCGGTGCCACTGCCCGCAGAGGGTGCAAGAGCGAAAAACGTTCCAAAATTATGATATTTTCAATAATGAAGGAGTTAGGAACTTGACATTTTGTATGGTCGTTACTTACAAGATTTAAATTCTCTATAAGAACAAAGTCTAAAAAAATTCGAAATTTAAAAGGCTGAAATAAGCAAAAAATTTTCTAAAAGTATTCTAAATTACAATTTGTATGGAATCTCTGGAACTACTAAAGCGATTTCAAAAGTGATGGTGGCAAATGGATGGTGACAATCCCTGCTCCAACATAGGCTATATTTTATGTCGGTGCCACTACCCCGAGGGGGGTGCAGAAGCGAAAAACTTTCTAAAATTGCGATTTTTGCGATGCTGAAGGAGCTAGAAACTTCAAGTTCGGCATGATTGTTATTTATAAGATCTAAATGCGCTCTAAGAACAATTTCTAAAGACAAATGATCTAATGATTCTGCGATTTTTCAACTATTGAATTTCTAAAATTACCAAATTTCACAATAGAGTACCATAGCGAAACCTTCACGCGTAAAAAGATAATGATAAGGGCGACGTGTCCTGACGTGTATATTGGCTATAGCACGAGTCACAAATTATAGTATCCTTATTATTCTGTTAAAATATAAAAGTGAATTATGAAATGTCAATATTTTGTTTGATTAAAGGTTTGTTAAGAGAAATTGACCAGCGTAGCGGGCGTAGCTTGCTAGTAGATAATAAAATGATAGGAGGGATACATGCGAAATCGCAAAATGTTATTAACCCTTTCCGGCGCGGAATAAATCTGTTTGTAAAATAATGAAATACTGGACTGACACCAGATTTTACAAATGATTTTCTTAGAAAAGAGTAACTGCTGATTTTCCCTTATTTTATAAAAGGACAATTTTAATTAAATATTCTTGGTGCCGTTTGTAAGTTTTGGATATAAAATTAGGTGTGAACGGAGATTAGTACCAACAAATGATCAAACAATTACAAGTTTAGGCATTTTCCTTCATTTTATGGGAATAGCCAATTGTATTTTACACAAGTCTCTATTTCTAAACGAAAGTTTACAGTATTGAAAACCCTCTTTCTCCGAAACAAGTAATTCCAGCTTATCACTCAGGAAGATACAATCAAACCGAAACTTTCTGCACTTCAGAAACCATATGTCTCGTGATGTCAAAGCCATGTGCGAGAACTTCCGTAAACACTTAAACTGTGAATACCCTGAAATAGGCCTCATGCAGCCATAGCAACTAAGTTCCACATAGACTGTTTCAACGTCAGTGTAACATGATTTTTCCGGACTGAAAGACGTAACTTTTAATCTCTCCTAAAGCGTATAAAACTTTTATATCTTTAAACATGTAAAAACGAAAAATATACTATTAAATATTCTTAACCTTCTAAACCAATGAATCCATTCAATTTCATAATACTCAATTTTTTAATAACAATTTTCTTCCTTGACGGTTAAGTAGTGACAAGTGGAAGAGAGAACGTGAAATGTGAAAACACGGAACCACAGTCATAAATAAATAACACAATAATATTCGATACACTACTCCAGAATCCCGAAAACAGAAGGTAAGAAGACTTTAACTATTTATATGATTTTCAACTGTTTACTATATAAAGACAGGAAAATATATATATTTTTATATTGAAAGATTACCCCTACTTAAATATAACATAAACTTAGAGTGGCCATTAACTGCACGTTAAAAGGTCCCACAGTAAATAAACTATTTTTACTACAATAAAAAAGATTATGAGACCGAAAAAGAATTCGAGACTAAATGTCTGAATCTGCGCTAAATATAAATATAAAATAAAAACAAAAAGTAGGGTTGTAAAAAGAAAAAGAAGAAAAAAGTAAAAGAAGAAAAGAAAACTTAATGATGGCGTCATTTAGAGATACTCAAATGATAGATAAATTGAACGCCACAAACTACGCTAACTGGAGATTTAAGATTGAGATGATACTAACAAAAGACGATTTAATCGAAACTATAACGGAGCAAGCTCCAGCTAGCACGGATGCGTCATTTTCCGCTTGGAACAAAAAAGATAAGAAAGCGCGTGCGATAAATTTGAGCATCGAAGACGCGCAAATAATACACATAAAGAATCTCGAAACTGCTCGCCAAACATGGGATAAATTAAAAGAAATCCACGAACACGAATCATTATCAAGCAAACTCTTTCTCCTTAGGAAATTATATAACACCAAATTAAGTGAGAACGGAAATATGCAGACGCACATAACAAATATACTAGAGCTTATAGATAAATTAGCCGCGATTGGTGAACGCATAAGCGATTCACATATTTCAGCTATAATGCTATGCTCTTTACCAAGGTCTTATGACGTCTTGATCACCGCACTTGAATCGCGCCCCGAGACCGATCTGACACCTAATTTCCTGAGAACGAAGTTAATCGACGAATACATGAGAAGAGCAGAAAACACAGATATTCCGCAAAATACATCAAAAGCGTACAAAATACTAAAGAATTCTGCATACGTAAATAACAACAAAAGAGAGAATAGATACTGTACACATTGCAAAATGAGAAATCACAATACTGCCCAATGCTGGTTCGTAAAACGACAGAACCAAAACAGCTACACTCAACAAACATCTAACCACCATCCGCAACCAAACAGACATTACAAACAAAAGCAATACTCATCACCACTATGCTTCGAAAAGACAAACCCGAATCCTAAAATTGAGGAACAAGAAACAAAGAATGATAAAATAAATAACGTAGCATTTTTAGCGGACAAAGCTCAAACAAATACATAGATAATAGATAGTGGCAGCTCAAATCACATTACCAACGACAAAACATTATTTTCAAACTTCAACGAAGACGCCGAAACAGAAATAACAGTCGCAAACGGTAACAAATTAACATCATATGGTTCCGGAGAAATAAAAATTCAAACGGAAAACAAAAGACAAGAAATTACACTCAAAAACGTCCTATACATACCTAAAATAGAAACAAACCTACTTTCCGTAAGCAAGGCGACCCAAAACGGTTGTGAAGTAACCTTCGAAAAAGAAGTGCAGCATAATAAATGACGGTAAAACAATATTAGAAGGAAAGTTGAAAAATAATCTATATGAAATAAATTTAACTAACGATACTAGAGAACAAAATTATGTAAACATGACATACAGCTGTCAAAATCCCAATTGTGTGGAATTATGGCACCGCAGAATGGGACACCGTAGTTATCAAACAATTAAAGAAATGCTAACAAATCAACTAGTTACAGGAATAACGATAAATAACTGCAGACACGAAAACAAATGTGAGGTATGCATAAGAGCGAAAACAACAGAAGCACCGTACCCCAAACAAGCGTCATACAGAGCCACACGAAAAATCGAGTTGATACACAGCGACGTCTGTGGTCCGTTGCAGATCCCTACAATCAGTGGAAAAACATACTTCGTAACTTTCATCGACGACAAAACAAGATTTTGTGTAATCTATTTAATATCCAGAAAAAGCGAAGTATTCGACAAATTCAAAGACTACATATCTCTAGTACATAATAAATTCGGGAGATACCCAAACAGTATAAGATCAGACAACGGTGGTGAATACACTTGTACCGAAATGGAAGAATACCTAAGCGAAAAAGGCATAGAACACCAACTCACAGTACCACAATAACCCAGCCAGAATGGAATAGCGGAGAGAAATAATAGATATTTACTAGAAATGACCCGAAGCATGTTAATAGAGGCGCAATTACCGCAAAAATTATGGGGAGAAGCAATATGCACTGCCAACCATATTCAAAATCGCTTACCGACAAGATCAAACTATAAAACCCCATACGAAATGTGGACAAATAGGAAGCCCAATATCCATTACTTAAAAGTATTCGGATGCTTAGCCTATGCACACATAAATAAATCAAAACGCGGAAAATTAGACGAAACCGCACAACAGGGAAAATCTGTAGGTTACGATAACAGAAGTAAAGGATTCAGAATATACACAAACGACGGAAGAGTCATACTTTCAAGAATCCGTCAAATTCCTTGAAAATAAATTTCCTTACACTCAAAATAATAGCAACCCGGAAGAGGAAAAATCAAAACCCGTAGAAAATTAACAATTAGTTGAAAATAACTCAAAGGAAATATTGATAGACTTTACACCTAAAGAATGCGAACCACCCGCGCCCAAACAATCCACAAGTGAACCGCGAAGATCAGAGAGGACAAATCGGGGAGTACCACCCGATCGCTTCGCATATACAGTGAAAACAAACATAATTAACGAACCCAAAGACTGGTTAGAAATGATAAACACTAAAAATCCCTTTGAAAGACAAAATTGGATAAACGCCGCGCAAGAGGAAATAAATTCGTTAAAGGAGAATAAAACCTGGGAACTAGTCGAACCTCCACAGGGAAAGAAAATCATAGGAAGTAAATGGACTTTTAAAGTCAAATATGACGATACGGGAAACGTGAAGAGATACAAGGCCCGCCTAGTTGCAAAAGGCTTTCTTCAAAAATATGGTGAAAATTATGTCGAGACTTTTGCCCCAGTGGTGTCTCACACAACAATCCGCACATTTCTAGCTGCAGCTGCGTGCCACGGATTTAACGTGCACCACTTAGACATCAAAACAGCTTTTCTACACGGAGAACTAGAGGAAAACATATACATGACACAACCCGAAGGTCATGAGAAACCAGACCAAATAAATAAAGTATGCAAATTAACGAAGGCTATTTAAGGACTTAAACAGGCCGCGAGAGCCTGGAACACTAAAATCAGTGAAACATTAAAGGAAATGAAATTTGTGCAAAGCACTACAGACACTTGTTTATTTACGCGCAAAGAGAAAAACAAAGAAGACAATGTCTACATAATTGTACACGTGGACGATCTGCTAGTAGTAGGAAACAAAGAAAACATTGAAAAATTTGTAGAGAAACTTAAACTTAAATTCAAACTTAGTGACCTAGGAGAAGTAATGAATTACCTAGGAATAAGCATAAAGAAATTAGACAACGGCTACGCTCTAAACCAAACAACGAAAATTAGTGAAATAATAAATAAATTCAATCTTGAAGAAAGTAAACCATACAGCACACCCATGGACACAGGTTACCTAAAAATAAACAATAACGAAAACCTACTTCCAAATAATCACAAGTACAGACAAGGAATAGGTGCATTATTATACTTAGCGACAGTAACTAGACCTGATATACTAACGGCTGTAAACATTCTAAGCAGGAAAAATGAAAAACCAACCGAAATAGACTGGAAAGCTCTGAAGCGTATAATGAGATACCTAAATACCACAAAGAATTTAAACTTAATTATAAACACCGAACATGCACCAATCTTAGAAGCATATTCAGATGCAAATTGGGCACAAGATCCCGAAACGCGAAAATCTACTACAGGAAATGTTTTTACGATAGGCAAGAATCCAATCTACTGGATATCCAGACGACAGTCTTGCATAGCTCAATCATCCGCCGAAGCGGAATACGTAGCAGCAGCAAGCGCAGCCAATGAAATCGTCTGGCTCATAAAACTTCTAGACGATCTAGACTTACCGCAAAATGTACAATTACACTATACGAGGACAATCTCTCAGCGATAAAGATGACGGAATCCGAGAAACTTTCCAACAGAACAAAACACATCGAAGTGAAGTACCACGTCATCAAACACCTAACAGAAGCAAAGATAATCGCACTGAAGTACCGTCCTAGCATATCCATGATCGCAGATCTGTTGACCAAGCCCACTCCCAAGCCTGAACATCTGAGAAACCTTGAAAGACTGAAACTGCAAAAACTTCCTTCAACCTGGGATTAAGGGGGGGTGTATTGAAAACCCTCTTTCTCCGAAACAAGTAATCCCAGCTTATCACTCAGGAAGATACAATCAAACCGAAACTTTCTGCACTTGAGAAACCATATGGCTCGTGACGTCAAAGCCATGTGCGAGAACTTCAGTAAACACTTAAACTGTGAGTACCCTGAAATAGGCCTCATGCAGCCATAGCAACTAAGTTCCACATAGACTGTTTCAACGTCAGTGTAATATGATTTGTCCGGACTGAAAGACGTAACTTTTAATCGCTCCTAAAGCGTATAAAACTTTTATATCTTTAAACATGTAAAAACGAAAAATATACTATTAAATATTTTTAACCTTCTAAACCAATGAATCCATTCAATTTGATAATACTCAATTTTTTAATAACAATTTTCTTCCTTCACGGTTAAGTAGTGACAAGTGGAAGAGAGAACGTGAAATGTGAAAACACGGAACCACAGTCATAAATAAATAACACAATATTATTGGATACACTACTCCAGAATCCCGAAAACAGAAGGTAAGAAGACTTTAACTATTTATATGGTTTTCAACTGTTTACTATATAAAGACAGGAAAAAATATATTTTTTTATATTGAAAGATTACCCCTACTTAAATATAACATAAACTTAGAGTGGCCATTAACTGCACGTTAAAAGGTCCCACAGTAAATAAACTATTTTTACTACATACAGTTATGTTTTTCTGCTTATCTTTGCAATATCCGCCATTACCAATGTAATTTTCACGTAACACCCATCTGTTCCACCACGTACCCCAGATTGGGAACCGCTGCTCTACGTGAATTTTTCGGGAAAAGCAATTCCTGGAGAAATGTTTGGGGACTATCAATGTTTTTTGGGTAAAACTTGGGGATTTTTTTTCATTATTTTACACAAAGTTTACTTTTAGTTATTTGGAAATACTGGATTTGTCTCGATCTCAACTTTGATTCGGAAAATGAAAACAAAATACGGAAATCGCAAATATCGATCATTATTCTCGTGGTCGTGGTTGTTTTTTTATAACACTACAGTTTAAACGTTTCTCTGCATAATTTTCAACCATTAGTGTATATCTCTAACGTTCTGAGAACAGAAATCTCATTTTTACTTTTTATGTCATTTTTTTAAGCTTTTATTACTTGTTTCAATATACCTTGAAATCTATAGAACTTGAAACCTTCGTCATTAAAAGCTTATCATTGTCGATCGATTCCAGAACATAACTGCGTATCGTTAAGTGCTGTCCTCAAGCGACAATATTAAGAAACATAAGGTATGTTATTTTACCTAAGTAAGTTCTTATTGGAAAAGTTTCTCTTGCAAAATTTTCTCTAACATTCAATTTATATATATATATACAGTATGCCCACTAAAGTCCCTTGCCACCCTCTTAACTTCTAACGGCTGCTGCTATATTCATAAAAGTGGTGTCTAGGTATAGTAAAGTAGCCTTGCGCTACTGAATGAATCCGCCTCACCTGGAAGAGAGCTGTGGAGTTAGCATTCCTATTTCGAAAATGGAAATAGATAGATAAAACAAGTGATTTACAAAGTTGTAGAGCATCATCGATTTAGTACAAAAAACACCTTGTGGACATTACTGTGAAGAATAGAACGGTTAATACGCGCATTTGTTTTTTTGCGATTTCCTACACTGTGACGTGACAAATAGATCTTAGAAAGAAAGAAAAAACCATTTATGAAACAGCAGGTGTATGCGACCCCTCCCCAAACATTGCAGGACCTTAAACGACGCATTACGGAAGCTAGTGCCGACGTGTCACCATCTGTGCTCCAACGTGTGCAACATGAAATTTAAACAAGGATCCAAATGTGCATTGCAGGTGACGGTCAGAAGTTTTAACATCTAAAATAAAGGTATATTATTATAACTAGTTGTTTGTTTTCTTTCTAGGATCATTTTGTCACGTCAGTGTAGGAAATCACGAAAAAACAAATTCGCGTTTTAACCGTTCTATTCTTCGCATTAATGTCCACAAAGTGTCTTTTCGTACAAAATCGATGATGCTCTACAACTATGTAAATCAATTGTTTTCTCTATCTTTTTTCCGTTTTCGAGTTAGGAATGCTAACTCCGCAGTATTCCACCAGGTGACGCCGTAGGCAGTTTCATTGAGTAGCGGATGGCTATTTTACTATACCTAGCCACTACTTTTATGAATATAGCAACAGCTGTTCCGAAGATAAGAAGGTGGCAAGGGACTTTAGTGGGCATACTGTATATATAAATTGAATAAAAAAATTAATCCTGAATTGCACAATTTTTTATATTGTTAATAAAACATTTCTTGTTACTGCTTGAGCGTTGTAAAAAAGGAAAAATAAATATTAAATATTCTTTATATTTTGTAGAAATTGTTATTCTTGACATAAGTGGTGCAACATTCAGTTTATTTAAAGTAGTATGACACAAGTTCGGCTCAAAGTTCACTCAAAATTTTAAGGATAATATATTAACGAGATACTTTTTTAAAGTTTATTTTTGATACATGAGAAAAAATAAAATAATCATGCGTCTAATCCTTGATTCCCTTAACTATATTAGAATGAAACGAAACATAATATACTTAATTCAGCTTTTACATATCTATGAGTTTGACACCCTGAGATGGACTGCTCAGACGAGTAAATCAGGTTTGTATAGCGTGGATGTCCATCTTGGGTATCTTTATTAAGGTCTTAAAATGGTTAGAGACAGGAGTCCATAGACTTGATCCGCCTGTAATGAGACAAAAGGCAGCAAAAAGGTAAAAATATGGTATTTAATAAAATAATTAATGATTTATGGACACTGAATACCGCTATTTTTAACAGTATAATTCGCCTTATCTAATAAACTGGTATTCAAACTCTCTAAACATTTATTTCTATGATGGTTTAAAAACAGAGTTACGTGTAACCAGAAAGGAAGATAACCAACTAAACATTATTGGCGTATTCATGTATTTACCCCAAATGTTTGTCGAAGCTCGTTCAATGTAACTTTGCGGACTATGGATAAATATATAGAAATTTGATATACGTTGGAGATTTCGAACACATTGCATTACGTGGTTAATATTTATATGCATTTTTCACTAAAAATTTATAACGACAATTTTATTATATAATAATGCGTGGTAAATTTACAAACATATTGTAATTACTGGTTTTTTGCTTATTCTTATTTGGAATCATAACTTTTAATAAACTTATAACAAACTAGTCGGATGTGTCAATCCCAAAACTTTCTTCTATCTCACACAGGTTTCGCATACACTAAAACAATCAGCACCAATTTATATCAATGTCAAACTGAATCTAAAGTTTTATTAAATTCCGTGCATTAGTTCTAGAGATATGACTAAAATCGTGTAAATCCTGCAAAATGTAGCATAGCAGCGTCACCTGTTGGGAGATTTAGACCAAAACAATAAACAACAACTTATGTCAACGTCTAACTGAATCTGAAGCTTGATGAAAATTCTTGCATTAGTTCTTGACATATAAATATCGTGATAATAATGAAAAAAGTAGCATAGCAGCGCTATCTGTTGAGCTATTTACACCAAAACGTAAGCAGCATCTATTTATGTCATGGTCTAACAGAATCGGCAGTTTGATGAAATTCCGAGCATTAGTTCTTGAGATATAGCTATCGCAAAAATCAGGAAAAAGTGGTATAGCAGCGCCACCTGTTGAGATATCTACACCAAAACGTAATCAATGTCTATTTATGTTAAGGTATAACTGACTCTGAAGTTTGATGAAATTCAGAGCATTTGTTCTTGAGATATAGCTATAACAAATATCAGAAAAAAGTGGTATAGCAGCGCCACCTGTTGGGATATATGCACCAAAACGTAATGAACGTCTATTTATGTCAAGGTCTAACTGAATCTGAAGTTTGATGAAAGTACGTGCATTAGTTCTTGATATAGAGCTATTGCGGAAATTGTTAAAAATGCCGCATAGCAACGCCACCTATTGAGCTATTTTCACCAAAACCTAATCAGAACCAATCCATATTAGGTATTAAATGAATATAAAGTTTTATTAAATTTCGTGCATTAGTTTTTGAGATACAGCGCCCACAATATTTTGTCACATACAGACAGACAGTCTCACAGACAGATATTTTCTAAAAATAGTCAAATCGTGTTCAGGACCTTCTAAAACGTATAAATCCGTTGAAAACCGGAAGTTGAAAATTTTCATGAATCCAATACTTTTTTCTTGTAAAGATAGAAGAAAGTAAAAATAAGCACATGTGAAATTATCTAATATATATACAGGGTGTCCGTAATTAAACGACCCTTCTTTAAAGTTGTCTACTAACGAAATTATTGGTCAGAAAGTTGTGAAAATTTGTGAAGGACATATTGAAGGAATAGCAATTTGTTTAAGCGAAAAAAAAAATAGTTTAAAATTTTGCCTCCAGATGGCGTTTTTAATAAACCAACATTTAGCGTACATTTACGATAGTTTCATATTTTATTGCAACAAAGCATGTTCCCCATGACGGCCATCATTTTCTGTCTTATAATTCCTGAATTGTAAGATAGCAGGTTCCATAGTTGACTGCAGTGTGTTTTGGGAAATGGTAAGAACATGTCGTGAAAAAAGTTTTGTTGACATAAAATTTGTAAACTGCCGCAAATGCATGCTAAATGTGTAATTCATTAAAATCGCCCTCTGCCGGCAAACTTTTGAACTAATTTGTTTTCGCCCAAATTCCTAACCCTTCATTATGTCCTCCAGAAAATTTCATAACTTTTTGAACAATAGTTTCGTATGTAGACAACATTAAAATACGGTCGTTTACTTATGGACAACGTGTATATATACGTATGTGTGCATGTACGATCTTAACATAATTATTAGGGTGGGCCGAAAAAAATTTTTTTTTTGTTTTTTGATTCGCTATACCGTGTAAAACTTGCCTGTAGGGTAGCTTAATATAATGCGCAAATAAAATAAATAAATTGTTACGTTTGGCGGTAGCGCATCGGACCTAAAATTTGAGAAAATATAAGATTTTTATCATTTTCAAGGGGGAGTGCGAGAATTTTTTTATTTTGTTTTTTGATTCGCTATACCGCGGAAAACTTAACTCTAGGGTAGCTAAGTATAATGCAAATATAAAATAAATAAATTGTTTCGTTTGGCGGTAGCGCATAGGCCTTAAAATTTGAGAATAAATAAGATTTTTATCATTTTCAAGGGGGAGTACGAGAATTTTTTTGCTTTGTATTTTGATTCACTATTCCGCGGAAAACTTACCAGTGCGAGAACTTTTTTGTCTTGTTTTTGGATTTGCTATACCACGGAAAAGGAGCCTCTAGGCTAGCTTAGTAAAATGCAAAAACAAAATAGATAGAATTTCGCTTCTTGCGGTAGCGCATCGTCCCTAAAATTTGAAAAAATAATATACGATTTTTTAATTTTTTCTCTTAAATGGAAATAAATCAAATAACTTTTATAACAATTATATATAGACATATTTTAGTAGAACAAAGTATAGAAATGATAAATAAATGAAGCAAAAATAGTTCATTTTACAATTTATTAGTAGAGTATTAAGTTTAACAAAAACATTAAAAAAATTGACAAATTTTCATTGAAACCAAAAATCATTCTTCTTGATTGTGTAAATATTCACTTTGTAATGAAATGTGGTACTTTACTTGTCTTTACTTTCTTTTGATAAAGTTGAATTAAGTATGAACTAAGATTAGCTTGAAAAACTAGGCATTGACGATATTGAAATAAGTATAGTTCTTATAAAACCATTTCTGGAATTGGAGACGATGTCTTTTTCTCACGCCTCAGTTCTCCACCTTGAGTAGGAAAGTGTGCCAGTCTCACGAACAGTTAATTCTTCAGGACTGCTGCATGAATTTCTATCACAACTTATGTTCAGCAGGTACAGTTTATCTTTGCATAAACTTTGCTTGTCCATTTCTGGAATCTCATACTCAACACTGTCAAAATTTACTACTGGGAGTTTCTCACATTTACTAAACTGTGAGCCAATCGGACAACGAAATGATTGTGACCCAGTCGTTTCACCATCTAAAGTTTGAAACAAATGTCGGAATGGCAATTCATTGAAATGTAAGAGGCACACCCTCCACTGAAGTGGTCGTTTAACTTGTTCTTCAATTGTGCGAATAACATGGTGGTTTTCCACCCTATAGTAGTAACGATGTCATTACATCCTATCAAGTTCAGTTCATGAAGTGAAAATCCAGCCTCAGTCAAATAAGAAAGAATGCTGCTGGAAATGTTTTGAGCAGAACTTGAAGAGGGTAAAACCAATGCACAGAAGTCAGCAGTACATGCTGGACATAAGTTCTGCTATAAAATCAGGTAGCTGTTTTCAAGATTTATCTGTTCGTGAGCCTGGCACACTTTCCCACTCAAGGTGGTTAACAATGGCGAACAGAGTTCCACGATTGTATTTAGGTATTGAAAACACAACAGACGAGAGAAAGATCTTAGTTTCATTCTTTTAAAGTCATATATACCTCTATGGTTTTATATAAAAAAGTAAATGCTTCACAAACAGACCAGAACATGTATTTGAAGTTATAAAATCTTCAAGATTCCTGTCCAAAAACTTGTTGAAAGTCATTGACCCAGTAACTGAGATAAACGTATTTTTTGCCCGTCCAGAAAACTTACTTTTGAGAAAGAGAGTAGATAAAAGGAATCATATAACATAGTTAGGTTTCAGAAAAATTATAATGGCTAGAAGTTTAGCTTCTAACAAAAAGTTAATCAGGAGTTTTCACCCACCGAAAATCAATTTACTAATTAGAGACAACATTGAAATGATTCACTGGAACACTACTGCACTTTCACCACCATATTTACTGCGAAAAATCAAATTTTAGGGCCGTTGGACTACCGCCAAGCGTAACAATTTATTTATTTTATTTTTGCACTATACTAAGCTATCCTAGAGGCAAGTTTTCCGCGGAATAGCGAATCAAAATACAAAGCAAAAAAATTCTCGCACTCCCCCTTGAAAATGATAAAAATCTTATTTTTTCTCAAATTTTAAGGCCGATGCGCTACCGCCAAGCTTAACAATTTATTCATTTTATTTTTGCACTATACTAAGCTACCCTAGAGGCAAGTTTTCCGCAGAATAGCGAATCAAAATACAAAGCAAAAAAATTCTCGCACTCCCCCTTGAAAATGATAAAAATCTTATTTTTTCTCAAATTTTAAGGCCGATGCGCTACCGCCAAGCGTAACAATTTATTTATTTCCTTTTTGCACTATACTCAGCTACCCTAGAGGCACGTTTTCCGCGGAATAGCGAATCAAAATACAAAGCAAAAAAATTCTCGCACTCCCCCTTGAAAATAATAAAAATCTTATTTTTTCTCAAATTTTAGGGCCGATGCGCTACCGCCAAACATAACAATTTATTTATTTTATTTTTGCATTATACTAAGCTACCCTAGAGGCAAGTTTTCCGCGGTATAGCGAATTGAAAAATTAAAAAAGTTTTTTTCGGCCCACCCTAATAATTACACTGGTTTACATGGTTTATATACTTTCCCCGAAATGTGTATTTTTTCATAGTTTCTAGTGCACTGAGTACGGGAAAATTATGGAAAAAAATCTGTCACGTCTAGTTTAAAAAATATTTATTAAAAACTTAAAAAAATAATGACATGAGATATTAAAAGAAAAAATTAGAAATGCTTGATTTTACTCTTCTTTTTATAATTTTCTTGATCTGTTTCTCTTAAAATAGACCTGCAGTAGTCCCCTAACATACTTTCGTCCCAAAAACATTTGTGTCTGTCTTCAAAAAGTTTAAGGTCTTGGTGAAAACACTCGCCCTGCTCGTTACTCACGGCGACCAAGATTTCAGGAAAAAAATCCGGGTGTAAATGGAGGAAATGTACCTTCAGAGACATGTTCACACCCATTGCATGATATTTTTTTAATAAAACAGCAATATAATTTTCATAATTTTCATCTTTAGGATTTTCTAAGAATCCATGGACGACAGTCTTTTTTGGAAATAACTGCTGAAAATTTGACTTCGATTTCGGTAATAAGTTAATTTGGTATTTGGTGTAAATAAGTTCCACTGTTGTAGACGAGATGCAAGAATCTCTGCCTTAGATCTAGGTAGTTGCAAGTCTCGCACAAGGTCGTTCAACTCATTTTGGTTTATTAAATGTGGCGTTTTATCATCTTTGATTACGAATTCGTCATAATTTTCATCCTCCATAAACATATCGTCACTATCTTGGCAACTCGCACTTGACATACCTGGACATACGAGATGTGACGAAGTTTCTGAATGTGATATCGGTTTTGAGACTGATAGAATGTCCCGATATTGAATTTTATGTTTATGTTTTGAATTAAAGCCTGCAGTTTTTCTGAAACAAAAATAACAGTGATTTTCGTGATTTGAAGGTTCTCTCCACAGCATTGGTGATCCAAATTGAAGATACTTTTTTTCTCCCGAAGCCCAGCATGTAAGAGTAAGCCTACAGCTTTCACAAAAACATGTCGGACTCACTTTTTTATCTTGATTAATCACTGAGAATCCAAAATAATGCACATATGCTGTTTTAGAACATTCCGATATCGGTCTTCCTTTTTTTTTTTTTTTGCGAATATAAATTGTCCACAAATATAACAAAAATGACCAGAATTTAATTTACACACTCTATTAGACATTTTATCAAAAACTAAACCACTTTAGTTCACAAAAACACAAGAAAACAGAATAAAGAATCAAAGTTGACAATGCTGGTAAGTTGAATGTAACATCACTACATAGTATAAAACAAAGTCGCTTTTTCTGTCCCTATATCCCTATGTACGCTTAAATCTTTAAAACTACGCAACGGATTTTGATGCGGTTTTTTTTAATAGATAGAGTGATTCAAGAGGAAGGTTTATATGTATAACACGACGTTCTACGTAGATTAGTTATTGAATTATGATAGAAAGTTTTGTTATTTTGGCCGAAAAGGTTACCATTGCTATTTTTTTGGCGATCATTATTGTTGCAGAAAGAAATGAAAAGGCTATACATCTCCAAAAATAAAAGAAAAACTGTGTTAAATTAATTTAAAAAAAAAAGAAAAAGAAAGAAAAAAGAGTTTTGATGAGAGAATATTATAAAATGGAAATATTTAATTTAAACATATTGGGAATGTTCGCAATGCTTAAAAAATTATTCAAGGGGCAAGATTGCTATCGAAACAATATTTCGCGATTTATCTTTTGTTTTTGGCGATTTTGATTTTACTTTTGATCCTAAACAATTTGATTTTAAGCCAAAAGGTGTCTTTTTTTTTTTTTTTTTTTTTTTTTTTTGATGCAGAAAGAATTGAAATGGCTATACATCTGGAAAAATAAAAGAAAAAGCTGTTATTAATTTTATTTAAAAAAAAAGAAAGGAATTATAGGGGGAAATTCGAAAATCAGGTGATATTTTTTTTATCAAATATTAGCTTTTTCAGTATTTGATTCGGATTATGAAAGATTAGCCTTCTGAAAAAGTTCTACTGGACGGATTTTGATGAGAATTGTATTGTTAGTCAGATGCTATTTCAGGAATGGTTTTAATGTACTACATATTGTTCTACGCTGCTTAGTCCAACAGTTGTGTGAAGGTTATACAGTCAGGAGAACCCGATTCCGAAAGATTAGCCTTTTTGAAAGTTTTTACTGGGCGTATTTTTTGCGACTTGCATTGTTAAGTAGATAATTTGTAAGGATGGTTTTAGTATATTTTATATTGTTCTGTTTTAGAATTACGTGGAAAAGTTCTATAATCAGATGAAACCGATTATAAAAGATTAGCCTTTATAAAAACTTCTACTGAATGATTTTGTTAATTAGTTTGCATTGTTAGTTCGATAATTTTTAGTGATGGTTTTAGTATATTGCATATAGTTTTATCATTCTTTAGCAAACCTTAACTGTAAATGACCAAATAAAAGAGTTGGTCCTTAACAGCTAAAATTTTGACTGCACATTAGAAAATATAATAGCGCAATCACGTCGTTTTTCAGTAATGTGGAAGGATATTCCAGGTAAATATACAGATTACTTTCAAATACAAGGTCAAATTAAACGATATATTTTGTTTGCTTCAAGGTTCATTTGTAGAAACTGACCAGCGCAGCGGGCGTAGCTTTCTAGTGATAGATATATTATAGAATTAAAAATGATAATATTGAAAAATGTAATAATTTTAAAAATGTGACGTGATAGATATTTTTTTCAAATACCGCCTTTTATTAGTAAGAGGTAAGTATAATAAGAAAATAGGTGTTTAATCAAAAGTATATAAAAAATGTTTAAATTTGTAAACCAGTGTTATTAATCTCATTCTCAAAAACATATATATATTAGTATTTTATAAAATATATATATATATATTTAGAAGAGAATTTGATTCGAATTTTTCATTTTTACTTTCTTCTATCTTTAAAAGAAGAAAGTATTGAATTCATGAAAATTTTCGACGGATTATTACGTTTTAGAAGGTCCTGAACACGACTTGACTGTTTTTAGAAAATGTCTGTCTGTGACTCTGTCTATCTGTATGTATGTGACAAAAAATTTGTGGGCGCTCTATCTCAAGAACTAATGCTCGGAATTTAATATAACTTTATATTCAGTTAGTCCCTGATATAAATTGGTGCTGATTAGTTTTTGGTGAAAATCGCCTAGTAGGTGGCGCTGCTATGTTGCATTATTCATGATTTCTGCAATAGCTCTAACTCAAGAACTTATGCACTCATGTTCATCAAACATCAGATTCAGTTAGACCTTGACGTAACTAGATGTTGATTACGTTTTGGTGTAGATATCCCAACAGGTGGCGCTGTTATACTACTTTTTTCATGATTTTCATGAAAGCTGTATCTCAAGAACTAATGCACGGATGTTCATCATACTTCAGATTCAGTCAGACGTTGACATAAGTTGTTGTTGATTAAGCTTTGGTCTAAATCGCCCAACAGGTGACGCTGTTATGCTGTATTTTGCAGGATTTACACGATTTTAGCCATAGTCATATCTAAAGAACTAATGCACGGAATTTAATAAAACGTTAGATTTGGTTAGATCTTGAAATAAATTAGTGCTTATTCGTTTTTGGTATATGTGAAAATTGTATGAGATAGAAGAAAATTTTGGGATTGGCACATCCGACTAGTTGTTATTGAATTATTTAGAGCAATTTTTTCAGTGTTTAAAATAATTTGCGTCTACAAATTGTAAAAAAAAAAAAAAATCTTAGCAAACCATAATAAATATATCTATGTTTTACATATTTTGTTGTTTATAAAATAAGAATATAGCATATAAATGATAAACTATTTCATGCATTGTTTATGTACGAAAAGTTGAGCTCCTATGATTAAGAAGATTCCTGCAGATATAAATTTAACTTTGATATATTTATTGTAAGACTTTTTCTTATACCGATTGTTACTTAAACATGAATACTAACAAGACTTCTTTGGCAGAGTTAGCTCTGTTCAGCAGTTAGAACTGTAAATTACTTTAATTTATTTAAATTAACTATTTATTATATATATATATATATATATATATATATATATACAGGGGGGTCATAAAAAAACTTTGCTGATATATCTAACTCTAGCGGCCGGTCCGTTCAACCGATCGAAATGAGATTTCAGATATAGTGATTCACAGGTATGAGCTCGGTATTCTCTGAATGGCAACAAATTGGCGCTCACGGTTACGGTTATAAATACAGAAACTCGAAATTTTCCAATGACAACACCCATTTTTTTTCATCGTAAAATCCTCAGCGCATTCGAAAACCCTAAAGAGCGTTGGAACGGTACGTGTATCACAATAAACGGACGCGTTATGCACGCACAAAAAAAGCTCTGCGAATGGCAAAAAAAAAAAAAAAAAAAAAAAAAAAGATCAGGGCGCACAAAGGAAATTTGCATATGACAGAGGGAAAACACCAATCACGGAACGCCATTCGCCAGATAGTCAGCGTAGAAAACGGATAAAAAGTAGGATGGGAATGTTAGTTCTTCAGTCGGGAGCACGCACATGCAGTTCGCAGAGCTGTTATTTGTGCCTGCATAACGAGTACGTTTCTTGCGATACACGTACGGTTCCAACGCTCTATAGGGTTTTCGCATTCGCTGAGCATTTTGCGACGAAAAAAAATTGGGTGTTGCCGTTGGAAAATTTCGAGTTTCTGTACCTATAACCGTAACCGTGAGCACCACTTTGTTGCCGTTCACAGAATCCCGAGCTCATACCTCTGAATAAAAACATCTAAAATCTCACCTCGATCGGTTGAACGGATTGGCCGCTAGAATTCGATATATCGGCAAAGTTTTTTTATGGCCACCCTGTATATATATAAAATAGGTAACAATTTATTGAAAGAAAATATAATTTAGACTAATATAAATTGCAACAAAGAAATACAAATGATTATTAAAGAAATATAAAAAAAGATATATTAACATTATAAAGAAATTGACAAGTTTTATTTTTTAAAAGGTTTTCATTCCTGAAGCCTTTTATGAAATTAGTAAAATTTGCCAGATACGTTTTCCGCTATGAAGTCAACACGATAGAAAAGACGGGAAGGTCACCCAAAAGTATAAGCTATTTAGGATAGAAAACATCAATCTGTATATTTTCTAACAATTCAATAATATAACGAATTCTTGCACACCCAGAAAAATAATTACATTTTAGAAGAGAGTCTGTCTATAGTGACAAAAAATTCCATGATCTTGCCCTACCAGTAAAGATGCTCAAATGCCAATAAATTGAAAACAACATAGGGAGTTTTCGCATTTTGGATATTTTAATGGAAAGAAACTAATACATAAGGTAAAGCTAGGAGAGTCTGCGCACAATTCAAAAGAATAACAATAAAAAATCTTAATATTAATATTTTACTAAACTATCCTTGAATACTTTTTACTTCATTTGTTTTTTTTATGCATATCCATTGCTATTTTGTTGTTATGTTGCAATTTAATAGGACAGTTGTAATAAAACCAAGAAAGTTATTTTGCGCAATCTGTCCTTACAGGGTTGGTGTGATTGCGCACATGGGTAGGAGAGATTGTTAGTAATAATAAGTAATTCAATTAAATTATTAACAATAATAATTACACTTAAATGACACTGTTGTAAGGTTTTTGTGAACAAATATTATTGTATTAGGCGTGAATATTTCAATCTAATGATTAAAGATTCAGATAAAAGAATGGATTTTAAAAACGATTAAAAAAATTAATTAAAGGAAAAATAAACTAAATAATAAGAAAAAGCAAGTCCAGATAAGATTACAAAATAACATTAAGTTACTTGATAACACGTTTAACTTAAAATTAGTCCATTTTCATTTTTCATTTTTTATGCAAATTTACCAATAAGCTGCATAATCTCTCCTAGCATGGAAACTAGTGGGAACAATGCCCCATCTCTCCTAAGTAGCAGATGCGCAAACTCTCCAATATCGGTAGGAGAGATTGCGCGGACTTTTATTTAAGCATGGCCGCTACTAAAACGAACTGTTGATGTTCACATTGTTAGTTTAGATTAGTAGCCTATGAAAAATCGTTTAAGTGTCAAATATTTTGTACTTCTGACATAGTATAGAAATTCTGATGAATAGCTATGAAAATTCAAGCACTTACTTTGGGAAAACAAAACAAAATAGCAATGCTTTATCTTAGACACTCAAAACAATCAACGTGCACTTTCATGTAGACACTCCACTAAAGCTGTTGTACAACTACCTGGAGTCGCTGCGCGCTCACTCTACTCCTTCATCCCGAATCTTTATGTGCGCAATCTCTCCGACCGCGCTATCTCTCCTGGCTTTACCTTATGGAATTTTTTTTAACTTCAATTTCTTTTAAGTAAAAATAACATGTTTTAGTATATTACAATACTTTTCTTTCACTTTCTAAGCTGAAAACTGTGTAACAATTTATATAATACAAGAGGATATAAGCAAAATAACCAATACGTTTGGGTTATAAATTTGTTGTTCAATAGTACTTACAAAAAGCAACCTTTCAATATATGTGCTAATTATAAAAAATTGACAGCCTAATCAGGTAATGTGATTTTTTTATTAAAATAACAATAAAAATTTCACAATAAATTTTCCCAACTTAAAAATATACATATATTATATTTAATAATATGATGTTGAGTGTTTCAAAACTACTTATTTTTTATAATAACATGCCTCATCATTTTAAGTATATAACAAAAATTAATTTATCATCTTAACTTAAGCAATAACTCAACAGTTATTGTATCTCGAATTAAAAATAAAAATAAAATATTGTTTATATTTATTTCAAATAAGTAAAATTCTTTCAAAGTTTTATTTATTAATTTATTTACAAAGTTTTTTTCCCCGAAAAACTCATCTTTTCCTGATTTAAACCAAGTTGTTTTCAACCTTTTGTAACTCAACCTACTAGACCTAGGTTGGTGGAATTTTATTAATTCTAAATACATTATAGGCATGCCGTAATATATTGATTTTCCACTATATCTTATCTACTAAAGAATGATAGTAATACAATATGTACCACTCTTTGGGAGCTCACAAATATTAATAGAAATTTATAAACCATTCGCTTTTTCTTTTTTCTTTTCTTTATTTTTTAAACATTTTCACCACGTCCCGAACGGGGTATTATCCAACTTATGTTTAAAATTAAGAATTAAGAAAATATTTATCTAATTATTTTCCTTTTTAATCGTCCGATGCACAATACAATATTAATATAATAATAACATGAAATTTAGAAAGAACTTAGAAGATCTTAAAAATTTAGAGATGTATGAAAACTGACTTGTAAATTAGTATTATCAGTCGTTATTGACTATTCGCAGTTTTTTTTAAACTATCTCATAACTTGAAATTCTGCACCTAGGATTTTCGAAATAAACTATTCAGTTGTCATATTACACTATTCTTAAATGTTGAATGTCACAAGTAGATGTACTGTCTGTGGCATCGAATTTCGATTTTTATAGCTCATTCGATTCGTCTCAAGTAATTTGCTACCTCACATATCGGCTATTGAGTTTCGATAATGACAGGGGGTCAATTAAAAGTTTAAATTTTCGCTAATTAAAAACCAGTTGCCGTCAAAGAAATCAGTAAGATTTAAATTTATTTATGGTTCTTACACTGGCATGGATTGATGCCAATGAATTTTTGACAGATTGTTCATTCCGAAGTAATGAGTAAAACGAAAATATTTCTCACAGTGCACGCAACTAGCAAAGGCTTCTTCAGCTGACTCGACAACGCGACGCATTCAATACACCATATTCATCATAACTTGCGAAAACCTGCCTGTCAAGTAGTATACGAATATTTTATCTGCAATTACAAATTTTTATAATAACAGCAATGATGTAACCTTATAGTAGTTATTGGCAATGTATGGCACTGTAAAAACAAGTAGTAAACTTAAATCGCACTTATTTCTTTGAAGGCATCTCTTTTTCACTGAACGATATTTTCAACTTTGACCCGCCCACCTGTCATTATAAAAACTCAATAGCCAATATGCGAGGTATAAAATTACTAAACTCGATGAGACGAATGGAATGAACTATAAAAATCGAAATTCTCCGCCACAGACTATAGTACCTTTACTTGTCAGTTAAAGATGATTTCTTTGCAAAATGGCAATGGTTGAATATTACTCACTATTTTTCTATGCTTCTTCTTAATATCCTATTTTATCAAGCTATTTGATTTTTAAGATTAAAAAAAAATCATTTTTATTTTCCAAAACATTAGATGTTGATAACCTTAGTTTAAAATACATATATTAAAAGTGTCAGTCAGCAGGAAAAAATGTTCAGAACTTTAAGAATTTGTTCTGACAAATTTATTTTTTTCCTGACCTAATGGATTCGTATTAGTTCTATTTCCTGGACCTATTAAGTTAATGTAAATTTGTGTGTTATCTGTGTATAATGATTTCATGCATTCCACATAATAATAATACAGAGATTTCTTAAATGGTGTGCCGTTACAAGATATTAGGTATGCAGCGATAATTTACATTCAAATTCTGCGAAGTTATTGTGAATTAGTTAAAATATATTTATTCTTCGTGCAACACTATAAATAATATGACTTGATTTTACACGATATTTTCAGTAATTAAGTTTTATTAAAAAAGCATGTTTTTTTAATTATTTGAATACTATTAATAAATATATTTGGAGTAGCATGAAAATGTTATCATATTTTCAGATAGCTAATTCTTTCGGAGAAAAATTATGTTACTCTTAATGGAAAATAATAAAACAGAAACTTTTGACGAATGAAAATTTAAAAACCTGGGAAAACATTTACTGAACAACTGCCACACTGTTATTTTTTTAGACACTTTTGAAAGAATATATCGACAGAGCTATGTCTACGACAATCTGCATGTATTAGATAACAAACGTTATGTTTTAAGTGCATGAGCATGTGCGTCAGCAAATTTAAATAGAGCTAGAAACGCTGTCTGCCAGCTGTTTTTCCGCATTTATGCGCGGAGCGGTGTAAAGGGAAAAAGTTATTTTTGCCTTTCTCTTATTATTATTATATTTTCAAGTAAAGTTCGTTAGATTATGCTTGTTTTAAGAGCTTAAAAGAGATAAGATGGTGGTCTCGAGTGAAAATGCTGTGTTAGATGATAAACTTGTGCAAATAATTAATGGAACTTTTCCACCGGATTATAATAAGACTTTCGTAGAGAAATATACGAATTATGATGATGAAATTAGACGTATGCTGGGAGATTTTTTCCTCTATATTGATGGCTACATAACCGAGATATGTTCTAAGGAGGATTATACAACCAATGCTGCTGATAAAGAGGAGGTAAGACGAACTTGCCTTGAGGCTTCTTACTTAATGCATGAGCCTGCTAACTATGACAAACTAATGGATTCTACTTATTTTGCTATATTTTGTTTCTCTAAATACCGGCAACCGGTAATTACTGTCCTAAATAACAGTAAATTAACTAATGATTTTAAACCTGTTCCTAAAGGTATTAAACGTCCTTTCCCTCAGGAAAACTCAAATATTCTCTTAAATAACAAATATAAAAGCTTAGATATTTATGTTGATGCTAATACTAATCCGGAAAAAATGGATTTAACAACCTCCCAACCTGACAGCCCGGACCTCAATTCTGGTGATTTGAATACCCCTAAATCTAAAATTAACCCTTATTAATTAACCCTATTAATTAATCTTTAATTAATATATTTAATTTAATGAAAAATGGACAGACTTAGCTAAAAGTATCTCAGACATAAATAAGGAAAAACCAATCATAACCCTAAAAGGCGAACGCCTAATGGTTTTATGTAAAAATGATGAAGATTTTCGTGAAACACAAAGATATTTAGATAGCAACGCTAAAAAGTACACTACTTTACATCCCAAAGAGCAACGTCCTAGAAAAATTTGCATTCGAGGCCTTCCCTGTTACACGGCAAATGAAATTATTGTTGGAAGTCTAAAAGAGTATGGTTTCACAGTTACTAGGGCTGCCATGCTTAAAAACAGGAAAACTGGCGACCCCATGCCTATTTACATGGTCAATGTACTGCCTCGCGCTAACTTCGAGGAAATTTATCAAATCAAAGAAATTCACTACATTTGCGTCACCATACAACCTTTTAAAAGTAACCAATCAGTTAAACAATGCTACAAGTGCCAGGGATTTGGGCATGCTAGCGAAACTTGCAACTTTATCCCTAAATGTTTAAAGTGTGCAGGCTTGCACCTAACCCCAAACTGCCCCCATCAGGGTCGCATAACCCCTAAATGCGCCAACTGTGGTCTTGATCACCCGGCTAACTTTCGCGGATGTATTAAAAATCCTTATATATTAGAAAATAGAAACAACGTTAAATTAAACAAAAAAAAAACGATCAAAATAATACCAACACTCAAATGCTTGCTGAAATCCTTAAAGACTTCAATTACACTAAAAAACCATCCAAAAGTAATAACACTGCTACCTCACAAACTGAAAACTCAACTGCTAAAGATGGTGAAGCCGCTTCTGCTATCACTACCCCCACATCTTCTGTTAATACTGCTGATAACTCTACCAATCCACCCTCTATTTCTAACTCACATTCAACCACTATTCCTACAAGTTACACTACAGAAATTAATGAAATCTTTCAGACTTTTAACGACATAAAAGAAATTCTACAAATTACCAAATTTCTAAATTGTATAGAAAACATAGCTGTTAAATCAAAACAATACACTAACCACATGGAGAAAATGATTGTAATTATACAAGAATTTGACACCCTCGCCAATGAACTTAATCTCCCTAACTAATGACTTTGTTGCCGAATTACCAGACTATGAGGTCTCCGACCCCATTAACTGTTTGCGCCCTATTTATGTCACTTTGCTAGATAATGTAGTTTGAGTTTTCCTCTCTCTCCTTTTACTCAAAATTTTTTCTTGTCTCTTGAATTTAAATTTGAAAAAAAAATGCATCTAACCTGTATTTTTTATGTTTATACTTCTCATAACTCTAAATTAAACATTTTGTATGGTCTCTGAAAAGAGTCTTTTTTTTATATGAGATGGGTTCGACCCTCGTGAGGTTCCGTCTGTCACTCTTGGAAATAATGGAATTATTTCTTTCCTTCTTTTTTCTCTTTTAAACTATATTTGTTACACTTTATTTATTTCTTTTTACCATTAAACTTTTTTTTTATTTAATTACTAACCCTTAAACTTCTCACGACTCATTTTTGCCTCGCAAGTCAAACCAACTCTATCCTGGAAGTACAGTTGACTGCAACTAGGTATTCCAAAAAGCTACCTACATTGTTCCATTGTTCCAAGAAGATTTGACAAAATTAAATTCAGCATTTATATGTACATTTCCAACATTTTTTAAATCTCTTATTATTTTGAGGTTTCTAAGAAAAGCCTCAGAGGTTTTGCTATATAATTATATTTCCACAAATATTTTCGCTATAAATTCAGGTGTTCCATGAGTTTAGAAAGGATAAAAAATTTGCCCAAATATGCTATTCGTTTTAATTTAAATTACTCACGATACCACGTGCAATATTTTCTGGTATAATTGCTGTTTGATTTATTAATTTTTAAATTAACTATAATTTATTTAAATTTTAATTAGCTTTTTATAATTCATAAAAGAGTTATTTTTTAGAAATAAAAAGAAGTATGATCTCGTTACATTTTCGGATACTGGTGATTAATGAAGGATTTTTTTTTTTCTTTACACATGTATTTCTGATTTGAAAATTTGCAAAAATATTATTTTTCCTTAAGGTATGATGCTGAATCCCAAAATTCAATTTTAGATGTAGTTTCTGATAGGTAAATTCGATTACTTAAAAAAAAATCAGTTAAAATAACTTCTTTATATAAGAAAGAAAAATATGACTATAAATAGAAATCATAATAACTCTATTACTTCCAAATAAATTAACTTCATATTGTTATTCAACAAAAACTTATAAAGACAAAAGGAAATCAGGCAGAGTAAAAAATCGTTCAAATATACTCATTCGTATGTTCAATATATAAAAAAGTGAACATTATGAATTAAATTAAAAAAGGAGATAAACATTTCAATACTAATAAATACATAAAGTCAGTTAGCTACAGTGTTTAAAAATGAATAATAAAAATAAATCATAATTATTCAAATCAGTGCACCAAAAAACATTTTAATTACTCTAAAATAAATCGAAGAAACTTTAAAGATCTCAAAAGTTAATTAATCCATTTCCCTTCAATACATATTTTCCCTTTCATATATTTTAATGCAATTTCAATATTTTAATAAATTTTTGAGAACATAAACATGCGTTCGTGTCAAATAACAATTGCCATGCACGCGACAGCTTTCACGCAACAGCTAACACCTAATTAGTTTGCGAAGTGTAACCGTACAACGTATCTTGCTTCATATTAAAATTACCGATTTCTTGTTAAAACAAACTCACGATAATTCGTAAGACAAGTTTTAATAATTTATTACTCGTATACATTATTGTATTAAGAGACACACATTTTAAATTTGTAAGAAAATACTTTAAATTCATTTACATAAAATGTGACTTTAAAACATTTAATTGCATAAAATTTGGAATATAATTCATTATTAAAAACTACAGCTACAATTCATTGCAATTTTTAAAAATAATTTTAATCTTTAATTATGCTTATGTTTGTATTATATTTCACTTAAATCTAAAACTGAGTATAAAAACTAAAAAATGGAAATTATTTTATAATATTTTACTTAGAAATACTATACGCACTATGTTGTAGATATCGTCTATGAACTAATTAGACATATAGCATGAGTTTGACAAAGTTCCAATTCCTAATATTCCATTAAATTATATTTTTGTTAATGTTGAATATATAATTATTTTAATTCAAATTTCGTTTTACACTTGTTTACTAATTTTTCAATATTTAGAAAAAAAATACATTAATTACTAGATTAATGAATTCTGTATATTTTCTTCATAAATGAATGTTAAAATTTCATGATTTTAATCAATAAAGCTTTGTTTTTCACAACTACATCACTAAACTCTTATTTAACCCAGCATCACTCACACGACAAAAAAGGAAGTACTCAGTGTATCTTATACTCATGGGTGTTTCGTCCTATTTTCTGCCTAAGAATTCATACGCATCTACGATATATAGAAAAGCAAAAAACAGAGGAAAGTACGATTGTACAATTTAAAATGATAATTACATTTAAGTTGTACATTTCCTACAAATACATGCAACATGTTCAATACATATGTTTTGTCGCATTTATTAGGAGCAAATTCAGTTTTTCGGTTGTTTTATTTGAGAATTCAGCACTTATTTCATGTATTCTTTTGGCTTTTTTAGCAAGTAGTAGTAGTGGCTCATCAGGGATTCACAATCACTTTACTACCAGTATTTTTATAAACTAAATTTCTGCTTGTTTAATCGTAGAACTCTACGAACTAATAATGTAAAACTTAATATAAAAAAAAACATCTTCCTGTATAAAGTGATTGTGAACCTGTGGGAGCATTACTTCCTAGCTACTACTTTTCTTGCATTCTTTTAAAAATTAAAATCCCCAACTTTTGAAAAGTTAACGCCATTTTCGATGCTGATTAACACTTCTTTGCATGAGTTTTTCTTTTACAATTGTGTTTTTTATACATATATTAAATATTAGACACCAGAAATTTTAAGATAGATTTTTAACTGTGTTCAGCAACATGATTCACAGGAAATTTACTGCATTAATATTTCTATATAAATATAGTGGTGGCGAAGAAGTTGATTTATTTATTAAATGCTAAATAAACAGTGATGGAAATTTACATCCCAATGCAATTAAGGGTTAAGTAGTTTTTCAGGTCATAACAAAATGTAATTCGCGGGTATTACGAAGGGAGGTTAACAATTGAAAAAATATCACCATGGACCAACGAGTAGGTTTTCTAGCCGAATATTTTCAGAATGCTTCCTGTTCACTTAAAAATAACCGCCATGCTAAATTGCAAGTATCTAGCTTAGCAGTACCACAAAAATCGTAATTTTAGAACGTTTTTTGCTTCTACATACATTTAAATTTCGAATTTTGTAAAAACTGTTCTGTGCAAGCATTTACTCCTTAACCTAACAGACATGTCAAATTTTAAGATTCTATCCCTAACTATACCCAATAAACCGCAATTAATAACTTTTCAGCTCATTTCTCATCTTTAAATTTCTAATTTTTAATCAACTGTTTATGCTGTTCATCTGTATCTTAAATATCAAAACTAAACAAACTTTCAAGTTTCTAACCCGGACAAATCCAACTAAGTCGTAATTTAGAACGTTTTCCTCTCATTTTATCATTATAATTTCGATTTTTCCAGAAACCGTTCTTAGCTAGCATTTACATTTTGAATGTAACCAGTATGTTAATTTCGAAGCTTCTGTACCAACTTTATTGCATAAATCGCAATATTAGAAAGCTTTTTTCCCCCTGCACCTTTTTTAATTCGAAATTTTTATAAAAGTGTTCTGACCCAGCATTTATATTTCTAGAGTAATAGCAACGCTAATTTTCAAAACTTTAGGCTTAACAGTTATAAATAAATCATAATTTAAAACTTTCTTAAAACTTTTTTTTGCTCATTAAACCCTTTTAAATTTCGAATAAAAAAAATGTTCTTAGTGAGTATTTATATCTTAAATGTAACAAACATATAAAATTGCAGGCTTCTCTACTAACTGTATCAGATAAATCACAATTTTAGAGCATTTTTTGTTCTTGCACCCATTTTAAATTTTGAATTTTCAGAACACTGCTCTAAGACAGCATTTGCATCTTAAAAATAGCAGTCATGTCAAATTTCAAGTTTCTATTCTTAATAATTTGATAGAAATCGTAATTTATAAGGCTTTACGCGCTTTCACTCTTTGAAATTTCGATTTTTTTATCCGTTCTTAGGCATATTCATTTCCTAAGTAACAACCTTGTCAAATTCCAGGCTTCTATACCAACAGCATGACATAAGTCGTAATTTCAGACCCTTTTAAATTTCGAATTTTTAGGAAACTGTTCTAAGCAAGCATTTGCGTCTTAAAAGTAGCAGCCATATGAAACTTCGAGTTTTTCTCCTGAACAATTACATAGAAACAAATCATAATTAAAACTTGAAACTTAAAATTTAATTATGATAATTAAAATTTAATTATCATAATTACATTTTAAAACTCTTTCCGGTCATTTCACACTTTTAAATGTCGACTGTTTTTAGAAACCATTGTTAGAGTGCATATTTATCTTAAATGTAAAATATATGCAACATTTCAAGTTTCTAGTCTTTTTAAGTATAACAAAAATCATAATTAAAACTTGAAACTTAAAATTTAATTATGATAATTAAAATTTAATTATCATAATTAAATTTTAAAACTCATTCCGGTCATTTGACACTTTGAAATGTCGACTGTTTTTAGAAACCATTGTTAGAGCGCATATTTATCTTAAATGTAAAAGATATGCAAAATTTAAAGTTTCTAGTCCTTTTAAGTATCACAAAAATCATAATTTAGAATTTTTTTACTCCCACACACTTTTATATTTAGATTTTTTTAAAGCGTTGTTTTTGCATTTGCGTCTTAATATTGCAGTCATGTCAAATTCTAAGTTTCTATCCTTAACAATTCCATAGAAATCATAACTTAGACCGTATTAGAACAATTTTCCCTCCCTTTAATCTTTTAAATTAAAATTTTTTAGAAGCTGTTCTTAGCAAGCATTTATATCTTATATGTGACAGCCATACCAAATTTCAAGTTTCTATAGTCCTTTCAGAATCACAAAAAAACATAATTTAGAAAGTTTTTTTCTGCTGCACGCTTTTAAATTTCATTTATATATAAAAAAGTGTTATGTGTGCTTTTGCGTCTTAAAAGTTGGAGACATGTCAGATTAGTCCAGGGGAAATGTACATGTTACCTTGCAAAAGGTCGGGTAGAAGATTTTATTTTTTCAACTTTCATATGATGAGGCCAGCATGGAAAAACCGAATTATCCAACAAAATTTCTTAAGGGAGAATTTTCTGTGGCCAAAAAACAAAAAAACATTGGGACTTTTTTTGTTGTTTTTTAAATATCCCGAGACTCGTTATCGTAACGTATTATTTGTTAATTACAATGTTAAAGAGGATAAAATTCTCTACAACTTTCATATTTACAACTTTTTAATACACTCAATAGCAAGCACAGTACGACATTTCAAAAATAAGACATTTTATTCGATTTACTTAAAAACCGTGAAAAACGTAGTTTTGTCCCGATGATTCAAAGTTCCCCACGGATCTAATGGTGTATGTCAACTTCTACATATTGACAGCAGAAAATTATATATTATTTGCACACTTTCTTCTTCATTTTCATCCCAACAGACATATTTTATATTCAATAAATCTATATAATTTAGCAAGTAGGGGAGAATGTGAATGACTGAGACAATTTTCATATTTAGACAATAACTTTAAGTATATACAATTGTTAATTTTAAAGTATTGTTTAAAATAATATTTCAGCATTTAGTAACTTATTGGCACGACAGTTTCAATAAAAAAAAATCTTGTTTAATTTGAATAATTATTTTTATAATGCATACATATTGTTCATTTTCTTCCATAAACATTTTATTCTATAGTACAATGGTATATTTTATTTACCAATTATTGATGAAATATGTTTTAATGTTTTACTGTTTTAAGTATAGTAAACATTGAATTGTAGTTCCATATAAAAGGAGGGACTCAAGAAATAAATAGATCTTATGTAACAAATACTTTTACCTTATAAAATATCTACAATAAAAATGACAACCGATTATTTCATTAACTAATATTATGCATTGATATCTATTATAAAATTTATACATTACTAAATTGGTAGTAAGATAGACTGCTTCATAATAACATTCAAGTAAAAAGTAGTATCACCATTAAATTTTAATAATGTATACAATATAAAAAAAAAAAGTGTTTTGGTATAGGAAAAAAGCAGCAATACTTAATGACATATTGGCGCACACTGATTTATATACTGTTACAGTAGGCTGATTACACTAATTTGCTTGTATCGCTAATGAAAAGGGTGGACTTGTTTTATCAAACATAGCTTCCCCACGTCTGGCTCAATATTAGGTATAGTTTTAGTCATAAGTCAGATTCGATGTTTAGTTTATTTCTGTATTTGTTTTTGATATAACAAAGGGAGGTACAGCACATTCACAGAGATATATTGTGCTAAACACAAGCAGACTTTGAAGATATCAGACGGTACTCTCACATTCTCGCCAATGAAATATCTGTTACATTCATCCTTTTGAATGTGACTTCAGTAATCTATCACAGGAGAGCTGAATAAGTTCACTTCTTTCCTCTATCGTGAGATACAGTAGGAGGGTGTCTCAAATGAGAAACGAATTTCTTATCCAAAGCTAAGTTAGTGCATTTAACATAGGCTCGATACAACTGTATTAATAATAAATGCGACAATAATATCGCGCATTAGCACTTGCAAGTTTCTTCATACATTTATGTATGTACTACTTTAAAACATATGTACCTTAATGTAGCTATATGTACTTACGTTGCTTTAACTCTTTATAATGTACCTATATGTAATAGCTTTACATCAAATCTGCACAGCATATGACCACAGTTTTTGTTTGATTTCAGATCACTATTTTAAATAACCTTACTCAGTTAAAAATTAATTTTCATGAAATAGAAAGAAATTATGCGCATTTTGTACAAGAGGAGAAAAATATTTCAATCAACAGAATGAATTAATTTGTGAAATATGTTTGAAATAAAACTTATTTCAACACCTCCTATAGGCTCTTCCAGTACAAAGAGAACAATGTGTTATAAATTATATGTGGAAGTCTATTTTGTTTTAACTGCTCCTACTCACACAAGCTACTCCTACTTCCAACCATTCAGACTTTACCTTCAAATAATTCAATTTATAAAGAATATTTTAAAAAGTTCTTCTGCTAATTAAAAATACTTCATTCATTAATTTCATAATTCGGTCTTTATTAAAAAATTAAATTTTTATCCATATAAATCTAATAATTATGTTTTTAATTCTGGAAAACTGATTGTATCATAAGCAGTGTGTGCGAATTTCAGCAAGTCTGCAATAACAAATATTTTTCTTAATTAAAAACAACAGCAACAACAACAAAAAAAGCGTTTGCAGATCCAAAATCGAATTTTTTTTAAATTTCCAAGCAACAAAGACAAGCCGGTTTTGATTCCATAATAATATGCTGCATTCTGTATTTTTGATTCCATAATTATATGCTGCATTCTGTATTTTATTCCACGTGTCGGATTTCTGTGTACCAGTAACCCGAGCTTCGCGTACCATACTCTGTACCAGAGCCGTCCTTAGGGGTGTGCGACAGGTGCGGCCGCACAGGGCCTCGCGCCTAAGAGGGCCTCGCGTTCGAAAAGCAAATGTAATACAAAGTAGCTGAATGTTTATTATTCATTTTGTTCTGAATTATTTATTTCATAATAACATTTATATGTATAAACATACTTATTGATAAAATGTAAACTGTTTTGTCAATAAAATGTTCAGTAGAGGTATAATTCGCGACGCTCGAGAAGAGAATAATTGTTTCAAGCTTATATATAAGCATTGTTATACTCTAGCCTAGGCGCACAACAAATCTGGAGATGCGCATGAACTGAATGTTGCGGTTAAGAGGTTGATGCTGATGATAATTGTAAAAAACTGCTCACTATTATTTTAATGATTAATTGAAATATAGCAACATAATTTGTTTTGTTTGTTCTATAATCAAGTCTATCTTTTTATTATACGAATCTCGATGTCTCTTTCCATACGCATATACCTGTGTCTCACCGCGTAAACACTGCGAGGAGGCAAGTGAGCAGAAACCGCTTCAAATGTTATTCTTATTATAATTTTTTTATATTTACTTTTTAATAATTTATTGGAGAGGAAGAAAGTTAAAAGGTTTATTAAATTTAATTGTGAGTTCGAATAATTCAATGATATAGTTATCAAAACAGAAAATTTTATCCTGAAACCAAATTAGTGTTTTTATTTGGCAACTATTTTGCAGAATATTTGTAAATTTACGGGTATTTAAAATAAAATTTTTACTGCATGCTTTAAGAGTTTCAGTTCAGATTTGGACCATTTATATTACGTTGTTGTAAAATAACATCTTTCAAATTTCGCTTTTGGAGATTCCCATCCATAAAATTTTTGGGAATTTCTTACGAATTACATTCATTTTGAAACGGGCTGAGGAATCAAACAAAAAAGAGATGTTAGAGTTGAATTTTAATTTCTGAATCATGACTGATTATTAAAGGCATATTTACAGTCATCCTATTAGAAATTTCGGAGGGGGATCGAAACCTATTGCCCCCCCCCCCCCCCATTGGCTGCCTTTCCTCAGATCCTGAATCTAAACTAAATATTTAAAGTTTCTTAGGGAAAAAAATTCCGATTTTCTTAGCCAGTATTATCCTACAATTAAAATTCTTTAAAAGACTATTGGATACATATTTAAGCAAACATTTTACAGTACAACTTTTTTTCTGACTATACATACGCCCGCAAGCCATGGTATGCAGAATTGCAATATCAGTGGTTACATAAGGCAATTAATTCAAATGGAGACCCATTAAAATTAAATAGCTTAGAAGGAAAGAAAAGGATGATTAAAAAAGTCATTATTTTTAAGCTCTAAAGAAAAAAAAAAGTAGATTTTTAAAAACCTTTCTCTTTAATTTATTAAGCCAAAATGAAATTCTAAAGAATCCGTTAATTCTGTGTAAGAGAAGGAGAAAGAACACCCCATACTTTTGAATCTTCAAATCGCCCCATGCAAAAGATGCGTTTCGACTGGGAATTTTGTCTACTTTTCTAATATGAATTTAAATTTTGCAATATAGGTCGTCTGCATATTACAAATTGGGTTGACTTTAAATTTTCAAATGATAACAACCATTTTTGATACCATATTTGAAATACCATACTTTAATCCCCATACATGAATCAAGTCCGCCCTAAAAAATATATTGTATTATATTTTTATTCATAAATTTAGAAATATAAGATTAATACCTTGCAAGGAGGTGTATCAGGAACATTGAATTATTTACCATAAAAATTATACAGAACTTGTTATTCAAAAATAAGCTCATTTTATATGTAAGAAAATACCATACTTATTTTTCTGGTTACAATGTAATATTTTCTTTTCTTTGGATTCTTTGGTAACAGGAGACGGTCAAAATCTAAAATTTATATCTCAAAAGTTAATTATGGCAGCGACCTGTAAATTTGCAGACCCATGTTTCTGACGATTGTGGTTCGAATTGTGTAAAAGAAACTGTAGATCATAATTCCTACTTTATAAAAAAATATATGAATTGAATTTATTAATAATTTTCATAATTCATAATTTTTTTTTATTAAAAAAAAGTCTGATGATTTTTGGGAACATATAAATGAAATTTTGTCGCGTGAAGCATTAGCATCCTGAAACTTTGACCTCATCTTACTGCACGAAGATTTAAGAAAAGGTATAAAATCGATGCCTTTTTCAGTGCTTCTTTAATCAAAGGAACAAAAAATATGGTGTTAAAAGTAGGTCTTACCATTTGAAAATTCAAATTAAAAACTTTTTAATATGTAGATAACTCATATTTCAATATCTGTATTGAAATTCGAAAAGTAGACACAATTACCAGTCGAACATTACATTTCGCATCTCACTGTGTTAATTTGATATAATGAAACAGTATGGGGGTTTTATCTCGCTCTCTCTTTCTTTTAACGACTGTATAATATCACTATTTTATATCTTTAAAAAAAAAGTCGCTCCAACATGACACGGCAAGAATGAATTCCCGGCCCGGCACAAATCTGCAGGAAAAGAAATAGTCCAAGTCCATTTCGAGTATTATGAAAGGAAATTCACAAGAGTGTATAAACATGCAATAAAAAGTACTATATTCCCTCCCCTCCCCCCAAAATAAAGCGCCCAGAATTTTCGAATAGTCATCTTCCCTTTATTTAATCACGGAATGTCTGTTATTACATAAGACAACAATTACTATTAGAAATTTCTGGTAAATGAATTTTTAAAAAAATCAGCTAAATTGTCAATATTTGTGGGGATGAGAGGGGATAGACAATTTTGGAAGTGAAGGGCCTCGCAAAAGTTCTTGCACCCAGCCTCGCTTTCGCTAAGGACGGCTCTGCTCTGTACCAACACCTGCTCTAGAGGTATTTGTCCCCCGTCCCCTCTTTCCAATACCCACTCTATCTATATCGAGAGGGTATGTAAGTTGGGAAAATAGTCTCATTTTTGAAAGGCTGTACTGCACTTAAAAAAGAGGTCGTGCAAATAACATAATTTACTACTATCAATATGTATAAGTTGACATCCATGATTAAATCCGTGGAGAACATTTGAATCATAGGGACAAAACTACGGTTTTCACGGTTTTTAAGGAAATCGAAAAAATTGTCTTATTTTTGAAATGTCGTACTGCGTTCGCTATTGAGTGTATTAAAAAGATGTAAATATAAAAGTTGTATAGAATTTTATCTTCTTTAACATTGTAATTAACAAATAATACGCTACGAAAATGAGTCTCGGGATATTTAAAAAACAACAAAAAAAGTCCCAAAAATTTGTTGTTTTTTGGCCACAGAAAATTCTCCCTTAAGAAATTTTGTTGGATAATTCGATTTTTCTATGCTGGCCTCATTATATACAAGTCAGAAAAAAAAAATCTTCTACCCGACCTTTTGCAAGGTAACGCCTTTTTTTGGTACATTTCCCCTGGACTAGATTTCATGTTTCTGTCCTTAACAATTCGATAGAAACCATAATTTAGACCGTCTTTTGAAACGCTTTCCACTCCTTTCACACTTTCACATTTCGATTTTTAATAGAAACTGTTCTTCGGGAGCATTTTTATTTTAAAAGCTACCGTCATGCAAAATTTCAAGATTCTAGATCTTTCAGAATCAATAAAACGGTGATTTAGAACATTATTTTCTCCTGCACTATTTTAAATTTCCATTTAAAAAAAAACATTGTTGTGTGTCTGCATTTGCGTCTTAAAAGTAGGAGTCATGTCAAATTTCATGTTTCTATACTTAACAATTCGATAGAAAGCACGATTTAGAACATTTTTGAAACGCTTTCCGCTCATTTCACCGTTTAAAATTTCGTTTTTTTAGAAACGGTTCTTAAAGAGCATTTACATCTTATAAGTAACTACTTTGCAAATTTCAAGTTTCTATCTCTTTCAGTATCACAAAAATCGCAAGTTTAGAACAATTTTAGTTCTTTTACCCCTCCCCCCCCTGTGGGTAGCGGCATGGTCCTAAAATATAGCCTATGTTGGAACAGGGATTGTCACTATCAATTTGCATTATCACTCTTGAAATCGGTCATGCATTTCCAGAAATTACCTTCTAGAAAGAAACATGAAAACAAACAAACAAATGTTTCTTCTTTACAATATTAGTACAAATTTAGAATTTATTTATTTTCTACTAGTTTTTGACGAAATACAAGGAGACATTTTAATATTTTACCAGAAATTTAGGATATTATAAGTATTCACTTTGCAAAATTGGCCCAAAAATATCTCTTTCTTTGTTTTCTTTAACGTGTTACAGTATATTTTCTTACCTACTCAGTCTGAAAATTGGAGCAACTTAGCTGGTACTTGAACATATTTTGCGTTTGTGGGACATGCCTGAATCCCCAAATATTTTTCAAATTTTCGCCTTGTCTTGCATTTTTGCCATTTTTTCGTTCTTCCACATGTTTCATCGTTATCTTCTCAGTCAGTCTAAGAGCGCATGGCTTCCTTCTTACATATTCAGCATGGTCGCTTGTTCAATATTTTCAATAATAAACAACACTTTAGTTTTATTAAGAAACGCTAAATTATAAATATTATTAGAAATAGAAAAAAAATAAACAGAAAATAAACAAACTAATTATGTGTATTGGAGTAGGCTTATCTCAAGTATTGGATGATTTCGATTCGAGATATCACCAATTTATCGATTTCTCTATGGCATCAATACGCTTAATATCACTTTCCCAGGATGTGATGAATAACCACTGTACTTCGTCAATAGTTATTCTGATGAAGTGATGAAGTTCTGATGAAGTACTTCACTGTAAATACCGCTTTACTTCATAAAGTTGCACTAAAATAGAGACAAATTCATTTAATGTGTACAATGTTATCTACTATGTCAATACGGTTGCACTGCTTTGTTGATATATTGATTGTTGCATATATTTTTACAATATCATTATTTAATGGGGCTACTGAGGTAGAGGAATGGTTTCGTTTCTATTCTTATTTTCAAATAAAGAAAAGTATGAACTTAATAATAGGTGTGTTTCAATATTACATGCCTTATCAGTAATAGTGGATTTTGTGCCATATCGCTTAAACAGCTTTAAATAGAACGACAGTATTTTGTGCCACTTATGTGACGAATAAAATTACTTTAATTTTGTCTAAAAACTGTTTAGTCGAAATTTTATTTATTTTTATTTTTTGTTTATAAAAGAATATAATAATTAAAACATTTTTTAGTAAAAAAATAAATAAATAAAGTAATATTTTTCAAATAAAAATAATATTTTTTTTTTTTTACAGTACAGGTGTATCAAGTAATTTTTTTCGTAAAAATAGAAATAATCATGAAGATTGAGTAAAATCAGATTCCGAAACACCTTAGAAATTAAATGTTGCATTAACAATTAATTTTTGAACGAACAATCGAGCCAAAAGTGGGAAAAATTGCAAATGTATTAGTAATGTATTAGTAATGCTAAAAAAAAAAAAAAAAAAAAAAAAAAAAACTGGTTGTGCAATATTGAGAATAGCAGAATTTGTTTCTTCTTTCTTTATTTTTTAAAGACATATTTGTCAAACTATTAACTACTATTTAGTAATATATTAAAAATTTTATACGCCTAATGTCTAAATTTATTTATCAAAAACAATTCAATTTTTTTTTTCATTTTATTTTATTACAATTGTGTAAAGTATGAAATAAATTGTTTATATATTATTTGAAGAAAAAAGAAATAGGCTAGTATAGATATTAAAAGTTAGTCGACATTTTATTATTAAATTTTGAATGTGTGCCTTCATTTTATTGTTATGATATGATTGAGCTCACCAGAAGCAATATTTTCACGGGTGTTTTCGTATGAATATGAATAAATATTTATTTCGCTCACCGCAATATATATTCATCAGCTTACTCAATTTCTCTCTAGGAGATGTCAAAATTGAGATTCAAATTTTCGATAATATCTCATCATATATGGAATTATATTTACGACTTACCTAGAATGACATAAAATAAAAATAAAGTCTTCAAACAGTAAAAATGTTTTATTTTTTTTTATTCGAAGTTGGCTTTATATTAACAGTGAGTCACACTCAGAAAAAGAAACTGATTAAAACTACAAAACATATTTTTTTAGTACATTTTGTTGTTTTAGCAAAATTGGAGTAAAATTGAACCATTTTACTTCAATTAACAAAACATTTTTGCTGATGATACAATTTTTTTTTTTTTTTTTTTTTTGGAATTGCAAAAAAAAAAAAAAAAAAAAAAAAAAAAAAAAAAAAAAAAAAAAAAAATTGTTGATTCAAACAAAATTTTTATTGACCCATATTTAAACAAAAATTTTGTTTAAATATAGGTCAATAGAAATTTTGTTTGAATCAACAAAAAAAAATTTTTTGTTGAAAACCACTTTTTCTTGCAATTCCAAAAAAAAAAAAAAAAATTGTATCGTCAGCAAACATGTTTTGTTAATTGAAGTAAAATGGTTCAATTTTACTCAAATTTTGCTAAAACAACCAAAATGTACTCAACAAAAATGTTTTGTAGTTTTAATCAATTCCTTTTTCTGAGTGTATAGATAAACAAAAGATTTATCTAAATTAGCAGCTGAATTTACATTATTGTTCTGCTGTATAATACAAGGTAGAAAAGCAATTGAAAATTAGTGAAAATATTTTAAATATTACTATGAAATTTAAATTTGTAGTGTTTGTATTGACTTTATTTAAATTATATACAGTCCCTGGCCAAATTATTAAACGCAGTTGTTTTTATTATAATTTATTAAATATCTGGAAAGTTACATGAGGAATTATCCTGAAACTTGTATGAAAATTGTTGAGTGTAAAAAAGATGATAAACGTCATATATTTCCGCGAAGATTTTTTCCCGAAACCCCAAAAGGGGCCGTCAACAAATTGAAGAAAAACGAATATCTTTTGGACAACCCTGTAGAAACTAATGTTGCAAAAAGCATTCAAACTGTAGATTATGATTAAGTGGTTTATTATAATAATTTGGGTTCATTTTTATGAAGACAGCATGTATACGCGAAGAGAAATTCGCGTTTTTATAAAACTAGTCCCAAATTTTACCAAGTTTTTTGCTTATAATTTGCAGAGTTTTTAATATAAAAACAAGTTATTTTCAGAAAGTATGACAAACGAAATTATACACAATACCCTGCAATCAGAATTAAAAAATAATAAAAATTGTATGAATGAAAAATGAGCAGGTTTACTAAATATTGTTTCACTGCGCATGCGCGAATTCAATCAAAATATACTGTGCATAATATATTTGCTAAATGTATAGACCAACTTTTATGAAAGTCTCAAAAACATAGCTTGAAAATTCTGATAGTAATCGTCGATAGAATAAGCTCGAAATTCGCTGTTCCCAAAAGGAAGCAAAAAGATGAGGGGTTGTATCCAAATATACTAGCTTATGAAAGTTGATATAATAAGAATGAAGTGTCTTTCATTCTATATTTGATACAACCCCTCATCTTTTTGCTTCCTTTTGGGAACAGCGAATTTCGACCTTATTCTATCGACGATTACTATCAGAATTTTCAAGCTATGTTTTTGAGACTTTCATAAAAGTTGGTCTATAAATTTAGCTAATATATTATGCACAGTATATTTTGATTGAATTCGCGCATGCGCAATGAAACAATATTTAGTAAACCTGCTCATTTTTCATACAATTCTTATTATTTTTTAATTCTGATTGCAGGATATTGTGTATAATTTTGTTTGTCATATTTTCTGAAAATAACTTGATTTTATATTAAAAACTCTGCAAATTATAAGCAAAAAACTTGATGAAATTTGGGACTAGTTTTATAAAAACGTGAATTTCTCTTCCCGTATACATGCTATCTTCATAAAAATGAACCCAAATTATTACAATAAGCCACTTAATCATAATCTACAGTTTGAATGCTTTTTGCAACATTAGTTTCTACAGGGTTATCAAAAAGATATTCGTTTTTCTTCAATTTGTTGACGGCCCCTTATGGGGTTTCGGGAAAAAAATCTTCGCGGAAATATATGACGTTTATCATGTTGTTTACACTCCTGAAGTTTCAGGATAATTCCTCCAGTATCTTTCCAGATATTTAATAAATTATAATAAAAACAACTGCGTCTAATAATTTGGCCAGGGAACCCCCTTAATTAGTGCTCCCAATTGATACCAGGTCCTGATTATCGCCTACGCAAACATTCACCAATTTTTCTTTAAAAATAACTCTCTACTTAGGTAATCACATATTTCAAAATGTAAATTAATTGTAACCGAAATTTGACATAATTGCAAACAACATTAGCATTTTTAGATTTTTATATTATAATTATAATTTATTACTATTTTACTTACACTCATCATATATTCTAATACGAGCAAATCTTGTGTGTGTGTGGTTATATATATATACTAGGGGGCCTACCCCCTGCGAGCTACGCTCGCCAACCCCCGCTCAGACTTCGAAGCCTCTAAAAACATGACAGCGTGCTTTGTTTTAAAAATATTGGTAAATCTGTAATTGGGTTTCCATGCTTTTAAAGTTTTAATGGGGCATTTTTTGATTACCATGGCCTCATACACAGCTGTTGCGACAACTGACGACTGTTTTTGGGATTGATAAGTAAAATCAATTACAACTTGAAAACCAGCTTGTATAAAATGGCTAGGTTTAAATTGTGGCTACCTCTCGGACTTTTATAACAAAGATCTGTATTATATTCTTCCTTTGCGTTTAAGGATGATAAAAATTCCATCTGCTTGTGAATAACATTAAGAACCACGGTATTGAAAAGTACTATGTTATAGACATTTTTAGTAACAGGTTTTAATTTTCTCTCTATTTTACTGCACCATCATGCATATTTTCATGTTATTTTAAATATGTAAATTATTTATTTTAATTAATATGTATATACGAATTTTCTAATAATTATTTATCATACAAAATTAATTAAATATTTTGTGCATGCATGCCCGCATTTATTCCGCATTAATTGATGACATACTTAAACAAATTTGCTATCCGCGATAATTTTACACCTTGTTATGTCACTTGAATATTGTCCATAAGAAAATAAGGTACTTTTCCAGTATAGGATCCTTTGCTTTTAGGTTTGGCGTAATTTGAGCTTCGAAAAGGGATAGATTCATTAATATACATAGATTTGTTGCCAAAAGTTATGAAAACAAACCCAATGAGCTTTTGGTGCTTTTCTATTATAGGGGTCTTGACGCTTTTTTAAAAAGCTTGGCGCAATTCGGGCATCAGAAAGTGAGATTTGGTGCCAAATGACATAAACAGCCATGGAAACAAACTCGACGATTTTTTTGTTTATATGCGTATTTTAATTATACGTATATTATTATTGTTTTTTCTATACAAATTACTTCTGATTATATATAAAATAGGATAAATGACATTTTACGCTAAACAAATTGTATAAATATTTTTTTGCTCCTTTCTTTTGCGTTTACATAAATGACGTCATTTGGACGAATTTATTCAAAATATTTTCAGTTTATAAATTAAATTAACTGCTGACAGACGATTGAATCCTGACGATAGAAATGTGAGGATTTTTTTTCAAATTTTCCTGTAAAACATAATTTAATCACAATCTTGTCTTCATTATTCATTGAAATAAAAGATAAATTAAATTTCAATTTGAAAATGACGAATTAAAAGAAATCAATAATCCCTATCGGGATCCTTCTCGATTTTTTTTCCCTTTTTTGTCACAAAAAAACTGAGTAATTAGTTGCCATCAGTACAGAAATGTCAAAAAATTATAAAAAAAATTAATATCTCGAAAACTAATTCCGATTTCAAAATTCTATTACCAGTTTTGACATCCGCGGATTTTTATGGACTATTGGTATTAATTTCACGATCAAGCGTTTAATATTTTACTAAAAATAGCCCTGAAACATAATGAGTCATTTAATCAGTTGTTTCATAAAATCGTTTCATAAATTCGTTTCATAAAATCGTTTCACAAATTCGTTTCATTAGGATTTTATATATATAGGGTAGACATATATCCAAATTTTATTTAAAAAACGGCTCTAACGATTTTGACGAAATTTTGTATCCTAACGATTTGCGGCACCGGGAAACCATTGGGCTAGGTCACATGTTCGAGAAAATTCTATTAGTGGGTCATTTTGGGTCAGCATAGGGTCAAGCTCATTGTATCTAAAAATGGTTCAAACGATTTTGACTAAATTTTGTATCCTACCATTTTCGGGCACGATAAGACTATTGGGCTGGGTCACATGTTCGAGAACTTTCGATTAGTGGGTCATTTTTGGGTCATTGTGGGTCAAGTTAATTTTATCTAAAAGACGGCTTTAACGATTTTGATTAATTTTTGTATCTTACGAGTTTCGCGCACGGAAAAATCATTAGGTTAGGTCACATGTCCGAGAAAATTTGATTAGTGGGTCATTTTCGGGTCACTGTGGGTCAAGCTAATTTTATCTAAAAAACGGCGCAGAATATTTCGACTAAATTTTGAATCATATGATTTTCGGGCACGAGAAGACAACTGGGCTTGGTCACATGTTCGAGAAAATTTTATTAGTCGGTAATTTAGATTATGGCTCATTATGGGACAAGCTATTTTTCATAAATAAAAGGCATTATAGTAATAATACAGAGAGAAAAATATATCGAGTTCAACTCAAAGCTAATTTTGACCGAGCATAGCTCTGTCTTCTCTGCTCGTGTTCCTTAAAAATGTCAGAAAGTTTAATTATTTGTAATTGATTTCGTTTTAAAAAATGCTAACATTGATAGCATAATTCATTTGTTCGGCAAATTTTACCTACGGGTACAGAACAAGATGTAAGGAAAAAGTCTGGAATAAATAATTTATAAGTTATCTATAAATTTAAAGCTAAAAGAGTATTTTTCCAGATTTCACACGAAATTGGCCTCAGTGCAGATGCTTCAACTTTTTCAAAACTCGAATAGAAGGGGAATACCAGAGGAATTATGCCCTTCTATAGCTTGAGAATGGGCTGGATCTGAACAAAAGGGTACAGGGAGCGGTTCAAACGCACACAATGCGAAACCCTTTCATCTTTCTCCCCACTTCTAATGGGAAGAAAAACTTTCTTTTTCTTTGAAATGGCAGTTTTTCTTTCAGATAAATTTTACAAGCAGCCATTTTTTTGCCTGGAGCCTGGGTCAGTTTTTCTTGAAGAGAAACGCTTCACCTTTCGGACAAAAACTAAATCAACAATCACAGTTTTTCAAAAAATACGTTGATGCAGTTTTTGCCAGATTCTAAATGAAATTTTCTTTTTTCATATGCATTTAAATCTGAATTGACCGGATAAGAAGACAGTGAGTCTCCCAATCCTAAGTTCGTTTAGTTCGAGATCCATTTGGAATAAACCGACCATCGTAGCGGGAGAAGCTGCGCTAGTAATGATTTAATGTTTGGGACTCCTAATGTTTAAATCCTTTTAATCATTGCAAAACAAATTGCAATGTAAGTAGTTTGTAAAGCATAAATCAGAAACTTCTCGGCGGACTGAGCTGTAATTTGGTATTTGAATTGTTAAAGTTTTTATAAATAGATTTTTGTCAAAAATTTCAAGGGTTACAATTCAGAATATTTTCGAAAATATATTTCTATAATACATATTTTTGTAAAACATAGTTTTTGAAAAAAAAATTTGAATTGTAACATATAATTTTACCATATATTTATATTGTAACATATAATCATATTGTAATATATAATTATATTGTATCATGTAATCATATTGTGATATATAATTATATTGTAACATATAATTATATAGTAATATATAATTGTAACGTAAAATTTACTTAAATGCTTCAACGGAAATCCATTATTGCGAGCTTCAAATATGTGTATCCAAAATTACAAGTTATTCCACCCAGTAGTTTCTGCGGTATGATTCGGAAACTACCCGCAATGTTATATATATGTTTTGAAACGATTCTCGAATTAATCTAAAACGAATTTATCATTAGGAGTACTAACTTTTAAACGTTCATAATTTCGAAACTACTTGATAAATTGACTTCCCGTTTGGTATCCTAAGGTAACATTTCCCAAAAAGCCAAATATGATGTCAAATTTGGTATTCATGTTGAAAATTTCTTAGTTTGGTGCAATTTCAGTATGAAGGCGATCCCTAAATCACATTTTTGTTTACACAAATTGAAGGAAGATATAATTTCCAGTCGAATGTGTATTTCCGAATTTTTTATGATTTAATTTGGAAATTAAAATGCAAGGAGTGTTCCATTTTACATTTTTGCCGTAGTTGCATAGTGTAAGTGGAAAAGGCAATTTAATTTTACTCAAAATAGTTAATATATAAAAGTGAGGAAATAAAACATCGTAATTTTAATGTATAAATGCAAATCAGACAATATATATGCGATTGTAAACCTTATTTTATACAACACTAACATTTTACTAGCTTTTTATTACGTTTTTAATTCTATACTTTTTATTTGTAATATAAACAAGTTGGAAATTGTACGTCAAACGTGACAAACGAGGTGCGTTCGTAAAATATTCAGATCTTGATGATTTTTAATTCTGCGAAATGAATTATATCGTCTGCAGATTAATTTCTGTCATAAAATAAGTATCTCGGTCGCTTGACGATTCAACCTCGGAAGCTCCTATAACAAGAGAGCACCAATTTTTTTTTTGTTTAAATCATATTTCTTAATAAATGTTTTAATTAATATCTCCTAAAGTTTTGATTCGATTTTGATAAAATTTGAAATGTCTCGACAAATTTCTGCAAAGATAATATATCTTAAATTTCAAACCATTCGGTTGGCTAGTTTTTACGTTGTTATATGCGGACGGACGGATAGACAGACGGACGGACCAATCGACGACAATAGGTGCTACGTACCGTAATTTCCGGCGTATAATCCGCAGCTCAAAGAGTCGTTTTTCGACCCAGAAATTTTATTCAATAATTGTAGTTAAATATTTACATCGATCTTTTAAGTTACATTTTATAAAATAATATTTCTGTGTCGAAAAACGACTCTTTGAGCTGCGGATTATACGCCGGAAATTACGGTATTTATATAATTACGAATGCACCTAAAAACCCTATAAAATCTATTTTAATTAAATAAAATTTTTATAAATGTATCGATTAATTCATTTTTGCAAACCGTTATACTGAAAACATTACAGAAAATGTATATAGCAATAAGTAAACGTATACAATTTTGTTATATTAAAAACATTATCTACAGGATGTTAGGGATAAATTTGACATTTTATAAAGGACATAAAATTATGGGTTGCCGTTATAATGTGAGATAGTCTAAATATGTTTATAAGCTTTTGTTTTGAATATTTCCATGATGTCATAGAAAATGTAAATGGAAGAGTGGAAGCCTTCAGAATATTGGAAAAGACGACGTATATCATAACGATGGGCGCCTGTATATATGCAATCAAGATACACTCTCAGAAAAAAAAAATGCAAATTTATGAGCGTTTGCCCTTCAATTTTTACGGGCATCAGCCTTATTTGATGAAAAACGATGTGATCCACTAAATAACTGGTCATATCCCTTAGAAAATTAAGGGCAATCCACATATTCTTACAGTTCTAGCCCATCTGTTAGCAAACATACGGTACGACCCCATACATTGTCCTCCGCTAAGGTGCAACCCTTCATTTTACTCGTGTTTCGAAAATTTTAACCCGCCAAAAAATCGATTCTGGGATGATTATCTAACGTGCTACGTGCTACGGAACAGTAAGTAAAGTGTTATTGTGTTTTAAAGTGAAACTTACAAAATATGTTTAACAGACAAACATGCAAAATTAACAGCGTTAACAATAAAATTAAAATTAAGATTATTTCTTTACTCTTTCATGTATAAATTAACTTATGCGGCTGAAAACGTTTACTTGAGAATAGATGACATTCGAAAAACAGGTATTCCAGGCTGAGGACACTCATTAATACACTATAAAAACCTTTCGGAAACGTTTCTGAAAAATCCGGGCAGCGAAAAATACTTTGTTTTTATATATAATTCTTTAAATTTTGTATATGTATTGGTTTCTGGGGATTCAAAAGACAATGGAACACGCTTTTCGGAATTTCGGATAACTCAGAAGATTATATTATATTTTCGTTTGTGGTTATAGTATATTTTCGTAAAATAAGAAACATAGGTCATTTTTTACAGTGTGTGGAAGCCATCCGAATATTGAAAAAGATAACTTGTATGAAGATGATTCGAGCGGTAACATAATTTCGCAACCAAGACAGTTACTCACTACCCCTTAAGACTACAAAACGGAAGTAACACCAAACGTAATGGTATTTTGATATGTCTCCTACTAGGAGGATGTCTTGATATAAACATTTACACACACCTAACCTCTCCTGATTGCAGCTCTAAGAATTATTACGTTTGTGGAGTGATTTAACAAGTAACTAAACGTATTGACAGTATCACAATAACACAGTCAAAGCCGCTAGAATTACGGATTTTGGTTTCATAAATTTCCCATCATATCAAAAATAACGTTAAAGGAAGCACAGAAGCCATCAGAATAGTGGAAAATAATAACCTTTATCATAAGGATTCGTGCCGGTAACCTAGTTTCACAATCAAAACACCCTTAAACAACGGAAAAACGATACGAAAAGTACTCACAGGTGCGACGGAGACAACAAAATGGAATTAACATGAAAAGCGATCGTATTTTGTTGTATCTGCTATGAAAGGAATATTTTGATCCGACATTTCTCCCTAACTCCCCTGATTGCAGCCCTAAAAATTACGTGTGTGGCGTGATTGAGCATATAACAAAACCCACAGAGAGTATCAGCATAACACAGTCAATAGCAGTATCACAAATTTTGGTTTCCGATATACCCATTATGTGAAATATAATATTAATGGAAGAGTGGAAGTTACCAGAATATGGGAAAACATTAAACTAATTATTATGTGATTGGCTGGTTCCGTAAGTAACTAACGCTATGAAAACATCACGAAAAAGTAGGCAGTATTTGCCAGATTCGGGAGCTATTTTGAGACAGTTATGGATATTGAGGATGGCGCCTTTGACCAAAATCCCTTTGCAGTATTATAATTTTTATGCCACATATACGTTTTCCATTATTTTTATTTTTGAATCGGATATTACATTTTTTCGTCTTTCTCCAGCAATTGATAAATCTATCAAGAATTTGTCTCATTTAATAATGCATTAGCAGATGTTATTTTCATGATGTCTATACTTTTGTCTAATATTCAATTTGATTTTTTCATTTCTAATTTATCTTAATAGTCATATAAAGTTTTTAAAATATTACAAAATTCAAATTGGAGTATTATTTAGCAACTAAATAAATAATATATTGCCATTTTAAATTAGGAATGGTGCTAATGCTTTTGTTTAAATTATATGTGTATGTTTGTAGGAAGCAAAACTTAACAGGTAATTTCTGAAGAAAATAAATATATAATGTTTCAGACGTCAATATATATATTTTCGGGGACATATATATTCAATTTCTCTTTAGAAAATACAAATTAAAATTTCAAATTTTGTGCAAATTAGCATGGTATATAGAATTACATTTTCTACGTTTGAAGAATAAAAATAAATCGATCATCTTGATCATAATATAAACATGTTTTCTTTTTCCTTTTCTTTATAACTTGTCTTATGTCATCACTGTTGATGAATGAGATATAGAAAAACAAAAGCTTATAGAAAATGACAGCTGATTAAACATGAATGAATGTTGTATTCTACTTCATAGCGCTAGTAGAAGCATTTTAAAGTAGTGAAAATATTTAATAAACGAATATGAAATTAAAAATATAACATCTCAAATATTATTTTTATTGGTTATAATGATTTTATTTAAATAATGTTTCTCTAATTAGAAAGAAAAATCTACCAGTTAATTTCTCATGAATAAAAATATACAATGTTGCAACACTCAGTTACGGACGATTTGGAATATATTTTTTTAAAAACGCGTATCAGTGAGTGGTCATTGCAATACACTTGAATGATAATAATTTTTTAATTATTAAAAACAAACATTTTAATACTTCTAACTTGTGTACTTATTTTATCTAAATGTTATTTCTCTATTTGTCAGAAAAAAACATCTTCATGGAAATTTCTTATGAGAAATCAACAATGTCCTTTTCATTCAACTGTAACAAAATCGAGATTTGATGTGCTAGTAGACATTCTTTAAATTCAAAAGCAGATTTTTTATATTTTAATATTACAAATTTACTTCTTTATCATTACATTTGTATAATTTTTTACCATTGAATGAACATTAATTCGTAGTAATCGATCGTTTACATTTATGCACTGTATATTTTCCCTTTATTATGTTTAACGCATAATGATAAAGGTTTTATGAAAATAAATAAAACTGAATCCTAATACCAGTAAATGAAACATCACAATGTAACGAAAGACACCTTTTTCGGAGTTTGAAATAATATCTATGAAATTTAAATATTGTAGAGATATTTTCTTATGGCTATAAATAATAATATTTATTTCAATTACCCAAACGTATTAAAATGTTAATCAAACTGATGTGATGCAAAAATAAAGGCAAAATAAAATTATAACACCATAACAACTTTATGATACTGTAAGGGAGATAATTATCATTTTATTATTAAATATTAAATCGCTAGACTTATAACTGAAATATTAATAGTTAGGTTCTTCAGTCAAAGTTGTAAAATAGTATATTTTATCCCTTTTCCAAAAATTCTCAATTCTCATTTTCTCTAATATTACCATATCCATGCTGTCTTACAGCACTCGTGGGATAAGACCGGATGATTTGATATTTTCTAAAAGCGCATATACTTATCTGGTAAACAAATAAAACATTTATTACGATATTATTGTTCCAATATAAGTACAGAGTATTTCTCCAAAATGTCATTATGCAATGTTTATTGAAACAACTAATAATAAGTTATCCGATTTTATTCTACTCTATGCTATATAAATACTTATAAACAAACACTTTCAATATTTACACAACATACAAAAACACTTTAAAATTGAAAATAATAATGACTATTGAAGAATTCTCTACAATCCCAATTTAACTAAAACTTAATAAATTAAAAAAACTATTGCAAAAACTAATTTTTTATTCGAGATGACACTGTATAAAAATGAAGTAATTAATGATCCTCTTCATTCCTTTTATGAGGGTACAATGATTTATTTTCGACGCCCAGTTTGGTGTTCTGACAAGTGACACTATTTGTTTCGATACAATTTAAAGCAACCAGCGCCTCTGAAGATTAATATATCGAATATCGTATGTATCATTATTGATGTCAACACCGCTTTCTCTACACGCATACAAAACACACAATGATCAATATAGTATGATATGAAAGGTTCTTGGACTTTCTTTTGACATACCACACTCACATTTTGTTAACACACGTAGATTTATTAAACATTGCAGTTAATTAAACTAGTCGTTGGGGGCCACCGTAATACTTACCCATCATGGATATGCATAATATAAAATATTAAAATAAAAAATGTTTAAACTACTTATAAAATGCATTGCAATTCGAATAAAATCGTGGCTTGATGACGTCATAAACTTTAAAGGCTCGATTACTGAATTGCTTCACAGAAACATCCTTATAACTCCAAAATTAATAATCCTATTAACTAGCGGTTTATTGCATCTGATTAAGCGTCGCATTTCCAATTAAAATATATCTTTGAAGTGAAATTTGGTTGAAACACAGGGTGATGAAAAATCGAAGAGTGTGGAAATTAGAATACAAATATCTCGGCAACTCATTATCCGATCTACTTCATGTTTTATGCAAAATTTATGTTTTTTTATTGTCTTTTATATTCACACCTTAAAAAAAAATTTCGAAAATTTTTATATATAAATATACCTTTATATAAATATACCTTTTATATAAATATACCTTTTATCAGAACGAATATTTCGAGAGTCCGAAAAAATTAGTTCCGGATAATCGAGGTTACTGAAATTAAATAGGCTTCTTCCATTATTACATACTAAGTACGTACCAAATTTCAAGTCTCTATCTTAATTTTTTCGGGAGATAGAGCGTTTACAGACACACAGACACACAGACGGACGGCATTTTTTTTTTTCTAAAAATATGTTTTTCGGAATCTCCAGTGTCTGAAACGTGTAAATCCGTCATTTTTTTTTTCGATTTTCAAAACGATTACAAGACTTACCCTATACTACGTATGATGGGTAAGTAAAACTTATGAATCAGTAAATAATCTTAATACATAATCTCAGTAATAAATCTCGCGTTCACTGGTTTTCCACATGTCATTTTATGGAAATTATTTTTAACGCCTTCCCAACATATATGAAAAAGAGTTTATGAATATAATTATCTGGTCGTCTATCCATGCTTTAAATTACGTGCATTAGTTGATTTCCATGTAATGGATATAAGTTATCGAGGTTTACCAAACACGTTCGGTACTGAAAATGAAATGTGTAGCATTTATATTTCTTTTACAGGGGTATTCAAAATAATGTCGATAAATTATGGTCTATGAGGAAATACATAACAACAAAATAAGATCACTAAATATAATTAAAATTTAGGGAAAATGCTTAAGTGTTACTAAAATAAAACAAAAACTTGGAAAATTTAATTATCTGCCTTATTGCAAAACCAACCATAAAATTAAAAAGTGCAGTTTGTAAGAAAGTAGACCAAATAGAGCCATATCAACTATCAGGTGTTTATGAAATCCCATTCACCAGAGCGGATGGTACGTTACAATATTATATAGGAATGACCAGCAGAAAGTTTCAAACAAGATTAAAAGAGCATATAGCAGATATCAAATATAACAGGAGTACTACAGCGCTGGCACGACTACATAGAACCGAAGCAATAGAAATTGATTTTAAAAATAGTAAAATAATTTACCCATCAAGAGCCTACTTCCCATCCATTATCCATGAAGCAATAGAAATCTACATACGTAACGTAAACATTTGCAATAATTCCGCCTCATTTGAATTGCCTAAAATTTGGCACGAGGTCCTTTTCCGTTTCAAACAACAATAGCGAAATATAATTTTCACGATTACAGTTGGCTACTTCAAGCACCTGCTTTTCTCAGTTTTACATATTTGGATCTCGTGATTCATGTTTTCAATGTTATTTTTCAAATTTTGCAAGAATATTTTATTTATCAATATATTTTCTTGAAAATGACGCCGCAAAGAGGATTGAAACGTATGTTGAATCATTAAAAAGGTCTTTATAAGCCTTTTGTTGTTTTATTTTAGTATCACTTAAGCATTTTCCCTAAATTTTAATTATGAGGAAATAGTTTTCAGAGTATTTTAATGATGTTAAATTATTTCAAACATATTGAAATTGATATACATTACTGAGGTGCGGTACAGGATGCTTACTACAGATATAGTGTGAATAGCATTTATCGTTCAAAGACATACAAAAGAATTCGATTACAGTATTATCTATCAGCAGTTATTGCAGGATGTGCGTTTTTAACTGTGGTATGCTTTTTTAAAATTTAAATAATTTCTGCATAAAAGAGTTCAAGTACTTTCCCGCTTATCGACGGAAATTGCTGAAGAGGAATTTTGAACTGCGTTAACCATTTCTGAACTGAACTAAATTTTAGCATACTATGTTGTATATATACAAATCTATAGATTATATACAGGGCTTCAGAAAGTAATTCGGATAATTTTGCGGCTATATATGGTAATTTCTGAAATTGGGTTTTAAAATGTGTTATGCATTTTCCGAATACACACGACATAAACTATAACCTTAACAATTTAGTTGTTCTTAATGGAATCATACAGCGTATTTAGTATTTTTAGCCTAATGTATCATTGTTTACTCTAGTATTATTATTCATTCATTATTGTTCATTTAGTACTTACTTATTTGCCATCCATTCCATCAAACCGTTATTATTATCTACTTCAGCATCTTACAGTATTATTACATGGAAGAATTATTGCTCAGTATCACATAGTAGTATTTAGTACTGCTTAGTAGGATTGGTAAATTATATTTTAAGAATATGTGTTTTTCAAATTTTGTATTTTTAGATTTTTTTTAGCATTACGTAGTGCAATTATTGCTCAATTTCACAAAATATAATTTAGTAATGCTCAGTATAATTAAGTAAACAAACCTGTTCGGTGGGGCTAGTTTATCTTAAGCCGGAAGGTAGGTCGCCCCACCCGGTTTGTACTTGACCATGTTTACTTAGACATCATCATTCACCTTATTAAACAGTAAAGTTTTTTACATATTACTTTGTATGTATAATTTCAATAGATCATATACGTGGCTGCACAAAGGATTTCAAGTACATTTTCGCTTATTGGTGTAAATTACTGAAGGGGGTTATACGTTTCCTAATTTAAATAATTTTTTTCACATTATGTAGTATAAAGGCAAATGTAGAGATCCTATACAGGGCAGAACAAAATAATTCGTGCATTTTTCTGATTATAGTTGGTAATTATAGGTACAGATAGTAATTGCTTAAATTGGGTATTTAATTGCGCTATGCGTTTTCCAAATTATTCACAAAGACATTATATTTCATCCTCTTAAATGGTGAAGTGTTGTTACAGTAATTCGCATTTGGTGGAAAGGATTTCATAATCTATGCTTGACGCATGATATTTCATTGTTGTTTTAGGACTTTTTGGGGTTTAATCCTCACTTTCTTTTAAAAATCGTAATCCCACAATTTTAGACAATATCTTTTCTTTTCTATTTGCAAACTCCAAACTACAAAATATTCAGATTCTGTATATAAATGTATCTCTCAAAGCCTTTTTAAAAAGTTCATTTGTGTTCCTCCAGAAATAATAATATTTATTTTCATATTTCACACGAAAGTTAAGTAGATCCCTCTATTCTTTGGAGATAAATACCAAACTACTTTTTTAATGGTTATTGTATTTCAATTTCCTTTTCATTTCTTCTTTTTCAAAAAAATGTTTTTTTATGTAGAATTTAAAAAAAAAACCAGAATCTTCTTTTTTACACAGGTATGAATAAAGTTTAAGATTAATATGCTAGAGCTAAATACACTCTTTGCATACGAAAAGCTAAACAAGTAAAAAATGGGTTTTTAGAAAATAACTTTAATACTAGACAGCCTGAAAATTTTAATTATAATTTATTTTACACCAGAACTTTTATATAAAGTTTTTTTACTGTTAGATTTAACTTATATTCTGTGCAATACATATTTAGTTTATTTTATAATTTTTACGATCGTTCCGCATTACGTGAAATACAGGAAGCTTTTTTATGTAAAATATATATTGATAAAACGTAGGTAAGAAAAGATTTGCTTACCTTTATTTCGTTGGATCCACCACGAGCATATCCAGGTTAATCCACTGGGTGGCACTGCTTAAATGAGATTAAGAAAACATATCAATTATAATTTATGAAATGATAAATGTGTGGCTCTATTCCAATTTTAGAAGGATTCGAGTTATTTAAATGCCATTGTAATTTTAATTTTTCTTGATTAAAAATACTATATGAATTTATGAAATGATAAATGTGTGGCTCTATTCCAATTTTAGAAGGATTCGAGTTATTTAACTTTCATTGTAATTTTAATTTTTCTTGATTAAAAATACTATATGAATATAGTGAAATAAGAATCGTAGAACAGAACCCATTCATTTACATGCACAACTACTTCTCAAGAGAGCAACAGATGGAATGCTAAAACGTGAGTACACATACATTCAAAACCGAAGACAGAAGCGAGAATCACTGATGTAGCAATATTGTCCACGAATGTAGGATAGAAAAGTCTAAAGTTTGATTTAATAAAAGTAAGAACTTTTTTCGTATCAGGGTTTATACTGCACAACACACTGAAACCCTGAAACTATAGATCAAATGTTCAACAGAGTTCTCCTGTGTACTTCGAAAGTTTGTTTTGGTAGTGGCTTCGTGAGAATGTCAGTGGTCAGGGCAAAAGTACTGATGTATTGGAGCGTAATCACTCCTTTTTTCTTCTAAGTGTCTCAATGGATGGTAATATGCTTAGTTTTTTTATGATACTTGTCTGATTCCAAGAGTTTAATGCAGGACTGATTGTCATCCAGCAAGGTTGTTTGTTGTTGTTGGAGTAGATCCAGTTTGTTCAACAAACTTAGCAGCCAAGTTATTTCTTGTGCTGCATTTGCGGCAGAGACGTATTCAGATTCAGCCGAAGACTTTGCGAAGCACTTTTGTTTCTTTGACATCCAAAGGAGTGGATTGTTTCCCACTATGAACAAATTCCCGTAGTTATATTAAAACACACATAAAAAACGCCTGCATTCAGCAGTTAAAGATACACAAATATTATAATACAGGCATACATAAAATAAATAAAATAATCCAACATGGAGTGAAAAATTAGCCAGAGCCAGGAATACGTGGCGCTGGCTAATTTTTCACTCCATGTTGGATTATTGTGTTTATTGTATGTATGTCTGTATTATAATATTTGTGTATCTTTAATTGCTGAATGCAGGCGTTGTTTATGTGTGTTTTAATATATATTCGTAGATCGGTGGATTAGAAATAATCTAATACCGTTGTCCTGTCATCAAGGCTATCTGTTAGATAGCTGGTGACTTGCTGTCCAACATGGTTTATTAGTGAGAAATTGCAGACTCAGGAATGTGCCGGAGTAGCTCAGTGGTCAGAGCAACAGCCCGGAACTCTGTGTACCCAGGTTCGATTCCTGGCTCTGGCTAATTTTTCACTCCATTTTGGATTATTGTATTTATTGTATGCATGTCTGTATTTTAATATTTGTGTATCTTTAAATTTCCGTAGGTTGATTTTCTGTCACTTGGATCATTTGCCCAGTCTGAATCAGCATATGCCTTCAAGGCAGGTTTTTCAAAATTGTGTATTCCCCTTCGTTATCTGAACGAATCACCTCCACGTTCCTACCAAATTTATTTGCGGTCATCGCTACATATTCCTTGAATTTTGAAAAAAACTTCATATTTGTTTTTCAGTAGGTATATGACAGTAAAGCGCTAAAATCATCAACAAAGTCTAGAAAATAATATTTATCACCTACTGTAGCGGTTTGGATAGGCTCACACAGGTCACTGCGCACCAATCTCAGTAACCTGTGTAGCTCCAAAACTAGCGGCCTTTGGATATGGACTATCAGTAAGTTTAGACACAATACAAGTTTCACATTCATCACCGTGTTTACAATTATAAATTTCAATCCCTGATGCCATATTTTTATTCACTAATGTCTTTATGTGATTGATGTTTCTATGCCCTAGCCTGTTATGCCATGCATGTAAAAAAAATTTATTTTCAAAGACATTTATCATATTTACATTGTGAATTGCGTCATATTTTAGCATACATTGATATAGATTATTATTTACAAAAGCCTCTAGATATGTTGCAACTTCGCGAGTTATTTTACAGGATTGATTTTCAAATATAGCTACACATCCATTTTTAATAGCCCTTTGCATTGAAATTAAATTAGTCTCGATTTTGGGTACGTATAAAACATTTTTAATGTTATGTTTTTATCTGTGTTATCTGACATAAGAGTGATTAATTTAACGGACCCGTAACCTTCGGAATGTAACTCTTGACCGTTCGCAATTGTTACGTTAGAGTTATTATAATTAAATTCATGAAATTTATTTTTAACTTCAGAATTTAATTTTTCAATGACAGTATTTTTAAAATGCTCATCGTACAATCGTAGTTGTTTTATAATCAATATATATAGTACATTTTTAATGATATCAATAATATATTTTTTCGTGTTTGCTTACACTAAAAATATAGGGAATATAATACTATATAAATAAACAGCACTACTTCAGGGTCATGATCTTTTACGATCGCTGCGCAGTACGTGAAATATACGAAGCCTTTTTATGCAAATATATATTGATAAAACATTGGTAAAAAAAGATTTGCTTATATTTTCCTCATTGGATTCACCACGAGCATATCCAGGTTAAGAAACTGGGCGGCACTGCTTAAATGAGATGAAAAAAATATTAATTATAATTTATGAACTGATAAATGTGTGCCTCTATTCTAATTTTAGAAGGATTCGAGTTATTGAACTTCGACTGTAATTTTAATTTTTCTTGATTAAAAATACTATATGAATACTGTGAAATAATAAGCGGGGAACAGACGACCGCATTTACATGCACAGCTACATCTCAAGAGAACTACAAATGGAATATTAAAAACGGGAGTACACATACATTCAAAGCCGCAGACAGAATAGTGAATCACTGATACAACAAAATTGTCCTCGAATGTTGGAAAGAAAAGTCTAAAGTTTCATTTAATAAAAGTAGGAACTTCCTTCGTATCAGGATTTATACTGCACAAAGTTAAAGAAATTTCTTGTTGAAATCGATAATCCGCAGTCAAAGAATTCAAATGTTTAATCTGAATAGAAACATAGTGATAAAAAAAATAACTTACACTTTAAATTTTTTGTTCTCGATTCATGAAGGTTCGATCGAATTCATGAGAGTCGACTATTCAGGGCTTCAAAATTGTTCCCTTTTTACATACTGGTATTTTTTAAGAAAAAGTTCTTTTTATTTTTTTTCTTTAAATTTTGTACAAAATAACCGCGAGGTTTATTCCTTTTGCAAATTTTGTTAAAACTTAATTCGAAACTTTTTTAGAAAATACGGGTATATAAATAGTGCACCATTTGGGAGCCCTGATTGTATAACATATCAAAAGATTGCACAAGATACCTCCTAGTTGCTTCAATATTAGCCGCGCACAAAAACACATTCACATTCGCAAAATCATCTCTTAAATACCGTGGCAAGATCACTTCTAATATTATATTTACATACATGAGCCTCTTTGTTCAAATTTTTCTTCGCCGAGCTCATTTTATAATTTACAAGCTGACGCACCCGGCGTTGCCCGGACCCGTAATAATAACAATCTGTTACTGAAATGTGTAAGGCTATCGAAATGAAGTTGAATGAGGCAAACCCCCGTCGTAATCATCCCCATAGAGCCAGAGATTGGAAAGCGCACCCAGACGGTAGAAAGTGGAGCTAAAATATTTAAGGCTATCGATATCAAGTCGAATGAGCCAAACCCCGTCGTAATCGAGCCCATATAACCCGAGATACTCCTTTAGTTCTTCGAAGGCGTCTTTCTACAACTGGATGTTCACTTTAAGCTTCTTCTGTCGGACTTTGCGTATTTCGATAAAAAAAATTGCTGCGACGGATGGTCTAACATTGCCAAAATACCAAAAATCGTGGGTTTTGAAAATGATAATGTAGATTTTTTTAAACTTCAGGAATCGTTTTAAAGAAAATGAATGTGACTATGATCTGGTGTCTTCTGTTTGTCCGTATTCGCATTTCCCGAACCTGGACCGAAAAACGAAAATCTCGTGAGTCAGTTTTGGAAACGATTTTTTTTTGGAGGGTTAAAATTCAAATTTTTCGAAACGAAAACCAGATTTTAAAAATCAAAGAAACGTAGGTTAGTCGCGATATTTTTACTTTTTCCTATCTAGTTTATAAACGCAGATTAGAATTTTTAAAGATAGGAGAAATCGTTAAAAATGCAAAAATTGACTTACGGTAAAAAACGTTTTCGAAAGTGTTAACGTTAATTTTATTTAAAACTAAAGGATTCTGACTGAAACCGATAAAATGTAGATGTATTTAGATGTGTTTATTTTTTTTTTCTTTTTGTTTATTTTAGAGAGCCGATGCGCGATTTTATGTATCGCAAAAAATCGAAATTTGCAAAAAGTGAGTCCTGCGTGCGAATTTTTTTCGAAGAGTTAATAATCGTATTTTTCGAAAACGATTGCAATTGTCGAAAGGGAACGAATTTAGATATTGTCTGGTATTTTTAGCTTTTCGTAATTCGCTTGGAACCACCGATGCGAATATTTAAATTTCGGCGAAATCCCGAAAATTGCGAAACGGCGTACAAAAAATATACTTTTTCAAAGAGTTAACTTTAGTATTTTTTAAAACCAAATGTGGCTTTGAAAAGGTCAAAGTCAGAACTTTAATTTGGTGAACTTGGTGTTTCTGTATCTCACGTAGTCCGGCGGATACAAGGCTCGGAAAACCTTATAAAAAACATAAATTCGAAGCTAAATGATTAATTTTTAAAGGGTTAAATGTGAATTTTTTTAAACCAACCGTTTCGTTTGAGACGTAAAAGTACTTTCTTTGAGAATATGCAGACGGTGTTCCGTATTTCCGGCCGTTTGCCTGTGGCAAATTTAGAAATACAGAAAAAAAGGGTTAGTAGCGCTTTGCTTCTTTTCTTCAAGGAAGTTGTGGCAAAAGAGCTTCTGAGCATGTGCTCGTGGATTTCAGAATAGTGTTTTTTGTTTGGGATCTTTGATGATTTTTTAATAATTAACTACTCTAATTTTCGAAATATTAAAATTCTGAGACTCAGGTGCACCAGGTGAGGCCTTGGACTATCTACATCTAAATTTCCAGGCTTCTAGGTGCCCTACATTTTCCTAGCAATCGCAGACAGACACACACAGAGAGTGAAATTTCTTTTATTAGTATAGATGGTTCAAAACTTTGCTTATAGATATTTATAGTAAAATCACATTTCTTGCAACCTCTAAATTATTTATTTTTTTAAATCACTGCGTATCGCAATCTAGTTTTAATTCTGTAAATAGTTATTACTTTGAAGTTTTATATCAAAATATATATTAATCTTGAATAATGAAATACTAATGTATAGAAATATTTCTAAATAACACGAAAAGACGTTTAGAAATAAAAAAAAAATATCTGAAGTAAATCTTATCGCATGTTTTATTTTATTTTCATTAAGCGATCTTTGAAATAAATTATGTATATATATATATATATATATATATATATATATATATTCATTTTCTCATACGAATTTTCACATAATACTGCCTACAGTAATAAAATTAGATGAAGAATAAATATCATGTATATTAAATTGAAATTTTAATTACGATTTTTAAAACTAATTAAATGCTGAAGATTTTAAGAAGTGTTTACACAACCATAAATAAAATATACATTACTGAATATATTATTAAACTGAGAAATATTTCATTGTACTAGCTTAACGTTCGAAATAAATTGTAATAATATTTTATAATACATGTATTATTCACAACTATTTTTTATTTGGAAAATAATAAGATTCATGCGTGCTACATTTATCTCTTATATAAAAATAAATGTATGTTGGAAACATAGTTTATATTGCAAAACAAAACAAAAAATTGTTAAGCAGAATTTGTAGAATTTAAAAGCTTATTAGTGAAATGTATACACGTTAAAATCTATGTTTTGATTGTGGTTTATACAATATCATTATTAAATAAGATGTATTAGTTCTATAAAGAAAGACTACAATAAAACTTGCAAAAACAATTATTAACCCCTTAACCGTCGTGTAACGTTCGGAAAATTCCTTCAAAAATCGTCGATTTTTTTATTGCCCTATTTTATTAGTGATAAAATTCTAAGTTAATTAGTAAAAGAAACAGTGTTTTTTTTTTTTCAACTTTAAAGTATTCAGGATGGATAAAAAAATTTTAAATCGAAATTTTACTTACCTTATATTTGGCTTTTTTATTGCGATACTTTTTAAAATTCAGATTTCCCGATTGCCATCACCTCTAGAAATATTTGCCTTATTTAACGACAACTTAAATAATGCAAGAATAAGGCCAGTTACTCTATTTTAAAAAACTGGGGGGAATCAAACAATCTGAATTTTAACCCGTCAGCACACGTGCTGGGATAAAATCTACCCCAGCTCACAATTAGTACTTAAAAATGCGCAAAAATCGTTCGTGATCATTCTGAGCTTTATAGTACTAGTCTAAGAGCTAGCAACGTTTTCGTCACCTGATTTTAGCAAGGCTCATTTTTTTATATATTCTCCGTCTTTATTGTGTAGTACGAATGCGGCCGGTCTGGCTGGCGGAAGTGGTTGCGTTTACCTGTGGGCGGAGGGGCAATGCAGGTAAAAAGGTGACAAAATTACGTCATTTTAGCATGAATTTTGATTATAAAACTTGTTTTCTGCTCACTATTTGTGATAATAAGTCATTATTGCCAGAACGTTGCCAACACCGTGCCAGACCCTAATTTATAGGCAAAATAAGGTGTCAAATTCACGTCATTTTAGCAAAGCTGTAATTTTAGTATGTTATACTTTGGCTATCAGGTAAGCTATAATTAATTTTCCAGACCGAAATTCCGTTGCTAAATTACTGCCAGACGCCGATTTATATCTGGCAGAAAAAGCGCCTATTAGAAGAGTTGGCAGCTTTTGTAGTGCTTTGGCTATTGTCAGTACACTGCCAAGCTGTGATTGTTGCCAATCAATGATTGTTAATTTCTATAGAAGTATATACATATATATAGCACATTATGTATTAAATGTATTCGGCAGACCCAGAATTCCGCACCATAATTAAACTAGGAATAAATAACAAACATAATAAAAAAAATAAACAGATATAATCTGAACAAGAAAGAACCAAGAAAACCAACCAAAAAGCTCTGGCCTCATCAGCATCATCAACTAAAAATCACAGCGATGTTTCAGTCTAATACAAAGCACAACAAACTATTATTCAGTAGTGGCAGTGGGTTTCGGCCAGAATGTCGTAAGGCATAAATCAAATGTATAAAAACAATTAAAAGCATATCACGAACACTCCCCCAACAAAACCCAACACCACAATAAAAAGCACAGCTGAATTCAAAACGTATATTTAACATACACTGGGCCAACAATAGAATTATCTTACCCCATCCTGAGCCACACAGCCACAAAATCAATAAACAATAACCAAATCCAGTGATCCAAAATCTGTCCATGTACGTTCCATGTCTGTTGCCATAAAACTGCAAACATCCTTGTAAAACCGTCTTCGAAAGGCTTTAAGTTATATAAATCATTAATTGTCAATTACGTAGCAACTACTCAAAAATGAAGATTGTCTGTAAAACTAGTATATCTATTAATGAAACTCAAAGGAATGTTATATTTATAATACAAGATACTGGTTAAATTAAAAAGTTCTTTAAGAAATAAATTTTTATTCGTACAGAGTTTATAGTAGCGAAAAATCTTACCTATGATAATATTAATGTAAATACGTTTATGTACATTCGAACACCAGTTAACTAATTCGCTAACTTCAAAACTGAAGCCATCCCGTTTATTGTAGATTGCAATGTTTATTCCATTAGAAATGTGTATTTTCAAATCCAGATAATCAGCCTCATTATTATTTTCATTTGTTTTTTTTTCAAAATTAAGATATTAGGATAAATGTCATATGATATCCCCAAAAAATCGCGATCACAGTTCAAAATTATTAAATCGTCAATATATCTGAAAGCCAGAAAATTAACATCGTTATTAACCGTACAAAATTGAAATTCATAAAAAAAATATAAATAAATTAGCTGCCGTTGAGGAGTAACATGTACCCATTCCTATCCCATTTTTCTGTAAATAAATATTTGAACCTGTATCAACATAGTTGTTATATAAGCAAAATTTACACAATAACATAAATAAATTAAAATCTAAATCAATACCAGCAGTAATTAAATCAACAATTTTTAAAAAGACATCATTTGAATGGGGTTTTAAAATAATCTGGGGAGTGAAAAAACGGGCTACAACTGGCAACTATTTTTATAATCTATTCACAGCACTATTCTTAAAATATGAATTTTGTATTATATTTCTCTTGCAAGTGATGTTAAAGTATATTAAAACATTTTCATTTTAAAAAAGTGGTGCGAGATAGAATTAAAATTATTAGGGGTTCAGCCCGTGAGGGTCACAGGCGCGACAAAATTTGTTCACAAATTTTGCCCGTGAATGTATCGGGGGTAGATTAAGGGGTAGATACAAAATAAATAAATATTTATCTAATGCGTATATAGATTTTTAATGCAAAAAGCACCTATACCGTTAAAACATGCTATTTGATTATTTTATGGAATGCTAATTAGTTTGAAAATAACAGACTTTTCACCGTTAAATGTAAACAGTATTATTTACCTTGCTTAATGACAGAATTTCTGACATTTAATAAGGCGGCAATAAATATTACTAATATTTTGTGGTGACAATCGGTCCACTGGTGCACCGCTGTTCAATCACTGCATTTATTAGAAAACGTTTCACTCTCAAATAGAACCAGCGCAAAGATTTGTCGGAAATATACAAGGAAATCGACACACTTTGTAGTCAATTGCTGATGAAATTATATCAATAAATTACGATTACTAAGTTTATAAATTATATTTTCTGAACACAAAATTGAATCAGTGCACACGACTTTGCTACATCACAGAGTTATTTTCCCGGATGAACGTTTCGGAAATAACAATTGTGTCAAGCAGTACTAAAATATCGTAATTATCATTTCTTTTTACTTTACTTTATTACGAAATTCAACGTTTTTATTATTTATATTTAACCGATTTTTTATAACGACGTATGCAAATTACAAGCGTTGCCATAAAAAACATTCCGAAAAACGCAACTGCTAAATTAGAGAAAAGGGACAGACTTCTGTCGTTAATTCTCAATTGAATGTTCTTTTGTTTTATTGCGGACATAAAAATGGGGTTACTTTATTAGAATTAAGTAGACATTTAATGTTAAACCTCGCTATTCACAGGTTTGTGGTTTTGACTTTCATTTATTGTTTCGTTCTGTATAGAAATAGAGGAAACACCTGTCAGTTAAATACAGGGATTATGAGTAAATCCCTTTATGTTGCAAATTCTTGTGAATGGAAAGAGCTACACATACGCATGTGCAATAATGGAATAGTAAAGTAACTGAATATTAAAGTTATGATGTGTCGACTACTCTGACTTTTAAGAGAAGGCGAAGTTTCGATTGGAAACGTACTTTTTGTCCATTAAAAGTCAATGTGCGTAAAAGAGATCAAGGCTATTTTTCTTTAACTTTCGATGAATTAGTGTGAAAACCTCGGAACTTGTGAATTTTCTCTTCCTTTCGATATTTATGCAAATTTCTGCATCTGGTCACGTGTAAAACTTTCATATAGAAGTATTTAAGCACTGGGTATGTGGAACTTTATATCGAGTTCTTTCCCATTGTGGCCTTTTGAGATCTGTCTAGTTGACTCAACTATTCTGCATTAGAGAAGGAGTGTCGTCCTTAGGTAAGAGTAGATTTACCTTATTTTTGTGCTAATTGAATAAAAAAGTTTGGCGCTCACGGAGTACCAATTTAAGAACTGTCGTTTTCGGACATCTTGAAGTTGGATTTGGACTAGCTTGCATAGTAGAGGTTAAATCTTGCTGAAAACATCTTACCGACGTTTTGACGCTTTTCCGTCCAAGCCGTAAGTGATATTTTTTATGTTATTTCTTTATTGTTATTGCTACTTGAAGTTTTATTTTTCTGAGTGAAGTATCTTTGGGAATTGACATGCTTTCGGCAAAGGCAAATTAAGCAGTGCTTCCTCAAGTCCCTTCCTTTTTTAAGATTTTAAATAAAAGTTGTTTGATTTTACTTAAACTTGTGCTCATTTCGACTTAGCTGGCATTGAGCATAATGAATCACAGCGACATGGCTGTTACAAAGAAACTGATATAATGAAACCCACACTAGTGCCTGTAAAGGAAAAAAATAGAAGTTATGAATACTATCTCAAAAACTATGAGAGATACGAAAAAATAAAAAGAGTAGAGTGTGTACGATTTAATATAAAATGCTGTCTTACATGGGAAAATAACTTTATTAGAAACGCTGGAAGATAAGTTTTTTTATGTCCAAATGACCAACCTAAATACGTCTCTAATCGGTTGCATTATATTGCATTATAAAGCACGGTTACTAGTAAAAATATTACATGTAAGAAAGGTACAAAATATTTTTACATGAAAAGTAATTAACCCATTTTCGGCCAAAGGTGCGTAAACGCAGCATTTCAATAAATATTTTTTTATTAACACTGTGACGTATATTTTTCGCTAATTTTATTTTTCTGCTATTTTTAAGGGTTCTGGAGACATCTATAAAATATTAGTAATTCAATTGAAGTAATCACTTTATGTTGAGCTATTTTCAAAATACGCTGGTTTCTTACTTGAAACGGTTACTGAAAAATTCGACTTTTTGAAAATGTATAATTATTCCACTTGAGATTAATCCTATGTTTTTATAATGGAGTAAAGTTGCAAGTTCTGTAAATAAAATAAAAATAAAACAAATGCCATAAGAAAACTTAGTTTAATTTTTTTATTTAAATTTAATAGTAAATTATTAATAATAAATTAATAATGGTAACGTCAAATTAAATAAAATATTATTTTTCATGCAGGAAACTTTTTTGATGTCTTAATGAATGTAATTTAAGCAAATTTCAATACAAATAATACCGCATTTTATAAAATTTCTATGCTTGGCCTAAAATGGGTTAGGCATGCTCATTTTGTTCATCAGCGGAATCAGTGCCTGTATACATGCGAGTTCACTTGCATGAATGCTGATAGTGAACACATTGCACTTACATTTGATTTCCTTATTAAAATAAATGCTTATACATTTTATTTGAAATTAAAACTGTATGTCTGCCTTACAGCATCACATTTCTTCACTCGGTTAGTGACGTATTTAAGCCGGTAGTTGAATGTCGAAATTTTAGAAATAACACCTTGAAATGTGTGGAATATTATACACCTTTAATTAATTTTAATCGCCAAAAGCAACAATTTCACCAGAATTTTTGAATGAAACTTTGCTTTTGCAATGTACCTGAAGGGAAGCTTTTATTTATTTTTAAATATATATATACTTTTTAAATCCCGGTGTCGTTCAATCATTTCAACACTTTAGAAAACTTAGTTAGAAACAATTAAGGAAAGGTTAAATGCCGTTACTAAAACTATTTTTATATGTAAAAAGACATTCCAATGATCGAGGACTTCAAACACTTTTGTAATTGAGTTTTCTAGCTTTCTCTAAGATTTCTGGATAATATCCATAAAATCTAAATTTCGGAACTAGGGGGCGTTGCTAGTGATTACATTAGATTGGGCGCAATCACTTTACAATACCGTTATTGCACATGTATAGCTGTAGCTCTTTTATTTCCCAATTGTTTTCTGTATAAAGGAACATGTACATATATGAAACTAGATTTTAACTACAATGCTATTTTGGTTGATTGAAATGAATATTTCTATGTCCTTATTATTTGCTCAATTAGAGTAATTTTGATCAATTAGTAATACTTGTAAGGGATAACATTACACAAAGTACAAAAAATATACATTAACTAAAACGCAAAGTTCCTTATATACACCCCAATTGCTTCCATGTATCTAAAAATGTATTTATTTTTAATAAATAAATGCTAACATATATTACATAGATTACAGTTTCATAAATTTCCACATTTTATATAACTCGAAAACATATAATTTCAAATTACATAATTGAAAATAACACACCCTAGATTTTCCTTTCACAAGTCGTATTTAAAGTCTATGTAGATTTTAACAAAATTCAGATTTCAAGAATTAATCAGAAAAAGTTAGATTTGATGCAAATCACAATAGACAGAATAGTGTTAAATACTATTCACATTCTGAATGATTAAATGTAAATAAGTTTAATTATCAGTGGGTTAAAAATATGTAAGGTTTGGCTGAAATATCAATCCAAATTATCCTTCATCGGAAACTGCTACAAAGTAGTTCTTATAAATTATTTTGACGGAATCGTGAAAAACGTTTCATTTTAAATTATCTGTACATATTCGTTGCTGAAGTTTTTTAATATTAAACCACAGAAATTCCTATAAAAATGTTTAACCTCCAAGTAATTTACTAAAAAGACGAAATTATACATTTAAGCAAAAATATATAAATAAATATACATATGGCATCGTCTTTTATTTCTTTTCTTATATGACATCATCTCCCTCCATTATTTAAATCAAATTTGCCAGGATAAAGTTAAAATCTGAATAGCAACAAAAGGGTCGTTTACGTTTTCTTTTATATTCACTCTTAAGTGATAATCGATAGATAAGCTGCTTTTTTTATCTATTCAAAGATAAAGCTGCTGATCGTTCAGTAAAAGATTATAGTTCTTTGCATTCACTTTCATAGATTTAATATGATATGTTTGTTTATGCCACATTGTTTTTAAAAGTATTTTATATTCTTCTTTTTCCAATAATGCAAAGCACATAAGTATTATTAATTGTTATTTTATTCCAAAAATCTATTTGCAGGTTATATACATGGCAGCTTAATAAGAGTAAATGTATTTGTTTTATTATTTTTTTATATATATTTTCATTCTTCAACGAAATAGCTTTTATACTACCCTTTAGAGATGTCCGTGATATTTCAACAGTAACAAAGGATACATATGACAGAAATATGAAGTAAAATTTCCCCAAAAAATGAAACAGCGCTAAAGAGTAGATAAAAAAGTATCAAACGTCCGCTGAAAATTAGAATATGCTTAACTTCACGCATTCGTGCAACTACTTACCCAAGATGAATTATTTTAATAAGCAAGCTATGATCGAATAATATATAATATAAATTCTGCAAGAATATGACTTCGTTACACATGTTAATGATAAACCAAATTAAAACGTTTAAAATACAATAAACTTAAAAATTAATGTCTTATTTATAAATATGAAACGTTTGCACTAATTTATTTTAATACAATTTTTTACAGTATAATAACAAACATTTACAGTTTACAATGCTCAGAAATCAATAGCAAGTTCGGTTTTAAGCTGGTTTATAGCTCACAGGCTATCAAAGCCTGAGAGCTAATGTGTCCGCCTGTGCTGTATGTATGTAAGTATGTACGTAACGCGATAACTCTTGATAGAAATAACCGTTTTGCTTCAAACTTTGTTTATAAGTTCATTGTGATAAGGCGATTCCCTGATTAATTTTGGGGGTTCATTGGTTAAGTATAAAAGAGGGGAACGGGGAGCTAACCCCCCTTAATTTAGATAAATGGGTTTTTCATGCAAAATTATCCCATTTTCTTCAAATTTTGTATGTAGGTTCATTTTGATAATGCGCTTCTGTGAATAGTTTTGGGGGTTAATTGGATAAGTATAAATAGGGAAAGGAGGGGGGGGATAATCCCCCACTTAATTTAGATAAATGAGTTTTTCAAGCAGAATTACCCGATTTTCTTCAAATTTTGTATGTAGGTTCATTGTGATAATGCGCTTCTCTAAATAGTTTTGGGGGTTCATTGGTTAAGTATAAAGGGGGAAAGGGGGGCTAATCCCCCATTAATTTAGATAAATGGGTTTTTCATGCAGAATTATCAGATTTTCTTCAAATTTTGTATATATATTCATTGTAAGTAGAGGCTTCCCTGATTAGTTTAAGGGGTTCATTAGTTAACTATGAGGCGGTAACGGGGGGATGACCCCCTCCCCTCAATATATTGTCGATTTCTTTATTTTTTTATGCCTGTTATATATTAATACATCTGGGAGTATATATTAATACATCTCGTCACCTGATCAAGGTTCTAAATTACGAAACCAGTTCCTTTCTCTTCCTTAATTTTTTATTTTTTTAAATCTGCTAATTCAACAAAGTTCAATAGAAACCTTGAACCGGCAAACAAAGAGAACCATAGCAAACCAGTATAAAGCACTGCAGCGATTATAACATCGATATTGTCAGATGGATGACAGCCAAGCTGTGATCAGGCGAATACCGCACCGCGTCCAGGTACTAACCCGTCAAGCTAGGCACTCATGCCGGGCATGTTAGCGGTATGTATAAAAAAAAATCCCACTCAGAAAAAAAAATATTCTGATCAATAATAGCTTCTTATTCCACATTTCTGTATGTTATGAACAAACATTTTATTCAAGGATATAAGGAGGTTTCAATTTTATTTTATATTTGAAAATTAATCTAGATAGATATAACACCTCTCTGTAGAGTTAATTTAGCAGCGCTACGGTAGTATAAATGTATATTTGAGCCATGATAATAATAAACCTATTAACAAAACATACGATTAAAAAAATTGCAATCATGTGGCAGACAATCTGATAAGTTAAAAAATCATGGCTATTAATATGGTTCAATAACCACATATATATTATTACATTAATCACAGTCCACATAATTTTTGTCCGACTCGTTAATTAAAAATTGTAAGCTCTCGTAGACGGTGTTATTCTGAGTGTGTTAATTCTTCTGAACTTGAATATCACTAATTTCGAATAGTGCATTTTTCCTTATTTAATCACCGAGAAATAGGAAGAAATGTATTGTTTCGAAATAGTGCTTTCAAATTCAAGGGACCGTGCAAAAGCTAAAAGATTTCGTCTACGACAAACGACATTTTTAATTCAAGATTTAGGCCTAGTATTCAGAGTGCTGTGTATTAATCGTAAAGTATATATGGAAATAAGTGAGGACAGTTAAAGAGTTAAAAAATGAATGGTATTAAACGGCGTAACTCTTTAATTGATATTATACAGAGGGGCCAAGGTGAAAGAGGTCCGGTACACAAAATTACAAATATTTGCAAATTTTACTTACCCATCATACGTAGTATAGGGTAAGTCTTGTAATCGTTTTGAAAATCGGATTTTTTTTTTTTGACGGATTTACACGTTTCAGACACTGGAGATTCTGAAAAACATATTTTTAGGGAAAAAAATATGCCGTCCGTCTGTGTGTCTGTGTGTCATCAAACGCTCTATCTCCCGAACAAATTGAGATAGAGACTTGAAATTTGGTATGTACTTAGTATGTAATAATGGGAAGAAGTCTATTGAATTTCAGTAACCTCGATTATTCGGAACTATTTTTTTCGGACTCTCGAAATATTCGTTCTGATAAAAGGTATATAAAAATTTTCGAAATTGTTTATTTTAAGGACTGAATATAAAAGACAATAACATAACATAAATTTTGCATAAAGCATGAAGTCGATCGGATAATTACTTACCGAGATATTTGTAATCGTATTTACTACACTCTTCGATTTTCCATCACCCTGTATTTCATCCAAATTTCAATTCAAAGATATATTTTAATTGGAAATTAAACGCTTAATCAGATGCAATAAAGCGCTAGTTCATAGGATCATTGTTTTTGGAGTTTCTTTTAAGCAATTCAGTAATCGAGCCTTCAAAGTTTATGACGTCATCAAGCCACGATTGTATTCGATTTGCAATGCATTTTATAAGTAGTTTACACATTTTTCATTTTAATATTTTATATTATGCATATCGATGATGGGTATGTATTACGGTGGCCAACAACGACTAGTTTATTTAAAGGTAGTGAATACAGAGTATTATGAATAACAACACCTCCTGGGAACTATTGAATATTCAGTATGTTGTTATTCATAAAAAAATCTGTATTTAATACTTTTAAATAAAAATTAGTAAGTATTTGGACTTTTTTTTTTACCTGGTCTCTTTTTTCTTGGCCACTCTGTATTAAGTAGACTTAAATGTGACTTAAATTCTTCAGCAATACTCTTCCGATGAAAATGTATTCTGACCTGTAAGATTTTCTTTATACTTACCCACCAAATTGTTACTGCAATTTCTTCGCCGTACTAAATAATGTGTAAAATTTTCATATTGCGGATGCCAAACCCAATCGTACGTTCATTGATTTCAACTCCAACTTTATATCCGAAAATATGTATAACCATCTGTCTTCCAATTGAATGCGAGCCAATTCAACTGATAATCATGCTAATTATACTAATAGAAGTTTGAGCAGGTTCAATACAAGCGCTGTCTGGTTTGTGTATTGTTTTCGATGTTTTCATTGTACGACAGCGATATTTCGTCTATTTTGGTTCAAATGGTCTTCCAGAAAACATCCCTCCTATAGCAACACAGTCAAAACTGATGCTTAACAAAATCCATCCCCATTTCATACCTGTTTTTCAGTACTCATTAAAGTGAATTCTAGTGTAATTACCATATACTCATTATATTTTGATTTGTGACGTCTGTCTGTTAATTGGCATGCGTTGTGTAATCAAACGTCTGATAATCGAAACTTTATTTATATATATACATTTTTCAAGAGAGAAACAAAATGTAAATTGAATAATAATTTAGCTATTACTTTCTAATAGATTTTTAAAAAATGGTTGAAATACTATTAAATATTCTCCAGCTGATAAAAAAGCCATTTATCTGCTAATTCACTAACGAACTATATAGTCAATTCAAACTATTTCCATAATTCGAAATTAATACAAATTCTTTTTAATGTGAATAATATTATTTTAATGTACGCTTTTTGATTTAAAACATATGCTATGTTTCCTTAGAAATTTTTTTTTTTTACATGGCATTTTAAAATCATTTCCAGTTAGTTAAAAAAAAATACTGCAATTCATATTCAACAGAATCAAAGTCGTCATTAGATATATGTTGTTATTCATCCTTAAATGATAATCAATATCCATTCTACATTCTAAAAAATGCCCATTAATGAAAAAATCTCTATTTAACTCTTTTTTTCTTATATTATGTAACTTAATATGATTTCTTATACAAAGATTTTTCTGTTAAATTTATGCATTTATTTTAGAGAAGATCTCTTTTAGACTGACAAAAAATAATAATTTTAATGTCTAAACCCATTTAACGTTTTTGTTACAATGATCAAATGTTGCGTAATTCAAGCTTAAAATATGTCATTTGTAGATGTTAGATCAAATGTAAACTATTAATTTTAGATTTGCTGAACAAATTCTTATTGCTGTGCATTATTTTTTTAAGTAATTTATTTTTTTTATCTTTGAGGGTTTAGAAACAACTGGAATTTTATTACAATTCCTAAATTTCATTTAGGTTTTTCAGTTCTTTAATCTACAAATTCCATCAAAGTGTTACAATAAAACTAATGATGATAATTGGCATTAACATTTCAAATTTATTTTTTTAAAAAGTTTCAAAGTACCAAAAGTTTTTACATGTACCCTTAATGGAGAAAAACGATCATCGAACTTGAAAAAATATACAATCATACACGTTGCTTAAAAAATATAAACGAATGTGAAAACGTTACCAATATTTTACAACAGGGAATTGGATTTTTGTGAGATTCGCAAATATTGTAGAACAAATTATAAAACAAAATCTTACACATAATATTTTTTACCAATAACTGCATATATTTACTTATATATAGGACCACTATGTTACGTAAAAATAATGCTTCAGTAAATATGATGTATAGAACCTGGTGCCCGTCCTTCCGCGCTAAAGCACGATAGAGCCCTAAGTGTGAAAGCCTAATACAAATTAGTTTTTGCTTTTTTCATATTCATTTTTATACTGTACCAATACGCAAATCCCGTATTTATGTTGTAACATTGCTCAAACAAGCAACAAACATAAATATCGTTTTAACACATTTGCTGCCAACCACGAATATACTCGTGGTTTTTTAATCTAAAATTACGAATTCGTACCGGAAATTTTGAAAGAAGATTTTTTATTTTAAGTAATCACGAAATGCCTGTAATTAAATAAAGTAAATATTGCTATTAGTAATTTCTGGTATGAATTCGAACTTTCTAAATAAAATAAAAATCTGGTAATTTTAACCCGGCAGTGAACGTGTTCGGCAACGAAGCTACCTTGAGCTAGTGACAAAAGTCGCGAATGCTCTGTCAGGAATATTACAGGATACGCGATCTGCAAAACTCTTCAGTACCAACTCCTATCTCTTCAATATGCTATTATCAAATAGTACCGAGAATTTAAGAAAAATCACAGAGAAAAGCGTGCTTCGATATAAATTCCGCTGATAACACTGCGCAATAATAATCAATGAAGTTACTGCTGCTTCATTTATATATATATATACAGGGGTGCAAAAATCTAGGCGCCAATGGGCCGATTCCCACCACTAAATATTTAGTATTCTTCGCCTAATAAGAATACTGATAAAATTTAGGCAAAGTATACTAATAAAATTTGACGAAGAATATCGTTAAAATTTAGTGGTGAGAATCAGCCCATTGGCGCCTAGATTGTTGCACTCCTATATATATATATATAAGGTATTTTATTATCATTGTTGAGCATTATATAATGCGGTATTTTATTTATGTGGAAACACTAATTTGAAGCACACCTTCCATTTCATTTATGAAAACAATGTCGATTTAATTTTTAATTAACATCAATTGTTAATAAAAAAAAACATGTTTTAACGAAATGTGAGTGTACTATGTAGGAAGCCGCTTCAAAAACCTTTCGAATAATACCTTATTAGTTGTGCGTTTCGTAAATTCATAAAAAAGGGATTTTGAGAAAAAAATTATATACGATTTCAATATTAAAATGATATATATGATTAGAAGCAGTACATGTAAAATATCTTATCCCAAATAATATCAGTAATCGTTAATGAAAATTAAAAAATTTCTATTAATTTAGCTTTGAGATATATACAATCTTGAAAAAAAAAAGTGATCACCCCTACTAATTCTACTGAAAATAATAGAATGAAAATATATATGCACCAATAGATGTTGGAATAATGTCTACAAATTAATGCTATTTTATGCTTCGGGGACCATCTATATTTTAAATACAGCATCAATGTTCGCAAACCGTTTTAATTTTGCACATGTACGCTTCCGAATCAAGAGTCAACAAAAGTTTTCCATGACAATGTTTTTCGTTCATTCTAAGCCATACTGGATTATTATGTCTCGTTCATATGTTATTTTTAGAATTTTGACATTTTTTTCTTATCTGTTACAATGTTTTCTTATCTGTTACAAAAAAAATTCTCAATTTCTATTACTTGGATTTAACAAATGTGAAAAGAGAAGAGTTTGAATTAATGAATTAGTTTAACTCTTTGAATATTGAAGTCTGAAAACTCAAAAGCATTTAAAATACGGCGAACGCCCGAACGTGAAAAATGCTGCGATATTATTACTCCCCTTTCTTCTACCTGCCTACTTGTCAGCAGGACAATAAGGTGTAAAAGTAGAACCTCACTAAGACAACTTGTACAAAATGCGTCCCACCTGTTGATTTCAATAATCGCCTGCACTGCTACAATAGTTGGATGTTTACGAGGAGAAGAAAATGGAACAGGCGTTGACACGGTCTGCCAGTAGTTTGCTTGGCCGGGCGTTTTAGTAGCGAAATGATTAAACATTAGTTTTGATGCAGAGTTTTCTGGACTTTATGATTAGTTCGAATTAACCAAAAGTTCGAATTAACGCGAGTCCAAAATATCCTGTTGATAATAACATATCAGCATAAGATAATTAGAGAAACGAAAATATTTTTCACATCTAGGGAAATCTCAGAAAAGGTATAACTTTTCTTAATTAACTTTATGCGTAATTGTGTCATTACACTTTTATACGTTTCTCCTTCCTTTTCAACACTAGATTCCGCTGAAAGCTAGTGTATCAATAAAAATTATATGTTAAAAGTGAACAGAAATTCCTGTGTTCATCTGGAACTGCTGCGTAGTTTAGTAAACAAAATCTAAAAAATGACTGGAAATTTTGTGAGTATATATTTTTTTTTATAAATTAATTGCTATAAAATTTTTACCCACAAGTATCAAAGAAAATGTGATACACATTTTAAATCTCCTTAAAAACCTGGAGAAATTTCTTTCCTTCTTCTAATTTAACCATAAAGTAATACATTTTAAAGGGATTTTTATACTTTAATTCAATATAACAAATTATTTACTTATTCTTCGATATATACCTTTTATACAGAAATTTAAATCTTTTTAACTCTATTTTAGCCAAAAATATTATATTGGAAATTTTAATAAACATTTTACAGTGGAAATGATACATTTCTACAAAGAACTTCCATATATATTATTCTGAGTGTAATTCCGGTGGAAGTTTGTATATAAATGAACCGAAACCGTCTTCTTAATAAATAACCAAAGTACTTGGAAAAGCATTCGAATCCAAATCCAGAAGTCCCAGAGGCACGCTATATCTTTCAACTAAGGTTCCTATTACTGAGTGTATTTTACTTTTTTTACATTACTCTTTCTTCTTGGAAAATATTTCATCGAATATTTTACTTATATGTATTAGCGAAATACTTTGAAAGTGCTATTTGTTTAATTTTCTTTCTATGTTAGAAATGAGATACCAGATTTTCTTAAAATTCTTTATGTTGTGTATGTGGATAATATTTTTAACTAAAAAAATTCTTTGCTTGCATATGAATGATTTTACTTAAAACAAAAATTACATATCAACTTAAAGTGTTTAAAGACATAATTAAGTAAACCGATTTTACCAGATTTTTTTTTAAAGTTACAGAAACATATAATAAACTATAAAATTTAATTATAAACTAAATCATATAATTTCAGATAAAAATTAAATACTTTGTCAAGAATATTTTCTGGCACAAAAGACAATTTTTGACGTGTAAAAAAAATAAATAAAAAAGAAGGTTGGCATGTATAAATGTGTAATCTGAATACTGTTTTTTTTTCCTTTTACTAATATTGTATGTATTAATCATGATATTTGTATGTGTCTAATGGAAACGTTTCCTGTAAAAAAGGTAATTTATTTTCTTTATATTGGTGTAAAATTTCTTGTTTTTCGAGTATTTCACAATGATATGTTTAAATCACATAATAAATTAGGGTTACTAGTACACATTCAAAAGTTGATTTGAAAGAGATTCTCAAGTCTAAACGTTTAAGAGTGTACAACATATAGAAAACGTCATTATAAAGAATGTTTCTGGCAGTCAAAAATTGAACCCTCGTCACATCACTCTACCGATCTTTTCTGGTTTTCAGCCTATGTTATTCACATGGTAGTTCGACGGTTGGTGGAAAGCACACTGTTAAAAATAAATCCGTAAATTCACGGTAAAACTACTGGTTGTCGGACTTTTTCCGTTCCGTTAGCAGATTTTCAGTTTTGAAAGACAAAAGAAGGAAAAATTCAGTTTGCAGAAGCGGTAACTTTCCGTTAACGCTGTCAGAAATCACGGAAATATTCCTGGCAGCACGGACAGGAAGGGAAATTTTCCGTTATGAATAAACTCCGTTTTAAAAATGTACATCTCTCTTTGTGCTGCCATCTGTGGACTATTGCGGATGTATTTACTATCTGATATACTTCAAGAATATTTTCTGGCCAACATTGGGTTTGAACCCAATTGAATATACCCAATAGGGTTTGAATAATTTTAAAGGATTTAGAAAATTATTATTATTATTTAATTCGAAAGCATTATTTTTGTTTGTTGCTTTTTTGAATAAAATCGATTTTTTTTTCGTTTAATTTAACTATTATATATATGTTTTAATATGTTTCTTTAGAATATATTTTAAGTGCGAATATTTTCTTATAACTTTAAAAAATAAATTGCAAATAATTTTAAAAGAATTGGTAAATTGTTACTTTTTTTTAATTCAAAAGCACTATTTCGTTGTTGTTGTTTTAATAAACTCGAAATTTTAACTTATTGAATTTTTAGGTTTTCTGTGCAGCAACATGTTAGTCTTTTAAACATTGAAAATAAATATGCAGAAGATAACGGAATATCTCCGTTGGCCCCTTTCGTCTCCGTCCGTTCTGTTGTTTTCAGGAAATATGAGGAAACTTTCTGTTTTTTAACGGAAAATACACTTTTGTCGCGAAAAGGATTTTTTCTGTGAAATTCAGGACAAAATATCCATGAGTTTCAGATTATTTTTAACAGTGCAGCCTATCTTGTTCACGTGCAGATAACAGAGTTGGAAGCATCGCGCATTATCACTTTCCTTCGCTGCGCTTTTTATATTAAATATTATTTCAGTTTGTAATAGTAGAAAAGGAAAAAAATGGAATGTTAAAAAAATATTATGAACAGTAAGTTAAAATAAATCACATTGATAATGAAAATGTGTCATTTATTGAAAATAATATTTTCTGATAAAAATATGCTTAATTAAGTTTCTAAGAGCAAGCAATTTCTATTTTATACGCGATAAAATGCATTTGTATTTGGAAAATGCTCACAATTAGCCGCTACTTCCTGATACAAAAAGACTGTAATTTTCATGGATTATTTTTTAGAAAACGTAAATCAGTTTTCAAAGAAATATATATTACTATCAATATAAAAATTTAATGATTTAGATGCAGATCACTAAACGTTTCAAAGTTGCAGAGAATGAAAAAACTGTAAATTTATGAGCGTTTGCCCTTCAATTTTCACGGGCAACAGCCTTATTTGATAAAAAACGGTCTGATCCACTAAATAAGCGGCCTTATCCCTTAGATACTTAGAAAATTAAGGGCAATCCACATATTCTTACAGTCCTAGCCCATATGTTAGCAAAAATACGGTACGACCCCATACATTGTCTTCCGCTAGGGTGTAACCCTTCATTTTACTCGTGTTTCGAAAATTTTATCCCGCCAAAACAGCGATTCTGTGATGATTATCTAACGTGATACGTGCAACGCAACAGTAAGCAAAGTGTTTTTGTGTTTTAAAGTGCATTATATCCTGTGCATTATAACACTATATTACTTTGCCCCGTAAAATTACGGGCTGCACAAAATGATGGTCATAGATTGCTTTTTTTATGGGGTATGACTGGAATCTCTGCTGCCGGCATCTGCCCGTAATTTTACTGCAATTTTTTTTTTACAGTGTATGTTTTATTATGGAAGTAGATGTTAAAATTAAAAAAAATGTGTAAACGTGTTCACATTTCGTAATTTTTTCTTCACAATTTCTAAATCTGCTTTCTGTTCAGCTATTTTAAGATTGACTAAGATTCTTTGCTGTAATCTGTCAATCTCCTTTATATGGAAAAACTACAAATGTAATATTTTTTTTTTCTGTTTAACCTTGTACTCTTTTAATTTACCCCTTTATGATTTCCGCGAATATATCCTAAAATATAATAGTTAATCCTGAAAACATAAGGCATTTTAGCCAAAACTTTTCAGTCAAAAATATTCTTTGACACAAACATATAACACCAATATATCTCTCTCTTCGATCACAACTAATGATAAACTGTGATTCATAAGTAAGTATACAATTTCCAGATAATGTACAAGAGGAACAGTTTAAAGCAAGTTCCCCAAATGCAAGCTATAAGGTAGGTGTACTCATAAAGTTTTTTTCGCTTTCGAGGGATGTCGCATAGGAGATAGCTAGCATGTCACGTGAATAGTCAGCAGAAATGGCTGCGTCTGGCGTGACTTTGTGTTCTTTAATAGAGCAAAACGTAATCTGTTACGGCGTTTCAACGTCATTTTTAACACGATTTAGAACAGAACCTCCAACAGAAAATCCAATTATGAATGGTTTAACCCTTTATCTACTGACGGTACTTTTAAGTACCATCAGAGCAAACTTTGTATAAAATTTCTTTAATCTGTCTAATAATGATAATAAGGTTTTGTTTTTATACAAAATACTTTTCTGGATCACATTTAGAAAGCACAGCAAGACAGTGAAAGTTAAATATTTTATAAAGTGGTATTTTTCTCAATCTTTTACATAACTGTAGATCTTCTCTTTTTAAAAATTGTTATATGAAAATTTTGCAACTATAAAAACCTTTCTATTTAATGATAGGATCACAATACATTTATTTACATTGTTCCGATGAAGAATTGTGATATTTCCTTAACAGCATTTTCTGTTAATTAATCTAATTATTCTTGTAAATATTTCACAAAAAGAGCTATTACTACCGCAGTATTAAATCAGTTTTAATGAAAAAACTTATCTAAATTTCATATTATTATAACATAAATTGTCTAATATACCTTCAGACATTAAGGAAGATAATTATTTGAGATTGAACAATTTGTTGATTCATAATTCGGTAGATAAAGGTTTAAAAAATTTGAAACTACAGCTTTTCGTGCAGAAATGGATTACCAGTTTGATATGGATTAAAGGTGCACGAAGATATCATCTGTGTATATAAAAAACAGAATCTGTCACCGTTGCGTAACGGCATTTTAAAACACGATTTGTAACAGAACCTTCAACCAGAAAATCCATTTATGTTTGGTTTAAAATTTTTGAAACAACAGCTGTTTGTACGTTTGTACAGAAGTGAACTACCGGTCCGATGTGTGTCCTGTGACTAAGGGTGCTCCCATAGAACATCTATGACTGTCTTTAACAAAACTTGAAACATTCACCTATACTTCTGTTACAGGTAACATAAAATTTCTTACATTGTTGCTATTATATTAGTGCATTCAATTTGTATATTTACTACATGCATTTCTAGCACACTGAGCACAGAGATTAATTTATTGGACTCAAAAAGGGTAGCTTCGACCGATGTTCGCATGTGCAATACCAGTACTGCACGGTACCAGTATTGGTCGGTGTGACTGTGTAAAATTTTCGCTATTTTCATTGTATGAGTAAGATAATTCGGATCACTTTGACCTTCATATGTCCTCCCTAAAGGCATTTCTCTTATACGAATATGGCTAAAATACTGGTCGATGCTTATCAAAAATCCAATCTGAAAAATATCTATACAATTTAATATAATTATTTTTCAAATATTTATTTCAAATGATATAAAAATCAGTAATCAATAACGATAAAAATTAGTATTAAATTAAAGATTCTAAGCCATGATTCTACTCAAATATCAATATACCTTATTCAATCTAAAAATAATTACAACTGGATTTTCAGTAACATAGATTCAAATTTCTAGAAGTTAACAATAATCTATTCAAAAGCTTTTAAGACCCCAGTGAATAACATCTTTATGAAACTGGAAGTATTTGAGCATTTTCTTGAAAGCAGTATCATGGTTTTATTAGAACAGAGCACGTATACCAGAATTTTAGATTATTACAAAACTTTTCTTGAATCACTATATCTAAGGATCATTTGATGGCTTTGTTTGTATTTCTAAATGCACTAAAACATTCTTCATTTAAAGTTGATTTTACAATATAGTGTTTTTATAAGAAACTGATAATAGAAAGTCTCCCATATTATGATTTTTTAATAATTAAATTTCTAAAAGTGTATTATGTTATTTCATATTTCTGTTACATATTTCTTTTGAAATTGCGTATTTGTTAATGGTAGAAATTCTTCTAAATACGTATTACCATTTATCAATCTACCGTGTTTAAATACCGTATATTTGGAGTCAAATTAAAAAAAAATTGGAGATATGTAAAAAATAAAAATACATACACTCGATACATTTTAATAGCCAAATTGTCGCAGACAAAAAAAAAAATAGCCATTCGATTGAGAAATATCTCTTATATCCATTTACGTTAAAAAATAAGCTCGAGATCATGTAAAAATTGAGATTATGACAAAAAAAATTTCAAAACGAAAACCCAATTTCGACATCATATTTGGAATTTTCGACAAATTTTACCTTAGACAACCAAACGGGAAATCATTCCGTGAAGTAGTTTATTTACTATGGAGATGTAAATATTGGAACTTTTTCTAAATGTGATACTAAATTATTTTATTTCATATTAAACAAATACTACTTCATTGAACGTATCAATTTCGGATCGATATTATTCATAATAAATTTTTGCATTAAACTTAAAGCATTATCTTCTGTATATCACATAGTATTTAGATTTTTAATACTTTCCAACATAGTTAAAAGTGTTTACGAATTCGGTTTCTCTGGTCGGCTGTCTTTCCGCACGTAAGTATACTTAGATTGCCATGTAATTCATATATGTTATTGAGGTTTACCATGGAAAATGCTAGGTATTGAAAATTTGTGTAACATTTATAGTTCATTTAAAGGAACACTCAAAAGAATTCCGTTACATTATGGTCTATTGGGAAAAATCATTTGCGGGATATTTTAATAGTGTTTCAGTGTTTCAAACGTAATTGAATTTATATACATTATTTTGGCGTACTGCAAGATGATTACTATAGAATATGTTATGTGTAGCACTTACAAGATTCCCATTATATTATGGTATATGGGTAAAAATAGTTTGCGGTGAATTTAACGATGTCATACTTTTACAAATAATATTTGAGGTGCATTAAATCAATCAATCTGTAGAATATGGAGTGCAATGTATTTATCATCCTTGTACAGGGTCACACAAAAGAATTCACATACATAATTGTCTACGAGGAAAATTGTGTTCAGGGTATTTTAATTATATTGAACTATTTCAAACATGATGAAATAGATATAAATTACTCAGATTTACTTCAAAATACTTTCTATAAAATATTATGCGCATAGCATTTATCGTTCCTATACAGGGACACATAAAATTTTGCGGATACAGTACTGTGTCCGACTCATTGCCTATTAGGCATGATTACTGGAAATGTTTTTCAGTTATCCTATGCTTTTTTAAGTTTAACTAAATTTTTGCATACTACATGGTGCGTAATAATTTATATAGATCATATACAGGTCTAAACAAAGCAATTCATAAGGATGAACGCGAATTTCTTAAAGATATTTTATTTAATTTTTGATATGTATTTTCAAGGTCAACTTTATTTTTTCTACTAAGAAATGTCTGTACAAATAAATAAAATTATATATATGGCTAAGAAAAGAACTGGATACATGGCCGACTATGAATAGTGATTTTTGGAAGTATGATTTAAGTAGTTTTAAGGGTATTTTTGCTTGAACTAAATTTTAGGTAAATATGTGGCGCGTATAAAAATCTGTAGGTAATATACAGGGCTGTACAAAATGATTAAAGTACGTTTTTGTCAATTGCTAAAAATTTCTGAAGTTGAATTTTTAAATGTGTTCTGCGTATTTGTATTAAACTAAATTTTAGCATACTATTTAGTATATAAACGAATCTATAGATCGTATACAGGACTGTGGAAAAAAATTGGAGAACCTTTACAGCTATTATCAGTAATTCCTCAATCTGGTTTTAAAAAATAGTTATGCGTTTCCTGAAATATTTACTTTATTTTTATCTTACTGAGGGGCGATGATACGTTAAATTATTCTGTGTATACTGGAAAGTGTTAAATATCTATGCTTGACGCATATTTTCTCTCTTGTTTCTTATTTAATGTAAGTTTTTTTTATATTTAATATTTATTTATTTATCTTTATAGATTGGACTACAGTTTTATAATTAAGGATTTAGTAATACTTTATATGGTAAAAGTACATATTTTGTTACTGAAATAAAATATTCAGAATAATCCACTGAAATAGAGTAAACATTTTGTCAAGTCCTACTCCCATTTACGCCAGATTTATGAAACGTGAAATATTTATGTTTTATATCAGGCAGAAACTCAACATTTAAATTCTTTGCATAATACTGAATTCAGTCTATTTTAATAACTAATCTGAAAATGTTGCAAGTTATATATATTATTCGGTTCCGTTGTATCAAACATTTAGCTATTTATTTTGATAGGAGACTTCGTATTGTAGGTTGAAACATAAATGAAGCAGTATATCGAAGTGATTTTTACGTATGATTACGAGATTAGAATTTTGAAAACCGTAGACATTTTTCTAGTATATAAAAGTTTTATATTTTTAAAACTTTCCCACATAGTTGAAAACTGCTTATGAATTCTGTTTTTAGCCCTTTGCAATATACAGGGTCATTCATAATTCCCTCCGGGGTTTCGAAACGTTATAGTAAAAAAACGAAGACGAATATGAAAAAAAGAAACATATGAAATTATTCCGAAACTATTCAAGTTTTACTTACATACATTACAGGTGTTCTATGTGTGAGCCCTTGGTCACACGGCATACATCCATGCGATAGTCCAGTTCCTGCCATACTCCGTTTCTTTAAATCTGAATCAGTGGTGTCAGTTCAACGGGCCTTTCGTAATAAATATCGAAAACAGGGACCAACTGACAAAACAATTCATGTGTGGTACCGGAAATTTAAAGAAACGGAGTATGGCAGGAACTGGACTATCGCATGGATGTATGCCGTGTGACCAAGGGTTCACACATAGAACACCTGTAATGTATGTAAGTAAAACTTGAATAGTTTCGGAATAATTTCATATGTTTCTTTTTTTCATATTCGTCTTCGTTTTTTTTTTACTATAACGTTTCGAAACCCCGGAGGGAATTATGAATGACCCTGTAGTTGATAAGGGTTTATGAATTCAGTTTGTCTGCCTCTCTGTGCTCTAACATGCATAAATAAATATACCAGGAATGGCATGTAAGGCTTATATGTTAAAAAGGATCACTATAGAATATTTGCTATTGATAATGAAATGTGTAGCAATTATAATTCATTTACATGGATACGAAAAGGAAAATCTGTAACATTATGTTTTGCGATGCATTTTATTTAAATATTTCATTACATTGTATGGAAAAATAAAATTTCTTAATACTATGTTTTTAGTGGCGGAAAGTTTCGCATAATCTATGCTTGATTAATTGGTTTATGTTCTTTTTAATGTTAATATAAATTGAATATTTTTACAATATTGAAACATAAATTATGATGATCAAATATTTTCATAAATATTTTCATGTGTTTACATGGATACGAAAAGGAAAATCTGTAACATTATGTTTTGCGATGCATTTTATTTAAATATTTCATTACATTGTATGGAAAAATAAAATTTATTAATACTATGTTGTTAGTGGTGGAAAGTTTCGCATAATCTATGCTTGATTAATTGGTTTTTGTTCTTTTTAATGTTAATATAAATTGAATATTTTTACAATATTGAAACATAAATTATGATGATCAAATATTTTCATAAATATTTTCATGTGTTTACATGGATACGAAAAGGAAAATCTGTAACATTATGTTTTGCGATGCATTTCATTTAAATATTTCATTACATTGTATGGAAAAATGAAATTTCTTAATACTATGTTGTTAGTGGTGGAAAGTTTCGCATAATCTATGCTTGATTAATTGGTTTTTGTTCTTTTTAATGTTAATATAAATTGAATATTTTTACAATATTGAAACATAAATTATGATGATCAAATATTTTCATAAATATTTTCATGTGTTTACATGGATACGAAAAGGAAAATCTGTAACATTATGTTTTGCGATGCATTTTATTTAAATATTTCATTACATTGTATGGAAAAATAAAATTTCTTAATACTATGTTGTTAGTGGTGGAAAGTTTCGCATAATCTATGCTTGATTAATTGGTTTTTGTTCTTTTTAATGTTAATATAAATTGAATATTTTTACAATATTGAAACATAAATTATGATGATCAAATATTTTCATAAATATTTTCATGTGTTTACATGGATACGAAAAGGAAAATCTGTAACATTATGTTTTGCGATGCATTTTATTTAAATATTTCATTACATTGTATGGAAAAATAAAATTTCTTAATACTATGTTGTTAGTGTGGAAAGTTTCGCATAATCTATGCTTGATTAATTGGTTTTTGTTCTTTTTAATGTTAATATAAATTGAATATTTTTACAATATTGAAACATAAATTATGATGATCAAATATTTTCATAAATATTTTCATGTGTTTACATGGATATGAAAAGGAAAAACTGTAACATTATGTTTTGCGATGCATTTTATTTAAATATTTCATTACATTGTATGGAAAAATAAAATTTCTTAATACTATGTTGTTAGTGGTGGAAAGTTTCGCATAATCTATGCTTGATTAATTGGTTTTTGTTCTTTTTAATGTTAATATAAATTGAATATTTTTACAATATTGAAACATAAATTATGATGATCAAATACTTTCATAAATATTTTCATGTGTTTACATGGATACGAAAAGGAAAAACTGTAACATTATGTTTTGCGATGCATTTTATTTAAATATTTCATTACATTGTATGGAAAAATAAAATTTCTTAATACTATGTTGTTAGTGGTGGAAAGTTTCGCATAATCTATGCTTGATTAATTGGTTTTTGTTCCTTTTAATGTTAATATAAATTGAATATTTTTACAATATTGAAACATAAATTATGATGATCAAATATTTTCATAAATATTTTCATGTGTTTACATGGATACGAAAAGGAAAATCTGTAACATTATGTTTTGCGATGCATTTTATTTAAATATCTCATTACATTGTATGGAAAAATAAAATTTCTTAATACTATGTTGTTAGTGGTGGAAAGTTTCGCATAATCTATGCTTGATTAATTGGTTTTTGTTCTTTTTAATGTTAATATAAATTGAATATTTTTACAATATTGAAACATAAATTATGATGATCAAATATTTTCATAAATATTTTCATGTGTTTACATGGATACGAAAAGGAAAATCTGTAACATTATGTTTTGCGATGCATTTTATTTAAATATTTCATTACATTGTATGGAAAAATAAAATTTCTTAATACTATGTTGTTAGTGGCGGAAAGTTTCGCATAATCTATGCTTGATTAATTGGTTTTTGTTCTTGTTAATGTTAATATAAATTGAATATTTTTACAATATTGAAACATAAATTATGATGTTTACATAATGCTAAATTATTTAGTAAAATATAATTAAATCATTTAAGTAAATATATGTATTCAAGCATTTTATGTAAACATATTACGGTACGATTAAAACGACGATCACTTATCAAATAACTCGTAAAATCATTTTCTGAAACTCTAGAATATTGATTGCAATGTATTTTCAGCGTCCAATTTAAACATAATTTTAAATTTTTGTGTAATGTAACAGTTTTACAAAGTTTAATTTTCTTGTGTTAAAAATGGGGAAATGTTTAATATTAGTTAAAATTTTTCATCATCCAACTTAAAAAAGTTTATTTTTCAAAACGTTTAAAGCAGTTATGTGATTGAATTGGATGCATAATTCAGTAGCATTTTCTGTGGTGCAGTATTACTGAGGTGATTAAAAACTTGTATATGAATTTTTATGTGTCATTTGTTATTTAGAGTGCCATACTTGTAGATAGTCATTAAATGTTCTAAATGTTAAGAAAAATTATGCAATTTCAAAGGTTAACGAAGATGGAGCAGAACGGATCGTTTTGGCATATTTTAATTTTCGAGATTAAGGGGCTACTACGCACTCACGTGAAAACATCCGCCGCTATTGTTAATCCTATGGCGCAGTTCTTTTAAAATATCTCATTTGCATTTCAATATTTCTAAACAATTTATTTATTTTTTGCATTGGATGGCTGAGGTCGATTTTTACAATAGCCACTGTTTAATTTTTCAATTTTGTTTGCCGTTTTTTTTTTTTTTTTTTTTTTTTTTTTTTTTTTTTTTTTTTTTTACGACGATACCACTTTCGAAACTGCTTCTAAATATGAAAGTATCCTCATAAAAATCCTCAAAAAAAAAATCAAAAAAGTAAAAAACGGCGATCGTAGACATCGACTTTAGCTATCCAATGCAACAAAAGTCTAAAATTATTGAAATGCACATGAGATATTTTAAAAGAACTGTCTCATAGGATGAACAATAGATAGAGGGTGTTTTCGCGTGAGTGAAGTAGGCTCTTAATAGAGCTAATACACGTATAATGTATTGAAGCATATCAGAAAAATACGAATAGAGAATGCTTGCAAAGGAAATACTTCTGTCGCGTCGTGTCGAAGATTGTCACTTTAAATAGACCTATTTCCGGTTTCTAGGACAATGTATTGGCTTTGAGATGTACTGCAGTATTGATTACACAATGAGAGTAAAATACAGCAATATGAAAATATCTTCTACATGGTAGTATGTGGTTAAAATATCGAATTAACCTTCACTTTAAAAAATTTGCAGCAGGGTAACCGGTCATTTGACCGTTTTTATAAAAAACGGTTACATAACCGTACTTTAACAGTATTCTGTTAAATTACGTTGAATTACGGTTAAATTACGTTAAATTACAGTTAAATTACGGTTATGTACGGTTAAGTACAGTCATTCGACCGTTTTTATAGAAAACGGTCGAATGACCGGTTACTTTGCAGCAAAACTTTTTACAGTGTTGATTCGTTAACCACCAATTGCATTGTAGGTATGTAATCGAAAGTACGAGTAAAATGCAAGTTGTTTAATTTTTAAAGCAACATTGGATTGTGAATTGGTTTGATAATTTTAATTGAATTAAAAAATAAATAAAATTTCATTAAGTAAGCATGCTACTGCTCTCTAATGGTGTGCGTTCTGCATATATGCTATATAATGCAATTAATATCTAGTAATTTTGCTCTAAGTTTCCGAAATAACTGCGTTCAAGAATCGCTAACACTGAAATAAGTACAAAAGTAAAAATAGTTGTTTAAAAAACACTCTTTAAAAAGCATTCTCTCTTTATCTTGAAAATCACGCCAAATTTCATGACTGCAATTCTTGATTTTTCCAAAAAAATTCTTTAAATACGTTACTTTCGCGTTGGCTTGAAATCGGATAGTGGCAAACTTGACGCTTTTTTACGAATGGTAGAAAGCGCGAGATAGTGAGTTTATAAAAAATATATAATTTTTGCTCTGTTTCTTTTATGAAATATAGTAACAAGAAATAATTGAAAATAATTATTTGAACTATCTTTGTAGGATTTCTAAATTGATTTATCAATGTTTAATCATAAATTCATTAATATGAAACTATTAATTCAATAATTTATTTAATTAAAATTATATATTGCGATTTATATTTTTTATTGATATTTTCCATTTTTTAATAATTAAAATATTTCGTTATTGCAGTTTCACAAAAAGCTTGGCGAATATGGTTTGGCGCAAATTTAAATCCATTGTTGTTGTAACTTGCTAACAGAAAAACACCTTAAAATTAATGTATTAATTTATAATTAAGCTCTGAAAAATATTAAAATGTTGTATTGCCTTTGGAACAACTCGTTTCAATAAAGTTTTATAATTCCAGATTAAAAGGAAGAGAACACAAAATCGATTAACAAATTTCTTATTTGCATACAAAAACAAGTTGATTTAAATAAAAGAGTGTAAAAAAATGTCATAATTATTTTCCACACTGCTAGTTCAAAAAACATGTGACAGTTATTAGAAATGTCTAAGAAATAAATAATTCCTCTGCAAACTGTACTATTATAAATAACTCTAATAAAAGTAACTACACTCAGAAAAAGAAACTGATTAAAACTACAAAACATGTTTTTGAGTACATTTTGGTTGTTTTAGCAAAATTCAAGTAAAATTGAACCATTTTACTTCAATTAACAAAACATTTTTGCTGACGATACATTTTTTTTTTTTTTTTTTTTTTTTTTGGAATTGCAAAAAAAAAATTGTTGATTCAAACAAAATTTTTATTGACCTATATTTAAACAAAAAAATTGTTTAAATATAGGTCAATAGAAATTTTGCTTGAATCAACAATTTTTTTTTTTTTTTTTTGTTGAAAACCATTTTTTTGCAATTCCAAAAAAATTTTTGTATCGCCAGCAAAAAAATGTTTTGTTAATTGAAGTAAAATGGTTCAATTTTACTTGAATTTTGCTAAAACAACCAAAATGTACTCAACAAAAATGTTTTGTAGTTTTAATCAATTCCTTTTTCTGAGTGTAGTATAGTAATTATATCCTCGTAATTATATCCTGTTACATTAATAGTAAAGCAGAAGTGGATAAATATCTGAAAATGTAGTATGCTTTGTGAATAAAAAATAGTATCTTATTTCTTAAATAATCAAAATTACTGTGTTCCTGTATGCTGTATAATAGTAAAATATTAATTTGCTATTTTGAATGATCTATGTACAAAAAACAATAAATAAATAAATAAATAAATAAATAAAAAGCTTTAACTATGCATTGTTTCAGTATTCGGCTGCAGTTATCGTAATTAAAATGATTTAAATTTAGCTTCTGATAATTATAACATATAGCTAAGAAATTTATGCTTTGCAAGTATATGTATCGTCATGCTATTTAAAAAAAGTATTTAATTTATTTTTTACAAAACCAATCTGTCCTAATGAGAAAGTTGATGGGGATATCATATAGGAATCAATGAGTAATAAGATTAAAAAAATAAGAAATTCCGTGTAATTTATGATTAAGAATTAAGAAGACCAGAAGTATTTGAAATGATGAAAACATATATTTTACATTATCATTATTATGATATTGTTTAAACCTTTAAAATGTCAAACAGTATATCTGATAGGAATATTCCAGGAATGAGATTTCTCCGCTTTTTTCATACCAGTATAATCTTACAAAAAATATATTTTTTATTTAATCGGAACATTCTGCGATTTAACAGAATAACGTTTTCTCTAAGATTATACTGGTATGAAAAAAAGCGGAGAAATCTCATCCCTGGAATATTCCTAAAATCATGGTCGTATGATCCGTAAACTTTAAGCCACGCATACCAGCAAAAACAACTAAGTAAAATTTAAACTCAATTATCTTGAAACACTTTCTTTTAGAGTTTTTGCCTCAAAAACTTTAAACAAGTTAACATATTAACATGTTTCTTTTTTTTTTTTTTTTTTTTGAAAATTCTGTGCATTGAAAAACGAATAAGAGCAAGGTTTTTTTTTCCTTAAAGTGTAACAAAAAATGTGTTTAATTGTTATGGATTTGAAAATTTTTTTAATTGTTTACAAATGTTTATTTGTTTATGAAATATAATCGAGAGACAACGTGATAAACAGTTAAAAAAGAAATGGCGACTCAAAAATTTAGAACTTGGACATAAAAATCGTATTAAAACTAGTTTGGCATAATTAATTTTGGTGCACAATATTAAAACATTGGTTATTATTTTTACAATGTAGCAGACATTTTTTTAAATAAATAAAAATACAAGAAGAATTAATTGTCTATATTAATTAAAAGGTTCCTGATCCACGATTAAACTTCAGGTTATTTTCGTCTTTTCAAATCATTCTGGTCTCCTTAAGTTAAAAAATCTGTTTGAAATGGTTGCAATTACGATGTTTCTTTACCCCTTGGATGGCGATGATATATTACTTATACAAGTTAACTTTCATTTCAAAATGCTACACAAATTATGGAATAAAATTTTGCTGTTATAATGCACGTTGAGAAAAGTTTTTACTTAGTTTCGAATTAATTTGTTCATAAATTCTGGTGATAATCAATCATTTTAACAATTTACCAACAGCAATACTTTACCTCTGAAAGAGTTGAACATTGAATGAAATAAAATACCTTAGATTTTGTTTTCAGCAAAATACAGTAGGAGAAAGAAAACAAATATAAAAACGATTAATAATAGTTATCGGTTTTTAGGTGAGTTCGTAATTACATAAATACATAGCATCTATAATCGTCGTCCGTTCCGTCCGTGCATCCGCATATAATATCGCCAAAACTATCCAACAATTTAATATATATAATCGTTGCTGAATTTTGTCGAGTCATTTCAAATTTTATGAAAATCGAATCAAAACTTAAAAAGATTCTAATAAAAATATTTATTAAGATATTTGATTTTTTTAAAAATCGTTACTTCCTATTTATAGCAGCTTTCGAGGATTAATCGTCAAGCGACGAAGATGCATCACCAAGTTATCTGACATGCAATAAGTTATAGTCATATATGACGTATACATACGAGGTTATACAACATTGTATAACCTCTATGACCGAGCTATAGTCACATTCTTCATTCTATTAAATCCTATCATACGTAATTAATTCAATGATATCCCATGATAGGTAATAATAATTTTAGGTTGCGATGGTGTTTACGTCCTATTTAAGATTCAGTAATATTACTTCCGTATTACTGAATTTAAAAACCGTATTTGTATACTAAAAGTGTTTAATTATAGCAGTCCTATAATCTACCAACAGTTTTTTGGATGGATGTTTCCGGAGAAATATATATTAAATGGAAAAATAGTCTAAATATAGATTTTAAGTTCTCAAATTTTCGAATCTGGAATTTTCAGTAAATGTCAATAAAAGATAAAATGCTGCCAGCTGAAATTTTCAAAGCTAGGTTTAAGTTTCCCATTGGAAATTTCAGTAAATGTCGACAAAAGATAAAATGTTTCTAACTTAAAATGTACTTATTTTATTACGGAAATTAATCATATCATAATAACAGACAATATAATTTATTTCATTGAAACTAGTTATAGTACGAACGCACCTCATTTATCATGTTTGACGTACAATTTTCAACTTGTTTATTTCCTTAATCCTCCTTTTGAAAAAATAAATTATGGATATATTACCGGAAAAATTTGGACTATCTATTATTTTTTGGAAGTTTCGAACGAATATTCAGGGCTTATACGATACTTAATTTTGAGTGTATGTATTTCAGAATAAAAATATTTTCGTTTTCCAGTGTTGCCAGATTGGGGATTTTGTCCCCATTTTGGGGGATTTTGAGTCTCTGGTGGAAATGTTTGGGTTAATATGTTTGGGTTAAATGTTTGATTTAAGTTATTATTGGGGAAACGTTTGGGAAATGCCCTACATTTTGGGGGAAAAAATTTGGGAATTTTTTTTTCATTATTTCATGTTTTCGGGTTAAAATTAATTTTTAGTCACCTGACAACACTGAATCTGGATTCGTCTATTACACGTATTTTAAGTTATAATATATTATTAATTTAATTGTAATATCTATTAATCTTATCTTAATTCATGTTATCTCTCTCTATAAATATATAAACTAACGATTTTCAAATGGACCAATAAAAATCTGCGTAGATATTCCGGGTTATTCTCATCGTTTTTTTACTAGGAACTTTTTTGAGGAGCAATTGCTTTTTTTAGCCATCCTACGAATTAGAAAATCAAATCACCAGACGCAAAATATAACAAGCTTTCAGAAATTCAAAAAAATATCATTATTGGACAATAAAAACTAAAAAAAATCCTTAAAAATCGAGTAAAAAATCTTTTATTGAATAGTCATTTTTTTATATTGTTCCAAATTTCTAAATCAGCACAAAAAATTATGTTTTATCTGAAATAAAAAATGTATTTGCGCGAAACTATTAAAAACAGTAATGAATGTTTAGAATAATAATTAATTGATCACGTGTTTAAAGCAGGAAATAAAGAAAATTACGTCACAAAAATTGTATTTATACATGAATATTAAAAATAAAAACGAAAAGTGCCCAATTAAACTGATGGCAGTGAGCTCACAGGCTATTCACACTAATTATAAACTATACTCTTATTTTAAAGAATAAAGCCTTTCGTAAAATAAATTGAGGGGGATTAGCTCTCCCTTTTCCCTCCTTTATACTTAACCAATGAACCCCCGAAAGTGATAAGGGAAGCGCCTAATCAGAATATACCTATATCCAAAATTTGAAAGAAATCGGATAATTCTGCAAGAAGAACCCATTTATCTAAATTAAGAGGGGGAGTAACCCCCGTTCACCCTTTTTTACTTCATCATACAATAAACCGATACATTTAAAACTATTCTCTTATGGGTAATATTCATATGACGTCATATTGGGAACCATTTGGTGTAAAACTAACGCAAAATAGTTTCAATTTATTGTGCACGCATTACTGCTATATAATTATTAGTTAAAACAAATAATCTTTAGTGTAAAAATAACATGAAAATATCCATGAGGATGCATTAAAATAGAGAAAAGAATTCATGCATATATATAAAATATGTCTGAAATTATCTAATACTGAATGAACATATAAAATATAAGAGTAAAATTTGAAAACACATTGCTTTTCAATACTGTGATTTTGAATGTTATTCCCAAGCAGACGGAGAAGTTTAACATGAAACCGAAATGAAGGGTCCATAGTGTCCTTATAAAAGTCTGAGAGGCAGCGAAATTTTTAACCAAATCATTTTGTACAAGCTGATTTCCAAATTAGTAATTGATCTTATTTATCAATCCCTAAATCAACCGTAAGCTGTCGCGACAGCTGTGGGTAAGGCCAAGGTAACCGAAAAGTACCCCATTTAAATGAAAAAGCATTATAACCTGATTACAGAAGATAGTCGCCATTCATGATATCATCATCATCTTTTTAAAACAGGATACATTATCAGGTTTTAAGAGGCTGCGAAATCAGAACGGGGGTTGGTGAGCGTAGCGAGCAGGGGGCAGAGCACCCTAGTTTTCTTCAGAAAAGTAATTGATCACAATGAAATTGGCGATTTCAAAGTTCTTTTTTTTATTTTTGTAAATGGGGAATTTGTTTTTAAAAGACTCGATTTGGGGAAGAATTTTAAAGCTTAAATGGGTTAAATAATTCTATAGTGGTAAATTTAAAATTTAAAATTTACTTTTTTGACTAAAAACTGATTTGGGTGAAATTTTAGAACATTAGGGGAAATATCTAGAAACACTGGCGTTATTGGCTAAAATTTTCAGCGATTATTAAGGTGAAAATTACTATTTGAAATTTGCAGTACTCAAAAATAAAGATCATCTGCACACTAAGTGACTTCCATGTGTTTATGAAACAAGTAATAAAAAAGAGAAAAGTATGAGTTTATGAGCATATTAAATTTTAAGATGTGTTGACTTTTGATTATGCATTCTTTGAGTTAGCAAATAATTTAACTGATTTCACCACGTCACTGTGTACAAATTATATCGAAGAAATATGTGTAATAAAAAGTTACTATTTCCGTAGAATTGTCATTCAATAAAGAAAGCGAGGCTAACGAAAAAGAAAGGCTACCGCGGTGCTTTACGAGTATATTTTTTTACAGACCGAGGGAGTCACGTGATGCTCGAATCGACCAATGCAGGTGTGCGAAACGAGCATTACGTCAGTCTAGCGGTCTGTAAAAAAAGATAAGTCGAATGCAACGCGGTAGCCTGTCTTTTTCGTTAGCCTCGTAAAGAAAGAACATTACGTCATACATTGAATTGTCAACCTTTCGACTTTTTTCTTTCAAATTAAATAAAATCAGAAATTTTACTTAAAAAATAATTAATATCCGCAAAAAATAAAGAAGTATTTCATAAAATATATTTTCTTATTCAATTTATGTGTATTTGACTAAAAAAGAGCATTTTGCAGTTATGGATACATAATATTCCTGGAACATACATAAAAACATAAAAGCTTTTCAAACTTAAATATAATTATGTTAAAAATATTTATCAAAAAATAAAAAAAGTAAGAAAGCTTACATTTAAAATCAGGGATTTCAAATTAAATATTATTTTGAACTATAAAAAATACGTAAAACCAAATAAAAATATATTTATGAATTTAAAAGGAGAAAAGAAACAACTTTTATTTTATTGTAAGATAAAAACAATTCTTTTGTAATATATCTTGATCAGAATAAAATAAAATCTTTCTTAATTATTCAGTTTTTTTTTTTTTTACTTACAATGATACAAAGCACTTCAGCAAAAACTACAAGTAATTTGAAAAGGAATTTAAATTAAAATTTGATGGGGGAATCATTTTTACGCGATACATTAGAAAATCTTTGTATTATTAACATGGATTTAATTTCTAAATTTTCCAATTGAAAATATGCACAATTCGATTTTAACAGCATTTTTTGTAGTTAGAAATATATATTTTTAGGAATTATTTCATTTTTAAAAAGCGTGATATTTTTTGTACCTTTATGTTTAAATCTTCATTTCTTGTAAAGTAAACATATTTTTAAAATATCCATTCTTCAAGAAAACAATGCCATTTTTTTTTTAAACCAAGGTTTCGCACCCTCATATACCGCAATGTTCACTATTATGTCAGTGTATATCACAGATACACTGGCGACTAACATTAAAGTAAAAATTATTAAAAAAAAAAAAAAAAATTATTATGTCAATTCTATTCGACGGTGAAAAATTAAAGACGCTATGTATAGCGATTTTTGTTATATTTGTCAACTTAAATTTAAAATTAAATGAATTCTAGAAGACACCAGAAAAATATGTAAGTTTTGTATTTAATATAAAATTAAAAGTTTTATTTATTATATGCATATTTGTATCATGTTAATCACGTAATCATGTTGGCTACATAAGCGGCATGGAAAACAAAGAAAGGAAATGTGATAGCGAGTAAAAGTGCTTGTTGAACCAATAACCAATGTTGAGGTCAGACAGTCGCTTATTTATGATCGAGTTTGAGACATATATAAATCAGTGTTTGTGTGTATGTTCCTTATACGAATCTACAATTTTTGACCGATTTGCTTCACACCTGATATGCATAACATTTTAGAACAAAAGTAAAATTTATGTGCACTTTGAATGTTTCTCACACTACTATTTAGTCTTTTTTTTAACAACCGGTCATACTTTATTTTTATACAAATCTTTTTTTTTATAAATTTCTAATAAATTTCTCTTCAATCCTGTGGCCACAGCCTAAAAAAAAAACGACGCAAGATTAAAAGAAATATAATATATATAACACGTGTATTTAAAAAAAATAATTTAATAAAATTCATTCTCACGCGCTATATTTTTGCATCCGAAATTGTCGTCATTCTGAGAAGATAATGCGCATTTTTCGTACATAAAATTAAAATATATAAATTAAAAGTGTATTAAAATTGCGTAAAACTTTCATTTAAATGTATTTAGAGTTAAAACATCTAACATTGAGTTAAAGGCTTTACTGTAATAATAAAATTTTAATTTCAAGAAAACATTTAGGAAAAATCATAAACATAATAATTTAATAAATATGACCTCGCTTTCTATGGGTTGCTTTCAGCGTGACGTTTAGCTGACTCTAAATGTTTTGCTATGTTTTATTTCCTATTTCATTTGTATACTACAGCTATATCTTATAACTATACCTTATAGCTATAATAGTAATAGCTATAATCGCTTGTAGCAGTAAATGAAACATAGCAACTTTTTTTAGAGCCAGTCCTTTCTTTTTTCAAACAGAACTTCATAACTGACGTCGAGACTGAAGCCATGTAGAAAATCACGCCATTTTCATGTGATCAATGTAGATTTAGTTTTATGAATTAAAATGTAAGTTTTTATTTTAAGGTACCGCTGGACAAAATATAATTTCACTACATTTTACGCCATTTGGTTGAACTTTTATCCGTATTTTTAAGGAAAATTCTATATTTTTCTGTTATACGTATCAAAGAAAACCTGCATTCTCATTTATAAAGCTAAGAAATTTTAGTCTAATTTCATTAAAGTAACGTAATTCTTTTCTGATTGCTTGTTTAAAACTTTATCGCCTCGAATGTACTGGGCGCCTATGTTGTGATAACCCTATTATTCCATTTTTATTTATTCTACTTGGAAGGCATCCCGTCCTAACGCGGGAAACGCCTACTGGTTCTGCATGTTCTACATGAAAAAGACATGGAAAATATCCTAATACATTTCAAAATTATATTATGTACTTTTCATAATAAATGCAAAATGTATTTTATAGACTAGTTTATAGTCAGTGAACCTTGTGTGAAACCAAAAGAGTTGCAACACGATTTGTCTTACCTATTGCAAATAAGTATGCAATGTAAATATAAAACGTACAAAATAATGTAAGAAATAACCTTATGCGAATGAATTAATCCAGCCACTAATTTTCAAAAATTACTGACTTAATTTTTTAAAGCCACTAAATATTATTATTCAATTATAACTTTTTATTTTTCCTAAAGCACTGTAATTACGAAAAAATACTGCATATGTAGAGAAAAAGATATCAGCTTGAGAGAAAATTTGATCTTACTAAATCCGCTACAAATAAACATATAAAAAACTGCGGTAACTGAGGTAAAGAACAACTACGAGGGGCAGTCGGAAAATAAGTTTCCCCTGGCGAGTGTGGACAGAGGTGTGTATGAAAGACAAAAAATGTAATGAGACATTAAAGATAAAACATAACTTTATTTTTTCACATAAGTACCAAGTACATTGAGGCATTTGTCATACCGCTTTATAAGCTTCAAAAAGCCCTCCAGGAAAAAATCATGGTTTTGCATACGGACAAAGCGTTGAACGGCTATGGGCAAAAGACAACACAGCAGGTGAACGTGAACATGCAAGACACAGATACACCACTGGGTAGAGGTCCCGCCATAGAGTAGATGGCGCTGTTGCAATCCCTGTGCAAATGGCACTGTTGCAGTCAACAGCGCCATCTGCGCAAGCACTGCAACAGCGCCGTCTGCTCTATCGTGGGACCACTACTGAGTGGTGTATCGTGTCCTGCCCGGGAGTTGCTTCCGAGTTGCAGAGGATTTTACGCCCAGTCTATTTGTAAGTAAACTGTCTTGTATTTAATTGAGTTGTTGGTCAAAGTTAAGATGTAGTATTAACTACAAGATAAAAGAACAATTACAATACAAAGGATAGATGTGAAGTTAAGAAAAGATATGATAACAAACTTGGAAAAAAAAAGTAAAGCGAAAGAGATTAAGGATAGAGTGTAAATAATTGGAAGAAAGTGAAATGGTATAGCTGTAGTTATAAGTAACTACAAGATTTACCCAGCTATACACACATGATAACAATTTCCTAACTAATATAATCAGTGTGCTATCAATTTATTATTCAAATGTCGCATTAAAACTTATGTGTTATTTTGTATATTGTGATCGCTAATTTCAAATATGCAAAAAAAAAAAAAAAAAAAAAAAAAAAAGATAAAAGTGCAAACAAATTTTGTATACCAATTAATTTTGTAGTGAAAACATACCCCTGTAGTTAAATATTTCCAAAAGCGGTGCATTGTTTTCTTAAAATCGCTATCTTAAAGTTCTTGATAATTCGAGATGCCAGATTGGAAATTATTTGCAGATGAAACGATATGATACAGGTTCTTCGTTAAATAATTATGGGAATCTGGAATAAAGTTGGAAGAGCAAAATGCGACGCTGTCAGAGACATCAATGGTCATCATATCCTTATAGATTAACTCTGAAGTCATAACATTACTGGTCAAAACATTTTTAGAAATTGTTATTATAAAAATTGTGTTATAGGAATTGTTTTCCAGCGACATATGATTTATTTATGGAAAATACCAGATATTGCTATCAAAACGACATGTTGCTTTGCAGCTCACTGTTAGTGGAGGATAATTTGTATCGCAAACTACAAAGCACCGCAGATCCGTAACACAAACACACAATTTACCGTATCTTTACTAGTAGCGAGAAACCTGCATATCTTGTTACATTTTTCTTGGATAGATTTCATGAAGATAGAGAACAAGTAAAAACTGGGAAAACAAGCTGTTACATGTTTGTTACAATTTTATAACAAACACAGTTTGAAATTAACCTTATTGAAACATGTAATTTAGACTGAAGGTCATCTAAATTAAGTACACTTTATACAGGGTGTTCCGTTAAAGGGGTCCAATATTAATAGGGGTAATAGAGGAGATCACATGGAGCATAAATCAGTATATAAAGCCTGGTCGGATCTCAATAGTTTTCAAGTTACAGCAAATAGAATGAAAATTCGGAAAATTGTAAAAGAACCCTCATTGCTAAACTACTGATAATGCTACATGAAAACCAAGCACATATTTAGAAAGAGCAAAAAAAAACCTACAAAATGACATCAATTGTATTAAAATAGCCATATTTATTGACGAGTTACAAGCCCTGAAACAGTGAAAAAAGTACGAAATCCAATATACATCAAAATAGTTAATCGTTAATTCCAAAAAGACAACTCTAGCTACAACAAGGAAAATGTAGTAAAATTTGGTCCATTCCGAAAACTTTCGAAAAAGCTTACAATGAACCATATCGGTTTAATTGTGTGAGAGAAATTAATCAGTTTCTTAGTTACAACTCCGCTTTCTTTGACACTAGCAAAGGTTAAAATCCGCCCATCACGATTGGAAACACCGCCTTTTTAATTACTCTCAACTATACATTTTCGATCATGCTTCTTCTGAGATGCAACATTTTTAATTATTCAAGAGTTGAATGAACCAAAATAACTTTACAATAATAGTCTACATTTTAAAGTGGTCTTTTATTGATATAAAGCTTAAGTTAAATTCCTTAAAATTAAACTGGTGGTGAAAATTCGGAAATAATTAAAAATATTGCGATTTGTAACTATGCAAGAAGTTTCAGTACATGTTTTACATGGACAATTATTGTATGTATATGTGCATCATAATTTATCATAGGAAATAATAATAACAAATAGCATAATAATTTTATTAATTATAAATTTAAAAAAGACACTAAATTTTAAATTAATTCATACAAACTTTGTAATTTACAATTTGAGTACACCACAGTCTGTGACTTACAAAATACTGTGCCAAAAAGTGTTGAAAATAAAAGAAAAATGACAAATAAAGAATTACATTCCACGTACTTTATGACATATGTGAAGCATAGTCTTCTGGCCTGCGCTGCACAGTTCAATGTCGGAAGGCAGACGAACGGACATTATTATAATAGGTGTTCGAAGTTGCGCCCATTAACAGAATCGCACAGCCGACAGCGACGTCGTAAAGATTGGCGAACACGCCGAAAAACTCCGACGGAGTTGGGAATGTCTCCTGCAGCGACAACGATTCGCGCTAGTAAATCCTCCGGTGTATCCACAGGCGTTTCATACACCAGCGATTTAAGGTGTCCCCAAACAAAAAAGTCTAACGGATTGAGGTCTGGAGAGCGTGCAGGCCAAGCAACAGGTCCACTGCGTCCAATCCATTTCCCAGGATATGTTGAATTGAGGTGATTGCGAACACCTGTGAAAAAATGTGCCGGTGCGCCATCGTGCATAAACCACATATTGTGGCGCAATGTTGCTGGCACATTTTGCAGTAACTGCGGTAAGATATCCCGTAGGAAAACCAAGTACGTACTGCCATTGAGTACATCTGGGAGTAAATATGGTCCTATGAGATAATCGCCGAGGACACCTGCCCATATGTTCACACTGAACTTTTGTTGTGCGTTCGACGGGAAAACAGTGTGCGGATTTGTATATGACCATGTGTGCATATTGTGCGTGTTTACCACGCCCTCTCTCGTAAATGTTGCTTCATCAGTAAATAAAATATTTTCCAGAAATTGTGGATTATTTTCTGTTACATTAAGCAACCAGCGTACGAATTCTGTCCGCTGAGCACAATCTGTTACTGATAACAGTTGTACCCGCTGCACATGAAAGGGGTTCATGTTTTCTGCACGCAGAACACGCCACACACTTTGGTGAGAAACACCGACTTCAGACGCAGCAGCTCGTGTACTCGTGGAGGGGTTATCTTTAAAAATATTCAGTACATCTTCTTCCATTGCAGGTGTTCGTACATGTCGAGGTTTCCCTGCATCAATGCTTGCTGTATTAAACGATCCAGTCTCCCGTAATCGTCTATCGATTTTTATGAAGAGTTTCGAACTTGGGCAACGTCTCCTTGGAAATTGCTCACGGTACATGCGCTGTGCTAGACATGCATTTCCATGAGCTTGCCCGTACATCAGATGCATGTCCGCATATTCTTCGTTAGAGTATTCCGGCATAATTATTATACATCAACTTACTACAATCCCACTTACAACAGCCTCCCTTTAACATAACGCCCACTGATGACTGCTGTTTTATTACACTTTTCTTCCTATACACATAGAAAATTTGCATAAAAAGTACTTCTTCTTCATCATCCTGAAAGTTCATGGAGGAAACGCAGCAGTCACGGAGTTTGCTTTAAGACAAGGCGAGAGCTGAACAATATGTCATTCACTTGACCAGACTGAATAATGAAAGGGTATTGATAGAGGTTGATCAGAAATGTATAATTGAAAGATATTAAAACGGGGTGTTTACAATCGTCATGGGTGGAGTTTCGCTCTTTCCGAGCGTGCAACAGTACAGAGTTGTAACTAGGGAACTGCTTGATTTCTCCCATACAATTAAACTGATATGGTTTATTGTCAGCTTCTTCGAAAGCTTTCGGAATGGACCAAATTTTATAACATTTTCCTTGATGTAGGTAGAGTTGCATTTTTGGAATTAACGATTAACTATTTTGCTAAATATTTGATTTTGTATTTTTTCACTGTTTCAGAGCTTGTAACTCGCCATTAATTCTCAATATTCTAAAACAACTTATGTCATTTCGTAGGATTTTTTCTGCTCTTTCTAAATATGTGCTTCGTTTTTATGTAGCATTATCGATAGTTTAGCAATGAGGTTTTTGTTACAAATTTCCGATTTTTCATTCTATTTGCTGTAACTTGAAAATTATTGAGATCCGGCCAGGCATTATATACTGATTTATGCTCCGTGTGATCTCCTCTATTACCCCTATTAATATTGGACCCCTTTAACGGAACACCCTGTATATGAATTATCGTAGGACATGCAGAGTAATTTGTGAAATACTTTAATATGAGCTCATATTTATTCTGACCAACTGCATATTAATTTGGGAGTTTCTAAAGATTTTGTCTGGAACTAATAAATAGAAAAAATATATTTTCAAAATCGTTATTTAAAAATTGTAATGTACTGTTCATTTCAGTTTTATTTTTACCTTCATGCTAAAGTGCAATATTTGAAACAAAACAAATATTATTACCAATTTTTTATAAACGCAACTTTGTACGAAAAAAAAAAGAATATCAAACTATATAAAGAAAAATTAATAGATTCTTTAGATATAGTATATTTTCTTATATTTAATATAATTCTATGGTTTTTATATATTTAGATCGTATATTCTAAAACAAAAATGAGCATTTTGCACTTTATAGAGAAACGACAATTACGTAACTCTAATGTTTAAATGCATCTATTATAATGCCAGTGTATATCCTATGTTTCGTTCATTAGTATTATCGAAATAGACGGATGTCATAGTAACAATTTATGAACTTCGAAACACGACAAAATGACAGTCAATTGAAAGATGGTTCAGACAGGTGTCGGATTGTATTGCAAGTAGGATTGAAACAATTTTAGACAGTTTCTGACCAGCTTTACAATATTCATTACATATTATACATGCTAAGTGTATGTAGAAATCATTATGTGTGTATTTGATAACGCCTTAATAAGGGATATATTGTTAAATATATTTTTATGTTTATCGATTTACTCCATTTGAATTAAATATAATTACTAAATACACAAATTAGTGTATTATTTTCATGCGATATCATGTCAAATACAAAGTATTTATATTATTAAAAGTTTTCTGTTTTTATGTATGCCTTTTAGAAAATTTTAATGTGCAAAGAAAAATTATACATGCATTTTCAACAGTGCTGCCAGCTACTAAAGGGGTTAAAATATAAGAAATGATTTCGATCGCGTTAAGTAAAATTATTTACGTAGGATATAAGACCGGTGGCGCGAAATCAACAATACTTAAATTAAAATAATACTTTATATAAAAATACTGATTTTCAAAGTACAATAAACAGCAGCTTATATTTAAATAAAAAGAAAAATAAGTTAGCTTTTGTTTAAATTCGTATATGAAATCGCTATGTAAAATGTGATTAAAGTTTAAAAGTAACGAATAAAACTATTGAATATTTTTGAGACATTTTCTTTGCTAATGAACTGGACACTTTTTCATATATTTAGTTTTTTTATGCATAAACATGATAAGAAAATGTCGCATAAAAATATCATTTGATTATTTTTTAAAATAAAATATTAAGAAATGCTATTATATTAATATAAGCATATCGAAAATTCCATTATGATTTACAAAACAACTTACTGTAATATTTATTTCATAATGGACCGAATTATGCTGTGCAATTCACATATTTAATGAATATATCTCAGTTAAACTTATTTCGAGTAGCTTGAAACTGTTCCTTATTTTGTTCATTGTTTTCTGGAGTGTGTAACGACACTTTATGTGCCACAAACGTTATAATTTTCAGGGAAAGTTAAACATCCAACTGTTCAACACTTAACATGTTTACCATTCAACACTGAAAGTAAGCCAAATCATACAAGTTTTACGAGAGAATTACAGACAAGAAATTAGTACAGATTTTCTAAAAAAAAAATAAACTCTTACCCCGTCTGTATAATAAAAGACTATTTAAATATCTATATTTACTTGATTTCATATAATTTGATTGAGAATATCTAGAAATATAAATCGGCTCGATTTTTACTTACCCATCATACGTAGTATAGGGTAAGTCTTGTAATCATTTTGAAAATAGCAAAAAAATGACGGATTTACACGTTTCAGACACTGTAGATTCCGAAAAACATATTTGTAGAAAAAAAAATTGCCGTCCGTCAGTCTGTGTGTCTGTATGTCTATAAACACTCTATCTACCGAACAAATTGAGATAGAGATTTGAAATTTGGTATGTTCTAAGTATGTCATAATGGGAAGAAGCTTATTGAATTTCAGTAACCTCGATTATCCGGAACTATTTTTTTCCGTCTCTCGAAATATTCGTTCTGATATATAAATTTATTCGAAATTGTTCATTTTAAGGAGTGAATATAAAAGGCAATAAAAAACATAAATTTTGCATAACGAATGAAGTCGATCGGATGATTAGTTACCTAGATATTTGTAATCATATTTTCAACACTCATCGATTTTTCATGACACTGTATTTCATCCAAATTTTAATTCAAAGATATATTTTAATTGGAAATGAGACACTTAATCCGACGCAATAAACCGTTAGTTAATATGTTTAACATTTTTGGAGTAATAAGAATGTTTCTTTGATGCAATTCAGTAATAGAACATTTAAAGTTTATGATGTCATCAAGCCACGATTTTATTCGAATCGCAATGAATTTTATAAGTATGTTTTACACATGTTTTATTTTCATATTTTACATTATGCATATCCATGATGGGTAAGTATTACGGCGGCCCCACAAAGACTAGTTTTAGTAGTATTCTAATACGTCTCATATAATTTTTACATTATACTAGACAATTGTGCTATTAAAAAAAAAAAAAAAAAAAAAAAAAAAAAACACCCTTTCAGAATTATTAAAGGGGTTGTTTTTGGAATTAATATTGAAGAAAACATTTATTATTAGATGACTTAAAAATAATATACACACAACCAGGGCCTGATTACCAACGGGGTACACTTCCACCAGTAAAAAATAATAGGAATTTTTCCCTTATTCTTGGCAGTAAATTTGCGTGAAGAGGGCGTTTTAATAAGACGAAAATTTCTATTAAAATTTACTGGTGAAAGTGTGCCCCGTTGGTAATCAGGCCCTGACAACAATACAAAAGTCAGAATGAAAAAAAAAAAATTAATTTTGGATTCAAAAATCAAATACATATATATATATATATTAGAACAGTTTTTATGTTGTTTTGAATGACATTTACTGCGTATATATGTCTAAAAAACTGCATTTTTCAGAAAGAAAAAATAAAGTTTATTTTTATAATGTATTTTTTGATGTAATATTGGGTTATCCGGAAAATTCGCTACATTTGTGAAAATTAATTGGTACCGGAAAGCTCAATCGTTAATTATTAGACGTTAGCTATCCGAATCAATGTCTAATAATAAATTATACAATTTTCTGGTACGAATTAATTTTTCCAAACGGTACGAATTTTCCGGACAACCCAATATACAGTGTGATTCATAAATATCGAAACGATAGGCTATTTCTTTAAATATTGTTCGTAGGCACATACTTCCAATTGCAAAGTTTCATAAAAAAAAGATGCAAACTTTGATGCGATAAATTACAATGCGATAAATTACATGGGGAATATATTTGAGAAAATACAAAAATTAAATTTTTATACGGGTCCCGTAAGATAAAATTTCCAATTAGGAAGTTTTTCCTTATCCATTCCTGAATTGAACAAAAAAAAAATTCCATCTTGATATCTGCAAAATTCACAGAGATATTAAAACCCAAAATTCCTGACTTACACCACTTAAGGATATCTCAACGTGACGCGATATCAGTTCATTTGAAATGCAAGTTAGGGATCGATTATAAATTTACATATTATTAAAAGCCGATGTAAGACAATGCCTTATTTTTTATATATAAAATAACAGCGTATAGATTTTTACGTTAAACTTGCTTGATAAATATGCTAGAGGTCTGGATAAGGCCAACCTTGGCGCCAGGCTCGTAACAGGCACATCCCGTGTCTTTATTTTTCTTAGGTCGTGTCGGCCAGGCAATAAGTTTCGTAAAAAAAGTAATAGCGATAATGAAACTTCTTTTAACGGAATCAGTGGAAATATATTTTAATAAATTACACAGAAATACTTTCAAAAATCTACTTTTTGTTATGCATCTTCAAAAGTTATGATGGTTTTAATCCTATTTTTCATTTATTCCAAATGAAATTGTTTTTTTTTTTTTTACATAAATCTTTTTTCGAATGTAATAGTCTAACAGTATAAATAATCATTAACACTGCTATTGCGTAATTTTTGAATATATGAAAAGCTCCTACTAATCTTTCGTCATAAGTGTGTTTATTTGACCCAGTTTTAATACGTTCAAACCAGAAACAGGAAAAAAGTTTTTAAGGAAATTGTTTTTAGGAATTCAATTGAATAAATTTGACTTTTTCATATAGAACACCGTACTCACAAATAAAGCGGGCGTAAAGTTGTCTTCAACTCGGAAACCCCTTAACCGAAATCAACTGTTCGGCGATTGTTCTAAATTAAATAAGTCAAAGATTCATTTAATAAATTTTCTGGTTTTAAAGTGGTTAACTGGTTAACTGGTTCCAATTAATCTACATATTATGGAGAATTAGTGGGAAGTTTGGTAGCTATGTGTTCGTCATGCGAACACATAGTAATCTAAAATATATTGTACATTTTTCTTATAAATATGTATGTAGCATTCTTTAAAATAATCTTAATTGTATCTTAAGATATATGGGAATTTTTTATACAAATTTCCGCCTGTGCAGAAATCTGAAATATGCACAGACACCTGCCTAGATAAGGAATTAATTAAAATTAAGTGCATCGCCCCTGATATTTTTTTGTGGCATCATACTATCTATGACCAGAAAAATAAAATGCATGAAAGAAATGTATATCTCGAATAAACATAAATTTTGTAACTTTTGCTGTATACCATATTTGTATGAGAGACTGGGTTATGCGTTAAACAAATTTAATATCTGTAAACGAGAGCTAAACTATCGAAAGTCACATTTCACTTATTTTTGAAGAGAAGGAAAAGAAAGATGTCAACTGTTCTAGACAATATGTGACTTAAATGTTATAAAACAGGTACTGTAATTAGAGTCAGCTTTTACGCCTCGTGTAATTGCACAAATATGAAGTTGTCACGGCTAAAACTATGAAAAAAATCGAAATCGACATGTTAGAAAAGGCTTGTTTAAATCAACTGACACATTTAAACAGTAAAGAAAGAGGGTGGAAATGGGAAAAATTAAACGAAATCAGAAATTGACGCTACAGGAAGATCTTGGGACCTCCCATTAAATTTTTCAAAAAAAAAAAAAAAAAAACTTTAAATTATTCACCCTTTATTTTGTTATCGCTACTAGCAGTAACGATTTCTTGATATGTAAATTAAGTAGAACGTATTTTTCAAACTTCCGATTTATTTAAGGTTATTTGTTAAAATTACCCTGAAAAAATAGTGGTACGAGTATAATTCTTATTTTTAAAACTGTTTAAATTCTGTATGTTTTTATTTATTGAAAATTCTTATGATAACATAAAATATTATATTACTACATTGATCGTGGTTGCAGAAGCATAAATTTTATTACATGACTATTCCATATTTGAAAACTTTCTTTCAAAATTTGAAGTATGTATTGATTGATCCGAATTAAATAAAAAAGACATAATTCATTCATTGCTTTTGTTTGAGAGGTTGAGAGTTTTCTATAAAAGTTTTTAAATGCGTGTAATATTGAAAAAATTATATAAGGTGCTATGGCGCAGATAACATTAAAAAACGACTATGGCGCGTGAATTTTACTACATCAAGATAGACAAAGAAGTTCGACTAAAACTAGAAGCCAGTCTAGGATGGCTGCAAGATCTGTGGTTTGTCTCTTTGATTGTCTACAAGTTATGAAGTAAAATAATACCTTTACATATTTTCCTATATTATGAAATATAAGGGTGATTCGGAACTGCTGGGTAAAATTTAAGGAGTGATATAACATAAGAGCTCAAAAAAAAAAAAAAAAAAAAAAAAAACATGCATGGGCGTAACTCAAGCAGTGAAGCTCTAAAGGGCGCTTTCTGATTTTGGAACGAACACTGTTTACTACAGAATTAGTCCAGTCAATCTAGACTTCTGCCTGGAAAGTTTTGGAGAAGTTGTTTTCTCTTTCTTACTTTATGTTTTTGGGTGTGCTGAACACGAATTTCAACTTTGCCACCTCGTATCTGGTCTGCTTAAAAAATTATAAGCCAAAAACCATGAAAAAATCGGAGTTTTTTCGGTTTTTCCCTTGTATTCCGGAAAGGGTTAAATTTTTTTGAAAAAATTATTGCACCAAATTAAACTAGAGAACATTTCCTACATTTTTCATACGCAATGTTTTTTTCTAAGATGGATAGTTTTGGCATACGAGTCAAAGAAATTTTAGCGATATAATTGAAATTCCATCATCGGAGGGCGAAAACGCGATCCAATAACTATGCATCCATTTTAAACACGAATTTGAAGCTATTTTGTTATTTCTGGTTGCATTTGAAATCTTTCTTCATTTTCTTACCAAGTTTTAAACCTTTTATAGCACTAAGAAAATAAATTGAAATCAGGTGATTAGGAATGATATTTAAAAAAAAAAACTATGCATAGATGAGAGAGCCAATTTTTATTTTTCTAGTAATCTGATTTAAGTACAATTATAAGTAATGTAAGTTTAATATAATAATAACTAACGTGGAAGATTATAAACAGGAAAAAAGAGGAATGCAGTGTTTTTCTCCAATTAATGTCGTTTTGGTCTCTTTGAAGGGTTTGGTTGATGCTCTTCAACAGGAAGTTCATCAGTATCTAGTTCATCATCATCATCATTATCACTTGATGGCTCAGGTTGTGTCTTCACTTGCCTTAAAATATCCTGTATTGGATCGTCAACTTCTGCTTCCAAGTCATCTTTGGAGATCAAGGAGCTGACATTGTCACAATGGCCATCGCAGTTCAGGCAGAGGAGTGAACAAAATTAACCTGCTTTCCTACAGCCACACATTCCACTACAGTTTGTTTTGCATTGGCAGGATATTTTTCTCAGAATAGTTTCTGGTGCGGGATGTTTGGCAGTTGTTATGGGTATGATGCCTATCTTGGTTTTATTCCAGCTCCATTCCTCAGCATATTTACAGTTACATAGCCATAGCTGTACTTGGTGATTAACTCGCAGACAGTGATATCGAGCTGCATCTTCTGTTGGTGAGAGCGATGCAATATTTGCAGCGGTCTTAAAAGCAGATTTTATGTAGCACCTGTACCTGCAAAGACCATCTCCATATAGAACTCTACCCAGGAATTCCAGATATCTCTTGTGACTTTCCATACAGCCATAACAGGTCACATACCGAAGGGACTATTCTTGATTTTGAATACCTCTCACCAATATTTTCGATCTTGACTGATTTCAAGCCTGAACCCACACTGCCAAAATGTTTGAACTGTACAGTTCCAAAACTGCCAACCACTTGTGCAGCAGGTATCTTCTTAACTGGAGGGATAATTCGGTTTGACGCTATTGCATTCTTTTTTGTGATACACTGAATACCACCCATGACATAGAAAGTATTGTGACCGTCCAAAGTGTGTGTGTTGAAATCGTCGTTGCCATATACAAATTGAGAGAAGACCTCTGATTATATCTTGAAAGATGGCATCATTATTGCTGATACTTCAAAGCGTACTGCTTCATGGTACGATGAACAATAAATAGCCCAGTGACGATAGCACATAAATCAGCTTGCGAGAACCAAACTTCTTATATAAATATGCTGCCAATCTAATTTATAGTGGTGAAAGAAAGGATCTTAGTCTTACTTCAGTAATGATGTTGTGAGTTAGTGCAGTACTCCTGTTCTTTAATTTATCAAGGTCTCCTTTTCTTTTTCTCAAAAGCAGTGTCTCTGTGAAAATCTTTAGGGTTTCTGGAATGAGTGAGTCATTCTCTTTCAAAAACTCGTCTGGAGGAGGCTACTGAGTAGTTTCGTAAACCTGAGACCGAATATCTTCAGCCACTGTCTTCGCCGCAGTCTGGACAGTACGACGTCGTTCTTCCAGGGGAGATGAGTATCGTTGTTGATACCAAACATCAGTCAAAATCTTATGACCTGTGTTTTTGAAGCAAACAACAGGTACCTTGTTTGCAGTGGTTGATATAACAATATCTTCTTTATACTTGTTTAGAAGGTGTGCTTTAACTGTTTTCACAGAAGGGCAGTATTCACCTGCTTTAATCTGGTTGGTTAATTCTATAGAAAATTAGCATTGTTCTTCATTTTCCTCCAGATATGAAAATATGATTTGCATGGCTGTGTCTATGTCAGTGGCAAATGGACCTCTTTTCTGCGTCTCTGTGGGTTTTGCGTGCTGATACAGCTTTTTCATACATTTCAAATGATACTGACCATCAGCAGCAACCAATTCACTCACATGATCTAGTCTACTGATTATGGCGCGCCCCCACTCATCATCACGATTTTCAGCAAGTTGTTTAACTTTTTCAAGAACTGTCAATGAACGAACTGTGTACACTATATTCTGTTTTGTTATTGTTGTATGAATTTCTTCTGCTTTAAAGTGTGGTGAGATTTCTTCTCCACACAAAAAGCAATGTATTCGAAACGAAAACTTTTGTACTTCTGAACGTAATTGGGGTTAGTTTAAACGCCTTCAGAAACCCTCTTCAAGTGGGCATCAATGAGCTTTTCGTTTGTGTACTTTTTACGGCATTTTTCAGGGACCCTTAGAGACTCCTTGTTCATTAAAAAATTCTTTTTTTCCATCTTTTCGTTTTTCACTATCTGAAGGACTCAACATCTTTTGATTTCACTTCTGTTATTTTAGTTCGGTCTTCTAACTCCGTATCACAGATAAAACACTTCTCTGCCATCATGAATATCACTTCACGTCTCACACAACCGTTTATAACACATAATCTGTAATTAAATGCACACTACACATACTTTAAGGCAATACATGTAATGCATAACCGACCGACGAAACGTCTAAAAACAAACTGATATCTGAGCTTTCAAATTCAACACATGCCAAAAAAGCCCTGTAGGAGAGGGGGAGGGGGTAAAGGGAAAGATGACCCTTGTTATATCATGTGCGTGGTGCCATGGGGGCGTTTCAAGGACACCCTCCCACGCGTTTTGCATTCACAAAAACATTACATTCAGCGTTTTTGCCTTGCGCTGATGGAATCTCAATTATATTGTTAAAATTCATTTTACTCGTATGCCAAAACTATTAATCATAGAATAAAAAACTGTATATGAAATATGTAGGAAATTTTCTCTCGTTTAATTTGGTGCAATAAGTTTTTCAAAAAAATTTACCCCTCTACCGAATATAACGGAAAAACCGAAAAAACTCCAATTTTTTCATGGTTTTTCGCTTATAATTTTTTAAGCAGACCAGATACGAGGTGGCAAAGTTGAAATTCGTGTTCAGCACTCCCAAAAACATAAAGGAAGAAAGAAAAAAAACTTCTCCAAAACTTTCCAGGCAGAAGCCTTTTTTGGTCTAAATTTACTGGACTAAATTAAGACTTCCGCACTCACAACCGCAGCACCATGGATGAAATGCATGGCTGACTTTTCCAGTTTGGTAAAACCAGCCATCTGTTTTACAATTCATGATAGAAATGACGACGTGTGTGTAAAAACAGCACTTTGTGTGCTTAATGAAGCGCTATCTAGCTGTTCGCTACTTGCGATAGGTCCATGCATTGTGTGGCGAAAACAGTTTGTTTAGATGTGTTTTATCACCACTTAAAGTTTTTCGCATGAATTCTGATTCACCATCAACTTCTCTGAAGGAAATTTGGTTCAAGTTTCTAATTCATTTATTTCTTCTTCTAAATTTCATCCATATTAACATTCTATCTAGTAACACTTATTGCTCATATATAAAAATGGCAAAATAGCTCTCCACAATCAGAAGCGCCCTGTAGCGTGTCATTGCTTAAAGTACGTCTTTGCAATTTACGGTGTTTAGAGCTTGTCTAGGGGTATTCTATCAGCCCTTAAAATTTTGTCCAGCGGTTCTAAATCACCTTGCATGTAGGAACAAAAAATACATACTGAAAGCAGCGAAAACACAAGCAGAGTAAATAAGAATATGTGTAAAATTATGCTTATCGCTGAATTCAAACGTTACACTCAAACGTTATTGTTACTTTGTTTTGTAGGAAAAAAAATCTTACTAAACAAAAGTGTATGATTTATGTAATTATGTTGTTAACCCTTTATATCCTTAATTAATTTTACAGCTACTTTTTAGATGCTCAGAATCCTCGATTATTCCCACCAGTTATTTTTTTTTGTAAAGTTTTCCTTATCTAATCATAGCATTTTTGCGATTCAATTAGGTGAAAATTTCTCTTTTTAAAATCCGGTGGTAACAGATTAAAAATTCTGTAAAAGACGCTCGTCGCGAAGGGGTTAAAGTGGTACTTATAAGTACCGTCAGGATAAAAAGGGTTAAAGAAAAAAATAAAAAAATGTACAGTTAAAAATATCAAACGATATACTTTATCGAAATATGCTGAAATATGCTAAACTAATAACTTTGGCGAAAAAAGGGTTGGGATTCTAATACATTTGAAACTAATTGTTGTCAGGGTTGCTCATGTTTAACGACAAATTTGGGTGTGAATCCGATTACGGAAGATTTGTTGTGTATAATTTATTTTTTTAAATTGAATAATTATACATATGTTGTGTTACATATTTTTTCGTTACTTTTGGATTACTTGGTATTTGTATGCAAAGTATTCTATAAAGTTTTCTAACAGAGAAATAGAATCACATCAAATTTTTCAATAATATAACTTTTTACTTTACAAAACAATCATTTACAAATATTATTTTAATTTAAAGTTTAGAAAATAATAACATTTAGATTATTTTTATTTTTTGGTTCAAAATTTTTGTAAAAACAAATGCTTTTCGTGCAAGCGGCTATTTCAGACAAAAGAAATTAAAAGTTTTTCTGAAATTAAATAGTTAATAAATCATAATTGTCTAATACTCAATTTTTTTTCTTTTGTAATTCCTCACATTTAATCAAATTTCTCAGTTTACACCGAAGTAAAAATCTCAAGTTTATAAAATTATACCCAAATACTATTTATTAACTGAAATATTTATGTCTATATTATATACTACTGTGAATTTAACAGCGACATTCAGTTCAATAATATCGAATTATACGTGTAACAACGGAACTATTTATGAACTGAGAAACATGTCAAAGCGGCAGTCAATCAGGAGATGAATCGGACATATGCCTCAATGTATTACAATTATGTTTCAAACAATGTACAGCTGTTTCGCAGCAAGTTGACAATCTTTATTAGATATGAATCCTGTTATATATAGAAATCATTATGTGTTTCCTAATATTTAGTCTTAGCGTACTTACTATGAAACTTTTGGTTTAATACACTTTTATGTTTAGTATTATGTAGTGTTTCGAGCAGACAAATTTCTCGAATATTCCATAAATCATCAAATAATGTGTCCTGTATAATTTATACCTTAATCGGCATCATTTATATCTTTAAAAATTGTGATTGACGAAGAATTGTTTATTTACTTTTTATTTTACAAAAGTCTCTTGATATTCTTAAATAGGTTTTTAAAAATCTTCCATCTGTATATTAATAAAGGGGAATCCAAACTGTTTTATTACACTCTTTTATTATAGAGTGATGAAAACCATTTTGTTTATACTGCAGGTTCTGTTCAAATCGAAAGTCTTTCTAAATTTCTTTTCATGAAAGTCAAAACTTCATCGAAATATATCACACAGCAGTTAAATCAAACAAACGTCTTCTTTAAAAACTTAATAACATTTTATTTACATATATTATGGAATATTATGGTTTTATTTCTCGCGTTCGAGAGTTCAACTTTTACCGACTATTCGGTTCAAAATCAAATTTACATCTACGTAGAAAAATAATAAATCAGAGAAAAAAAGCGGTTACCTCAGCAACAGACAAATTTGGTTAGACATTCGCAACACGGGGTTACATGCGTACCCAACTTCCAAAAAATTGATTTTTTTTTTTTTTTTTTTTTTTTTTTTTTTTTTTTACGGAAATTAAATATTTATGTGCAAAAATATTTAAAGTGATATCTCAATTATTAAGAAAGATATGAGGAAAAATGAGAACGCGCGCACGATCGATGAAACCGACCTCGCCGAAAAGGCTCTCTAGTAAAGATTTTACTCTTCTATTGAAGCTGCAGATGGCACAGGAGTCTCCACGGTATGGCGCAGGAATGGGAAATTAAGTCTAAGTTGAACAAAATATATATCATCATATTTTGTTCTTCTAAAACTTTTAACGCGATTTTTTTCTATAGATTGTATTTTTCAATATGGGCAGCAGAATAATTTGAACAACTTTTAACATTTTACTTTTATCATTTTTAGATAAAATTTGCGCTTATCTACGCCCAATTAACTTGTTTAAGTCTCTCGAGACATTTAAAAAATATTTTTTCAATAAGTTTCCAATAAATAGATCTATATTTTTAATTTTTTGTTATATATATACAGGTATGTAGGATGCTTCTCATCGAGACCGGATATTTTGGTACAGCCAACGCGGCTGCAAGTTTCCGACAAAAAAGTGACCAAAATTAACCCCCTCCCCCCCCCCCCCCCCCCCGCAAAAAATGAAGCAATAAAAAACCACGTGGAATTATTAGTTTTTCAATTAATTGTACTCTTTTAAGATAAAAAATTTCCAATTAGTGTCAACTTTTCGCCGCCAATATAGAAATATAGAAATCACATATCGTTCCTTCACTGTATATATAAAGGAAATATGCAATATGATAATTTGCAAAAAATTAAAAAAGATAAATAGTGCCATTAAAAAAGTGAGGAATTTATTCTTAAGTGACATTGTTAACCATTATTCTTAAACATTGTTGTTAAACATTATTCACAGGGATGAAATGCTGATAAACTCTTTTTAAATTAAAAGTTTTTTTTTTTTTTTTTTTTTTTTTTTTTCAAAACATAAGTTATGCACGAAAGAAAAACACACTATTCAAATGTTTTTTGCAACAGCTGATAATAGGAAATTTCCAAATCTCTCAATATTTCTGCTATATATTTAAATATGTTGCTTTATAATTTTTTTTCTGCATATCAGCATTATTTAAAAATTAAATATAAAATAAATTAGATGCATCTGATTTATAATAAATGTAGATTATGCATAAAAAAATGTAGAAAAGCAATATTGTCTTAAAAATTTTACTGCATTCTAAATAGATAAATGAGATTTGAAAGCTTGTTAATTTAAGAAAAGAAAAATTAAATTAAAGTAGCGCTATTAATTAAATGTTCATAGTCATTTTTACATGAAACGTTATTCACAGTGAGGAACTGGCAATAAATTATTTTTAAATTAAGAATATTTTATTTCTCAGAGCATAATTTACACACGGAAGAAATTTAATTACAACAGTTCTCATTATTTTTAATGGACATTTTATATGATACCTTGTTTAATAAAGTTCTTTTCTCCATTTAAATACAGTTAAAAATCAAATGCAAATTGAAAATGTATACTTCAATATATATTTTGTATGTTAACATTTGCCAGCAAGTTAATTTGATTAAAAGAAAAAAAGTAGCTCCATTAAATAAGTGCTGATATCCATTGTTAAGTGAAAATCGATAGCGAGATAATATTAACTTTAAATAATCGTTTATATATTTTTTAATGGAACGTATTTCATTTCCGATCATAATTTACATACAGCGAAAATTTAAATTTCAGTAATTCTCATTATTTTCAGTAGTCCCCCCCCCCCCTTTTTAAAAAAGAAAATAAAGTATTTCTAATTCAGCTCTTACTCCATTTATACACATTTAAGTATCAAATTGAAAATCAAAGCTTTTCATATGTGCCCGAGATATAAAGAAATAGATATTATACATCCAAAAACAAAACAAAAGAACATTATTCAAAATTGCTCTTTAATATTTTATGCTCCAAATTATAAATTAATGAAATTTTAACATTCGAAAACATTTTTTCCGAATTTTTGAAAAAAAAAATGTTAAAAGATATATTTTTTCATTAAATAAGTATTAGGAGGATTTCGTCCATTAATTTAAACTTTAAGAACACGGATGGTTTCGAGTAACACGCACCCAGAAAAATGTTTTGTTGAATGAACACAAATTTGGTTGACCCAACAAAACTTTTCGTTTAAATATGGGTCAATGGAAATTTTGTTTGAATCAACAAAAAACATTTTGTTGATTTTTTTTTGCAATTCCCCCAAAAAAAATTGTATCGTCTGCAAAAAAATGTTTTGTTAATTCAAGTAAAATGGTTCAATTTTACTGAGCTACAAGGAACGATATCTGAGCTCGGCATTTCTCACTCTTATATATGTCTGAATTGCTGCAACGGAAGCACAACATGGAAATGTCATCAGGAGCACGCAAATTTCGGCGGCAAACATGAGACGACAATACAAAGCCCAGCATACGGCAACACATAGTTAATTTTTAATTCATTTTCGGCAGTAAATTACCCCTGCAAAAAGCAGGATAAAAATTCACTGTTATATTTTACCAGTGTACTTCCTTCCCGTACCAGAGTACTTTCTTCTTGTAAAGATAGAAGAAAGTAATAAATGGGACAGGGGGATTTTTAAAACTACCTTGATCCGTCCCAATGAAAAAAAGATTCAATTTCCAACAATTATATCTTTTAATTATATAGCTATATAAGTCAGATAAATCGAGTTACGTTCAAAGATTACATGCGTAATTCACTGATGAAAAAGAGATAGAGCTATTACAGAAATCGCAAAAAATGCAACATAGCAGCGCCACCTGTTGCGCGATTTACACCAAAAACTAATCAGCAACAATTTATATCAGGAAGTAACTGAATATAAAGTTTTATTAAATTCCGCGCATTAGTTCTTGAGATAGAAAGATAGAAGGGAGTAATAAATGGGACAGGGGATTTTTAAAACTACCTTGGTCCGTCCCAATGAAAAACAGTTTTAATTATCCAAAAATTATGTTAATCCTTTAATTGTATAGCTATATAAGTCAAATACATTGAGTTACGTGAGAGAGTTATGGCTAATACACAACAATTTAAATTTTGCAAAAACAACAAAATTTTGCTGCAATTACAAAAGTATTGTAAAATTAAAAAAACAGATTTTGTTAATTCAAGTAAAATTGATAAAATTTTGTTAAAATTTTGTAAGAGTGTTAACAATATTTTTTGGTCCAAGCAACAAAACCAATTTTTTTTACTTCAACGAAAAATTTTGCTAAAACAACTAAAATGTACTCAACAAAACATGGTTTGTTGTTTTAATCAATTCCTTTTTCGGGGTGCGGGCAGCGTAATGTATGTGTCAAGGCATTTTAAAGCATTTTAATGATATGTTCATTCAATGCAATGTGTGGTAATATTATAAAATTAATAAACATTAAATTGGCGTAATTTCCGTCTCCACCACCGATCGACTATTGGGATAGTTAGGCTTTGTCATTGGTAGTAAAAGTGAACTCTTCTTAAGTCATTTCCGGTATTTGAGAGGATTATGAAGATATAAGAAGATATTATATGAGAAATTAATAGATATTATAAGATTATATAGAAATATCAGATTATATAGAAACTAGATTATATAGAAATTAATTAGATTATATAATTTATTATATTATTTTATTTAGTAATATTATATTTATTATATAATATATATATTGTATATAAAATATATATAATGTTATTATATTACTATTATATATATATATATATATATATATATATATTATTTAATATATTATATAGGACAGTTGCAATAGACGTCATGTTGGAGGCCACACACTACAAATAGGCAGCTCTGATTGGTTTAACTACACTGACCTCCAATTGAAGTACAATGGTTGAACAGCTAATTGCAACTTCCCTATTATATTATATGTTATAGTATATTTATATATAGAAATTAATTATATTATATAGAAATTAATCGATATTATATAAGAAACAAAGTTCAACCGGAAATGTTTTAAGAAACGTTCGGTTTAACAACCAATCAGAAAGCGTGATAATCGCTATCGTCTATCAGCGGTGTACAGGAAATTATGCATTAAATTGGTGTTAAAAAAAAAAACTAATATAACATCCATGGTTTTGTAGTATCATAAAAACACGGACGACGTATTCCAACTCTTTTTAGCCACAGTATCAAAGTTTTATGATATTCTTATTTAGTGCATTGCCTAGTAATTTTATAAAAATATAATAATCATAAAATGTATGAAAAAACATTTTAATTAAGAAAGAAAATGGAATAAATTACACAAATACACAGAATGCGTATTCAGTATAGCTGTGGTGACTTACTAATGAAAATAATGAAATGAAGAAAAAAAATGTGCAAATTTCCACTTTAAACATTGGCAGAGAAATGGAGGGTCTATGAAAAGAGAAAAAATAAGGTACAGGTGCTAATAATGTAGTTACTTTTGATTTTGGAACTGTTTTTATACTGAGTAGCTCACTCAATACTACGTTCCATGTTTTAAGTGTTAATAAAGAAAAGTAGAATATATGGTGGAGTTTTACATATGTTAAACAATTTACGTGGTTACAATTCTACCTTATTAAATTGGCAGTTTTTCAACAAAAATGATTTTAAATTTAAATTTTAAAAAATATATATTTTTAAATAATTGAAATTGAAGTATAAGATCAAGATACATCAATTTTACACCATTATCAGTTTTGTTTGTTATTTTTGAACAATATTTTTTCTACAACCTTGTAAGCAATATCATACCAGGCGAAAAAGTTTTTTTACTTTTTTTTTAATTTAAACTTTTTGGAAATAATTAAATATGAATTGTACAACATTGATATAATTATGTTAAATCAAGCAGATATTGACCTATTAGTGTTAAAAATTTAATTTTGTCGTGTGTTACATGAAATCAGAAATAAAATAAAATGTGACATGATCCAAACTTGTATCTTCGGGGGAAAGTAAGACTCCTAAGACCCATCAGGATAGTGACTTTGTCTGTAAAAAAAGTAAATATTAACTAAAGGTAAAATTAAAAATGAAATAAATACGTCTTCTGAAAAAAATACTGAAAAAACTATAAATTGTAGAATTTTTTGGTTCGCAAATTTATTTATTTATTATTAAATGAAGAGAAAAGTTATAAAATTTCGTTTTGTAATACAAGAAATTTATTTTATCTCTATCAGAGGCCAAAAATTTTTGTTAATAAACTATCCGGATGGATAACTATCACAAGAGTTTACGAACAGGTTGGTTTAAAAATAAGTACGTCTTCACGTACTTCACGTTTTCCTGGCGTACATTATAAAAGAAAAGCATCGAAAAGTTCGGGGTGCCATTCGGCCGTTTGAAATTTAAATAAAGTGTTATAAATAATACAACACTGTCCTTCAAACAGTTTACCGTCTGACTTCGCCAAGTAGATAGGAAGATCGGAATATGATATATATATTCAGATGCTTCGCTCGATCGCTATACTTTTTTCGAATCATATACGTAGTAAATAAAATATGTATTTTAAAATCACTTAACTGCATTCAAAATCCTTTGTTTAAAATAAGCAATGCTTACTTTTCCCCGAAAAATATTGATAAATTGTACGGGCAAGTCAAAATTTCAAAAACACTTCCCGAAGAAATGGGAATATCATTTCACGGGGATAAAGATAATCTTATAACCTTTTGGTCTCTGAAAATATTTTAAAATTTAAATAATGCAGGATTTATGTTATTAATTGAATGCGTACGTTGTTATAAAGTAACCACACATAAACATATTTTACAATCACCACCGTTCATAGGAGGGGCTCTTTAAAAATAATTTCAAATGTATAGAGAATTCCTTGAAGATCCAAAATATTTGCATGTACTACATAAAAATTATATTTGTGGATTAATGTTTTTAATCTTAGAGGTTTGTTCACACCATTTATTTCATTATTCAGTTCTTTAATATTACGTTAATTCACTGAGCTACTAAAAATATTGATTACACTGGTTTACACGGTTTATATACTTTCGCCGAAATGTGTATTTTTTTTATAGATTCTAGTGCACTGAGTACGGGAAAATTATTGTAAAATATCTGTTACGTCTAGTTTAAAAAATATTTATTAAATACTTAAAAAAATATTAACATGAAATATAAGAAGAAAATATTAGAAATGATTGATTTTACTCTTCTTTTTATAATTTTCTTGATCTGTTTCTCTTAAAATAGACCAGCCGTAGTCTCTTAACATACTTTCGTCCCAAAAACTGTGTGTCTGTCTTCAAAAAGTTTAAGGTATTGGTGAAAATGCTCGCTCTGCCCATCACTCACGATGCACAAGTTTTCAGGAAAACAATCCAGGTGTGAATGGAGAAAATGTATCTTCAGAGACATGTTCACACCCATTGCATGATAGTTTTTTCATAAAACAGCAATATTTTTTTCATAATTTTCATCTTTATGATTTCCTAAGAATCTGTGGACAACCGTTTTAAAGGAATCCCAAGCATTTTTTTCATTAGTAGAAAAAAGTTTTTCAAAATCCTTATCTTGCATCAGTTTACATATCAGTTTACATATCAGCTTACATCATCTCTCTTTTAATTTTTCGTCTGAAATACTTGGAAAAATTTTGTGTAAATATTTAAAAACAGCACTGCTTTTATCCATGGCTTTGACGAAATTTTTTATTAGGCCCAATTTAATGTGTAATGGTGGCAAAATTATATTTTGTGGATCCAATAAAATTGTATATCTCACATTCATTTTTCCTGGAATAAATTCATTTCGGACAGGCCTATATTTTTATGTAATGGTGTTATTTAGCTCGACTATCCCACAGGCACAAAAAAATATGATTATTTTGTATACCCGCCCAGTAACATACTAACTACTTTTAAATCGCCACATATTTTCCAGTTGTGTTGTTCATATTGTATCATTTTCATTAAAAGATACATTGTTTGATAGGTTTCTTTACTGTTTACGACGGCATGGCCAAATGGTAAAGATGCTTTTATATTACCGCTATGAAGTAATACAGCTTTCAAGCTATATTTAGATGAATCGATAAATAAACGCGATTCATTTGGATCATAATTTTGATTCATTGCATTTAAAAGTTCGGTAATATCATAGCAAAAACAAAAATCATCCTGTTTGGGGAAATAACTGCTGAAAATTTGACTTCGATTACGGTAATAAGCTACTTTGGTATTTGTTCCACTGTTGTAGACGAGAGGCAAGAATCTCCGCCTTAGATCTAGATAGTTGCAAGTCTCGCACAAGGTCATTCAGCTCATTTGGATTTATTAAATGTGGTGTTTTATCATCTTCGATTTCGAACTCGTCAGCATTTCCATCCTCCAGAAACAGATCGTCACTGTCTCGGTAACTCGCACTTCACGTACCTGGACATACGGGAAGTGGTAGAGTTTCCGAATGTGATATCGGTTTTGAGACTGATGGAATAACAGGATATAAAATTATATGTTTATTTTTTAATTAAAGCCAGTAGTTTTTGTCAAACAAAAATAACAGTCATTTTCGAGATTTTAAGGTTCTCTCCACAGCATTGGTTATCCAAATTGTACATACTTTTTTCTCCCGAAGCCCAGCATATAAGAGTAAGCCTACAGCTTTCACAAAAAAACCATGTGGGGCCCACTTTTTATCTTCATTACTCACAGAGAATCCAAAATAATGCAAATACGCTGTTTTAAGACATTCCGATATCGATCTTCCTTTTTTGCGAATATAAATTGTCCACAAATGTAACAAGAACGATCAGAATTTAATGACACTATTAGACATTTTATCAAAAACTTTATTTTCTTTATATTCTTTAGATGTAGTATATTTTCTTATATTTAATATAATTCTATGATTTTAATATAATTACATCGTAAATTCTAAAGCAAAAATGAGCCTTTTGCACTTTATAGAGAAATGACAATTACGTAATTCTAATGTTTAAATGTATCTGTTATAAGGCCAGCGTATATCGTATATTTCGTTCATCAGTATTATCGAAATAGACGGACGTCACAGGAACAATTTATGAACTTCGTAACACGACAAAATGACAGTCAATTGAAAGATGGGTCAATTGAAAGATTCCCGTAGGATAAAATTTCCAAATACGAAACTTTTCCTTATCCATTCCGGAATTAAACAAAAAAAATTCCATTTTGATATCAGCAAAAATTTAAGAGATATTAAAATTAAAAATTCGTGATTTACACCACTAAAGCATACCTCTGAGCGACGCAATATCAGTTCATTTGAAATGCAAGTTAGGGATCGACTATAAATTTACACATTATTAAAAGCCGATCAAAGACAATGTCTTAACTGTTATATACAAAATAACAGCGTATAGATTTTTGAGTTAAACTTGCTTGAGAAATATTCTAGACGTCTGCATGAGGCAGACCTTGGCGCCAGTCCCGTAACCGACACGTCCCGTGTCTTTGTTGTTCTTAGGACGTGTCGGGCAGGCAATAAGTTTTGTAAAAATAGTAATAGCGATAATGAAAATTCTGTTAACGGAATCCTTGGAAATATATTTTGATAAAATACATAGAAAAAATTTCAGTAATCTACTTTTTGTTATACAGGTTCAAAAGTTATCATGGTTTTAAACTTATTTTTCATTTATTCCAAATGACACTGTTTTTTAAATAAATCTTTTTCGAATGTAATAGTCTAAGAGTATAAATAACCATTAACATTGCGTATTTTTTCAATAGATGCCAAACTCCTACTTATCTTCCGTTATAAGTGTGATCATTTAATCCAGGTTTAATACGTTCGAACCAGAAACTCTTTTTAGAAATTCAATTCAATAAATTCGACTTTTTTGCCGAAACGTCAGTGAAGGCTTACTGTGGAGACGTGAAGGCTTACTGTGGAGACCCGAAAAGTGTTTGGTTTCTGTCTGTCTGTTTGTCTGTTCCGCGATAACTGCCGCAAAAATGATCCGATTTGTTTGATTTTTGGTAGATATGTTGGTGAGGTACCCGGAATTAGCTGTATAGTTTTTAGTTACGTTTGGTTCATTCGTTCGTAAAATATAAAACATTTATTTTTAGGTCATAATGCTTTCCTATGGAAATTCAGACGATTTTGAAATTTTTCATCCATTGAAATAAAATGGCGCATTTGATTAATGTATTTAATGTGTAAGTTATGAAGGCTAAAATTTATCAAGTCAGGTCTTAAATTATTCAAATTAATTTGAAATTTTGTTAATACTTTCGTCAGATTTTTTAAATTAGGTGTACAATGTTTGGTGCAATTTTATAAATCTGCTCTAATAATATAATACATTTTATTCTATCATTTTTTACAAAATTATTTTCTCATTTTTTACAAAAAATTCCGATGCATTTTTTTTTCTCTCTTTCATTAAATGGTTGCTAAGCAACTATATTTCAAAGAATATCAACAAAGGAAAATTCAAGTGAATCGCATTATTTTTACGCGAAGTTTTATTAAAAATTGCCAATTTTCGGGTTTTAAGTTTTTAATATGTTTTTTTTTAATGAAATAGATGAGAATTTATTTTAACTACTAAAAAATGATTACCAAATCGGTTTTCCAAATGAAAATAATAAAAACGTTGAATGCGTAAATTGAATATAGGTCAAATAAGAGGAATTTAAATTTGTATAAGTATACTTTAGACACGAAATTTTATTCAACTTCAGCAACATATGATGTTTAGTAGTTGAAATATAACTATTATTTTAAGGATAGGATAAAATCTCTTGTACAAAGAGATGGTTATTCTAATGAAATGAAAATTTCAAATACATTCCGACATATACTCAAGAAATGAAATAGCGCAATTACTGGAAATTGAGAATAGAATATTAAAGCGACAACGGGGGGTTCAGGGGGGCGGAAGCCCCCTGAAATAATGCATTGTTATTCTGAAAAAATACATTAACAAGTAGTTTATCCTATCATTGCATAACATTGTGTTTAAGGGGATACTTCTAAAATTTCCGAAACTTTCGATAAATTTATATTCTTATAAATGTATAAATAACTTAAAAAGATTGAATTTTAGTGTGTCAAATATTATGCAGATAATGTTAAAAATTAGTAAGATTAATGAACAATGATTTTTTGAGCTGACGTTGAGGCCTCTGATCTGTAGATTTACTAGTAATATAAAACACTCTACTCACAAATAAAGTGGGCGTAAAGTCGTCTGCAACTCGGTAGCCCCTTAAAAAATATCGACTGTTCAGCAACTCTTATAAATTAAATAAGTCATAGATTTATTAAACACATTAACTGGTTTTAGAGCGGTTAACTAGTTCAAATTAATCTACATATTATGGAGGATTAGTGGGAGGTTTGGCAGCTATGTTTTTGTCATGCGAACACATAGTAATCTAAAATATATTGTGATTTTTTCTTATAAATATGTATGTAGTATTCTTTAAAATAATCTTAATTGTACCTTAAGAAAAATGGTAATTTTTGTACAAATTTCGAGCTGTGCAGAAATCTAAAACATACCCAGACACCTGTCTAGATAAGGAATTAATTAAAATTAAGTGGTTTTCTTTCGCATCATATCACTAAACCCATCTATGACTTGAAATTTAAAGTTCATAAAAGAAATTTATATATCTAATAAACTTAAATGTTGTAACTTTTGCTGTATACCATATTTGTATGAGAGACTATTGTATGCGTTAAACAAATTTAATATCTGTACCCGAGAGCCAAACTATCGAAAGTCACGTTTCACTAATTTTCCATGAGAAGAAAAAGAAAGAAGACATCTGTGCTAGAGAATATGTGACTTAAATGTTATAAAACACATACTGTAATTAGAGTCAGCTTTTACGCCTCGTGTAATTGCACAAATATGAAGTTGTCACGCCTCAAACTATGAAAAAAATCGAAGTCTACATGCTAGAAAAGGCTTGTTTAAATCAACTGACACATTTAAACAGTACAGAAAGAAGGTGGTAATGGGAAAAATTAAACGAAATCGGAAATTGACGCTACAGGAAGATCTCGGGACGTGCAGTTCCTCCCATTTAAAAAAAAAAGCACTTCAAATTATACTATTAATTCACCCTTTATTTTATTATCGCTACTAGCAGTAACGATTTCTTGATATGTATACTTTTTAAAAATGCAACTTGAAACTTCCAATTTATTTAAGATTATTTCATTAAACTACTCTGAAAAAATAGTGGTACAAGTATAATTCTTATTTTTAAAACTGTTTAAATCATTTATGTTTTTATTTATTGAAAATTCTTATGGTAACATAAAAAATTATATTACTACATTGATCGTGGTAGCAGAAGCTTAAATTTGATTACATGACGATTCCATACTTGAAAACTTTTTCTTGGAAAATTTGAAATATGCATTGATTGATCTGAATTAAATTAAAAAAAAAACATAATTCATTTACTGTTTTTGTTTGGGAGGTTCAGATTTTTCTTTAAAGATTTTTAAAGCGTGCAATATAAAAAAAATATATTTAAGGTGCTATGGCGCAGCTACCATTAAAAAACGGCTATCGCTCGTGAATTTTACGACATCAAAACTGGAAGTCACTCTAGGAGGACTGGAAGATCTGTTGTTGTCTCTTTGGTTGGCTACAAGTTATGAAGTAAAATAACACCTTTACATATTTTCATATATTATGAAATATAAGGGTGATTTGGAACTCCTGTGTAAAATTTAAAGAGTGATATAACATTCAAGCTCAAAACAAAAATACCATACATGGGCGTAACTCAAGAAGTGAAGCTCTAAAGGGCGATTTCTGATTTTGGAGCAAAGGAGCGAAATTAGCGAAGGAGGTAAACAGGACTTTTGGAGTCCTGTTTACTACAGAATTAGAACTTCCGCACTCACAACCGCAGTAGCCTGGATGAAATGCATGGCTACCTGGATGAAATGACGACGTGTGTGTAAAAACAGCACTTTGTGAAGCGCTATCTAGCTGTTCACTGCTTGCGATAGGTCCATGCATTGTATGGCGAAAACAGCTTGTTTAAAAGTGTTTTATCACCACTGAAAGTTTTACCCATGAGTTCTGATTCACCGTCAACTTCTCTGAAGGAAATTTGGTTCAACTTTCCAATTTCTTTATTTCTTTTTCAAAATTTCATCCATATTAACATTCTCTCTAGTAACACTTATTGCTGTTATATAAATTCGGCAAACACATTTCTCTCCACAATCAGAAGCGCCCTGTAGCGTCACTGCTTGAAGTACTTTTGTGCAATTTACGGTGTTTTGAGATTATCTAGGCGTGTTCTATCAGCCCTTAAGGTGGTGGATCAGTCAGATTCTGCATTCTCCTTTCCCATGTTAAACCAATGGAATTAAAGTTCCTCAGTTTCCTTCAAATATCTCATTAAATAATTCTTTTGAATTTTGTTTTTTGTGAGTGATGCTTTAGACGAATGATCGCGTAGTTACAAATTTCATTTTTCTCTTATATAAATTTAAATATCTGTTTTAGCAACATTTGTTTTAGCATTTACATTTACATCATTATATACTGTCTTTTAAACGCTAAAATAAATATTTAAATTTAAATAAAAGAAAAATGAAATTCGTAACAATGGGATCATTCATCTAAAGCATCACTCACAAAAAACAAAATTCGAAAAACTTAATTATTTGATGATATATTTGAAGGAAACCTAGGAACTTTAATGCCATTGGTTTAACATGGGAAAGGAAAATGCAGAATCTCACTGATCTGCCACCTTAAAGTTTTGTCCAGCGGATCCAAATCACCCTGTATATAGGAAATAAAAAAAAGATATACCGAAAGCAAGCGAAAATACAAGCAGAGTAAATAAGAATATATGTAAAATTATGCTTATTGCTGAACTCAAACGTTATTTTTAATTTGTTTCGTAGGGGAAAAAATCTTACTAAATAAAAGCGTATGATTTATGTAATTATGTTGTTAAAGAAAAAAAGAAAAAAAAGTACAGTTAAAAATATCAAACGATATGCTTTATCAAAGTATACTGAAATATACTAAACTAATAATTTTAGTGAAAAAAGGGTTCTGATTCTAATACACTTGAAACTAATTGTTGTCAGGGTTGCTCATGTTTAACGCCAAATTTGGGTGTTAATCCGATTACGGAAGCTTTGTTGTGTATAATTGATTTCTTAAAATTGAATAAGTTATACATATGTTGTGTTGCATATTTTTTTCATTACTTTTGGATTACTTGGTATTTGTATGCAAATTATTCTATAAAGTTTTCCAAAAGAGAAGTAGCATCACATCAAATTTTCAATGATATAACTTTTTACTTTACAAAACAATCATTTACAAATATTATTTTAATTTAAAGTTTAGAAAATAACAGTTAGATTATTTTTACATTTTTGGTTAAAAATTTTTGTAAAAACAAATGCCTCGCATGCAAACGGCTTTTTCAGACAAAAAAAAATTAAAAGTTTTTCTGAAATTAAATAGTTAATAAATCATAATTGCCTAATATTCTAGTTTTAGGTAGCTTTCAATACAAAAATGTATAAAGCTACCTATTGCAGCCGTTCGGAGGAAAGCAGTTCCGGAAAATGTCGATATATTTTCACCGATCATGACCTCCAGACCCCCAAACCACCCTCCGTTCAAATGTTGATTTATATATATATATATATATATATATATATATATATATATATATCTGACCTATGTCATACGATAACGCTCGTATTTATAAATCAATTTTGATGAAACTAATTGTGTGTATTAAGCTCACCAATGTCTCGACCGAGTTCGTTGGCCAGCTTGGTCTGCCATTTTGTTTCAAGATGGCGGCCACTTAAAAATTTAAAACTAAAATAAATATACAAAAAAGTTAAAAATTCAAATTTATTTTTTAATTAAATGTTAGGCCTTGATACGAGGATTTCAGAGCATTTTTTGGTCTACCTCTATCTTAAAAAAGGGCTGAGATACAGCTTTTTGAAATTCTAGGGTGGCTGACATTTTAAAACAAGACAGCATATTACAAAAAATTTCATTGTTGTAATAATTTTCCCAATCATACGCATAAAACTATATATTCATATCCGTTAGCGCCAAATTTTCGCCAAACTTGGCGACATTTGGTGAAATATCGCCAAATTTGTTGAACAAAAGAAGTTTTCATAAATGAAGCCAATTTGGCTATTGCTCAATAATTTGGCGAAATCCTTATTCAAATTCAGTATTAACGAATATTTTGTAAACGTTTTCTTTGCATTTTAACTTGCTGTTTTCGTGTAATATTAGCTAAAATTTTGAAGCGAAGATATAGGAAAGCTACCTTTTCCTCCCGGTACAGGCCGGATGGACTTTTTTCTTTTGTAATTCCTCACATTTAATCAAATTTCTCAGTTTACACCGAAGTAAAATTCTGAAGTTTATAAAATTATATACAGATACTATTTATTAACTAAAATATTAATGTCTATATTATATACTACTGTGAATTTAACAACGACATTCAGTTCAATAATATAATCGAATTATACGTGTAACAACGGAACTGAGAAACATGTCAAAGCGGCAATCAATCCGGAGATGAATCGGACATATGCCTCAATGTATTACAATTATGTTTCAAACAATGTACAGCTGTTGGGCAGAAAGTTGACAATCTATAGTAGATATGAATCCTGTTATATATAGAAATCACTATGTGTTGCCTAACATTTATTCTTAGTGTACTTGATATGAAACTTTTGGTTAAATACACTTTTATGTTTAGTATTACATAGTGCTTAGAGCAAAAAAATTTGTCGAATATTCCATAAATCGTCAAACAATGTGTAATGTATAATTTATTCCCTAATCGGCATCATTTATATCTTAAAAAATTGTGATTGATGAATAATTGTTTATCTACTTTTTATTTTATAAAAGTTTCTTGATACTCTTAAATAGGTTTTTTTTTAAATTTCCCTCTGTGTATTAATGAAGAGGAATCCAAAATGTTTTATTACGCTCTTTTCTTTCAAGGATTACATATGTACCCAACTTTCAAATAACCGATTTTTTTTGTCGGAAATTAAATACTTATATGGAAAAATATTTAAAGTGATATCTCAATTATTAAGAAAGATATGAGGAAAAATGTGAACGCACGCATAATCGATAAAACCAACCTCGCCGAAAAGGTTCTCTAGTAAAGATTTTATTCTCCTAAAGAAGCTACAGATGATACAGGAGTGTCCACAGTATGGCGCAGGAATGAAAAATTATGTCTAAGTTGAACATAATATATATCATCATATTTTTTCTTCTAAAACGTTAAACGCGATTTTCTGGAACTTGTATTTTTCAACATTGGGCGACATGATAACTTGAACAACTTTTAACATTTTACTTTTATAATTTTTGTATAAAATTTGCGCTTATCTACGCACAATTAACTTGTTTAAGGGCCCTCGAGACATTTTAAAAATATTTTTTATCTATACAATAATCCCTTAACATTCACGGTTTTAACATCTCCGAGTTTTGATTATTCGCGAACATGAAAATGCGGAAAACTTAACATTTGGGAGAATCTGACTTGATTATTCCCGATTTTCTTTTAATTATATCTTTGCTTTTTCAGAATTTATAGTGGTTAAAGATTGTTTCTCCTGTGTTTTCTCAGTATGTCTTTACAAATCAATTTTCAGTTGTCTACTGAAGAATGAGCGAGTGTTGTAGGAAAGCAAAATAACAACAACAGCAGAATACTCATTGCAATGGGGATATTAGAAGTGGTAAGGTAACGGAATCTTCAATCTATTCATTTAAAATGTGCTTGTGCAGGTTATCGTAGAGATGGAGCTGAAGCTGCACTTAGATAGAAAATAAAAGCATTTCTGAAGCATTTATCTGTTTTTAAATATCGTATTTTAAGATCGTATTGCATACTGAACCACTAATACATATCATCTCTTTGCTAATAGAGAGAGTTTAAATTACTTTATACAAAAACCTGTGCTTTTTTAGCTGTAATTATTTCCCCAGTCAGTTAATTTGAATTACCTTCATTAATTAAATTTCATATTTACAAATATGTGTGTAAATACAGATTCTACATATATGTTATGCATAACGTATTGTTAATACATATATATCATTTTGTTCTTTAAAGTGCTGTGCCACTCTAAATACAATTTTATAGAACGTAACTCCTTTTTTAGTGCAGAGAGTTAGACTCAACATTCGCGGGGTTTTCCTGGATGCATATCGTTCCTTCACTGTATATATAAAGGAAATATGCAATATGATAATTTGCAAAAAATTAAAAAAGATAAATAGCGCCATTAAAAAAGTGAGGTATTTATTCTTAAGTGACATTGTTAACCATTATTCTTAAACATTGTTGTTAAACATTATTCACAGGGAAGAAAAGCTGATAAACTCTTTTTAAATTAAAAGTTTTTTTTTTCAGTTAGTTATGTACGTAAAAAAAAAAACACTAATCAAATGTTTTTTTAACAGCTGATAATAGGAAATTTCCAAATCTCTCAATATTTCTGCTATACATTTAAATATGTTGATTTATACTTTTTTTTCTGCATTTCAACATTAATTAAAAATTAAATATAAAATAAATTAGATGCATGTGATTTATAATAAATGTAGATTATGTAGAAAAAATGAAAAAAAAACAATTTTTGACTTACAAATTTTACTTCATTCTAAATATTCTGTATTAGATAAATTAGATTTGAAAGCATGTTAATTTAAGACAAGTAAAAAAATAAATAAAATTAAAGTAGCGCTATTAATTAAATGTTCATATTCATTGTTATATGAAACGTTATTCACAGTAAAGAACAGGCAATAAATTATTTTTAAATTAAAAATATTGTATTTCTCGGAGTATAATTTACACACGGAAAATTTTTAATAAAACAGTTCTCATTATTCTTAATGGACATTTTATATGATGCCTTGTTTAATAAAGTTCTTTTCTCCATTTAAATACAGTTAAAAATCAAATGCAAATTGAAAATGTATTCTTCAATATATATTTTGTATGTTATATAAATAACATTTGCCAGCAAGTTAACTTGAGAAAAAGAAAAAAAAAAAGAAAAAAAGTAGCTCCATTAAATAAGTGCTGATATTCATTGTTAAGCGAAAATCGATAGCGAAATAATATTCACTTTAAATAATCGGGTATGTATTTTTTAATGGAACATATTTCATTTCCGATCATAATTTACATACAGCAAAAATTTAAATTTCAGTAGTTCACATTATTTTCAACAGTCAATAAAAATAAAGTATTTCTAATTCATCTCTTTTCTCCATTTATACACGTTTAAGTATCAAATTGAAAATCAAAGCTTTTCATATGTGCCCGAGATATAAAGAAATAGATATTATACATCCAAAAACAAAACAAAAGATCAATATTCAAAATTGTTCTTTCATATTTTATGCTCCAAATTATAAATTAATGAAATTTTCACATTCGAAAAAAAAAAAATCCGAATTTTTGAAAAAAAAAAAATAAACGATATATTTATTCATTAAATAAGTGTTAGGAGGATTTCGTCCATTAAATTTAAACTTTAAGAACATGGATGGTTTCGAGTAACACGGGCGGCGTAATGTATGTGTCAAGGCATTTTAAAGCATTTTAATGATATGTTCATTCAATGCAATGTCTGGTAATATTATAAAATTAATAAACATTAAATTGGAATAATTTCTGTCTCCACCACCGATCGACTATTGGGATTGTTACGCTTTATGATTGGTAGTAAAAGCGAACGCTTCTTAAGTCATTTCCGTTATTTGAGAGGATTATGAAGATATAAGAAGATATTATATAAGAAATTAATAGATATTATAAGATTATATAGAAATATCAGATTATATAGAAATTAGATTATATAGAAATTAATTAGATTATATAATTTATTTATATTATATTATATAGTAATATTATATTAATTATATAATATATATATTGTATATAAAACATATATAATGTTATTATATTAATATTATATATATAATATATTATTTTATATATTATATAGGACAGTTGCAATAGACGTCATGTTGGAGGTCACACATTACAAATAGGCAGTTCTGATTGGTTTTTACTACCCTGACCTCCAATTGAAGTACAATGGTTGATCAGCTGATTGCAACTTCCCTATTATATTATGTTATATTATATTTATAAATTAATTGCCGAAACGTTAGTTTAGGCTCACTGTGGAGACCCGAAAAGTTTTTGGTTTCTGTCTGTCTGTCCGTCTGTCTGTCTGTCTGTCTGTCTGTCTGTCTGTTCCGCGATAACTGCCGCAAAAATGATGCGATTAGGTTTATTTTTGGTAGGTATGTTGGTGAGGTACCCGGAATTAGCTGTATGGTTTTTAGTTACATTTGGTTCATTCGTTCGGAAAATATAGAACATTTCTTTTTAGGTCATAATGCTTTCCTATGGGAATTCAGACGATTTTGAAATTTTTCATTTGTTGAAAATAAAATGGCGCATTTGATTCATGTATTTAAACGGTAAGTTATGAAGGCTAAAATTTATCAAGTTAGGTCTTAAATTATTCAAATTAATTTGAAATTTTGTTAATATATTTGTCAGATTTTTTAAATTAGGTGTATAATTTTTGGTGCAATTTTATACATCTGTTGTAATAAAATAATACATTTTATTTGATCATTTTTTTGCAAATTTTAAAATACATTTATTTTTATTTTCCTCTTTAATTTAACCGTAACCTAGCAACTATATTTCAAAGAATATCAAAATAATAAAATTCAAATAACTCAGACTATTTTGCTGCAATATTTTATTCGCAAAATAAAATATTTTCGATTGATTTTTGTATTTTATTGAAATAAATGAGAATTTATTTTGATATAAGTTACCTTTTAACTACTGTAGAATGATTTCCGAAACATTTTTACATGAGATATTATTCATTTTCTGGAAGAGATGTGGATTTTTCGTGGTTGAAAATTAGTATTCATTTAAAAATAGGATAAAATCTCTGGTACAACGAGATGGTTAATCTAAAGAAATTAGCGTAGTAAAACGCATCCATAAATCCTGAAATAGCACAATTACTGGAAACTGAGATCATAAAAAACTATTACAAAAAAATAATTTATAGCGCCAATTCACGTTTGCTATTTAGTGAATTGGCAGTAGACACGATTAGGAATGATTACCCAATAGGTTTAAAAGTTTCCAAATATGATTAATATATATATATATATATATATATATTAGGGGGGGGGCTGGAGATTTTAGTATGCTATTGCCATCGAGTAGATCAGGTTGTACTTAGATAAGATCTTACATCTAAATATTATAGAATGACCATCAAAAGTGTTTTTCCGGAACAAAAATTGTAATTAAACTAGATTTCTAAAATAGATATAAGGGAAATATAGTATATTCAGATTCATTCTCATAAGTTGCTTTTGTACAAGAGCTATTATTCAACTTATCCATCAGATGCAAGTGTTTCGTGGTTGAAAGGTAAGTAAATATTGCTATTTGGGTATTAGGATAACATGAATTTATTTTCAAAACTGTTGCTTATCTTAATAAAACCACAGTATAAAACGAAATCCAATATATACTATAATCATTCACACAATCAATAGGAAATCACGAATATAAATTTAACAAGATTACGGGGGGTTCAGGGGGGCAGAGCCTCTCTGAAGAAATGTACTCTTTATCCAAAACATTTCATGAAAAAAAAAAGTTCATAAGAATTTCAGAATTAAATTGCATAAACCGTGTTTAATTTAACGGTTCTAATTTTTAAAAACCTTCGAAGTGTTTTATATATCTATAAATACTATGGATATAATATAAAAAATTTAATTGCGGATTATAAGATGCTAAATATGAAAAGTGATATTAAAAAACAATGCTTTTCAGACCTGACGTTGAGGCTCCTGATCTGTAGATTTACTAGTTAGATTATATAGAAATTAATAGATATTATATAAGAAACCAGAAGAAGTTCAACCGGAAATTGCTGAAGAAGCGTTCGGTTTGACAACCAATCAGAAAGCGTCATAATCGCAATCGTCTATCAGCGGTGGACAGGAAAATTATGCATTAAATTGATGTTAAAAAAAAAAAAAAAAAAAAAAAACTAATATAACATCGATGGTTTTGTAGTATCATAAAAACACGGACGACGTATTCCCACTCCTTTTAGCCACAGTATGAAAGTTTTATGATATTCTTATTTAGTGCATTGCCTAGTAATTTTATAAAAATATAATAATCATAAAATTTATGAAAAAACATTTTAATTAAGAAAGAAAATGGAATAAATTTTACACAAATACACAGAATTCGTATTCAGTACAGCTGTGGTGAGTTACTAATGAAAATAATGAAAGGAAGAGAAAAATGTGCAAATTTTCACTTTAAACATTGGCAGAGAAATGAAGGGTCTATGAAAATAAGGTACAAGTGCTAATCATGTAATTACCTTTTAATTTGGAGCTGTTTTTATACTGAGTAGCTCACTCAATACTCGGTCCATGTTTTAAGTGTTAATAAACAAAAGTAGAATATATGGGGGAGGTTTACAGATGTTAAACAATTTACAATATGGTTACAATTCTACCTTATTTCCACGTCTTTTAATAATATTTTAAATGTAATTTATATTTTAATTTTATACCTTTAATCAACAAATTCTTTTAATTGTTATTCTAAAAACATTAATCTGTTAAAAGTGACACTTTTTGTGAAAAACCCTAATTTATTGCTTTATTTGAGACATTAAATTTTATTTCTTTAGAATGCTTCTTAATATCATTTTTATTTTTATTAAAATTATGATTCGATATCCTAGCATCCATTGCATGTAACTTTCCCGCCTAACTATTCACTTCCTAATTATGCCGAGTAAAATAAAGAGTCCCACAGCCTTGCAACCCACTCATTGGTTAAATTACCCCTGCATTGGCGAAAGATTCCTATGCCTCGCCGTGTTTAAAACGTGTTATGCGGCCTTGGAGATCAGACTTTTTACGCTTTTTGACTTGCTAAATAAATCCCGTCACTTGGAGGAGAATATTCTTTAAATTAGTGCATCTGTAATAATATGTAACATCTTCATGATTATTTCTATGATGTAACACAGCTCGATCTGAGTTCTACAATGAAAGATTAGTGGAATTGTCTATGCTTTTTGAAGTGTCAATAAATTCGTTGGCGAAAATGCAGCTTCCTTTTATTTTGATGGGAAAATTCCAGTATTCATAAACATCGCCTTCCATTTTGATCACTTCCACTACAAATTAAGTGAAACTGGCAATGAATAGCTTGCCATAATTAATATTTCAGTGTTTTATCGACATAAATTACTATGGAATAGAAAATATTTCATGTATATATATATATAAACTTACAAATATGAATATCTGTCTGTTTCAGAACTCAAAGTTTCAACTTCATGCCTTTCTAGATAAAGAAAGCTGAGCAGTTATTTTTAGAAAAGTAGTTAAAATTTTCAAAATATTTTTATTTTATTTTATAGAACAAATAATGCTTTTGGAACATCGTGAATTAAAGTATCTTTAACCCATCCTAATTTGTATTATTTGCATTCGATGTGGTAGATGAATTTTATAAAAAAAAGATAAATAAATAAATGAAATATTAATGTACCATCATGGCGTAAAACATAAGTATACCTTTTCTAGATTGTACACTCAGAAAAAGAAACTGATTAAAACTACAAAACATATTTTTTGAGTACATTTTGTTGTTTTAGCAAAATTTGATTAAAATTGAACCATTTTACTTCAATTAACAAAACATTTTTGTGACGATACAAAATTTTTTTTAGAATTGCAAAAAAAAAAAAAAAAAAAAAAAAAAAAAAAGAAAAAAAAAAATTGTTGATTCAAACAAAATTTTTATTGACCCATATTTAAACAAAAATTTTGTTTAAATATAGGTCAATGGAAATTTTGTTTGAATCAACAAAAATTTTTTTTTGTTGAAAACCACTTTTTTTTGCAATTCCAAAAAAAAAAAAAAAAATTGTATCGTCAGCAAAAATGTTTTGTTAATTGAAGTAAAATGGTTCAATTTTACTCCAATTTTGCTAAAACAACCAAAATGTACTCAACAAAAATGTTTTGTAGTTTTAATCAGTTTCTTTTTCTGAGAGTAGTTTCAGATAAATTTGTAATATCGACGCATTTAACACATTATCGGGTTTTTTCAATAAAATAAGAGAAATAATATATAAAAATGAAAACATAATTTATTTCAGATATCAATGAAGTTAAATGATACACATGAAATTTGAAAAGGTCGGAGGACAGTTTTTACTACATAATTTCAATTTTTTTCCCCGATATTTACCGTTTGTGAAATTAATACGAAGAATTGAGTTACTCTTTCGAATGCTAGACAGATTATTATGTTCATTCTAAAATAAGTAGGCATATTTAAACCAAGAAGACAAAAATAGCACTGGTATCCATAAAGTAAGAACAAAAAACACAAAGTGTTCATTTTTGTTAAATCACAGTGTTAAATCAAAGTGTTTCGTTAAATCAAATTGTTAATTTAATAACACAAAATTTTATCGTGAAAAGTAAAAAGACATGACATAAACGCATACTACAATAACAGCAATTCCTTGTGACGTTACTGTCAACTCACAAATGTAGTAGTCACTATAGTAAAGCAAACTGTTTATTATCCGAAATAATATATTTTAATCAACTTCTTAATATATCAGGTGACCGTCAATTTTGGCTCCACTATAACATCATCGTGACTGTTGACTTATGGTAAGTCACCAACTAACGTTCCAATGATGTCACCTTGTATCTCTCATGAGCTTCATTTACAGACTTCAGTGTTAGACTGCCATGACTGTTATTTTGTAGTGTGTCAAAAAGTGATCTCACACTGACGTCACCTTGTGAGTATCAACTTTACAGTAGAGTATAAATGTCAGGCCCCTGGGCGTCTCCATTTGAATTTATTATTACGTAAATTGGTGTCTCCTAACAATGCAACGGTCATAGTTACTTTATAGTGAAGCTGCCAAATTACGGTAACACGAGAGTTACAATATGTGATATAACCCGGTGACCCCTCACAAAGCAACAGTTACGGTGATTTCACAATGAAGATACCAAATGACAGTCGACTAACAGTAATGTGACTTAAGAAATATATTACATTTGGTTTAATGTAGTGACTGTGACATTTGTGACTATTTGTGACGTAAAGGTGACCTCACATAAAAAAACTGTGCTATTAGGGAAGTACCTATTTGTTAAACCTACTGTTTATATAACTTTCATTTGACTATTCATAGTTAACTTTTCTCATATAAATTAGCATTTTCTGTTTTTCCCTTAATTTATGGTCATCAGTGCAGTGTTAAAGCTTTGATCGGAACGCTAACTAAAATCGTATAGTCTGTTAGGGGTTTTAAAAATTGTTTCCAAAGAAAAATTTATTAGGGGTGTAAGGTATCTTCCTTTTCCTCCGAAGATGCAAATTTACATCATGTCACATTTTTTTTTATTTTTGATTTAATATATAACACACAATGAAATGAAATTTTTACCACTAAAAGGTCAATATCTGCTTGATTTAACATAATTATTTCAATGTTGTACAGTTCATATTTAATTATTTAAAAAAGTTTAATTAAAAAAAAATCGCCTGGTATTCACTGCGCGCAAGGTTGTAGAAAAAATATTGCTTCTATGTATGTAAAATTGTGAAAAATTGATCTATATTGAACTTATACTTCAATTTCAAGAAATTAAAAATTTAATTGTTTCTAAATTGGCAGTTTATCAACAAAAAAATTAATTTTTTAAACATTTTACAATTTAAATTAAAAAATTTAAAAAGAAATATTTTTAATTGATATAAATTGAAGCATAAGTTCAAGATACATCAATTTTACACAATTATCAGTTTTGTTTGTTATTTTTGAAGCAATATTTTTTCTACAACCTTGTAAGCAATATCATACCAGGCGACAAATTTTCTTTTTTAATTTAAACTTTTAAAAAATAATTAAATATGAATTGTACAACATTGATATAATTATGTTAAATCAAGCAGATAGTGACCTATTAGTGTTAAAATTTTAATTTTGTCGTGTCTTATATGAAATTAGAAATAAAATAAAATGTGACATGATCCAAACTTGCATCTTCGGGGGAACGTAAGACTCCTGAGAGCCATCAGGATAATGTCTTTGTCTGTAAAAAAATAAATGTTAACTAAAGGTAAAATTAAAAATGAAATAAACACGTCTTTTGAAAAAATACTGAAAAAACTATAAATTGTAGTTTTTTTCGTTCGCAAATTTATTTATTTATTATTAAATAAAGCGAAAATAATAAAATTTCGATTTGAAGTAGAATAAATTTATTTAACTATATCAGGGACAAAATATTTCTATTGATAAATTATTGGGTTGGTTAACTATCACAACAGTTTACGAACAGGTTGATTTAAAAATAAATACGTCTTCACGTACTTCACGGTTTCTTCGCATACATTATAAAGGAAAGACATTGAAAAATTCGGTGTCCCATTCGGCCGTTTGAAATTTAAATAAAGTGGTATAAATAATACAACACTGCCCTTCAAACGGTTTACCGTCTAACTTATCCAAGTACATAGGAAGATTGGAATATGATATATATATCCAGATGCGTCGCTTGATCTCTTTACTTTTTTCGAAGCACATTTGTAGTAAATGAAATATGTAATTTAAAATCACTTAACTGCATTCAAAATCCCTCGCTTAAAAGATAAGCAATGCATCCTTCTCCCGAAAAATATTGATAAATTATACAGGCAAGTCAAAATTTCAAAAACACTTCCCGAAGAGATGGGAATATCATTTCACGGGGATAAAGATAATCTTATAAACTTTTGGTCTCTGAAAATATTTTAAAATTTATAAAATTTAAATAATACAGGATTTGTTTTATTAATTGAATGCGTACGTTTGTTATAAAGTAACCACACATAAAGATATTTTACAATCCCCACCGTTCATACGAGGGGATCTTTAAAAATCATTTGAAATGCACAGAGAATTGCTTGAAGATCCAAAATATTTGTATGTACTACATAAAAATTATTTGTGGATTAATGTTTTTAATCTCAAAGGTTTGTTCACCCCATTTATTTCATTATTCAGTTCTTTAATATTACGTTAATTCAGTGAGCTACTAAAAATATTGATTATCGGTTCATTCGCTTTATCTCCCTGGACTTGTCTGTAATAATGATTTATTATTCTTGAAATAATTTGAAAAGTGAAAATTTTAAACTGTGCTATGAATGTACAGTGCGTTTAAAAAAGAATCGCCCGATTTGAAGTGCGTATATTATGAAAAATATTCAACATAGACATTTAAAATTGATTTTAAATTACAAGGCTAACCATAAAGTTTTATCATCTTATATTATAATAGGAGTCTTGTGTCTATGTGTGTATATATATATATATATAATACCAAAACCACATACTATACATCTAATCCCAAAACACCTGAACAACTAAGAAAAAATAAAAAATAACCATGAAAAATTTATACTAACAAAACTATAAACAAAACTATAAACAAAACTATAAACAAAAAGAACACAACCACTGGAGACAGGCTGCAAGGCTAAAGACTTGCATGCTGGGTTAAACAGGTAATTACTCATGAAACTTCCCCCATGCATTTCGCAACCAAACTGACTATAGGAAGCATTATTCCAATTTGAAAAGAACAACACAGCCAGACAGAGCTCCCTATAAAACCTACAATTATTTGGCGACCTTTTTAATCGCCAAAAGGGGAGTATCACGGTAATCTTTATCTTTGACGAAATTTTTTGTCAAGCTATTTAACAAACCAATAGGATAACTCTGTACCATTGCATCATGGTAGAGATTTATAATGCCACTTATTATACTATTATGATTATAATTTAATTTTACAACCCTTATTGAACTATTGATAAATATATTTCTGAAAATAGAAATATGTACATTGGAATTAAAATTTAATATCTTTATTATTTCAAAGTTGTACATATATATATATATTACAAAATTTTAATTTTTACGCAATCTGCTAAATTTTCTATAAAATTTTTCCATCTAGTAATGTTTCGCATATAACCCCGTCTTACTAAAATAATTGTTATTCTTAAAATAGTACTTCACTATCCATATGTAAAGCCACTTTATCCTAATCCACTTAATAGTATTAATTCTATTCTGAAAAATGTCGCTTCTTGCTTATATTTCTCATTTTAAAACCCTTTTTTATTAAAATCTTTTATTAAATAATCCGTGTTATTTCCCGTATTCAAAATCAATCTAAATTCTCATGCTTCCTAAATTATTACATCTTAAAAACCCTATTCCATAAATTCTTTCATATATTAAAATATTAAATGTCTCCTATTATGTTTCAATATTTAAAAATTTTCACTTTTAATCTGTGTCAATTGTTAAATTTTTTCCCCCGTATTCTAAAAAGTCGTCTACAGTCAAAGAATATATTTTATACCCCTTCTTGAAGTTAAAATATTACTTCATTTTACTGCGTTTTTAAAGCATCTCGAAAATTCAAGTTCTAAAATAAATAAAAAAATAAATAAATAAATAAATAAAACAAAATCATATGCAAGGGGATAAAACCGGTCTTCCCGGATTACAGAATATAGGTGAAAACCATTTTATTCAAACTAAAAACTCTAATAGATTTTTTTTTTTTTTTTTTTTTAGAATGGCCACTAACAATACCACGAATAATTTTTATATAAAAAATAGCAATTATTCTTTCAAATAAAATTTTTTAATTTATAAAAAGCGACACTTTCGTGTTGGTCTCTTTGAGGAGTTAAAAGCCGATGAAATCGCCAAAGATCACTATTATTTACATCAAGACTTGTAATTTCATTTGAAAATGTACTAGCCGGACTAAAACTTTTGTTCGCCACTATTTGACATTCATTCAGACAGCAACGTCAGCAACCATATCTGCCCAGAAAATGAACTATTTATGACAAACTTAATTTAATTTGACCATTGTTAAAAGGATCTGTCTGCTATATCTGGAATATTTTACACTCATAAAAAATATGACAATTTTTAAAATTTTAAGAGATGTAGTATGAAGAATTGTCTCGAGACCGAAAATTTTTTGTCAAAAAACTCCTGTTCGCTTATCCAAACGAATATTTTTACCATGTTTCAAGCAGCTGCGCTTATGTGGCGAAACCTGATTCCCTTCGCGCAGGAGTGGAGAGCGATCAGATTCGTCCTCGGAAGCGAAAAAACGGCCTTGGCGCTTGCGCGGTGCGAAAGCTGGAGGACGAATAGCGGGAAATTCGTTCTCCGTAGGAGAGAAATGGAAGTGGGGATAGAAGCTAAATGCCATCGCTTGATTTTAACACTTCCGCGTGACGCTGGATTGAGGCATGGTATTCTGAGCGTATGTAGTTCGATTTAAAGCATAAAATTTTAAAAGACGAAACTTACTCGCCAGCCTTAAATATTTGCTTGCCAATGGCGAGCTGGCGAGCGGAAATTTCTTGCCCTGAATTACATTATTATTATTTTTTTATTCTGATCATTTCAGTGTATAAGGCACGTTCGATAACATGTCTTAAATTTGTGTTTTATTTGTATTTTACTATTTTACTTATTTATTGATGAAGTTTTAATTTCTTTATCGAATATAAGCTGTAAAGAAATTAGGAGTTATACAGGGTGATTGTAATTATAGTCCCACTTCCAAAATGCTGTAAAAAAGGAACCAGTGGTCAGAATGACTTCAGATGTGAACTAAATATACTTTAAGAAAGGAGAAACGGTATGGCATAAGAAAAAAGTTCCAAAGTGTATTAATAGATGGCGCTGTAAGCGGCATACTATGCAAATTAAAAGACACTCATCCGCAATTTAAAACCGAATCATTATCTGCTTTTTATGCGGTTTTTGCCCAAGGACAATTAAAAACCGATTTTTTCCAATCCAATGTGGTACGTTCTTGCCGTGGTAGATGAGCTTTCCACTAACAGTACCTTAAATGCTCACTGATTTGGAAGTCATTCTTTTCGTCAAACAACCGAAACACTCATGCACATTGAACAGTCTCATGCCAAACCTGTCGTATTTCGGTTAAAAATGTCACTTGCAGCCGAATCCTATTTCGTTATGCCGCTTACAGCGCCATCTATTGATACATTTTGGAACTTTTTTCTTTGATCATACAGTTTCTCCTTTCTTCCAGTGTATTCAGATCAAATTCGAAGTCAGTCTAACCAATGGTTCCATTTTTACAGCATTTTAAACGTCGGACTTTAATTATAATCACCCTGTATATAAGAATTTAAGTGCAAACGACGATATTTCGTAATTGTCTGCACACGATACAGATAGATTTAAAAAATAATTCCTGTCGGAAAATTATTTTTAAAAATATGAAAAAAATGAATAAATTGCGATGCAATTTTCAGACAAATTGCAATACAGTTTTCAAACAATTTGCATTTGAAAATACATTTTTTCAATATACGACGGTGTAAAAATCGAAGATGTGCGATGTTTAGAAGTTAAAATAATTGCAGTAAAAGCTAAATTTAATTGTTTGGTGTTGCTAATATCAAAATGACGTCAGCGTTACGCACGGACGCGTTTTTCCTTTATAATATAGATAGCTCTAGTAAGAAAATGCGATAGACAGGTACTAAAATTACACTGGTTGAGAGAATTTTGTGTAAAAATTAGGAGACATTGCCATTATTGCAATGCTAATGCTTGTTTACTTGTTGAACTCGTCTATGTAAATTCTTCCAGTCTGTAGTGTGGGTTTCTATAGTTGGAGAAAAAAGTTTTAATCAGGGTTTATGCCCTGTACATATCTTGAGACTCCGTACTCAGATTCATATTCTATCACAACCCATTCATTTACATTAAAAAAATGTAGAAAATATTATTTCATATGAAAGAATAATACAAAGCTCTTCCAGAAAGTACACATTGTATATTTAAAAATATTAGCAATTTGTTTCCATTTGTATTTTATTACAGAAAAATATACACACCTTAAACTACTTTTCGATGTATAAACCATGCGAATTACGGAATGTGTCATATCTTGGCACTACACTGTAAAAAATGACCGATGTTTCTTATTTTATGAAAATATGCTATAACCACGAACGAAAATATAATATAATCTTCTGAGTTATCCGAAATTTTAAATAGCATGTTACATTGTCTTTTGAATCCCCAGAAACGAATACATCTTCAAAATTTAAAGAATAATTTATAAAAACAAATTATTTTTAGCTGCCCGAATTTTTCAGAAACGTTTCCGAAGGGTTTTTATAGTGTATTAATTAGTGTCCTTAGCCTGGAATACCTGTTTTTCGAATGCTATCAATTCTGAAGTAAACATTTTCATGCTCAAAAAATTTTTTTTAACAGACAAACATGCAAAATTAACAGCGTTAACAATAACATTAAAATTAAGATTATTTATTTACTCTTTCATGTATAAATTAACTTATGCGGCTGAAAACGTGTACTTGAGAATGTATAACATTCGGAAAACAGGTATTCCAGCCTAAAGACACTCATTAATACACTATAAAAACCCTTCGGAAACGTTTCTGAAAAATTCGGGCAGCTAAAAATAATTTGTTTTTATAAATTATTCTTTAAATTTTGAAGATGTATTCGTTTCTGGGGATTCAAAAGACAATGTAACATGCTATTTGAAATTTCGGATAACTCAGAAGATTATATTATATTTTCGTTCGTGGTTATAGCATATTTTCATAAAATAAGAAACATCGGTCAATTTTTACAGTGTAGTTACAACATACCCGCTTCGTAGAATTCGGCCGTCTGTGACCTGAACCAGTTCTGGACGTTTACCTTGATCTCATTATCACTTGCAATTTGCTGGCCGGCAAGAAATTTCTTGAGATGAGAAAACAAGTGGAATTCGGATGGTTGTTTCGTCGATTCAGTGCACCAATTATTCGGTGATCAACGACGGATCTGCACTGCGCTCCTCGTCGTGGACATTTTTCCTTCCTTCATTAAACATCGTAACAGAGTTTCAAACTGTACCTTCACTCATCGCATTCTCTCCGTGAGTTTCACTTATCTGACGATAAATTTCACAAGGTCGAACATTTCTCGCATTAAAAAAACTTGATAACACTTCTTATTTCAATGCAGGCCGGCCGATCTATTGTTTTAAACATGATACCGATAAACAATGACGTGAAACGTTCACGTAATCGAACAAAACGACTAGGCTCCTCTTTCGAGTTATAGAATGTAACTGCGCATGCGCTACCTGCGTGCTGTCAGATGCGCAAACGGTTCTTATATTCTGGATGAGTTTGTATTAAAATCATTCAGTTCTTTTATTAAATGTAGAATTTCATTATTAAATTTAGAAGTGATATGAATATTCTTTACATGACAATGTGTTTTAAACAAGAGTTTAAACAAAAAATCATTAAATGATGTAACTGGATTTCATTGTGCTTAATTTGTCTGTACTGAAAAAATAAATGTAATTTAACAAATTACAACAACCGTTGGGAAAATGTTCCGAAAGCTGCATCAAAGTATTTAACAATGACGAACAACTATGTAAAAACATTTCGTCTGAACCATCGCCGCAGTTATCATAACCGTTGCATACTGCTACAAATAAACACATTTTCCGTTACTGCAGTTGAAGAGATCCGGGCAATATCTGCCCTCGCAAAAATATTCATTGAAACCATCTACAGATAAACGCATTTTCCATTTCTACAGTTGAAGAGATCCTGATATTCTCTGCCCTCGAAAAAATATTCGTCTGAAATATCTACACAATCAATCTGTCCATCGTACCCCTGACAGCGTTGAATGCATTCGTCATTCGATTGTAAGCAATGCGCCTTTCCATCATCGCATGTTGATGTCGCAGATGTTTCAACCAGCAAACGATAAACGCTGCGCGATGCATAATAATATTTAACAACATACTGTCTGGAAGAATTGTTTAAACGAGTAGGTTGATAAGAGAAGCAACTGAACGCTATTGAGTAACATTAAGTCGTGCAAATAAAGCGAAAGTGCTAACCAAAATACCTTAACATTTTATCGGGTACTTCTTACAATAACTTTAACTCGTGTTTAGATTGATGCCTGAGCTAAAGGTATTTTGAGGAAATTAAAGTTGAAGACCACGTTTTTGGCTGTGTAAGACGATTTCTCATCCTACGTCAGATTTTTGAATTCGGATTTTTTTTTCATATCTGTTAGTTTGCATCTATCCTTTCTGTAACTTTAACAACGATTTTGTAACTGATTTAACCGATTTTGTAACTTTATAACGATTTTATGCATTTCTATTGCCTATTCAAAGAAAAATTCTTTTAAAGTTACAGAATTTCGTTAAAAACGCTTAAAAATAAAGTGACGACGCCAAGAGATCCATTCTCGACCGAAAACAATAAAAAGAGATAATTTTATCAGTGATGATGTCAAGAGGTATGTTTAGTTTTGAGTAACACCACCTACAACAGTTTTTTTTTCAATTTACGGATTATTAGATACATTAGAAAAAAAATGTTTTGCTTCTCTAATTCTGCTCTAAATTGCTTTAAAAATAATTTCCATCACAATTAATTTCCATCAAATTAATAATTTATTACTCTTTTTATTGTATCATATATTACCTTTTCCCTAACTTTTGAAATTGTGGGAAATTTCTTTACAAAAACATAAACAAGTTGGAAATTGTACGTCAAACGTGACGAATGAGGTGCGTTCGTGCTATAGCTCGTTATATAAATATTCAGATCTGGATGATTTTTAATTCTGTAAAATAAATTATCGTCTGCATATTAATTTCTGTCATAAAATAAGTATCTCGGTCGCTTGACGATTAAACCTCGGAAGCTCCTATAAACAAGAAAGCACCGATTTAAAAAAACAAAATCAAGTTTCTTAATAAATGTTTTTATTAATATCTTCTAAAATTTTGATTCGATTTTCATAAAATTTGAAATGTCTCGACAAAATTCTGCAAAGATAATATATCTTAAATTTCAAACCATTCGGTTGATTAGTTTTTGCGTTGTTATATGCGGACGGACAAACAGACGGATGGACAGACAGACGGACGGGCGACGACAATAGGTGCGACGTATTTATATAATTACGAACGCACCTAATAAAGGTTAAACCTTTAATATTTTTTCTTACTTTTAAAAAATTTATTTCTGTTTTCTGTACTTTTCATATTTATTTCTCAATTTTATTCCATTTCAAATTAAAAAATTAATTTGAATTTTTCTTTTACATTATTAGCGATTTGCTAGATAGCAAAAGTGATGGTATTGAAGTTATTTATAACGCGGCTGGAATTCTCTCGCATATCGCTTCAGATGGAGAAGAAGCTTGGGCTAGACATCATATAGTTTCTGTTAAGAGGAAAGATGTTTTAACAAAGATCGTCAATGCTACTGCAAAATGGGATTTAGACACCAAACGCAACATTAACTACAGGTAAAACATTTTTAACTTTTCTTCTGCCAATTTATTTTTGTGGTAAGCAAATGAAAAATGTTATAACACTATAACTTCCAATTACAGAAAAAAATATTTTATATAATTTTGAATACTGAGTCAGTTGTTAACATAATCATCAAAATTTCGTCATGAACATATGCGCCAGTGACACTCGGTTAATTAGTTGATGCATATTTTTTAAAAAGCAACTTTTATTTTTCTAAAATTTATTGTTTCAATTATACGAGCAGGGAAGACCGAGCAATGCTCTTTCAAAATTAAATTTGAGTTCAAATATCATGATCCATGACCAAAATGACCCACTAATTGAATTTTCTCGAACATGTGACTTAGCCCAACAGTCTTCTCGTGCCGGAAAACCATAGGATGCAAAATTTAGTGTAAATTGAGCCGCTTTTTAGATATTGACCCACAATGACCCAGAAATGACCCACTAATCGAATTTTCTCGAACATGTGACCTAGTCTAATGATTTTCGCGTGCCCGAAACTCGTAAGATACAAAATTTAATCAAAATCGTTAGAGCCGTTTTTTAGATAAAATTAATTTGACCCGCTTTGACCCAAAAATGACCCCTTAATCGAAAGTTCTCGAACATGTGACCCAGCCCAATAGTCTTCTCGTGCCCGAAAATAGTCGGATACAAAATTTCGACAAAATCGTTTGGACCGTTTTTAGATACAATTAGCTTGACCATGACCCAAAATGACCCAATAATTGAATTTTCTCGAACATGTGACCTAGCCCAACAGTCTTCTCGTGCCCGGAAACCATTGAATGCAAAATTTAGTGCAAATTGAGCCGCTTTTTAGATCTTGACCCACAATGACCCAGAAATGACCCACTAATCCAATTTTCTCGGACATGCGACCTAGCCCAATGCTTTTATCGTGCTCGAAACTCGTAGGACACAAAATTTAATCCAAATCGTTAGAGCCGTTTTTTAGATAAAATTAATTTGACCCGCGTTGACCCAAAAATGACCCACTAATCGAAAATTCTCGAACATGTGACCCAGCCCAATTGACTTCTCATGCCCGAAAATGGTCGGATACAAAATTTCGTCAAAATCGTTTGAACCGTTTTTTAGATACAATTAGCTTGACCATGACCCAAAATGACCCACTAATTGAATTTTCTCGAACATGTGACCTAGCCCAACAGTCTTCTCGTGCCCGAAAACCATTGGATGCAAAATTTAGTGTAAATTGAGCCGCTTTTTAGATCTTGACCCACATTGACCCAGAAATGACCCACTAATCGAATTTTCTCGGACATGCGACCTAGCCCAATGCTTTTATCGTGCTCGAAACTCGTAGGACACAAAATTTAATCAAAATCGTTAGAGCCGTTTTTTAGATAAAATTAATTTGACCCGCGTTGACCCAAAAATGACCCACTAATCGAAAGTTCTCGAACGTGTGACCCAGCCCAATTGACTTCTCATGCCCGAAAATGGTCGGATACAAAATTTCGTCAAAATCGTTTGAACCGCTTTTTAGATACAATTAGCTAGACCATGACCCAAAATGACCCAAAATGACCCACTAATCGAATTTTCTCGAGCATGTGACCTAGCCCAATGGTTTTCTGGTGCCCCCAAACGGTAGGATACGAAATTTCGTCAAAATCGTTAGAGCCGTTTTTAAGATAATTTTTGCATATATATATATATATATATATATATATGTAACCACCCACAAGATTTGCTCGTATTAGAATATATGATATACAGCATTTAAAAGAAAATCATATTGGTTTTCATTCTAGAATGCCTGTTAAATAAGCTTATTGCCGCTTTTAGCTTATTGCCGTATATTCTATTCGTTTTATATGCCTCTAAATAAATGTATTAGTGCAAAATAATAATTCTCTGTATTTAACTGATGATTAGTATATCATTTTCATAAAAACTTATCGAACATGCTAAATGAATTTATTGTAACGGACATTTTGGGTGAAAAAAATATGAATTGCCGTCAAGAAATTAGGCGTGATTTGAAAATCACGCCTAATTTTATGACTACAATTCTCGTTCAAAACATTGAATTGCTATAAAAGAGTGTTTATTATTATTTTTTTAAACTATATTCTTATAGATTTTTTATGAGTCTCATAATTTGCAAAGTTTGTAAACTCCAACATACTTTTTATTATGTAATAATATTTAATTGTTGTTACAAAACAGTTTAAAATTACAGGTTACATTGTTGTTACCAAAATGACTCATTATTGAAAAAAATATTTTTGCTTAGCAAGTAATTATAAAACAGATTACAACAATGTATTTAAATAAACAAGGCTAATTCCAACAATTCCTTTTCACCATTCTCAAAAAAATAGTGTTATATATTGGTTGGAAAAAAATACCTGTTTTTTACCTGTAAAATACCTGTATTAGATTATAATAAAAAATAATCAGAAAAATGTCGGCATCTTTCGCAAATAAAATAGAAGAAGATGACAGTGATTCCTCTGATGAAGAATTTGAAATTCTTGATGAAAGAGATCCGGGATGCAAAGTGATCTATACACATCCCAAATTTCAGTCTATTTTTGAAGTTAGAGAAAAGAATGAAAAATTTGCTGATTCCGAAAACAAGAATTTTGATAAAAATATTGCCATAAATGGCGTTAAATCAACTGCCATAAATGATGATGAAAAAATTGCCATGAAGGATTCATTTGGTGATAATAAACCAAAAACAAAAAGATTTTCATCATTGAGGAAGGCAATGCAAAGAGTGGTCATCTGGACTCTCAATTCCTACTTCAAGCATTCAAAGAACGAAGAAAGCTTTATAATAGGCAAGTAGTTTTTAACGAGCATTCGTCGGGTTGTTGAAGTAATAGGCACGGATAAAAATATTTAAATAAATTAATGAAACACGTAAATTTTTATTAATGTAAATTTAATTTTTACTCTCAATAATTTCATTTATTTCATTTTATATTTATGCTTTTTTTTATATTGTAAGTCCTTATTTAATGTCTGAGAAATAAATGACATAGTATTGATTTTAATAATTTAAAAAAAAAAAATCTATAAAAATATTAGCCCCATCAAACGATTTTACAAACCTGTTTTCTCTTCAGTCAATCAGCGGATGATATAAATGATTCTTTTAGAGTTATGTTTGAAGTATCCTTCTCTTTCTCCAGTTCTCTTCTTGTCTCTCTCTTTCTCCCTCTTCCACCCTTTCTCACTGATCTCCCTTCTCTCACCTTTCCGTCCCCTCCTGCCCACTTCGCCCTTCTCTCCCCTTCTTCCTTCTCTCACCTTGTCCTCTCCTCTTCCACTCCCGTTCCCTCAGTTCTCTCCTTCCCCTTACCTCCTCTCTCTCCCATCGTCCTTCTACTGTTTGTCTGACCACCGTTCTCTCTTTCTCATTCCTTCCCTTTTTTTTTAAGTAGTTAAGTATTTAGTAATTAAGTAGTTAAGTTCTAGTAGTTAAGTTTAGTAATTAAGACCTTAAGAAAGAGAAGGTGTGATGATGGATGGTAGATGAACAGTGGGAAGAAGAAGAGGTGAGGGGAAAGAGTGGGGGTGAGGGAACAGGAGTGAAAGAAGAGGGGATGGGGGAGAAATGGAAAAAGGAGAAAGGGGAGCAAAGGAGGCAAGAGATGGTTGGAGAAGTGGAGAAAGGAGAATAGGAGGAAAGGGTGAAGGAAAGAGAGGGAGAAGGACACGTGGGGAGTTGGAGAGAAAGAAAGATCTTTCATTCATCGCTCAAAATTCATTATCATTTGGAATGAAGCTGATTGGTTGAAGGGAGAAACGAGCATCTTCCCTGTGGAAAAAATGCCCACCTTATGGTGGTGCGAAACAAAGAGAGCAGGGTAATTTTGATGAGACAATAGTTTAGACGAATAATAATAAAAAAGTGACCTATAAATAACCTACAAAATAATACTAGTTATACAGAGACCATTCCAAGCCATTAATTAAATCAATATGCACTTAAATATATTTTAAATAATTAATATGAAAAAAAGAATATAAACACCCGATGCTGCTCGTTATAAAACTATCCTATTAGATGAAAAATTCAAGCACGGAAATCCCAAATAAAAAATAGTTTATATCAAGAAACATTGCAGCAAGGGGGAGAAAAGGAAAAATAAGATCAAAGGAGGGAAGAGATGATTGGAGGAATGGGGAAAGGAGATTAGGTGGAAAGAATTTTAGAGAAATCATAATAATAGTGCAGATACGAAAACTATGTGTATATTTTTTTGTTATGTGGACTTCTCAAATCTTTGTGACAAACCTTTATTAAAAATACCAAAAGTTCTTAATGCTTCTTTTTTTTTTAACCTAAGCGATTTTCACTTAAAATCTATCTTTTTTAAACAATTATTAAAATATATAGATATACAGGGTCTCCCAAAAGTTCTTGACATATTTTAAAATTCAATAAAAGATCAAGCAATTGGCGTAGGAGAGTGCGGTTTGGGCGAAAATGCTTCTTATGATCTGAAATTTTGTTTAAGCAAATAACAAAAAAATAGTTTAAAAAAATTCTATGCTAATGTTTCTTATTCCAGAAGTTAACAATACTCGTCGATCCATCCTCACTCGTCTAATTGAACTCAGGACGGCGAGTATTTTTAAGTTCTGGAATGGGGGTTGCTATAGTTTAGACAAAAACTGTGCATACGTATTACGCGTCTTTCGCCATTGTTATATATAAAGACATTCTACCTATTCGATAAATTTTCAGAAGCAGTGCCATCTATGAGAAAATTTTGGAACTTATTTTTTTGTATTGGCTTAAACAAAATTTCAGATCATGAGAACCATTTTCGGCCAATTGATTGATCTTTTATTAAATTTTAAAATGTGTCAAGAACTTTTGGGACACACCTGTATATCATCATATATTCTAATACTAGCAAATCTTGTGTGTGGGGGGATGCAAATTTTATCTTAAAAACGGCTCTAACTTTTTTTTGACGAAATTTTGTATCCTAGCGTTTTGGGGCGCCAGAAAACCATTGGGCTAGGTCACATGTTCGAGAAAATTTAATTAGTGGGTCATTTTGGGTCATCATGGGTCAGGGTCAAGTTAATTTTATCTAAAAAACGGATTTAACAATTTTGATTAAATTTTGTATCCTACGAGCTTCGGGCAAGAGAAAATCATTGGGCTAGGTCACATGTCCGAGAAAATTCGATTAGTGGGTCAATTTGGTCATGGGTTAAGTTAATTGGTCGATTAGTGGGTTATCTAAAAAACGGATTTAACAATTTTGATTAAATTTTGTATCCTACGAGATTCGGGCAAGAGAAAATCATTGGGCTGGGTCACATGCCCGAGAAAATTCGATTAGTGGGGTCATTATGGTCATGGGTTAAGCTAATTGGTCGATTAGTGGGTTATCTAAAAAACGGATTTAACAATTTTGATTAAATTTTGTATCCTACGAGCTTCGGGCAAGAGAAAATCATTGGGCTAGGTCACATGTCCAAGAAAATTCGATTAGTGGGTCATTATGGTCATGGGTTAAGCTAATTGGTCGATTAGTGGTTTATCTAAAAAACGGATTTAACAATTTTGATTAAATTTTGTATCCTACGAGCTTCGGGCAAGAGAACATCGTTGGGCTAGATCACATGTGCGAGAAAATTCGATTAGTGGGTCATTTTGGTCATGGGTTAAGCCATTGGTCAAGCTAATTTTATCTAAAAAAGTCTCAGACTATTTAGAATAAATTTTGCATCCTATGGTTTTCGGGCACCAGAAGACTGTTGGGTTAGTTCACATGTTCGTGAAAATTCGATTAGTGGGTCATTTTGGTCATGGGTCATTATGGGTCAAGCTATTTTATCTTCAAAACGACTCAGAGGATTTCAACTAAATTTAGTATCCTACAGTTTTAGGGAAAGAGAAGAGGCTAGAGACGAGAATTGGGCTTGGTCACATGTTCGAGAAAATTTGATTAGTGGGCCATTTTGGTCATGGGTCATTATGGGTCAATGTACTTTAATCTTAAAAACGGCTCAGAGGATTTCACCTAAATTTAGTATCCTACAGTTTTAGGGAACGAAAAGAGGCTAGAGACGAGAAGACAATTGGGTTTGGTCATATGTTCGAGAAAATTTGATTAGTGGGTCATTTTGGTCATGGGTCATGATATTTGAACTCAAAGCTAATTTTGACCGAGCATAGCTCGGTCTTCCCTGCTCGTATAACATTAATCTGGTATTCGTTGTTTTGAATATACAATATTATCAGAGCTGTACACTGTTTCGGTAGTATTTCTGTACATAATACGATAGTATTTCTGTAATTATTTTACCCAGATTTGCAGTTACATTTAATAAATTTAAATAACTTTCCAGTGTTTTATAAGAAAGTGTCAAGTGATGTATAATAGAAATAACTGAAATATGCAAGATAAATGAATATAAATTTAATATCGTGAATTTTTAACTATGTCTTTGGTTTAAGTGATGATTACAACGACAGTCCATTAGCTGAGTATAGCCATTTAGTGGTATATTTTCCCCCCATAAAATTGATTTAATATATCGATCAAAATAAATATAAAACTTTTCAAAATCGTTGTTAGTTACCAAAAAAGTTTCAATTTATCACTTTAAAAAAAAAATAAAACTAACTTGATATACATTTTTTTTTAAAAAAGGGGGAAATCTATATATATATATATATGTAAATCAGTGTGTGGGTACATGTTTCTTATACAATTCTACATTTTTTGACCAATTTGCACGAAACTTGATCTACATGCTGACGGTAGTGTATGAAAGCTGGCATTTTATAGAATGTCGAAAAATGGCCGGCAGCGTATCAAACGATTCACATTTCACACATTTCCTATTGGCATTCTATAGAATGCCAAACGACAAACCGGCAACGTATAAAATAGAACTTCGATTCGTTTCTTCGTTCGGTATTTTTCGTATTTTTTTATTATACATATAAACATAAAAAATTGTATAGTTAAAACTGCACTTATATGCTACAAAACGTATATTTATTTTATATTTTTCGTAAATTTTAATGATTATACATTTTTTTTCCATTTGTGGTTCGAAAGTAATTGATAAATGTTTCGGCTGTGAAAAACAAGTCTTAGCTGACACTCGAACACAAACTGAAAAATCTTGAAACGAGTGCGCGGTCAACCTAGATGCGGCCATGCTCGACAAAAGGTAGAAATTTATCTGATTATAAACTGTGATGTAAACTTTGAGACCTTTTTTCTCACTTTGTGGCTTTTATATATTTATATATTAACTATACTCTATCGATACACAAATGTTCACCGCATTTTGTGAATCCGACCTCGGAACCTTTCCTTGTTAGAGAATAGCTTTATTTCGAGGATGATATAAGAAATGATGGCGCCCGTTCTCCTAATCATTCGGAGTTTTTGGTGGGTTTCTTCGAACCTTGGGTAACCTTGCGTAAATGCGGGTTAGATTCCCTTAGAAAGACCCCCCACGAAGAGCATTCTCCCTGCCTATATCGCCCGAGTAGATAATCGGCCGTATAAAACAACGCCATAAGAGATGATGACAGGCACAGTAAATTGTGAATTATTGCCATCCACTAAGGATATTAACACCATTCGGACACGGGGATATTCAAAATAATTATCTTTATCTGTAAAGCATTATTTAAAAATAAGCTTAAAAAGATAGCGATTTTTCTTCAAGTTAGTTTTTATTTGCAGGAATATCATACATACATTTCACATTTTAAGGCGCATTTCACAATGTGAAAAATGGTATTAATACACGGTTTTAACGTCACCCGTACGGTTATTTCTTAGAAATGAATGAAAATTACTTTTAAAATACAGATTTTTTTTCTATTTAAATTTGTTTAATTATTATGACGATACGGAAACATAGTCTAGAAGTGTTTCCATTTTAAACTATGATTTTTCAAAATATAAAATATGTTTAAATGCATATTTATTTTAAATGCTCAAATTATTGCTACATTTTAAAATTAAACCATCATCCATACTTTTTCTATTAACTAAATGTTTCAAAAATAGTGTTAAAAAGGGAATTTTTACTGTTTAAATTAATGTTATTACGAAAATACGCATAAATTATCTAGAACCCTTTACAATTATAAAATTGCTCTTTTAAAATGCTGAATGTTTCAAGTGCATTTTTTAAATACTAAAATTTTACTAGAACTTTAAATTAAAACTATTATTACTATAAATATTATAATGTAATTTCCTAGAATAGAAAAACGTGTTTTTTTTCTCTTTTAAATCATAAAGTAAAATCGATGCCCGAAAGAGGGATTCGGACCTCAATCATCTGAAGAAACTCAAGTGTTCAGTATATAGAACCCTTTATTAATTATAAAATTACTCATTTAAAATGTTGAATGTTTGAAATGCATTTGTTAAATACTAGAATTATTACTAATACTTTAAATTAAAACTATTATTATTATAAATATTGTAATGAAATTTCCTAGAAAAGTAAAACGTGTTTTTTTACTCTTTTAAATCACAAAGCCCGGAAGATGGATTCGAACCCTCAATCGTCTGAAGAGACCTATACGTTCACGTCAATTGGTGGCACTGACCGGAACGATGGATCTCTGGTTTGGTAGCGAAATTGAAACACTGGTTTAAGGTTCTTGAGCAACTTAAGACTAGGGAATAATAATAATAGCCCGGAAGAGGGATTCCAAACCTCAATCGTCTGAAGAGATCTATGCGTTCACGTCAATTGGTGGCACTGACCAGAGCGATGGATATCTGGTTTGGTAGCGAAATTGAGACACTGGTTTAAGGTTCTTGAGCAACTTAAGACTAGGGAATAATAATAATAGCCCGGAAAAGGGATTCGACAACACTCAATCGTCTGAAGAGACCTATGCGTTCACGTCAATTGGTGGCACTGACCGGAGCGATGGATCTCTGGTTTGGTAGCAAAATTGAGACACTGGTTTAAGGTTCTTGAGCAACTTAAGACTAGATTTATTATGAAGATGATTCAGCGAATGAGGACTTTCCTCTGAGGGATAAACACAACACATGAAACTCTATATAATTCTCAGGTCAATGCCATCCATTAAGGACATAACGGCCTAGTGCCTTAACCATTCGTCCATCCCGGACACACGACACAAACATTCTGTAGAAATTATTTGCTTTGCAATGTATACGTTTCAAAATTAAGTTTACAATAGATCTTTTTTTTTGGGGGGGGGGGGTAAAGTAAGCTTACAACTATTTCACATTTTAAAATATGAAAAATGGTTTGAAAACACTGCTTTATATCACTTATATTCTTTATAAATGTTTAAAATATAGTGTTAGAAAGTAGATTTTTCTCTGTTTAAATCAATAGGATTATGAAAATACGCAAAAATTACCTAGAATCATTTCCAATTATAAAATGAGTCTTTTTCAAAATGCTGAATGTTTTCAAATGCAACTTTTTCAAAATGCTGAATGTTTTCAAATGCATCTTATTTAACACTTTCCAACCTAGTTGAAAAGTGTTTATGACTTAGGTTTGCCTGCGGTATGGCCGTCTGCCGTCTGTCCGTGCTCTAACTACCGTAAATATACTCGGATTTCTCTGCAATTTTTATATGTTATTGTCGTTATCCATAGCATATGTTCCCTATTTCAACTGAAATGTGTTGCACTTATAGTTTTTTTTCAGGGATACTCAAAAGATTTCCGTTACATTACGGTCTATGGGGAAAAATCATTTGCGGTTTATTTTAATGATGTTACACAATTTCAAATACATTGTAATTCCTATATATCACGAAGGTGCATTACAAAAAGCTTAATATGGAATAGGGTGTGCATAGCACTTTACAGGGACAGTAAAAAGAATTCCGTTACATTACGTCTATGGAGAAAAATCGTTTGCGGTTTAATTAAATAGCGTTTCACTATTTTAAGCGCATTGAAATTTATATATATCACCAAGGTGCATTACAAGAGGATTACTACAGAATATTGTGTGTATAGCTGTCATCGTTCATTTACAGGGAAACACAAAATAATTCTCTACTGTCTGTTAACAATAATTCCCGAAAGTGCGTTTAAAGTTGCTTAACGCGATTTTAAATTTAACTCACTTTTTGTCTATTACTTGGTGTGTATAAATTCTGCATTTGATATAGAGGGCAGCACAAAAGTTCGTGAACACATTTCCATTTATTGACAGAAACTCCAGAACGAGAATTTTAAGCTGTGCTACCCGTTTCCTAACTAAATTAAAATATAGCATCCTATGTAGTATATATAATCAAACCTATAGATCATGTACAGGGCTGAATAAAAGTATTGGGATATTTTTCCGAATATTTTATATGTTGGAAATTCCTGAAATTACGTTTTTAAATTATGTTATGCGTTTTCCAAATTGTTTATTTAGATGTTATCTTTCTGCTTATTTAACGGTAATGATTTGTAAAATTATTTTGGAAGCGTTGGAAAGTGTTACATAATCTATGATTGGCGCATGATTTTTTGTTCTTGTTTTTAAATACAGATAAAATAAACAAAAACACCGAACGCTCTAAACGGTTAATCAGAAATGGGTTTCGTCTATCAGCTTTAAGAATTAGAACGTCTCGGAGGTTGGTAGCTAGAAAAAAAATAATAAAACAAGATTATTCTTATCATGACGCCGAAAATTATATTTATGTGCTTACCTCTTGTTAAGTAGTAAATAATTATGTCCGGAACGGGATACGACTCCACGTGTGATTGTAAAAGAAAGAAAGAACAAAGAATTTTTCATCTGAAGGGCACTATAGCCAGAATCATCCTCCAACTGTACAAGACAATTTGTAATTCTGTTTTCCTTTTAACGTTCATACATTTTAAACTTATCTTATACGGGAGTTCAGGACTGCAGAGCCACCGCTGAGAGTAATAAAAAAGAACTGATTCAATTCTCCATTTTGAAAAAAAAATGTTTATTAAGAAATTTGAATTAAAAAAAAAAAAAAAAAAAAATTGGTGCTTTCTTGTTACAGGAGCTTCCGCGGTTTAATCGTCAAGCGACCGAGATACTTATTTTATCACAGAAATTAATCTGCAGACGATATAATTCATTTCACAAAATTAAAAATCATCCAGATCTGAATATTTATATAACTAGCTATAGTACGAACGCACCCTCATTTGTCACGTTTGACGTGCAATTTCCAACTTTTATGTTTTCCCCATAGGTTAACGTGGGATTTAACGATCGGAGAGTTTCAGTATTCTCTATCTCTCTCTTTCTCTCTGCGTGTGTATCTTTTTAACACTTTCCAATATAAGTTGAAGAGCGTTTATGAATTCGGTTTGTCTGATTGCCGTCTGTTTGTGCTCCAACTCGCGTAAATCTACTCAGATTACCATGCAATTGATATAGGATATTGGTGTTTACAGTGGCTTGTTCAGTATTGAAAATGAAGGGTGTAGCGTTTATATTTCGTTTACAGGGGCACACAAAAGAATGTCGTTACATTATGGGGGAAATTTGTCTATGGGGGGGGGGAAACAGTCTGTGGTGTATTTTACTGATTTTAGACTATTTGAAACATATTGAAAGCGATATACATTACTGAAGTGCACAACAAGATGCTTACTATAGAATAAGGTGTGTACAGCATTTATCGTTCCTTTACAGGGACACACAAAATAATTCGGTTACAGTATTGTCTACCTGTAATAATTGCTGGAAGCGCGATTTCAGTTATGGAATGCATTTTTTTAATTTCAATAATATTTTGCATATCACTGGGTGTATATAAATTCTAAAGATCCTATACAGGGAAGGCCAAAAGATCTCGAGTACATTTCTGTTTATTGGTGACATTTGCTGTAGAGGAATTTTGAACTGTGATATGCGTTTCCTAATTGAAGTAAATTGTCGAATACTATGTAGTAGATCTTACAAATCTATAAGGTCATATGCAAGACTGCACTGAAGAATTCGGACGCTTTTACGACTATTGACGGTAATTCTTGACATTGGGTTTTCAAATGGGTCATGCGTTTTCCAAATAGTTTAGTTACACATCATATTTCATCTTAGTAAACGGGGAAGTTTTTTTTATAGTATTCTGAATGTGTTGGAAAGTGTTTAATAATCTATGCTTGATGCATGAGTTTTCGCTCTTTTTAGTTAAGAAAAAAAAAAGATAAACTAGTCTGATGATCCAATCCCAAGATTTTCTTCTATCTGAATCATGTAAATACTTCAAAATTCGCTATCACATCGCCGATGAGATCAATATGTTTCGTCATTCTGTTGTACGTCAGATGCTTGTGAATCGTCGAGTTAGCTGCATGCGATCAGCCGATGTATACTAAACTATGATAAGTTCTTCTGGCCTGTACCGACAGGAACAGATAGCCTTCCTATTCCTTGGTTTTAAGATTTTAGTTATTTTTACTGGAAAACACGAAGCAAAAATGCGTGGAACCCGATTAAAGGAAATTCAGTCCCAGTTCTCATCAATATTGAATTTGAATTAGAATATCGCCAAATTAGTTCGCTATAGCCAAGTTGACTTCATTTATGGAAACCTATTTTTGTTTCCAAATTTAGCTATGTTTTGCCCACTGTCGCCAAGCTTGTCGAGAATTTGACGTTAGCGAATATAAATGTATATTGTTAAGCATATAAGAGTTGGAACAATGGTTACAACAATGAAATAAAATTTGCCGAAACCATGTTCACTAAAACTCACAAATTAAACCCGTTTATAGATGAATTCTGCCGTCTTGTTTAAAAATGTTACTTACCCTGAAATTTCAAATTGCTATATCTCAACCACTTTTTAAGATAGAGGCAAAACAAAAATTGTTCCGGAATCCTTCGATCAAGGGCGAACATTTAACGAAATAACCTTTTAAGATTTCTAATTTTTTTACATCGTTTTTTAATTTGAAGCCTTTAAGTATCATTGCGCCTCCTTTCGGCCGAATATCCCCAAATTCAACTGGGACCTGCAGGCCATAGTCAAAAACATATACGTATATAAAATTTGGTTCAATTCTATGCATAACTTCATACACTTTTCGATGATACAATGAGGACAGACAGACAGACATTTTGTAAAAATATGTTTTTCGGAATTTCGGACTCCTAACACGTGCAAGTCCGTCAAAAATCGGAAGTCGAAAAAAATTTCGATTACAATACTTTCTTATATTAAAGACAGCAGAAGTAAAAATGGCTTTTTAATATGTGACTCTGCATTTGAGCATTATTTGCAAAAATTTAGCATTTAGCATGCATGTAGCATGTTTTCTGTCATTTTCTTTTCAGCCCTTTACTTCTCTGAGGAGCTGGCGATAGTGGTGAAAAGGTTAACTCGATTTATTCAAACGGAACAAAGATAAATATATTTGTTCAACATTTTCAATAGCATAGTGTATCACATTATTTGCCTTTCCTTTTATTATTCGCATTATTTGCCATCTTTAAAGAAATTTCGTTAAAAGTAAAAAAAAAGTATAATAATAATAATAACTTTGAAACTAAATCACATTTTAAATTCTGAGACCTTATATGACATCCTCGGATCCATGCACCTAACTGGTGTTAATTTGATCGCATTGCGTTTCATATTCTTGGAGGTTTAGTTGTGAAATACAAATAGACAGACATATTTTAATATCATAGTTACAATAGTTACACAATTTCGGAAACAAAATATATCTAGTTTTTTTATTAATATAATATTGCATTTTATATTTTTTTTATATTTTGACTAACGATTAATTTATGGTGTATTTATTGCTAAAAATATTTAAAATAAGCATTGAAATAGTTGCAGCAATTCAAAGTGAAAATTAATATCAAAGTTATCTGCCTTACAAGTAATTTCTCAACAATTGGCGCCATCTTTTAACAATATAAAATAGCTTTCAAAGCTTTAGCAAATGTTAATTTTAAATATTTTAGATAAATAATATTAAAAGCTAATGTGTTTGTTAATATGAGTTGTTGAGACCTATATTGAGCCAATCGTTGAGAGTCAGACTTTTTTGTGAAAACTGAATTTGAAGTATCAATGAATTGTATGTGATGAAATCTATTAGATGTGTAAAGAATTTTTTTTAATTTCGAAACTATTCAAAAGATAGAGTCAGTTTTACTGATGGGCGTTCATAACTTGGATATCAATTTGCCAGTGCAAGAATGGATCAAGTGGCTAGGATCACTCTGGCACTGCCGACATAATCACCATTATGCTTGCAGAAAAAGCTTGTTCTCTTCTGGTACTGGCAGAACAGGCACAAAAGAGTTTGACATTTTTTTTACAAAGTTTGGAAAACATATTTATCGAAATAACAGCTGGCGGAGTTGGTCCAATCTGGTTCTCAACGCCTCATTCATACAGTGTGATTTGCTACAACATGTTCGCAAGCACAATTTCTGAGAGGAGTCCCAACAAACACGAGATTTTTGGCCACCTGTTGTAAACGTTGTGGCCAAAAAAGTTTGCGGCAATTTGTATCCAGCCATTAATGTATTTTAACTGAAGCGCCCGCACACCGGATGTCTATCGCCAAATCGTTAACGGGCAAATGGCGGGGAAACTTAATGCAATTTCAGTGCCCAATAGCGAATGAAAGTACGTTTGCGGCCAAGATATACAAATCTATCATTGTTTAAAAGTCAGTGGCCCAGTATAATCTTCTCGACATTTTTATTATAAGAAATAAAAAGTATCTTTACTTCACATTTTATAAGATGATTTTCGTTATTTTAAACCTGGATTTATGTGAAACTATAAAATATGCTGCATTTAAATATTACATTTAATATTGCATTTAAATAAATGCAATAAAAAATACACAAAGTACCCTTCTTTAATTTAAAGAGTTTTTATGGAAAAAAAATCATAAAAACTGTAAATGTTTTTGCTTTTAAAGTATGCATTAATATCTTTAAATGAATATTTTTTGTGAGCACCTAGAATGAAAATGAATATTGCAATCTTTAGACATACATATTATATAAACATATTAAAAAAAATAATGATAAATGGGAATTTATTTCAATTTCAATGAAAAAATATTTGTTAAAAGAAATAAATGCCACTTTGCCAAAAAGCAGTTACTGTTAAACGAGAGAAAAAAAAAATTCTTGGGGGGGGGGGGTGATTTATATTATCTGTATATTATCTATAAATCAGTTCCAAAAAATAAGTTATTTTCATTTTTTGAAACACTCAAAATTTAGATTTAAAAGAAAAAAAAATCTTAACTATCTTAAATAAGCAATAATAGCAAATACCGATACCCCCCCCCCTCCCACTCCTTTCACACGGCAAGCCGGGACCGGGAGGAATGCAGGGAAAGATAAACTAAGATTTCCCCTTTTCCGACACATTTTTTTTCCCAGTGGGGATTTTTGTAAATATATTTTTAAATGTTTTCCGCTTTGTAATAATCAGCATTGAAAAATTTCCACTTTTAAAATTATTTAATATTGTATGAGAAATTTTGAAGTTAAAAAAAACCTTGAAAAAAATAAATCTATTGAAATATAGCTTTTTTTCTGCGGTCTCGTAGGGATTTTTATGTCTTTTTTGCAGCGTCATCGCAGCAATGTTTACATTTTCCTTGCCTGGCATCGCATCGTGTTCGTGGCGTCGTCTATGTCTAAGTCTCGTCATTCACTGGTTTTTGGATATTTAGATTTACAAATTAGGTAAGATTTTTTTTCTATATTATTCCAAGAGTTAGTTAAAAATTAGTTTTCATCATTCTCAGGGACAGATTTAAGTTCAAGATAAAGAAAGCTGAGAAAAAACATCAGCAATTGTGTAAAATTAACTGCATTGCTTTGCTTATTATGCGACTTAATTCTACAGAAGTGAATTTAAAAAAAAGTTCTTTACTGATTTTACATCTGCCCTGAATATGCTATTAATAAGTTGATTGTAATTATATATATATATCAGAGTAAAATGTGTCCGTAATGAACAATCTCGGAAGTTTTTGGTTTTTAAAAAAATTCAGCTTTTATTTTTTTCATAATTCTCCGTTGCCTGTTTTATAATTTGCTTTATTGCTGACAATCTTAAGCCAGTCAGGAAGCAGAAAGTAATATTTTACAGCTCCAGTGTCTTTCAGTGAAATTTTACTTCATATGTTAAGATCTGGTTTTAATTAACTAATTATATATATATATTCTGTATTTTCTGATGATACTGGCATATTTTTGTTTTGATAGTAATAGAAAACTTCGAATTTTATGTACTAATTAATGACCATTTGCAAAATTTCACTTATTTTTAAGATTTTAATAAAGTAGGTAATTTCTTTTTAATTCATTAATGTGATTTTTAATTAATCATGTCATGGCAATAGTGCCCAAAATGTTTTGGTTTAGCCGAAAAGCTAAGTAATCTGATTTAATTTTTAAATTCAACTTATCAGAGTGTAATAGGAACATAACTTGGTACTTTTCTGTTATACCAACACATGCCAAAATATACGCTAATCTGCCATTTATTTCTACCCTAACCGTGTAATACTAACTACTTAATATGTTTAAGAATCTCCTCATTAGCAAACATATTTCGACTGATAAGCAGACGGATATGAAGCATAAACGCTTAAGTTGGTTAAGCGGTTTTTGTCAAGAAAGACGAAATACATAACAACAAAAAATATGCGAAATGCTACCATGATCGCAAAAGTTTCTGATTTGTTTTTTAGAATCTTCCGGTTTGGCGAAGGATTACGGAAAAAAATAAATTATGAATAAAAGTAACGTGTTACAGTGCTTAACATACATTTAAGGGAGACCAAACTGGTCGCCAGTGGCGGCTAGTCTGTATTATAATAGCACAAATCAGTTACAAGTTATAACAACATCAAATTTCATCTGCAAGTCAGCCATTTTCTTCTGAAGATATTTAAAAAAATAATAAAACTTCATAATTATAAGAACACACATTTTATCAAACAATTAAATATGACTGCAAACTGTGGCAGATGACTGTTTCCAACAAGAATAAGTATGAGAAATTCCCGTAAAGCGTATCGATCTGGGTGGCTCAGTCGCAGAGAGTCGGCACGGTATGCGTAAGGTCCCAGGTTCGAGTCCTGGCCCAGGTCAATTTTTCACTCGTGTTTGTTTAGTGCATTTAATTGTCTGATAAAATGCGTGTTCTTAAAATATTGTAAAGTAAAGTAATCAGACGTAGTGTTTATGCTTTAAAAATATTTTAAATATATAATATACGTTTTTGAAAGATCTTTAAAAATAAATTAGTTTTTGAGGGAAGATGTACCTTCTAAAATGTATACATTAAGAGTTATCGGTATTTAAAATTTCTTTCCAAACGTAAACAAAATTTTTGAAATGAATTAAATGTGATTCATTTATTTCTAAAAAAAAAAAAAAAAAAAAAAAAAAACACGGTAAAGGACAGGCATTTCGTTCGCAGGAATGCCTTTCACGTCATTTTTCTATAAATTAATGAAATCCAGTTGTTAAATTATTTTTGTTTTAGAAGTGAAATTTCCATTTAAATTTATTGTAACAGTACAATGTTTAATTGAATAAAATAATGTAAATCTAAGAAATTGCTAAGAAATTCCAAACATGCACAGGGCAATGCAAATAAATAAATAAATAAACAAAAAATAAATAAATAGATAAATAAATAAATAAATAAATAAAAATCAGCTTTCATAAATTCTAAAAATTGTTCATATATCTCAATTACAATCTAAAGGAGGGTTTATTTTTATATTATTCTACATATAATAGTAATTTCAGCAAATATATTAAATTCCAATGCGATCTGTTTTAAACTTTAAGATAGTTTATAACACATGATAAAAAATTTATAAAAAAGAATGGCGCGTCACAGTTCGGGGAGAGGATGGGGAGAAGCGTGAACAAAATTAGGAAGTATAATAAGGCTATCTGTTTGAAACTTTACGATATTTTATAACACATAACATAAATTTTAAAAATAAAGCTGCGTCAAAAATTATAGGGAGGGGCGGAGCGCGTTTTGCCTACACAAGGGGGGGGGTGACACTTTTCTAAATTTTAACGATATCCGTCATGTCACATATCGTTACAAAGGACTGTGACCACTTATTCATGTTATGCACCACAGGTGAAACCCCCACATTTTGCGCCCCCCCCGATACTAATCATGTGATATATTGTTCGAAAGGCCTGTGACCGCTTATTCATATAATGTATCTTCGGGGTCCATCCTCCCACTTTCACCCCCCCCCCAAAGGGGGCACTTTTCTAAATTTTGCCGGCACCTCTCATGTGATATATCGTTGGAAAGGTCTGTGAATGCTTAATCAAATTATGCAGGTGGGGGGGGGGTATATTCTGAATTTTGCACATATCCCTCATGTGATACATCGTTGGAAAAGTCTGTGACCGCCTAATCTTATTACGCATCTCCGGTGTTCATCCCTCACTTTGCTCCCCAAACGCGATTAGCTTTCACCACCAGTGGGCGCTTTCCTATCTCTGTTTCTATGGGTCGGATCACGACGGGGTATGGCTCATTCGACTCGACATCTATAGAGCTTTCCGATTTTAGTTCGTTTTTTCACCACCAAGGGGCACTTTCCTATCTCTGGTTCTATGGGCTAGATCACGACGGGGTATAGCTCATTCGACTCGACATCTATAGCCTTAACGATTTCAGTGCCCGAGGTTTGTATAGAACAGATTGCGCTACCTGGTGGTGGAAGATAGAACTTGAGCGTGCGCAGCACGACTGCTATACGGTGCCGAAGGCAGCCGGGACCCTTGTCGGAAGTTCGTTTGTTTAGATGTTTATACAATTCGATGTGCAAATTAAGGGATTATCCGGTGCCGAAAGCAGCGTGGAACCAGGTCGGAGGCTCGTGGTTTATCTTATTCGAGGTTTTAAAAGGATTGAGGCCCCGGTGTAAATTAGGGGCCCGCTAGCGGGCGTAGCCAGCTAGTGCTAATAATAAAAGAGCGTGATATCACGTTTGATTTCAAATGCAGCGCTGACACGCTATGTACGTATTCCATTTTTATTCATTTAATGGATTAGTCAGTGATATTTTTTAACGGAGGATAACAAGTTTTATAACAAGCCACATTTAGTATGTTGTTTTTAAGAGTGTAATTAATTTAATTGAAAAATCTACTGCTATTTCTAGTTAACCCTTTAAACAATGACTGAAAGTAAAATGTAATTTTAAATTATTTCTCATGTTTAGATTATTTAAATTATGTTCAATATATTTAAAAAAAAGAAATGATATCTACAAAAACAACTTTTCAAAAGTAAAAAAAGGCCAAGCGTAAAAAAAAAAAAAAAAAAAAAAAAAAAAAAAGTTGTGGCTAAAAAATGGTGTGATATCAAATTTCCAAGCTATTATATTGCTTATTTAACTTTTTTCCATTAAATAAGTTATCATATATATAAGTCGAGTGCCTACGTATATGTTAATAGAAATCGTTTTCTCCTGTACTAAATACATCCTAACGTGTTTCTGAAAATTCAATTTTTTTCAAATTATGCATGATGGGCTTGGCGGCCATCTTTCCATATTTCTAAGCACCCAAATTTCTAAAATAAATGCGTAATATGTTTGCAATGTAATATTTTTATAAAAAGTTCGAACTTCAGATTCTAACTACGGACAGATAAATTAGATAAGACTGATATTTTGATAAATTGATTTTTACAAGTTTGAAATTAATAATTACTCTAAAAAATAAATCATAAGATGAATCTTTAAGATAAGTCATCATTATCTTAAGACACAATTTTCAGAGCATACAAGTCTATAAATGAAACTCTTAAATATTTGCTTAAATAACAATTTTGAACTTCAGATTTTAACTACGGATTTGGGTGGTTAGAATTTTGTGAATAATATGCAAAGATGGCCGCCAAGCCCATCATGCATAATTTGAAAAAAATTGAATTTTCAGAAACTCGTTAGGATGTATTTAGTACAGGAGAAAACGATTTCTATTAACATATACGTAGGCACTCGACTTATATATATGATAACTTATTTAATGGAAAAAAGTTAAATAAGCAATATAATAGCTTGGAAATTTGATATCACACCATTTTTTAGACACAACTTTTTTTTTTTTTTTTTTTTTTTTTTTTTTTTTTTTTTTTACTTTTGAAAAGTTGTTTTTGTAGATCAGAGTGTAATAGGAACACAACTTGGTACTTTTCTGTTATACCAACACATGCCAAAATATACGCTAATCTGCCATTTATTTCTACCCTAACCGTGTAAAAGAATTTTTTATTGCAAACTGTACCAAACAGTCTGATTGGACTATTTATTGAACGGGAATCTTTTATTTTTATTATTATTTAATCGTAACCTCATAAAACATCTTAACTTGCTACTTTTCAAATAGAAAATGTTTATTAAATTATAACTTGCATTTATTATTGACACCGAAATGAATTTTACCATTAAGCTGTTACTTGATGATGTAGAAGCAGCAATAAAATTGTTTTAGGACTTTAGATACATAAAAAAAAAGTTTTTATCAAAAAAACTCATAAACATCTTCATTCAAAAAATGAAATGTCTACAGCAATCCTAAGAGACATTTACAATTTCAAGCCTGTAGTTTAAATAGAGTTTTATTTTATTACCTTATGTAATATTTATTTGTTCTTTTATTTTAAGTGCATATTTGTATTGCAATTTTCAAACGTTTTATTTTTAAGTGCTTAAATTCGTGCCAACACTGTTATTTTTGTTTTCAAATGATTCGTTTCATGTGAATTTCCTTTTGTGCCGATTATTACGCTTAGCGACAATGGTGTTGGTATAACAGAAAAGGACCCAAACTTTTTATAAACAGTTGCTTTTAATATATTTTCATGTTGTAAATATTTTTTTAATAACAAACCAGATTAATTTTTAATGGGTTTATTTTCCTAATGAAAGCGCATAATTTGTTTGGGTACATTTTGGTTAGCCGGGCACCAGTGATATATATACAAGTATTGTATATATACACATATCTATGTATATGCACATATGTCTGCATATACATATATATACATACATATATTTATGTATATACATATATAGGTATATACATTATGTATTTATATATGTTGATATATATCACTGGCACCCGGCTAACGGAAATGTACCTTTTTTTGTTTCAAAGTATTGCATCGTCCCTTACCCCTCCTGCAAAAACAAATTTGTCTTTAAGGACGTCTTCCTTTTTAAAACTTGTTTTAAGCCTTTGTAAGTATTTTTTTTTTAACCTCATATCCCACGTGTCTGAAATTTTCTTTCTGTGTTTGTGACAACATACTCTCAAAGCATGCAATTTCTTTCTTGGAATCCAAAATAGTTGCACACTGTTATACTATACTGTTACATTTTTTTTTTTTTTTACACCCATCCAAAATATTAAGAGGAGAGAGCCTGTCTGATATTACACTTTTAATTTTATGTTAAATAAAACATTGGGTACTTTTCGGTTAGCCAGGTGCCAATGATGTGTACAAGTACATACATGTATATATATCACTGGTGTCCGGCTAACCGAAAAGTACCAAACATTGTATCAATTATCGGAACAGATGTGTTACACTCACGCTAAAATGTAAACAAAAGATTGGCGACGGTTTGGTTGGCGCGATTTCCAAGACTGCGCCAAACGAATAACTTAATACAATGGCTAGGTTGCCATTAAAGGAAAAAATCCCCTAAATTTGGCGACTTTTTTCTTTTTTTTAACGGATTAATTTTTTTTTTTTTTTTTTTTTTTTTTTTAGCGTGAGTGTAAAGCATCTAAGCCCAATTATCTTCCTTAATTACTTTCCTGGAATTATAATTTATCTCCATCTTTTATATTATGTTCTGCAGTGTTTTTCTTTTTCAGTACCATAATTTCAGTAAAAAGCGCTATAGTGCATATGCGTGTAAAAATTTAAAACAGTTTAAGTGCACAGCACTTCTGCTGGTGTGGCTGATTCAGTAATTTTTTTTTCTTTTCCTCCCCATAGCAATATTTAGATAAGATGCCATTTTATTTAATGCAAATTATGTGTGTGTGCATGTTGAAATAAGTTTTGATTTAAAAGAAGAAGAAAATGATTCACTGGCATCAGTTATATACATTAATCAGTTGTACTTTTTCTTTTTAATTTTCTAGTTGAATATGATAAATGCTTAATATTGCAACCTATTACAATTTATTTTCATATTTTTCAGGAGACTGTGGTGGCGCAGTTCAGAGATGGCAGCAGAGATAGATGGTGTAGAAAAAATGACTATGCAGCATAAACTCGTTTGGCATTCAAGCAAACGTAAGTTGTCAATTTACTCAGTTTGTAATGCAGGGCTTTTATCTTAGGGCCCATTTTGAAAAAAGTAAAAGTTATTTGTGTGAAATTTATTCTTTTTTTTTTTTTTTTTTTTTTTTTTTTTTGTGAAAGATAACATTTTGTAATGAATATGAAATTTAGTTACTCCAATTTGAACCAAAAAACAAATTTGTCTTTAAAGACTTCTTCCTTTTTAAAACTCAATTTTTTTTTAAGGTGCCTGTGTTATTTTTAAAAAATGGGAAGAGATCCTGTTTATTAAAAGGTATATTGTGAAGGGACCTGCTTTACTTGGAAGAATTTTGGGATGGTCCCCTAAATAGGCTCCAAATTTTGTCTGTATTGATCAATTTACATTAGTAAATTTACATTTGCATTTACTGTATTTTCTGTTTCTACACACTGCTTCTTTATCCAAAATCATAGTCTTTTCCAACAGTTCTAAAAATGACTTTTTTTTTTTTTTAATATAAAACTAAACTTTAATTTTGCATGAGGTTTTTTTCTTTATCTGTTTCTATGTGTTATAGATAATTTTTTTATGTACCGAGTAAATAGTTTTTATGAAATATGGCATATATTATACATTTATATTCAAATAACTTTTTATAGATCACTTATTGTCTTTAAATATGCTTAAAAAATGAAATTCTTGCAACTACTCGGCTGAAATATGGCTGATTAACGAGTGTATACCAAGTACTTGGTACAGCTCTAGTTTCTCATAAGCATGGCTCTTTTCTCAATTTTCATAGAAAATCAATATCAATGTTTAAAAATGAAAGCTGTGTGTTTTAGAGATTGATACAAAAATGTGGAGAAATCATGATACAAATATAAAAAGCGAGAAGAGGGCTAAAATAAAATGCATTTTTAATATATAATATGCCAATATATTCAAAGTAATTAAAACTTAAGTTTAATTGTTGACTCCAGTTGAACATTAAAATAATTATTCATTACATACATTGCCACTTTTTATCTGGTGTTCACAATTTTACCAAGTATTTTTTTTTTTTTTTTTAAATATTGTACATGATCATGTACTGATACTATTAGTTCTGTTTTTCACTTGAGTGTGTGTGCAGTAATGTTTGCTTCAGTTTGCCTAATTTTGATATTATAGTGCAGAAATTTTAACATGTGCAGGGTAAGGTGAGTTTGAATTCATAATTCATTATACATTACAAAAGAAAGAAAACTGACAGGAATAATAGTAAATAAAAGGTTTTTTTGTTTTACTTTAATAAAATTTTGTATTATGCACATCACATACTTAAATTTTTCTGGTGAGTTTCAACTTGCATACGTAACATCATTTTAGAAAGCAAGTTTTTCAAAATGATTTATTAAAATGTTGTTTAAAAGGAAATCCTCATTTCTATCTCTTGTGTGAGTTTTATAGAGTTTTTACTGTGTTTTATATATGGGAAAATATAATTAAGTCATTGTTAACTTTGATTTAAAACTTTTAAGACAAGAATATTCTTGTCACCTTGATTTAAAATTAATTACAAAGGAATATATAAAATGAGTACACAAATTACATGTTTCATAAAGAAGTTATTTAATTCATGTAATTTATAGAATTGAAGAATACTCAATACATCATTAAAACTATAATAAAAAAGCTGTTAAATGATATCTTTTAAGTGACCAAAAAATCATTTTTTAAATTTAAGGTATTTTGAAAATATTCTTATGTTTTGCCCAAAATTATTTTGCAAATGTAAGATTCTGGAGAGGGGTTGAAAGCTCAAATCCATGTTTTATAAATTTTTGATTTAAATCATATATCAAATCATAAACATGTGGATTTTTACATTGCTAACTAAGCATAAAACCGACAGAGTGAAAAATGTCCAAGCCTGGAAGTTTGGTTACGCTTAGTTAGCAATGTAAAAATTCGCATGTTTATTATTCAGTAATTTCATGTGAATTTCACTGCTGAAAATTAATTGAAAAAATAATTAAAATTACTCAAATATAAAGTTTTTACAATAAAATAACTGTGGCATATTATAATTTTTTATGCTGAAAAGGACTTTTCCTAGTATTTTTATTTAATATCCAAAATATAACTGTGTAATTTTCATTCATTAAAAAAATTGTATATGTGAAAAAAATATTTAACAAATACCACAATTTTGGGCTTATACATGTTTAAAAATAAAATTTTACCTATATCTACCAGTGCGGCATTTGATAATCTGAAGATGTGGTTACATTAATGGGTCATGGGAGTGTTCAACATTGGCTGAGGACTCGGTTTCCCTTATGGGATCCCGGCTACGGAGCTGTTGTTCACTTCCGCGTTCCGCCCAAGTGTGTTGGGGTGGTGTCCTCTGAGTTTCGGCTCCTATAAGGGGAGCTGATGCATATCCATTCTGTTTCCCAAAATAACCGCCCTATTGCAACCCAGCTCAGCATTAGGAAACCGCCTGAGCAGGTGTTTGCCGTCCCTGTTGCTGTCACTCGCCGTCCACTAGTATGGTAAGCTAACTGGTTTTAGCTTGGTTTTTGGTCTGTTGGGTTATTAAATGGCGATATGATTCAGCCTGTAGTATGAGAGCTCTAGGCTCCACCGTATCATCTATAGGTGCAGATTCCCAACATTTGGAAGGAGTCACTGGCTCCTAAACCCAAAAAATCCAGTGGCCACAATTGTAAAACAAATGCATAAAAACAATAGTGTTTATATAGGGTAAAAAACTAAAAAAAAAATAATAATAATAATTAATTCAAAGTGTAAAGTAATTTATTTAATATAAACACGTGTACAACAAAATTTGAATATTAATTAAATCTTAAATCATGTACAGTCAGAAGATAAAGTTGGGCAAGATACGGTTTAAAAAACAATATGTAGATAAGCTAAGCAATCATGATAGCGGGGAATATCAGAAAAACAATATTTCTTATTTTGATTTTGCCAGACAAAAGTACATATGAAAGAAAATCTGAATTTGTGAGAATATTTTGCACTATAAAAATAAAAACACACTTCAAACATTTGTTTATATATATATATATATATATATTTAAATCACAGTCTATGTAAAATAAAATTATCAGATGTTACGAATAACATTGCTATTCAAATATATTTAATAGTTTGCTGTGTTAAACAGATCATTCTGAAATGTTATTAAAAGATAACAATAATGTGTGTGTTTTGGTCTTAATCTTAAAAAAAAAAATATCAACATTTCACGATGGGGACTGGGAATACCAGAAATGGATTACTTTTAAATCACCTGGCGACTTAAACACCGAAAGTTAGTGGCCACAGCAAAAAATTTAGTCGCCACGTGGCGACTGGCGGCCGTGAATCTGCACCTATAGTATCATCACAGCGACCTCTGTCGTCATTCATTTGGAAAATGGTGATGAAGCGCAAGAGGCTTAAGCCCCTGCTTCTCCCCTGGCCGAAGAGCACCACCTTAGAGGTGTCCGGGTAAACCGGCCCTTTTTGGTAGTGACCCCACCCCGTATAGGCTCACGAGAGCCTGGAATCGGCGGTGAAGTACGACTGTCTTCGGCAGCCATAGCTTATCATATCTACCAGTACAGTGTATACGAAGCATTCGTGTTTATTATTATTTTTTTTCCTTGGAAAAAAAAACCCAATCATTTAATGTTGTTGAACCCATGGGATTTTCTTTTGTTACTGAATACATGTTATTAGTAATATTTTTTGTAGCAACTTCACTGTACATGAGATTTCAAATTTTTTATTAGTAATGAATATAGTGTTGACTCTAGAACTAAAGCGTAGCCGGATGGAAATATTTTTAAAACGGTCACACTGTTCTCCAAAAGAGCACTCTTGCATCCTGTTCAAAAGATATATTTTGAACTGGTTTGTTTATTATCCCCACTTATCAATAGAATTTTGCGATATTTTCCCATGAACAATTGACTAATTTTGCGACCGACTGACAAATGGGATTTTTTTTCACGACCAATTAACAAATTTCACAATATTTGAGATTTTTCACTCGATCGACTGGCGAATTTCACCATTTTTTCTCACAACCGATCAATATAGGTGAAAACTGGGAAATCGGATTAGTAGCCAGTGACCGGTAGACTCGGTTTCATTAATGGCCACTTTTTAAAGTACTGACTGATGTTTCAAATTTTCTAGATAAAGTATAATCATATAGAAACATATTTTTGTATAAATCAGAGTTTTATACCAGCGAAGTGTTCATGATAAAAATAGGGAAGAAGTCAAAATTCAGGAAAATTTCCTTAAAATCAGAAAGTATATCACATTAATTTTTTTAGAATATGTACATGGATTATTTGTCAGGGGTGATTGTGTTCCAGTTATATACTGGAATTGCAGTATTTTTTTTCTTTTTCAATACCAGAATGCCTTTTTTTTTTCGTATAGATCGGTCATAGGGAAAAAATCTCAAAATTCGTCAGTCGGTCAGGAAAAAAAAAAAAAAAAAAAAAAAAAAAAAAAAAAAAAAAACCCGTAAATTTCATCAGTTAGATGCAGGAAGAATATTGCAATGATCGTCAATTGGTTGTAGGAGAATATAGCTAAATTTGTTAATCAATTGCATGAAAAAAATCTTGAAGTCTGGAAATTCTTTAGTCGGTCGCATGAAAAAACCCCGCAAATTTTGCTAGTAAGCTGCAGGAAAAAAAACACGTAAATTTGCTGATTGGCTGCAAGAAAAAACTGAACAATTAGCCAATTGATAGGAGGGAAAAAAAGCGTGAAATTCGTCAGTCGGGTAGCAGGGAAAATTTGAGAAATTTGTCAGTCAATCCTAAGAAAAAAATCCCCAAATTCTTCTGTTATTCACGAGGTGAAACTTGTCAGTTGATTAGGGAAAAAAAATCGTGCAATTCGTCGATCGATCATGGAACAAACCTGCAAAATTTGCCAGTCGGTCAAGTGAAATTATCATGAAATTCGATCGTCAGGGGTGAAAAAAATTGTGCTATTCGTCAAACAAATGGAGGGGGGGGGGAATCGCAAAATTCTTAACACATTCTTGGGGGGAAAAATCTTAAAATTCGTCAGTCACTCAAGGATTGCAATGGAATTTGTAACTGGGAAGTGACCCCATAGAAGTGGCAGGCAATCAATGACAATTTTTTAATCGCCACAGGGCAAATGGCAAAAGTTTCAAGATTTTTTTTTTCTACGACTTATTGAAGAATTTTGTGATTTTTTCCCGTGACTGATTGAAGAATTCTGTGATTTTCTTCTCGATAGACTGATGAATTTCACAATGTTTTTTAGATTTTACCCTTGATTGACAGGTGCATTTCATAATTTTTTCTTGCTACCAGTGAACGATTTTTGCGATTTATTTACCGCGACTGGTTGAAGAATTTCTCGATTTTTTCCGACAATGCACTGACGAATTTCATATTTTCTTTTCTCAAGCGCCTGAAGAATTTAAAGATTTTTTTTCACGATCGTCTAACGAGTTTCGTGATTTTTTTTCCTGTGACTGATTGTAGAATTTTGAAATTTTTTTTTTCCTTCGACAATCCATTGACTAATTTTAAGATTTTTTACCACGATTGGCTGATAAATTTGGCGATATCTTTTAAATGGCCAAAAAATCATTTTGTAAATTTTTTCATATTAAAATTTAGTTAAATTGTAATATTTTAACAAAACTGTATTCAAAACGTTATCATAAAAAAATCTTCGTCTATTACCAATTGCATAGGAATTGTTCATTTTTATTAAAATTATTTTATTCAAAATTGTTATTTTACAGTTTGTTAAAACAGTTTAGCAAAGTTTCACGAAATGTAAACATCTTGTACAATGGGTCCTTCAAATTATTCAAAATTTTGATGCTACAGCTCAAGTGCTTAGAAAATGTTTGCTTTAAATGTTTTAATATTTGTTTCAAGAGTGATGATTAGTTTTGTGATTATTGTGACACTTCTGGAAGTATAGTGCATCTAATCTGGACTTACATTTAATAAAAATTAAATTAATTTAAATTTTTGAAATGTAAAATTTAATAGAAAAAGATTGAGTATTTTTTAAAGTTTTGCAGAAATGTGTCAAATAATTTTTGTTAACAGGGTTTTTGACTTTCATGAACTTTGACAATACTTAAGATTACACAGATTTATGCTAAATAATTTTTTTTAATTTATGCTATGTATGTAGAAGAGGAAGGGAGAAGGTGATAAAATTACTTAATCTTCTGACCTCTAAATTAAGGATTTTTTTTTAATATGTTGTCATATAAATTAATTTGGATTTTGATTATATGTATAATTTTTAACAAATTAAAAATAAAGCAGATTCTTTGGAGAAAGGGACCTTCTTTAATACTTTCTTTGACCCTTTTTTCTTAAGAAACTTTAAAAAATGATATTTAAATTCAAGGTATTGTTAAAACATTCTTATGTTTTGACCAAAATATTTTGCAAATGTAAGATTCTGGAGAAGAGTTGAAGGCTCAAATCCATGTTTTAAAATTTTCCTTTAAATCAAATATCAAGTAATAAAAATGGTGATTTTTTTCATTGCTAACTAAGCGTAAAACTGACAGTGTGAAAAATGTTCGAGCCTGGAAGCTTGGTTACGCTTAGTTAGCAATGTAAAAATTCACATGTTTGTTATTCAATAATTTCGAGTTAATTTCACTGCTGAAAATTAATTAAAATTACTCAAATATCAAGTTTTTAGAATAAAATAACTGTGGCAATATTTGTATTGGAGTAATTAGTGTTTTCCCTAGACGTTTTCGAGAGGGCGCAGCACCCTGTCCATTTTTTTATAGTTGTAAATGCACCCTGCCCGTTTTTATATAGCTGGAAATGTGCCCTGATTATTGTGGATTCGCAAAAATTTGCTTTCGTGAATTTCTTTAAAATGTAGCGGGAAAATATCACAAAAATCATCTATCGGTCGTGAGAAAATATCGCAAGATTCGTCTATCGGTCACAGTAAAATATCACAAAATTTGTCACTTGGTCGCAAGAAAAATTACAAAATTCAAAAATCTCTAAATTCGGTAGTTTGTTGTAGGAAAAAAAATCAGGAAATTTGCTTATTTGTCGCAAAACCTCCCTCCCTGCACAATTCGGCAATTGGTAGCAGGAAAATATTCTGAAATTCATCAGTCAGCTGCGGGAAAAATCACGAAACTATTCAGTCAGTCATGGGAAAAAATAGCGAAATTCTTCCATTGATCGCATGAGAAAAATTGCGAAATTTGTCAATCGATTGCGGCCAAAAATAGAGAAATTTATATATCTGTCATGGGCAGGGCATTCGGGGCACGGGCCCAGGGTCCCTGATTTTCAGGAGTCCCCAAATGCTACTAAAAATTTTTCAAATATTGGCCAAAACAGTTTTAACTGTTAAAAAAACAAAATTAAAATGGAAAAATCTGTTTGTCAGAGATTGTCTATGATGTGTCAAAGCAGGGTTGGCAAGTTTCTTCCAAAGTGGAAAAAACCAGCTGGAAGAAATAGGTTTCTTCCAAGTGGAAAAAATGGAAGAAACTGTTTTTCTTTAAGAATTTACCATATAAGTTACAACTTTGTAAAATACAATAAAAATAAATGTATTTTCTAATAGATAACCTTACATAAATTTAATTAGACTTATAAAAATTTAATTATGTATGATAAATTGATAATTACACCAGTTTTTTAGCCAAGATCACACACCTGTCTAAAGCTTTCCAATCATTGTGTACCTGAATAAAATAAATGGGACTTTTCTAACACCATGCCAAAATGTATGCTAATGTGCTATTTATTTCAACCCTGAACGTGTAAATATTTTTATTGCAAACCGTGCCAAACATTGTGATTTGCTATTTATTGAACATGACACTTTTTAATTATTATTATTATTACTTAATTTAATCTGTAACCTCGCAAAACATCTTAATTGGCTATTTTTCAAATAGAAAATATTTAATATTAAGTAGTAACTTATATTTATTGTTGACACTAATGTGGATTTTACCATTTGGTAGTTACCAGATGCTGAGGACTCTGCAATAAAATTGTTTCATGACTTTGGATACATAAAAAAAGTTTTTATTCAAAAAAAAGTATGAACGTCTTCATTCAAAAAGTGAAATGCTTACTGCAATGCTAAGAGACATTTACAATGCTATGCCTGTAGTTTAAATTGAGTTAATTTTATTAATTTATCATATAACATTTATTTGTTCTTTTATTTTAAGTCTATATTCGTGTCGATTTAATAAAATAGTTCTTGAAAGTCTGTAATTTTCAAATGTTATATTTTTAAATGCTCAATTTTGTGCCAACATTTTTTTTTTCCAATTGAATCCTTTCACATGAATTTCATTTTGTGCCAATTATTGCACTTGGTGACGACAATGGTGTTGGTATAACGGAAATGTACCAAATAAATTTATCCAAAATACACAAAATCAATTAAATGTAATTCAATTCAAAAGAGGCACATTTTTTTTATATATATACTAGGGGGCTCTGCCCCCTACGAGCTGCGCTCGCCAACCCCCGTTCTGACACCGCATGATTTAAAAACACTCTGATTTGATCATCTCTAAAACGATTACGGAAGATTGTATTATAATTAAACAACCAGTGGCTATCTGCTGTAACAGGGTTTCCATTCATTTTCCTTTGACTGAGGGATTTTAAGGTCGAATCAACTGCTGTTGAAACAGATTACAACTGTAACTGTCACCAAAATATATGATTTAGCGCCAAACGTGCATAATCGTGGCGTCGCGTCACTTTCAGTTGACATCAGATGCGTTACACGAGTTAGTTTTTTCATCGGGGAATTTTTAATTCAACGCTTATTTGTCTTTTGATACTTCTCCATTACCCCGTCAATCAATTTTCATTAAAAAAAAAAAAAAAAAAAAAAAAAAAAAACTATCGTTGAACTGTAACACCAAATAAACAAATAGAAGAATTTTGACATTGGAAAGGAAATATTATTATTTACGCTGTTTTAAAATTTGCAATAATGGGTAAAAGGTATGTCGAAATAAATTGATCTCTCATGAAAATATAATAATTAATTGAAATTGTTTGGAAATATTGTTTTTTTTATCATTTTAAATGTGACGTGAATTTCCCTAGTTACTCGTATTTCTCTTTGTAATATTCACGCGCAAGTATATTTTTATTACGTCATTTTCTACATTTATTGCTTTTAACACGTGATCATTTAAATATTATTTTAAAGTTTTATTTCTGTTTTTAATAGTCTCGTATAAATACATTTCTTAATTGAAAGGGAATCTTATTACGTGCGCTATTTTACAAATTGGCAACGGTTCAAATAATGGAATTTATGAAATATGAAATAAATCTTCGTCAAAATAATGAAAATTTTGAATAAAAAATTGGCAACGGTTCAAATAATGGAATTTATGAAATATGAAATAAATCTTCGTTAAAATAATGAAAATTTTGAATAAAAAATTGAAATATAACCTGAAAAAATTACTCAAATTAAAAAAGTGATTGCAGTCTGCACTCCGCAAACTTGTCAACTATATCCTTACAAATTGTGGTTAAATTCCTGCGGATAGTTTTCGTTCCTATAAAACTTTTTTCAAAAAACTGTTTTGACGAACTTTGATTTTAAATATCTCTTAAAATAATTCTTCGATTTAAAAACTGTTTGCTTCAGCGTGTTTATCGAACATTTCTTTATAAAACTACCAATTTTTAAAATTTTACATGCAATAGTTTTCTAGATATTAGTCCAGAAAGACTTCAAGGCACAAAATCTTAATTGACAGCGGCGGCAGCGGTGGTTACTTTTTTTTAATATAGAGAGATAATTTAAACTTCTGTAAACAGTAGTAAATAGTATGTGGATCATTTACCTATTGTAGAATGAAACTCTTTTAAATAAAAGACAGTGCTTTGAATTTACGCCCATTTTATTAAGGAAACTAATATAAAGTAATTACTGTATTGAAGGATTTCATTAAAATCTCCATTTTCCTTACTACAGTGCAACATTGTGTAACAAAACAGAAGTAATTTAGCTTTAAGATGCTGCAATCAATTTCTCAACTTAGAATGGATGAATGCAAAAGATGCAAAAAATTCTTATCCCTGTAGAGTTTATTTTTAGAACATTTATCTTTTAAATTAGCATGCTAGTATACATAATTACAAATTTGTTTGTTTTAAGTTTTGCACAATAGTTTTTAAAATATTGCATTTTTATATGATAAATAAAGAATTGGTAGGGTTTTTTTTTTTTTTTTTTTTTTTTTTTTTTTTTTTTTTTTTTTTTTTTTACAGAAATTATATAAACAATAAAAAAATACCCCCTACCTCTAAAGTTGTAAAAAACATAACCTGTAAATACCTGCTGAACCTGAAGTTTGTTATTAAAAAATAACTTATTTTTCCATAAATAATATTTTTAATATTAATTAAAATTTCCAATTTAAATTTCATATAATTAGGTTTTGAATTTAATTCTTTTATATAGTTAATATATTTTAATTTTGAGCATCTGTTTTGTTTTCTGTTGTTTTCTTCCAGTTTTTTCCATTTCTTCCGGGTTTTTCCAGTTTCTTCCGGAAGAAACCCAACCCTGGGTCAAAATAACTTCATTTTTTCTTTATTGTCTTTTAACCCTTTGAGGCGAGGTGGGATATATTATATCCCACCTAATTTTAATACTATTCAAACCAGAAACTTTGAATTAAATTTTACTTTTTTAACTTTGACGGGGAAAAGTTGAAAAATTGCTTTTCCTTATTTTGAACTAAATTACGGTGAGAATTGAAATGCTATTGTTTTATGAGTGATAATATCAGATTTATAGCTTGGAGGTACACAATGTATTTTCCTACTTTACAAAGCCATTTTGAAGGAAATGTTATGTGAAAATATAAAGTGAAGAAAATAAAGAACTGCTGGTTTCTAGCAATACAAATTCTAGAAACATTGACAAAGTGAGCAATTCGACTTTTATGAAATGAAAGAAAGAGCACCCATACATCATATGTAAAGAATATGAATTTATATATTTGAAGTTATTAGAAAGAATTTATAGAAAGCCTGTTTTTATTTTGTTTTAGTGATTAACACAGAGATAAAGTATTTAATATATACAGCCCCCCCCCCCCCCTGCTCTTAACACATAAAAATAGAAATAATATTATTGTTAACATGGTTGCAAAAAGAAATGAGAGAATATGATATAACATAAAATTGCCACCATGAAATGCAGTTTCGCACCTAGAAAAAAAAAAAAAAAGGAATTAGGCGTCATTTGACAACGCTTCCCTTTCATGAGTTTTTGTTAAAAGCAAATATAGGTATACTGCAATAAAATAGTTTCATTGTGTACAAATTACTTGAACTACAAAGCTTTTTGTAAATAGTTTTTTTAATTATAATTTCTGTTCCGATTATATTTATAAATGGCTAATTAATAAGTGGTGTTTTTAAAGTAAGGCATTTTAATTTTGTTTTGTAAAATTTATTTTTTGTTTTTCAGAAGAAGAATAAAAATCTGGAAAGAAAAAAGTTCTCTGTGAAGATGACTGTAGATTTTCAGCTCTTGTTTATCAACTTAAATTAAGAAACATCAGAAATTTAATTGTAACAGGATTAAATTTTCTTGTAAAATATTTCTGATAAATTTTGAGCATCTTGTAAATACATAAATAAATGTTTTTTGGTTGGTTTGTTTTACATTTGTTGTGAAAAATAAAATTTATATGAAAAAAAAAGCATTCAGTTCTAGTGTTTTTAAATATATATATTTATTTATGCAGGTGATGTTGTTAAAAAGGATGTACTATATATTTTCCCCTTTCTCATTCTAAGAACATTCCCCCTTCTTTTTACAGGTTAAGATATAATTCAATAAAAGTGTTTTATGTAGGCTATATTTTAAAAACTGACAGCCTGATAAACTGTTTTTGTTGGTTGATTATAAATTAGCATTGCCTGGAGATCAGGTATTAAAAATAATTTGCTGTATAAAAACTTTCGAAAATTTTAATAAAAATTTCATCATAATCTCATTAAAAGTTGAAATTAAAATTTTAATGTACATAATATTGTATGAATCAGTTTGAAATTTTGTTAGTCAAAAAGTCACATACCTCCTGCTGGAAGGAAAAATATTTTAAAGATTTCTTTATTGGTAATATATTAAAAAAAAAAAAAAAAAAAAAAAAAAAAGAAAAAGAAAAAATCAGTACTCATTACTTGCTAATCTTTAAAAAATAAAAACAATGATATATTATTATTTATGAGTAATGTTTAGTCCATTTAAAAAAACAAACAAAAGATTTAGTGTATGAATGGTGAACCTGCTGCGTTCTAGAATTTCAACTGCCACTACTATTTTGAAAAAATATTAAACTTATTTAATAAGAGAAATTTTAAGATTACATAAGAAGGAAAATAGTGACAATTGGCTTTCTGTCAATTAGTAATATTTTGTAAATATATATACATTGAAATTTTGTTCTATGATGTGTATAAGGGGGGAAGAGTCCTTAACAGACTAAAACATTACTTTATAGGAATACTGCTACATTTTTCTGATATTATATGCCAAAGAGATGAAGATAGTGAAATGACATTTTTTGAACGGACCTAATTTGCATATATGTATAGTTACATCATTAAAAAAAATTCTTAAATTTCAATGATCAGTAACGTCAACATTTTACCAATTTTATAAAATAGAGTTCCTGCGTTTTTGTTTTATTTTCAAGCTGGATAATTGGAAGAAACATCCAGGTAAGAAATTGTATTATAAAAGCACCAGTGGACCCATGCGAAGATTTCACACTGCAGTCTAATACTTTTTAGCAATATCTAATACTCTTTAGATGCAGGTTTAAACTTGTAAAGGAAAATTAAGGACTGAAACTATCTTCAAACAACATTAGTCCAGCCAGAATATCATCTCGTTTATTCCATCACAGTTACAGTAAAAACTGATCGAGCATAGCAAAGACAAATTTATATATATATATCTATAGTTAATTAACTGCTTTAGAGGATGACATCAGTTTCGGAAAAAACATGGGACAAAGAAAAATAAATTGAGCATTTCAATTTTGCTTTTTAGTCATAAATATAAAATAAACCCGTGCAGCAACTATGTCCCACTTTATCTTTTTTGTAGTATTTATTTTTTATAATCATTTTAAGCATTATATAATGTGGTATTTTATTTTTGTGGCCACACTAATTTGAGGAAAGCCTTTCATTTCTTTTATGAAAACAATGCAGATTTAATTTTTAATTTACAGTAATTTTTAATCAAAAAATATGTTTTACCGAGATGTGAGTGCAGTATGTCAGAAGCTGGTTCAAAATCCTTTCTTATGGCATCTCGTTCATTGTTTTGCATTTCATATTTTCTGAGAAAAGGGGATGTTGATAACAGAAATAATATATACTAGTGGGCCTGTGTGAAGATTTCACACTGCAGCCTAATATTTTTTAGATGCATGTTTAAACTTCTAAAAAAAAATAAAGCCAGAATATAATCCAATTTATTCTTTCACATTTTACAGTAAAAACTGACTGAAAATATCAAGAGCGATATATATTGTATTTTAACTACATTAGAGGGTGACATAATGTTTTGAAAAAAAAAAAAAATGAGCGTTTGAATTTAAATTTTGCTTTTTTATCATAAATATAAAATAAACCCATGCAGCAATCATGTCCACTTTATCTTTATTGAACATTTTTTTTTATAATCATTGTTGTGGAATTTAATTTTTGTGGCAACAGTAATTTGAGGAAAAACTTTCATTTCATTTCTGAAAACAATGCCTATTTAATTTATTACTTGCAATTTTAACCAAAATACATGTTTTAAAGAAATGTGAGTGTACTATGTCAGAAGTCGCTCGAAAATCCTTTCATATGGTATCTCATTTAACATTATGCATTTTTTATTTGCTTCGAAAAAGGGATGTTGAATATAATCATTAGATAACAATTTTCAATGAAAATTCTGGCTGGACAATCCACCTGGTGAATTAGCTTGAAGAAACATAAATTGAAACTACTTAAAAATTTACTCCTTTGAATAGAATGTTTAAACCTATAATTTAATTAAAAATTGAAGAAAATTAGTTTTTTTTTTCGTATTCTCACCATCATTGGTAATTTAACGCTCAATATATATTTTACACCTTGTGTTATCAACTTTTTTTTATTAATTACAATTATGGCTTTTGCAACTTTTTCAGAATAACATTAAAAAATAAATCATAACCATATGGCCTTTTATTCCGATCTAATGAGATGAGTGGATACGGCCAATTTTTGCCTCCATTGGGACACTTTTTTTTTTTAATTATTATTATTGCTTCCAGATTGAAAGTATTATACCGAAAGTATTCGGCTTGCATACAAGATCTGAAACACTTTCGATTTTATTGTATTTTGACCTTTTTAATATGGGGTGCTTATAACACCATTGCAGTTTTTAACTGAAAAATATTATAATAAAGTGAAACATGTATGCATAAAAGTCAGGTTGGTGTTATGAGCTCTTGTTAAGAAAAATATTCCAATAGATTTTTTTTTTCAAATTTTGAATAAAATATTTAGAGTTTTCAGACAAAAATTGTGGACCAGTAAATTTAGATTCTAAAGTTTAAAATAACTTAAAAAAAGAAAAAAAATTGTCCCTGCCAAAGGAGTAAAAATGGGCCTTTCTTGCTCAACTTTACTTTTTTGAGGACCATAAAAAGTATAATTCTGGCCAGCTTCCATTCATGATACACTGTTAAAAATACAGGTTCAACCATTCACCAAAATATTCGTTCAAGCAAAGAACTTCGAACGATTGAACCATTATAATAGTTATAGTAAAATGCCATGGAAAAGAGAAACGCAAGTTGAACGACGATGTCGGTTCAAGGTTTGTTATTTTTATGTGGCAACAGTACAGAGCAGGCGTAGAGTTTTTAATGGCGTCGTAAACACACCAGAGGAGATCCCGCCCGCGAACAATGTGCTGAAGTATCATCTTTCTTCTTCTTGCAATCCCGGAAATAATCAAGGTAAGTGTACAAGTGATTATTTTTTATTTTTCTGTTATACGCATTCTAATGCATTAATGTTTCTCTCAAATATAAAATTTGTATTTAAACTTGAAAAAATTATGGGTAGTAGTATCTTGCGTAAGCCTAAAAATGTTGTTTCCGCTTCAAATATTTAGCGATGTATCGGAAACAAATGGCTATTTCAAAGCTATTACTATAGATGTAATAACTTAAATATAATAACATAGTTCATTTCTAACAAACGAAATTAGTTTTCGATTTTAATTATTTGTTTTTGTTGACATGTTTACTTCATTAATGAGATGCCTTACACAAGTCACATTCTTACTATCGCGAGATCTTGATATAAATCCGCATAACTGAATTTTTTATATTGCTTAAGCATGATTAAAACATTTTATTCAGATAAATTAAATAAATAAATAAAAAAGTTTTATATGATTTTCTGAACTATTCATTTTTCAAAAGTAAATTAAAGTCGAAAAAAAAGTTGTTTAAATTATAAGATAACTTTACATTTATCAAAAACCTCATTTTGTAAGTAAGCAATAGAAACCTCCAACTCTATTTCAAGGAACAATTTTATGTTTTTAAAACTTAAGATTTCATAAAAACTAAAAATAGTGAAATATATACTTTGATTTTTGTTACTAAAGCTATATATTATCACAAAATCCTGATATATGTGTGGTAATTTTATTTCTTGCACTAAAGCATGTTTTAGGCATTTAAAGTAGCTAAATTTATTTAAAAAATGGTTGTGAAGTTTTTAAACCATGAATTTTTCATGAATTTTTGTTTATTTCATAAAAATTAAAAATTGTGGAATGTAGATTTTGGTTTTTGTAAAAATGCAGCAAAGTAAATCCGCATATATGTATGTATAAATGTATATTTTAAATCATTTAAGGCGAAGGTGGACTTAAAAAAAAATTTTTTTTAAACCGATTTGCTTGAAAATTAAATATGTGATTGCAAATGTAGTTACGTAAAAATAACTAAAATTTTAAGGTAAAATATTAATTATTTTGGTAATTATTAATTATTGAAATAATTAATTAATTGAAAATGCTCTATGCCCAGTTCTTTTACATATAATACAGTTATTTTTATTTATGAGATACCTTTCATATCTAAGATTAAAACTTAGTTGAAATCGCAAACATAATAGAAAATAAAAATTAATAAAAATAATAATTTGCATATAAACTAATTTTTATGCAAAAACACTGTTAATTATTCTTTCAATCAAGAATTTAGTCTATGAGTTCTAAAATACCATTTATTTATCTAATATCCATTTGGCGTACCATAAGGTAAATACATAACAAATTTTGAAGAACTCTGAAAATTAGGAAGGCGCATGGAACATTTTGAAAATTGACGTTATTCGAAAATTTTCATTTTGAAAAAATCAACTTTTAAGTTAGAAACATTAGTATTTCAATATTAATGAACATTAAATACCATAAAATAAATGAATATTACTTATAATATATATACATATATGCATACAATAAAATTTTAACATTAAATATGTAAAAACCTACATTTTTACTAAAATAATATCCACCGTTTTGCGAGATACTTTCGCAGTAACGCTGCGCTTTGATTGATCAAAAAGCAAAAATGCTCCATGCGTATTTCTTTCACATATAATATGGTAATTTTTATTCATGAGATACCTTTCAGACCTAATTGTAAAACTTAGTTGAAATCGCAAACATAATAGAAAATAAAAATTAATAAAAATAATAATATGCATAAAAACTAATTTTTATGCAAAAACACTGTTAATTATTCTTTCAATCAAGAATTTAGTCTATGAGTTCTAAAATACCATTTATTTATCTAATATCCATTTGGCGTACCATAAGGTAAATACATAACAAATTTTGAAGAACTTGGAAAATTAGAAAGGCGCATGGAACATTTTGAAAATTGACATTATTTGAAAATTTTAAATATATAACAAAATATATATATATATATGTCCAAATATATCAATACAATTTCTAATAGAACACAACAGCTACATCAAGATGTTAGTAATATCCCAGAAAAATTTCATTTTGGTAAAATCATTTCTATCACCGCCTCAGGGGCAGTCAAAGTTTCGTAAAAATGGCAAAAATTTCCTTCCCCCCCCTTTTTTTTTTAAAATTATATGTCTAAAATAAGAAAATTGGCATTCTATCTAGTAATAAGTTATAAATGTCTAGTAATTTACATCATGGGCATAGCCAACCAAGGGCGAGAAGGTTTCCTCCCCCCCCCCTAAATTTGAGAAAAAGGGGCTTTTTAAAGGAATTTTGGAAATTTTCTGGGCGGGGACGGGCCCCTCTCGCCCATAGTTGGCTACGCCTATGATCAAAAGTACTCTAGGCATTTATAAGTTATTACTAGATATAATGTAAATTTATTTAATTCTAAACATATAGTAAAAATAGTGAAAATTGAAAAAAAAAAAAAAAAAACAGAATTTAAATTTTTGCCGTTTTTACAAAATTTTGGCCGCCTTTGCGGCAGTATAATAGAAATGATTTCAGCATAATGAAATTTTACTGGGACATTACTAACATCTAGATGTAGCTGTTGCATTCCATTAGAAATTGTATTGCTATGGTTGGGTAACTATATATATATATATATAATTTTTTTTTTTTTTCTGCAAAAAACATGTTTTTGCGATTTTTTTTTCGTACCTCTCCCCCCCCCCCCCCATGCAGAGGTAAAGGATATTAACCAATTGGTGTAATATTTTGCGAATTTATTCCTTATTACCAATGGCTACTTTCCTGCACTATTGTGTTTTGATTATATAAATTTCGCTTTTTTCGACCCACGCGCATGGAATATTTTGAAAATTGACATTATTCGGAAATTTTTATTTTGAGAAAACCGACTTGTTAGAACTATTAGTATTTCAATATTAATGAACTTTAAATACTATATAATAAATGAATATTACTTATATTATGTATGCATACAATAAAATTTTAATAATAAATAAGTAAAAAAAAACCCACCTTGTTGATCAAAAACTAAAAATGCTCAATGCACATTTCTTTGAAATATAAAAAGGTATTTTTGTTTATACCTGTCACACCTTAGAACAAGACTTAGTTGAAATTGTACACATAAATTAAAAATATAAATAATAATAAGTAAAACGTTTCTTAAAAACCGGTTCTAAAGTACCATTAGCTATATATTTCATTTTTGCATGACTAAAACAGTCCTGCTCACACCTTCACTCTTTTCATTTTTTGGATTTAGTGCTAATTTTTTTAATTTCTTTTGAACTGCAGGTTTCTGATAAGATTCTAAGGATCTTAGTTCCTAAATAGTCCTCCTAGGGCCCTAAATAGGCCCCAAATTTTTCCTGAATCGACCCCTGGAAAGTAATAGATATTTTATATTATGATTGTATTTAAAACTAGAATTTAAAGAAAGCATATTAATGAAATAAAAAAAGCTGAATATTTATTGGTTATTTTTTTATAAACCAAAAACGTTGAAGGCGGTCCATTACTGGCACATCTACCCTATGACTTTTTACACCATAAATTTTTCAAAAAATAAATAGTCGAGAAAAAGTTTCTCTTTTTTTTTCCTTTTATATATATATGTATAATTGTTAGATTTCTTTACGTTCATAAATAACTTTATGTAACTAAAGTAATAGATATATGAATATTCAATAGAACTCTAATTGAAATGCAAAAAACTTTTTAATATGTTGAATAATTGACACTTAAACACATTACTTTTTAACCTCCCCCAACCCCACCCCCTGAGTGCTCTGGGACCAAAAAAACAGCCAAAATTGTAAGATGTTGACTTCCTTGCCAAATTTTGTCTTCCTTTGAGTTCATTGTATCCAAAATAATGGCAAAAATGTCAATTTATTGCTTTTTTGGTACTTTTCCGTTATACAGACACCATGCCAAAATGTATGCTAATTCATAATGTATGTATGTATGTATTAAATGTATGCTTAGTGACAATGGTGTCCATATAGCGGAAAAGTACCCCTTTTTTTTTGTTTCTTTATAGTTTATGGGACATGAAATAGTAAAATTTTCGCTTTAATTCTTCATTCCTCTGAGTAACTCCAAAATGGTGGTAGATCAATTACGACATAGTATAATAGTAGTAATATATACATGTGCGTGTCATTAGTAAAAGCAAGAAAGTTAGGTAAAACATGATTCCATTTAACAATATTTCATTTTTTTTTAGGATGAAGCCTTACTTCCTGTGACTGTATATATTCAAGACATTAATAATCATGCTCCAGAATTCGCCTTACCATTTGATGATGAGGTAACGTTATTTTTGCTTTTTATGAATAGTTTTTATCTTTATTAAAGCTTTTAAGGGAATTATTTATGACACGGCAATTTGTAGAAGCTTGCAACTATTACGTTTTGTGAATAAAAAAGAGCTTGATAAATATCCAGATACTGTTTCACATGCATTAAATAGTTTAAAATGGATCTATTAAAAACACTTTTTTCACTCGGATGCATTTATTGCATATCGACTATTTCAACATATTTCAGTAACTTTTGAAAAGTTCCAAACTTTGTTTTTATTACTAAAATTCATAAAGATACAACTAAATGTAAATATATTGCTTGAAGATGCGTAAAAACATATATAAAACATTTAAAAGCACATTAAAGTCCTTTTAAAAATTCAAAACGTTTTCAACCGAACTACTCAGTCATCATCAGTGGAATAATAATTATCATATTAGTTTTTCACTGATGATGACACAGTAATTTGGTTGAAAACGTTTTGAATTTTTAACTTGAAGCTAACTGAACATGAAGCTAATTTTTAATGAGCATAGCTCGGTCTTCCCTGCTCGTGTATTTATATATGTACATATATCCCTGGCGCACGGCTAACCAAAAAGGTATCCATATATTTAAAGCAGTTTGGTAATTCTGTCAAATATTTTCCATCGAAATTCGACCCAATACGCATGCATCAAAAAATCTTCTGCCACTGAGGTGAGGGCTATTTCCTGTCTACAGACGTATTTGGGACTGTTTACGAAGCAATCGATTGTTCAGGCAAGAAGCTTAGATTACATTATCAGATATTTTTTCATTTTATCTTTATTTATTTTGTTTTATTTAGTTGATGAACATAGAAACATAATCATGATTGAGTTCCTTGGATGCTGTTTGTATAGCATAGAAAATCATTTCTCTCGCTTTCGTGAACACAAAATTAGAGATATACATTCTGGTGTATTTTTTTCTTTTTATGTCGTATGTATATTGCAAATTAAAAATTTTTAAACCTAAAAGTAATGGTCGAGATTTTATTAGGATTTTTTTTTTTGAAGGGGTTTATTTTTACTTTGAAAAGCTGAATGTTTTAATAGTTACATTCGGTAGTAAAATATTGAAAAGTTTTGATTATATAAAACAGTTTGAAAATGATTGCCACGTTTTTGTTGTTGTTTATTGATTTTTGCTTACATCATGGGCTAATTTCCAAAATAATTTACAGAGCCAGTGTGTAAGTGGCCATATGAATTAGTTAAAATACAGCAGAATGTAAATGATTTTCTGTACGATACAAACAGCATTCAAAAGATTCAATCATGAACACATGTTCATCAACTCAATAAACCAAACTGAAAAAATACCTGATAATAGTTATCCAAGCTAAAAAAAAAACTATTTTTGACTTCAAGAGAAATAAAAAAGGTTATTTAGTTTTTTTTTCGTTAATCTTTTTTGCCACTTCCCCATGTACTATCAGTTTCATAAGAAATCCCTATGAAAACATATATTTTACACTTTACTGAATGTTTTCATTTCTTAATTGAAACATCAAACTCAGTTTAAAGTTATAGTAGAGTGTAAAATGTTATATTTTCATACAAGATACATATTTCATACATATTTCTTTACTTTCATACATATATACAAGATTTGTTATTGAATTAATTTTGCTTCATAAACAATTCTTGAATGTTTTGATTTATTATTGGCTTCATCATTGGACAATAACGATTTCATTTTATACCAGATTGCATCTCCGTTCTTGGGCGATACTTATGAAACTCATAATTTGTCTCAAAATGGTGATTTTATTGACTTTGTGCTTACAAATTAAAATGGTATCATGATAATATACATCTTTGCCCAAGAATGCAAAAAAAAAAAAAAAAATGTTAAATGTGTATTTTCATTAAGATTTGTTATTGAGTTTTGCTTCTTAAACAATTCTTGAATGTTTTGATTTATTATTGCTTTCATCATTGGGCAATGACGATTTCATTTTATACCAGATTGCATCTCAGTTCTTTGGCGATACTTATGAAACTCATAATTTGTCTCAAAATGGTGATTTTATTGACTTTGTGGTTACAAATTAAAATGGTATCATGATAATATACATCTTTGCCCGAGAATGCGACCAAAAAAAAAAAAAAAAACTATTTTTGATTTTAGGAGAACTTAAAGGTTATTTAGTTTTTTTTTTTTTTTTTTTTTTTTTTTTTTTTTGTTCGGTTTTCAAATAAATAAAACACCTTGAGTTAAAGCTAGATTGGGGACCAGCAATTGGCTTAGTAGTGAGTACTTTTCCATCTATTGATCCAATAACCATTTTGTCATAGTGTATCCAAATACAGTATTTGTGATATAGGTCAATATTAGCACTTGCTAGATATAATGATTATGAACCATGATTTTTCTGTTATTGGGCGAGATTCATGTTTTTTCAGCAATTCTTTGTCGAAATTTGTGTTTTTTCAGCAATCCTTTGACAGGGTTCATACTCATCAGGGGAAACCTGGGAATCAGGGGATAAATTTTGTGTCTTAAAAATCAGGGGAATCTCAGGGGATTTTTCAAAAAATGGCAAAAACCTGGGAAAATTTGGCAAAACCATCGGCTACTCTGGGAAATGAGGATATTTGCATGCTTCATGATGTCATAATTCAATCAAACTAAGATACACCTTCAAACCTCAGGAGATATCGAATCGTAAATTAGCCACGCCTTCTAACTTCCAACAACATCCATTAAAATACCAGTTTTTTTAGGGGGGGGGGAATACTTACTAAGTTTTAAAAAATGTCGTTAATTGTCAACATGAGAAAATTATTCATCCTGGAAAATACATCAGGGGATCTCTCAGGATATCTCAGGGGATTTTTTGGTGGGAAATGAGTATGAACCCTGTTTGAAGAATTTCGCATTTTTCTTGCGATCCTTAACGAAATTCGCATTTTCCAGCGATTTTTTGATAAAATACATTTTATTCTGTCATTTTTAGATAAAATTTAGTAAAAAAAAGGCAGGATCTTTTGGGGAAATTTGTTTTTTTGTGATTCTTTGACAAAATTTGCTTATCTTTCACGATCCTTTTGCATAATTAATGTTTTTTTCTGTTGTCTTTTAACGAAAGTCATGTTTCCCCATGATCCTTTGATGAAATTAGTGTTTTTTCCTTAATCATTTGACGAAATCTGTGATTTTTTTTTCCCGGCAAAGATTTGTTAGATGTTTTTAGTCTGCAGGTGCCCTAAAAAGTCTGACGCCCGTTGCTGCATCGCACACATTCTTCCATGGGGCATCGAATGAAGGACATTCATCCTAAAGAATCATTGTTTCATTCCTGACATTTCTGGAAAGAAACAACGTTCAACTCATTGGCTGAATTGTAAAGGGCGAAGTGTGTCAAACATTAGCGAAAAGAAAGTGCGCAATTTGTTCGTTCATGGATAAAATCATGAAATTCATTAATCGATAGTCGATAAATTGTGAAATTCGTGAATCGATAGTGGAAAAATCGCAAAATTCATTAATCGACAGTGGAAAAATCGCAAAATTCATCAACTGGTTTCAGGGGGAAAAGTTTTGAATATCGTCGAATGGCTTCGAGAAAAAAAATCCCAATCCGTCAATTCCAGTATTTTAAGTAAGAGAGAAAAAATGTGCAGCCACATTTTCACGTCTCATCTGGTGGAGATAAATATTTTGTATTAGACTCTTTTTTTTTAATTGAAAATATAAAAACCCAATGGTAAAAATTAGTGCTGTACCGAGTACTCGGTATTTACTCGGTACTCGGCCAATTTGGCGAGTACTCGGTACTCAGCTAAATTTTGGCCCGAGTACCGAGTATACAATACCGAGTAGTTGTAAGAATTTCATTTTTAAGCATTATTATCATTTTTGAAGCCAAAGGAATTTATAATTGACCTGTAAAAGTTATTTGAATATAAAAATATATAATATATGCAATTATTCATAAAAACTATTTACTTAGTATATAGAAATATGTTTACAAAATACAGAAAAGTTAAGAAAAACCAAAGCAATTCAAAATTTAGTTTAATAGTTCACTTTTTAATGTCCCTTTCATTATACCACAACCAAAATGATTGGAACTTTCATTTGAGCTTTTCAATGACATTGCCATTCTGAATAACATTGTTATTCAGAATGGCAATAACAGTTTCATTACACTTGCCAGTAATTGCTACTGAACTGTAATTAAATTTTTTTATCTTACTTTCAGAAGCATAAAGGCAAAGAGGCTGCTTTAATTCATGCAATATCTTTCTTACACACAACTACTCGGTACTCAGCCAAAGTGCTACTCGGTACACCCCTAGTAAAAATCCAACTTATATTGCCTGTAAAAAATATGCTTTTTTTTTAAATGCCCTAAAAAATTTACGGATAACTTTTTGAAGTTTGTGAGCTGTGTTGATTTTTAGTAACATTTTTGTACTTAATTTTTCGTTTTAAAAAACCCTTCACAAAATTTTTCATCTCAAAACTGAAACCTTTCACAAAGCTTTTCACTTTGAAACCAGGACCCTTCACAAAATTTTTCCATCTCTGGCGTAGGAAAAATAGCGTTTTCACAACACGGTAAATAGTGCGATATAAAAACTGTTAACAATCAATAATTACAGCTCAAAATAAGAAAACAAATCTACTGTTCTTATTTTTAGGTAGATTTTGTAAGAAATACTACCTATTACATTTTCCCTCAAGTTGGAATTTTTGAAAAATTTTTGCAGATCTATGCCAATTATGACTCTCAGAACCCAACCCTCCTCCCCATAATTCTGCACAAATCTCTTCCAAACTGATACATAAAATCCAGGGGCATAAAATCTCGGTCAAGTTCGTTAATGGACAAATTCGAATAAGGGAGGGGGGGGGGCTTTTTGTGAAAACAGAAAAAACCCATAACGTCTTAATTATGATACATATTGAATCCGTTTAAAGTTATTACTTCTAGGAAAAGGACCGATAATTTATGCATAACAGATTTTTGATATAATTAAAAATGGCCCCAAGGGGGGGGGGAGGTTTTGTAAGAAAAAACTTATAACTTCGTCAATTCACAAGATATCAAATCCACTTAAATTTATTATAAATCATCTTAATATTATCTAAAACTTTTATATTGGCACGTTTTTTATAGGACCAACCTTTATAGAAAAAAAAAATCCCTGCCACCTCCGCTTGCAAACAAGTTAGATTTCGAAGTGGACGGTCCCAACTGCTTCATTATGGCAAAAGGTTATTTCTTTCGCAATTTTTAACAAAACAGGCACCCCACGGTGCGTGTCTTCAAAATCTACCTGTGCCTGTAGGCCGAACCGTCAGGGATATTTTCTATTGTATAAACAGGGCTAGCATTCCCCCTAAATTTCCTAACTATTATTTTATCCCCTAAAATTCTCCTAAAATTTTCTTCTTGTTCCTAAAAATTCGAGATTGACAAAATTTCACCGAAAAATATCGCGAATTTCGACAAATGGTCACCGGAAAAGACACGTATTTTGTCAAAAGATCGCTAAAATAATGCAAATTTCGTCAAAAGATCGCTAAGTCAACGCAAATTTCGTCAAAAGATTGCAGAAAAAACTTAAATTTCATCAAAGGATATCGTGAGGGAAAAAAGCTAATTTCGACAAACAATCCTGAAAAAAAAAACTCAAAGTTTATCTTAGGATTGTGACAAATACTAATTTCTTCAAAGGATCGTAAATTTTTTAAAAACATCTCGGGGGAAAAAACTAGAATTTCTTTAAAAAATCGTGGAATAAACGTGAATTTCGATTTTTAAAAAAAATCGGGGGAAAAAAACCCTCCAATTTCATCCAAAAATCAAGGAGAAAAGATAATTTCGTCTAAGAATCGCAGGAAAAACGTGTATTTCATAAAAAAAATTGTGGGGGGAAAATGCCAATTTCGTTGATATTGGCATTTGATTGGTCAAACGATCGCACAAAAATACAAATTTCGTCAAAAGATTGCGGAAAAATGCAAATTTCATCTAAGAATCACAAATTTTGTCAAATGATTGCAGAAAAACGCGAATTTCATCAAAGGATCATGAAAAAAAACGCGAATTCCGTCAAATGGTCTCGAAAAAAAGCAAATTGCATCAAAAGGTTGCGAAAGAAACACGAATTCCGACAAAAGTTATCGGAAAAAAAAAAAACCTGTGAATTCCGTCAAAAGATCACGAAAAAACACTAATTTCGTCAAAAGATCATGAAAAAAACGTGGAGTTTTGTCAATACATCGTGCAATTAAGGCAAATTTCATGAAAGAATCGCAAATAAATGCATGTTTCGTCAAAAAAACACGGGAAAAAAATGCAAATATCGACAAAGAAGTGTGAAAAAAACCTTTCAGAAGTTTTTCTGTTAACTTCAGAATTTTTTTTTCTCATAATCACCCCTGCTTCCTGCCTCTTGTTCTCTAGGTTCACCGAGAACATCCAAAAGAGAGAGAAAGAGAGCATTCATTCTGTTTAGGCTCAATGATCCAGGAATTCAAAATTCTAATTAATATAATTGCAGTAAATATAAGCTGTCAAAACGGTTTGTAATAGGAAGCCGGTTATTGTGCAAATTTAAATGCCCTCATTCGCAACAATCAATACAAGCACATGGAACAAGGGCTGAATTCATTGGAATGATGGGAATATTCTTTGGCAGTGTACCACATGTGCCTGACTAGCACGAAAATACTGTTATTACATACTTGTAATGTTAAAAATATCGCAAATGCCCCTAAAATTTTCCTAAAATTTGGAAAAAAATTCCTAAAATTCCTCCCTAAAATTTTGAAAAATCCTAGTGCTGGCCCTGTATAAAGTAAAATCAGAAAACGTGAAAATTCCTCATTGTTCCACTTATTTAAGTAAAATTATGTTTTCTGAAAAAATAACAATTTTATATCTTAATAATTTCTTCCTTTTATTATTAAAACAGGTGGAGAAATTAACCAGATGCTGGGATCTATTCCATTTAACCCGACTGTTGGATGACCATTTTACCTTACTTTTTGACGACCATTTTACTCGACTTTTGGATGACCATTTTACCCAACTGTTTGACGACCATTTTACCCGACTGTTTGAACACCATTTTATCAGACTTTTTGGTAGACAGAATGCTGCATTCTCCTGAAACTGTCTAGGGAAAACTGTACTGTAATTACTTTGGTTAATTAATCTGAATTTTTATATATTTTTTTAATAAATATATAATTTGTAATTTTCAATAAACGGAGCGGCTTACCGCAACCCAACTGAATTTTTTTGCTATTGTATTGTGTCTATGACCATTTTTCCTTTTAGCTATTGTAGAGCTGCCATTGACGACACAGAACTATACGCTGAAATGTAATATAACTTGGTAAGATAAATGATATATCTATATGTATATTACATGGATTTCTAGGAAAATAAACCAGCAGTAGCTGAAAAATTAAGTTTTTATTTAATGCTAATTTTTAAATAAATTAAGTAATAATAATTTTTCAGAATTGAGGTTTTGGGCACTACATGTGAATTTTACTGTCCAAAAGTTTTAAAAATTCTATTAAAAGTATAAAACCTAAAATATTGAAAATATAAATTTCCATATGTGTAACCATTGCACCTTTATTTATAGTAATATTTTTTACTAATTATTAAGTAGTGGAGTACCAAGTAATTGTGTGCAAGAAAGAATCGCTGATGTGAAAATAAAGTGTGCTTAGGGTTAACACTTATCTGTGTGTGTATCTATATATATGTTCATAAACATGCATCTTGATCATATAATCATATTTTTTGAAATTTCATTTATTGTGTCCCTTTTAAAGACAATTTTCTTAAATTAAAAAAAAAAAAATTAAAACTGATTCTTGAACCCAACATTACTCATTTGATAAGTGAAATCTGTATCAAAGCTGGTTTTTGCATGTTGTAACAAGTACCTTATTTTCTTTTAATTAAAAAATTGGGTACTTTTGTGTTATAGTAACCCCCGAAGATGAATCGCTGAGCGACCAAGATTATCACAGCGAATACATTTTTTTTTTCTGAAGCAGGTCAAATTTACAATAATAAAAGGAATGCATCTCCTGAAAATGTAGAACAATATAAGTGTTTTTGCCCTGTAATCTACAATATAACAAAGTTAATTATATAAGTACCAAGTAAATAGTTTTTACGAATTATTGCATATATTATACATATATTCAAATAACTTTTTACAGATCAGTTATAAATTCATTTGTCGACAAATATGCTTAAAAACTGAAATTCTTAACTACTCTATATTGGCTGAGTACCAAGTACTCCGTACGGCTCTATTATTAAAATATTACTTTTTTTTTTTTTAATCTTATGAAAAGAAAGTAACAATTCTACAACTATGATATCAAATTTTTAGCATCTATAGAAATAGAAAAAATTCACAACAATTTTAGAAAAATATTTCAAGTCTATTTACAGATTATAAAAGATGTACAAGTGCAATATGGAAAAAACTTTTCTCAAGACTTGTGCTTTTATTTATATATTTCTGTGCAAAACTTTACATTGTTTAAAGAAATTCCATGTAAGTAATGTTGAGTAAAACTATATTTTATTTCCTAGATTTTAAATTAAAAGATAATAAAAACAGGGTATGTAATTAAATCTAAGAAAATTATTTTACAAAATTATGTTTTATTATGAATGTTTGTGAATAAACAAATACTAAAGTAATTATAAGTAACTAATTAAAAAGTGGAGAAATGTTTTATAATTTACAAGTGCAGAATGGTAATAATATCATTGGTGAAAAAAAAATGCAATTATTTTGTGTATTTAAATTTGAACCAGCTGTTTACATTTTCTTTCTAAAATATATTTCAAAGACGATAATTAAAAATTAAAACTCTAATAATAATTTTCAGTTTAATGTTAATAAGAAAATTAGCAAGCTTCTCTAGAGCAATATAATTTCACAGAATCTGAATCTTAGTTCATTAACTGCATCATAAAATGATAAATTAAACACCAAAATCCTGGTTTAATCTGGTATAACCTTTCCCCATAAAATACGTTTAGAGAAAAACCTGGATCATGGTTCAACAATTCACCATAAAATGGATTAGAAAAAAATCCTGAATCATGGTTATACCTTTTACCATTAGATTAGATAAAACCCTATCATCGATCAACTTCTCACCATAAAATTGGATTAGAAAAAACCTTGAATCATGGTTCAACCTTCCACCATTAAATTGGATTTGAAAAAATCCTGAATTGTGGTTCAACCTTTCACCATTAAATTGGATTAGAAAAACCTTGAATTATGGTTCAACCTTTCACCATTAAATTGGATTTGAAAAAAATCCTGAATCATGGTTCAACCTTTCACCATAAAATTAGTTCAACATTTCACCAATATAGTGGTATTTTCAAAAGCACCATAAAAATGGTGAAACGTTTCACCAAGATTGTAGTTGCAGCTAAATTTCCGCTACTTTTCACCAGTTTTTTGGTGAAACGTCGAACTTTATTTTTAACAGTGTATCTAATAGTGGCATGAATATGGCTAGCTTTGGGCTATCATTCATTAATGATGCCCATTGATGGCGACAAAGTGGCTAGCTTTCGGCATGCATTCATTAATGATTACCATTGATGGCAACAAAGTGGCTAGATTTCGGCTTGCATTCATTAATGATGGCAACGAAGTGGCTAGCTTTCGGCTTGCATACATTAATGATGCCCATTCATGGCAACAAAGTGGCTAGCTTTCGGCATGCATTCATTAATGATTACCATTGATGGCACAACAAAGTGGCTAGCTTTCGGCTTGCTTTCATTAATGATGGCAACGAAGTGGCTAGCTTTCGGCTTGCATACATTAATGATGCCCATTCATGGCAACAAAGTGGCTAGCTTTCGGCATGCATTCATTAATGAATAGCATTGATGGTATGTGGATGGCTGGATTTAAGGCTAGTTTACATTTATGATGACCAATAAATTAACATTTATGGCCAGCTTTGAGGTAGCTTTTATTCTTAACAAACGCAGGTGGCATGGCTGTGGCGATCTTCTGGCTAGATTTTATTCACGATGATCATTAATGGCCAAACTGTGGCTAGTTTTCATTAATTATTGCCACTTAAAGTATAACTGTGGCCAGTTTTAGGCTATCCGTCAATTATGATTAACCACTTGTGGCACAATTATGGACATCTTAATGTAGTTATGGCCAATTCTGTTGCGGCCACATTGTGGCCGGCGTGACAGTTTTTTTAAGTTGCCGTTACGGCAAACGATTGCGGCTCCTCATCTACTAGTTTGGGCCAAGGCTAACGTAGCCATCAGTGGCCCGCAAGTTCTGTGTTAGTTGGGGTGTGTTCAAAAACGAATCGTAATCAGACAACACTGCCGGTTCGGGAACACAATCATAACGCGATAGAGAGCATGTATTGATCTCTAATATAACGCCTGTAATAACAGCTATCCGTGTAGCTCGAATGCGGTAGATTTGAAAGTGTTGGGCCCGATTACGGAAGAGACCATTAGAAAAATTTTCAAAGAAGTAAAAGACGTTTCATTAAGACATCAAAACATAACATTTCGACATTAAATACATTGACGACCGATGCTGCTTCGATCTGGCTCATTGCCTGTGTAACCCTGTATTATTATCTAGTTCGGATTCACCAGACCCTCATATGAGGCTCCTAACTTAAATGATAAAACGCAATGCTTTAGAAAAGGCTTTCTACTAAACTTTATTTTGATTGGTGTATTGTAAACCTCCAGGCTTTGTTTATGACATAAATTAATTTTTTATCACATTCTTTAATAGTATTTTAATTCAGCTAATTCAAAGATTGTTTAGTGAAAAAAAAAAAGGTCGGTAACTGGGTTTTATTTTCAACATGTAAGCAGATTATTATTTTGTTGCTTAACAAAAAAAGATGTATTTTTTTTTTTAAATCTTGTAGTATGTGCAATTTTTTTTTTCTAAAAGATAGTTTTTCGTCTTAGTGTAAGAAAATAATTGGATTTAATTATCAGCATTGTGCAAAAAAAAATTGTGACATATATGAGCAATCTTTAATTAAGAAAAAAAAGAGTTGATAGGCATTAAGATGTTCGAAAAAGATAAATTTGCATTACCAATGAAAAACAAATGCTGAAGGTGGAAATTATATAATTAAAAGATCATGTCATATCTAAGCTTAAACATTTCTTTTTTCTTTTTGTAGAAAAGTTAATATTGCGTAAAGATAATCAGTGTGAGGAAGCGCTCATTACTTCGAGTTACTTGACCTTAAAATCAGGGTTAAACTTTACTTAACATTGTTCATGCATTAGTTAGATTCCTATTTTAATTATTTTTTGCAAATTTACACTCAATAAACAATATTTTTGATTGATGTATTGATCAATTTGTGAAATCTGAGAAATTAATATACATTTTTATTGTTTTAATAATTTGTTATCTGCACTTAAAAAGTAAGTATACATACATATATATAGTGTTTTTGTTTTACTATTTGACGATAAAATAAATTGCAAATTATGTGACATTTCGAAACGATGAGCGAAAAAATCGAAAACGCAAGTTGCTTTCAACATCGCTATGATACCTGTGAACCTTCTTCTACATAAATAAATGAATTAAATGAAGAAATAAAGTACAAGAATTTACATCGACTGGATTTTTTCAAATTGAAAAAAAAATATATAGATATTTGGGACTAATATTAATTATGGTTTATATATATTCATGCTTTTACAAAAAACATAAAATTTATATTAAGACAATAATTGAAGACTATTTCTCCATAATGTAATTAAAATATGGATTAATTTCCTTTCACTACGGGTTCTAGTCGGGTTCTGTTCTGAATATTTTAGATTAGAAGTAAAGTGGGATCGGTTCACTTCATGTTTCGGATTGACTTTAAGCAAAATTTTCGGGTGCGGGTCACTTGACATCCCGACCGGTGCAGGAATCGAATCTAAAACAATGATACAAAAATAATGTGGTTTTAATACAAAAGGTGTTGAAATAGGCTGCAGTTTAAAAAATATGCTCCTTTAGTAAAGTAACGTAAATTTAAAAAAATGTAAATTTTAAACAAAAATAGTCGTTACTTAAAAAAAAAAAAAAAAAAAAAAAAAAAACACAGAATAGCAAGATCAGAATTTTCCAAATCATCTTACGCATTTCCCTGCATAAAGGTCTAACGATTAATTTTCAAAAAGATCAAATTCATTAATTGAAAATTAGCGGAGCCAGAGTGTGAACCGAATAAAAATATGCTGTTTAAAAAAATGATTTCGTTACTGTGGGACACGCTCTTACTTCTTGCTTATTTATGTCTTACGTTATTTACAAAAAAAATCTTTAAAAGATTCTTAATTAAATGAATTTTATTCATTTGACGAACTAAGAGTATTATTTTTCATGGAAAACACAGTTACATGGTCTTATTACTTCTTCTTACTTCTTCGTACAGGCTCTTATTTCTATTGTTTCAAAATTGACCTTTCACTTTTGATATAGTATTTCTAACTAATAAAGAATTATTTTCCTGTTTCTAAAAATATACTATAAACTACCAAAAAAAAAAAAAAAGTCTAAAGATTAAACAGGTCAAATTTGTGTTATGATTAAGAAAGAAAATTGTTTGCAATAAAATGTTTTATCTGCAATAACAAAACAAAGAATAATTAATAACATTGTTTAAAAACATATTTATGTAAGGGAAGATGGGTTAGCCACGGACACTTGGATAAATTGCAAATAAAAAGCAAATGAATACAATTTTTGTCTTTATTTTATACTTAAAATAAAATTACGAACTTCTTTAATGATTTTAATTAAACATCGCTAATAATATTGAATTATTTAACGAAATTTACTGAAGATAGTCTGGCCTTATTTTTTTGGCGTCACAAGAAACGGCGGGTTGCAACGGACATATTAATCAATGGTGTCCAAACCGTTTTTTGGCGTTACAAACATCACAATTATAATAAAAATCCGATGCAGCTATATAAACACAATTTTCATAGGCCCAGTCTTTGCATTCCTTGCACTGAATCAAGTCTTCTTCAAATGTGTTTGCGCATATGATGCATTCAGTCTCGTTTTTTCGAAAATTTATTGACGAAAACAAAACATTCACTCACGACTGACTTACTTGGCACTCACGTCGCAATATTACTGTAATTGTTTCGACTGTAAAGGGCGTTCATTTACAATAACTCTTTATTTACGCAACACTTTCAATTTCTTAGAAATTGAAACGCCCGCGGCCTATCCGACTTTCCCCCCACATTTATTTTTTTTTTTTTTTTTCATTTTGTAGCATTGAGTGAAGTAGTTGAGCTTCAAAAAATTGTAGAATGTCTTATTTGCTAGGCTGAATTTTATAGTAGACATACTTTTACCCCGTCCCTCTCTCCAAAGATACTAGCTCTTACTGATTTCTTTTTACATGTTTTCTTTTTCCTTTGATTTTTATTCAGAATAGTTTACTTTATCTATATTATTTTGAAGACCGAAGACATTTTGTTACATTTTTATGCAACATTTTGAATCTCACACTCGAGAAAAAAAAAAAATTAGTAATGTAATAAATGATCTTGAAAATTTTATGTGGAACGTAAAGGATCCACTCACGGCACAAAATGTACGATAGTTGAAAACTTTTGGTATATAGAAGATCAGTCAACTTGAACTACAGTTACAGATACTAGAAACTGCTGATGAACTAGTTCAAAGTTTTCGTGAATGCTTTATTTTAACGTATGCGGAATTTTCTATTCTACACTAAATAGCAAATTTCGAAACTTTCAAACTTTAATAGCTTACTTAAAATCATATGATTGATAAAATTTCACTTTTCCATGGAAAGTAATGCTCTTAGTTCGTCAAATGAATAAAAATCATCCAGTTAAAAAAAAAAAAAAGTAAGATATTTTTTGCTAATAACGTAAGACATAACTGTATTAATGAACTAAGAAAATTATATGTTTTAGAGGAATCTTAGTATATTTGGATAAAACAAATACTAAAATATGTTTTAAGATTAATATATATTTTAAAATGCTTTGAATGAATCAAAAAGCGTATAAAATGACACATATTACTTTAGAATATTATCTGCAATATATTTTTCGTATATTCCAGAGTATAACGGGGACTTTTGATAGCAGAATAATCCTGAAAAGTTGTACATAAGGATTCAGATTTCTACATTAAAGACTGTCATATGTATCGTACGTTGTAAATTTAATATTTGCTCATTTTTAACACTTTCCAACCTAGTTGAAAAGTTTTTATGACTTCGAATTGTCTGGCCGTATGGCCGTCTGGCCGTCTGCCGTCTGCCGTCTGCCGTCTGGCCGTCTGCCGTCTGGCCGTCTGGCCGTGCTCTAACTCCCGCAAATATGCTCGAATTGCTCTGCAATTTTTATATGTTATAGTCGTTATTTATAGCATGTTCCCTATTTCAACGGAAGTGTGTACTTTTTTTACAGGGACACTCAAAAGAATTCCATTACATTGCGGTCTATGGGGAAAAATCACTTGAGGTTTATTTAAATAATGTTTCACTATTTTAAACGCATTGAAATTTATATATATCACTAAGGTGCATTAGAAGAAGCTTAATATGGAATAGTGTGTGCATAGCACTTATAGTTACTTTACAGGGACAGTCAAAAGAATTCCGTTACATTACGTCTATGGAGAAAAATCGTCTGCGGTTTATTTAAATAATGTTTCCCTATTTTAAACGCATTGAAATTTATATAAGGTGCATTACAAGAAGCTTACTACAGAATAGTGTGTGTATAGCAGTCATCGTTCATTTACAGGGACACACAAAAGAATTATCTACTGTCTGTTAACAATAATTCCTGGAAGTGCGTTTTAAGTGACTGAACGCGATTTTAATTTTAACTCGCTTTTTGTCTATTACGTGGTGTGTATAAATTCTGTAGATCCTATACAGGGAAGCACAAAAGTTCGCGAACACATTTCCATATTATTTAACTCCAGACGGAGAATTTTAAACTGTGTTACGCGTTTCCTAACTGAACTAAAATTTAGCATCCTATGTAGTATATATACAAATCTATAGATCCTATACAGGGCTGATGAAAAGTATTCGGATTACTTAGATGTTATCTTTTAGCTTATTAAACGGTATGATTTGTAAAATTATTTTGGAAGCGTTGGAAAGTGTTACATAATCTATGCTTGACGCATGATTTTTCGTTCTTGTTGTCTTTATGTTCGTGCTGGATATTATTGCATTCCATGTTTTTCCTTTTATTTTTATGCTACGTGTTTCATGAAGGTTTGTTTGGAAATAACGGGGTATGCGTAATGTTTCGAATATATATTTTTTGTTTTTCGTGTTAAATCATGTAAATTCGAATGCAACATTTTGGTTTTCGTTTTTCTAAAAATTCCTTTGAGTCACAAAGAAAAAAAAAGAAAGAAAGAAAGAAATTGAAAGTCTAAATCGGTGAAACATGCGTTACCACTTAGAAAGAAAATAATTTGTAATACACAGTTTACTCTGTAATAAAACCGAAAACAATTAACATTGTTAAAAAATATATTTTAATTTTTATGATTTTCTAACATTGAATAAAGTAATGGAGCAGCTTCAACTATTTTTCGAATATTTTATTTGCTAGTCTCAATTTTTAAGTAGACATATTTTATCCCCCCCCCCTCCCTCAAGGTTTCTAGCTGTTCTGATTTATTTTCTCATGATTTATTTATTTTTAAATTCTTTCTTTAGAAAAGTGTCTTTTATCTGCATATATGATTTTGACTGTGGAATTAATTCGGTACAGATGTCGCAGACGCACCAGGGTATATTTTTGGCGCCAAAATGGCAATTTTATGCTTGATTAACACTGAGATTTTACGAGATTCTGCTTCGTATGGCGGTAGTATAGATTGTGAGTGTTTTATATTAAATTAAACATTGTGTGTTTTATGATAAAAAATAACCAGTTTGTGTGTTTTATAATAAATTATTTACTGTGCGTGTTTACAATGAAATAATTTGTAGGTGTTTATAATAAAAAAATTTAATGTTTTATAAGAAAATTGCATGTTTTTTTTTTTTTTTTTTTTTTTTTTTTTTTTTTTTTTTTAATAAAATAAATTGTTTCATAATAAAATAAAACTATAAAGCTGTTTAAACAAGCTAGGCATAACAGTTACCCGAAAACGGGGTTTTCACGCCAAAGTGATGCAAAACAAATATCGCGCCAACATCGGTGCGTCTTCAACATCTGTTCCAGTAAATCTATTACTTTTCTACAATATTTTTAAACTCACACACGAAAAAAATGTAAATATAGTAATAGAATAAATGACTTTGAAATTTTTTTACGCAGAACATACGGTACTCACACGGTCCTAACAGGGTTCTGCGTCAATGCAATTGAACGCCTTTCGAATATTGAATCTACATCAACTGAACTACGTATATGCATAGAATTTAAAATCTGCTGATAGACAAGTTTAAAGTTTTTTTTGAATACATTATTTTTACATAGGTTAAATTTTCTAATGTACATGAAATAGTAAATTTCGAAAATTTCAAATTGTAATAGATTGTTCAAAATTAGATGAATGATGTGGAAAGTAAGGCTGTTAGTTTTCAAATGAACAAAAATCATTCATTTCGACAATTTTCAAAAGACATTTTTGGAAAAAAACGTAAAGTAACGATTTAAGAAAATTATATGTTGTTAGATTAATTTTAGTTATTTTAGTGGAAGAAAATACTGAAATGTGTTTTAACTTTGGAATTACAATAAGATATGTTTTAAAATACTTTGAATGAACTAAGAAGTGCAGAAAGTGATAAATATTACTTCAGAATTGTTAAATATCCGTGGAGATATGTTTGCGTTAATTGAAGAGGTTGATGCATTGCATTTTAAAGCTTTTATTTACAGAAGGACTAACTTACATGAAAATAAGAAACACAGTGAGTATAAAGAGAAAATCACTCCTTTTTATAACATTTAGACATGATTAGAAAAGAACCAATAAGGTTGTTTAATAAGAAAGCCAATAGAAATTGCTGATAAGAGAACCAATCAAGATTTAATAAAATAATGAACTAAAAGATGTAATGTGCGATTACACATTTCTGACAAGAATATTATTTGCAATATATTTATCATATATTTCCGGTGTCTAACGCTAATTTTTTATAGAAGAATCATGAATATTTATAGGTACGCGTTATACTTCGGATATAAAATTGAATGATTAAAAATTCACTAAAGATAAGCATAATAATTCAAATTTCTACATTAATGAACATTATACGCATTGTATGCTCTACCATTTGCTCATTTTTGTCTTTATGTTCGTAATACTTGTTATTCTTTTCAATTTGTTTTCTTGTATTTGCATACTACATATTTCATGAAGGTTTCTTTGGAAGAAACGGGGTACACGTAATAGGGAGTTTTTTAGAATAGAAAAATACAGTCTAAAATTGTAGAATCGCGTTATATGCTGGAATATATGGTACTTGAAATAGAGGTAAATCCATGGCGATCAAGGTTCTACATTGATAATTATAGAAAATTCTATCATGTAGTGATAATTTTAAACATTTCTTCAAAACTTCAACAAGATTGAGATTTATAAATAAATAAGCATTATATTTATCGTACGTTCTAGTATTGCTATTTGTTCCTTTTTGCCTTTTTGTTCGTACTATTTATCATAGTATGGACTGGTATTTCTTGTATTTTCATAGTATTTATTTTATGAAGATTTCTTTGCAAAGAAAGGGGTGTGTGTAATAAGACGAATATACCTCAGAATTGGAAACTACAGTCTGAAATTGTAGTTGTTCATAATACGCCAGAAGATACGGTATTGGAAAAAGAAAAGTTGATCATACTTCTATATTGCAGCTCAACAAAATACAACATAGAAACTAAAATAGAAATATATATATACATATATATATATTTTTTTCATTTAAAGTTTTTAACAGAAAAATCTATCATAAAGGGATATTATTTAAACATTTCTATAAAATATCGTTTTCTTATATGATTCTAGATTCGAAATATAGAATTATATAGAATCGATAGATAGATATCGATATATAGAATTTCAAGCAACTGGTACCAAATTCATGGAATCTTGATATTGCAGATAGCCTATTTAAAAGTTTTCGTGAATACCTGATTTTCATATCTTCTGAAATTTCTAATATTCACTGAATAGCACATTTCGAAATTGTCAAACTTTAAAAGCTTTTTGAAAATCACATGAGTGATAGAATTCCTCTTTGCCAAGAAAAGTAATACCCCCAGTTTGACAAGTGAACGAAAAGCATTTAGTTAGTATTTTTATAGTGTTTTATTTACCCATCATACGTAGTATAGGGTAAGTCTTATAATCGTTTTGAAAATCGAAAAAAAAATTGACAGATTTACACGTTTTAGACACTGGTGATTCCGAAAAACATATTTTTAGAAAAAAAAAAAAATCCCGTTCGTATGTGTGTCTGTGTGTGTGTCTGTAAACGCTCTGTCTTTCGAACAAATTAAGATAGAGACTTGAAATTTAGTATGTATTTAGTATGTAATAATGTGAAAAACCTTATTGAATTTCAGTAAGCTTTATTATCCGGAACTATTTTTTTCGGACTCTCGAAATATTCGTTCTGGTAAAAGGTATATAAAAATTTCCGATATTGTTTAGTTTAAGGAGTGAATATAAAAGACAACAAAAAAAACATAAATTTTGCATAAAGAAGGAAGTCGATCGGATAATAAGTTGCTGAGATATTTGTAATCATATTTACCGCACTCTTCGATTTTTCATGACCCTGTATTTCATTCAAATTTCAATTCAAAGATATATTTTATATGGAAATGAGACGCTTAATCCAAAGCAGTAAATTGTTAGTTAATATGATTATCAATTTTGGAGTTATAAGGATGTTTCTTTTACGCAATTCAGTAATAGAACATTTAAAGTTTATGACGTCATCAAGCCACGATTTTATTTGAATTGCACTGCATTTTATAAATAATTTACACATGTTTTATTTTCATATTTTATATTATGCATATCCATGATGGGTAAGTATTACGATGGCCCCCAACGACTACTTTTTATAGGAACATGAACGATAACCGTATTAATTAAGTATTTTGTAAATAATTGTAAGATCTATTTTAGTAGTTTTATGGAAAGCGTATTCTTAGTTTGTAATTAGTGTGCTTCTGTTTTAGAAGACACTATTATATAGTATTAGAATTTTTTTAATGAATCAAAACCTCTAGAAAAAAAAGACGTATAATTTAATAATAGTAGTATGTAAACCTTTTTTACTTCTGATAGAAATGACTTGTTGCTTACTGTTGCTTACTGTTGACATGGTATTGTCAACTTCAGCCAAGAGATCCCTGGTTCAAATCTTAGACCTGACATTTTTCGCCCAGTTGGAAAATTACAACTCATTAGATTTACTTACTAATTAAAGTAACTGTGTTAAAATTAATTTAGTTTTCACTCTCTTTGCTTCAATGCTGTATTATCTGTCGTAGTTATTCCAACTACACTTTAACCCTTTTTATATGGATCATATTATATTGGCAAAACATATCACATATCGATTGTGCGTTTAATTGATATAAACGAGGATACCCCTAAAATTTGCATCACACTGTTCATCAGTGTTCAACAAGTTTAAAACGACAGCTAAAAAACACTCTTTTAAAGGCATTCAATGTTTATCTTTTAAATAACGACTAATTTCATGATTGAAATTTATGATTTTTTCAAAAAACTTCCATTACCATACGTTAATTTGGCGTGGACACCGAACATGATTACTGTAAATTCAAGCCGCCTTTTTTAATCCTGGTAGAAAGTTCGAGCTAATCAATTTTATTTAAAAAATATATAATTTTTGCTCTGTTTCTGTTTTATGATATGGCAACAGGAATTAAGCATTATTTAAACTATGTTTTAGGAATTCTAAACTGATTTCCTAACGTACAATCATGAAATTAATAATATAAAACTATTAATTGATTAAAGCATATTAAAAAAAGTATATATTACACACTTTATTTTTATTTATAGTTTATATTTTTTTTAATTTTAAAATATTGCTTTGTTGAAGTTTCACAGGCAGTTGGCCTATTTTGGTGAGCTTGGTATTGGACATAATTCAATCCATTATTGTTGTAACTCGTATACAATTGCAACCATAAAGAATATTTGGTGGTTTATCATCTGTGGCAGCCTAACGGAAAAATGCCTTAAAATTAACGTGTTAATTTTTAATTAAATTCTGAAAATGTTGTATTGTCATCTGAAACATACCTATCAACGTAATTTTTGTAATGACAGCATATCAGGAAGCGAGTTATAAATCAATTACAAAATTCCATCTTTTAATACAAAACCTTGTTGCGTTATATAATAGATTGAAAAACGATATATTGATAAATGTCATAACTCCAAAACAAATAAGATAAATATATAAATTTATAATATAGCAAATTAAACACAGGCAAAGATAAAATAATAATAAAAAATATTTTAATTAAGAGAAATGACTACGTGCTGTGTCGTTATGAAAATTAAACAAAAGTATTTCTTTTAAAAGAAGCTAATTCAATGCATTGAAGTTAATACATTTTTAAATGTTCCTCTTATATGTGAAAGAAATCTGTTTTTCAAATATAAATTGGGCTATTTCACTGATTTCGTTATTTCCAGCGAAGCTCATTCAAATTAAGTGGCGTATGTAATTTAAAATCAATTCACTGATTTTTAAATTCGAACGATATGAATTTTATTTTTTTCTAAAATGTATTTATAATGTTGATATTAAATGATACTTATTTTAAAATCAGTGAACATTTTAAAATACATAGCAATCTTAAAACGAAAGAATATTCATATATTTTAATGTGAAATTTATTTAAAGTAGCTCAAAATAATAATAAAAAAAACATTGATTTATTTTTATGGAATGGCGTATAAAAGATAACGTATTTTGTTATTTACAAGAGCTTAATATTTAAATCTTGTTCAATGTCATTCACTTTATGTCAGAATTATGAACATGTGGCTTTTAAAATGCATTTTTAATTACAAATACATGATTTTACGTTTAATTACTATATTACAATATTAATTATTTTACTATTTTCAAGTAAACAAATTTAAAAAAATAAAAATATATACCATGTTACCACATAATAAGCCGGACACGGAAGTTTCTTCTAAAGTGTTCACGTTGCCACGCAAGAATACATTTTTATAGATTGTAATTACATGCATTTCTTGCATTGGAATTCTTTTGGGTGCAATAGTTTTAATACAAATGTTGACAGATGTAGATATTTCTTCCTAAAGTAGAGAGATTTAGCTATGCTTTAAGCATAAGGGGTCTGCAAAATTAATTTCATAAGCACTTTTAAGATACATAACACAAACTTTATAATAATAAGAAGATCATATAAAAAGGAAAATTGGGATACATCGGTTTCCAAAATAATATTTTTGGGTTGATTTATATTACTCTTCTCACACTAAGATTTGTAATTTTCAAAATGTCTACATAAATATCTGAAAAAAATATTACCATTTAATGTTAACACAAGGGATCACTCAAAAGATGTCGATAACTCCCAGAAGAAAATACTTGAACGACTGTGCACAAAAAGTGGTTTAAACTCTTTTCGTGTCAGAAAATAAAAAGATTAAGAAGAAAATCTCAATATATATATATATATAAAGAATCATCAGAGAATAGTAGTAAGCAACATAACAAGAAAATCAAAAAGCAAATCTGTTCACAGCCAAACCCTCCAAAAAATCACTCTGAACACAGCCAAGTGATTCTCAAACAAACTGATACAGAAATGTCTGGCACAAGTGGTTGCAGGCCAAAAATAAGCTGGTTTTGACATTTATGACGGAAAGACAAAATAATGGTTATGCGATTGTGTAATCAATGCTTACACTATGTGCATGAAGAGTGTCACTTACTAAACAAGACAAAATCGAAAAATTTTCTAAACTTTCTGCATGAAATCCCACTGAAAAGGAATATTTTGAAAAATGTTTATTTCTTCGTAATTAAATAGATACATTTAATTAAACATTGTAATACTCTTCTAGAAGTAAAAATAGTTTACCGAACATTTTTTTTCACCTTTTTAAAGTGATTTCAATATATGGGCCACACGCTACAGTTTTGAAATTGTATTACAAAATAATTAAATTTTATTTAAAAATAGAAATTATACATGATTTTTGTTAGAGAAAAGTGTAACATCTTACAAAAGCATTTTCAGCCACACACACCTAGCTAGAAAATTATTAACAATCCTCAAAGCTTAACTATTGCCACATTTGTTCTGCTTACTACTTTAAATATTTCCAAATAACATAACAATAACTTTATTCAAATTATACAACAATGAAATAAAATATATATTTTTGATAACATATTTTAATTAACCTATTAAACAGAAAGTCTGCTTACTACCTTGTAATATTATAGTTTTATTTTCCATTAGTAAAAATTGCTAATATTAATTTCGCATATAAAGACTTACCTGTTTTTTTTTAAAGAAATTTTAAGTTTTGTAGAGCCATAAAAATTCTCAATTTTAATGTCATTTTTCAGATTAACTACATTTTAAGTAACTACGTTTATTTTCCATTATAAGTCAATAATAGAATTCTGAATATTGTCACAATATCTTAAAACCCTAACCAACAAAATTAAAAATAATTTCTTTCAAATATTTTAAACATTCTAACCACATATAAAGTTTAGAAATTATAACAAAATATAAATAAACTTTTCAAATATAAAAATAATGTTTGAAATTTTGGTATAATGGTTGAAAATATGCTTTAAATTGCTTAGGTCATAATCTAATTTACTTATAAGTAGAGAAAAAAAGAAAATACGTCGGTTTGTCATAATCGAGCTGTTATGATATCGTATTATCACCGGGAAATCCTTGGTGTTCAACCCATCATCTTGCACGGTAATTAAACGTTGATTTTGCTCAATTAACAGACCATATATTATTGCCAGATAGATATACAACACGGTTTTTTATTTGCAGCGATTCGAGATTGATGGAGCAAGTTTATAGAAACCTTAGGTTACAATTTAATTTTGGAGGTGATGCTATTCAGCTGTCTAAGGATTAGTAGGAAAGTTGAATTTTACTATACTATAGTGAGATCCCAATTGTTGTAATACTAAAGTATCATAGACTAATTTTTCATAAATAAGAAGAATTTGATAATCGGATTGGCACTCGAATGCTGAAATAAGTTTTATGCTCGGATTTTCAGCAGGTTAGAGCTTTCCGTGATTCAGTGATCAGTTATAAAGTTAAGCATTTTTATTTACTATAGAGACATATTTTAGTTCCAAAAATAGTTCCCAGACATCTTAAAGTGGATACGACTACAAGAGATAATAATGTTGACAGGTAAATTACAAGACATTATTAAAGTATTTAAGAATAAAATTCCTAAGTTCGCAGCAGTTATTCGAAAAGACATTGATAATCTGCCGTTCCTGTCGCCAGCCAAAGTGGAATGTGACGGTACTATTTAATAGCGTATGAAGAAAATATGTAATAAGATATTGAAAACGGCTCGAAAATCTATGGCAGTGTCGCAGATAAAAAACTAGTCGTTGGGGGCCACCGTAATACTTACCCATCATGGATATGCATAATGTAAAATATTAAAACAAAAATGTGTAAACTACTTATAAAATGCATAGCAATTCAAATAAAATCGTGGCTTGATGACGTCATAACTTTATAGGCTCGATTACTGAATTGCTTGAAAGAGGTTTTTCCTTATAACTCCAAAAATAATAATCCTATTAACTAGCGGTTTATTGCATCTGATTAAGCGTCAAATTTCCAATTAAAATATATCTTTGAAGTGAAATTTGGATGAAATACAGGGTCATGAAAAATCGAAGAGTGTGGAAAATAGGATTACAAATATCTCAGCAACTAATTATCCGATCGACTTCATGCTTTATGCAAAATTTATGTTTTTTTATTGTCTTTTATATTCATTTCTTAAAATAAACAATTTCGAAAATTTTTATATACCTTTTATCAGAACGAATATTTCGAGAGTCCGAAAAAAATAGATCCGGTTAATCGAGGTTATTGAAATGAAATAGGCTTCTTCCCATTATTACAATACTAAGTACATACCAAATTGCAAGTGTCTATCTCAATTTTTTCGGGAGATAGAGCGTTTATAGACACACAGACACACAGACGGACGGCAAATTTTTTTTTCTAAAAATATGTTTTTTTGGAATCTCCAGTGTCTGAAACGTGTAAATCCGTCAAAAAATTTTTTTCTATTTTCAAAACGATTACAAGACTTACACTATACTATGTATGATGGATAAGTAATACTAGGCTCATGAAAGGAAAATAATATTTTAAAATTGGATGAATTTTAACACGGAGAAGCTAAACTACCAATTGTGACAGATTTTGAGATTTATTAAATAATAAAAAAATATTTTCACTTTAAATAATAAATTAAATCGGAAAAACCTATATATATTTAGAAATTATATATATATTTATATATATACGCTTTGTTTTAGTTACTTTAAGTGTCATGATATTTTTATATACACTAAAATAAAATACTCTAATAACAATGAAAAATATATTGTCTCGAAACTGTAATGACAGTATATATACTCCCTAACATATATTTTTCTTTTCAAAGCATTCAATTGAGCACATTGAAAAATATTCTTTTCAAGAATCAAAAATACCGTATGAGATTAATGTCAAATATTTTCTGAATTAAATTATTCTTCATAAAAAAATTCTCCACACTGCAATAACAATATGAAATTTAAAAATTTAAAAGAATCTTGTAAATACAGATTTGAAATTGAAAATAATAATGAGATTTACTCTAACATATACATATATAAATATATTGAACGTTCATTTATTAATCCCCATTTTTACATTCAATTACAAGGAAATAAAATTTCAAACCCAATAAGTATTTATCTATTTTTAATTAAAGAAAGAGTTTTCTAAACAAACAGAAGATTCATTTTTCCTCTAGTTGTAACTGTTTTCAATTTAAATAGCCTGTGAGTTTTATGTGTGGCAATTTATTAGTAATTTTCCTGTAACAGTTATCGAAATATTCATATAAATGTTTACGGAATTTTTTCATTTAACTATCTTTCGAATTTCAAAAAGCACAGGTAATTTTTTCGATATTATAGTAATACTTGATTTATTATTATGTTTCGTTTTTGAAACTATAAATCCTAAATTATCATCAATATAAAAATAATTACACGAATGAAACAAACTAACTTATGATTCACAAACTCCCTTTTTCTCTCCCTACTAAGCCAATTTTTTCCTTTTCATTTACAGTTTTGTTAGCTTAGATGAATTAAATTAGATTATAATATATGTATGATATTATAATACACGTATTCAATTGGAATTTTTGATACCTCTGCACAAAAAGTTGAATTTTAATCAATTGTCTACACTTATTCACTAATTGAATAGAAAATGTGAAAGCTTCTCTCTCTCTCTATATATATATATATAAATGCAGTCTTCATATTTATGAAGAAACACAGCTAAAGTCCCAGAAGGAAGGCAAGCTTTTGGATGTTCATCGTTGACTAGATACCAATAACAGGAAGGAAAAAGTAGAGTTTGACAGACGGTACCGAAAATTCAAATATATAAATATGCTGCTATTAACATTTTAAGCCTATTTTGTTCCAGCCGAAGAGGGAGTCGTGGAGAGTCGAGCTTGCTTGTATGAAGTATCCTTTTGAAAGTTTTGTCATGTCAAGCTGCGCCATAGTGGCTTGCATTTTCATTTTCATCAATGTAATACAAAAATTACAATATAATTAAATTTGGTTCTAGTTTTGATTTATTTAAAACTGAAATTTGTACTGTTTTCATTTCAATAGATCTTCAATTATGATTAGTTTTACTACTTATATTTATATTATTTCATTAAAAGATTGTTTTCATAAATTTTAATTTGTATTTTATTAATTTATTTGAAATTATGTTTAATTTCTCAGTTTTTTAAATATATTTTGGAGTATGCAAGCGGTCGTTGCCTTTCAAAACCTGTTAGGCTTAAAATATTTTTGTTCCTCTCACCTTTCAAAGAGCTATGAGCTGTTGATTTTTTTTTAAAATTGTGGTTCATGTTATTATTATTATTATTATTATTATTATTATTATTATTATTAAAACAATGTTTTAGTCTTTGTATTCCACCTGCATTTCATTAAATTGAATAATCTTATCATCTAGTATATATATACATATATATATATATATATATATATTATGTGCACTTTAATGTAATAACGAAAGTAAGGATATTAATTTTATAGATGTATAGACGTATATCTTAAGTTTCATATAAAAAAATTACAGCGAAGTAGTTTTTGTCGCTTTCAAAAAAAAAAAAAAAAAAAAAAAATATATATATATATATATATATATATATTGTAAATCTTACAGCTACATGAAAAATAATGTGCGTCACCTAGACAACAATTATTGTTTTGGGGTAGAGTTTCCTCTAGTTTAAACAACTGCAAAAGGCCACTATTATTTTAGAAATTACATTTTTAAGCCTTACAAAAAGTTTCAAATCTATGCTTATTTAAGTGTTATTTTAAAGTTATTAATTTGATGTTTTTTAAACTAAAATTACTATTATAAAAAATAAATTAAACAACTTGTATATACAGTGTTACAACCTGTATATACAGTATAAAATGCAATCGAAAGTTAATAAATAATATTTATGAGTAACAAATGCTTAAAAAAAAGAAAACTAATACCGTAACGTTCTGTCACGTTTCAGACATATTTTTGTAAATAACTTTTTTTATTCTTCAAATTCGGGTCTCAAAAAAAAAAAAAAAAAAAAAAAAAAAAAAAATGGAATATTGACCTAATGATTCCCTTCAACATCAGAGTGGATTCAAATGTATACGAGACGTATTGTAAAAAATAAATAAATAAAAAATAGGGTGACAAAGTTACTCCGGGTTTGAAGTAACTTTGTCACCTTCTATAAATATGCTTTAAATGCTCGCAATAGGTGATTTATGGCAACGTTACCTCAGATATTAATGTAAAATAAAAACGTACGCTCATTAGACCACCTAGGGGTATTTGAACGATTCTATTTTACGATTTATTGCAAAAAATAAGGAATATGACTAACATATTATTCAGCAGCTTGGTCGATAGTTAAAGCAAAATGGATGCTAAGTTATCCCCTACAACTATAAACCTTTTTTCAGGTACTCTCGTTCGGATAACATGTGGAAGTAGAATTTGTAAAACCAAACCTCAAACAGATTTGCGTCGAATCAACCGACTATTTTGGTAAACGATTCCTGGTGGACCTCCCTGGCACCAAACTCCGCTGGCGCTTCCATAAACCGTTATACTTATGGTTGCTCTGGAAAAATTTTGAACACGTTCCACTCTTTGCGATAATGCCCGGTACCTGGTGTTTTCTCGTAGGTCCTCATTTTTCACTGCCTGCCTAAGACTTCTACGAAAAGCGAGAATTAATCACATGAATACATATATACAAAATAATAATAAATCCGCCTGCCCACTAGGTGACGAAGTTACCCCGGGATGTCACTTTGATTATCATCCGGGAATAGTATAAATTTACCAAACATTCACACCTAGTGGTAGGTACATTGCGAATCGAATTGCCTCAATTCCTGCGCATTATTGGTTTAATTGTGAAAAGGAAAATCTACTAATTCAAAGCAATGTAACTATTTTATGAAACTAAATGTTCTATTAAAAACTATTAGGTAGAATTATCCATGATCCTAATCATGTTCTCTTTTAGTGTGGTTGTTATTAAAACATTACCCCTTACGGAGAAGATCATATATATAAGTCACGAATACTATCAGAACCGCTGACATTTTCATTCGGAATCTCAACATCACTTGGTACATTTGAAACACATCTACAAAAAATCAGTACGCTATTGTTCAGATTCATGCTCCATTTTTTTTTCAAAACAGAATTAAAGATATATTGAGTCGTTAGGTTACACACACAAAATCAACTAAATACAATGACGGTTACTCACACAAAATCAACTAAATACAATGACGGTTACTCACACAAAATCAACTAAATACGATGACGGTTACTCACACAAAATCAACTAAATACAATGACTGTTACTCACACAACAACAGTTTGACATGCTCAAGATGTGATTTGTTGCCCCCCGTCTCCAATCCCTTAAAACTACATAACATCGATTTTCGTTTACCGTCTTCTGCGCTTGAGAAATGAAAAATGTCGATTTGCTTCTCCCGCTGACAATGTGTTAAGCAACGAAGTGTGATAACTGGCAATATTTTGAGCGATAACTAAAATTCAAAAAGTTTTTTTATTGGAAGTAAGGGGAAAAAATCTAAAAAAAAAATCAATTTCGGAAACAGTAACTGTGTTAATGTTAATGTTTTCATTTCAATAACATGTGAAATCAGTGTGAGAGAGTTTTTAAACATGATATTTTTTTTTTTTTTTTTTAGAAATTGCTGCTTGTTATTAAATTGAATTAAAAATTGCTGCTTGTTATTAAATTGAATTAAAAATTGCTGCTTGTTAAATACCTTGAACTAATTTTATTGTAAAGGGTTTGGTAGGTTCATACTTTATACATCAAAATTCAACAGAATTTTAACAACAAAATTATTTTCTTACTTACGTAAGACTTCATGTAAAGTTACTTTAATACTTACAATTATTTGTCAGTTAGTGATAGGAACGAATTAATCAAGAAATTATTTTGTTACAATACTTTATATTTACTTAATTGTTTTTATAAGCAAAATTTATGGAAGTTTCCACGCGTTGATATTTTGTAAACGTTGAGGATCAGAGCAGAAATTATTATTAAAAAAAATATATATATATTTTGAATATTACGTTCAATAAAATTAAGCAACGAATTAATTCTGGCATTTATATTTCATAAAATAGCTATTTCAGACACTATTAATATAATTTTTGTATGTAATGTTATTTTAAATAAATTTAAATATAGAAATATATAAATTACGTTCTCCGAATATCATGTCAACTATAATGAGCAGAAAATGTTTAATAATATTAATATTTGAATCTAACGCTGTTATTTAAACGATATTTAAATTTCGATAAAATATATATTTTCAGAAAGATTTTAAAAATTATTGTTCATTGGTTTACCTAAAAAAAAGGACTTTGAATCCTTTTTTATAAAATTTGTTTTTTCAAAGTTATTCAAAAAAGATAAATATTCCCATAAGGGATTTCAATGTTATATTAATAGCTTTTTATGACATTAAAAGAGAAAATCAGAGATTAAATACTTCTTTATTTAAAGTTTTAATTTGTATCTGTATTCTTTTTTAATGTGTAACAAATCTCTCGTGGCCAAACTGTTTCAATGTATGGGATTAATTAAAATATTATTCTAAGAATTTTCATAAATATATTTAAGAACATAAAAAAATACATTCGAACTTTATTGTAATGTGAGATAAAAAAGAGTATAGATAAAGTATTGTATACATTTCTTTTTAATTGATTGTATTAGTATTTTGTTGACTTAAGTGTTAAAAAAAATGTAAATTAAATTGTTACATAAAATATGATATTAATAATTTTATAATTTTAAGAAGAAGAAAATCATATTTTTAAGGCTTTTTATATATTTCAGTAATTACATTTTTTTCATAGTATGTAACAAATAACACTGTTTATCTAAAATCTTAAATTATATTTTAATTATTTTTATATATAAAGTTAATGCGTAAAACTTAATATGAATTTTGAAACCAAACCAAGATTATGAAAATAAATGTTATTTTAAGTTTGTATTTGGTATAAAAGTTTACTTTTGGAAGCTACTTGAAAGATAATTTTGTCAAAATTTACTTTCATCTTAAATTTTCTATTATACATTTGATGAAAAGCGTACATAACTGTGAGTAAAATCTTTATTATTATTATTATTATTGTTATTATTAGTATTTGATTATTAGTATTATTATTCTTACTTTTATGATCTTATTATTATTATTATTATTATTATTATTATTATTATTATTGGATTTTCTTTTGATTTTTCACATGTTATTTATAAGATTTTCTTCATTTTTCACTTAAATTCAAAGCATTATAACGACATTGATAGACTTCTTTCTAATTCTATAGTCTGTTATATAAATGAATGTAATTTTTTGCAATACGTTGATGTTCTTGCCAACTGTAGATTAAACTATTAAACACTCAGGTGTCGCTTTGTTTTTCATTTCCCATCAACATATTTCTATATTCCCGTTGGATCCAATTTATGACTAATTGATCTTTATTTCATTTTTTGTTTGACAACATTTATATTTAAAATATGTTTATGATTCTTAATATATTTAGAGATCCCGGTAGGTGTTATTTACTGAGATGTAAATTTTTTACTGTAACAGCTATTGTAAACTGTTATGACATGTAACCTGAAAATAAAAGATTTGAACTTTTTTTATACGCACTTGTGAGCTGTCTTTTGCTTTCAAATGTATTACACACACACATGTATATATAATCCAGCAAAAACATGATTTTGGCCTGAACTAGCACCACCCCCTTCACCAGAAACAAGACAACACAAGAAAACACAATTAGAAAATGTATGTAAAAATAAACAGAGACAAGCTGCGGCCTCATCAGCAGTGGGTAAATTCAAAGGCAGCCAAGCATCCGAACAAAAAGATTAACAATTAGTGGCAGTGGGTTTCGGCCAGAGCGCTGCGTAGCAAAAATTCAAAATGTACAGAAACATATTTGAATACTATTTAACAGACGCTCCCCCCACCGTACCCTACGCCACAGTATAAGCGAATGCTGTACCAAAATCACAATACTGAATCACCATGGTTGAAACAAATGTCTCTTCGAAAATACACACAACCAAATCAGCCACGTTGCCACAATTAAAAAAGTAAAACACGATAAACAAACCAAATCCGTTATTCAGTACACAAACCAGATTCGTTCCACGTCGGATGCCAACAAACACAGCCATCATCATAAAACCGTCCTTTTCAGGCTTTAGGAATTACGAGTCATTTACTGTTGAATGTAAGCAATCTATCAATAATGGAGGCAGTCTGCAAAATCTGAATATTTTTTGATAAAATTAAGAGGGATATTGTTTTTATAATATAAATGACTGATAAAATAAAATAGTTCCTTATTAAACAGGTTCTTATTTGAACAAATTCTGTAAAAACGGTAAATTTGACCATATATAATATTTATATATATACGTTTGTTAATATTTGAAGACCAATGAATTAATTGATTCACAGTAAACGGAAAACTGGTACGCTTATCAAAAACTGAAATATGTAAACCCTTTTTAATAAAAATTTTTAGATCCAGATAATTAGCGAGCTTGTTATCATCATTAGTTTTCTTTAATACTAAAGAGTCAGGGTAAATTTCTTGAGAAATCACCCCAAAATCCCCATCGAAATATATATATATATGAAACAGATTTTAATTTTTTCGCCGTTGGCCTCATCAATTCTATAATTCTGTTTATTTCCCATTATTCTAAATTATTTTCTCGTTCTAGTATTTAGATTGTCAAAATCCCGCATAGCTAAAAATTATTTATTCTAAATACATTCTCTTGAAAAAAAATGGCGCTAGATGCTGTTCTGTTAAAATTACACACTTTTTATTCCATTAAAATACCGCATCCTAAAATTTAATTCTTTTAAAATATAATTTTCCCAGCTAAATGTTTTAATTCTCTCGAAAAACAACCTATATCTTTTAATTTTTATTCCCCTATGTTTTCTGGCAAAAAGTATTCTTTTCTCAAAATATAATCTCAGTTCAATGTAAATTTTTATCTTGGCATTCTGCTAAGACCCAGTAAAACCGACGTATTTTTTTCCTATTTGTTCGAAAGAATCAGTTTTTTTTCCGGAACAAGCCTAGAATATCGCTCCCGCGCTTTTTCAGTCGGAAGTTTAATCTCTTTGAAATCATAGCGCCAAGGAAATCGAGTTCCGTGGTTTTCCGTGATAGTATTGGTCGAAAGACTGTTTCGACGGCTCTGTATTCCTGAGCGTTGGAGAAAGGTTATATGCTGGTTTTCCCGCCTTAAGAGCGCATATAAATATCCTGGGATCATGATGTAATCGGAGGCTCGGCGCGTGCTCGCGACCGTGGAATAAAATTCCCGTAGCCGCCGGTAGAATCTACGACGGTGCCTATTAACATCTTGTACCTTTTTCGTGTATTTAATTTGATTCACGAAGCCTCTCTTGGTACTGAAAGTCATTCTTCATGGAATTATCATGAGAGCTAAATAAAAGCATAACCGAGTTTTCTATAGATCCTAATAAATTATGAAGTGGACTTGACTGCCTATTTATTTTTTCAATAATTACCGAACGACTTATAATGATCGGCGTACGACTGCAAAACTTCCTAGGTGGAGATTTCTGGCCTTGAGTTAGTTTACGGAAAATAAAGCGATTCAGTGGAAATGTGACATATATATACAGCGTGTCCACGTATAACCTGACCGACCTTTATTTTCGCAACCGTTGGTCCTAGATGCATACTTCCAATTACAAAAATGGTTTAAATAAGGTACTGAATTATGTTTAAAGCGATTTCGTCAAGAAAAACATTTATTAAAAAATTACGAAACTTAAATTTTTATACGGTCCCCCGGTCCTATAAGTGATATTTAGTAAAAATTTACTGTGACACTGACAAGTAAGACAAAAAATGTCCCATTCATCTAACATTAAAACTCACCGAGTAATAGCTGTTTAAAGTTGGAGTATATTTTTTGCTGCGAAATAGGGGTCATTCACAAATGTAGTAAAACTAGAAATAATTTTCAGATATATAAAAAAAAAAAAATAGTTGAGAGCAAAATTAACATTGCAATCTAATATGAAAGTGAAATCTATAATCATTCTGACATATTAATGCAAAATATACAATTTCTACTGAACATATAAGAGGATAAAAATAACTGAATTTTTGTTAAATAAAAGTATTTAAAACAACAGCCTCAATTGTTTACAAAATGATACAGATTATAAAATGCTGTTAGATTGCACTGTCTTTCAAATTTTGGGTTGTGGCTTTAATTTTTAACTTTTGAAAATTGATTCTTATGTATTTTTAGCGCTGAATCCGAAAATGACCTTCATTTTAAATCATCACGACAGGATTTTTTTCAAATCGCAAATTTCAAAGTTAAAATTGACCCCCCTCCTCTTCCAACCTCATCGGACCTCTGAGCTGTTTAGCTGTAAGAAACCTAGTATAAGCCGAAAAATTGAATAAATTATTGAATTAAATAAAATTAAACTGAATAAAAAAGTCTTACATCTATTTTATAGTATCAGATTTTTCGCTATTTAACCTTGAAATTTACGATTTGCGAAAATTCCTGACATGATGGTTAAAAGTTAAGGTAATTTTTTTATTCAGCGTTAAAAAATACATAAAACGTAATTATAAAAGGTAAAAAACACAACCATCGCAGGTTTATGTTATCTAATCTAAAACTCCTTCTTAAACTTGTTGACGATAATCTATCCGAATTTTTTTTGTGTTATCCTCTAATATAAGTATGTATAAGACAGTAAGCGTCGAAAATCATAATAATATTACATTGTCATTGGATTTAAGTCAGTATGTAAAATTTAACTTCGATCGGACATTTGAAAATGAGTTAAACTTCGAGTACAAATTTTAAACTGGAAAGACGATCGTTGCAAGTTAAATAAAACCTTATGAAAATAACATAATTTTTGTTAAAAGAAATCATAGCCTCAAATCCTTTCAAAATAAAACATATGTTAAAATACAATTATTTTAATTAATCTGAAACTTACCTAATAAAAGTTAACTCAATCGTGATAGTTGTGCGATTTCTTTTAAAGCGCAGATACCTTGAAAACCTTGAAATAAGTTTAAGTACTTTATATACGACCCCTGAAAGCATGGCTGAAATCATCTGTTTTGAGATGCAAAAAAGTGGTATAAGTCATGCATTTCAAAGTTTCATAACTCGGTCAATTTTAATGTTAGATGAGTGGGACTTTTTTTGTCGTACTTGTTAGTCTCACAGTAAATTATTACTAAATATCACTTATAGGACCGGGGGACCGTATAAAAATTTAACTTTCGTATTTTTTTAATAAATGTTTTTCTTGACCCAAATCGCTTTAAAAGTAATTCTTTAACTTATTTAAACCATTTTTGTAATTGTAAGTATGCATCTAGGACCAACGGTTGCGAAAATAAAGGTCGGTCAGGTTATACGTGGACACGCTGTATATGTGTGTGTGTGTGTGTGTGAAATTTTTTAGAAGATGATTCAATATTCCACGAGGAAATGGCAGTTTGTTAAAGATGCAGAATGTTTGCAGTCGATATCAAGAGTCATGGCGAGGAGGTTAGTCAATGATGAGACACCACAAGAGTTTCTTCAATAAGGAGCAGCCAATTTCCAGATAAATATTTTATTAATGAACTGAAGCGATGAAGTTACCACAGTATTCGGTATAAACTTACAGCCCTCAGGCTTGACGATGGCTCACTACATCATTTAATAGATTTTAAAGAGCTTTTATGAAATTTCGACGTTATTTCAACACCAGATAACCATTTGGTCAGCACTTCCAAACACGACAAAAATCTGCTCTCCAAAATCTTGCAAGCGCATTTTGATAACCGCGCGTAGGGTTACTGACAACAACGTAACGAGCGAATGATCCAATGGGTGAGAGGCGAATGAGGTGCGAGGGAAAAGATCTAACATGAAAGAATCCCCATCGTAGCTGCGGATTGATTTTGAAGTGAAAAATACCCAGCGAGCGAAGCAAAGCATGGAATAAAAAAAAATAAAATAAAACATGGCTTTTAAAAACATTCGAAATGACAACAAACGTCTCTTAGAATTTTATAGATTGGGGAGTTGATAAAAGCTACGAATGAACTTGAAGTTTTATATTAAGATTTGGAATAAGATAATTATTAATATACGTGTTATTACTTTTAAAAGGACATTAAATAGGAATAAGTATTAATAAGAATTAAGGAAATAGTGACTATGTCAGAAGTTAGATTAATTTAAATGAATATTGCTAAATAAATGCGAAGGATATGCGAAGGAAATAAAATTTTTATATAACACACACACACACATATATATATATAAATAAAATACCTTTGAATTCATATATATATATATATATATATACATACATACATATATATATATATATATATATATACATACATACATATATATATATATAGAGAGAGAGAGAGAGAAAGAAAGGGAGACTTTAAAAAAATGCTTACATATTTTTTACTGATCATAACGTTATGAATTATAACGGCCGGGATGGTGCTCAGTCAGGGCATGGCCTGATTTTCGAATGTAACTTTTCGAATGTTGGCGCTTTAAAATACGATTGACATTTGATTTTGAATATGCTAATTCGACAACCACATTTTCCGAATACATCTGCTAGTTTCTCTTCATTTGCCATGTTTGTTGAAAATTGTGATCATCCTGAACCTTGCTTGTAAATATTTTCAACAGTTCAATCTGTCTAAAACTGTTCTATAATTCTAGCAATTGTAATTCGAGCAGGAAGAACATATTTCAAACTACTACACTTCTTTGTGCTACAATTACGTTTTCGAACTGTTACTAATAATTTTGGATACATTTACTTTGACTTTAGCTTTAAATGGCCATGATTCCATATTAAATAAATCAGAAAGGAAAAAAGAATAAAAGATAATAGTATAAAATATTTTTCAGACCTTGATGTTTTAAACAATTTACCTTTATATTCTACAATCATATTATATACTGTTATATCATATTGTTGCTGTTATTGTTACTGTTAATGTACTGTTATATGATACTGTTAATCGTATATACTGTTATGTAATCATATATCATATAAATGTTATAATTTCATAATTGAGGTTATAAAAAATATTTTTTTTCCTTTTCGCTTTATCGGAGTTTTGTATAATTTTATCAATTCAGATACATAAAATAACACTTCTGTTATCAACAACCTTTTTAAAGTACATACAAAACACAAAATTATGAATGAAATATTATACGGGATATTTTTAAAAAGTTGTTTTACATAATACACTCACATTTCTTAAAACCACGTTGTTTGGTTAAAAATTGCAGTTAATTAAAACGCAAATCTCCCCCCAAAAATATATGTATATATATATGAATATATATATATATATATATATATATGTATGTATGTGTGTATGTATATAAATTCTGTGGCATCTAGAGCAACACTTTATCCATATACAACACAAATTTTACGAGCAGTCTGTCTGACTAGCATTTTTATCTTTCTTAGCACTAAAAGAATACTTATGCCACAACATAAGTGAGAATTATGTAGTGCAAGCAGAAAGAAACGAATATACATATATTGATTATTAAATGTCACACCTTATCAACAGTAGCAAAATAAGTAGACGAAACCACGCATCGCTTTGAAAAACTGCCGAACTGTCCCGGATGACTCGGTAAGTTCCATTGAAGTAGAAACAGCAAAAATTTATTAAGAAAGATAAATTTATATACACCTTCTCTCTACAGTATGAGATAAAAGTAGAATAATTTTTTTAACATGAATATTATTAATGGCGTTTACAAATTCCTTCTGTACGTTACATTATACTATAAAACAACGAGACTGTCGTATACAACTGAGTGAATTAAAAAAACTTAATGTAAAATTTCGTAATTTTTTCCAACAATAGAAAAAAAAACGGAAATGAACATTTTACATGATTTAGTTGATATTATTCTTTGACTGTCTAGCAATAGAGCAAAATTGTAATGTTTTCTCTGTATTATTATTTTAAATGCTAAAAAAAGCTGATTATTCCAACATTACGTAAAAAACTTAATTACGAATACCGAATTTTAAGCTAATTTTTTTAGTAGAAATTGTAGCTTATTTAGGGGATCTAAATTCATACCCATTTGGTATTTTCATTACGAGATGAAAGCAGAATAAAATACTGAGCAATAATATTAACTTAGAAAGGGTTTCTATACTTTGTAAGATGGCATAGAATAATGGCATAGCATACCATGGGTGAATTAAAGATCTTAAATTGTGAACATCTGTAATATTTTCATGAAAGGTAAACAAAATTCCGTAGTTAAAATCCTAAAACGATATAGCGGATATAAAATTCCATATAAATGATTACATTAATCCGCAATATTTTAAATGGAAAATTTAGAATTACATTCTTAGGAATTAGAATACTATAATTACACGAGTTTCATCTCTGAAATTGAATTTTCAGAATAATTTATTCAGATTAAATTCAGATCCATCTGGTCTATCCATTATGAAAAGCAAACAGAATAAACTATTGAACGAAAATTTTACTAATGTTATTAATTCCCTCGGTAAGACATATTGAAATAACTAAAGGGTAAATTATGGGAGAATTAAATATTATTCTTGTAGGATGAAAAACGTATTAAATTTATTAAAAACTAGTAAAATATTATTAATTTATTTAAATGATTATTAACCTATTGAAACGGTTTCGTTTTAATATTCGAAATCTCTCATTACATTACCTCACAATATTTTAAATCACAAAAATCGAATTGCATATTTATGAGTTCAAATTCTGTAGGTGAATTAATTTGATTTTTAAGCAGAATCAGCAAATTAAAAGAATGTAAATTCGAAATGTTCTTTTCATAAAGTGATAAAAACAGAATAAATTTATGTGATAAAATAGTGTCATGCTGATTAGAATGCTTCTATATTTTGGAAAATGAAATATCATGACGAAACGACAGGCGATTGGAGCGGAAGGATTTTATAAGGTATCTGTCAGTTTTTGCGTTATTGCTATACGATGAATTATATCACAGTGGTGTTTTCAAGGGGAATTGTCCGGAATTGTTGTTTTCCTATAAGGAAAACCCGAAAAAACATTGTATGGTCGTCTTGCACAGACCAAGCTTTTTTTGAATACACGAACATATACCCAAGCTAATGAATTTGCAGTCTATATGCTAATCAATGAATTGAGTGGATTCGTATACAATAAGAGTAATAAAGACATTTAATTATGAATTTCTGAAGAATGTTTTCATACGAAGAAATGTTAAATGACATTTCCTACATGATTTACTGTATACGAAATGTCATTCCTTTGATTATGTCAATGCGAAATATTTTAATTCGTCAATATCGAATTACATATTTATGAATGAGATCATTAGGATTGGATGATTTTTAAATTTCTTCTTTTAAGCAAACCTGCAAAAGTTATTCGGAACGTTAAATTTATATCAGGTAAAACTAGGAGAGTCTGCGCACAATTCAAAAGAGCAAGTATAAAAAATCTATATATTGTTTTTTTTTTTTTTTTTGCTAAACTATCCATAAATAATTTTTACTTCATTTGTTTTTTATGCATTCCCATTGCTATTTTGTTGCTGTGTTGTAATTTAATAGAACAGTTCTAAAAAAACCAAGAAAGTTATTTTGCGCAATCTGTCCTTACAGGGTTGGTGTGATTGCGCACATGGGTGGGAGATATTGTTACTAATAGTAACTACAATTAAATTGTTAACAATAATAATTACACTTAAAATACATTGTTGTAAGATTTTTGTGAATAAATATTATTGTATTAGGAGTGAATATTTCAACCTAAAAATTAAAGAATCAAAAAAAGGAAATAATTTTAAAAACGATTAAAAAATTTTAATTAAAAGAAAAAAAATTAAAGAATCAGAAAAAGCAAATTCAGATAAGATTACAAAATAATATTAAGTTACTTGATAACACGTTTAACTTAAAATTAATCCATTTTCATTTTTCATTTTTTATGCAAATTTATCAAGCTGCGTAATCTCTCCTAGCATGGAAACTAATGGGAGCAATGCGTCATCTCTCCTAAGTAGGAGATGCACAAACTCTCCAATTTCGTTAGGAGAGATTGCGCGGCCTTTTATTTAAACATGGCCGCTACTAATTTAGTAACTTATAAGAAATCCTTTGTTTAAAATATTTATACTACTGACTTTGTATAGAAATTCTGATGAATAGCTATGAAAATTCAAGCACTTACTTTGGGAAAACAAAAAAAAATAGCAATTTTTTATCTTAAGCACTAAAAAAAATCAACGTGCACTTTCAAGTAAACACTCCACTACTGCTGTTGTACAACTACCTGGAGTCGCTGCGCACTCACTCTACTCCTTCCCCCCGAACCTCTATGTGCGCAATCTCCACGAACGCGCCATCTCTCCTGGCTTTACCTTATACGAAATATCATTCCTTTGATTATGTAAATGCGAAATATTTTAATTCTTCAATATCGAATTATACATATTTATGAATGAGAATATTAGGATTGATTGGGTTTTAAATTTCATCTTTTAAGCAAATCTGCAAAACTTATTCGGAACGTTAAATGTCCACTTGGCCTTTTCATTATGAGATATAATAAGAATAAATTTTTCAGATAAATTATTATTAATGCCAACAAATTGCTTATGTACTTTTATAGCAGAGAGGCAATTAACGAATCGCCATGTGATGGGACAATTAAGGACATTAAATTTTAAAATTTTGAAATATTTTTATCACAGGAAGAAAATATTTATGGAAAAAAAATAAAATATTTCTGTGGGTATAAAATTCCGACCTATTTATTATTTTATTGCAAAATATTCTTAAATCATGAACATTAAATTGCGTATTTCTGATTTATAATAACGAAATTTCATAAGACAATTTAAAACTTCATATTTGAAGCAGTGTCTGAAAGTAGATATATTTATATATATTGTTTGGTATGTTTACTGCCAGATACAAGCAGAATAAATTAATGAGATAAAGGTATATTAATTTCATTTAAGAAATAATTCAATAAGTTGTAATATCAAGTGCGAAAAGAAAATTGCAAATTTGTCATAAAAGAAGTTTAACATTGAATTTTTGAACTTATTTCAGCAAAAAACTTAAATTTTGACTGAAAATTTTAAAATGATTTATAAAGTATTTTATTTGTTATGTATGACTGTATGAATCCACATTATTTAAATTCGTAAATGACGCATTGCTTATTTATGATGATAAGATGATATGATAATAACTTTATAAGTAACGAAATGCTTATTCATGAATTTGAATTCAATATGTGCATTTAAAATATCATTAAATTCCTACTATCAGCTCACACTCTCTCTATATATATGTTGTTGGAATTTTCAATCAATTAATAAAATATTTTATATTCATCCATTCAAGTTCAAATAAATTTTTTTAAACTTGTACTGGATGACAATTGATGTTAATACAGTTTTTTCAAATATTAATTCATTAATTAAATTTAATTAATTAATTTTAATTTTATATTTCATTTCTGTTCAAAAGTATAGACTCACTCCATATTTATAGTCTCACCTTTACACGTAAAAAGATAATGGGGCTGTTCACGGACGAAGATCAGGCGGCTCGCGGGCGAAGGACACTATAAATGTGGAGTGAGTCAGAACAGAAATGAAGTATAAAACTAAAATTAAATAATAAAATTAAATAAATTAATTAATATTTGAAAAAAACGGTACTATCGCTAACTGTAACATCGCTATAGCACTTTATTGTGAAGTTTGGTAATTTTTGAAATTCAATATTTGAAAAACAGCATAATCATTAGATTTTAAATTTATATCAAGAAAAATACAATTTTTTTAACTTTCTAACGCAGTTTCTCTAACAATTTTGTGAGAAATACTTTTCGAGCTATAAATTTTTGGTATTTTAGCTATTTATTTTTTATCTAATTTTTAATACATTTCAAAAATTTCTCTTATGTAAGATATTTTGCAGGATATAAATTTAGGAATAAATACCGTCAGTGGCGAAGCGTGTAGATCACTGGAAAAAATTTCTATTTGACCTAAGTAGGAATTGACTTTAAAATAAAGTTTTTATATTACTTGTTTTTAAAGTAGAATCAACAAAATAATTAGAAGCGTTAAATTTAAATTCATCTGCCATTTCCGTAAGGAGATACAATCAAATTAAATTTATGAGAGAAAATATTTCCATGTCATTTACAACGTAAACCTATTCTTCATATGATGAAATAGTAAAACGAAATAGCATGCCATGGAAGAGAGATGCCATGAGGGGCTTCTATGGGATACGCATGGGATAGCTTTAGTCAAATTTTATAAAAGGGATCACTTCTGGGAGGAGACTCTGACCGCATGTTCTCATTTTGCGGCCAGCATGTTAATCACTGGGCTCAGTGGGGCCGCATGCCATATGAAAATGAAAGACATTTAATGTTGAATTTAGGGAATATTTTTATCATAGGTCAGAAATTTAAAGTGGGATTTATAAAATGATTTAGTAGATAATAAAATTTCATTTTTAGGGTTTCGTTCATCTCACGAAACTCTATTATTCCCGCTCCGTTGTCTGTTCGTCACAGAGCCGTTCTCAGAAACTATATAACTTACAGGCATGAGAATTTGTGTACTGTGAAGCTCAAAATATTAAATTTTGTAAATATAGTTTTATTTTAATAAATAGAGATAAAAAACCAAAATTCTAACAGCCTTTTCCTATTAAATTTAAACATTTTTCCTTATAGCAATTGCCAACATTTAAAAACCCTAAATAAAATCCTTTCTACAATAATTAATTTTCTATTTAAAGATTTCCACGTGAAAAATGAAAATGAAATAAAAAGTTTCACCAATTGAAAAAAAACAACATTAATATGAAATAAAAATGATTGACGCATATTGGTAATAAAACGGAAATTTTCAAAGATTTCTCCATACTACAAGGATATGAGTATGTGTATGTACAGAAAGCAGAATAATATCACGTTATTAGAGAATTAAAAAGAAAATTAATCTGACGTCATATCGGAAGTTTAACGGATTTCTCAAATGTTTCAGAATAATACAAAGCGAGTATCAATATGTGTAATAGAGAATAGTAAATATATGGGTTTGAGGAACGTATTGAATCATGATAAAAACCCGATTATGGAAATATTCGCATATTTTGAAGGTTTACAACATGTTTAATTTTTAAATTATAATTATTTGTAATATCGCATTTAGTCCACGTGACAGAGTATAATAGCGAGCTGCGCCCGCTATCGGGCTGGTTTAGATATTCGAAAAAACGAAAAATAGACCGGTAAAATTTTACTTTATGAAAAACATGACTTATTTTTTGTTGCTAAATGAAATTTATTTGGATTTATTAAAGAAAAGATAAAGTGTTTTGAAAGGAATATTAAACGAAACCCGTTGTGCGATCTTCGATCACATTTACCCACTTGTTTTTTATTATATTAGCTCTAAACATTTTAATAAATAAATATTAAACTACATATTTCTGAATTATAATATTAGTTTTGTATAACTGAATTATAATACAGTTTCAGCTTTATCTCAAGTAGGATATTTACATTTCAGTAGGATCTTTATATGTATATATATTTGGTATTTTCATTGTGTGATGTATGTAAAACAAATTACTGAGACAAAATAATGAATAATGTTATTGTTTTGGAGCAAAATACTTGTATAAGAAGTAAGATGAAGCAAAAAATCAAAATATCGAACAATAACCTTGTTACAGAAATTTTATTTTGGATTTCGGAAATTATTTCAGCAAAAAAAAAAAAATTAAATGAAAAATGAAAAATTTTAAATGATTTGAAAAATAATATTTGAATCTTTGATTATATTAATTCACAGCATTTCACTTTATAAAGAACGAAGTGCTTATTTATAAACTGCAATTTTATAAGTGAACTTGAAACTTCAATTTTGTAGTAAGATCAACTAATTAATTAAAAGCGCTGAATGTATATTCATCTGTCATTTCATAAGGAGATGCAGTCGCATTAAACTATTGAGAGAAAATATTACTATGTCATTTAAAAATTTAGTTTTTTATTTTGTAAGATAAAATAGCGTTGCCTAGTATGATGGGAGGGGGGAAATTCGTCAAGCATGTTCTAGTTTAAGTCAAATTGCTGTAAAAGGGGTGGTACGCTCAGACCGCAGCTTCTCATTTTGTAGCTAATCAGTGGTTAAGTGGATCCGCATGCGATACGAAAATGAAAGAGGTTTAATTTTAAAGTTTTTCTATCACAACACAAAAATGTTAAAGCAATTTTCTGAATTGCTATATATGAAATAATGCTCCATTTGTTTGATACTATTGATGCGGAATAATTTACTAAATAAACATTAAATTGTATATTTATGATATATTACTAGAACTGTATAAGAGAGTTTCAAATTTCCTCTTTGAAGTAGGATCTCTAAAATATATTAGGATAGTTATTTACATATCCATTGGGTATTTTCCTAGTGAGATGCATGCATAATAAATTATTGAGACAAAATTATATTAAGGTATTTACAAAAATACATGTGTAACCTGTAAGAGGAAGTATAAAAACAAAATAGCATATAATGCTGTAATTAAAGGAATTTAATCTTAAATTTATTAAACTATTTCTGCAAACAACTAAAATTCTAACTGAAAAATTTAAAATGATTTACAAGATATAATATTTGATGTATTTGATAACACAAATCCACATTATTTCAATTCATAAACAACTAAATGCTAATTTAATAATTAGACTTCCATAAGCTGATTTGAAACTTCATTTTTGAAGTAGAATCATCAAATTAATTAGAGGTATTAAATGTAAATCCGTGTGTTTTTTTCATAAGGAATACAGTCAGAATAAATTATTGAGAAAATATATTACTATGCTATACTATGTCATACTATGTCAAATGCTTCTACACATTCTATGTATAACGAAGTGGCATGCAATGGGAGTTGGAGAATAAGATTTAGTTAAGTACCAACTAATTTTTGTGAATTGCTATAGTCGGTTGGCTAGATAATATTTTATCGTGTCCGGCTTTGCTCTCAAAGCTAAAAAACATCTTTAACTTCCTATTTGACGTTTATACCTTAATCAATCACTGATACAGGGACTCGGGATCCTCCTTATTGACTGCCTTCTGACGGGTCGGAGCTTTGTATTTTGCGGTAGGGATATTATTTTATACTATTGTCTTTTCTATAAATATTGTTTACGTTATATTCATATATTCATTTATTTATTTTTCACTCCCCCCTCCCGCTTTCCTTAAAGGCGGGATTTTGTATTTTTTCTTTAACCTCAATAAAAGGTATCGAGGTAGCATCTATGCTCTACAGACTTGATCCTAGTTTCAATAGTCCCTTTCGGGCAGTAAATGAAAGTATAGTGAAGTTTTTTTTTTTTTTTTTTTTTTTTTTTTGCGTGTGTGTGTGTGTGTGTGGCCAGCATGCTAATGATGTAAGATGTCATATAAAAATACACGTAGTAAAAGTAGATAAAAAATTACATTTCTTTGAATATGTTATAGAGAATTATTTTAATCCATAATCATTCAAAAGCATGTTTACGAATTAAAATATTAGAATTACATAAATAAATATCGAATTTCATCTTTGAAGTAAGATGAAGAAAATAACCCTCCAGTCACTCTCCGATTTTCCAAATTTTGACAAAAATTTTCTTTTTATTGTTTGAAGAACGTAAGTTTTTATTTATAGTATATCTTTGGAACTAGACACTATTTGTTAAAGCATTAAAAAAATAACTCTCTAGTCACTCTCCGATTTTCCAAATTTTATCAAAAATTTACATTTTATTATTTGAAGAACGTGAGTTTTCTTTTTCATAGTAAATCGTTGGAACTAGACACTATTTGTTAAAGTATTAAAAAAAAATAACTCTCTAGTCACTCTCCGATTTTCCATATTTTATCAAAAAATTACATTTTATTATTTGAAGAACGTAAGTTTTCTTTTTGATAGTAAATCGTTGGAACTAGACACTATTTGTTAAAACAATAAAAAAAAAGAGCATTTAAATCTCAGAGTGTTATTTGAGTGTTATATGTGATGAGAGTGATTGAGTGAGTGCGATGCATCAAATGTACATCTATAAAAGACTTGGAGTTATTAAAAATGTCAAAAATTATTTCCACAAAAAGGCAAAATATATTTGTGTAAATATTTATTTCAAATTGAGTACAAGAGTTTCAATAGTTTAAAAATATATATTTAAAATTTAAGGTAATATTTCATGTCTGCAATAAATGCAATATAAACATATATTATGAAACATTGCTAGAAAGCATAAAATAAGGTTAATAAAATAAAAGATGTATAATAGAAATATTTTATGATTAATAATATTCATATGCATTTTGAAAATTTTCGAATTGAATTGAAAAGTGTCCAGACCAAAAATCGAACGTAGAACACTTAGCATAATTTGCCAATGCTCTTCCAATTTAGCTACCTGAAACAAAAACAGTGAGACACAATTCACTTTGACAACTCTTTGGAAACAGCATCTATTCTGCCTTGTAGGCATATCGACAAATGAAACAGCAGGAAAAAATTCCAAAAATTACGTAAGTATAGATGTACTTTATTATTTTAACACAATAATATTGATTAGAAAATATACAAGTTAAAGTATGATCATTACTAAGCAGTATGATTGTGTTTCAAAAATTAAGAAAATTCATTAAATGTATATAATAAATATTTTATAGCGAGTATTCTTTGGTTACATAAATCTTTTATTGAATTTCAAAGAATTCTTATCGTACTAAATTAGGAAATTCAACTCTTATTGCTTGATAAGTTATATTTCACTATGTTTGAATTATTTAAGATCAAAAAACGATTTTTAAGAATGAATTTTTCTCAAATGTTTTGGCCAATGTTCACCAAAGAAAAATAAATGAATAAATTAAAATTGAAATTTTATCCAAAATGGCAAAAAACAAACATTGATTACATGTATTTTTTGACACTAATATGCTTTTAAATATAATTTTTTTAAGTGCAAGTTACTTTATAACTTTTCTGTGGAAATATATGGGACCAATGCATTTTTAAACATTTAAATGGCGGCGGTATATCTTTTATACCACCTAATTTTAAAGAAACTATGTACCAGATTTTCTAAAAATAATAGTTTTCTTTTATAATTTACGTAAAATAAATAAATAAATAATGGCATCTCTTTATTTACTAATTAACATTTTCTAAAATTCTGATGAGTTTGCAACATGACAGCAACAAATTCTGAAAATCTTCTCTAGAAAAGTTGTCCATGAAAATATTAAAACTTTGCATCTCAATAGTTAATGCTGTTCCAAATACAGGGTGGACCAATGTAACCGAAAAAAGTAAAAATTGAATTCTTCAAAATAGACAGGATCAATATGCGGTGGTTTTAGCAATACACGGAAATACTCATATAATTAAAAATTGTATTACTAGAATTTCTAGAGAATACTAGAAGTACTAGAGATTATTAGCATTACTAGAATTGCTTAGATTTGTCACTGTTTATTATGTCTCTTGCGGCCTCGTAATTGCTGACTCTGCTATTTAATTATTATGTCAAATAATTTTCACATATATCTCCACTTCGATGTTCCACAGTTTGTAGAGATACTTCTTACATTATTATTATTATTATTAAACCTAAGGTCAGGCCCTTACCGGCCGGGCATTATGTCCAGCTTAACGAGTTTGTAAAAGTAAAATTTGAATGTTTAAAAATAAATAGACAGGATCAATATGCGGTAGATTTAGCAATACACAGAAATGCGCATATAATTAAAAATTGTATTACGAGAATTTATAGATTTGTCACTGTTTATTATCTCTCTTGTGTCCTCGGATTTGCTGACTCTGCTATATAATTATTATGTCAATTAATTTGCACATATATATCCATTTCGATATTCCACAGTTTGTAGAGACACTTCTTACATATAGGGTGGTTATAATATAAGTATCTCTATTTTGAGCTGTCTGTATCTCGAAGGAATAACCCGAATGAAACCAAAATCGGTACACTTACTATTCAAGAAGGAGAAGAAGAATGGAACAATAAAAAAATTCCAATAAGCACCGACAGATAGCGCTACTGAGTGCGAAATGTAATGTGCAATACAAGAACAAACAATTAAGGCGTCAATCCGGATGGCACACCTAATTTATTGGAAAATGTCACAGTGAATGTGGTTACGTTTTCACATGGCGGTGGCGATAATATTCAGGCCCCACATGGCCATTGTGCTGGAGGATACAATCCAGGCGATGTACCACGTACTCAACTGCGGAATGTGACGCATCAGGAGTGATGTTTCGTACATGTCCTGATATGAGGTAAAGTCATTGAGGTTTGCGACACCTCCACGGTACACAATGTTATACATTATATTTTACACTCAAAAGCGCCATCTGTCGGCGATTATTTCAATTATTTTTTTATTGTTAAATTTTTCTTCCGTATTCTCGAATAGTAAGTGTACCGATTTTGGTTTCATTCGGGATATTCCTTCGAGCTACAGATAGCTCGAAATAGAGATACTTATAACCACCCGGTACATTCATCACTGGAAGACTTATAAATGACTTCCATGACATCTGAAATCCTAAAAGGGTTGTAAACAGTGCTGCGTCGATATGCAAATTACTAACACAATAGAATATAGACGTGTTAGTTACAAATATAATTACTATTTAGGTAAAGTTATGCTAATAAAACAAATCCAACGCCTATTTAGGCTTTTATGTAACAGCATCGTGTTGATAATTTTTAATTCTTGAATTTTCCCTTTTCGGTTAATTTTCATCCACATGATATATTTTAATTATGATGATAGTATGATATTAGATTTGTTAGCCCTCTGTTGTTTCTGTTTTTTGTTATGCATTTACATGTTTTCTAATGTATATGATTTAACCCTGGAGTGCATAGTGTAGCCAATTGGCAACACTGTCTTTTTAAGTTTTAATAAATAAATCATGTTCTTTACAACCACTATATTTATATAGAAATATTAATGGTGTAAAAATATTATAAATATGCTACTAAATAAAGTTAAAAATCTATCTTAAAATTTATGGTGTCGAATTCTTAATATAAGTATAAAAAACACAATTCTAAAAGAAAAATTCAGGCACTGTAGGGTTAAAGGTATAGTGTCATAAATGTGGCATGTTTGAAATATTCATAGCGATTAAGCAAATGTAATTCTATTTTCACAATTATATCTTTTTTTTTTTTTGAATTTTTGTCCCCATAAAATACAATCGATAACACAATTTGTAGAAACTTTATAAGCTTGAACATTATTTCAATAATAGGCATTCGCATATAAAAAAATATAACTTATTAAAAAATGTAAAAAAATGAAAGCATTTTATGAATACATTTTATTAATAATTTTGGTGATATGTAAATAATAGCCGTCAAAATTCGCATAGCAAAATATGCATAACAAATTATTTTCTCTCTTCGCCTATTATGAAAACTATTTTAAATAAGATAAGAATTCATTATGCGAAAAAAATATAATGTTCGACGAAAGACGATTTACTTCTTAAAAAAATAAAAGCATTTTAATTACACTACTTGAGTGTCTTGTATTTTTGTAATGTATACTCTTAATTAAAAGCGCAATAAAAGACCTTTTAATGTGATAGTTGTAAGTATGTGAAGAAACACGTTGAAACAGGTGCTGTAACCAATACTTCCCAGATAAGCAACTAAGTATAGCAATTGTTGCTTTATACAAAGCACGTTTAGAATAAGTTAACGGTTGCTCTTATTTTTATTACCTGTTCAATAACATGAGATTTCATAATTTTGTTTCATGCAAACATTTAATATTTGTTTAATTATTTTAATTTAATATAATTTTATTATATTTAATTAATGGTTGTTTTAATGCAAGAAAGCGTTTTTTAAATGTTTAAAATTATTTCTTCATTTCGTAAGGGCATTAAATATTTTTAATGCATTTCACAGATTTAATTGAAATATTTTAAAAATGGATTTATATCTACACACAGAAAAATTAAAACTAAGTTTTAAAATTTATAATAGAAGGGAATTAATATTAAATAATTCTATAGATTTTAGAATATCCAATAGGAAACATATATAAGAGTTCATAAAACTAAACTTAATATTCACTGAATCGGTCTTACAATCTTTATTGAGAAACCGAAATCATTCATCGTTACACTCTCTCAGAGTATGAGTGCATTTTAAAATAATTATTATTTTTTAATATATATTTAAGTATTTTTTTTTTTTTTTTTTACAAATATTTTCTTCAACTTTCAATAATTTTATTTTAAAACACAAAAAGAGCAATTCTCATACAATTTAGTGCAGTTTTTTACAATATATATATATATATATATATATATATATATATATATATATATATATATATATATATATATATATATATATAAGGGGAAAATACCCCTGAAACACGTGGAATGCAAAACAACTTTAAATTAAAAATTAGAAATACTGAAAAATGATGCAGTAAAATGATGTCGCGTATAATTAGCAACATTTTTACACAACATAATAGAAGCAAATGCTTTCTGTATATCATAAGAGCGTGACTACTAATATCCTACAAAATCCAATCTGTTGATAAAAATGAAGAATCAATAGAAATCATCAAATTGAAATACTATATGTATCCAAGAAATATACAAAATACATAACAAAAATTACGAACCTTTTAATCCTTAATACAAAACTTGACTCCAGGAGCACCTGTTACCCGGTATGTCTCCGTCAACTTTATCTGAACCAGGAGAAATGGGATCTAAAAACAAAATCGAGTTGACTAAATGAACCTTGGTTTTGAGCTCGCGTCAGTCGACAGGCCAATGAGAAGTTGAAGCAAAGATGGCGGTCACTTTGAATAGAGGCTTGCCGTTCATTTGGTAGCAAACGCTATTTGTAATAAGTAAGTGAAATTTTAATGAAAAATTTAATATGAAAGAATGTGTTACTTTGAATTATTTTCCCTTTTTGAATATTTCAATTCCAAGAAGTCAAAATTATAGTGATTTTTGACAAAGTTTTCAAGGCGTAAGATATCTAATGTGAATTTTTGGTATTTGGTAGCGCAATCTACCGAATGCAAAACAAATGTTCTTACACCTCAAATATTGTATGTGTGATTCATTTTTTTTCTTATAAAGAATAATTAAAAAGTAAAGCAGTTTTTCTTACATTTCAGATTTACTCCTACACTTCAGGTTTGTCTAAAGTCTAAAGTATAAAAAGATAGAAGATGGAATTTTTTCTATTAAAATATCGCTTATGTTTATCCGTTTGTAATAGATAAATAATTTTAACTAATATTTATTTGTTAGACGAAAATAATTATTTTTGTTTAAAAGAAACATTTTTCAGAGGATTTCTTAATTTTTTTTTTCTCATTTCACGAGAATTTTTAAAAACAGCTTCTAAAATTATTATACAATGAATTAAAAAAAAATCTTTTATAACAATCTACACCTGAAATCAAAAACGAAAAGCTTTCTTACGTCTCGTATAAGGGATAAAGGCTATCAAGCATGGAATTTTAACCGATATAATTTAATTGAATATCTAATCAATTACTTTTGGTAAATAACAAATATATATATTAGAAATAAATATATGAAAATATCTTTTTATATAATATTCTTCCAAAATAAATAAATTTAGCTCGTTATTTAATGTTATTACATTTATTACTGTTAGCCTGGTCATGAAATTGTTTATTAAACTTAGATAACATATATGTATTTTTTTCTTTAATGAAGTGACGTTTTTCAAAAAATTTTACTGTATCGCAAAATTTTGCAAAAATGAACGTCTTATGACTGTGACACTATTTCTAATCTTCGGACCTACTTTTGTGAATGAACAAAATCATCAAATCCAAATGTTAATTCGAAATTTATTTGTAATTTTATTTATCTGAAAATAGACACCACAAGTTTGTTCTTTCAATACTCTGTCTTGCTTTGTTATTGAAAACTGGCTCAAGGGAGGACAGAACTCATGAACGCAATAATTACGTCATGTGATCCCTTTGGCTAATCATATACACACATTTCAACCTTCCGTGGACTAACCCAGAGTTTAATAACCATGGCTTTGAAGTTAACGCTGAATTCGAAATATCAACCGCCAGTTAGATTTGTCAACCTGGGATTACTCAACTGGGAGTTGAACGGCGAGTTGAAGGTTGCTGGAGAATTGACCGGTTAATGATAAAATCACTGAAGTAGCTTATGTAGATAAACACAAAGAACATCAAATACCCGAAAAGATGTAATCATTCACAATCTCACTGTACCGACATCCAGTAATAACATGTATTTTGTCTGGATTCGGAATAGAATTTTCACAGAGATATTTTATAATCAGTTTAAAGTTTTCGTGACGTTTTTACTTTCGTTGTAAACTTGACTTTGGGAAGCACACCGGTTCAGAAACACTGATGTAACAATTAAAGGTTTCATCATTAAAATAATAAGCGGAAATAAGCTATTTATTTATTTCTGTATTCCTCTTTAGTACTGGTATAAATAGAATTGAAATTTATAGGCTCTTTATAATGTCGAGTCGACAGAATTTTGTTTTATCTGAAATGAAAAATAAAATTATTTTTGAAAGTAGGATTATGATCTCTCACTGTACCGACATCCAGTGACCACATGTCTTTTGTCTGGATTCGGAATAGATTTTTCACAGAGTTTTTTATAATCAGTTTAAAGTTTTCGCGATCATCCGTATCATTGATCCGGATGATCGATGATCCCGTATATCTAAAAAAAACAGGTGTATATAATATCTCTAATATATTCCCGATAACTGATTTCAAATAATAGAATTACTTATGATCCGAAATCTACATTTTGTGTAAACTATAACAAAAAAAAAAAAAAGTGACCCTCCGGGAGTGCCGATAGAAGTGAAAACTTGAACAATTACGTGTGTATTTTTTGAATCGTCAGGAAATATTTTATTGTGCAGGAAATACTTTTAAATGAAGTGTTTTTTTATTCATTATTATAAACTACTACTACAAAAATTATATTACAATTTTCATTTAATGCGCTATTGTACATGAAAAGTAATGCATATTATTTTACATACAAAAATTTCGGGAACCAGACTTCAGTCGCACTATACCGCGTACATTTTTCTGCGTTATTATACCGCTTACTATACCACTTATATTTTCTGCGTTACTATACCGCTTACATTTTTCTACGCTTACTATACCGCTTAAATTTTTCTGGGCTTACAATACTGTTTACATTTTTCTGCGCTTACTATACCGCTTACTATACCGCTTATATTTTTCTGCGTTTATTATACCGCTTACTTTTTATGCGTTACTATACCGCTTACCTTTTTCTGCGTTACTATACCGCTTACTATACCGCTTACTATACAGCTTACTATACCGCTTACTATACTGCTTACTATACAGCTTACTATACCGCTTACATTTTTCTACGCTTACTATACCGCTTACATTTTTCTGGGGTTACTATACCGTTTACATTTTTCTGCGCTTACTATACCGTTTACATTTTTCTGCGTTTACTATACCGCTTACATTTTTCTGCGTTACTATGCCGTTTACTATACCGCTTACTATACCGCTTACATTTTTCTGCATTACTATGCCGTTTGCTATACCGCTTACTATACCGCTTACATTTTTCTACGCTTACTATACCGCTTACATTTTTCTGGGGTTACTATACCGTTTACATTTTTCTGCGCTTACTATACCGTTTACATTTTTCTGCGTTTACTATACCGCTTACATTTTTCTGCGTTACTATGCCGTTTACTATACCGCTTACTATACCGCTTACATTTTTCTGCATTACTATGCCGTTTGCTATACCGCTTACTATACCGCTTACATTTTTCTGAGTTACTATGCCGTTTACTATACCGCTTACATTTTCTGCGCTTACTGTACCCCTTATATTTTTCTTCGTTACTATACCGCTTACTATGCCACGTACTATTCCGCTTACCTTTTTCTGCGCTTACCATACCGCTTACATTTTTCTGCATTACTATACCGCGTACTATACCGCTTACTATACTGCTTACATTTTTCTGCGCTTACTATACCGTTTACATTTTTCTGAGCTTATTATACCGCGGTGCAATAGCGCACAGGCAAGCGTGCGGCGCGCAACGCGACGCCCCGCCCTACCTCATACCTAACTATACACAATACATGTACATACTTATATACAGAGGTGTCGGTTACAGTAACAATGTCGCGAGTTCAATGGTTTTTTTCCCATCTCAAAAAATGCCCAACGCGCCTAAAGAAGTTTTCACTTCAAATATACAGAGGTGTCGGTAACAGTGTCGGTTACAGTAACAGTGTCGCGAGCTCAATAGTTTTTTCCCATCTCAAAAAATGCCCAACGCGCCTAAAGAAATTTTCACTTAAAAAAAAATGTTATTCTGGATGAATATTTCTTCTTATTTTTATAATAAGGTAGTATGTGATTTATCAAATAGTCAGAAAATGTACATTTATGTAATATGAAATACTTTTATTAATTATAGTGGCTCTGTCTCAGAGCTCTTCGTGCGCCTACTTCTGATCAATGATTATTTGAGGAATCCAGTGCCTTTCTCACTATTTATAGGCTTTATTTTTATGATAAAACAGTACCCATTAAAACAAAATATATTTTATTTTTTACAAACTATATATGTAATAATTCAGGGAATTAATTTTTTTTTACCATTTATTGATCGACATTTTGATCATGCACCACAGACACAACCGGTACAGCATTTTGATAACGCATTACTATGGCTGAATAATGATCTATTGACGTATATTCAAATACGGTAAAAAACAGTCCTTGAGAATCATTTACATTAATGCCAAATGCTAAAACTATACTGAATGGATTTCTCTGCACTCTAAAATGGTAATCGGCATACATAATTCCAAATTAATATTTGAAATTAATGCAACTTTTCGAGAATAATAAATATGTATAATTTTACTGGCGATTAAATGCTCATGCAATTTTACTTTTTGCAAACGTGCTCTAGTGAAGAAGCTGTTTTTAATACAGGAAAATTAATACGTAATAGCCTCCTGATATTCTTGAATATATCTCTAATAGCGAATCCAATGAAATAACGTGTAAAGTTGGGATTGGGAATCTTGGGAACACTCAGGATAAGGATTAAAAATTTTGACTCTGTCATCTTCAACAGATGGAGTTGCGAACTATCAAAACACCGGGAATGGTCCACTTCCCACATGGAAAAATTCCTTTGAAACATAGCTCATTTGAAAGGTTGGTGTGTGCTGCGCGATGTCGCGGTTGTGCATGATAGATTGTTTTTCTTGGACACCACCGTTAAAACCGATTCTACCTACACATTTTTTTAAAGTTCATGAATGACCGTGAGTTACCGGCAGGTTACTTCCCGCAAGCATTTTTTTCTTTGGGGTGAGGGGAGAGTTACACAACGGATATAAAATACCAGTTCAGTTTAATAACATTCAGCGTGCTGCTATGCCTTCTCTTCTTTTAAGCCCGGTGGTTTCCTCTTAGCACGAGTGTCCTATTCACAGAGGAAACATGGGTACTCGGTGTAGTACTTGGTTGACCAAAGTTCATACAGAGAACTTTCACAATCTATAGTCGATACGTATTATTTGAATTAAGCTTCACCATGATCAATACTAACATTTTTCAATTCTGTTTAATAATGGTTAATGTCCAGACGGTATTGAGTGGTATTTGTTGCCGTTGTGTAGACCGATAACTTTTTGTTATCCCTGCAGCAAATGGATAAAGCTACTTAAATCTTTAGCATCACGCACAATGTTGAATTTTGCATCAAACCAGGAAGACAGAATAGTACACAAATTCTCCATCTTGAGCAACGTAGGTGAAATCTTCACCAAAATTGTCCGTCCGTAGATTCAAAATATCAGCGTAGAAGTATAATGTTATTTATTTTGGGAGCCAAAGGTACGGGATGTTTTGTTTTTGATACTGTAACTCTTAAATATTGAACGAAAAAAATGAGAAGTAATCGTGCTCCTCTCATATCAGGGGCACACTAAAACGAAAAGAATCCTACCTAGCTTTAGTCCCTGTGCCGAGTCTTTTGATAAAATTTGTACATACTTGATGACGAGCCTATGATTATTCCTGGTTTTTAATCTTTTCATCAAAGTATGCTATAGACTATTTTTCAACTGTCTTATCTTCCGTTGTTGATTTTTCATAACGCGTTCACCCCAAACATTGACAAAACGATTAGCAGAAGTGACATTTTCTCTAGTATCTATGAAACTCGGATAAGCACATATCACAAAAAAAAATCATAGTATGACTTGCAAATAATGCTTTGAGACAGGTGTCAGCAACCTACAGCACATTAGCAAAATGTAGAACACGGAAAAATTTTAGTGATTCGTAGACTGAGGTAATTTAATTCTACTTCTTTCGAATAATTTTAATTTTCTGAAGCTTCTTTCTTTTCTAATGCATGTTAATCGTTCATCTTAAATATTCAGTAATTAGGTAAAGTAATAAAATTATTATTGATTTATTGTTATTCACAATTTTTCTATTACAAAAATAATATTGCAATAATCGAATCTGTCTGATTTATAAAACGTATCAAACATATGATCCTAAATTATAAATAAAATATTAATTTACTTAAAAGTATATAAAGTTGATACACGAAATGGTGATTTACATATTATTGTCACAACCCTTAAAGAAAGTCGCGAACAACTGCTTAAAGTATTATACACAAATTCGGATGCCTCTAAGAATACATTTCTAAATTACTAACAAACATAATTTCTGGATATATGGTAAACGTACTAAATTTTTTGGAGAATTTCTTAAAATCAGCATTAATAAATAAAATAAAACACCTTTCAATGTAATGCATAATTTTTGTTTTAATTTTTATTAGTTTTAATTTTATTTTTTGCATTTATATAATTAAAGGAAGATAATACAGAAATAGCTCTAAAGTGCTTATCTATAAAACTATTAGTGAGAACATTTAGTGACAATTATACTAAAATGGGATCTTGGGCACATCGAAAATGTACAAATAATCTAAGCAAAAATTCTTGAAAAAGTATATAATCTCACGTACGCTTTTATGTTGAAAACTAAAACGAAAAAAGTTGTAACTGCGTAACAAATGATTAAATACCACTGACAAACTAAAGAAAAAGAACATTATGCAAATTGAATAAGAATGCAAAATTAAACATTTTTGCGCTTAGAATAATTGTAAATTTAAATATCTTACGAAAATTTTGTTCATGTAATTCCCTTTAAAATCAAATAAATTTTATTTGTGATTTCACATGACAATCTGAACATACAAACAGTTATCATAATGCAATTTAAACTTATTTTGTAAAATTAAATTGCCTGAATTTAATATGGAGAATCACGAACAAAAAAGTTTAATTTCAATATAAGTTATTATTTTTTTTTAAAGTTTGAATAGAATTTTCCTCGAAAGAATTTGTTTTCTTTAAATTAAATTAAGGATTTTTATAGGGTTCTTTGTAAAAAAATATCAAAGAAACAATCCTGTTTTTAAAATAAGAAAAAAATAATGTAATGCTCGTATTTGGAAAAGTTTGCACGTATTATAAAAAAATTCCAGGAAAAAATTAAAAACTAATATACAGTTAATGAGTCTATGAACATTTTATAATAGAGAAAAATCTAAAGAAAAATTCTTTAAAAATGTACACTATCTCATATATGCTTTTATAATGATTTGTAATTGCTTTACAAAGGGATTAAATATAAAGTGAAATTTCAAAATGAAAGCGCACGTTCGTGTATAAAATATACATTAAAAGAAATTAAGTAAGCGCTTCAAAATCAACTTTTATCACATGGCAATCTGAGTATAAAAACTTTTACCATAATGTAAATTAAGCTTAATTTGCAAACTTAAATCTTCTAAAGTTATTAAAGAAATATAAATATGTAATAAATAATATAAAATAATGTAATAATAAATTAAATAATGTAATAAATAAGTTTCATAATTTTTTTTGTAATTCTGAACTGAACTTTCCCCGACAGATTTTATGTGTCTTGGATTAAATTAAGATGCATTTTGGAAAGTCCAATATTTATATATATATAAACATTCAAAGAAGCTTTCATAAAATTAAAAAAATATTATAATAAATTAAAATGAACTTGCCAGATTTAAAGATAACTATTTCTAAAAGCCTATCGGCAAATGTAAGGTGCAGCGAATATTTATTTTAAAGCATACTAGCAAATATTATCACATTATAAAACAGTAAATTACTTGGACGACGGCAGGTATCACGTAGTGAAAAATATTACAAAAACATACAATATTTTTAACTATAACTATTCCAAATATCCCACAGTTTTATTAATAAATCTATTTTCGTTTTTAGGTATATTTTTGAAAAAAAAGATTTTTTTTCTTATTTCAATACCATAATTCATCAATTATTTTTTGATGTTTTTAATTTTAAAATAATTTTTTTTTCGTATGGATGTTTCTATAGTATTAGTACATAAAATATGTCAATTACAAAAGCATTTTTTGTAGATTATTTTATAAAATTCCCATTTTAATTTTGCAATGTCTATTTTTGTCATAGTTAATAATATGCTTGTTTGTATATATGGCAAATAAATTTACATTTAATTTTTTTAGACATACTTTAAAATTTACTCTTGAATAATTTCTTTAATTAACTTCTTGCTATACATATGTACAATCCTTAAAATAGAAAGTTATACAACATTATTTCCTTGATATGCAGTGAAAATCACAGCGGGTGGATAACACTGTGTATAAAGTAAAATATATTTTCTATAAGTATTTTCTAAAGTAAAATATATTAACCATATTGCAGTGAAATCCTATGTTTGCTCATATTCTTTGTAAAATATTCGTTTTTTTCCTCCCAGAATGAAATGTTAATGGAAATTACAAACACACGTAACAAATTATTCATTTTGAATTAAAGTCCAATATTGCTTAACCGTTTGAGTGCTGAAAATTCGACCTATAATCCGCGGTTAAATAATTGTGTTTCAACCCAGAAATTTTATCTTATAAAATGTAACTCACTAGATCGCTATAAATACTTCAACTGTTGAATAAAAATTCAATGATTTTAATTATTGAATAAAATTTTTGGGTTGAAACAAAATTTGTTTGATCCTTAGATACATTGCGGCGCTATCGCGCTTCTTAGCACTCAAACGGTTAAAGTGATAAAAACATAACACAGAATATTTAAAATACCTTTTAATGTAGATTACATATGTTTCGTTCACACTATCGGTGCCATCTTCGGATCTAAATGATAAATGCAATATTCTCGCATATTTTTGAAAATGGTAATAATGGTAAAAATATGCGAGAATATTGTATTTATTATTTAGATCCGAAGATGTCACCGATAGTGTGAACGAAACATATGTAATCTACAGGGTGATCTTTTTTAGAGTGACAGTGTTTGGAGCGCCTTGTAGCGCGATCTAATAGCCGAAATGGCACCAAACTTGGTATTAAGACTAATCAAGACATGGGGGAAAAAGGATTCCGTCAAAAAAAATTAGTTCCAAAAATCACCGCTAGGGCATTTTGTGGTGCTTTGCAATGTATAAAATGTGAGAAAAGAAAAATACTAACACATACAATCGTACAGTTAAATTATTAATGTTTATTTACTACATTAACTTCCCCTGTGAGGAATTAGACCACCTTCAAAGTGAGCACCGTTCTCAGAAATAACACTGTGCATTCTGTGCACAACGTTTTCCACAGCCGTACGTAGCATATCACGAGAAATACTCCGCAATGTCTTTGTTATGTTATCCTTTAGAATAGACAAATTTGATACTCCACCAACATAAACTTGAGATTTCAAATAACCTCAGAGCCAAAAATCGCATGGCGTGAGGTCAGGGGAAAGAGGCGGCCATGCAACTGGAAAACTCAGACTTATGACACTATCATCAGTGAAGGTTTGCGGCAACATATGGTTGGCACTTTACCTTATTACCAATGTGTGGCGGAGCATCATCCTGCATAAAGATTGTCTGTTGGAGACGGTTACTTTGCTGAAGTTGTGGAATAACAAGCGTTTGCAGCATTTCGTGGTACCTTTCTGCATTTATGGTGCACATTTCGAGTCCTGTCGGAGTGATGGTCTCAAAAAAGAATGGCCCAATTACGAATTCGGCTGTGAAACCAAACAGTGACTTTTGGGGAATTTAATGGGATTTCATGCCCGGTGTGGGGATGCTCAGAAGCCCAAATTCGGCTATTTTGTGTGTTTACGGACCCATTGAGATAAAAATGGCACTCATCTCCTCACAGAATGTGCCATGGGAAAGCATCATCAATTTCTACCCTGGCAAGAAACGATAGAGCGAATGTCACTCGCTTATCATAATCACTTGGTTTCAGTTCGTGCAAGAGGCTGATTTTGTAGGGGTAAAATCCAATAACGCGGCGCAAAACTCTCCATATCTTGGAATAATTCATGTCCAATTGTTGAGCTACACATCGGGCGCTGCTAGTACCAGCAATGGTTCCCTGCGATCCTTCGACAATTGCAGTTGCAACATCAGTTATTACATCTTCTGATACTTGTTTACGTCCTCTCCCAGCGCGAATGGTCAGTGCAAATGGATGTTTCCTCGAACTTCTTAATCATTTTCTTAAGACCATTCAGCGATAAAGGCCCCTTTCGTAATTTTTTTCTGGTTCGAAATTCCCGAAGAGCTGCGGATGCATTACATTGATTCATATAATACAGCTTCACCAGTAACGCACGTTCCGGTAACGTGAGAGGCATGTCCACTGGAGCTCGTTTATTTCAGCTGAGATTATTTGTCGGAGCTGTCTACTACTTGCTTTTATAGCCCCTATTACTGGCGCTGTCATCGCACAACATTTGCATTTTTCTTTGATACCCGTGTTTTATGCTAATTCTCGTTATTGTAAGCTACAGCAGCGCCACAAAATGCCCTAGCGGCGATTTTTGAAACTATTTTTTTTTCACGGAATCCTTTTTCCCATGTCTTGATTAGTCTAAATACCAAGTTTGGTGCCATTTAGGCTATTAGATCGCGCTACAGTGCGCTCCGAACACTGTCACTTTAAAAAAGATCACCCTGTACATTAAAAAGGTATTTTAAATATTCCGTGTTATGTTTTTATCACTTTAAGCATTATTGGACTTAAATTTAAAGTTAACAAGTGATTGTTTAATATTATGTATAAATTATTCATATTTGGAAATGTAAGAATTTTGTTATAATTTGAATTTGAAACATAATATTTACAAACAAAGCCGAAAATGAGGAGTCTAATATTTTGGAAAATTATAACTGACATTGTATACTTGAGTAGATAACAATTAAATTTTTGGTTGTTCTGAATGAAATAATTTTTAATCCATAGTTATAAAGTACTAATCCATCGTTATAATATACTTATCCATAGTTATAATATAATAATCAATATATAGCTAAAAGTTTATAAATAGAATTTATTTACAAAAAAAAATACGTACCAAAGTTAGAACCTCGTGTTCTTCTCATCAGTAAACTTCTTCAGCAATGCACCTGTTCCATATATTCTCAAATTGCTGGGATACAGTGTGAAAGGTGTATCGTAAACGAGTCGTTCTTTTCTGTTTTATTCTAAACTTTGGCAATGGGATGCGATTTGCGACCTTATAAGTACATATTCATATTGAGGATAAGGAAATACCGCAGGTGAAAAATATGGTAATTAGGATAGGTGTAGAAGCGATAATTTGTTAGCATAGACAAGGAACTCAAGAGCAAAGCGTGTTCCGGTAGAGACTGCCTTGAGTTATTGGAACAAATGAATCTTTGCGTGTGGCAGACTTTCGCTGAACGTTTCTCTCAAACTCTGCTGACATATGGACGTTTTGATGCTCTAAATACCACTGTTTTAATATAGTGAAATTTATCTTATTTACTTGTAGAATTTTTTCGATTAAATAAACCTAAAAAAATTCTTAGAAAAAGTGGTATCCAGTGTCCCTACACCCCACCCTGGCTGCGCCACTGGTTGAAATCTGCAGTTAAACGTACATTAATTGCCATAAAAATTCTGAAGATAATGTTAAACCACTGGAGGCCTTTCTTCAATTTTCTGGATTGCATTTTACTATTTTTAAATGATTATTATTGCATGGGTTATGTGAAGTCGAAGTCTAACGCAGTATATTTCCACATTTTTATATTTTGGTTGTAGTTTCATTCGGAGAACTTTTTCAATTTCAGATAAAAACTTTTTGGTTTGTTTCAAAACAGAAATTAACCACAGAATGAAACTGAAATCAAAATCAAGAAAGTTATAATGTTAGAATTCGACCTTAGAAATTATATGCAAAAATAATCATTTAAAAATTTTCAAATTCAAACGATAATTTTATAAGGAACTCTTCCATTGTTTAAAAAAATTGTCTTGTGAATGTCATCGTGTGACTATTGTAGGCCCTTCAACAGTATATTGTCTATCCGTATTCGGGAGAACAATTCGCGATGAACAGCATTATTGCGAAAATCACAAGACACGGAGACCATGGTTTGCGTCTAGCTACGGTTGGTTGCAATTTTTCAAATTGTGGAGATATGAAGCTTTTAAGTTGCGAAGACAGGTGATTTCTCTCACGATTCTGGTCATGGACTGAGGACTATATTTCCACAGTTTATCAATTTATTTTTTTGACGATTATGAAATCACAAACTAAGGTACACAAATGTTTAAAAAAGAACAACAGAACTACCGCTGTTGTTATCAAAGTTAACTATTACTATGCTGTTTTGTTAAGATTAACAATCAGTAGAGCAGCGAGTGCAACCTTCTGTTGCTCTCTGTTGGTATGATCCTTAATAAATACTTTAGTTTAATTTCATCCATATAAATTTTCTTAGGATTAAATTGCAGATTTTAGCACAGAAGAATTTCTTATTATGAAATATAAATATTATTTAGGATGTTAATTTTTTTATTGTGATAAAAAATATGCATATGTTATTTTTTTAACCCTGGGAAGAATGATTTCGCTTAAAATGGTTTTAATTATAAAAAGTTATTATCTTTATGAAAATGTGAAAATTCTTAAATCTGTATTTAAAATAATAAAATTGAAAAGCAAAGAACATTTTTCTAAAGTGGATGAACAAGATATGGGAAATTCATGTTTAACTAAACTTTTTTTTAAACGTCAAATTTAATCCAAATTAAAAATTATTTTATTCCATTTCTTGATATAGAACAATTTAATTCCAATTACTCATAAAAATGCAATAAAGGAATAATATATATTATATGTTTTATGCTACATAAAATAATGTACATAAAAATGTACAATTAATAATGTACATAAAAAAGAGAAAGGACGAAAATATGCTCCTATATTTAAAGATTAATTTCAAAAGAGTTTAATTCGATTTAAATACAAAAATAAAGAAGCAAGAAAACTATTTAAAATCATGTATTTTTCAAAGTGAACAATTCATAATAGTAAAATCTGCATTATTACAAAAATAAAAATTCAATTTTTCGAACAGCATTCGAAATTAAATCTAATATATTAATATGGAATTTAAAAAGGAATTTTTATTTAATTCTTGAACAGATATTAATTTTGTTTCTACCGAAATTGCATTTGATATTTTTCCGTTTTAAATTATACTTTATTTGTACTGTTAAGAGTAATTTGAATCTGATGATTCTATACAGAAAAAAATTATCAAAGAAAAACAATTATGTTTTCCGTATTGTTTACAAATTTTTAAGAAAAAATCATTATTGGTGAAAATATGTAAGAAAATGCTAAAATAATTACTAATTTATTGTTATTTTATTTGTTTAACTATAGACAAACTTTCAATTCTAATCAAAATGACCAGTTTTTGATTTGATTTTGTATTTTGTTACAAGTTTCTTATCAATAATATATGTATATGGATAACAAAATTCAAAATGATACGGTAAATTAATGTACAGAAACGATATAATAAATAATAATTGTAATAAAAACAATAAAAAATTATTTATGTTGCATCATTAAAAGTTCTTTTGGTATGACGTAAAAACTTAAACACATTAAAACTGAAATAAATGCTGAGTTCGAATGTGACGTACTTGCAATCCTTCCTTTTTTGTTCAAATCTAATGAAAACAAAAAAATATATATATTAAATAAAATAAGTTCATAAATAACTACCTAGAAACAATAGAAACTTTTAGAAACGTGAAATATTTTTTTCTGGTTTTAATTATTTTTATCTGCCATGGGAAAATTATCGGAAGGTTGCATGCTTGGTGTGACCACAAGAGGTTTCTATAATTATGATAAAAAAATTACTCACAGTTTAAAAAAGTATTGATTAACATAGTTGAACAATGTTTAAAGCCTAATGGTAATTTAAAAAAAAAAGACATTTATTAAGATTATTAAAAAAATGGTTTTGTTTAAAAGTTGTTCGAAAAAAAAAAAAACAATAATGTAGTTACTGTTTAAAGAGAAAACTGCTAAATTTAAATTATTTTTGTCACTTTAAAACAGCCAATAAATGCCTCACGAGAATTTAAAAAAAAAAAAAAAATTAAGAAAATGATAAACTGAAATTTATAATATATTGAAGAAGCGAAATAATTTTATCACACTTACAGCGACTATTTTTCTCTTTATCTTTTTATTATACGTACATTCTACATTTCTTACATTAATAACAAGATAAATTCTGTAAAATGATACAGCTTTGAGAAACTCATAATACTGTTTATATACTAGGTTATTTTAAATAAAATATAAGCCAAAGTACTCCGTTTATAAGAAATGTTTTGTCTTTTAACACTTTCCAACATACTGAATATGGATTAGGCTTGTTTATCTATCTCGCTGTCTGTCTGACTGTCCGTGATCTAACACGCATCAATATACTCGGATTGACAAGTCAGTTTTATAAATTGGAGGTTTACTATAGAATGTCTGCTATTGACAATGAAGAGTGCAGACTTTTTACTTCGTTTATGACGACACACAAAAAAATGCATTGAATTGTGTTACATGAGGGAAAATCATTTGCTTTGCATTTTATTTAAATTGCCTAATTAGATGTCTCTTTCATTCTAGAATTTTTTTATTAATATTCTGTTGATGTTTAACAGTGTTTCGTAATATATGCCTGATGCATGATTTTCCGCTCTTGTTTTATTTTCTCCAAACTAGTGTCTCTGACTTTTTTTTCATTGATAATACCATAAAAGTTGTCATAATGAAATCTGTAAATTACGAAATCCTGCTTTTAAAAGACAATTTTCTCAGCCAAGATGTTACTCAGCTTATATTTTAAAAACAATTAATGTCAGAAATTTTCCAAATGCATCTTTCAGTGTATGGTGCAAAATTGCATCTATGTGAAGCTCAAGTACTTACTTGAACTTAGAACAAATTTATTAGCGTGTTATGTGGAACATAAAATTAGTTTCAGCTGAGTGAGATTCTATGCACAGATAGTTTAATACGGCATAAAACGTTTGATACGAAATTCCCAATATTCAAGACAATTTTGAAGATCCATGGAAGCAGCATTTCTTTATAATAGTCTTTTAAATATTAAATATTGTATAGTAATTGTCTAATTTCAATTAGGATTTTCTTTGACGAATTGGGTGCCCGAGTAATCTTACCATTACAAAGCATAAACAATGAGATATTTGATATAGAAGGTGTAGATGGTTACTTTGTTTTTAACTGAGTCTCTTTCATTATCTAATGTTGCATCAGCACTCATAACACTTTAATATGTGCGCTTATACACTCTCCAAAAACGTCTTCGTCCAAAAACGTAAAACCACAGGCAGCGAGTTACTGGAACACCCTTGCTGTTAGAGATTATTTTTCTGTTATTTACAGAAATTTCGGTCTTTTGACTGGCAAATTTCACGACATTTTGAGCATAAGTTCGCAAATCTTTCGTGTTTTGAGGGGGGAAGGACATACGTAAGATTTACGTTTCTAATACGAAAAGGTACTAGGAGCACAGTTGTCTGGACACCCCTGTGATTTCACGAAATTGCAGCTATATTTTGGAAATTTTACGTTAAATCGTTGAATTTTCTGTATTTTGTTTTAAAAAAGATCGAATGAAAGCAGAAACTTTCGTATTTTAACGAAATATAGTCAACGAAAAAATTTGTTCAATTCACGGGTTTTTTTTTAGAGTGTAGTTAACTTCAATATCTGCAAACGATACTTGCTCTTCTGCCATACACAAATTTGTATACTAGGCACTATACAAATAATGCATATACAATTTAACTTATGCCCATTCAAAAAAGTCTCGGGACATTATATGTGGTGAATGAGGCTGAACAACGCACCTGGCTGTTCCATCTCCTCCAATCCACCTTTAAAATTTACCTACTTCCTAAAACAATCTTTATATACTGTAGAAGATTTAGCAAAAAGAAACAGCAGCCATTTTTATCAAATACATCATAAGTTATAATAATAATTTGTAATAATATCGGAATTTTTTGGATTAAAATATTTCAAAAATTGAACTTCTAAAAATAATTCTGAAAGGATTGAATTTTAATACATACACTTTTAATAAATTAAATAAATAACTTGCGTACAGTTGCATATTTCATTCAATGAACGTAACGTAAAAGTTTCTTTCGTAATCCTCGTAAATAAGTTTTGTTTCATATCCAGTAAGTTTAACGTACCTTATGACGTAAACAGATTAAATATACTGCGAAAATAGTTTATTAACGGATTAATAGATTATTAATAGATGATTAGAAAGGAATTTTTTTGGAAATATTATGGTACAAGAAATTTATAGAATATTATGAATATTATGACATTAAATAGGGCGTTGAAACTTTTACAAGAGATTCATGTAATTTAACTACTTATTGAATGTTCAATAAATAGCAACATTACTTAAATGCCAATGATAAAGAAGTTTTCAGAAATATTTGCTAAAGTAAAGTGATAAATTGATTATCTATACTACTTTTGGAATTGTGTAATATTTTCTAATACATAATATTGAAGATATTCATGTTATTTTAATATTTATTGAATCTGTAATAAAGAGTAACATTACATGCATGCCAACGATATGGAATCTTTCAGATATAATTTGATAGAGTAAATTGATTAAGGAATAAAATTTATAACTCAGTAAAGTTTTACATTATAAATTAATGCAGAATTCATAGATCAGTGTGGTAATATCAGTTGGATATCGTAATATGTTTTTGAAGCTAACTTTAAGGAAGGAATTTTTTAATTGAACGCAAAATTTTTTTAAAACTTTTATCTTCAGTGTTAAAAATTAATAACAAAATATAAACAATATCAGTCTATTCTAAAATTTGGAAAGTTTTCACACTTTTATATTACGTAGCAACAAAACAAAACAAAACTACTAAATATATTAGTTATTATTTTTATTCTCAAAAGTTGGGATCTATTAAATTTGTTATAAAATCGGTAGATTAAAAGGTTTAAAACAAACTTAATCAAATAAAGTTTAATGAACGTTTAAATTACTATAATTTTAAATACATGTAAAAGAAATCCGTTGCATAAATTTTTGATACTCTAATGTACTTGTCACATTATAATAAATTTTTTTTATCATTCATTCTGTGATTATGAATGCATAGCACATAGATTTCTGTAGTTAATATTTCAATAAGTGAGTAAAACGTTTTTGCAGCTTTGTGATTCCTGATTAAAATGTTTTTTCTTTTCTTGAGTAATGAAAATCACAATATTTTTAATAGATTATAGCTGTCAAAATATAAACTAAAGTGACTGGGGATCACCACTGATTAATTCAGAATTGTGTTTTAAGACACGATTAATTAATTTTTTAATGCATTCTCGGGATTTTTTAAAATTATTATTAAATAACGTACTTATGCGTTCTTTGACACTGAAATTATTGTACTTTTACTTAAGTATGAGAATATTTTTATATAAAATTATTCATATTTTGTAGATTTATATTCCTTCAAAATTGACACTGCACGGCTTGCACATTATTCGATATAGGTGTCTGCGTTCTACATAATCATCTGAAGCATATGATTCATATTGATTCTTAAAATATATTATAATAGATGTCGGTCACACATAACATTGATTAGATATGATAAAATTTTACAAAATGGCAGCTGTTTTATGATTGTGAACAGTTTATTTGCTCACATTATTCAGTTTCGAAACTTTTTAAAAATTGAAATTATAAAATTTATATGTATATGTCACATTTTAACTTCACAATCACTCCATCTTCCGTAACGCAAATCAAGGACAGGGGTCACCACCCAGGATGTTTTCAGTCGTACGCTGATTGTGATAATCCGTTGGGGCTTATTGAAAAAAAAATATCTAGGCAGTCAAGTCCACTTCAATGTTTATTATGATCCCAAGACCTCTGGTTATGTTTTTAGCTCTCATGATAATTCACATGCAGTAGAGCCAAAGAGAAGCGTCGTATTCCAAATACCATTCGAAAAAATCAAGTTGTTAAGGGGCGGCATCTTCGCTTACATCGGCAGCTACGGGTTATTTTTATTCCATGATGGCGAGCCACACGTCGCGTTTCCACCTACATCCTGCTCCGGCAACATCTCTCAGCCTTCAAGGCGGGAAACCCAGAGTATATCTATTCTCTAACGCTCATGAATACAGAGCCGTTAAAACAGTCTTTCGACCAATCAGCGCTACGGAACTCAATTTTCTGGCGCTATGATTTTGAAGAGATCAAGCTGCAAGCTGAAAAGCGAGGGAGAATATTCTAGAATGTTTCGGAAAAAACTGATCCCTTCGAACAAATAAGAAAGAAAAAAAATACGTAGGTTTTACCGAGTGTGGGCAGGAAACCAGATAAAAATTTTACATTGTAACTGAGATTAGCTTTTATATTTTGAGAAAAAATACTTTTTTCCAGAAAACATAAGGAAATAAAAATTAAAATATATAGGTTGTTATTTCAATAGAATTAAAATATTTAGCAAGCAGAGTGATATTTAAAAGCATTAAATTTTAGGATGCGTTAATTTAATTAAATAAAAAGTGTGTAATTTTAACAGAACAGCACTTAGAGCCATTTTTTTAAGAGAATGAATTTAGAATAAATAAAGTCTTTTTAGCTAGGCAGAATTTTGACATTCTAAATACTAGAACGAGAAAATAATTTAGAATAATGGAATTTAAACATAATTATAGCTTTGCTGAGGTCAACGGCGAAACAAATAATTAAAATTTGTTTCATATATATATATATATATATATATATATATATATAAACAAATTTTAGGACTAATTTCGATAATAGATAATTTCGATAATAAAATAGGACTAATTTCGATTAAAAAAATTGCAACACACTTAACGTGGCATGCTTGAACGGTTTAAATCCGAGAACATACAGTGATAATAAACTTGTTTCAAGAAAAACGGGTTTTAAATCTTTTGCTTCTTACAGCTTAACACCGGTCTGTTAAACTGGTTGTCGTTGTGTGGGAAAAATACTGTTTGGAAGGCATCTACGTCTGTTATGCAGATGTAGAATATGCTCTCCAAACAGTATTCAAATAACGCAAAAAAAAAAAAAAATCCCGGGAGAACATTCCCTTAAAAGTACTCTATGATATGTTCCATGTTATCTAAATAGATGTTTCATGAGTTTGATTACTTTATAATAGAATGTATTTTTTATTCCCTTACTGTGTTATTTCTTTCTTCCGTTAAAAAATGAATAAATATCTTCTAAAATCCATTCAAGTGAATTTATTGGAATCTGTACTGATAAAGTGAATTTAATAATAAGAATCTTGTTAGCTTAGATTCGCCATAAAATTTTTAAATTATTTTATTTCAAACATATATTTATATCCAAGGCATTTAAGATTTCGATGCAAAACTCAATTTTAAAGGGTATTATGCGATAAATCTTTTTGAAATTACTTTAAATTACTTCAATTCTTAACAGATTTCCATTTCAAATGCGATTTAATCTGATTCAATTCGCTCGCTCACAATTTCATTTAATCATTCTAAAGCTAATTCAAAAGATTTTATTTTCAAATTGTTATTCAACTATATTAATGTGCTTTTTTTACAACAAAAAATGAGTTCAAAATATTCATATTTTTTTAAAGATTTTGTTTGTATTTCTTTTTATTAAAAAATAAATAAAAAAAATTTGCATGCTAAATTTTTATAGTGTAGTATAGTTCTTAATAACAGTTTGTTCATACATACAACTGTAAGCGGAATGAGTTTTAACATTGGATTTGCAGTTTAAAGACTCTTCAACTCTATTTCTCTAAAATATTTTATTGGTTAAAACACATAAATTTCGGATATTAATTTCATAATTTATACAGGGTGTTCCTCAAAATTACTTATGGGAATGAAAATAATCCGTACTGTTGTAAGAAGAATGGATGCAGATTTTGAAATCCTCCAGACGTCTTTTAAGTTAGCCGCTAAATTTTCGTAGTGAACGGAGTTCAGAATAATATCGAGAAACGCATACGCATGCGTATGTCAACATTGGAACTTGGCCGGAAGTGTTTTGTTACTAAGTCAAATTTTAATATTCCAACACGAAATCGTTCAAGTGAGAGGAGTATGGTTGACACTAAATCTGACAGTTTTGTGAAAAGTCTGTCGAACAGTATGCACGATCGGACTTCAAGGTTCATCGAGTAATACAGCGATTTCGTTATGCTTATTCAATAACCTGAGACATTGTACCGACGTGAATTAATTGAAAATTGATTGTGTGAAAAGTCTGTCGAACAGTATGCGCTATCAGACTTAAGATTTAACCGAGTAATACAACAATTTCGTAATGATTATTCAACAACCTGAAACACTGTACCGATGCTCCGTGAATTCATATTGTCAGGAAATGTGTTTTAAACATCGACCAAAATGTTTCTGGTCGAAGGAAAATATCAGCTGTAGAATATTGAAATAATTATGCTTCAAAGAACATATATTAAACTATCAGTAGTAAAACGTTTTTACATTTGTGTTTTATAGGGTATAAAAGTAAGACGAATTGAAGAAGCTTTTAAAAACCGCCAGACGCCTTTAAGTTATCTGCTAAATTGTCTAAGTGTACGATATAGAAATTTTATAGAAATAAAATTAAATGAGAAATGATGTTAATTTGATTTTTCAGTGAAAAGCTAAGACCCCTTAAAACAAATAAATTCGCGTTTGGAATTTCATTTTATTTATGCTGCAAATGGACAAACGTTTTTTGGGACAACCTGTGTATTAAAATACGAGCGTTCTGTATATTAGAATGCCAGTCTGAGAGTGTAAAATATATGAATGAAGAAAACAAAATATCATTTAAAAAAAAATAAAACGTGTAGATATAGCCCCATACTAACAATTAGAATTAACATTCAGAAAATATTTAGTTACAGAAAACTGTGAAAAATTAATTAACGAATCATTTTATTGTTTTTTACCACTTTCATATAACTATATCCGCGAACATTTAATGATTTGATTAGTAAAACCCTTCAAACATAGCGTTAAAATTTTTAAAGTCATAACTGTCGATTTTCATTTATTTATATCTGACGCAAAACCATGACACTGACGTTATATAATAATTACAAAATTCAAACTGTAAAATTTTATTTTTTGAAAAATCAAACTCTTGTGAATTTCAGTTTTCTTTGGGAATATTTCATAATTTATTTGGTATATTTTTAAAATTTAATATAATAAAAATAAATAAAATTTGTATATATAAGACGTTTTTTAAATGTTTGTCCTTGTGTTTTAAAATATTTTGGAAAACATAGATATCCTCGCGGAATGAGTCTGAATAGGAAAATTAAGCCCTGGCCATTCTTCCAGTCTTATAAGGTCGGCTCATTTTTCCTATTCACATGATACGCGAAATAAAAAAAAATCTTTATAAAAATAAACAACAAATAAGTAATCGCAAAAAAGGAAAACACCAACCTAAAATTTTCAATTGTCATGAAGTCGATCACATGGCATAATCATTTATCTCTCATTTGCAAAAACCTCCGTCGTCATAACAACAACAATAAAATATTAACATAGCAACACATCGCACAAGGACTCTCCCTGGAAATGTATTGCCGTTAACAGAAATATCTCATTTTCTTATTGCCTTTCAACTTTCGTATACATTTTTAAAAATCTGATTTAAAAAAATATATATTTCCTAAGGTTTTCTTCATGCAAGGAAATAAAATGTGTATAAATTATCACATAGAAATTGGTTCATGAAAAATACCTCATTTGCAGCAAAAAGAGAACATTTAAAAGAAAAAATCGCGAAACATTCAAAAGTCACTGAACGAATTCTGAATAAACTTTATTGAAACAATTTGGAAATTGTACGTCGAGCTAGACAAATGAGGTACGTTCGTACTATAACTAGTTTTATAAATATTCAGATCTTGGTGATCTTAATTTCATTGAAATGAATTATATCGTCTGTTATTATAACATGATGAATTTCCGTAATAAAATAAGTACATTTAAAGTTAACTAAAATATTATCGTGTTTAGGCATTTATATTTCATGCCCGTTTGCTTGTCACTTTCGATAATGCAAAGATTTTAAAATATATTATTACAAAAATAACGCTGATCAAATGAGAAATTTGTTCAGGATTTCTATTCAATCCGGCTACTCTTTTTCTGCAGTTTTCGGCGAATTGAGCATGATTTTCTCTTATTACATGTCCAAGCTTAGATGCGCAATTTTTTTTGACACCAGATAATGCTGCAAAATTCACCATGGAGAAATGGCTTTACCGATTATTTATCTTCATGGTTTAATATCGTATGACTCACAATGAACAAATCTCCTGTGTTTATTTAATTTAACGAAGTGAGATTATGGCCTGTCAAGCGTATTTCAGCTGAATTTTTCTCAGAATCTATACACATTTTTTTAAAATTATATTTCTAAAAATTTAACTTTTATGAACTTTTATTCGCAAAAAAATTTTTTTTTAGTAAAAATGGCCGGTTAGCATATGAAAAGCGAAATTGTCAACAAGTCCTTGTGACTGAGCAAGTCATATGACTGAGGAAAAGCGAAGTGGCCAGCTTTTCCTCAGTCACATGAAAGGCGAATTTATTATATATAGATTATTAATGATAGGATTTAATAGTATGAATAAAACTTTTATTACTATCTCTTTAAGTTTTGATTCGATTTTCATAAAATTTGAAATGGCTAGACAAAATTCTGCAACAATTATATATATTAAATTTCAAACCATTCAGTTCGGTATTTTTTGCGATGTTATATGCGGAAGACGGACAGGCAGACATACAGACGGACAGACCAGACGACGACTGTATGTGCTAGGTATTTATATAATTACGAACTCACCTAAAAAGAATAAAACGTATTCTATTAGGCGAAAACAATAAATTTGTATTCCTTCAATGAATGGATTAAACTCGTTGGCGAACATGGGAAATCGAGATGAAGCATGCTTTTTTTTTTCTCCTCTTTACTATAAAATAACGAAACATCTATATCAAAATCAAAAATCTGAGAGCCAGATGAATTCGTACCTGTCTCCGTGTATCAGGAGCAAAGTTTGTAGATCTAATTGTAATAGAATTCGTTAGCCTTCTTTCGCGCAGGCACACGCACACACACTAAATTATATTTATTTTACTGATATAGATAATGTTTGATAGATTTCATATTTCGTGAAACTTTTGTGTTAAAAATACATTCTTACTGAATCTACAAAGCTTAGCTTGACAATTCTTTTTCACGCATCCCATTTTCCTTTCGAGAACTATTTTATAATATACGTTAAATGATATCTTAGAAGAAAAACATTTCTTATTTTCAATTGGGTCATGTGAAAAGTTCTGCGGTTTTTCACAGAGCAAAGCGTGGTTTCGCCTAGTTTCACTGCAACTGCTGACGAGGAGTGACCTTTAATAACCCAGTTATGTACATTCGGTCTTTTCTGATTAAGCTGCATCATTCTCGATAGTTATAATCGATATAATTTCTAGTTAATGTCTTGTGTTGTGACATAATTTTTGTCTTAGTGCAGTGCTATAAATGGAGAACTTACGCGTTCATTTTCGCCATATTGTGCACGCTAAATATGATATTTTCAAAACTGAGCAAAAAAATATTCAAATCTGAGTATGTCGCATAGTCAAAATGGCTCCGAATCAAATTTACTCAAGTTTGAAACATGTATATACCCATTTCTGAAACCATGCACACACTCAAGAATAAAATATCATGTGCTCATATTTGAGTATGTCTGTTTCAAACAACAGTAAAAAACCGCTAGTGCTGCCATCTCTGGTTCTATTTACGATCATGTAAGGATAAACTAATTGTACGGTTTTACCCAGAGCCAGCATCGAACTCGAGCCCTACTACTTACAAGTCCCTTGCCTTATCCACTTTGCTATTCAGATCACATGAGTGGGTTATTTTAAATGCAAGTTATCTAATGATTCGGACGCATGCTGATTTTTTTTATAGGATTCATTAAGTTGTTGTTGAGAAAATTGGAAAATTTTAACGGGATTTTGGATAAATTTGGTCAATTTGAGATGGTGGTTAAGATTGTACAGCTTAATTATTTATGTGGGGAAGGGGCTATATGAATTATACAAAATTTCAATTCGATTGTTATCAGTATATTTGTTAAATGAAAAAGCGCTCCCTGGATATTGAAATTTAACTGACTAAATTTTCTTTTTGACAAATTTTAACCCATTAACGCCACAATTATTTTGCTCTTGAAAAATGGAAATATTGCATTTCATTCAAATGAGTATGAACTGATTTCTATGTGCTCATTTTTGAGTATTGTCATGTTTCCAAAATTAGTGTGAACTGACTTCTATGTGCTCATTTTAGGTAGATTTCGTAAGAAATACTACCTATTACATTCTCACCTAAGTTGGAAATTTTGAAAAATTTTTGCAGATCTACGCCGATCATGACTCCCAGAACCCAAAACCATCCCCAGTTCAAAAGTTTATCTATCTATCTATCTATCTATGTCACTTTTTTCTGACCACGATAACTGGAAAAATTCTGCATAAATCTCTTCCAAACTGATACATAAAATCAAGGGTCATAAAATCTCGGTCAAGTTCGTTAATGGGCAAAATCGAACCAAGGGGGGGGAAATGGGGGGGGCTTTTTGTGAAAACAGATAAATCCTCATAATCTCTTTATTATTATACGTATTGAATCCGTTTAAAGTTATTATTACTTCTAGGAAAAGGGCCGAAAATGTATGTATGACAGATTTTTGATATAATTAAAAATGGCCCCAAGGTGGGGAAAAAAGGGGGGTTTTAGAAGAAAAAAAATCATAGCTTCGTCAATTCACAAGATATCAAATCCGCGTAAATTTATTATTAATCCTCTTAGTATTATCTAAAACTTTTATATTGACATGTTTTTTATAGGACCAACCGTTATAGCAAAAAAATTAAAACCAAAACAAACCCCTGCCGGCTCCGCCTGCAAACAAGTTAGGTTTTGAATTGGGTGATTCTCATCTGCCGTATCATGGCAAAAGAATCATTTCTTCCGCAATTCCCAACAAACAAGCGCGCCACGGTCTGCATCTTCGAAATGTACCTGTGCCTGTAGGCCGAGCCGTCAGGGATTTTTCATTTGTTTAACTATAGACAAACTTTCAATTCTAATCAAAATGACCAGTTTTTGATTTGATTTTGTTTTTGTTACAAGTTTCTTATCAATAATATATGTATATGAATAACAAAATTCAAAAAGATACGGTAAATTAATGTACAGAAACGATATAATAAATAATTATTACAATAAAAATAATAAGAAATTATTTATCTTGCATCATTAAATTAATGTACAGAAACGATATAATAAATAATTATTACAATAAAAATAATAAGAAATTATTTATCTTGCATCATTATCTCTTCCAAACTGATACATAAAATCAAGGGTCATAAAATCTCGGTCAAGTTCGTTAATGGGCAAAATCGAACCAAGGGGGGGGGGAAATGGGGGGGCTTTTTGTGAAAACAGATAAATCCTCATAATCTCTTTATTATTATACGTATCGAATCCGTTTAAAGTTATTATTACTTCTAGGAAAAGGGCCGAAAATATATGTATGACAGATTTTTGATATAATTAAAAATGGCCCCAAGGGGGGGAAAAAAGGGGGGTTTTAGGAGAAAAAAAATTATAGCTTCGTCAATTCACAAGATATCAAATCCGAGTAAATTTATTATTAATCCTCTTAGTATTATCTAAAACTTTTATTTTGACAAGTTTTTTATAGGACCAACCGTTATAGCAAAAAGAAAAAAAAAATTAAAAACAAAACAAATCCCTGCCGGCTTCGCCTGCAAACAAGTTTTTTTTCGAAGTAGGCGGTTCCAACTCCCGCATCTTTTCGAAACTGATACATAAAATCAAGGGTCATAAAATCTCGGTCAAGTTCGTTAATGGGCAAAATCGAACCAAGGGGAGGGGGGGGGAATGGGGGAGGGGTGAATGGGGGGAGGGGTGAATGGGGGGAGGGGTGAATGGGGGGAGGGGGAATGGGGGGGGACTTTTTGGGAAAACAGGAAAATCCTCATAATTTCTTTATTATTATACGTATCGAATCCGTTTGAAGTTATTATTACTTCTAGGAACAGTGCCAAAAACTTATGTATGACAGATTTTTGATATAATTAAAAATTGCCTTAAGGGGGGGAGGGAAGGGGGGTTTTAGAAGAAAAAAAATTCATAACTTCGTCAGTTCCCAATATTTCAAATCCGCTTAAATATATTATAAATCCTCTTAATATTATCTAAAACTTTTATATTGACATGTTTTTTATAGGATCAACTCTTATAGCAAAAAAAAAAAAAAAAAAAAAAAAAAAATCCTTGCTGGCTCCGCCTGCAAACAAGTTTCGTTTCGAAGTAGGCGGTTCCAACTGCAGCATCATCGCAAAAAGGTCATTTCTTCCGCAATTACCGACAAACAAGCACCCCACGTTCTGCGTCTTCGAAATCTACCTGTGCCTGTAGGCCGAGCCGTCAGGGATTTTTTGTGTATTATCCTGTTTTAAAAATGAGTTTTACTGATTCTAATCCTTTTTGAGTATGTCTATGTTTCAAAAATCAGTATGAACTGACCTCTTTGTGAACAGTTTTGAGTGTATCCATGTTTCAATATTCTGAGTATTTCTGTTATTTCAGAATTGAAAGCATTGAATCGTCATGTTTGAAACAAAAGTTTCCTAACAAAATGAAAACATCAATTTACTCAGGTTTCAAAGTATCATTTTTCTCAGTGTGCTCTTTTATTCCAATAAAATTAAATAAGTTAGTCAGACTGCTCGCAAAATTTTTGGTCTATATAGGCAAAGTGCTGTTTCATATGACACAGTAGGAAGGTGTTTTGAAATTTTTAATCTAGCAAATGTCAGCCTCGAAGATGGTGCCAGTCTGAACGAACATCATCTGTAAAGGAGGACCTCTTAAACGAAGAATCGCTGAAAATCCACGTTATACAGTTCAGGGACGAGCTGTCACAAAGACATTCCAAATAATACAATGCATGGTCATTTGATAACTTCTTTTTAAAGAGGTCCACCTTTACAGAAGATGGTCACCCAGAGCGGGAATCATTTTCGAGGGTGAAATTTCCGTACTTAAAATTCACAAACCACCTTCGAACTGTGTCATCTGAAACAGTACTTTATCCATATACAGTATACATTTTACGAGCAGTCTGATCACCATTTTTACCTTTCTTGAAATAGAAGAGCATAATATAATATTTTTTGTTCTCCATTCTTAGCACTGCACTGAAACAAAATTTATGCCCCAACACAAGCAAGAATTATGCAGCGCAAGCAGATGACACCGAATGTACATATATGGGTCATTCACGAGCACTCCTTATCAACAATAGCAAAAAAAAAATAGATGAAACCGCGCTTCGCTGTGAAAAACAGCAGAACTTTCCTGATGACCCAATATTTAAATGTACGAATACTTGACACAATGATATAGAGGATTTTTTTTAAATTCTTGGTTCACACCGAAATTTTAACTAATGAATACTAACGTAAAACATTCTACAATTCAGTGGATGCACGTGGGTTATTTAAATAGGGGTTCACAAAATAAATTGTAAAAATAAAATCAGCCAGTTCGACTTAATGTAAAGGTTGGAATACATTTAAGTTTTCAAACGTTAAATTAAAACAAAGAAAAAGAACTAAAGAAAAAAAAACAAGCTGGTAGAAAATAAATGTAACATTTAATTTTCTGTGAAGGACGATCATATACAATCAAACAAATAATAAAACAAAACATAAATAACTGAATCTAGGAAACCAAGAAATATTTCGGATAAACGACAACTAAAAATGAAATACCGAAAAATGCCAGTTCCCGCACACTGCAAGCTACACGAATGAAAATATAAGAGTAGTGGCTTTATCACACATTCCCATCGCCGTTTTCGTCCGCATAATCTGGTTACGAAGGGAATTTCTTCGATGACACGTACAATCCAGGAAAGACTGCGTTCTCTCTATATATATATTAATTTTTTTTTAATATTACAGAATCGTTTGGCCATGTAAATATTTAAAAGAGTTGGTGAGAGGGCTCATTCTGGAAACTGACAAAAACTTGGGCATTTGATTAATATTATTTTATATAATTTGATAATTTCTATGTTCGTGTTTCTTTGGGTGTTCACCTTTTCATATGCTCCAATAAAAGGTCCACCACTGCTACAGTTGATTAGTAATTAAAATTAGCCTCTTCACATCTATTGTAATTTTAAAAGAAATCTGCAGCCTTCTACCTTTTCTCAAAATGTATGCCCTAAAATATGATATGTATGCAAATATCTATATTTAACAGAAATTCGTCTAGTATTTTTCTTTAAATATTAGTTATGTTATGTCTTTTATTTTTTCAGAGTAAGCATTCACGAAATATTAAAGGCAAATAGTAAGTTGATATTTTACACACGTATATTTGTATATTTGCGTACATTATAACTTGACATCATCATATTGCTATTTATTCTTTACGTCCAATGTTTACACTTTTTATGTTACAGATTAATATGAATATAAATTTTTCATAATAAATCTTTCATTTTGCTTCAAATGTCATAGTTTTTATAAATTTATTAGATACCTCTAAATTATTATATATATGTTTTGGTTGTTCTTGTCGTGTCAGAGAAAGTGCCACGGCACTTCTCTGAAAGAAGGGGTGTCAGAGCCTCAACAGCAGTTGGAATTTAAGACCTAGTCTCCTATTTTTTGAACTAATTCAAGATGAGAGACCTGCACCTGGATTGACACCCCCAGAGGTATCGTTTTCAAACTTGGAGGACATTGGAGCCACGAACAGATTTTATGTGCACCAGCACCCATTAACGTACACGGTCCCATAGCAGCCGCAGTCGAGAGAGGTAGTCACACTTACAAGCACTGACCATGGTCGATGCTTCTTCCATTTCGGTGATCTTGAAGGGAAGTGAGCTTAATTGTCTTCGCCACTGCGGGACATAATTTTTGGTACTTTCATATTATAGAATTACTATATAAATTTCTGTACTTTCGTATTATAGCGGCTCCTGAAGATGAATCGCTCAACGACCAAGATTGATCGCCAAATTATAAAGCATATATGGTATTATAATAATATATAATCTATATAAAATTTCGTGACGCATATTGTTGGTTATAGTCTTATATGACGTATATATATGACGTGTGTATAAGATGCATATAATGTATATATGACATATAATACATAAGTAATATGGTTATAATGACGTATATATCGCATATATGAGCATTACAAGTATATATATAATGCGTATATATGAGGCATATATAAGCTTTTCTATGATCTTGGAGCGATATTAACTGCAATATTGGCACAATCACAATTGTGAGGGCCGCTATAACACGAAAGTGTCATTTTGTTTATAAATAAAAAAACATTTTACATAGTATTATAATATAATCACTATTAACATAATGCAATTACTGGCATAATTTTTCATAACTCTCTAAGCATTTAAATGAACGATAAATCATGTAAATTGAAATTAAGTTTAATAAGTTATTTAAAATAAGTTGAAACTGGTGTGAAACACTAAGAACTAAAATAACTTCTTAAAACACCATAAAAGCTTTAAAATGCGCTAGGCCTTTCGAAAGATCTGAGTCTTTCTTCGTCAGGCGCAAAAAGACGTGCGTCTACTATGAAAGCAGCAGCAAGACTGAAATGAGAGGTAAGTGTACCCTTACCTCTCAAGTCCCTTACCTCTCATTTCAGTCTTGCTGCTGCTTTCATAGTAGACGCACGTCTTTTTGCGCCTGACGAAGAAAGACTCAGATCTTTCGAAAGGCCTAGCGCATTTTAAAGCTTTTATGGTGTTTTAAGAAGTTATTTTAGTTCTTAATAAGTTATTGTCATCATTTCATCATTTTCCATAACTCTCTAAGGATTTAATGGAACAAAAAATTATGTAAACTATAATGAAATTTAATAAGTTATCGTCACCATTTCATTACTTTTTTATAATTCAGAACCGTCATATAAACATGACTAAAATGATAACAATCGGATCAGTTTCTGAAAGGCATCTTTCAATAATATTATGTAAACATTAAATTGAAAGAATATGATGTTACAGATGTAATATTTAACAAAAAATCAAGTATTTATAAAAGTAAGATTAAAACACAAATTCCAGCTATTACATTTTATATTAATTTAACAATTATCCATTAATGCATTAAGAATTGGAAAATTTATTTGTCCTTCATGAAGATTGTTCCTCTTTGTAAACTAGTCGTTAGGGTCCATCGTAATACTTACTCGTCATGGATATATATAATATAAAATATGAAAATAAAACATGTGTAAACTATTTATAAAATGAATTGCAATTCGAATAAAATCGTGGCTTGATGACGTTAAATGCTCTATTACTGATGTGCGTAAAAGAAACATCCTTATAACTCCAAAATTGTTAATCACATTAACTAACGGTTTACTGCTGCGGATTAAGCGTCTCATTTCCAATTAAAATATATCTTTGAATTGAAATTTGAATAAAATACATGGTCATGAAATATCGAAGAGTGTGGAAATAGGATTACAAATATCTCGGCAACTAATTATCTGATCGACTTCATTCTACATGCAAGATTTATGTTTATTTTATTGTCTTTTACATTCACTCCTTAAAATAAATGATTTCGAAAATTTTTATATGCCTTTTATCAGAACGAATATTTCGAGAGTCCGAAAAAAAATTGTTCCGGATAATTGAGGTTACTGAAATTCAATAAGCTTCTTCCCATTATTACATACTAGGTACATACCAAATTTAAGTCTCTATCTCAATTTGTCTGGGAGTTAGAGCGTTTAAAGACACACAGACAGACGGACGGCAATTTTTTTTTTCTAAAAATATATTTTTCGGAATCTCCAGTGTCTGAAGCTTGTAAATCCGTAATTTTTTTTTTCGATTTTCAAAACGATTACAAGACGTACCCTATACTACGTATGATGGGTAAGTAAAATGTTCTTTCCCAAATACATGTTATACAGTTATTCTTTGAAGAAAGCGTAAATAATAGATTGTGATTCACGAAAGTTATTGATAAAGAGAACAAAACATGAAGCTGGTTTTTGTTTACTTTTTTTCAGTTTTCGAAATCTTACAGAAGTATTGATAATCGATTTGATGAAAGAATCGATTTGATGATTGAAATTTGATCGACTAACATTTTATAACAGCTTTTGATTTTTCCAAGAAATATTCTATATTCCCACAAAAATTACACAATCCTTTTCCACATTTCCATTTTTCAAACAGAGAGACAAATAGATGAGCTGATTATATTTAACTAGTAAACTAAATGTTTTACTAGATTATGCAAGTTGCTGTTAACAACATATGTAGTGGCGGAATAAAATACTTGAACAAGGCTTATTTTTCTCGCGATTTTTTACTTTCTTCTATCTATAATATCAGAGATAACGAAAAACATGTTTTTACAAAATGTCTGTATGTCCATTTGTCCGTGTGTCTGTGTTCGTGCGTCTGTCCTCATTCTATCTTCGAAAAGTGTATGAAGTTATGCACACAATTGACCCAAATTTAATTTATAGGTTTTTGACTGTGACCAGCAGGTCCCATTTGAATTTGGGGATATTCCGCTGGGAGGGGGCGCTGTATTAACGATGTTTCCGCCCTTTTCATTAATGTATCATAGAAACATTTATGAAGTTATGCATAGAATTGAAACAAATTTCATTTATAGGTTTTTGACTGTGACCAGCAGGTCCCATTTGAATTTGGGGATATTCTGCTGGGAGGGGACGCAGTAATAACAATTTTTCTGCCCTTTTCATTAATGCATCATAGAAACATTTATGAAGTTATGCATAGAATTGAACCAAATTTCATTTATAGGTTTTTCAGTATGACCAGCAGGTCCCACTTGAATTTAGGGCTATTCCGCCGGAAGAGTGTGCTGCGACAGCGATCATTGTTCCATTATCAGTATTGTATCATTGAAAAATGTATGAAATTGTGCAAAAACTGAACCAAATTTTATGCATATAATTTTGATTATTGCCTGTAATCCCCAGTTGATTTAGGGATATTCCACGGGAAGAGGGCGTTGTAAAAGCGATTTTGGTGCGATTTTAGCGATTTTTGATATTTGTATTATACATTGGCTGCTCGTGAAAGGGTCATTCGCATACATGTGACCGGTGATTCGAAGGCAGCTGACGTACAGCAGAATGACGAAAAATATTGATTTTTGTGTAGCTGTGATAGCAAATTTTGAATTATTAACATATATGGGATAAAAGAAAGTTTTTGAAATTGGCACAATCGATTAGTTAAATTTCGAATGGGACTTGCAGCAAAATAAATACACTTTATATACATATAAAATAACGTTGAGAATATATATAGATAACATTTAAAATATTAAAACTCTGTAAGACTTAATACGTAAATTTTATAACGTCTATAATATTCAAATTAAAATACTCTGTAATATTCACATTCAAAACCTCTATAATATGCAATTTTAAATCGGGAAAATACATTTAGAAATCAATATGATGTTCATATCCTATGATACAATACATTTTTGGGAGAAAATATATCGGGAACATTTTTAGAAAGAGATATAACTGGTATAAAAAAATACTATTTGATATTTTGGAGAGAATCCATTTCTGTCTATAACGTGTTATAGTTTCCTTGGCATCGATTCTAGGATTTTTCTTAAATTTGAATATATATCTTTACTGTATCTCAAAATATCGTTTTGAAATTCCAATTTAATTTAAAAATGTAACTCAATAGTGCAAAGTGTGATCTTATAAGCATGGTAAAAAGAGCAAATGTTGCTAAAACATAATTTTCAAAAATATTCTAGTTCAAAATGACATTTTATTATACACATTATATCTCATTTAATCATATTTAATAAATTATACCATTTCATTAATAATAAGATTTTTTACACATTAAATAATTTTATCCCTCTCGGGATTAAAGGGTTGAGTATGTGAAGTGAATACCAGAATATGAAGAACTGTCTTTAGCTAAGAATTCCTTTCTAATAAAATTATCTTTTTTTTACTGCTGTCCCTTTAGAAATTGTTTTAGGTCGGTAAGTGTACGTTCGATTATCAAGTTAAATTAGATGTTCAATTACAGTTGTTATTTCACTTTGGTGTTTACAATTTGCTGTTTCAGTGCAGAATAAAATAATGGCAGTTTTTATATACTGCATTTGCTTACTGGAACACTGTTCGCTGAGTAGTTCTGTACTGTTTGATTTTTTATTGAATTTATCTAACGAAAAACTATTCGAATTCTCATTGCCTTTATGAAATGAATTAATTAGAAGGTAAATGTCATTTATATATGCGTAGAAACTAATTGCTGGTTAAATTATATATATAAAATGTTAATTAGTTGATTATTTATCATATAATGATCTATAATAATTTTCAGATTTTGTGAAAAAAAAGAGAGTGGCAAGTGAACATAACCTGACAACTTTATCTTTCAGAAAAAAGACAATAGAAGACAATAGAAGATGGATAAAGAGATCCTATTAAAACTTCTGAAATCGTGAAATGCCACACAACAAAAAACTGTTGCATCTCCAAATCTAAAGTAAGAAAAATGGACATATGTTAATGGGAAATGTGAGGGAGAGGGACTGACATGGTGTGCCATGATGAAATCTATGAAAGACTGCAAATAATCACAGAATAAAGAAGAACTAGATTAATTTTAACATAATTGTGTTAAAATTAATCTAGTGTAATCACGTATCCAGTGTTTACTGGAGTTCCATTACATGCGATCTATTCTGTTGAGCTGATTAAAATAGCAGACCAGATGTTATGATCAATAAGGTTAACTGGAAGAATTCTGCCTCCCAGATATGATCGGGATAGCTCAGTTGGTAGGGCATGGCAGCTTCAGCCAAAAGATCCCAGGTTCGAATCCTGGCCCGGACATTTTTCGTTCATTTGGAAAATTACAACTCGTATAAAAAACTGTTTAATAAATTCGATGAAATAGTTAAATGTATAACTTATTCCCCAAAAAGTTTAAGTAAAAGAAGTGTTTTTTTTTAATTCCAGGAGTTACTGGATGTTGATGAATAATCGTAAATATGTTATTGCTTTAGTGAATCACATTTTCTCACCCTTTTTCCTTCAAAAATCGAAACTGCCATTTGTTTTCTAAGAACATAATGCACTTTTCACCTGGTTAGGCGTTATGTTTACATGTTAAATACCACAAATTACACTTCTCTGAATTTTTCTCGTTTTCTTTCTAATGTTTAATATTTTGTTTCTTTTCGGTAATTTAAGTGAGCTTACATTAATTACTCCAAAATTTTGTCTTCACTGCAATGTTTTAATGAACATATTACGGAGTGCAAAATAAGCTAGTTTTACGGTACACACTGTACAATGTTTACAAAATTTATAAAAATACGTTAGTGTTAGTGTTGCATGGTGGTATAACTGATATCACATTGAATTATGTTAAACATTCCTTTCAATGTTGAATTATTCGATGATGTAAAAAATGGATAATCATTAAAATATGTTACTTTTCATTTTCCCAAATCCTTGAATAAGATGAAATTTAAGAATAGTTCAACTATTTAACAACCTATTCCAATGTTTAACAGCTAATCACAAAAAAATTCTCTATGCACTCTAAGTGCCTAGTACAGGATGGGCCAAAAGTCCCGCATCATAGGAAAATCATCTATTGTTACAATATATTCTCAATGTTGTAGCCTCCGTTGTCAAAACATAACTGCTGGCGATCGTTCATGTTCCTCAGAATGTTGGTCACTAAGATTGGCGATACGGTATGGCACTCAGTAGCAATTCTCTCACGCAAATGATTTTTTATCCCTGATGCGAGGCTTTTGGCCTACCCTGTAGTTTAAACGTTGAATAAAAATCAGGAACTCTCAGGTTTAATCCTAGTTACTCGCCTCGATGTGTGTGGGATTTTGCATTAACAGAGGTTCCGACAACTTTAGCTTTTTTTGGAAATGAAAACTATAGCCGCACTGGCGTCCAATTTTTAACCAGTTTGTTTTTCAAAATCTTGCCAGTTCTCGGTTAAAAAATTTAGTACGTTATGGTTCAAAATTTTACCATCTCATTGGTCTAACTACACAAGTTTAGGATTCAACCGCAGCACCAAATGATGGAACTTAAATTCGTCTTCCTTATGGTGCAACTTTTTAGGCTCCATGTTTTAATAAAATGGTGAAAAAAAATTTAACAGTAACAATGCACCAACATCGTGTCAAGTACCATTTTACAAAATTTTCTGTTCCTTACACAGGTTTGGTTTAATAAATTCTCAAACGTAGTGCAAAGTGGTACAATCAGTACAATTTTTCACAATTTTTCTTGGAATATGTTGGAATAATTTAATATAATTGTAATTTTATTTTTATTCTTATCTGTTGGGCTTTCATCTAGCATTCATATTAAAATTCTTATCATATTGTGTAGATATATGGTATTATGTTATTTAATTCAGTATTCTTTAAACCATTACTTTTCAGAAGTATTTTTAGGTTAATACAATAGTATTAGACTTTCTTAATAAATATGTGAAAAGTATACTCTTATACTATTTCCTTTAAATTATCTTAATGGAATGTATAATACTTTTGTAAATATTGCAGGATGACTTCTAAGTGTTTCGTTATAAAAATAACTCTATGAATCATAAATAAAAAGAACGTAAAGTTTTTTATTCGGTTTCTCGTTCCGTTTCAAAATTTGTCGCATAAGATTTAATCATGGCATCATTCTTTTCAAATGTAAATTTTTATTTATAAAATTTAAATACAGTTAAATATTGAATGCCCTTTCAAAATTGAAAGATATGGAAATCCAATAAATTATTCCATTCATCACTTGAGTTATTTATATTTGTAAAAGTATTTCTTTGACACTTTTACAAAGGAAGTAAAAAATTCCTTTTAGAGTACATGTCACTTAGTATATTTTTCAAACCCCCTTTACCCAGCATTCAGAAGTTTAAAATTTCAGTGTCTGAATAAGAATGCAATGTCATCTATAGCATATCTGCTACATGAAAGAAATTATTATAAGTTCTATAAAATGAATTAAAAAAAATATTATATAAGGTATTTCGTTGTATAGATAATAGTTAACATCAATAAAATTGCTATTAGGAAAATGTCATTATTATATATATATATATATATATATATATATATATATATATATATATATATATTATTTTTGCATAATTGTTTTTAAAAATATTTTTTAATCCTCATTCAAGATTGGACATTAGAGATATTTCGATGTACAATGTAATAGCAGACTATTTTATATTCTGTAAAAGATAACTTGCTTCACCATTTTTAGAAGTCCATTATGAGAGGGAACCGTGACTACCTCTGTAGGTTTTCACACCCCTCGAGTGTTGGTAGAGCTAGTACGGGTTGGATAATCCCGACTTAAGACCTAGCGGCTGGTTCCCTTTTGGGTTTCCAGCTCCGAAGCTGTTGGGGGACGCCGGCCCGTCTCCAAGTGTCTCGCGGTGACTCCCCATGGTATCGCAACGGCCTACGTCGTCGACACGTGGGTTCAAGGTTAGAGGGTCCGCAGGTGGCGGTCCTCTGACCGGCCGAAGCGCCGCAGGGTGAAAAACCTGCTGGCGCGGTATAAGTCCGTCAGGGCTTGGGTTCGGTGGTCGTCTGACGCGCAGGGAGCCTGCGGCGCAGCTTACTGTTACCATTTTTACAAGACACTGACGATTTTGCAAAATTTGATATTTTTGATGTAAAATACGTCTTATAAATACGTCCAAGAAAGTTATAATAATTTCAAATTGTTAATAATAGAAAAAAAGAAGAATGACGAAATTGAAAGAGCGTTGTAAAAAGCATGATTGTTAACTGATTTACCTTGAGCTGTTGTCTTTGTGTGATCTTAGCGCAGTGCAAACTTTAGTCTCAATATACTGTTCTCTCCAGCACACATTAATTTATGAGTTTATTTATGAGCCAAGCATAAATTTATGAGACAAAAATGAGTTTCAGGTATCATATTGTTTACCTTTTTGTGTTTTATAAAGTAATTTATAAATATAACCTCGAAACATAATACTTCTTTATTTGTTTATTTGTTTAGATGTCAAATTTTAAAGCGTGGGAATAATACCCAAATATATGCAGGTTACGAGTTACAAGTTCACCCTGACAGGTCGTTCTCTATACCTTCCCTTCGTACTTCCTAGTTGATGTGAAAAACCACTATTTGAATATAGATTACCATCTTAACATTAACAAATCTTATTTGAATAAAAATAATTTTTTAAATACTGCACAATAACGACTATCATTAGTACAGATTTTTCAAAAATTACTCAAAATCAAAACAGTTATATTATAGTATGTTATTTTCTTGTATTGCAGATATAGCATCGGAAAACATCGGAAGAATGATAGAAAACGTCAAATGAATATAAGATAGGGCGATTAGGAATCCAAAACTACTTGTTAAAAGACTCTGCGGTAATCTACACCACAGCTTAAAAATAACAGTCATGTTCCAACCTTTCCGTACACTTGTATTGCATATTTCCACAATCATTTATGTATAAATAGCTTTTGTGATTATCTGTTTAGATGTCAAATTTTAATGCGTTGGAATCACATAATACCCAAACATATGCAAGTTACGGGTTGCAAGTTTACCGTGACAGGTCGATCTACATAACGTTCCAGCTTGCTTCTCAGGTGATGTGATGATGCGTCATTAAAGAATTACGCACAGACATTAAAAAATTCCAGATATTGCGAGTAGCTCATTTATGATGAGTAATGGGTATTATTGTTTAAAACATATTCAAGTTTCATCTTTGAAATCGGATCTTTGATATTTATTAAGTACATTCAATTTATAATCTCTCCTTCTTTACTTTAAGATATACTTAAATATTTTATTCACCAAAAACTCTCATTTTTGAAGATTTAAATTTAAGGTACATTTAGCTTTATTATTTTATAAGCTTTATAAAATTTCAAATTTCAGTATTATAAAATTAATTGTAATGGAATTATTTTTAGATGTCGGTGTAAATAGGCTGTTTGAAAAAAGGGATTTTTTAGGTTACATATTATTTTTTCATAATTTTTCAGATAGTTTTCAAATAGTTACCAGAAATTGTTTAAGGCAAATTTCTTCTTAACGCCTAGTTTAAAACATAAACTGTTAAAATATTCTTATAGACTAATGTTGTCCCAGATTATTTTTCCCAAAACTGTGAGTTGAAACATTTAAGTTTGAAACGTTTAGTTTTATATGTATTAAAGCTTTTTGTTTGAATGATTGCAAGCAATTGAAAAATAAATGAATCACATTTTTACTGCACTTGTATAAATTTAACCATTTAAAAAAATATTTCAACATACACAAGGTTTTTATAGGAGAAAATAATGAATTAATTCATTCAAATTAATAAAAAAATCCAGATATTGCGAGTAGCTCATTTATGATGAATAATTTCTGTTATAGCATAAAACACATTCAAGCTTCGTCTTTGAAATCGAATCTTTAAAATTTATTAAGGACATTAAATTTATAATTTCTACGTCTTTACGTTAGAAGATATATATATGGAATAAATTATTGAAATAAAATATCGTTAGTGTCACATAACCTAATTTTAACGGCAGAAGCGAATACAGTTTCATTGAAATTAACGTAATGGAAAATTCTATCATTATCTACCTTATATGAACATATAAGAAAATTCATATTTGCATTTCCTTAGTTATTTTTATGTGAAGATGAATTTGTAGATCTTAAAACTGCAGTTTGAAATTAGGTTTTATGAATTGCATTTCTAATTTTGTATAAAAGCTATAGGGTCCTTTTCAAAATTTTATTTTTTATACAGGGTGCCTGAAAAAAACTTCAACGTACTATAATATTTTATTGTTTCAGATTAAGTATGCAACATAAAATACATGAGTTTTCACAATAAGTCAGACAATAAGAATATATTAATGAAATAGCCTTCCAATTAAAATGTTACATTTGTCATATTGCTAAATGAAATTTATTTTGGATTTATTAAAGAAAGGATAAAGTGTTTTGGAAGGAATATTAAACGAAACCCTTTAATCACAATCTTACTAAAACTCTTCGATCGCACTTACCCACTTGTTTAATTTTTTTGCTAAATCAAACATGAAACAAACAGAGTGTAAAAGTGTCCAAGCATAGATCCAAGTTTGCACATATTTTCACTCTTTTGGTTTAACACCTGATTTAACCAAAAATAAATAAATAAATAAATAAAATAAAATAAATAAAACCAGCTATTATAAATTCATCTAGTATTTCTACAGGGGTATGCCAATTCTACAAATATTATATATAAATAGATTTATTTTAAAATTTAAATTATTAACAACATTAACAAAAATAATGTTTAGATTTCTAAATTTCAGAATATTGTATTAATTTAACTCTTTAATTCTTTATCATTATACAAAATCTGTTCTTATACATGCTATAAATACCACAGTATATAAAACGTTTATTGTCAAACACATATTTGAAACACATATTTCAACAGAGACAAAGATTTTAAATATTAAAGTTAATCGTTAAAAAAAAAAAAAAAAAAAAAAAAATGCAGCAGCATTAGGTATAAAATGGGAAACAAAAGAAATTTGGAAAAACATAAAAATACCTAAGCATTCAGAATATATGAGTTAAACAAACAAAAGTTTGGACGGGCTGACATAAATAATTGGAAAATTATAATTAATAAACAAATTTAAGATTTTTTTACTTGATATGTTTTAGTTAAGAGAAGTATAAACATCATGAAGCATGACAATGCTCAGTTTTAGACATCACTTGAATTCCTTTTATGCCACATAAGTATTACTTTCTAACTACAGATCTCATACAGGGTGATCACAAAAATATTTAAAATGATATGTAATTATACAAAAAAGTATGTTTTAATATGACAAAACTAGAACAAGAACGAAAAATCATGCGTCAAGCATAGATTATGTAACACTTTCCAACGCTTCCAAAATAATTTTACAAATCATACCGTTTAATAAGCTAAAAGATAACATCTAAGTAATCCGAATACTTTTCATCAGCCCTGTATAGGATCTATAGATTTGTATATATACTACATAGGATGCTAAATGTTAGTTCAGTTAGGAAACGCGTAGCACAGTTTAAAATTCTCCGTCTGGAGTTTCTGTCCATAAACGGAAATGTGTTCGCGAACTTTTGGGCTTCCCTGTATAGGATCTACAGAATTTATACACACCACGTAATAGACAAAAAGCGAGTTAAAATTAAAATCGCGTTCAGTAACTTAAAACGCACTTCCAGGAATTATTGTTAACAGACAGTAGAGAATTATTTTGTGTGTACCTGTAAATGAACGATGACTGCTATACACACAATATTCTGTAGTAAGCCTCTTGTAATGCACCTTATATAAATTTCAATGCGTTTAAAATAGGGAAACATTATTTAAATAAACCGCAGACGATTTTTCTCCATAGACGTCATGTAACGGAATTCTTTTGACTGTCCCTGTAAAGTAACTATAAGTGCTATGCACACACTATTCCATATTAAGCTTCTTCTAATGCCCCTTAGTGATATATATAAATTTCAATGCGTTTAAAATAGTGAAACATTATTTAAATAAACCTCAAGTGATTTTTCCCCATAGACCGCAATGTAATGGAATTCTTTTGAGTGTCCCTGTAAAAAAAGTATAAGTGCTACACACTTCCGTTGAAATAGGGAACATGCTATAGATAACGACTATAACATATAAAAATTGCAGAGCAATCCGAGCATATTTGCGGGAGTTAGAGCACGGTCAGACGGCCATACGGCCAGACAAACCGAAGTCATAAACACTTTTCAACTAGGTTGGAAAGTGTTAAAAAGATTTATCATCAAATACTTGAATTTTGTAAACAATATGTTTTAATGGTACACTGAATATTCCACCGTAGTATCCACATGAAACATTTCAATGATGTTTAAAATACCGTAATGAAAGAAAAAAGAAACATTTCAAGTTTGATAATTACCCTACTCAGTGAGATTTAAAGTAATTTAACTCGTTCAAATTGAAATAAAAATATTTTTTGATTAAAGCATATGAAATTTCGTGTAAGGTAAACCACACGTTTTTACTGAATATTTATAATACGGTGTATAAATATTTATGTAAAATTAAACTTTAAAAATACATCAAACTGACGTTTCGGTCAACTTCTATGACCGTCTTCAGAATTAGATGTTGATTTAAATTGTGTTAGATGTGTGAATTATACTTCAAGATGGAGGTCTTTTGTTTCTAAGTGAATTTAACTCTACATCATATTCTGAAGATGGTCATAGAAGTTGACCGAAACGTTAATTTGACGTATTTTTAAAGTTTAATTTTACATAAATATTTATACACCATTCAGTAAAAACGTGTGGTTTACCTTACACGAAATTTTATATACTATAATGTTTTGATGGTCCAGCTCAATCATTTATTTTGATTAAGATTTCATTTATCGAACAAGATTTAATTTTCAATATATATAAAAAATAAACGTATGTTGACGTAAATACTTTTATTACATTAACTATATTTCATATCTGACATTCATTACAAAAAGCATTAATATAACTGTCTAGGTAATAAACAGAAAACAACATAATTCTATACACGAAAAGGTTGTAAATTTTTATTTGATTCTCAGACAGAATATAAAAACATATAAATTTAATACCTTTAAAATTGAAAGCATAACTTTGAGTTTTTTAAAATGGAGTTACTTAGAGTGGCTTGCAGGAAATTGAATTTTATAAGTTTAAATTACGTTCAAAATAAATGTAATACCGAATTACAATAATTTAATGTTATTTTAAAAAGGTACTTTAAGAAAAAAACTATTTCACTTACAATTTAAATTTTGTTTTTAATTCGCTATGATTTATTAAATGCAAAACACATTGTTAAAATGCATTTTCACTTTTTATAGCACGAAAAGAAAAAGAAAAATATGTCTTAAGAGAAATCTAAATGATCAATAAATACTTAATTGTTATTTTTTTCTGAAACATTTTTTGATTTGAATTCAGATCGCAATATATTTTTTTAATTCTAATTGCTATTTTCTCCTTTTCTAAATTAAGATTTCGATTCCAGAGACATTATAGACATGTGAGATTTGTTGGATGCCTTTAGTAAAATTTGCGTTGCATCTAAAATTTATACTAAATAATACATTTAGTGTACAGTAAATTTAAATTGTCTTATTATTTTTTATATGTTAAAACTAATACCATTTTTAAAAATTAACTTTAAATAAAACCATGACAAAGTAATAAAGACATCAATCAATTTTCCTTCAGTAAGTTTCAGACAATTAGGAAAGAAAAAACTTTTAACGCAATATTTTGTTTATTGTATTTATAATACTGCTCGTATAACTCTTGAAATTGACAGTTCAAGAGACATCAATGTTTAATTAATGGCAAGTCCAATGGTAAGTCCCTGTAAACAACGGAGTCGAAATCTATTGGGAAAAAAATATTTAAAATTAAGACTATTTCTTTTTAAATATGTAAGCTATGAATAATAGCTGTTAATAGAAAAATGTTTAAAATGATTGTATCTAGAACAAAATTTCATTTCATAAATTAGGCTTGTAAAAGTAGGGAATGAAAGACATTTCCCATTAACCTCCAGTCCATCGTATTTTTAAGACGATGTACAATTATCTAACATGCAAGATCAAGTTTAGTTTACTATTTAAAAACTCTAAATAACATTAATGTTTTGATAAATGTCGTGTTGTTCATCCTAACTATTTATGAACACACCGTGCTATCTGTCACCTTTAATCATATGATAGTAAATTTAAATACGATATGTAAATTTAAAATATTTTAAACCTGGTAAAAACTGTTGTTTGAATGTTCGTTTAAATAGTAAAGGCTAAAGAATAAAAAACGTTTTATATTATATAAAGAGAGAACTGAAGACTCTAAATCTAACCCACTTTTAAGTATTTTTATTTTTATTATTATTATTTGTGATCTGTGTTGCTATTCCGCTACGTTTTTAAATTCTGATTATTCTTTGACAATGATTTAATGACAGATTCAAGACTCCCTTATCATAGATCAGACTTGACAATCCGGAGAAAGTCTATGGGAGAAAATGTCCGCGGTAATTGCCAACTTATTAATTGACTTTCTCCGGAAAGTATCGCCGCCTAGTGGATACTACCGCACAGTTGCCATGTTTCGGGCTTTTTGAACACCAGTATATTTTTAGAGAAAATGTTGTTCTTTTAAATCCCAGAATTATCCGATCAAACAAAACAAAATTGTCTCTACTAAAAAACTGGTATCCAAAAATATAATAGAAAAATCTATAGAAAAATCTAGCTGGTCTGCTACCGCATAGCTGTCAACTCTTACGCTTTTTTCTTACCACTAAAATTTAATAGAAGTTTTTTCGTCATGTAATCACACGATCTTGTCAATTTAATAAGATAAAATTTACTATAAAATTTTAGTGGTAGGAAAACTACTAATTCATAAGCAAATGCATAGAACAAATGGAGCTGAGAAACAATTTCGTGTGATTTCGTGTCGTAAATACTATTACTGACGATTGATGGCGCTAGTAGCAGGACAAGTATAGCGGTCAAAGGCAACTTGCTGATTGAGAGGTCTGATACTATGATAAGGAGATCTTGGACAGATTAAATAAGACGAACATTAGGTGAATATTACTATTTAAAAAGAGGCAGTAACGATCAAGCAATCTGAAGAAAATAAAGTAGTGGACTTGCAACGCTGTTTGTAAATAGAATCCAATGAAATACAAATTAATCGTATATGGTCAACTGACCCATGTCCACGTATTAGAGTTTTAAATTACTTCTCGTTAGAAACTTTTATTATTACTGCGTGCTTGCTGTCACATTTCCAAAGTTAATGAAATTTTAGTGGAATACTGATCGGCTTCATTTAATATCCTTTCTTATATTTTTGAGAATTATTTATTTTTCTAATAAAGGATAGTGTGTGCGTACTAGTTGTATGAAATTCAGTTTATGAAAATTATATGTTTATTATAGAATTACCACAGAAATATCACATATTTTAGAAAACACAAAAAAAGAAAAACATTTTAAATGAAATGAAAACTTAGAAGAGTATAGAAATATCTAAAATTAAAATTTGTATAATACCTTCTCTTTTAGTCTAAATTAAACTTTAAAAAATATTTAACAAAAATATTTCTCTCAATGAGTTTTTCAATATATTCGATAAAGTATTTCTATAGATGTTTATTTCTGGAGTGCTTGACAAAATTGTTATTCATATTTTCAAATATACGACAGACAGTTCCTTAAATCCATAAAATGTCGTATCTAATATCATATGAAAATTTTATTTAACAAACTTTTATGCATACAAACACCATATTTCTCATATTGTCAAAGAATGGTAATCCAATAAAAAGGGTAGTTTTAAACAACAGTTTGCAAGTATTATGCGCTTATTTTTTATACAAATGTTGAAATGAAATAAATCATTTATTTGTATGCCTGTCATTATAAAGACTAAACGGCTCTGTGTATAAATGTATGAGATTAAGTTAAAAGCTAAGAATATACATGACAATACTGAAGTATTTCAAATCATACTGAACATTAAAAAAAGAAAGAGAATAATGCAATTTTTAATTTTAAAATATTTCTCAGATGTATTTTTGATAATTTAATGAAAATATTTATATGTTATTAAATCTAATTTAATGTTTAGTTAGCAGTTAAATGAAATCTTATTTAAATAAATTGCTTATTTTAAAAATGCAAAGAAGTTAGAAATGCCATTATATTTGAAATATTAACGATAGTTTTTAAGAAAGATTTGTACACATAACTTACGATTTAAAATATCTGTTTATAATACTTTTATAAATTTGCAAAAAATAATGATGAAAATACATAGAATATATTAACCCCATAGTCGTCTTTCAAAATTATCTTTAAATGTTTAATAATTTATTTCAAAATGGATTCAAAAAAATTTTTTTTAATATATTTTTACTTAAATACATGCAAGTGGATTTCTGAAATGGGAATTAGTTCATTATTTAAAAATATATTGCAAATTTTTATTATTTAATTTGAATACAGATTTCAAATATCTATAATTTTTGTTGGAATAAATTATAATTTAAATATGCTTTCTTTCGGTGAATATCAGGCTTAAACATTCTCAAAAAGTATATATGCTTCATCTGTAATAATAAAAAAAAGATGGACTTACCTGTACTTATAAGATTAACAAAACAAATATTTCCAGGATATTTCTATTTACATCCAATTCACAAAAGGCATTCATTTGCACGTTTGAATTTTATGTGGACAGCCGCTTCATGTAAATTTATTATCATTTAGTTATTCAGTTAAAATACGTACATTCAATTAAAAAATAATTACAAAAAAATTTGTAAAAATAATTTAATATTAATATTGGATTGTCGAAAATGTTAGATGCACCTCTCAAATGTTGGCTTTAGTTCATCGTTGGAAATAACATGAATGATGTTAATTGACGATAGCTGCGTTAATTATATGTCAATTGACAGCTGATAGTTGTACCTTCAATATAAAAGTCAAATGGCATGATTTTTAAGAGCATTGAGCACATTACAAAAAGTTATATATGTAACAGTAAATTATACTATGTTGCTGTTTAAATTATGGAAAGAAATAATGCGCATCAATCATGGGAAGAGTTGCGCAAGGATGACAATAAAAATTATCAGTAAGTACATCAGTACAAATGATGGTATACAAAATTCACTGCTTGTGACATTAATCTTTTGATGGTGAGTTTATTGAAGATAAAATAAGGGGCCATGTCTACGTTACACGGCATGAGAAATTGTAAATATCTTGCGCATACATCAATGATGAGTGCATGCCCACCTGAAAAAGTTGGAATACATAAGCAAATTCGACATTTATGTTCTTCGAAAAAAGTTAATTTGATGCGCAAAAAAAAAAAAAAAAAAAAAAAAAAAAAAACATTCGCGATATCATCACTAAACGTGTCGAAAACATTTCTTGTTACAATTTTTTATTTAAATTAACTTGGTTCATCTATGTAATGATCGAATTTCGGTTTTTACGCAGTCTGCCCGATGTGCTAGAATTATAACAAATGTGTACATAGGTGGGTTTCCCATAACAGTACAATCTATTTTTTTAAGTTAATTAACTACAGAAATTAGTTTAATGTATTTTTCGGTTAGCGAGGCGGCCCCACCAGTGGCCGAGAGGTTCTGCTCTCAAAACAGGTAGAAGGGAGGTGCTCAGTTGTAACTCAATAGCGCCCGTCCGTCTAATCTTTCGGAGTATTCCGTGGATTTCTTCGAACCTTGCGTTATTATCGATTAGGTTTCTTTAGAAAGATGCCTCACTATTGTCTATATCCCTCGTGCAGATAATCGGACATCATAAGTCACCAACCAACCGTTCGTCTGGCGTGAGTGATAAATCGACAAAAGTTTTTTCAAATTAACAATATGGTACTGTTTGCGAGTTTCTACGAACACTGTATACGAGCTTCACCACTGTAGTTAATTTTACGCGAAATCAAGCTCGATAAAACATGCCAACTGGCTGTTAAAGCGCAAAAATAAAATATTTTAAACCCCCCACTAGTAGAAAATAGAGTATAAATAAAAAGTAAAATGTGTAATATATTTTTCAAAAACTATGTTTTATTGGAAACAAATGATAGCTGGTGATTATTATATTAGTGCAGTATGCTTCTTTTTAGTGAACTTAAAAAATACGTGAAAATGAAAATAGACACCTTAAAACCAGTATTTCTAGTTATGTATGTATTACTACATACACATTTAAACATTTTTTAATAATTACATTAAAATTTATATTTTAACTTGCTTTAATAAAAATAAACTCTTTTCATCAGCACTGTGATTTATTTCTGCATTAATCACAGAAAGTCTTCTTTAAGTTTAGATTTCATAGTTTATAGTTTTGTCTTAGAAGTCCATGCTCCTGATTCACATCATGAAAATGTATGAAAAAATGTAAAAATGTCCGAAATTTTTTTTTTTTAAATGTGGGCGTACAAGGCGCATTGTGTGACTAATTGTTTGCTTATCTTTCAAAAGAAATTTTTTAAAAGTTTTTGTATGCAGTTTTGGGCAGCTGTGCAAGCATAGATACATCTATGTAGTACAGTTCGTGGATAAATATTTTATTTGCTAACAATAAGCTCTATCATTTTATTTTAAAGCGTGTTGAGGACTTTTGATCTACACTGTATATTTTTTGTTATTATATATATTTCAAAAATACTTTAAGCTAATTTAATACAGTTATAACGATAAACTATATTCATACAGAAATTATGTATTAATTATACTTTCATATTTTGTTAAATGATTTCATTCATTACTGAAGAAATTATAATTCAAAGTTTTATCTCTTCGCTTACACACAGATATTTTTTAAGTGTTTGTGAAATAATTTAAAATAACTAATGACTTATAAGGCAAAATTTGACAACAATGGAGAATATTTGGAGAACGAATGCAAATTTCATTCATTTAAGAATTTTAAACAAGAAAAATATTATATTAAAAATGTTCAAGACAAATACATAAAAAAATACATATATATATATTAACTATATCCTTTAAATTCTTGTTTTTACGGAAACAGTTGATTTCTGCTTACAAAAATTCCCCGACAAGATGTTTTAAAGTTACGCAATAGAAGTAGTTGGAAAATAAAAACTGAATTGTTGAAAATTAAAAATATACTTCATTTTAAATAAATTGCATGTATTCAGATATTTACATGTAATCGCTGGGAAAGAATTTATCATATGCACGTAAAAATTACATTTACTTTTACGGTTTTTATGAAATATTTGGAGGTTAGGAAATAATTCTTGTACATCTTGAAATTTCCCGAAGTAATATTTTAAATTTATGTTATTTAAGGCATTTATGTTAAATTTATATATCACGGAATTGTAGATAGCATATTTTGAATTGGAAAAAAAAAGCGATAAAATATTTTAAGAACATTAAATAAAGTCTGTATTGCATTGAACGGTTTGCATTGAACGATTTGTTTGTTTTTTTCCAGAATTTTGCACTTGTCAAAAATTTTTGTGAAAGATGTAATATTACTCTTCATGTTTTATAATTCTATTGTTTAGATATTATATTGACTTCCAAAATTAAACATAAATTACATAATTTCTAAAACAGATGAAAATATAAAATGTTTCTAATATTTAAAAATTCAATATATTTGTCAATTTCGAATATATATATAAAAGCACTATATACAGGGTGATTTTTTTAAAGTTGTGAAAGTAAAACACTATAACAAAAGAACCACTGATCCAAATGACCTAAAATTTCACCAGTATGCTCCCAAAGCAATGGGTATTTTTTTAGCATGGTTAAAAAACTTAAAATTGCACCGACAGATGGCGCTGTAAGGTAGCAGAAACAAAGAATATCGTCTGTGGGAGGAACACAATGGACGGTACTTTGAGAAACCATCTTCCGTAGACCCTCTGTCGTCATTGGACCTTTTCTTAAATTCTTAAGTGTTCTAAATCTTCTAAGAGCAGTTGCTGCGCTGTCATTATTCTGATAATACAGTTTCACTAACAACGCACGGTCAGTCAATGCAGCAGTCATTGCGAGGATTTCCGTAGAATAATGAACACGGGATGCGCCTATTTCACGTTTTTACGCCAATGAACCCGACTTTACTGCATGTACAACGCCATCTGTCGGTGCGATTTTAAGTTTTTTTTAACAACGGCAAAAAAAATTCCATTGCTTTGGGACCATACTGGTGAAATTTTAGGTCATTTGGATCAGTGGTTCTTTTGTTATATGGTTTTACTTTCACAACTTTAAAAAAAATCCCCCTTTTTTGCGTTGTTAGTGAAACTGTATTATCAGAATAATGACAGCGCAACAACTGCTCTTAGGAGATTTAGGACACTTAAGAATTTAAGATAAGGTCCAATGACGACAGAGGGTCTAGGGAAGATGGTTTCTCAAAGTACCGTCCATTGTTTTCCTCCCACAGACGATATTCTTTGTTTCTGCTACCTTACAGCGCCATCTGTCGGTGCGATTTTAAGTTTTTTTTAACCATGCTAAAAAAATACCCATTGCTTTGGGAGCATACTGGTGGAATTTTAGGTCATTTGGATCAGTGGTTCTTTTGTTATAGTATTTTACTTTCACAACTTTAAAAAAAATCACCCTGTATATTATCTATATTATTATTAGAATATGAGACAAACAGAAATATGAAATTTTATTTTTAAATACCTAATATCTGAAGAGTCATTTTGATAGAAAATTTCCCTTGTTCTTTTACAAATACTGTTTTGTATATGTCATACATAAAACTGTTTGTAAAATCATAATATCAAAAACTGTATTTTAGTGTATCCTCTATATAATGAGAAAAAACATATGTATAAAAAAATGAGTATACTCAATGACAGTGAAACTATCCTACACTGTACTAGAATATACTAGAATATTAGTAGGATAGTCAACTATTCTGAAAAGCTCTTTAACATAAATTATTGATGGAACTTATTTACAATTTAAAAGAACATATAAATAAGGTGTAAAATGAATATTACAATGAATGTAATATTCATTTTATATGAATATTTTATTCATATAAAATATTGCAAAATATGAATATCTACATATTGTATTTATTGTTCTTATTATTATACCACTGGCCAGGCACCTATCTACCAGGCATTATGCCTAACTTAAAGGGTTGTGTACCTGGCCTGGGGGCAAAACGATCCTGATCTCCTCATAATGGATATCTACCTGACTAGAGCCTTCACCGTGATGGCTGCAGCGCCAGTTAGTGAATTACTTTAGCTACTGTGTTGGCCGGTCTAGATTGTTATTAACTATATTGATTATGTTTTGGGTATATTGGTCGAATAAATTCTAAAAACGGAGGAACACTCTTGCACAGGACTCGTACGAGCCGCCAATACATCCGGCCCGCAGTCACACATATAAGTGTGATAGGAGTTCATTTATGAAAGTTGCTTAATGCTAATATTAACAGTAGTTGCAAATATAGTCTACAATAAGTTAACATCATACAGTTTAAATCTTTGTATTGCCAGTATGTTATATATATATAAAACATTCACGCTCCTGTGTGAATGTTTCAAGACCAATTGCTTGAAGTGCGGCAGAACGAATATATAACCCTGGTGTAGAAGTGCTCATTTAAAAGAATGAAAAAAAGGTACATGAATAATTTATAAACTATTTTAAATAACGTATCACGCACTCTCTCATATTTTTGTTATTAAACAAAATAGTAATTAAGAGTGTTTTTCCAAGGCAATACTACAAATATATTTAATAATAAATGCATGTCTATGTATATAAAGTACTTTGTATAATGTAATGAACGTTGACCATTTTTTTACTTTAGTTATTTGGCATAGAAAAGATTTTTGCAGTAGGAAAAAATTCCTTTAATAGATAAGGATAAAATTTTCATGAAATTTTCAAATAGATTTTCAGTTGAATTTACTAGTAGGAATTAAATTACACTTTCTGCAATTACAATTATTGTAACTACAGTAACAATTAACTACGGTAGTTTTCACTTACCATGCCAATATAATGAATATGTTATATAATAGGGTGGATCGAATTTTTTTTTTCACAATTTCAAAGCCTACCTATGCGGAAAAGATGTTCTATTGTATGGAGATTAAGACAAAAATAATTTAAAAAATTAATTTCAAAATTTAATACTGCCGCAATGGGGTTGAAATTTCTAAAAAAAATGAAAAAAAGACAATTTTGGTTAGATGATTTTTTAATAAAAATAATTGTTTTAATATTAATCAAAACCTAACTTTGCGGAAAAGATGATCTATTGTATGGAGATTAAGAGAAAAATAATTAAGAAAATTAATTTCAAAATTTAATACTGCCGCAAGGTGTTTGAAATTTGAGTCTTTTTACGGTAAAAAGTCAAAGTCATTTTTGTTAAATGAAATATACATTTTAGTAATTTTAAATATTAATTGCAATAACAGACCACTTACTTGGTTACAAGAAAAAACTTCAGCTTCTTATTTACCAGCTTCTTTATTATTAAATAAAGAAAAACCTATAAAATCGTCGAAATTACAGTGGGCGATAATCACGTTTGGTGTTGAAAATTGGCATGAGGTTTCGTGATTCGATGCGATTTCTTATAAAACCGTCTCTTCTATATGATCAACAAACAGCAGAAGATGCTTCCGTGACTGTTTTAACTATCCGTTCTGTAGCTTGATTGTGTCACGGAAACCCCTTGATAGTAGATATTATTGCCGCCAGAATAATTGCTGGATTTACTATTGCTTCTGAAACCATGTCGTCACTAAATCGTTCAGTTAGTGGAGGTTCTGTCACATTTTCCCATTTAATCAAATCAATATAATCCGTCGCACAAAGTTCAAAAGCTGGTAAATTGAAGATACGGATATTATTCGTTGAAATGTTTGGGATTGCAGTAGACCGTTTGACTTTGATCGCTTTTAGAATTTTTCGAAGGGTCAATTGCTTATGTGAGTTCCGTCGTCAGGTAACATCGATATCAGGATATTTTCAGGATGGCAAAAAACCCATTTCTCCTAATAACAAGGTCCTATTCTACCAGCGAAGCTTCTGGGCCCAGTCGTGGTTCCATCTACGTACGCGAAAAGATGACATGGTGGAAGCTCATTGGCGTGTAACTGGCACACAAACCATTGTAGTGGACGCTTCAGAATCAGTTCTACATTTCGAATAACACCTTCTTTAACACCCGTGTTAATAGATGTTCCGTCGCAACCAATCGCAACCAACTTTGTTACATCTATATTGTTGTCAACGCAGGACAAAAATTTATGATGTCTTTTCCAATGACTTGCACTCTCCCAGAATTTACAGATACGTGTCCGATGTACTCGGAACCAGGTTCTTTTACGAAGCTTACGTGTTCTTCTATTATGACTTTTCTTCTGTTATCTGCTAGTGATATAGTCCTGTCTTTACGTCCATCGAAGTATAAACTAAATTGGTTATGGTCTGACTCTCACAACTGACTAAGACGGTAGAGTGGTTCTTGCCTTTGTTCTCTCACGTCGAATTTTATTTCTGTCAACGACGTTCGATACATCGCTTTGTGAGGTAAAGCCCACATCTTGAAGCGCAGCTGACACGATGGCAGCGCCTGCTCGGTCGGAAATGCCAAAACGGTCCAAGGTCTTTGGTACGGCATGTAATTTCGTCACTACAGATGTGACAGTGACACCGTCAGCGTTTTGGGCGCCGCTTTCAATGATGGCTAATGATGAAGAAACGTGCTCGCACATACGCCGCTTCAATTTACACCCGTTATTTATATTCATATTCAAATATATTGAACTGGAAGAAACATCAGGCAGTGTTTTGTTTTTCTCCACGTTTCGCCCATGCTTTAATTTTCGTTTCTCGGCCTTAGTTATTTGTAAAGTGACTTTCCGATTCAGTGACCCGATTACCATTTTTCTTACATTTAGCATGTCTAATAGAAATTCTGTCTCGTTCATTGGTACTTTCTGTTCTTTCTTACAGAAGCAACATTCAAATGATTTACAAGTACACGCCGATATATCAAAAACAGCATTTGCGTTTATCCGGAAATGTCAATCTGCTTGCGATAGCTTTCAATCCCTTTTCTGGCTTTGTAAGATTTAAGAAGACCGCGATATTTGTCGTGGTATAATCGAACTTTTCTCAAAATGCTATAGTGGTCAATTATTGGGATTGAAGCTCGTTTCCAGGTCTCTTCTAACTTATTAGCAACTTCTTCACATGAGGAGGAAAGTGTAGATGTAGACAATGTTTCCTTGCTTCGGTATTCTTTTGAATGCCAACATACGCACTTTGTTACGTTACTGTAGGTAGGAAGCATATTCGTTGACATATCACAACCAGACCAATGTATAGGGCAAATCATGTCTTTTCTTAACATCGCCATGGTGCAATAATATTCAAAGTACACTACGCAACACAATACACTTAAAAAGAAAACTTACGCAATGAAATCGAAATTTATTTCATTTTGCGAGAACAGCGCCCGATTCCGTGAGCCGCTAGCTTTGAACTGAATGAGCGAGCGGTGAGAACACGTTTATCCAGTATTATTCAGAGTAAGGCTCCTTTAACTATTATAGGAGCCCTAATTCAGAGCCACGTGGGCGTATCATATGACGTAGGGAAGATTCCATGACGTAGCGCTTCCAACTTATGGAGGGGTGGAAGGATAAAGCGAGAGAATGAAAAAGCTGGAATTGCCCTTTTTTTCGAAAATCCAACCCCCTTGGGGCAGTATTAAATTTTGAAATTATTATTTTTTATTAATTTTCTTTTAATCTCCATACAATATAACACCTTTTCCGCATAGGTATATTTTGATTAAAATTAAAACAATTATTTTGATTCAAAAATCATCTAACCAAAATTAGGTCTTTTTCCAATTTTTTTCCCGAAAATTCGAACTCTTTGCGGCAGTATTAAATTTTAAAATTATTTTTTTAATTATTTTTCTCTTTATCTCCATACAATAGAACATCTTTTCCGCATAGGTAGGTTTTGATTAATAATATTTATTTTTTCACCATATAACATCGATCCACCCTATTACATAAGCGCCTGAGGATTGCTTTTATCTCTAAACACAAATTTTCAGTACACATATAAGTTTTGATGTTAATTTTCTTTTTTAAAGATTCACTCACGTTTTCTATAGTTGCAATTTCAATACAATACAAGAATGAAAAATCCCTCTTCAAGCTTAGATTATGAAACACTTTCCGACACTGCCATAATACTGTAATGAAACTTCACCGTAAAATAAGACGAAACATGATATTTAAGTAAACAATTTGTAAATTGCTTAACACTTTTTAAAAGCCAATTTCAGCAATTACCATCTGTAGGCGGAGAATTATTTTAATTATTTTGTGAAGCGCCATATATGATGTATAAAATTGTATAAATACTATAAAGTATACTAAAATTTAGTTCAGCCAGGAAAAACAAAACACAGTTGAAAATTCTCCTTCAGCAATTTCCGTCGGTAAACGGCAATGTAGTCGAATTTCTTATGCAGACCTGCATTCGATCTATAGAATATTATACTCACCAAGTTATATGCAAAAATTAGTTACATTTAAAAACACGTACCAGAAAGAAAAGAGCAAGTCCAACAATTATTGCTCATATACGGTACTGTAACCGAACCCTTTTCTGTGTTCGTGTAAATGAACGATAAACGCTATGCAAACCATATTCAACAGTAAGCATTTTGCAGTGCACTTCTGTTATATATATTAAATTCAATATGTTTGAAATATCGCATAATCATTAAAATACACTGCAAAATATATTTCTCAATAGGCCATAATGTAAGGGAATACTTTAAAATGTCCCTGTAAATGAATAATAAATGCCACAGACTTCATTTGAAAAAACGAACCAAAGTAAACCTCAATAACTTATATCGATTACATAACATTCCGAGTCAGAGTACGGCCCGAGATAAAGACAGATTGCCGGATAAACCGAAATATTAAACACATTTCAAGTATTTTGGAAAGTGTTGATAATACAGAATTGACAATATCTAATGATACAATTTCTTAGTATAATATAAATTTTTAAATTTTTACTGGTATTTGTGAGAAAATCAGACATTCCATTTTTAAGGCATTTAAGACATTGGATAAATGTTTCGGGGGAGAGAGTTACTATTGATATCAACAAAAATAGTAGTGACAGATTAGCCGATTTTATAAACAAAGGTACAAAGATGAATGACCATCTCAAGGGTATGATTTTTAACTTTTAGATTATTCTGCATGGGGTTACATGCCATTCGAAATAAAGAAATGCGGAATGACCACCGGTCAGGAAAATTTTAAGGGAAATACCAATATTTTCATATAGCAAAATTCTCCTCATTAAAAAATAAGCCGATTTTTTCTAAAAGGAAATACTGGTATTTACATAAGAATTTTTTAACCGGTGACCACTTTGAAATAATACATGGTCGCTAATTCGAACTGGAACAATGTAGGAGGAAATATCCACGGATACAGAGCTTTTGAAAAAAAGGTTCAATGCTAGTAATGAAATTCATAAAAGAAAGAATTCCAAATAACATGTGCTTTTTATTAATTGCTTTATGTTTATCTTTTACGCAACTGTTTTTGTAAGCTTTATATTTTAGTTATAAATAAATGTTTAAATATATTTTTTCAAATTTTAATTGTTTAACAGGCGTATAGCCAAAATAGTGAAAAAGTATCCAGGCCGGGACTCGAACCCGTGTTATCAGTATAGCGCACTGACGTTCTACCAACTGAACCACTTGTAACAACACCCAGCCTGACACTTCTCAATATCAAATATTGGCAAGGCTACAATCGCACCACAAGATGGAATATTTTTCCGCGAACCACTAAGAATGGGGCAAACACGAAACTAAAGAGAATCCAGCATCGATGATCGAATCGATCTTTATTTATTTTATTTTTATTTTTTATTTTTTTTAACTTGGAAATTTTTTCGCCTTGCATTCATAATATTTTTTTTTTCAAATTTTAATTGCTTAAAAGGTGTATAGCAAACATAGGGAAAAATTATCCATGCCAGGGCACTAACCCGGGTGATCAGTATAGCGCACTGACGTTCTATCAACTGGACCTCTTTGAACAACACCCAGCCTGACAAATCTCACTATCACATGTTAGCAAGGCTAGAATCGCTACACAAGATGGAATATTTTTCCGTGAGCCACAATCCCTGGGGCAAACACGAAACTAAAGAGAATCTAGCATCGATGGCCCCACCAGTGGCTGAGAGGTTGTGCTCTCGAAGCTGGTAGACGGGAGGTGCTGGGTTCGATCCCAATCGCGCCCGTCGGCCTAATCGCTCGGAGTTTTCGTGGTTTTCTTTCGAGCCGTGGATTTTCTCCATGCGTAAATACGGATTAGGTTCCCTTAGAAAGACCCCCACGAAGGGCACTCCCCCCGGGCCTATATCCCTAGTGTCGATAATTGGCCGTCAATAATCAACACAACCCAACCCTAGCATCGATGATTGAATAAATCTATTTTTTCAATACTTGGAAATTTTTCCATAGAAAATTTCTCACGCCTTGTATTCATATTTTTTTCTTTTAATTTTAATTGCATAAAAGGCGTAAAGAGAATATAGTGAAACAGTATCACTCTGTTTGTAATACTTTTATGCACTTATATGTGGGTAGTACTTTTATATATTTTTTCGTGGTTTTCTTCGAACCTTGCTGTGAATACCGGTTAGGATCCCTTAAAAAGACCCCTCACGGAGGGCATTCCCCCTAAGGCCTATATCCCTCGTGTAGATAATCAGCCGTCGTAAATGATACAACCAAATAGTTTGTAGAACGTCAGTGCTCTATACTGATGACACGGGTTCATGTCCCGGCTTGGATACTTTTTCACTATGTTAGCTATACGCTTATAGCTAATTAAAATTCGAAAAAAAAATATTATGATTGCAAGGCATGAGAAATTTTCTATAGAAAAATTTCCAAGTATTAAAAAAATAGATTTATTCAATCATCGATGCTGGTTATTGTTTAGTTTCGTGTTTGCCCCATTGTTGGTGGCTCACGGAAAAATATTCCATCTTCTGCTGCGATTGTAGCCTTGCCAACATGTGATAGTGAGAATTGCGCTGTTTCGTTCCCGGCTTGGATACTTTTTCACTATGTTGGCTATACGCCTTTTAAGCAATTAAATTTGAAAAAAAAATATATGAATGCAAGAAATGAGAAATTTCTAAATATAAAAAAAATAGATTTAAAAGTTTAATATTGTGTAAGAATGCATTTCAAATCCTGTACGTTTAAATGTAAATTCATTCTAACGAAAGTTAAAAGTTCTCTTATATTTAATATCAGAAAGATTTTAACAAATATTGAAATTTCATAAAAGAGAGAGAATGTTATTTTTCAAACATCACTTACATATATTCTGACAGTAGTTTACTCACAAATTTAGAACGAATTCTCATGCATTATAAAGACAGATTTCTCAAATTCGTTATACACTGAGAGATTTTACTATTTAAAGACAACATGACAAATTATATTTTTAATACGCTCTAACACAAACTTTAACAGTAGTTTACACTTATCCTCTCAATATAATGTATATATTTTTAGTAACCTTTTCCAATATCTGATATGTTCTAAACATAAATCTTTGATTGATAAATGTGTTTTGAAGTTCATTTCCATTTTCCAAGTTATCTACTAACTTTTGCTATAGTAATTTTAAGTAATTTCACTTATATTAAATGTAGATTCATCCTCAGAACATTGCAAAGTATTTTTATACTTTTTTCGGAAGGAGGTTATGAATATAAAAATACGAAATAAGCATGTTATTTTTCAAACATTATTAAAAGTCATTTTTGACAGTCGTTTACATATAAGTTTACAGCGAATGCGGAAGCTTTTATTTGAATGTATGTAATGAAAATGACAAAATTTTCAATTTCATTATGGACTGCGAGATTTCTTCATATCAAAAATAGGAAAAAAAATATTTGGGAAATATATAACATGAAAATATAATAAAAGTTATTAATCCGAATTTTTTTCAAAGACTTTCGAATGAGTAGAAAGAAATAGTTGAGATATCCCTATATATGAAGAATTGGTCAGCAGGTAAACAATTCTTCCAAAGAAAGTGTAATAGTTGAGAGTGGTTTATGAAAATATTATACACAAGTTAAATGTTTCGTTGAAATTTGTGTATAAAACATTTAGTGAGAAACTTTTATTGTTTGAAACAGCCGCCAGATGACAGCATCATACATGTACTTTAATTATGTTCTACTACAGAAACTATTACTAACTTCGGTTGGTAAAATGTCCTTGACTGCATAGCAAGCAAAAGTACTGTGGGGATTAAAAAATAATAGTACTATTTCGTGTTATAGTGGCCCCCGAGGATGAGTCACCAAGTGGCCAAGATTTATCACAAAATTATAAGACATATATCACATTATAACAATACATGATACATATAACATTTTGTGACGCATATTGCCCAGTTATAATAATATATAAAGCACATATGACGTATATATATGGCATTTGTATAAGATGTATATATGACATATAAGACGTGAATAATATGTATATAATGACGAATATGACACTTATATGAGCATTAGAAGTATATATATATATATATATATATATATATATATATATATATATATATATATATATATTAGACATATATATATATATATATTAGGCATATATAAGCTTCGATACGTTCTTAGCGAAATCGTAACGGCAATCTTGGCATATACATAACTGTAGAGGCCGCTAAAACACCAAAAAAGTACCGAAAATTCTAAAAATCATCTCATCTACATAAGATATAAGTATTGCAAAAGAAAGTTGTTAATGCTACAAACAATGTTGCCTCGCCTGTTATGTAAATGTATTCAATTCATTATTGTTGCTACAGGTATGATGTGTATATCATATTTATCATTTAATAAATTTGTGTTTTGGTGGAAGAATAAATTATCAATTTTAAATTAAGTATCACACAGAACAGAACTTAAAGGTGATGTTTTAAACTTATTTTTGTTATTTTATTTATTATTTGGGGAACACACGTATTCCTCCATTTATACGGAATAACATTATTCTTTTATTATATTTTTTATTCAAGTATTTGGCATCGAAAGGATTTTTTGCAATAGAAAAATATGTGTAAAATTTATAATCTTTCACAGACTAGGGTAATGTATATTTTTCATAAATTGTTCAATTGGTTTCACAATTAAATTTTTCAGCAACAATTAAGGAAAGCTACATCAGGTTTCACTTAACGTATATCATATATTATGAGAATAAATTCTGAAGGACTTGTTTTCTTTTCGCTAAATACATACTTACGATTTCTAAATACATTTCAATTTTTGAAATGATATGATTACAAATGCAGTAGCTATGTTAAAAAAATCACTTATTTTAAATGGAAATTCTTTCTGAGGAAATTTAAAGTACTTTTATATTTAATACTTGAAATGGTTTAAGAATATTGAAATTCGATAATGTGATGACATTTTTCAAACATTATTTACCGACATTCTGACAGTATCTTACAGACAAGTTTACAACGAATGCGGAAACATTTATTCGAATGTCTGTCATAAAATGACAAATATTTCGAATACTTTACGTACTGCAAGATTTTACAATTTTGTGACAACATTAAAAAATATATTTTTGAAACACTTCAGTACATATATAAAAATTGAAAATATAAATGAAGTCAGGACTTTCTTTAGCTAAGGAAATTAGTCTAAATGTTTATGATCAATCAGTAAGAAATGTTAAAAATTTACTAGAGGTGGATCATCTTGCTTATATATCTTTCATCAGACATATTTAATAAAGTAGAGAATTGTATTTTTAATATGACGTTTTTATATGACGTTATCATAAATATCACATTTTGCTGACCAAATATTTATGTTGTTTAATCTTAAAAAGAATATCCATAATACAATATTTAATATGCCAAAGATTTCGTTTTTTTCTAAAATTTCAAAAACAAATTAATCTTTTTTTTTCTTCTCATAAAACACCAACAAATAATTCTATTTATTTTTCAGTATTAAAAAGAAAGATATTTTTAGTATGCCAAAGGCTTATCTTTTTTATAAGAATTTTCAATCAAAATGTGTGTACACTACGAGAAAATATTTAATCGTTTCTTTCTTAATTTATCTAATTCTGCGTAAACAGATTTATTTCATCATTATCATAGTAAATTATTTCATTTTATTTACTGAACTCCCATAGGGATTATTTTCATAGCTTTACACTTCATTTCAATGAAGCACAGATTAAAATACCTATGTTTTTGTTTTGTATTCTTAAAAATTAAGTTCGATTTTTTTAAAGATATGTGATTCTTTTTAAATAACATAAATCGAAATTTAAGAGGTTGTGTGTTGACATTGGGAAAAAAATGGCGTTAAAATACCTTCGCAGTTGCGGCTATGTTATTATCTAGATAACTGCCCTTTTATAAGTTTTTGTTTAATTATATTTACTGGTTTTAATTGGCTCATACGTCTCCTTATATACGAGGAAAATATATCTGGCCAACATTTATGAAAAAAAAATAATTAAAATGAAAAAAAAATAATGAGGGGGCTTTTACACAAATGATTTCTACCCAAATGAGTATAATTATTTATATGACGTTATAATAAATATCACATTTTACTGACCAAATAATATTTATGTTATTTAATCTTAAAAAGAATATCCATAACACAATTTTTTAATATGCCAATGTTTTTTATTTCTAAAATTTCAAAAACAAATTAATCCGTTTTTTTTCTTTTCATAAAACACCAGCAAAAAATTCTATTTATTTTTCAGTATTAAAAAGAAAGATATTTTGAGTATGCCAAAGGCTTATCTTTTTTTATAAGAAATTTTAATCAAAATGTGTTACACTAAGAAAAAATATTTAGTCGTTTCTTTCTTAATTTGTCTAATTCTGCGTAAACAGATTTATTTCATCATTATCATTAGAGATTATTTCATTTTATTTACTCATGCAGGAACTCTCCAAGGGATTATTTATAATGAGGGAATTTTCATAGCTCTACACTTCATTTTTATAAAGCACAGATTAAAATACCTATGTTTTTGTTTTGTATTGTTAAAAATGAATTTTGATTTTTTTAAGCGGTGTGATTCTTTTTAAATAACATTAATCGAAATATAAGCGGTTGTGTGATTTTAGTACATAATACCTATTTTTTATTTCACTTAGAATAATTTACTGGACCGTTAAACTAACGTTGTTACAAAAAAGTTATAAAGAGAATTTCTAAAAGTGTGAATTTATATGTATGAAATATATGAATGAGTCAATAATTGAGTTGTTTGTTATACATCAACGGTTCCGAACCTTTTTTCTCTCACGTACCTCTTTCTTAGACTTTCCATTTATGCGTACCCCTTCTCACATAAACCCGTTCCAAACATTTTGTTACATTCATAGTAATGTTTTTATGCAAGTTACCAATGTTAGACACAGTTCTCTTACGAATTTCAATTTTCAACCACTTATCCAGTTTTAGCCACAGCATAAAGTCACTCAAAACACTAAATGTTAGCTAAAGATTTTAAATTATGCAATAAATATTCTAAATTGATTGAATTTAAAATATTCAAGCCATTTCAACAAAGACCGACCGCATGCATGCATTTTTCAAATTAATGAGGTTTCCATAATGATGCGAGTAACTCAAATATCTATCTTAAATATGAACATAAAATGAACGTCTCTCCAAGATGTATCTCTGATATGAAATTGGTAAACTTTATTTGAAGCAATTAGTTTTAATCACGTTTGCTTTTCATTATAAGACGGCTATGGAATACATTAACAGAATGAAATCTTCTTCTCATCTTTCCAAAATTGCCTTACAGCATAGGCTTGCGTGGTGAAGAATAATGAAATTGCAGATAATGAGAAAGATAGTTGATAGCACTATAAATTAGAGATGGGTAATACAGTTACTTTTCGTTAACATGTTATGTAGTGTCAATAGCATTGGTATCATTTTTCAATAACCTGTTATTGGAAGTTGTTACCTATTAACCTGTTACCTGTATGCTGCCAACGGACGTTTTAATTAAAAGGCTTTTAAACAGAATGTTAGAAATAATTTTGGGAAGTAAGTATAGCCGTTGCCTTATTTTGAGAAGGAATTCATTACACAGCTTCTGCATTATTGTGTTTGTATAGTTCCCATTTCTAAATTGATTGAATTTAAAATATTTTCTAGCCGTTTTGACAAAGACCGACCACATGCATGCATATTTCAAATTAATGAGGTTTCCATAATGATGCGAGTAACTCAAATATATATCTTAAATATAAACTTAAAATGAACGTCTCTCCAAGATGTACCTCTGATATGACATTGGTAAACTTTATTTGAAACAATTAGTTTTAATCACGTTTGCTTTTCATTATAAGACGGCTATGGAATACATTAACAGAATGAATTCTTCTTCACATCATTCCAAAATTGCCTTACAGCGTAGCCTTACGCGGTGAAGAATAATGAAATTGCAGATAATGAGAAAGATAGTTGATAGCACTATAAATTAGAGATGGGTAATACACTAGATTAATTTTAACACAATTATTTCAAATTGGTAAATAAATCATACGAAGAGTAATTTTCCAACTGGACGAAAAATGTCCGGGCCAGGATTCGAACCTGGGATCGCTTGGCTGAAGCCGCCACTCTCTACTACTGAGCTATCCCGGTCGAATCTGGAGGGCATAATTCATCCAGTTAACCTTATTGATCACAGAATCTGTAATAATTGTGTTAAAATTAATCTAGTGTAATCACGTATCCAGCGTTTACTGGAGTTCCTTTACCTGCGATCTTTTCTGTTGAGCTGATTAAAATATCAGACCAGATTCTCTGATCAATAAGGTTAACTGGATGAATTATGCCCTCCAGATTCGACCGGGATAGCTCAGTGGTAGAGCGTGGTGGCTTCAGCCAAGCGATCCCAGGTTCGAATCCTGGCCCGGACATTTTTCGTCCAGTTGGAAAATTACTCTTCGTATGGGTAATACAGTTACTTTTCGTTAACGTGTTACATCGCTCCATAATAGCATTAGTATCATGTTCCAATAAACTGTTATTGGAACTTGTTATTTTTTAACCTGTTACCTGTATGCTGCTAACTTACGTTTTAATTAATAGGCTTTTAAACAGAATGTTAAAAATAATTTTGCGAATTAAGTGCAGCCGTTGCCTTCTGTTGACATGAATCCACATCCTTAAATATGTGTACATGATAAAAATATACTTTTTCATGGCAAAACCTTACCTAGTTATGATCATTTGAATTATATCAATTTGGAGATTTTTCTAGAACTAAAAACACACTTTAGTGACATAAAACACCGAAGATACATAAAAGTCTAAGACAGGGGTGTAAAAATCTAGGCACCAATGGACTGATTCCCACCACTAAATTGTATTAGTATTCTTCGTCTAATTTTATTAGTATACTTCGCGTAAATTTTATCAGTATTCTTATTAAGCGAAGAATACTAAAATTTTAGTGGTGGGAATCGACCCATTGGCGCCTAGATTTTTGCACCCCTTGTCTAAGTACCATAACTTGGTACGTTTTGGTCACAGAATAATGACTTTATATTGATTTTTTTAGAACAAATAGAAACTTTCTCAATAAAACTTATAGGACACAGAAATCGTATAAAATTTTTAATTCGTATCTATTTGAAAAGTAACAATTTTGACTTAAATAAATGTTCACATGATGAAATGCAACCCTTGAGTAATTTTTGCAATTGGAACAATGCTGTAAAACTAACGGCTTAGGTTTTAGCAATTCATAAATGATAAGAAGGGACACCTTGTATAATAAATAAATAAATAAATAAACAAGATTTGTAGGAAAATGAAATATGATAAGATTATTTTACTGTAATAGAAATTAATTAGCATTACCAAATATTATATTCTCAACATCCTTTTTGTTTTAAGGCTCGAGCGACATGCAGATATGAAAAGAAATAGTTGTTTTACTTAAATTACTCATAATAAGCTGAAAACTTTAAAATATTCTAAAAAATTAGAGGAAGAATTTTTTAAATTTTTTTTATTGTTATATATTTTTATAAAATGCTTTTTTTTTCTTCTCATAATTAAAGACATATGATAAGTATTTGCGAAAAATGATTACAAAAATTAAAATTCTAGGTTAATTCAAGAGATAAATCTCTAAATAAAATAAACAATTTCCACACTCTAAATAAAATAAACTATTTCCACACTCTAAATAAAATAAACTATTTCCACACTCTAAATAAAATAAACTACTTCTTCTCCGTCCACAATCGGCAGAAAAAACACCTTTTGTAATTAGCTTTAATTACCTATTTGACGACAATCCCAAATGTCTTTATCAGTGGCGCACCCACGGCGTGGAAGGTGGCTTATGCCCCTATCAAACCACGAGACTAGACTCACTATTTAGAATTTCTTAAAAATACGAAAAGTTACTATTTTTTTAATAGTTTCTTAGGACCAATTCGAAAATTTTGGAAAATATTGCTGTTGTTTCTGAATGTTTTATATTTTTAATTGTTTTTAGATATAAATATGAATAGTTTTAATGTATGCGAACTAAAATTTTTGCTACAGTTAACAAAAAAATGGATTCTTTAGTTGAAAATTTTCGCTTTCCTCACACATATAATTACCATAATATGACTGGTTGAGTACGTTTATCGATTTAATATATTATCAATTTGATTTAATTGATTTTTGTTTCTGTTAAAATTACTCGACACAAATGAACAATTTTTTCCTCCATAAGGATTTAAAAATGGCTTGAATTTTCTTAATTTTAAGTGACTTTCGGCTAAATATTGATCGTTTGTTCAGGAGTGCCATGTAAATACACTGGTATATACGGGAGGGAAATCTGAGATCGCGTCACAATCCGACCCAGACGACAACTATATTTTCTGGCATTGGCCTAGTGTAAGAGATAAAAGTTTGGTACGAGCAAAAATCAACACAATCTGTTCTGTAACGCCCGACCTTTTACAATTTCTATATTTCTTAACCACCATTACCTAAAATTTCTAAAATATTTTAAAAAGAATTTCGTATACATAATATTTAAACAAACATTGTAAAGTAAAGCATTTTTTCGATTATATGTTCGCAAGCTATTGTATACCAAATTAGAATATTATTAATAGTTGTCCCAGTAGACGAACTATAACAGCTACACATTTCATTCTCAAAATCGATCATTTGATTGTAAACTTCACTAACATATAAAAACTATATGGCAATACGACTATATTTACGAGAGTTATATTACTGACAGACGGACAAACAGACAAACTGATTTCATAAACACTTTTCAAATATGCTGAAAAGTCTCAAAAACATTTTTAAAGAACCACAAACATAAAAAAAATGTATTCAACTAAAATTTAATTGTGAATTAAAATATATACTAATATTTTTTACCATTCTACTAACTTTTACTATCATCAATGGTGAATATTTTACTTTTCATGCTTGAATAAATAATACCTTAGGCAAACAAATGCAATATGATTTGCGATACACTTTTCTAAAAATGTCGAAATATAAAACTGTACTGTAATTAAACGCTATTTATTTCTTTCAAATGTATAAATTTAAAAACAGGATATTGCCTTTTGAAACGGTGCTTATCTGCTTTCGCATGATCCAGAAGTTGCTACAGGTTGTTGAATACAATCTGAAATTGCTTGCAGATAAATTGTCAAAGTCAAGATATATTGCTTAGTTTTAGATTGCTCTCACTACTTTCAGATATAAAAGGTTTTATTTATAATAGTTATTTGTGTATACAAATTAACATTTTATGAATGTAAAATTCTAATTATATAGTGAAGTGCTCTTACATATATTACAAAACATATGCTAATGTAAACAGTATTGAGGGAAAGTTAATCCACGATTTTTATTAAAGCCTTTATTTTCATAATGGAGCTCATAATATGACAAATATCAAAGGTCGAGTAAATTCGAGTAATGATATTCAACATTTGTAGCATGTAGCTATATAGAGATACTCTAACATTCTGATTTTTAGATATTTTCAATGTAAATTTAGTAAAATTAAAGAAATTTCATAATACGATATCATTTTTTTAATGTTGTCGATTTTTTATATTTCATTAATTTTAATTACATTTTACCTGTTCACTTTTTTTAATTTCAGCGATTTGTCGCTAAGTTTGGCGAAAGAGCTGCTTCAAGCATTTGGGCATAAAGATAAATACTTTACAGTATTTACTTGTATAACGCACTATATGCTTAACAGTTAAAATTTAATGTATATATTGACGAAATTCTTAATTTATTTCTGCGTTTAAAACATATGTAATTGCCAGCAGTGACGGCTCGTGAGTGCCTTTATTTGGGGTACTAAATGGATTGTTGGAACATTTATTATTTTCTTATCACTATTTTGTAAAAGAAGCTTATTTTTTGGTAGAACAGTTGCCGAACAGTTGATGTCGGTTAAGGGGCTTCAGAGTTGCGATCAACTTTACGCCCAGTCTATTTGTGCGTAAAGTGTCTTGTAAATATTGAGCCGTTGGGAAAAGTTAAATGTAGTATTAACTACATAAGAAAGAAAAATTAAAAATAGAAGAAAAATTAAACAATGGGAATAAAAAAGTAAACCAAATGAGATTAAGGATAACGTCTAATAAATGGAAAAAAGTTAAATGGTACAGCTGTAGTTAAAATTAACTACTGAAAAAAGTTGAAAAAGTGTAAATAGGGTTCGGAACATGTTCAAAAACAGCACATAAATGCCAGGTGGAAAAGACAGACAAAGCTTAGCTTTAACAAAAAAAGCACTTAAAAAGGACAAACATTTTTTTTTTTTTTTTTGGTATAGCTTGGGAATAATTTTAATTAAGAAATTGGGCCATACAATTTTTTTTGGTATAGCACATGCATAAGTTTAATTAGGAAATTACAAATTTATATAAAAGTAAGAGAGAGAACCTTGCTGAATGGTGAGCACTAATGCTCACAGTTAATAATGCAAGAATATTTTGGACGCTTGCGGTGATGTGGTTCGAATGCGTCATAATCTGGCAATTCTGAGATTATATTATTAGGAAGGTCATATAATTTTTCATAAAATTTTTTGGCAAGGTGGTTGATTCTTTTATTTAATATGGTAGTTTTGAGGTCTCTGCGAATAGACACCTCAGACCAAGATATATTCCGGAGATAGCGAGAGGCATTTCTGACAGTACGCAGATTTTTGTTATGAAGTTGGCTGAGGTTTTTCATGGAGGATTTGCAGATATAGCCGTAGACCGAACAGGCGTAGGGTTTTTTGGTAAAATTCTGCCCATTAAAACGGTGAAAAGTTTTCTTTAAAAATTAACGGTACGAAAAGAATAAAATTTACAACTATATATTTTGTTCCCCCAAAAAAGCGAGTGACGAGCTGCCACTAATTGCCGGTAATGGAATATTTGTTAATTAATACAGCATTATTTAAAAAAATTATTGTATATACATAAATTAATAAAAAAAAACAATCATAAAAGGTATTTTTATATCACGCTACAGGTCTTTTAATAATCTGCTGTATAAGGGCATCTGACCAAAAAATTAATCAAGCGTGTGACTGTTTAAAAATGTAATTACCGCTACAGGTACTTTTAAAGTCGTATTCATTTATATTGATTGTTCTTATTTAAAATATAATATTTCGTAATTGCTTAAAAAACACACGCAAGGATTAATCTAGCAAATATTTAATCGAATATTATCAGTAAAACAAAATAACAAAAAACTGCTCAATATTTATCATCTAGTTGATATTGTGACAACTCCTGTAAAATGCAGCTTTTTGGATATTTTTGGCACGTTTCATGAAAAGAATAAATTAATAATATTAATTGAAAGATAAAATAAAATGATCATGTGTAAAATATTTTGTAAAAATAGATTACATGTAGTCATATTAATTTAGATGTATTTTTTACATTAAATGACGTGAAAAGTATTTTGTTAGTTTTCTCTTACAGATGTCCATTTCCTGCCACAACTTTATGGGTAATAACAACAACAACAAAAATCCCTTTTAAATAGGAACCGATCAAGAACAGAATCTGGTCTGGAGAGAACAAAGCTCTGGGATACCATCAATCAAACACTGCCAAACACTAATAGAGGATAATGCGAGGATTATCTTGAGGATCACGGTTTGGAGAGAATGGAATGGCCATCTCACTCTCCAGACTTGAATCCTATAGAACATCTTTGGGACTATCTTGGAAGACAGGTTGCGGCTTTTAGTTCTCCTCCAAGGTCATTAAATGAACTGGAACAAGGCTTACTCCAAGTCTGGTCAGCGTTACCTATTTCGGTGCCCGACAATTTAATTGAGAGCAGGGAAAGTCGATGCCGCCAATGCATTCAAGTCCGGGGCGGACATATTCCGTATTAGAACCAGTTTTTTTAATGTTTCTGTCACATTTTACTGCATAATACTGCGATGTACTGATTTCTGCAAGAATGGAATTTTCCACCATAAGTGCTTTTTTATTGTAATTTCATTTATACGTTTAACTTAAGTAAATTTCTATGTCGCATTTAATAAATAACATTTTAGCGCATATTTCCTCCAAATTTGTTGTTTCCATATTCATTCATTTGCAAATTAGACGCAAAAAACCGGTTGTACCTTAACTTTTGGAGGTCAGTGTATATGCAAAAGAATTGAAGTATATACATTATATAAATACATGTATAAGCAAAAATTTTAAATACTTGTATCAAATGCAATAAAATTAAAAAACTTTTATAAATACAACACAGAAACACACACAAAAAAACTGAAGAACTTCAAGCGAAAGATTAAATTTTCTTCGTTAGCTACGTTTCCACAATCAATTTAAAAGCAAAAGTATGCCGTTGACTGCTTTAGTAGTAGCACGTATCTTTATGCCGCAAGAAAAAATAATAATTATTATTATCATTTCCTCGAATACAGAAAAAATTTCTTTCAGTGATCAGGTATACATTAATTCATTCCAGGAATATATATAATGATTTCTAATATGTTAAAAAACTAGCTTTAGATATATTATTATTATTTTTTTTTAAATTTTTAAAGGTATATTAAAGTTTAAATATTTTCAGTTAAAAATATTTTTAAAGCACTTATCAGAAACTAAACAGATTTCTTATACTGTCACTAAAATTTATATTTACGAAAAACAGCGCACGCAAAAATTTAAGATGTTTGTTTAAAAGACAAACGTTCGAATATAGGTTTTCCTCAGTCTTTATAAACCTGTCAGTGAACATGTCCAAATATGTCAGTAGACTATGCTTGAAATGTCATTTACTGTTGGATTTGGAAATAGTTTATTCCCTGTGATGTAACAAATTTAATTCATTCTATTCAGAATTCAGTTTACTTAAATGTATAACGCAATGAGAAATAATTTTACGTGATATTTGGAAGACACGAGATAAATCTAATATATAATACATCTTCCATATATTAGAATATAGGACACATTAATTACATAAAAAACATAAACTAAAACTTATAATTTTAGTTGAAGAAACATAAAAAGTAAAGAATCATTTTCATCAATGTGCCGTTTTAAATATACGATTTTTATTCACCATTATGTATTATATATCACCATTATGTAACCATATATTAGAATATAGGACACATTAATTACATAAAAAACATAAACTAAAACTTATAATTTTAGTTGAAGAAACATAAAAAGTAAAGAATCATTTTCATCAATGTGCCGTTTTAAGTATACGATTTTTATTCACCATTATGTATTATATATCACCATTATGTAACCATATATTAGAATATAGGACACATTAATTACATAAAAAACATAAACTAAAACTTATAATTTTAGTTGAAGAAACATAAAAAGTAAAGAATCATTTTCATCAATGTGCCGTTTTAAATATACGATTTTTATTCACCATTATGTATTCCGAATAAATTTATTCAATATGTACTTACATCAAGTAATAAAAAAAATAAACACGACAAAGATTGATTCTTCTTTACGGTTGTATTTTTGTGGTCCCATCTTGTTAACCACATTAAACCTGTTCCAAATTTCTGTCTATTCATGTCCTGCATGGTTCCAGTTATACCAAACCCGAATATAAATACTCTACAAGAAAATAAAAATCAACGGCTTCAAGAACAAGAACGAATAATCTTGTATCATACATAGATTATTAAATATATATTTCCCAACATTAACAAAATATTATTAAAAACTTTAATTTTATGCATACGATGGAATCAGATACTTAAACAAGCAATTTAAATAAAATACACCGCAATCCGAATTATTTTGAATGTCTCCGTAAACAAAATATACATGCTTCACATTTTATTTTTCACAGCAAATATATTCCATTGTCAACATCATTAACATATACAGATGACATCGTAATCGATGTACATTTACACGAGTTAGATCAAGGACAGTCGAACAGACGACCCAAATCCATAAACACTTTTTTCAGAATAGTTGAAAAGTATTTATGCCAAAAACAATCGGAACAGCAAACGGCTAGTCGGGACAGGGTTGTAAATTCTAATTATACGATCCGATTGAAGATTTTAATGCACATTCATGAAAACTCTATTGGTTGTCAATATCGTTTATTTTGACGCGATTTGGACAATGGTATAAAACTTTCGAACGTGTACTTGCAAAAAGCGATGCACGATACATGAATATTTTATAAACATAAAATAATATAGTGTACTTTAGAAAGATACTGAAAATTTACAACGATTAATCAATGTTTACGAAAGGTAAATCTTATAAATAATAATAATAATAAAGTCATGTCTATCAATTTATCATCCAAATGCAAATGAAGGAGCAACAACTGCAGAACGAGACATGTACTATATATATAAGAGAAAATGTTCCAAAATGACATACTTAGGTAAAATGACATACCTTAGGTTTCTTAACGATAGTACTTAACGATACTCAGTTATGTTGTGGATCGATCGGCCACAATAAGCATTTAATAGCGAAGGTTTCAAGTTTGCATTTTTTATTAATTACAAAAAAACTATTAACAACTCCGTCAGAAATTTCTCGGAACTATTTTTTGATACTAGCTCACGTTTCAGTGATTACACATCTGAAGTACAAGATGAGTATTTATTTACTTTTAGGTTATTTTCTGTATGTACGAAAATTTGTAAATGCATGAGTTCTCGAATACTGCTTCTGTATATAAAATATGTTGATTGTAGGTAAAATGACATGCCACCAGTCATATTTCCTGCTCATGTTTTTTATGCTTCAGTTGTGACAGAAAGTCCACTGGAAAATAAGGAAAGCAGCAACAAAATCCAATGTTCTACACATAACACCCTATCTACATCTAAATGCGTCAATTTTCATAGTTTCGATGTAACTTCCTCTAATTCCAGCGCCAACAAAATTCGTTTACGATACTCCGAAGATGTGTGTATCTTTTCAATCCACAGAATCTTTAACTTCATCATCTGTATTTATCAGACAATTCTATGTACAGTAGCGGTCAAAAGATTCCGGCCAGTATAAAAAATTTGGCTAATTTGTAAGTATACCCATATGAAGAGGAATCTCAAAGTGATACTTATACATTTTATTGACATAATAGTTTTTATAATAGAACGTATTTATGAATTAACAACTAAATATCAATAAAATTAATTGACAAAATTAATTGGAAAGGAAAATGCATGATCTAAAAAGTTTCTGGCCATCATGGTAATGGTGTTATAATAGAAAATAACAGTGATCAACAACATTTACAATTAGTATTTTGTCATCATACCTTTAGCAATAAGTACTACGGCGCAACGACGTGGCATCGATTCAATGAATGGTTGAAGATCATCTATGGTAAGTTTTTTGACCGTTTCTTCCAATTTTGGGGGAAATTTTTCTGAATTGGAATATTTATAATTCTGCACACGTTTGTCAAGTTCGATCCAAAGATGTTCGATTGGATTCAGATCGGGTGATTGGGCTTGCGATTTGAAAAGCGAAATTGTTTTGTGTGAAAGCCACTGCTTGACGAGCTTGCATGTATGCTTCTGCGTCGTTATCAAGCAGAAACAAATAGTTGAGAATAAATGAGACCACAATTTTTCCTCCAATAAAGCAGCAAATGATCTTGAAAGATATCCTTATACATTGCACCATTCATCCTGCCGTGGATTTCAACTAACGGACCGACACCTTTACCAGAAAATGCTCCCCGCAGCATAACTTGTCCTCCGACATGCTTCATTGTAGAATAATATATCTCGAATCATATCTTTTGTTTTTGGGTTGTCGGACGTAGTATTTGCCATGACTTCCAAAAAGGTTGAACTTTGATTCATCGGAAAATAATACTTTTTTCAGTTTTCACTTGATCAATTTTTGTGTTCCTTGGCAAACGCCTTTCGGTACCGCTGATTTTTGTTTACTTATGAAACGACACTAACACCAACTATTCCATAAAGTCCTACGTCAGGTAAGCGTCTTGACACGGTAGACCGACTTCTTTCTCGCAATATTTTCACTCCGTAAATCTAGGGATATTGCAGCGGCATTTTTATGCGGGTCATAAACTGATTTTCTCCTGATAATTCTGTCCACACGAATAGTCGTTTTCCGAGGGCCCCTGGACCGTAGAAAGTCCTGAAAGCCATGGTCATCTTTATATATTTTTAAAATATCGTTCTCAGTAGATTTTCCTATCGATAACTTTGCCGAAATCTCACGAGAGGATTGGCTCTTTAGCGACAAACAAATCACTCGTTTACGAACAGTAATTGTTATACTTTTCACTTCTGAATTTCAACTATGTCTTACACGTCGATTAATAAACAAACACGGCCACAACAACACTTTACTGATAGCAAAAACTAAAGAATTATGAATGGCCTGAAACTTTTGCACACGCGAATTTCGAATTCCCCCCCCCTTTGCATCAAGTGTCTTCAGTATCCAATCAAAATGATAACGTGGTGAGAGGGTGTTTGCATATTCCTAAGTTTTGGAACAATTTCGCTTCTTCTTCGCTGAAACGTTCTGGCAAACAAATCAAAGAAACTAACTATACTGTGGAATCCAGATAATGGGTAAACAGATGCATAGCTGCGGCGTCACAGGAAGAAAATATATATATATGTAGAAATACTGTTAAGCTGGAATAAAAGTTAGATGTGGTAGATAATAGTTTCATTACAAAATTGTCCAAAGCACAATTTAATTTAGCAGTTGATTTGGTATCCAGGTTAGTGTTACAGGCAATAATCACTGAAGAGGAGGCGTACAAATTAACTTAATACTGAGACAGTTGGGGTAAGAGTGATACAAATTGTTTCAAACATAATTTGCACTTTTTTATTTTGGCATGCGGTTTTCGTTATCAGTCGCCAACATATACAATGAATTTGGCGATAATCATGCAAAGGAACAAAGTATTTTGGAGAGTTAAGGGAGTAATTTTGAAAATGACAGACCGGCAGAAGATTCGTAGGAAGAGAGAGTTGTACAAATTTTTGTAATTACATGAAGTGCCAATCGAGCGAGGATTATTAACATAGAATGCATGAACGTTAGAATTTAGACAAAACTAAGTGCTAAATTTAGATGTTGGTTGCATATGAGAACTGAAAATTCGTTAGGAAAATGACGGCGTAGGAGGAAGTACAAAGAAAGCAGTTACTTTATCTTTCTTTTTTTTTATTTATTCGCAAATGCCGGCTGGTGTGAAACGGAAGAGAAAAATGCAGTATGGGTGTGAATACATATTTCTTTTATTTCTGCAGGCTGGGAAATGAAACTGACATGACAAGAAAAATGCGTAATATAAATTAAGTGAAACCGCACTGAATAAAACGGATATTAAAATTTAATAAGCAAAAATGGAGAAGGGTAGAATAAAGTTATTTTACTGTTAATAAAAAATAGGAAAAGTTACACAAAGTAAATAATTTTGAAACAACAAAGGAGGGAGGATTAATTTTAAAGAATAAGAGGATATGTAATGAGAAACGTCATTACACTAACTGGCCGAAAACTTTTGACCGCCACTGTATCTCCACTTCGTTGTGCACCTCATGTTAGGTCATCCTCTGAAAAGAGTAAGCATGAAGGTGCAAAAGTTCTAACTACCAGTCCTAATATTGTCGAATCGAAGGCAAAAGCTACTGAGAAACATAATTCACACTCAAAACGTGCAGCTGTAAAGGCCAAGAGTAAAATGCGCTTTATTACATTCAATGATGACGACAAAAACATGGATCTTTCTGCGGATGATGATGAAACTTGTGTCTATTGCAATGTCAGTCACTTAAAACGGAAGCAGAAGTGGGTAAATTATATTAAAAGTTCAAAGTGGGCACATAGTGAATATGCCGGTGTTTCTTCGTCTGCAAGAAAATTTACTTGTGATGTATGCAAGTAAAATTACTAACAACTTATGGGTGTGTCGTTTTAGGACAGCACTGTAGATAAAATTACATAGTGCAGAATTTTATATAAAACGTTATTATGACGTTGTGACTTCATTTGTTACTTTTAAAAGGCACAATTGCATTTTGTATCTTTCGCAAAGTTACTTAATAAAAATAATCGTCATTATAAAAAAAATTGTATGAATAGAAGCATTTTTAGCCTTACGGTATGTCATTTTACGACAGTTTCCCCTATGTATATAATCACAACTTCCGTTCAAGTGTTATGTGTGAACATACATTAGAAAAAAAGAAATACGTTAAAATTACATAAATGCATTACAAGTTACAGATATACAAACGAGTTGTATGTTAACCAGCCTCCTTCGGTGAAAGTTAGTTAAAACGTGAAAGAAATTATAATTATATCATAATAATTATTTCTTTATAACAGTATATTGCAACATGTTTAAAATATGATAGAATATACGATTTCTGTCAATATATTATATGACATTATATGTATGCAAAAAAATCAAAGTTTAAGTAATATCTAATTTTTTGTGCTAATATTGCAGTGGAACATACAGCATAGTAAACGGATATATCAGTTCACGGCGGTAAGAAGGTTAAGTAACATAAACAAAATTACTCTACACTGTTAAACATTTGCAACAAACTGCACAATCATACTGTAGTTTGTTAGATTCCGGTGATATTTTAGAGTTACGTAACCGTAATTTAATTCGATCCAGACGAATGGGAATGCTTTGTAATATGGTTAAGTAACCGTAATTTAAAAAAAGTTGAATGTATGAACAGTTTGCTGTGGATTTTTAACAATATAGCAATAATTATATCTTCTTTATACTGACGCACGATTAAATAAGTAATCTAATAACTAAATCACTTTCATTAATTTCATTAAAATATTTTGAATTGTTAAACGCTAAACATGCATAAAATCCATTCACCAGATAATTTAAACAGAATAAACACCAATAAATTCATTCTGTGACTTAAGTATTGAAGAAGAAGCATGTACAAAAGTGTAATATATATTCACTATTCTTTAAAATGAATTATGATCAAAGCGTATTTCAAGCATTACCAATCTTAAAATGGTATAAATACTTTATTTAGTCGATAAAGCTTCGAAAGATGAACTGAAGCGATACCATTTGCATCAAAATTATTAAAGAATTATCAATAAATAATGTTCTTCCCTTGAAATGTAAATTCGCTCAAATAAACCATATTTCATTCAAATATTGATTTTGAAAATATTTTCAGATAATGGAATAATGTACTATGTGCACATTTTGAAAAAAATTCTATCAATTTCTGCATTATCATATGCTATCTGAGATTAACGACAAGCGCAGGATACAAAAACTTCCCAATAGATACGAATGGGAAAGCTCTTCATTAAAAATAATATATATAACTTAATGTGATTTTTAAAAAGTAAGGAGATGTTTATTTAAAATTAGAATGGTTTTTAATAATATATTAATTATTTTGTCTGATACATTTCACCAAAAATAAACTATAGTGAATAAATAAGTTGAAGTATAATTTTTCAAAAATAGTGTTGTCATATGATTTAATGAAAATTCAGGTTTCATTCAAATATTGATTTGGAAAATATTTTCAGATAATGGAATAATGTACTATGTGCACATTTTGAAAAAAATTCTATCAAGTTCTGCATTATCATATGCTATCTGAGATTAACGACACGTGCAGGATACAAAAACCTCCCAATAGATACGAATGGGAAAGCTCTTCATTAAAAATAATATATATAATTTAATGTGATTTTTAAAAAGTAAGGAGATGTTTATTTAAAATTAGAATGGTTTTTAATAATATATTAATTATTTTGTCTGATACATTTCACCAAAAATAAACTATAGTGAATAAATAAGTTGAAGTATAATTTTTTCAATAATAGTCTTGTCATATGATTTAATGGAAATTCAGGTTTTTAACACTTTTCAAAATAGCTGAAAAGTGTTTATTTTCGACATGACTGTCTGCCTTATGACATCTAGCTGTGTATCTACCGTCTGTCCGTGCTCTGATTACCATGTAATTTATATATGTTAATGATATTTGCTGTAGGATGTTCGCTATTCAAAGTGTGTAGAATTTATAGTTCGGTTCCAGGGCTATTCAAAATAATTCCTTTCGGATATTAATGGGAAAAATTGTTTACGGTGTATTTTAATGATGTTACACTTTTACAAAGATATATGAAAGTGCATTATGGCATTCTCCTTGTCGAATAACAAGTGCATAGCATTTATAGTTTTTTACAGGTACACTCAAAGAATTCCGTCACAGTGTGATTTATTGGGAAATATCATTTGTGGTGTATTTTAATGATGTTACACTACTACAAAATATTGAAGTTGATATGAGTTCTGAGGTGCATTAAAACATGCTTGCTGGAAAAAATCAAATGTATAGCATTTATAGTTCGTTGACAGGGATATTCAAAAGAGTTCCGTTACATTATGATCTATGGGAAAAAACAGTTGCGGTGTTTTTTAATGATGTTACTCTTTTACAAACATAATGAAATGGATATGAATTTCTTATGTGCACTAGAAACTGCTTTCTCTAGAATATGTAGAGCAAATCATTCATCATCCTTCATTTACCGGGCCACACATAATAAATCCGTTACAAAACGGTCTACGAGGAAAAATTATTTGCAACATATTACATTAATGAGGTTCACTACATGATACTTGCTGTAGAAGATAATGTGCATAACATTTATCGTTCATTTAAAGAGACTTACAAAAGATATCGGATACAGTATTGTCTTTAATTGCTCTAAGGGCAATTTCAGTTACAGTATGAATTAATCTTTAACTGATTTTTGGAGGCTACGTGGAGTGTATAAATACAATAGACCAAATACAGGCACGCACAAAAGAAATCGATAGCATTACTGAGTAAGGTCGCTTTTAATTTAATAATGCATTTTGAAGCTGAACTATATTTAGTATATTTAAATATTTTGGTAGTATATTAATAAATTCATATACAGTGCTACGGAAAGAAATGGATACATTGCCGTATGTAGCTGGTGTAATTTCTTGATGTGTGATTTTAATAGTTTTAATTATTTTTGCCTGAATTAAATTTCGATTAATATAATAAAGGATCAAATTTAGATGTTTGCAGTTTGAACCAGCACAGTGTCATCTATTGATGAAAAATTAATATATATTTCATTCTCTGCATACCAAATTTATGAGTTGTTCTAACAATATCGAATGTTTCATTTTTATATTCATTATCATTCACGTATTATTAAATTTTAAAATTAGTGTGTCATTTCTGTGTTTATTATGTAAATAGGGTAGGTGACACAAAATTGATATAGTTAAGATTTGATGATTTTTTTATTTACTGGTTGGGTGTGTGTGGCTGAATATCTGTTATCTCTAACAATTGTCTCATAACATATCTATAACACATGTCAAGTATACTTTTCTATGTAAAATAAAATGTAATTACTTTTATAATACAATTTCAAAATTGTAGCTTTTGAGTCACCTTTAGCGTATAGTGTTCCAAAGGTGCCCCATGTATTGAAATCACTTTTAAAATGTGAAAAAAATACTCGGCAAACTATGTTGCTTACTAGTATGCTCTGATGATCCTTTATCTATTTTGATATATTTCGAGTTTTTTTCTTCATATTTTTATCTTATGACCCAAAAATACCTTGAAGCACTTTTTGTGCACGGTAGTTGACGGATTTTCTTCTCGGAGTTACTGACTTCTTTTGAGTGATCTCTGGTGTTAACAATAAATGGTAATAAGTTTTTTCAGGTATTTATGAAGAATTTTTGAAAATTACCCTTACCGCACTGATTTCCACATTTGTTTCCGAAGGTGCCTATCTTGGAAACATGCGTACTGTCGCTATTTTCACGACGTAAAAGTATTAATCTGCTAATGTTTTTAGAATTGAAGTAAACATGGTTAAAGAGAAAGAAATAAGCTTTCAGAAAAAGTATAATAATTCAAAGTTCTAAGAATTTAAGTACTTGTAAATTAAAATATCGTCTTACCTGGAAACTAAAACGACTAGTCCTCAAAAGTGAAATGTGAGATATGAAGTAAAATGTCATAAAATGTCAGAAGATCAAGGTGATATCTTTAAATTCAGCCATGTGCACTGCAGATACATGGCTGGCAATGCAGTAGAACCATTTTGTTATTAAAAATTAAATGAATTCTATTTTTGAGGGGTGGGCTACTTTAGGAACACTGAATACCTTTGGTTCACCAACTTTATATAGAATAATTATTTTTAAAATAACCTGATTAAGTCGACTCGGCAGGTACATTGTCACGATTATTTTTGGATCTTAGAACAAAATAAATGATGATATGTTAAGATTAGAATGAATTTATGCTCTGTTTTTTCCCGCATCACACAATAACATAAATGTTAAAGTACAAATAATATCGTTTAGAAATACAAGTAACAAAATAAAACAGTATACTATTCAAACTCTCATCATTGTGAAATTTAACAAAATGTGTGTTCTATGCCTTATAATCTAGTGACGAGTATTGAGCACAATTTTTGTGGTTATCTACAGAAAAAACGCTTTATGAATTTCGACCTCTGCATGAGTAAGTCCCAAGTTACGTATCCTAAAAGATAGATTTTTTTTAACGATTTAGACACCCCTTTAAGCAGTGGAAGGTTAGATTGCTCTTCAGACAGCAACGTCTAAGTAATTTTGAGCATAATGGAAGGGGAAAACTCCAAAGCGTAACTCACTCTCACTTGGCAATGTGTATAACACGGAATTTACGTGCACGGCATCCAACCAGGTTGACCTCAACACGCTTCCATAAAAAATACAATCGTTATAAAATTGGGGAGTCATAAAAACCAGTGATATATTTCACATAAGACAAAAAAAAAATAATTTAAATGCTGCTCTTAAATATTTTATGTAATAAATTTTAACCTTTTTCTGTTCGGGATCAAACATTCAGCAATGAAAAATAAAAGTTGAAATTTTATAATTCATACAAATAAAGTGTATAATCTATTATTAAAAATCACATTGATATTAACCTTTTCCTCTATTATAAATTTCATGTTATATGTATTTTTTTAAATTAATATGTTTAATTAATTACAAAAGCTCCGTTTGTTAATTTAAAAAACGTAATCTATTCATATGATTATAGATTACACTATGCCTGAGGTAAAATATTATACCGTGTCTTATTTAAAACCTAAATCATTATATAAGTAATATATAACTGATAAAACGCTTCGGGTAATAAACTGTAATTCTATATTTACATATGTTGATTTTTTCTTCGAGTTAGATACATTATATCAATTAGCGTATCTCTTGTTGTGAAATAAATTTTATATTGATATTGTGAAATAAAAATTATATTTTAATTCAATCAATACTTTAGTTATTTGTAGTTTTTAGAGTTTAGTCAAGTATACAATGTTGCATAAAAATAAAATTTCAAAAAGCGAAGAAAGAAAGGAAATAAATCGCGTGGTCTTTTTTTCTGAAATCAAAATTTTATTTTCAAGATAATAAAATAAAAATGTATAAGTATTCGCACAATAAATTCCAATTAAATAAATGCGTCTTTTCTAAAAAATGTATCGATGGCTTACATTTCATTGCTCAATACATTATTCATATCCCCATATAAGAAGAAAATATATGCTAATTCAGTCAAAAAGGGAAATGAACAAACAATGGAAAATAGAATAAAACAAGAAAACGGAACACCCTATAAAACATACTATACTATTTATTCACCAAACTACCACAGTAAGACGCAAAATATACCATTCAATTTGAATTTTTATCTTCAATAACTTTTTATGAATAAAGTAAGATTATATTATATGTCTTCATAAAATAAATTGTAATTAGTTTGTTTAACGTGTTCTGAATGCAATTCGGATACAGAAAAAGATGGTATAATAACATAAGCTTATGATATGGAATTTAAAAAAATATATTTTATGCGCTGTTGATTATTAAAAAGTTGGGACTAATATATAACCTCACTTTTACTATAAATAATTTAAAAAATACAGTACACTACTTACATACACATAAAGCTGTTAGCTGACCATGTTGAACAGTGTTAGCTGTTTTCCCGTAAACCGTATCACCGATATTAAAAAATATTCTTCTATCTGCTTTTCAAGTTCAATAAGCTTACTAACAAGCTTACAAGAAAACTTCAATTAGCTTATATATATATTTTTAATATCCCAGTTCGAAAATATAATATGTAAAATTAATGAAATAGAGATTTAGAATTATCCAAATAATGACATCGAATAATAATAATAAACATTTTAGTATACAGAGTGTCTCATTTATTTTGCAACCCGCGTAAACGCGAAGCAAATGAACAGCACGAGTGCACGCGCACACCGTTAGTGCAGGTAGAGGTGTGGAGGGGCATGCCAGCAACACTACCAACACGTTAGAAAACCGCACGAGACACTTAAGTGCTAAGGAGAACGAAGTGAAAGGTAGTTTTGCGTCATGGTGCTATGTGCAGAAAAACGCGCGTTTATTATTGAACACTGTTTTCGAACGTCTTCGTACAAAACAGTCAAGGATCGATATGAAAACAAGTTTCCATACTAGGTGGTGCCGAATAAAAGCACAATTAAGCGAATCGTGGACCATTTTCAAACAGAATGGACTGTATAATCGAAAAGAAAGAGCCGTCTGTCGTTTGTCGTAACTGACAACTGATGAAGAAAATCGAGACGAAGCAGATGAACAAAGCATGTTGGAAGCAAATGAACGTTCCGTTTGGTTTTAACAGGATGACGCTCCTGCGCATACGGCCAACGACACTCTGTCATTTCTCCAAGAATTTTTTGGTGATCGGCTAATTACAAAAGGACTATGGCCTCCACGTGAAATTCTTCACACGTTTGCGGGAAAAAAATCGCAAAATTAGTCGCTCAAGGATTGACATGGAATGTGTAACTGGAAAGCAGAGGTGGTAAGCAATGACAATTTTTTAATTGCCACTTTTACAACTTTAATCGCTATGTGGTGAATAGCCACTGCTAATTTTCACCTATAGCTAAACTCTGAACCTGTTTACGTTTTACATGCGACTCTCTGCATTGAGCAATAACAGATAGCGTTCGTCTATTATTTCCGTATTTCGCTAACTTTGTTAATATAATAATTAACACCTTAATTCATTTTTTAAATGTTTATACATAGCCATAATATAGCTAAAAATATGTACCGACAGACACTTCTTCAAAATTGGTTTCTCTTTTAAAAAATTAGATACATTCAACGTACTTATAAAATCTTTACTAAAAAAAATATTTCATAGGATATTTGTATTTTCAAAGTTTTGTTCATATTATCTTATTTTAAACCTTTTTTTTTTAATAGTGATGGAGTTAATTTAGAGTTTGTTATTGTGAATTCAAATAACTCATATTTATCACAAAATTAAATTAAATATTTGAACCTTTTATCATTACAATGAAATTTATAATATTGTTTGGGTTGATCTTGACTGTTCTTAGCCAGTGTGTCGATATTAGTGTCAATCCAATTAATGATTTCTCAAGGTTTTCACATATATTTTCAATTGCTTTTAATCAAAGTTTATAAATAATATACCAGGAGGAAAATAACTTTATAAAAATTATGATTTAAAGTAATGCTATTTTGAATATTATCCTCTTGAATGATGATATGTTACATGAAATGTGATTAAAAGCTTTTTCTTATTTTTCCAAGATAGTTTGCCAAATTGGTATGTTGCAGGTGTCAGTTAACATTTTTCAATTAATAACAAAATATTTGTTGCTATATTTTATACTTGATAGCAGGGGTGTAAAAATCCAGTCGCCAATGGGTAGATTACTACCACTAAATTTTTAGTATTCTTCGACTAATAAGAATACTGATAAAATTTAGGTGAAGTATAATAATAAAACTTACCCGAAGAATACTAATAAAATTTAGTGGTGAGAATCGGCCCATTGACTCCTAGATTTTTACACCCCAGCTTGTTAACTTATTTTAAAATTTTGGATGCTGTTACTTGTTTTAATAATAAAAACTTTGGATTTAAAGAAATTATTTTTTAGCTTATTTATCCATTGAACACCATAAAACACATTTCAGGATTCATTTTCTGCATTTTTTATTACAAAATAATGTAAAATTAATATAAGAAAAAACATCTAGTGACCAAAGTTTATCAAATTATAAAGCATATATCGTATTTGTATAGTTAATCGTAATTGTAGGGGCAACAAACTTTAAATTAACTCCATCGCTATTACAGTATTAAAAAAAAGTCTAAAATAAGATAATATGAACGACACATTGACAGTACAAATCTCCTCTGAAATAATTTTTTTTACCTCGTGGTACTTTTTATAAATACGTTGAATATATCTAACTTTTTAATCTATCTAGTTTTGTAGAAATGTCTGTTGGTACATATTTTTAGCCATCTTATTGCTATATATAAACATTTAAAAAATTACGACATTAATTATTATATTAACAAAGCTAGCGAATTACGGAAAATAATATACGAACGCTAGCACTTACCGCTTACTGCCGTAGTCAAAATGTAAACAGAACAGGCTCAGAATCAGAGTTGAGTTGAGAAGTAGTGTTCCTTCACGTAATTATGGAGTTAGAAAAAAAATCAAATGTTCAAAAGGAGATTCAAAGACATTGTATCTTAAATATATTTGAGGTGATTTACATTTTTCATTTGTTTTTTGAAGTAATTTTCATAAAAATTGGAAGTCATGCCTGTAGTTAATAAGTGGAAAGGCCATTTCCCCTCCCTCGATTTTGAAATTTAAATAACTAAATAATGAAAATAACTAAAATAAATAATAAAATAAAAATAAAAAATAACTTAAAATAAAAGAACTAAGAATTTTTCGTTGTGTGTAGGGTGTGTGTGTGTGTGGGGGGGGAGGGGGATCAATTATTACTTTCTTCCTGAATTTTAAAGTTTAAGTAACTAAAATTACGTTTTCTCAGATTTTGAACAGCATAATAAAATTGGTTCTAACTAAGAATTTTTCGTTGGCGTTGGGGAGGGGCGTCATGAACCCCCCTGTTTCTTTTATTTTACTTAATTTTTTAGTTTGACCGATTTTGTAAAACAGTAAATTTATTTTTCCCCTCGATTTTTGAACAATTAATTAAAATTTTAGCTATTTTTTTAATTTATTCTTTTCAAATAACATACAATAATTAAACACTGAGCGAAAGAGGATATAAACAACATATATATATATATATATATATATATATATTATTATCTTCTCCCGCTGATTTTTTTACCTGGGTAGGTTCAAGATTTTAATGATAAACAACATTCATTTATTTATATATATATATTTGTTTTGGATTTTAAAGTTTAATTTCTTTGACTATTTGTTTTATTTCATTTTAAAAAAGGAGAGGGTGGGGGGGGGGGACTTTACCAGGAGTTCAATTTAGTCTATTAAACTAAAAGTCTTGAAAACAGTGTTAATTATTAATAACAAAGTAAATACGCAATATTGTCAAAAACTGAAAAACTTTAATATTGCTTAGCTTTTAAAACTGCGGATAAATTGCAGAAAATATCTCACAAACTTACTAAAATTAAGTTCTGTAAAATTACCTTAGAGTAACTGCACTTATACTGCAGATACATCAGAAAATATAATACTGAATTAATGACTGTAAAATTACTTCAAATTTACTACAGTATTACTACAGATGTAAAGTCTCATTATTTTTTTAATTTATGATTATAACATAAATTCACGTAAACTACAGTATTTTTGAAGGTAAAAGCTCACAGTATTTTTTAAATAAATTCCTGCAAAATTACTTCACATTAAATGCAAAATAACTGAAGTATTTTTACAGTCGAGATTGCACTACAGAAAATCTACAGTTGACTGTAGAAAAACTTTAAAAGTACTTCACTTCTGTAGAAAAGCCCCACCAGTGGCTGAGAGGTTGTGCTCTCGAAGCTGGTAGACGGGAGGTGCTGGGTTCGATCCCAATCGCGCCCGTCGGCCTAATCGTTCGGAGTTTACGTGGTTTTCTTCATGCCGTGGATTTTTCCATGCGTAAATACGGATTAGGTTCCCTTAGAAAGACCCCCACGAAGGGCACTCCCCCCCCGGGCCTATATCCCTAGTGTCGATAATTGGCCGTCAATAATCAACCCAACTCAACCACTTCTGTAGAAAAACTGAAGTTCATTTTTAGCTGGGATCCATCATTATGCTTATTTATTTATTTAACTAATCAGTATTTTATTGTTGGAAAGTTTTCTGCCGTTTCTCCCCTTAATTTAAATAACATAAGTTGATCCTTCCGTAGAATATATAAAATAGTTTGAAATCACTGGATTATTTTTTTTAACAAAATTATTTCAAATTGGCAAAGTAATCATACAAGTTGTAAATTTCCAACTGGAGGAAAAATGTCAGACCAGATGCTTTGATCAATAAGGTTAACTCGATGAATTATGCCCTCCAGATTCGACCGGGATAGCTCAGTGGTAGAGCGTGGCGGCTTCAGCCAAGCGATCCCAGGTTCGAATCCTGGCCCGGACATTTTTCGTCCAGTTGGAAATTTACAACTTGTATAGTTTGAAATCATTCATTAAAAACCATAAAAATCTAACGCATTTAGTTTAAGAATAATTAAATTTGATTCCCAAATTAGTTTTTAGAGATTGTACATCGAATATAAGAAAAGGCATTAGGGGTAATCCCTCTTAGTTTAGATAAAACATGTTTAGCTTTCGTTAAAATTATCTTTGGAGAATTGGGAATAGCCAATATTTATTTCATGTGGGCGTGTAATGCCTGTAAGCTCAGTAAAAAAAATCAGAAATTTGATGTAAATATCATAGTAAATCAAATGCAAATCCAGATTTTTTTTAATCCTATTCTTTTACGAATGGGGTATCTATCTCGATCAAGTAGGGTGTATATACCTGAGGTCCGAGATAAATGGCCAAAATCATTGATTAAGTTTTTTTTTAATAAAAACACAATTTTATATGGTATCCTTCTATATTAAAAAAAAGTAATCTGGAACTGAGCCAAAAACGAAATGGACCAATCAAATTCTGCGTAGATATTCCGGGTTATTCTCATCGCTTTTTTACTAGGGACTTTTTTGAGGAGCTATTACTTTTTTTCTGGCCATCCTACGGATTCGAAAATCATACCCACCAGACGCGAAATATAATAAGCTTTCAGAAATTCAAAAAATTATCATGGTCGGACAATAAAAACACAAAAAATCCCTTAAAAATCGAGTAAAAAATCTTTTATTGAATAAAACATTTTTTTTTATATTGTTGCCAATTTCTAAATAAGCGCAAATGATTATGTTTTATCTCAAAAAATAAAAAATGTATTTGCGCGAGACTATTAAAAACAATAATGAAAGTTTAAAATAATAATTAAATGATCACGTGTTGAAAGCAGGAAATAAAGAAAATTACGTCATAAATATTGTGTTTACACATGAATATTAAAAATGAAAAAGATGAATTAAATGAAAAAGGCATTATAACCAGTTAAATAAAAAAGAATTATAACCTGATTACAGAAGAAAGTCGCCGTTCGTGATATCATCATCATCATCTTTTTAAAACAGGAGACATTACCAGGTTTTAAGAGGCTGTGAAATGAGAACGGGGGTTGGTGAGCGTAGCGAGCAGGGGGCAGAGCCCCCTAGTTTTATTAAATTAATAATTCTTGGGATGTTCTACATAAAATTTTGTGTAGATAGCTTACATGTATACTACAAAAATCATTGTATAAAGAAGAAAAATGAAGGGGGCTTAAGTAGGGCAACTATCCTTGACTTACCCTATAGGATCTATGTCAGTTATTTAATATGGTTAATAAGGTTTCTAGCAATATTTTCTATTACTAATTATATTTTTTAAACAGTAATAATAAAATTTGTATTAAATCTAAACCTACAATACGCGATTTAACTTTTGAGAAATTCCATGGTATTACCTCAAATATAAATATTAAATAATTATCCAACTATTTGCAGGTACATCTTGATAATGTTTATTTAGTATCAGTTTATGCTCCAGATTTGTGTTCATATTAGCTGTACGTTTCGATAAATTTAAAGGTTATAAGATGTTGCCTATAAAATTGTTTTAATAAAGCATAATACATAATGACATAACTATTAATCTATCGCCACAATTTTGCGTCTTGTTACGGTTTTTGTTTTTTCCAAAATAAAATAATAAGAAAATCTCACATTTTATTTTACCATTTCTACTATATGTAATTAGGTAAAACATTCCGTGAAAACAGTTATGTAATACTGTGAAAAAATTTTATTAAACGGATAAAAAGAAGCTTTTGATAAACTGTTATAAATTCATTCATTAAAAAAAAACCTTTCTAATTACATTTTTTATTCTATTATTAGCATGGAGATGGTATTATTTTTTCTACTTTACCATTTTTTAATATTTATGTAATTTAAGAAAAAAATATACAATTTTTTTTTTCATTGTTTAAATGTCTGAAAAGTATTTATTAATACTTTTATTTGAAGCTTAACGCTTAAATCTTAAAACAACAAATATGCGTACACACATTTATTTTTTTAATTATTTTTTGATAAAAGTATTAATTTTGTTATTGAAGTAACCCAATCTTTATTGTTCAGGATAAAAAAAAAGAAACAAAACATATTTTTCAAAGAAAAACTTTTTAGATTATATATATATATTAAGGAAGTGTTACTAATTACTTTTATCATAAAAATATATCTTTAATGAATGTAACTGCAAAAAAAATAACAATTAATTTTCTTATGATGAAACATTTCTTGTTACTTAATTTTGATTTATTTCTCCTATTTTATTCATTATTTTTAAAGTAAGATTTCATTATTCGCAAAAGTCATATTTTCAAATAAAAGTATTTTAAAACGTTGTTTTATTATAAAAAGTTTTTTTTTTTGTTTTCGAAGAGGTGTTACTAAATATTTTACTTTTTTCTTACAAAAAAAAAATTATTTCTACCCATATAGTTAAATAAAAAAAATAGAAAAATAAATAAAAAACTGATATTCCGAGAAAATTATAAACGTTCTCTTTCTTCAAGAGGGTTATTTTTAAATTCTTCCATATATAAATATATGTGGTTTATGTAAATATTGTGACAAAGTTACTATGAAACGAATAGAAATAAACTTCTAATAAATTGTGATAAATTCAACCATTGATGAAAACGTTTCTAATTCATTTTTTTATTATATTACGATGCAATGCATATTACCTTTCTTTGCTTTTAACATTTAAGTAAATGCAGTGAAACAGTTTATTATTATTTTTTGATTGTTCAAACGACTGTAAATACTTACTATTATTTTTATTTGGAGCATAAGTTGTTTTTTATACAAGATATGTACTTACACTTATTTATTTTTAAGATCTTATATATATATATATATATATATATATATATATATATATATATATATATATATATATATATATTATTGAAATATCCCAATCCTTATTGTTTAGCAGTGAAAAGAAAAACATTAATAAAAATCTAAATATTTATTTATATGTTTACAAAAGCTTTTATTTTTTATGAATGTAGATACAGAAAAAAAAATTGATTTTCTTATGATTAAATATTTATTCTTGGTATATTTACATTTATTTTCCTTGTTTTGATCAATTTTTTTGAAAGTAAGATTTTATTCTTCAGTAAACAGTCATATTTTCAAACAGTGTACATTTTTTTTTTTCATTGCGAAACAATTTTGTTCAAAAGAATTCTTACTAAATGATTTACTTTTTCTTTAGAAAAAAATCTTTAATATTTCCAAGAATGTAGTTACAGAAAAAATGAAGTGTTCGCTGTGTCTTTTTCCCCTCTTTAGATCAATATTATTAAAAAGAAGAATTTAAAAATATTCAAGCTGTTTTAAAGTTTTGTTTCATGATTTAAAATATGGGATTAAAAGAAATTACACAATTTGGGAAATTGCATAAATCTTTAATTTAAATCAAGATGATCTTTGTCGAACTATTCTTTGAATTTAATATAAAATAAAAAAATTAAGTAAGACATCCATACTTTGTTAAAGCTTTTATTGTTCAATTTATAAAGTGCATAATTATCATTAGAAAAATACAATTACGAAAGAAAATCTCAAAATATATAAACTGTTAATTTGAATCTAATTGACTCTAAATGGTAATGGTTCTAAATATTGTAAGATTTTAATAAGGTATTTTTTCTTTTATAATAATTGATTTTTAAATCTGATTTATTTGTTCTCCAACAACAAAGTAATGTCCAACTGAACACTCCAACCCAGCATTCGTCACTGAAACTGACTTTTAAGAAATATGTATGGAGCTCTGTGCTTCTTGCTCTACATCAGCAAGTTTTGTTTATTGTATTCCGGCAGGTACAGTCATATTCTTGAAACAAATTTCAGCTTGCACACCAGCGGATTCTGTTACCATAACAGCACCGTACATTCCGCTGGAATGTTAAATGAATGGCAACGTGATTAGTCATGTTCGGACACATAATATGTGACTAGGAGGCATCAGTAACAATTCAATATCCATTCAAGAATGCATTCGTGTGCGCAACGTTGATATGACAACGCTCCCCGCTGATGCGCCAGCTGACTGGAAGTTAAGTTATGTGCACCATCTAATTTGACATGTATACGAAAATCATCGACACTAAAATTGCCTGTCATAATTGTGACGCCTCTCGGTCTACTTTATATGTTCATGATCCTGAACAAAATGACTATATCTTTTACCTGTCCGATTTTGACACATGCAACAGCTGCAACTTGTCGTGATATTCTACAAAGAGTCCTTATTAAGTGAACATAAGAACACCGTACGCCGTATCTGCTACAGTAGATGGGCTGTTATACATTAATTACAGATGGAGCCATATATAAGGATGTACAACTGGAGAGGGCTTGAAATTTTGTGGGTGAAAAAATAAGGTTAGTTTAAAAACAGTATTTTTTTAATTTTTTTAAAATGTACCTTCCTAACAAGTGACAGTATATATAGCTCTAAACGCAATCAATTATTAAAGATTATCCATTTCAGAATTGCTCGGATTTGAATGTACTGAATTCTTATTTATTCAAAGTTCTGTTGGCATTCCAACATTGTTCTTAAACTTACAGTTTCGAACGTTTTATATATTTTTTTAATTATCTTAATGTATTTAGTAATACATTTAATATATACTTTCTAAAAAAATAAAGATATATTTATATCTTAAAATGAGTTAATGTCTGTATTTCATAAATAAAAAGTATCTGTATATATTAACAATTTTTTATAAGCAAACATTACATAGGTAGCCATTAAAAACATGAGTCATTAAAAAATACAGTTTTCATAAAAACCATCACTACACAAAGATCTAATAAACGGCAGCACAGAGGTGTTTGCATTTACAACTGAGGACGCCCCTTACTGGATACGAAAATGTTATTGTGTAGTGATGGTTTTTATGAAAATTGTTGGCCATTTTTTAATTGGTAATATATACAGCAGGAGTGCAAAAATCGGCGCCAATGGGCCGATTCCCACCCCTAAATTTTTAGTATTATTCGCCTAATAAGAATACTGATAACATTTACGCGAAGTATAGTAATAAAATTTGACGAAGAATACTAATAAAATTTATTGGTGGGAATCAGCCCATTGGCGCCTAGATTTTTGCACCCCTGATACACAGAATTTTTTAATTTATACTTTCTAACTTTATATACAGGGTGTTTATAAAGTCCCGGACCCATTTTGATGTTTAATAACTCATAAAATAATAAAGATAGATTAAAATTAATAACATAAATGGTTAGATAGACTCAAAAAGTTTCATGACCCTTGTCAATGAACTTCTACGTGTTCCCCCTTCGTCGCACGGAGAATATCAAGTCGATAGTCAATTTCACGCCAGGTAGCGGCAAGCATGTCGGCATCCACAGAGGCTATTGCGGTTGTAATTCTGGCTTTTAAGTCATCAATGTTCGACACCCTCCTCCTGTAAACATTGTCCTTTACAAATCCCCAAAGGAAAAAGTCCAGCGGCGTTATATCAGGTGATCTGGGTGGCCAAGTAATTAGACCTCCTCGCCAAATCCATCTTCCTGGAAAATGGTCATTCAAAGAAGTACGAACGATGGTACCCCGATGAGGTGGTGCACCATATTGTTGCAAAAAGACATGTGGCTGAAGCTCTTCTAGTTGTGGAAATACGAAATTTTCCAACATGTCTAACAAGATGGTGCACCACCTCATTGGGGTACCATCGTTTGTACTTCTTTGAATGACCATTTTCCAGGAAGATGGATTGGGAGAGGAGGTCCAATTCCTTGGCCACCCAGATAACCTGATATAACGCCGCTGGACTTTTTTCTTTGGGGATTTGTAAAGGACAATGTTTACAGGTGTCGAACATTGATGACTTAAAAGTCAGAATTACAACCGCAATAGTCTCTGTGGATACCGTCATGCTTGCCGCTACCTGGCGTGAAATTGACTTTCGACTTGATATACTTCGTGCGACGAAAGGGGCACACGTGGAAGTTCATTGACAAGGGTCATGAAACTTTTTGAGTCTATCTAACCATTTATGTTATTAATTTTAATCTATATTTATTATTTTATGAGTTATTAAACATCAAAATGGGTCCGGGACTTTATAAACACCCTTTATTTTGAGACTTTGTCTGCGTATAAAGTTATTAGGTTAATGTCGTAGGTTCTTTCTGTATTTCGTGTAACTGTCTATGAACGATAAGTTTGGCACTGAGAAGATATTATTTATATTTGATTTAACATGAAATACATTCAGCTTTCAATGGTCTACAAAATTTTGCTTTTAAAATTAATTGTATGTTGCAGTTGAACGATGTATTTTAAGTGGTGAGCAGATTTGGTAAGTAAATGGAAAAATTGTGATGATTGAGAATGATGATACTTTTTAAAGGTTTTAAGCAGCAGTGATAATTTTCAGTGTGCTATGACTATATTTTTTGCCTAAATTAAGTGGAGCTTTCCGATTTTTTTTTTTTTTTTTAATTTTTTTTTTTTTTTTACGCGAGCAATTAGTTTGTAGATATTATATAGGTATGCTGTACATAAAATGTAAAAAAAAACTTCCGTATTATTTTATGTGTTGCGTGTACAGTTAAATTAAATACTGCAATAATGTACTTGAATTTAGTTAAAATACTTTATTATATAGAAATAAATTAAATAAATAACAGCTTGTTTTTTTATTCTTATTTTTCTTTTTTTTTTTTTTTTTTTTTTTTTTTTTTTTTAGTTTGTAAACGAATGACAGTGCCGAAATTTCAATAAAAGAAGAGGAAGTGTAACATAAATGACTGCACATGGACGTCATACATCATAATTATGGACTAGAATACAGGTTTTTAATAAAAGTAGTTATTATGTTATGAATTGCATTGGGTTTAAAAAACACGTAAATAGGATACAATTGGCTGCTTTTACAAATAAATCGTGTAATAAAATATGTATACAAATAAAGAAATTGTTCTTAACTGATTTCCTTTTGAATTAACTCTTGCAAAAGATATCTCATTAATATGTCTTTATTTAGAGTCACGACAAACATAATTCTGTACCGATTACATCTTAATCAATATTTATTTTTACTTCAAATAAATTAATAGGGAAATAATTTCATACTTATTAGCAAGGAAATTTAAATGGAAAAATAAATGAAAAAAAATATATAGAAAATTAAAAAAAAACGGAACCCTTCCTAAACTGGGTAGTTTTCATGCATTGTAAAAAAGTTAACAATATTTTCTATTAAAAATGGTTTTCACTTACATTCTGTAAACCGGGAAGTATTTTGCACAATTCTGGAAGATCACCTGGTTATTATAAATTCCATTTGTAATGTCTCACATAACTTTAGAATATATATTTTATTTACTTAATTAATCCACACACAATGTCTGTACCAGGAATAAATAGAGACAATTTCAGGAATAGGGGCTAATTCAACTAACTAAATAATAATAATATTAAAAATTCCGACAGATTAAACACAAATAAAAGAAAACTGCCCAGTTAAACTGACGGCATTGAGCTCACAGGCTATTCACACTAACTGTAAATTATATTCTTATTTCAAAGAATTTGAAATAAGCCCTCGAAAAATGAAGAAATCGACAATATATTAAGAGGGGGAACCATCCCCCGTTTCTCCTTCTTATAATTAACCAATGAACCCATAAAACTAATCAGAGAAGAGCCTTACCACAATGAACCTATATACAAAATTTGAAAAAATCGGATAATTCTGCATGAAAAATCCATTTATCTAAATTAAGGGGGGGGTTAGCCCCCCGTCCCCCCTTTATACTTAACCAAAGAACCCCCAAAACTAATCAGAGAAGCGCCTTATCACAATGAACATATATATAAAATTTGAAGAAAATCGGATAATTCTGCTTAAAAAAAACCCATTTATCTATATAAAGGGGGGTTAGTCCCCCCGTTCCCCCCTTTATACTTTACCAGTGAACCCCCAAAACTAATCAGGGAAGTGTCTTACCACAATGAGCCTATATACAAAATTTGGAGTAAATTGGATAATTCTGCATGAAATCCCATTTATCAAAATTAAGGGGGGGGGGTGTAGCCCCCGTTTCCCTCCTTTACACTTCACCAATGAACCCCCAAAACTAATCAGGGAAGCCCCTTACCACAATGAGCCCATATAGAAAGTTTGAAGAAAATCGGATAACTGTGCATGAAAAAAACAATTTATCTAAAATAAGGGGGGAGGATTATACCCCCCCCCCGTTACCCCCTTTATACTTAACCTATGAACCCCCAAAACTAATCAGGAAATAACCTTATCACAATGAACCTATATACAAAATTTGAAGAAAATCGGATAACTCTGCATGAAAAATTCATTTATCTAAATTAAGGGGGAGGATTCCCCCCCCCCGTTAGCCCCTTTATACTTAACCTATGAACCCCCAAAACTAATCAGGAAAGAACCTTATCACAATGAACCTATATACAAAATTTGAAGAAAATTGGACAATTCTGCATGAAAAAACCATTTATCTTAATTAAGGGGGGTTAACCCCCCCGTTCCCCCCTTTATAGTTAAACAATCAATCCCCAAAACTAATCAGGGAAGCGCCTTATCACAAGGAACCTATAAACAAAATTGGAAGCAAAACGGTTATTTCTGTCAAGAGTTATCGCGTTGCGTACGTACATACGTACATACATACATACATACATACATACAGAACGGGCGGGCACATAAGCTCTCAGGCTTTGATAGCCTGTGAGCTAATAAAAAAACTAAAAGAATAACAGTTTAATATATTCGCAGATGTATGTGGTTCATATAAATATTCTACTTCCTTCTTTATTTATTTACTAGATATCAATTTTAGCATTTTAAATTAATAAACAAGCTTTATGAAAATATTAAATACTCGCTTTTTGAACATTTATGCACACACTTTATAAATACACTTTATGAAGATTTATAAATTTAAAATACTGTTTAAAAATTACAGATAATACTTTGAAATGACTTGCACCTTTTTCTTTTATACTTTTACATAAATATTTAAAGTAAATCGAATTTATCATCTATAGTCAATACATTTGAAATTTCCAATAAACAAGGTGTCAAATAATTTAAGATATTTCTTGAAAAGACAAGCAGACAAATACATGTTTTCCCATTCCTTGAGAGCATGTCATTGAAGTTGAAATATGTCAGTAGAGAATGTTTGTAAAATCATTTTGCATTAGGTTAACACGTCGTTGATTCAATATTATATAACAAATTTAATGCATTATAAATTTTGGTTTCTGAATTTATTTTCAAAAATCTTTATTAAAATAATCGATTATATCAGTCAAAATTTGTCGGTAAATGACTTGACAGTTCCATAGAAAATATGTTCGATATTTTAGTTAGGTGTAATTAATTAAGTTTTGAAAACTTCATAAATTGTCATATTTTATTACTTATATGCGAATACTATAGATTTAAGACGATAGATACCGCTGTCAGTCAGATTGGGTTAATTAATGAAGCGAAATAATGTTAACTTTCAATTTAAAACTTAATAAAATTTGAGGAATATTACTGTAATGAATTACCTGTACACCAATAATACTATTTTAGAACCTTTTGTTAAAAGAAATGATGTAAGTTCAGTTGGTATGCCACTATGTATTCCATTCAGCGAACTACTTTATTCCATGCGTTATCTTTCGAGAGTTAGAGATTAAATGTGGCATCTTAGACTACACGTCTATCTTGACTTCTTTAAACTTCATTCTAAAATGAAAGTACTTGTGGATTTCATTTTACTCATGCGCAGATCTGTTCATTGAGGTCTTAAAAAGTACGTTTGCATTTTAATATGTATGATGAAAGAAGTGGATCGTAAAGCCTATAAAATTGGCCCCTACGATTTTCAAAAATCAATTAAAACTGAAAATATGCATTCAAATATTATTAAAATACTCTATTAATAATAAATAATATGTATTAAAATTTGTCAATGACAGTTCATATTGTTATAAAATATTTTATTTATTACCTCCAGACCTGGCATCGAATTCGCAAATGATGAAGTACCTGATTGTATTTGGATTCTAAAGTAGAGAGTGCTGCATAAGTAATGCATTTTTATTTTGCTGTACGTCCATGTTTTTGTACTGAAAACAAACATCTACCGAAAGTTCGTGCTCATGCCTGCAGCTATGTCTCTTTTTCAACTGTTGTAAGCAATGTGTGGTTATAAATGTTGGCACATAAACGGCGTTAGTTACGCCACATCCGACGAAACAACTTATATCGGGAATGATTTAATATATTTTAAATTTGTTTTGTTTGCATCAGACTGTATTTAGATTTAATATTAAATGATTAATTTAAAGTTAAAATATATCTTAATTCTGTTTTCTTTACATAACATACCTTGAGTTTTACCATCTCTAAGTTTACAGTAAAGTACATCGAAACGCCAAATCATGCCAACTTCACAGTAAATACGTGATTCGTTCACGCTCTAGCGCTGTGATGGCCGAATAACTGTAAGTCACTGCTTTCACGAATGACAATACCTGATATGTAGATTCACGGAAAAGACTTGTATAAATGATGGAATGAGTTGACTTTGACAGTATTTTCTGAAAGATCAAATATCTTCTGTCTTTACTAAAAAATTAAAAAGAACTTTCGATTACAAAGTTTATGAATAAGAACACCTGCCAATTTCATACGCATCCGATCAAAAATGAATTTAAAAATATGTCATGAAGTAGCTAGTTTCGACTTGAGAACAACATTAATAGACATTAATGATAAGATGTAGTATTAAGGAAATTTTCAAGAAAATTCCATTTATAAGGAACCTCCCCACTTTTGCCACTAAATCATGTTGCCATAGCGTTATTTTCGGAATTTTTGGGTAGTTCTTTCTTAAATCAAGTATTTGTAATATTAATTTCTTGTAACCAGTTAAATTTATCGTAAAATGGTGCATAAATGGATTGGGATGTTTTCCGGAGCTTAAGTTAACTCTATTAGTTATTCAGTGGTGTAGAAGCAAACGAAATAGCGAAAGAAAATAATTATTCGTACTTTGATATGGAAATTAAATCAAAAAATTACATACATATATTTTTTAATTAAAAAGTTTTAAAAATCCATTATTAATAAGAAAGAAAGAAAACATGCGTCAACCATAGATTATGAAACGCTTTTCAACATATTCAAAATAATATAACTGAACTTCACCGTTTAATGAGGTGAAAGATGACATCTAAGTACACAATTTTGAAAGCGTATAACATATTTAAAAACCCAATTTTAGGAATTACAATCAATATTCGCAAATGTATTCGACTTCTTTTGTGAAACCCTGTATATGATCTACATATTTAAGCATATGCTACAGAATATTCTAAAATTTTGTTCAGTTAGGAAACGCGTAACACAGATGAAATACCCCCTTCAGCAATTTCCGTCAATAAGGTAAATGTGCTCGATTTTTTTACAACCATGTATATGATCTGTGTAAGTTATACACACAAAGTAAAATGCAAAAGTACTGAAATGTAAAAACGCATACTACAACGGAAAACGAACTTTTAGCAAACAACCCTCATAGACAATTCTGACCAAGAATTATTTTGCGTGTCTCTCTGAATGGACAGCAAATGCTCTGCAAACCAAATTCGCAAACCTAATTATAAAATTTGAATCTTGTATTAGACTTCAATTTCAATATATTTGAAAAAATGTAAAATCAATAAAATTCATTGCATGCGATTTTACCCCTCTCTGTAGTGTAATCAATGTGTGTGTATAAATGCTGACACCCAAACAGCGTTCATTACGCCACATGCGGAATAATGTAGCGTAATTCTTTTGAGTATCTTTGCAAACGAACTATAAAAGCCACACACTTTTTTTTTAACACAAAGTGTGTCATAGAGTAATCCTAACTGTTAATTATATCCACACCTTTTTCATACAAATTAATATAATACCCTCATGTGTTTAAACGGGTAATGTCGTTATCTTTTCCGTCATAAAAAAACAAATGGTACTAAAAATAAATTTTGTTTTGTAAAGTGAGCCAGGTGTTTTTTGCCCTTCACCCTTCATAAATTTTCAACGAAACAAAATAACGAAAATTAAGCTTCAAACAGACATTATAAAATGCTTTCCAACACATTCAGAATTCTGTAACGAAACTCCACAGTTTAATAAGGTGCAATACGATAGCTAAGCAAACAAGGTCAAAGTCAAACCAGGCGGGTAGACCAACTTTTCGGCTTAAGCTCAACCAGTCCCGTCCAGCATGTTTGTTTACCTGATTATACTGAGCATTAGTAAATTATACTTTGTGATATTGAGCAATAATTATACTATGTAATTCTGAAATACAAATTCTAAAAATACAAGATTCTGAAAATACAAATTCTGAAAATACACGATTCCGAAAATACGAATTCTGAAAATACAGTTTGCTAATCCTACTGAGAAGTACTAAATACTACTATGTGATACTGAGCAATACTACTACCATGTAGGGCTGGACGATATCAGAAATTTAATATCGCAATATATCAACAAGTTAATATTGATATTGCTGATTTATCGCGATACTAATTTAAAGGGGAGGGGGGGGGGAGCAAGAGCATTTGCTATTTTAAGATAAATGATATGGTATCAACAATTTAAACACAAAACCTAGTTGAATGCAACGAATTAAATTTTTTATATATATTTGCTCATAGAACATAATTTTAATTTTTTACGTTTTTTTTAAATCAAAATATTTAAAAGGAAATAAACTTATTGTTTAATAACTATTTGCATTACCATTACTTTCATAAAGCTTTTCTTTAAAGATAGTACATCTCCTATTCTTCTCATTTTATTCTATTAATATACATATATTTTAAAGTTTCATTTTCACCACTATGATATGATTAATATATGATTAAAAAGCACAATTAATAAAATGAAATTCAAAGTTGTCCACATAAAAGTTTAGAATTTTCGTTTCATAGAATTTAATTATTTGTTTAATAATACCAAACTTTGTTTTACTTGGTTTTAGAGTTTGGGGGGGGGGGGGGGGTGAGTCTGATTTCGTTTATTCTGTACACGAAATGGGTCCGGGGTAAATCACCCATACATCACGATCCTTTCGTCATATATCCTTGGATTACCTTGGATGACGAAAAATATGAATTTAAGAAATCAAAAATATATCGCATATTTTGAGAAACTTACGATTTACTACAAAATTTAATCATGGCAACCATGTAATTTTTGTTTCATTTTTTTGCTTTAATTATTATCTAAATTTAAATTATTTAATGTATCTCTCATTGAAAAAAAAGTATTCTTTGCTGAATAACTGATAGACATCCGTTCAGAAATTTAATTTACTAATAAAATCCACTAGAATAAGCAATAAGTTAAATTTTGATAATCTAGTGAAATTCAGTGTAAAAAATTTCAATGTATTTAAAGTACATTTTATATGAACGGGGCAACCAAAAAAGACCGAATCTATCCAATTCCATATACTCATTTTAAGCTCAGATATAAATTACTTCCGAATCCAAGAAACCGCACTCTTTAAATAATTCATTATCAATACTACGCAATAATCAACGCTCATCTTTTTCGTCATGACATATCAAAAGCTCAGAGTTATCGGAATAAGTCTGGACCAATCACAGCAGCCAAACAAGGACCGCGCGATTATTGTTATTCAGTAGCGAAAGTGTTATTCAGTATTTATCTGTAACGAACAATAGAATTTGTGGTTTTTAAAGACTGAATGTGTTGGGATATATTGGAATATTCCTTACTTTGATATATGATAGAGAGATAATCAGCGGAGGTAATTTTCCGTTTTGGATGAAGCAGGATAGTGAATAAATAGATGGATCAAATGAAAAAAGGATTGAAGGACATGGTACGGGATATTTGTCGCTGTTTTTCGGGTCTCGATTTCGCGGTGATCGTAAAACAAAACATGAGTATTATTGTTATTGGGATATATCACCTGAGTCAGAGTTTAAATATTGTTATTGCGATATTTAAAAAATATCAATATTTGACCGATATATTGATAAATAATCCAGCCCTACTATCATGTAATAATATTGTAAGATGCTGAACTATGGTGAACATACCATAGTAAGCCTTAATAATATATATAAATTTCATGGTAATCAAGATATATTTACTCCAGTTAGAGAATGGGGAGTCAGACACATCGAATTCATAAACACTTTTCAACTTTGTTGGAAATTGTTAGAAAACTAAATTAAAAACTAGTCGGATGTGTCAATCCCAAAACTTTCTTCTATCTCACGCAGGATTTTCATACACTAAAAAGAATCACCACCAATTTATATAAAGTTCTAACTGAATCTAAATTAAATTCCGTGCATTGATTCTTGAGATATGACTATCGCTAAAATCGTGTAAATCCTGAAAAATGTAGAATAGCAGCGCCACCTGTTGGGAGATTTAGACCAAAACCTAAACGACAACAACTTAGGTCACCATCTAACTAAATCTGAAGTTTGAGGAAAATCAATGCATTAGTTCTTGAGGTATAGTTATCGTAATAATAATGAAAAAAGTAGCATACAAGTTGAATATTTACAACAATATGTAATCAACATCTATTATGTAAAGGTCTAACAGAATCTGAAGTTTGATAAAATCCCGTGTATTAGTTCGTTAGATATAGCTATCGTGAAAATAATGAAAAACGTAGTATAGCAGTGCCATCTATTGGGATAGCTGCACCAAAACGTATTCAGCGTCTATATATGTCAAGGTCTAACTGAATCTGAAGTTTGGTGAATATAAGTACATTAGTTCTTGAGATAGAGCTATTATGGAAATCGCGAAACATGTAAAATAGCAGCGCCACCTATTGGGCGATTTTCACCAAAAACTAATAGCACCAATTTATATTAGGGACTAACTGAATATAATGTTTCAATAAGTTTCGTGCATTAGTTCTTGAGACAGACCGCCCAAAAAATTTTTGTCACATACAGACAGACGGACAGACAGAAAGACAGACAGAGTCACAGACAGACATTTTCTAAAAACAGTCAAATCGTGTTCAGGACCTTTTAAAACGTATAAATACTTCGAAAACCGGAAATCGAAAATTTTCATGAATCCAGTACTTGTAAAGATAGAAGAAAGTAACATTTTTTTTTTCATTAACACAGTATAGGAACAAAAAGATCCTAAATGAAGTCGATATTCATTATTTCTTTTCATATAATATGTATATTTAATTTATTTATCTACATTTATGCATTAAAAGTTTTTCTTTAATATTCATTTTAAGCTCTTATACATTCTTTGATCATTTCAATTTACCTTTTTCAATATATTTTATTATTAATGCATTAGTCAGCAAGCAAACATTTATCTTCATTTTGCTGCCGTTTAATGTCAGCTGTTGTTAGTCGATAATACATTTATCAATACTGCTGACATAAAACAGACTGCTGAAGAGTAACTAAGTTGGCTAAATCAGAATGATCAATTTTACTTCAAAATATCCTGGTACACATCGCAAAATTAAGTTAAAGTTCTTTTTATAACATGAAATAAAATTTAATATCTAAAAAAATAAATACATCTGGAAGTTTCAAAATTATTTTGAAATAGATTTCCTAGAGAGTTACGTCGTAAGATATTTTTTTTCCCTATGAATTGTTTTTTTAATTCTCAAAACATGTTTAGTACATATTTTAAATTAGAAAATATTTTTCTTAAAATTATAAGAAATTTGGAATTATTTTTCTTACAAATATGGGAATTATTTATTGCTTTAATCTAAATATTTAATGAATTTTACAAAATATTAATATCTACACTATAACAAAAGAGGAAGGTTTCTCAATCTAGCACGAATATTTACGAAATAATAATGTAACCTCTTTTGAGTTACCCACGATTCAGAAAAGCAATCCTATGTCTTCTGAAACCTGAAAAAACAAAAAAAATATGTTTTTGTAAAAAAAAGTTTTTACACATTTCTGTAAAAAAAAGTTTTTTTTTGTCTGTAATTTACGGAAACGTTTCTGAGAAAGTTTAACAGCGCATTAATCAGTTTTCTAAGCCATGTAACAACACGAAAAAGCGATATTTTAAATATTATCGATTGTGGGATATTTACGTTCATACTCTTTTGAAGGTTATTTAAAAAAAATATGTAATTTACACAGGCAACACAATGAAGTTATATGTTAACTAACAAGCTTGTCTTTCACATGAAAGAGATTTATGCCACTTAGTACTGAGCTATTTAAATGATATAAATTTTCTGTCTATGGATCTGTTTCAATTTTTTGTAACTAACTTACTTTGTTATTTATCAATTAAAACTACAACAAATAACAGTATTATAACTTAAAATTGAACCTGAGATTATCTTTACAAAGCATTGAATTAAAAATAAATGATTTATCGTGAAAAATGGTTTTAAATCAATTTTACAAACCCAGTTACTGGTACAAACTTGGGATGTGACAAGCCACGAACATAATTCACCGTCTCTTTATACACATTATTTATATGAGAAAAATAAAATTTTAGTATGATTTGATTCTGTACATGAACTGTTCAAATATACCCATCCGTATATACCCACAATTCCATTATAACATATATTTGAACTGCATTTAAACTTTAATAAATAATCTATGATATTCCTTTTTTACTTTTCTGTGATAATGCCATACTAACCTGGCATGAAAACACAAGTTCACAAAAATATTTTGTAGACACATTTACTGTTTTCCACGAAAAAAAAAAAAAAAAAAGAAACAAAGTTCATTCGTCAAGCATACATTATAAGACATTTTCCAAACATTCAGAATGCTACAATAAAGTATCACCGTTTAGTGAGGTAAAAGATAATTTCTAAGCAAATAATGTGAAAAGCGTATAACGCATTTACAAACATAAATTCAGCGATTACCATCTATAGGCCGAAAATTTCAGAATATTTTATTCAGTCCTATATATGATCTATTGAATTTAATCACACCAAGAAATATACGATAAAAATTGTGAAATTTAAAAGCGCATACCACAGTTGAAAACGCACTTCCAACAATTATTGCTCGTTGACAGTACTGTAACTAAATTATTTTGTGTGTCCCTTTAAATGAACCATAAATGTTATGTATACCATATTCTATACTAAGCATCTTGTGGTGCCCCTAAGTCATGTTTATAAATTTCAGTATGTTTGAAATAGTGTAACATCATTAAAATACAATAAAAAAGATTTTTCGATGTATTAATTTTCTGTCCATGGAGACTATTGTATTTGTTGTGACGAACTTTATTATTTATCTAATAAAACTAGAATAACAACATTATCCCTTGAAATTGGACCTGATATTAGCTTTACAAAGAATCGCATTAAAAGTTAAAGATATATTGTGAGCAACAGTTCTAAATAAACTTTACAGATCCAGTAAGTGGTACAAAACAGAGTGGTGACAAGCCTCGGACATGATTTATCAGGCTCTGTACATACATTATTTATAAGAAAACAAAATTATGATTTGATATGTTTTGATTATTTACATGTATTGCTTAGGAATACCCAACCGTAATTCCATTATAACATTTATTTGAACTGCAATTAAACTTTAATAAATAATCTATGATATCTGTTTGTATTTTTATAGGATAAAGACAGATTAACCTGGCATGAAAACACAAGTATAAATTAATTAATACTTTGTGGACAAATATACTTTCTTCCACAAATACAAGAAACAAAAATCATGCGTGAAGCACACATTATAAAACATTTTCCTAACATTCAAAATGCTGAAATAAAACATCACCGTTTAATGAGGTGAAAGGTGATTTTTTACAGACATTACATTTTTTTTAACAGACAAGGTCAAGATCAAAAAGGGCGGGAGGACTATATTTCAGCTTAAGTTCAAATAGCTCTGCCCAGCAGGTTTGTTTACTATGCGGCAAGGCCCCAGCCCAGGGAGAGATGCGCAGAAGGACCACACGGCAAGGGGAACCCCCCCTCACTACTGAAAATTAACTGTAAAAGTTTACAGTGTCAATCACAAAGGCTATCCAATTATACTGGACGAGCCAAGATAGATACAACTGGGATGGATCGGCTACTCTGATCATGTGAGTAGGTGATGTTTTGAATAAGAACGTGCATTTTTGTCCACTAATTGTCCATGTGCGTAAAAGTGATCAAGGCTCTCAAGGCTGACTGTGAAAATCTCGGAACTTGTGAGTTTCTGCTTTTTATTGATATTCATGCAAATTATTGTAGGTCAATCGATATTTGGGATATATAAGCTTCGAAAATACGTTTGGAATTCGGAACTTGGGATCGTGTTCTCTCTCGATACGAGTAATTGGAGATCCTGTGCTTGAATCAATAATCTGAAGCTGACGAAGCGTATAAGTAGTTGTTTTTGCCTGGACGGACGTACTGAAATCAGAAATATATACATGTTATATTGTACAGCCCTATATATTATCTATTGAATTTATACGCAACAAGTAATATGCAATTAAAATTGTGAGATTCAAAAACGCATACCACAATTGAAAACGTACTTCCGAGAATCAATGCTTTTAACTGAATTACTTTGTGTGTCCTTGTCAATGAACGATAAATCCTATGCATGCCATATACTATTGTATGAATATTGTGGTTCCCACAGTGATGTATATCAATTTCAGTATGTTTAAAATAGTGTAACGTCATTAAATTAAATGAAAATCCTTTTGCACCGTAGCCGATAATGTAATGGACTTTTTTCGAGTCCCCCAGTAAACGAACTATAAATGCTACACATTTCATTTTCGATTGAGATCCTGCCATCTTAAACTTAAATAAACTATGTCAATTACTCGGCAGTCCGAATATATTAACGCGAACACGAGCAGACAAACTAAACAATTGGAATTCATAAACAATTTCAACTGTGTTGGAAAGTGTTCAAAAGGCTTTCTATAACATGTTCATTATAAATATTTTTCAAACATAACACTGCTTTTATGAAACTTATTGTTACTATTTTAAGTTTTTACATTTCCCAGCATTAAATTCTTCAATGCACTTCAAGTTTATTATGTGTAAGGAATGTATGTTGTAATAAAGTACCTGAACAAAAGCCTGGAATCGATATCTTATAGAAATACCATTCTACTTTTAAAATACCAATATAGTCAAAAACGTTCCTTCAAAAATAGTACCTGATAAAAACAGAACTTATTTATTTGCTTTTGCAATAATAAAAGAATCAAGATTTGTATTGAATTTAATTTGTATTAATAGTTCAAAAAATATATGTAGCATTTTGACGAGGTTGAGATATTACGATGAAAAGATGGCAGTCCTTCAATTATATAGCAAGTTGCAGTCGAATTTAGCGAGTATGGCGAAGTAGTAAGGCAATGAAATGAGATCACAGAATTTCTCCAGTAAATCCAGCCAATCTCCAGACAAATAATTTTATTAGAAGACGAACAACATAGAAACGATTCCCAAAGGGTCTAAAACTTATAGCCCTCGGGCTAACGTTGCTTCACTTCATTGAATTAAGATGTTATTGGGCCAGTTGAATATTCTACGGTCATACAAATACCAGACACATGCTTGTTTAGCTTCCGAAAACGTCAAAAATCTGCCGCTCCGACCGGCGCGGGCCAGTTTTGATCTCTCCGCGGAAACATACACAGAATTACGTCACGAGCGCTCAACCCAATGAGTGAGAAGCTAGCTCCAGCCCAACGAATGAGGCTAGAGGGCGAGGTTAAAACATTAAAGAATCCCCTTACTTGGGTGCGGACCAATTTAGAAGTTAAAATCCCAAGCGCGCGAAAAATTCAGAGCAATAATAATAATAATAATAAAAAGAAAATGGCTTTTTAAAAAACATTCGAAATGAGAACGCGTCTCAGAATTTTATAGATTGGGGAACTGATAAAAGTTACGAATGATCTTAAATTTTAGATTAAGATTTGGAATAAAATAATTATTAATATACGGATATTTACTTTTAAAAGGACTTTAAATAGGAATAGATATTATTAAGAATTAAGGAAATACTGACTATGACAGAAGTTAGATTAATTTTAAAATATTAATGCGAATAAAATGGAAGGATATGAAGGAAATAAATTTTTATATAACATTATCCCCCCCCCCCCCCTCTAAAAATCCGTATGACGGGTAGATCCGATGATCTACAAGTTCATTAAGGCAAGCCAGAATTTGGATTACAAAATATTTATCTGGTATTCTAGTTAATGCCAAAAATTCTTTGATTTTATTAAAGTTAATTCAATAGTTATTTTTGTAAACGCGAACCTCTGGGAATTGTTTAAATACAGAAATACATACAATTACAATATAAATAAGTTAGTAACAAATATTTTTTTTTTCTCTTCAAACATAAATAGTGAAAAGGATGAATATGAAGTAAACAAAGCATTTCTGTCTAAGCAGTGAAAAGTATAAATGTCTAATAGTCCTCTTAATCAGTAACAGTCTGAATCATAGACCTCTCATTTCCAATAAAGTTTGAAGGCACAGATATGTCAAGTATTAGCCAGTAATACAGTTTATGGCAATACAGTGTATTGATTCTGTAGTAGGATAATTCCAGCTAATCATAAAGTCCAAAAACATAAGAAAGTTCCATTACTACTAAGTTCAATAAACTATAAAAGTGCTTGTTTGTGATGCTTGATAAGTTTTGTGCCTTGTTAGTGCACTTATTAAGTGAAGTCCAGTCAGTTAATAATGTTCCATCAATTAGATATGAGTATTAGATGTTTTGCTAGTAAGATGTGACTGTTTATCATCAACTAATATACTATCAGTGGTTCTCTTTTATCACAATTCTCAAGAATATTCTGTTTTATAATCTTATCACATAATAAATAACAACAACAAATTTATAATAACAACATAATAATATCAACAATAACAAACAACTTCAAAATAATACTAAATCAGTAATTCATCTGTATATAATTTTAATTCCTCATTCTTTTTCAATACCAGTGAGGAATGAAAATATACTTAATAAAATGAAACAAAAATAATAAATAGTAAACTAAGAAATATCTGTGAAAAATTATCAACAATTCAGTAAGATAATGTGCTCTCTGTTTTCAGTCAAACAAGAGAAACATAAGCTGCTCAATGAAAATAAGACCTTGAAGTGTATGGTGGATAATAAGTTTAATTATTACTATTAGTAGAGAGTTTTATTCTATTATTATAATTTAATTTAATCCAGTGAATTTTTATTCAATTTGTTTTAATTTAATGTAGTATTCTAATCTAATTTGCTATTCAAATTTACTTTATTGTTCTAATTCAATTCACTCCAATATAAAACATTCTTAACTCAAATCAACTAATTTACGCCTGCATAAAAAGTTAACTCAAGCAAAAACATTGGCAGTAATATTCTTGGGAATTCCTATATTCAAGAACATACTGTTATACAGAAGAGAATTGATTAGTCAATTATAATTTGATTTAATTAAATTTAGTGAATTTTTGCTTTACTAAGTTTAATATTAAGCTATTGATTTAAGATTAGTTTGTTGTTGCTCATGGGATAACTTTAATTTGTCAGGAGGGTAATAAGGGCGTAATTTTGATACATGGACTATTTCAGTAAATTTATTTTGAGTCTGTCTATTAATTTCAACATTTACATCAGATAATTTTTTAAGGATTTGATAGGGACCACTAAAAACTTGTGAGAGCTTTCTGGTATTGGGATAATGGAATTCTTCATAGATAACAAGATCTCCTATCTCAAATTTTGGCTCCACATAATTTCTATCATAATATTTTTTACTTTTCCAGTAAAATTCATCCGTGCGTTTTTTAGCAATGTTGAGGGCTTCCTGGACAGGAGGGTAATAATTTTGCTTAAGAGGGGAATCATAGGGTAATTTGCCAAAAAGTAAATAAGCAGGAGGGAATTTGGTTATGGAATGGGGTGTATTATTGTATTCATTAACTACTTCAGTCAGAAGTTTGGTCCAAGGAATTTTGGAGGTAGTAGAATTAACTTTACACTTTAATCTTGTAACTATTGATTGATTCACTCTCTCACATTTGCCATTCGTTTGAGGGTGAGGTGATGTGGTTAAACGTTGCTTAATATTGTGATTCCTCAAAAAATTTTTTAATCTAGGTGAAGTAAAGGCTGCATTCCTATCACTTAATACCTTTGTAGTACCCTGTATATCGAAAATTTTGTTGAAACAGAATAATTGTTGAGGGAATTGAATATTGAAGACTTGTTTTAAGCAATTTGTGTATGTTTCTGTGGTAACACTTTTGGAAGGAAATGCCCAAACATATCTGGTTGCATGGTCTATGATGATGTGTAGATATTTTTTGGTGGAGTTATAATAATTGTATCCTCCCACAGTATCAATAGAAAGACATTCAAAAGGTTGATCTGTGGTGGGCATAGCTTGTAATAAGCCAAATTTTTTCTGTCTGGGTTTTTTATTCTTTTGACAAATATCACAATGTTTTACAAAATTGGTTATATCTTGCGTCATGTCAGGCCAATAATAATTAGGGGAGATTAAATTTAACATTTTTTGTATACCAGGATGACCAAATTTTTCATGAGCAACATTTAGTATTTTTCTCCTTAAAGACATGGGGACTACTATTTTTCGAAATCCTTTCCTTTTAATAATCATAAGTCCATTTTCATTTAGATAATTTTTACCACATACATTATTTTTTTCCTGCCTCTCTATAATTTCTTTAACGTCCAGAAGAAAAGTAAGTGGTTGAATAAAATGTGAAACTGGGTTTCTCGACAACATGTCAGCTTCGACATTTGTGGATCCCTTTTCGTAAACAATATTATATTCAAACATGCTCAACTTCAAAGACTATCTAAATAACCTGCCTCTCAGATGTTTAGTATTTTTTAACCATACAAGAGATGCATGATCAGTATGAATGGTAAAATTTACACCATGAAAATAATGATAGAATTTGTCTAACGTGTCAATGATGGCAAGACACTCTAACTCGGTAATAAAATAATTCTTCTCATAACTTCTCAATCCTCTAGAGTAATAAGCAATTGGATGTAAAAAATTATTACTATCAGGTTGTTTTAAGACTGCACCTACTGCCACCTGTGAGGCATCAACAAACATATGGAGGGGCAACTTAGGGTCATAAATTTTTAAGATAGGTTTGGCTATTAAGGCATCTTTTAATTTTTGAAAAGAATTTTGACAATCTGTATTCCATTCCCATAATGTATTTTTCCTGAGTAATCTGTTAAGAGGGACTCGAATTTCAGCATATTTATCTATAAACTTGTGGTAAACATTGATAGATCCTAAGAATCTCTGAAGTTCTTTTACATTTGAAGGGGGTTTTAGTTTTTTTATTACTTCAATATTAGCATTAGCAGGAGTTAATGTACCATTCTGGATGGTATATCCTAAGAAGTTAATTTTTCTTTGAACAAAATTGCATTTAGATAGTTTAAGTTTAATGTTTTCACGTCTACATAATTCAAATATTTGGGTTAAATGTTGCATGTGTTCTTCTAATGAGGAAGAAAAAATAATGATATCATCAAAATAATGGCAAGCAAAGTCTATTTTGTATTTAGTAAGTATTCTTCTAAGGGTTCTATTAAATATCGGGGGGCCTAATTTAATCCCGAAGGGCAGAACTAACCATTCAAAGAGCCCAAAGTTGGTAGCAAAAGCCAATTTCTCAGTATCGGATGGATGTATGGGTATGTGCCAGTAGCCAGAGGCTAAATCTAAAGTTGAAAAATACTGTGCACTACTCAGTTTATCTAAAATTCCATCGATACGAGGTAGGGGTTCGGCGTCATTTTTCATTATTGCATTTAATTTTCTATAGTCAACACATAATCTAGTTTTTTTACCTTCTTCTCTTTTCATTACTAATGTAACAGGGGCAGAATAGGGACTATTGCTCTCTTTAATTACCAGCATCTAATAGTGAATGAATTTGATCCGAAATCTCTTTTTCTTCTAAAGGGGAAGTTCTGTATGGCCTCAGAGATATTGGTAGGTCAGAATTAAGAAAAATACATTGCGGTTCAATATTAATTCTCCCGACATCAAATTTATTTTTAGAAAAAATGTCTAAATAATCCCTTATACTTTCCCTTAAAGTTTCATTTTCTATAGAATTTATTTCCCCAATTAATTTAGAATTATCAACATTAGATGGAACAAAGGATTGAGGAGATATGATCTTTCCATAATCGGGTTGCACTCTCTGATAATCATAGTTAACATTAAAATGAAGTAATCTTAATCTATCACTAGATATGCTCTTAGATTCATTTAAAACAAGGTCTCCTTGTAATACTCGACATGTAGCACAATCAATAATTAAATTAAACTTACAGCATTCTTGTAAACCTAATATAGCATAATCTAAATTTGTATTACATATCAAAAATCTAATATTTTGTTGCACATTACCTAATTTAAACAATAAATTACAAGCTTTATCTATTACAACAGTTCCTTTGGCTTGGCCAATAATAACAGGTGGAATATTTATAACTTTAGCATTTAACAATTTAACAAATTTAAAAGGTAAAATACTTATGGTCGAGCCAGAGTCAATCACACAAGGAAGTTCCCTGTTATTTACATATCCTGATACAATTAACTGTAATATATTATCAGTAGATGGTTGTGGTTGTCTAAGAGGTGGTGCAGAAGATTTCAAAGGGCTCACATTGAATACACAATCCCTCTCCCAGTGGTAAGCATTTTGGATACCTCTATTTAAACACATTCGACATGGTCTACTTGGATAATTTCTCTGAAAATGGGTAGTAGGCAACCTAGGATTGATAAATCTAGAATTTGGAGCATTAAAATTGCTCTGTGAATGAAAATTGGAATTTGGCATATGAAAATTTCGACTTGGGCGAACCCAATGTCTAGGTGCCTGATCATATTGTGGCAATGATCTACAATTCTGAAAATTACTCCTAGAATTACTATTGTTGACATGGGAAGTAGGAATTACTACTAACTGTTTAGCCATTAAGTACCAGTCTATTGTATTTTTTGGAGGATTACTAATCATATAATTCTGGTACTCAGGTTTGAGACCGTCTGTTAATCCCTGTACTATTATAGTTTCACATAAACAAAGTTGTCTACCTATTTCAACCTTTTTTCGAAAGTACTTATCCAAATCATTGAGATCATTTAATTTCATAGAAGCAAATTCTGAAAATCTAGGAACATGAACAGTTATGAATTTTTCAGTAAGAATATCAGTTATTTTGTCAAAAGCTTTACATTCTAAACATTCATTGATAAATACCTTCAGAGCCTCTCCTTTCAAATATTTTGAAATATTTTTAAACTTCCAATTTTCATCTTTCTTTTCAGAAAGGCATGTTTTGTCAAAATGGTTTAACCAAGATTGAATGTTCATTCCAGATTCGAAATCAAAAGGAATGATGTTTATTTCGTTTTCACTCATTTTGTGATCACCAAGGACTTTTACAAGTCCAGATCGCAATAACATTAATATAAAAATTAAAGAGAATTAACACAATAGATGTAAAATAAAATTTAAATTAAATAACAAATGTAAATACCTCCATCTCTAATAAATAATGGTAGCAATAATAATAATACAACAAATAAGAAAATCTGAGCGAAACTTAAATAACATAAAAATAAATAAAATAATAAATAATACATACAATAATAACTTTTTTCAACTTACGTAATTCCGTTCACAAGTTGTCTGCCTTTTACTTTTTGAAATTTTAATACGACCAATAATTTTATTAATTAATTTGTAGAATGATAATTTTTTATCATTTTTTTCTGTAAAAGAAAATATTATTTTGATCATTCCGTCATGATTGAGAGGTGGTTTTGTAGAACATTCACACTGGTCTGCATCTGGTATTTCCAGGGATAAATTATTCCAACACTTTTTGAAATATTCGATGCATATTTTGATGAGTATCAGTTGCACACACCACAATAAAAATATACAGCATCCGCATTCAGCAACATATCACATCACAGCTTCTCCGTTTATCAGACGATCAGAAGAACACTAATCAACATACTCTTTGCGAGGACTAGACGCACATTCTTCGCTATGAAGATGTACAACAGTAGCCGGCAATACATTCGCAGCTCATCCGTCCATCAGAACATTGGCATAGCTCAGCGCAAGTTCATGGAATCCTGACCGGCTTTTTTGTAGCATTTTGACGAGGTTGAGATATTACGATGAAAAGATGGCAGTCCTTCAATGATATAGCAAGTTGCAGTCGAATTTAGCGAGTATGGCGAAGTAGTAAGGCAATGAAATGAGATCACAGAATTTCTCCAGTAAATCCAGCCAATCTCCAGACAAATAATTTTATTAGAAGACGAACAACATATAAACGATTCCCAAAGGGTCTAAAACTTATAGCCCTCGGGCTAACGTTGCTTCACTTCATTGAATTAAGATGTTATTGGGCCAGTTGAATATTCTACGGTCATACAAATACCAGACACATACTTGTTTAGCTTCCGAAAACGTCAAAAATCTGCCGCTCCGACCGGCGCGGGCCAGTTTTGATCTCTCCGCGGAAACATACACAGAATTACGTCACGAGCGCTCAACCCAATGAGTAAGAAGCTAGCTCCAGCCCAACGAATGAGGCTAGAGGGCGAGGTTAAAGCATTAAAGAATCCCCTTACTTGGGTGCGGACCAATTTAGAAGTTAAAATCCCAAGCGCGCGAAAAATTCAGAGCAATAATAATAATAATAATAAAAAGAAAATGGCTTTTTAAAAAACATTCGAAATGAGAACGCGTCTCAGAATTTTATAGATTGGGGAACTGATAAAAGTTACGAATGATCTTAAAATTTTATATTAAGATTTGGAATAAAATAATTATTAATATACGGATATTTACTTTTAAAAGGACTTTAAATAGGAATAGATATTATTAAGAATTAAGGAAATACTGACTATGACAGAAGTTAGATTAATTTTAAAATATTAATGCGAATAAAATGGAAGGATATGAAGGAAATAAATTTTTATATAACATATATATACGAATAAATTTAACAGTAGAAGAATTTAATATGAGAAATAAATAGTTATTACAGATATAATCATAATCAGGTCAATAATTTCGCTGAGGAATGAAACTATCAAAACAGAATTTTTTTCATATCGTCTATTATAATTATTGTCTGCTACTACATATCTCATGAAGGGAGTCGCCAATTAATTGTTTCGAACCAAAAATTATAAATGCGGCAATTCCGTAAAAGTAATAATAATAATAATAATAATAATTTTCTACATTAACTTTGTATTTGTTTTTTTTTAAATGTTATATGATTTTTTTTCTATAACTAAACAATTTTCAGCTTTGATGGGTATTGACAAAAACCTGTAATTTTTTTTATTAATACTTACATAATTAACGTATTTTAATAAATCAGATTTAATAATTAAATAGAATAGGTTTTTAGAATGGCGTACGTTAATCGTCCGGAAGTATTAAAGTACGGTATAGTAAAACGTATTTAGAAAATAAAACGTATTCTAATAATAGCGAGGTAATTTTTCAGTACGAAAATATAATTAAAATTTAAAGTGTAATCTTATCCGTCTGCTGAAAAAATACAGTTTTATATCTATTATTTTCCTGGATGGAAACTATTATTTATTTTATATTAATGAAATTTTAAATGAATAAAAGAATGCGAAAATTTTGGCACAGAAACGCTCATATGTTGCTTTTCGTACAACAACGTCTAGAAGATTGCTTTTCACATTGAATCACTAATATGCATCTTAATGTAAAATTAAATTTTCTAATATAATCTAAATATACTGGTAATTAAATTTATTTTTATCTTACTAGAAAATACAGAATTATGTTGAAGATAATATACATACCATAAAAATATAATAAACAAAAAAAAAAGAAAGAAAACAGAATTATGATGACTGTAATGTTGACAACTAATTTGTAATGAAATATGTGTTGACATAACTAGTAGTAAGTGTAGATTAAAACGAGTAACGAGTAATCATAACTATTGGAATATACACTAACATTAATTAGAAACAGTTTGTTTAAAGCACCAGGTCGACATAAATATTTAATTTACATACATCTGGAAACTTTGGATCAACATAACTGTGCAATACACAGGGTTAACAAGAGGAATTTTAAACATCCCAAGATATCCCTCATGAATTCAAATAATGTCGATTTGACAGATAAATATCCTAATTCTGTTTGCAGTTTAGTAGAGGAAAATATCCGTTTGACGACAGTAGCTTATTAATAAATTTAGAAGCACAATGGAAATGAGAAAAATAATTTTGCTTTGATGAAAATAAAATTTGATTGAAGGATATATACCATTACATAGGTCTAAAAATTCTTTATTGTTTCTGATCGATGTAAGAATTCTAATGTAAGAAGCTGATTAAAATAATCATGCAATTGTACTGGGAAAATAAAACGAGCTTGAATATTTTGAAGAAGAGTTTGTTCTTTTTAATCATTTTGAAAATGTTTAATATGCCATTTTAAATATTGTAGTTTTGAACATTGTAATATATTGTGATAGAAAATTGTTACTAACCTAGTGATTGCTAATATTTTAAGATTCTATAAGGTCTATTTAAGAGATAATGATCATATTATAAAGAAAAAATATTGCAGAACACAATCTTTATTTCCTTTTTTAAAATTGTTTGTAGCATGCGGACTCATCCGTATCAGTCTAGCTCAGTGAATAGACATATGTAAGGTTTAAACAAGGTTGATTTAAAATAAATGAACTCTGTTAGTGTCAGAGTCTTTATCGATTTGGCCAAAAGTGATCAGTCTCACTCAAAGTAATCAATTATAAAAAAATGTACTGCACTTTGAATAACTATTAAAATTACTTCAGAAGAGTTTAAATGTAAAAGTTTAATTGTTATCTCAAATTTCATTGCTTACTTTTACTAAAAAAATATACTTAATTTGTAATTTCACCTAAGACTAATGAAATGTCAAATCTCGGGCTTTTACAAAGCCTAGAGGTATAATAATTTCAGCATTCCCGCATGAGTGCTGCTTTGTTAAATATGTATTTTTTTTAATAAACTTGCCAAGCAGGGCTTGAAGAGGCTAAAACCTCATGGTACTCCTCCCTGCTTGGTTGAATCCGAATCAGATTGTTGACTGACTACTGAAGCCAAAATTTGCATAAAACCACTGTAAAATGTAACAAAATCACAAATTCTGAAGACTATATGCATTCATCGAAAATTAGAGTAAAATAAAATATAGAGGTCTGTGGTGCACACGCAATTGTTAGCTTGTGACATCACGTCCCCAATCAAAACAATAGAATGCCTTTATGATGCATTTGCTAGTTCTCTGCCTGTTAATAAAACTCTTTTTAAGATATTTCAAACTTGCTTCAATATAGCAAGAATCAAATTAGTATACAAGAATTAATCTTTTTTACATTGACATTCGATAGTAAAGCATTATAAAAAATTTAATTTGATGAGCCCAAAGAAAATAAAAACTTTAATAATGTACCCCGCAACTACGAGATGAAAACAGTAACTTTTAATTGAGAAATGCTTCAGTAAATCTAAGAAACCGTTTGGCTGCTGATGTCTCTAAATGAATATTCTAACTATTGTGACTGAAGATACTGAAAAACTTTTTATCATTATAAGTAACTATGAGGTTTTTAGAGGTTCCCAAAAATCGCCAATATTTCTGCAGTTTCAAACATTTTTCTGGATATTTTAACAATGAAAGTAAATGCGTGTAACTTATTATTATATAACAGTGTCTAATTCTTCTAATCGCTGTTTCAGAATGTTTCAAATAATCCACTATATATTATGAATATAAAACACACGTAACGTCATTTCGTTATTTACTCATTTAATAGAAATGTGCTATATGCGACAGTATATGAGAAAAAAACAATTTTATGTATAACGAAGACGCATTTTTCTTTTAAAATTATAGTGTTACAGAGATATTTAAACAACCAAATAATGAAAAAATGAAAAAAAAAATAGTTAACATAAAATGGTAAATAAATTAATATATTAAATTTTGGAAGACAGAACACACCTAGACAGGCTGTGTCTGTCATAGATCATACACATGCTCATAACTATAAAGATCACTTAAGAAATATGTACATAGGTGTATTTACTAGACAATATCGAATCAAATATTGATATTTCATAAGCATAATGAAATTAATTTGTACAACAATTACAGTAACAAATCAATAAAATAAAAAGTAATAGATTTGCACTCAAAAACTTTTGAATTCTTATTCAGGACCAACTGTGCTGAGGTAAAGAAGGGTGGTATTTTATAAAATTTTCGTTCAATTAACATATACATTCTGTTATTTTATTTTCTTAAAATCAATTCATTAAAACTTTAAAATTTTACGACAACTATTTTGAAAAAAATGTGATACGACTTCTGAATTGTGCAGAAGCATTTTTAAAGAATGTTCTTGATACTCGTATACTCATTTTTTTTTTTACATTAATGTATTTAACAGCCCTAAATAAAGCTTCTTCAATCATCAACTACCTGAAAAAAACTACTTATTCAATAATCTTTAAATCGATCGTAATTATTAACCATACGAAAATAATTATTAAAATTCCCATAAACTACAAAATATATATATTTATTTTTGAAAATACGGAGTTTAAGTAAACATCAACTAAATCCTAAAATGCTATGCATTTGTTCATGTACTAGCTAACTATTATTTAATAAAACTTTTAAAGTTATATTAAGTGTGAACTTTAAAGACTGTGCTTCTAAACAGTGACTGTTTATGGTAATGCCTCGTCATATTTCAATCTGATATTTTATCAACACTTTCTAATTTATAAAAACACTACAGCAACGTAACCTTTTGAAATTAATTTCTGTTGATTTTTTTCCATATTTGCAGAAAATTTCCCCTCTTTTCGTTTGAATATCTGGATAATAATCATATCATATCTACAGTAAGAAGTCATAACATTAAGCGTAAATCAATTTTCGACATAAAAAGCGAAACTGGAAATAAATACAACGTGTTTCAAAATGCATTATACAAAATGATAGGCTTAAAATTAATTTTTCCTGGCAATATATTTTAGGGTTTCGTAAGTAACTGTGATTCAACATAGATATATCAGTGTGTGTGTATGTATCGTAAGGCGTTAAAAATTTTTTTAAAGACGACACAGAATAAGCAATTTATATTTTCCTACACATCTTTATAAAAAATGTTTCAGATCCAACCAAATCCAGTGTAATTCATTCATGAGAGGAGCGATTTCGAATCTTTTCTGTAGAACATGCTGAATTTTAATTGCTACATTTTGTTACATTGAAAGAGAATGTTGTTTCATTATTTAAAATTTTCATTTAATAAATTCGGAAAATGGTTTTGTTTTAGTACTAAAACTCATACAAGTGCTCATACATAAATAAATACAACTCATACATAAAATTTTCCATTTCATAAAATACAGACCCTTCAAAACTTCATTAAGATTATAAGCTTGTTCTCAAAGGAAACGCATAAAAACAACAAACGATTCGAGTTTCGTCTAAGATTTCTGGAAAATAACGCTATTGTGCAATGTTTGAACTCATTGTTATTCGAAATTTTATTACCACAGTTAAAATGACCAAACATCCTTGAAATTTCCTCCCAGAAATGAGGACTGTTGTTCATACAGTTTTAGCAGGCCATGATTTAAAACTTTTATTAAAATTTAAGAAGCAGTAGTTAATTTGGTGAGACAACCTTTGAAAAACAATGATTCGCTGCAAGGCTGAACAACATCTACGTTCATAGTTTCTACCAAAACAATAATTCCCTTATAACACACGAAAAAATGTATAATTATCATTACAAATTGCGCCGCAGAGCTATAGAGTCAAATCATTTAGTATGACATCGGGTTAAATTATTCATTGCACCCGAATCATGAGTTAAAACAACTCAATCCCAGTGTTGCGAAGCTACGTTTTCCTTTTCAGATTGCTTGATTGCTATAATTTTGTTTTAATAGAAACATTCGCCTTACTTGGAAGGTATTTTATAGAGTAAATAATGTGATTATTACAATTTCAAAAATGTGGTAGCAATTATGCATCCTGTTGTTGTTTTTTTTATTATTTTTTTTTTTATTAAGTAACCCAACTTGTAACACTGTTCGATCCAATGACAGCATAATATATTATCGAGAAATTTCATGCGGTATCATACAACTTATGATAAAAAACAAAATTTTAATTGTTATTAAAGAAGTGTGACAGTAATATAATGAATTTCCGTTAGTGCAAATGCGGTTTTACATATTTCATATATATATATATATATTATTACTTACATGTAAAATGTGGAATAATTTTTAAAGCAATTTATAGTTTCCAGATGAGTTTTGTTTATTCTGATTTGTCTTGCACATAATTTGCAGCCTAATATACCATGTACATGAAAAATGTGACGTTTTCAGTAAACAGGAAAAAGAAAACCTAATGAAATTATTATTTATGTTTAGCGTATTTCCGCTATTTTTTTAAAGAAAAAATAGCTAATTACGTTTTGTGAATTTTAAACTAAAAAAAAAAAAAAATGAAAGATAAATAAAAATAATAATCAGCACTTTTTTTTTACAGTAGAAGATTTTATATATATGTAAGTTTTACTTTTCAGTTACGTTCGATTTCATGAGCTACACATATCATTTATTTATAGAATACTTCACAATCACATTTTGATTGGAATGCGATTTACGGTTAAGAGTATCTTGAATTTTTATTAACATCACAAAATAAAAACAATTATAAAAAAATATCTGTAAACTTTTCAGTAATGTAATGTTACACAATGCTGTTGTAGAATGATATTTAACTCTCTATATTAATGCGAAAAATATTCGCTTCAAAACCAATACTTTCATTTGGAAATTAAAATGATTTCATTTATTTTATCTGATAACATTATTCAATGTAGTATAAATGCTTCTGCTTATAGATCGATTCGCACGTTTTCATTATTACAATAATGCTCGATTAGCAAATTATCCAATAACTAAATGTTTACATTTCCTTTATTAACCAATTAACCAGTGTACCACTGTTAACACTAAACTAGCATAAAATCTGTTTCTAAAAGAGTTGCAATCAGAATAAAACGCAATAAACGCCTTGTGTATTGAGTATTCAGTCAGAAGTGGTGAATTCACGTAATTGATTTTTATCATTGTCAATAATAAATGATAAATGAATCACTTCCAAGCATTGCAAGTTTTGAAGTGATGTAACACCTTTTTAACAGACAAAGAATAATAGGATTAATTGAAAAGATTTTAGTTCCTTTAGAAATGTTGAAAATTTTTCGATAGATAATATTTTATTTGAAATGAATAGTCACTTATACAAATGTTTATTCAATCATGTTATTAAATATTATATTTTTTAAGATGATGATTTTAAAATACAAACATTATTTATAGAGGATGTTTCTTAAATTCCGTTTAATTTCCGCTCAAATAACTAGTAAATCGAGTTAACAACAATCACGCACGTGTTGGCTACTTATACGAAAACGGGTATGCACTTTACGATGAGAAGCATTGCAGCGCCCATTAGTGACAAATTGTGGAATTAGCGTCCCTCTATCTAAAGATGCGAGATAAGAGAAAATGTAAATTACAAAGGTGTAGCGTTACCTCTGTTTACTATTATAATGTTAATTACATGTAAAAATACATTTATTATAATCTTTGAAATGTAGTTTGTTTAGATCCAAATACTTGTTTATATACACCGCTAGTTGCATGGAAAAGTTTGGTATTGTAAGACAGGTGTACATTTACTAATAAATCTAAGCCATGTAATCAATATAAAAATTATTTTAATAAGAAAATGGCTACGCACCATCAGTAATTATTGCTGTTTATGGTGAACATCATGATATTACTGCACAGCCGAACAAATTTTAGCAAATAAAATTACTTTTTCTTTAACTGATGGTTTTTCTATCTTCTTATCAGGTTTAAAATTGACAAAAAAATTATCCTTATCTGTCACTGTAACTGGGATCAATATATAAGAGATAGCTGCTGGGATACAGGCAGAATTATTGTGCTGAGCAAAAGTAAAATTATCCTTATCTGTCACTGCAACCGGGATCAATATGCAAGAGATAGAATGATGGGATAGATGCAGGATTATTGTGCTGAGCAAAAAGAAAAGGATATAAGGAATATAATTAACACATTCGTGATTTCAAACTCTTTTGCATATTTCAGTGCTTAGGCCATTTTATTCATAACATAGTTACAAATGGCTATATGTTGTAGATGATTACATAAGAGTTCGCGATTATCTGAGACGATACTAAAACTGGAAACACCCGAATATACTTAAAGTGCTGCAATTTCTGGTGATAAAAATTCAAATATATGTACTTCCACAGTGGAAAAATTAAAGATAATTTTAAAAATCTGTTAAATGAAAATGTAGGATTACTCAAACCTTAAACAGATAAATATCTCCATTAATGGGAGTGGCGTTAAGCTGTCAGGAAATTATATCAATAATTATGACAACATTTCGCAAGTATTGTATTATTGCATAATTATATGTTGAAATACTATCATAAATATAAGAGAGCTTGTTTGCAGAAAAAAAATAATTATTGTCGGATGAAAAAAAATATTTTGCGTTATATTGAGCGTTTGAGTTGTTATAAAATTTACCTAGATATTTTGCAACAGAAATTATTCCAGATGTATTGTATATATATATATATATATATATATATACAGTGTGTCTATCAATGTCCTGCACTCTTCCCCATCCCTTCTTGTAACATCAGAACGGCGGCATCATTTAATAATTCATAATAGTGGTGTCTAGGTATAGTAAAGCGGCATTCCACTACCTCATTAGACCATTTATTGCTAAACCTGGCGAAAAATTGTTCATTAGCGTTCCTATAGCGATAACGGTACGAGATAATGCAAAATCACTCACAAAGATTTAGATAAGGTCTTCAATTTAATGCGAAAATATGTCTTATATGAAGGGATTTGAATGACAGTGGAGTAAGTCAATATTTATTAATATGAGAAATGAAGAGTTTTGTGAAGCTGGTCGTATTGCCGTTGTATAAAGAAGTCCAAATTATTTTGACCTCTAGCGACTCCGTAAGTGAACTATGACTTATTTGACTGTCACACGACTGTCACACTGTAATATACGTTCAGTGAAAATATGGTTATTTAGATTTTCCAAATTTTTGACTTACTGCACTGTCATTCTAACTCCCTCATATGTAGGGAAAAATCATTATTTGAAACCCTGAAATATATTTTTACATACCCATTCACGAGCTTAATTACGCCATTAAATGCATGCCAAAATGTGGTAACACTAGTACCTGTACGCTAGGTACATTTTAATAAACAAACCAAGTGAACTGTGCTTGATGCGTCTACCATTAGAAGCAATGTATCTCTGTCAATGTAGACAGTAAAGTAATTATCTACTTATATCTGAAATTCTTCTTAAATATTGGTGAAAGTAAGCCACACAATCGTCGAGATAACATAATTTTTATTTTCACTAATAGTGTAAAAGTATACTTAAGAGTTTACTGCGTTTTTTGTTGATTGCATAACTTCATCATAAAATCAATAAATCAAACTATGCTAAAAAGTGTATTACATGACTGCAATAAAGTATAAACATCTTATAATAAGCATTTTGTTTTTAAGTTGAATGAATCTGAAAGCAACTGTGGTTCGGAAAAAAATTACCAGTTAGGTTTTTCTTAAAGGGCCTATCTAGCAACGTAGGATTTGCTTTCACTTATCTTACCAAATCAATTTTCATGCGATTAACTGATATTGTAAAAAATATTGTTATTTGTCATTATTCATAGCTGTCATTATTCACAGTATTCATAACGCCTTAAAAATTCAAGTAATTAACAAATCAACCAATCAACCCTATCATATCCTAAAATACTTGCGTAACCTATCCCACATATCGTCGCCTCAGAGCAACAGTAAGGCATTTAAAAATAATCGAAAATTATTTTTCTGATTTACAGTATGAGAGACTGTGTCTGCATTTTGTGAAACAACTTTTGAAACATAAAGTTATGTTCTATATAAAACAGATGTGATGACAAAAAAATTTCCCAGTGTTCCACTAGATGCAGACAGTTTCTCATACAGTTAACTAGACAACACATTTTGTACATTATTAATTTTCTTACTGTTGCTCTGAGGCGACGATATAAAAAGACAATTTCCCATTACGTAAAACAATTATCATTTTTTAGACCATACACGATATATCGGTTTTCAAAAACACTATATATATATATATATATATATATATATATATATAAATTCTACGAACTTGTGATAAAACTCAACTAATTCCGAATTTTAACCTTAACAATTGTTTTGTTTTTAATTATAGACTTTTAAAAAATACACCACACATTTTTAAGGAGCCAGTTTCTAAAAAATGAGAGAAACAATATGTCGATATCGATGACGAATGTCGACTTTATAAAGCTGAAGACTAAAATTTGGTAATGAATAATATTTTTTCTTATGCTCCCCTATAAGGAAAGGAAAGGACATGTTTACATACAAACAGTTCCACCAACCAATCGACCACTACATTTTTGTTGTAGCGATCATTTCCGGAATCGTTATGGCGACGTAGAGGTCAATCATACCATAAATCAGTTTAACGTAAACCAAGAGCGAACAGGTTTTTCTTCCGAACCAACAGTAATTTAACCAACAGTGACGTCAGTTGCCCTTTCCTTATAGAATAAAATGGGATGGTTGATTCATGGAATCTTGATTGCACAGGTAAAGGGATTCTTTAATTCAATAACACTAAAATAGAGAAATCGCTATTGTTCTGTTTGAATTTCATCTTATCCTTTAAACTGAATAGTTATTTTATAAAATCATTTGCACAATGCAACCTTTCATAGTATTTCGTAATTTCGAAGTTGTTTATGCAAAGTGAAGTATGTATTAAAATATAAAAAGATAGCTCCGGAATATTCTTGTTGCAGTTATTTACAAAACAGATTTCCTTTGCTTATAAAACAAGAAAGAAAAATCATGCGTCAAGCATAGATTATGTAGCACTTTCCAACGCTTCTAAAATAATTTTACAAATCATTAACGTTTAATAAGCTGAAAGATGACATCTAAGTAAACAATTTGGAAAACGCATAACATATTTAAAAACGTAATTTCAGGAATTTTCAATATATACAATATTCGGAAAAATATCCGAATACTTTTATGTAGCTCTGTATATGATCTATAGATTTGTATATATACATAGGATGCTAAATTTTAGATTAGTTAGGAAACGCGTAGCACAGTTTAAATTCTCCTTCTGGAGTTTCTGTCAATAAACGGAAATGTGTTCGCGAACTTTTGTGCTGCCCTGTATAGGATCTACAGAATTTATACACACCGCGTAATAGACCAAAAGCTAGTTAAGATTAAAATCGCGTTCAGTAACTTAAAACGCACTTCCAGGAATTATTGTTAACAGACAGTAGAGAATTCTTTTGTGTGTCCCTGTAAATGAACGATGACTGCTATACACACACTATTCTGTAGTAAGCCTCTTGTAATGCACTTTAGTAATATATATAAACTTCAATGCGTTTAAAATAGTGGAACATTATTTAAATAAGCCGCAGACGATTTTTCTCCATAGACGTAATGTAACGGAATTATTTTGACTGTCCCTGTAAAGTAACTCTAAGTGCTATACACCTACTATTCCATATTAAGCTTCTTCTAATGCATCTTAGTGATCTATATAAATTTCAATGCGTTTACAATAGTGAAACATTTTTAAAATAAACCGCAAATGATTTTTCCCCATAGACCGCAATGTAACGGAATTCTTTTGAGTGTCCCTGTAAGAAAACTATAAGTGCTACACACTTCAGTTTAAATAGGGAACGTGCCATAGATAACTACAATAACATATAAAAATTGCAGAGCAATCCGAGCATATTTACGGGAGTTAGAGCACGGACAGACGGCCAGACGGCCATACGGCCAGACAAACCGAAGTCATAAGCACTTTTCAACTAGGTTGGAAAATGCTAAAAATGCCATAATACGCACTCTAAAAATACATTCTATTGCCCATAAAAATCTGAAATACAATTGAAGAAAAACAAAGATTACAGGGCAAAATTTTTAAGTCACGTTTGAGAAAAATGCTTTGTAGTTTAAGAGTTATACATTCTTTAAATAAATTGAAGCTCATTTTATAGCATTGCATTCTTTTACTTCAATATAAATAAAATCTCTTAGTATTTCACATTTTTCATTTTAGATCAACAGTTTTCAATGCATTAAGTGATAGCTATTTTGTAGACGGGATATATTTATTTTATTATAATACTTTCTACTTTAATAAATATGCATGAAAGGACAAGGAGATATATAGAAAAGACAATTACAATAAATCTCATCCAAACATTTTTTAAAAGATGATATTCATTAAAATTCCTTAGTACCGTAAACGAGGATTATATGGAAACTGACGAATTATCTAAACACAAAACAAAACACAAATATGTTAAATCAATCCTATGTTTACTGTGTTAAGAGTATTTACTAATTTGATTCACTAATTTTAACTTTTAGTAACTATACATAAAATCTGAGGTGCTCAGCTACGTTCGAGATTTTCCCGCGTTTTTCTAGTCGAGGGTGTGTTGCTTCGTAATATAAACATAAATGTATGTGGCCTGAAAACTGCAACATCCAAATACTTGAGCAATGCTGTTACAAATATATAAATATAAATTTGAATTTAATACTTAAACTTTTAAAAATATAGCAGCAGTGTTAGATAGCTAGAAAATCACTTAACACAGTACATTTTATCTAAGTACTGAATAGTGTGCTGATTACTTAAAAATAAAGTTACTTGGAACTACACTTCTGAAACTAGTACAAGTAACTCCTAAAAACATTGTTATTATTATATATATTGAATTATTCTCTAAAAGTTCTTTTTAATCATTCCTTTTATGTTATTTTTATTTAAATAAATGGTTTAGTCACTATTCACATGAATTTAAATGCTCATCCTAAAGAAAAAATCACCTAAAATTACAAAAGATCTCATGGGAACAGAAAATGCGCAAATTTTACAGCTGAAAACTGCGATGAATGTTTAAATGCTATAAGGTCATGAGTAAAGTCTCAGAGAGACACATCAGCTTATTTTTAAATACGTAGAATTGTGGATAGTTTGCTCTATAAGCAGTGTGTCCCTATGTGTAACTCCTAACTACATTTTAAAAATCTATATTAGCTTTTATTTTAAAAGTTGCCTTGATTCTTATTTTTTGTTAATTATATTTTTTATATGAATTAATCATTATTCACATAAATTTATTTTCAGATCTGAAAAAAAAACTATATTATTGTGTAAGATTTCCTGAGTACAGAAAGTATGTAACTTTTACTGATAAAATTTGAGAAATACATATTTAAATACTATAAAGTTAGAAGAAATGTCTTTGAGGAGACTCATAAACCTTTCTTTTCACATACGTAGATCTATGGATATTTTAAACTATATGTGGTGTCATATAATAAAAAAATACTCAACACACACTGATGAAACGTGAAGGTGAGGCAGAAATAAAAATTCTTTCTTATTTCGACTTGTTAGTCAGGCACAAAAGTATGATAAAATATACTTCAGTGTCTCACAATTTATGATGTATTTTCCAATTTAATTTCAAGTTTAAATAAATAATCTTATAACTAAAATTATCCTAAATACGTTATTAACACAGTCCAGATCCTGCTTGAGTACTTCTGTGAAAAAATATATTGGGATCGAATAACCTAAATAAGGAGGTCACTTTATCAGTAATTTGAATAATTTGTTTCATACTAGCTACCCGCCCGGCGTTGCCCGGGCCCGAGATAATAACAATCAAGGCGTTAACACCCTCCCTCCCCATACCCGCAAATATAACGAATAATTTGTTCGAGAAAACCACCTTCACCTACATTAACGCAATCATTAAAAAAATAATTAAAATTTTCTGATAATTAGAACATAATGAAGACACTACGCTAAAATAGCCGGCAGATGACAACACTTCCCATCCTCAATTTCAGATCTATATCTTAATTAGTTATCTAAATTTTTGTTCATTTGTAAAAATTTGCAAACTAAATGGAGGGATCGGCCAGAGAAACAGATCTGTTTGTAGTTAAGTTTTTAATGAAAGCAGATCCCTGTCTGAAACTTTCTGGGATTTTTTTCACTGGCGGCAGCAGATTTTTAGCAGTTTTTTGCATAAATTAAGTAAAATTACCGGCCGAATTTTTCAAAAATTCCATAGACGGATGCAGAATTGTTTTATACATATGCTCAACTTATATGCTTTTATACATATATTTTTAATAAAAATAAAAATAGTAATCTTGTTTCTTCTGATGTCCCAGAATCTTTTTCTAACCTCATTATTTTACCATTTCACAATAGCATTAGCTATAAAATAGCTAATATTTTAAGGCAATATGATTTTAGGGTTGTTTTTAAGCCAGTTAATAAACTAAATTTTTCACAGTTAAAGGATAAAATTTCACATAAAAACTTTTGGGGCATTTACAATATCCAATGTCAATGTGGTTTGTCCTATATAGGACAGACTAAACGACAACTCCGTTTCAGACTCAATGAACACAGAAATTACATTAAGAAAAAAGAATTACAAAAGTCCTCTGTTGCTTGTCACTGTTGGAGTGAGGGACATAATTTTAACTTCGACTCAGCCACTATTATTAAGAAATGTAACACTCCATTAGATTTAGACTTCTTTGAGGCAGTTTATATTCATAAATTTGGTAACTCCCTGGTTAATGATTTTTCAAGTGTACCGTACATCTCACCTTTCTGGGTTGAGTTACTTTGTCATAGTGAATCCTCTACAACCAACCAACCGACTTAATCAGACTGGAGGAGTTTCTCGGTGTGTAGTTGTTTTTCATTTGGGTTTTTAGATTCATTTTCATGTCTTTGGGGGGATACAATAGGGTTTAAGTTTATTTACACTGAGGAAGTGAGTCCAGGATACTCATGAAACGTGCGTCTGTTTATTATACGATGTTATTGTGTGTCAAACGTTGGTATTTTTAGTATATTTATTCACACAAGATTTTTTTCAATGCTTGTAATGTATCATAAGAAGTAAAATGTTTTATAAAGATAATATTATTTTGTAAAGGTAATTTATCGTAAATAATGAAATTTGAAAAAAGCTTTTCTTTTTATTCAATGAAAGATTTCTCTTTTCGTTCCGTTTTGACAAGCAGTAATTATGTATCTAATATAAAACAAAAATAATAATGCTCCTTTCATTATGACAATTATAACAAAATATACCGAAAATTTCAATACATTTAATATACTTTATTTATTTAACAATCTAAATAAGTGACACAAATTAAAGTAAATTACAAGGAACTTTAGTTTCATTATACTGATACTAATACAAATTTTTAATTCATGGTAATAAATTCGTATTAAATGGTGCGTAAACGCATATCATGTATTATTGATATGGAGAAAGCAACGCATCAACGATCATAGAAGAGAATGCGGAAATACTTAATTTCACTAATATTTATAAATGACAGTGGACGTGCATTTTCAATAGCATATTATTAAGAATTGTTAATGGAATTTATAGATATCATCAAGTAAATCAAACGTAACAGAAGCTATTTAAATGCATACAATAGCTTTATTCCACATTTCAATAATCGATAATGGGTTTCATTTTATCTCCTAAACGATTTTATATACGCGATATCTAGAATAAGTAATTGAGTAACTGAAAACCCATTAAAATATGACAATGTGTAATAAAATTAAAATTGTTGAAGAAAAGTGCCATTTGTGTGGGGATTTTCCGCTGTTGAACATATGTTGTGCACACATCAATACATGTAAATGTCTATGATAAGAAATTCTCATTAGATTGTTTTTTGGAGAAAAGAATTTATTGTAGTTCAATTGCTTTAGAATAGAATATTTTATTCAAATACAGTGCAATAATATTCGCAGTATAATATAGTGTAAACAGTAATAAAGCTCAGTAAAAAATAGAAATATTACAATAGATATCAAATCGCTAAATAGATACTAAGTAGATTGATGAAGAAAAAAACAATTAGAGGACGAAAATTAAATTCATTTCTTCCAGTTCGCTTTGGTTCCATTTTAGTCATTTAATTAATGATAAGTTATTCTTATTAAATAGTGCTTAAAAGCACTAATCATAAGTTCTTCATGGACAAATTTCTCGTTCCGTTCCATTTTGACAAGCAGTGATTATGTATCTAATATAAAGTAAAAAAAAATAATACTCTTGAAAATTATAACAAAAGGGACCGAAAATGTCAGTATATTTAATATATATTATTAATTTAACAATCTAAATGAGTGACACAAGTTAAAGTAAATTACAAGGAACTTTAGTTTCATTATACCAATACTGATAAAAAAATTTTATTCATGATAATAAATTCGTATTAAATGGTGCGTAAACGCATATCATGTATTATTGATATGGAGAAGGCAACGCATCAACGATCATAGAAGAGAATGCGGAAATACTTAATTTCACTAATATTTATAAATGACAGTGGGAAGTGCATTTTCAATAGCATATTATTAAGAATTGTTAATGGAATTTATAGATATCATCAAGTAAGTCAAACGTAACAGAAGATATTTAAATGCATACAATAGCTTTATTCCACATTTCAATAATCGATAATGGGTTTCATTTTATCTCCTAAACGATTTTATATACGCGATATCTAGAATAAGTAATTGAGTAAATGAAAACCCATTAAAATATGACAATGTGTAATAAAATTAAAATTGTTGCACAAAAGTGCCATTTGTGTGGCGATTTTCCGCTGTTGAACATATTTTGTGCACACATCATTACATGTAAGTGTCTATGATAAGAAATTCTCATAAGATTGTTTTTTGGAGAAAAGATTAACTAACACAGTTTTTGTATTTCAATTGCTTTAGGATAGAATATTTTATTCAAATACAGTTTGTTTTATTTGTCTCTGCCAGTGTTTTTGCCCCTGTTGTGGGCTTGCTTCTGTCTATTATCATTGGTTGGGTTTTTGCCTCTATCTTGATAAATTGATAACTCTAGCTTGTGCTAGTGCTGGTTGTCACATTTTGAAACCTGGTCTTCTTGCGAGTGTTTCACTGGTTATTCTGTCACTATCGGGGGTTTTGTCACATTTTAACTTTTGTTACAGTTGGTTGTCCCATTTCTGGATGTTGCACACTCATTTTTGTTGGCTGTGTCACTTTAACTCACCCGTGCATTATAGATGGGGGCTTTGATTTATATATTTTTTCGCTTCGTGAATACGCCTAATGCGATCAGTCTATTGAATCATAATGGCCTTTATCACTGCTTTTGAATTTTGTGCAATTTGTTGATTTGCTATTTGAGAAACTTGGGGCTCTAATGTGATGGGGCTTATTCCGTGACCTTTAGTCCGTCATATACTTATGAAGCTGTATTCAATTGATGAGACATTATTTTTGTTTACTATTCACTTTCATTGGCAGGTTTTTGAATTCACCACTTAATTGCTTTTTCGTGTTTTGTTCACTTTTTGTTGATTATGTGACTTCATCAGTTTGTGAGATTCAGGCCGTCACAGATTACTGCCAGTTCTCACTAGTGCTGAAAAGAACTATTTTCTTGGCAAATCGCTTAGCAAAGAGGTTCCATTGCTACTATTTTTTTAAGTATTAGATTATATACTTACCAAAGGTGGGGCTTTTGAGGGTGTGGAATGCTATTCAGGAATCTCGCTGCTGGGAAGTTGTATTTATTCTGATATGAGATCGATGTTTTCTATTAACCATCTGATCACTGCGCTTCCATTTGTTTTCACATGTTTGTTGTTCTCTAACTTGTTATGCTATTTTTTCGTTGTTGGGTGTGATGTGGATCAGATGGAGTGGGTGGATTAGTGAACAGGTTTTTAGGTAGTGTTTGGGGATTCCCCATTTCCCTCATGAGCAGTTTGGTGCGTCTTTGCGCTTAATCTTTACACGGGGGCTCGGACAGTATCTGTTCGAGAATCCATGCAAACTTGGACAGATACTGTCCGAGCCCCCGAGTAACGGTTAAAGGTGTAGGTAGTCCGGGAATGCTCCGTGGCCCATGTAAATTTGATTTAGTAGATTGCAGCTGATGATTCTGCGAGAGTCTATATTTGAGAAGTTTTCAGACGTTTTCCTGCCCGTCTCCCCATAATCCCTCTCGAACTGTTTATTGTTTGATAGTGAGTTCTTTTAGTTTTCTTTTTAAGTTTGATATCGGTCTTTCTATGTGGCATAGAATTTCTTTAGTATTCTGAAACCTTTTTGGTATTTCTTCATCATCCTCGTTTCATTGGTTGCCCACATGTACTTTGACTGGTGGCTAATTTTGACAATAATAACATGGCATGGATTAATAATGTCATGAATAATGACATGGCTAATTTTGAATTTATGGTTTGAGTATTTTGCTGTTTTTTTGCGTTCTTTCGATTATTTGTTTTTACATTGAAAAGTTTACTGTGTGATTGGATGGCTGACATGCAGTCCGAGCGGTGCTGTATTCCTTCCCTGTGCTATTTCCCCAGTCAATTTTAGTATAGCGAGTAGTTCGGCTTAGAAAACACTGTTGTACTTCCTTAATGGAACTGACTATGTTTTTTATTTTTTGCTCATTTTTGAAAGCTACGAATCTGTAGCGCCTAATTCCAATATCGATCCATCTGCATAAACATTTGACTACGAAACTTGATGCCGAAATGCATTCGTCATATTACCGCTAAAAATAAACCTAGTAATTGATATTTAAATCCGTGCAATAGTCCTACTACACATTTAAATAACGAAGAATATACTATTTTAATAATTCATGGTCATATTATTTCCCCCGTGATTTGAGCAATAAAAAGTGAAATAGGTAGCTGATTAATGGAAAATTCATTAATTATCTCACCGAAGTTAACGAATTCAAAAATTACTAAATAAATATGGCATGAGGTTTTAGGTATTTGTCGTTGTTTTTATCTTCTATTTGGAATAGAAGAAAGAATTGAAAATCGAAATGTTTTTCGAATTCCTGTTTCCGAGGGATTTACACGTTTTAAGGATCAGAGATCCCGAAAAACACATTTTTACAAAATGTCTGCCTATCGGCGTGTTTGTCCATTCTTTGTATCACCGAAAAGTGTATGAAATATGCATATTGAACCAAATTTGGATAGGGCCATCAGATCCCATTTGAATTTAGTGATATGCTGTGATAGTGATTTTTGTGCAATTTATTCGATTTTTGCAATCTAAGCGAAGAATTTATGTATATTTTTCAACAAATTTTATATTTAGCTGTTATGTAATAGTCCGAGGTTTGTATAAAATTCTAATAAAATCAATTGAAATTGGTGCTGTGAGAGTAATTTTTTTTTCGATTTTCGGGAAGGGAGCGGTAGTTATTGAATAAAAACCATATTAAAACACCTATTTGTCCAATATGTATAATTTGCATATTTGTAATAAGCAGAATCTTTCACGTTCTTTGATATATTACCCGTTGTTAGACTTCATTACGAAATTGTTTTCCTCTCTATTCCCCAACCTCACGATTAAATATAAATATTGTTAAAACACTTGAAATGTAAATAAAAAAATTAATAAGAAATACGTTATTTACTCTTTTTTTTTTTTTTTTTGTTTCTAAAATGCAAATTTAAAAATATTACGCATTTTTCAGTATTAACATGTACGAAATATAAGAAATATTTAGGATTGGCACATCCGGCGACAAGTTTATATTTTCTTCATGTAGAATAATTACACATACTTTTCTGCGGAGTCAAATATTCATTAGATTACATTTCAAACATATTCACCAAAAGTTAGACTTTTCAAAGCTTTCTATGTCCGATATATAACCAGACATACATGAAAATTTGGCATGTCGGTAATTATAAATTCCCAGGTAATTAAACATGTCAAAGTGTGCGAAATGTGAATATTTCACATCACGGTAAATCTGCTTACAAATTTAACTCTAGTTATACTTATCAGGAAGCCTATATATTAGAAGTAAAATTCAAAATTCGATGGTTTTAAACTGCATAAATTTACATACTTCACTTAGGTTATTTTATTAAAATAAGTAAATGAATAAATGACAGTAAATAAGTTCGGTGAACATGATTTATTGAACTGTTAGAGCTTCAGGCAAAGAGTACTTCTTTAACCAATTTTAAAATGATATATCGATCATAAAATGTGTTAAAAATATAGAAATATACCTCCAGTTGCATTAAATAAGCTAAAAGTTAAATTATCTATGAATTAAAAGGAAAATAAATACATGTAAAAAATCGATGATTGCTTAAAATGTGTTTTTGCGTGACCAAGAAATAAAAAAAAAAGTGAACATAAGAGTGAGCTTATCTAGAATTTACTTTAAAGTAATTAAAAACCATTTAGAAATATTCATTGAAAAATATGTCAATTTAATTATTCTTAGAAATAAAACACGTTGCACATAAATTTAATATATTTCCATACTATTTTAATGAATAAAAGAAGCTCAGAAAATAAGATATTAATATAAACAAGATTTCCGTTAATCACGAATTTTCTATACGGCTAAAATTAACTCTGAAATAGCGTTATTAACTGATTTATATGAATGATTTATACTTTACGTTTAACTCAGTTAAGTATAGATCTATGTGGTATGAGCAATGGGCTGTAATAAAAAATAAACTTTTAATCTTACAGGAAAACACTAGAGCCGTAGCTGAGAGCAAGAAAACGTTTCTTTTACAGAAAACAACTGCAGCAAAATATAGTATTTTAATTTAAAAAATAGAATGTTCGCAAAAAAAGTAAGCAAATTTGTAGAATCAATAGTTTAGTTTTTTACAGTTTTTAATCATGTCGCAGAATTTAAATTTAAACAATATTTTATTATTTATAAGGATAGTAAAAAAACTGCTTATAAATGAAAGAAGACCTTCTGAAGTAATATTTGATATAAATTTAGATTTTTTATAATGAAGAATTGTTCCGAAACGCAGTTTAATTGAGAATTCCTAATAACCAACATTCCGGTAATAGAAAATTTATTAATACACTGAAAAAATTACTAGGAAACGCTTCCGAAGAATTGGTGACACAAAAAGGAACTTTGCTTTTAATAAATTCTTATGTAAATCTAGAAACCATATTGGTTTCTAAACATAAAGATCGCTTTTCTAAATCGTGGAGGAAGAAGTTGTTGTATATTATCGCTAGTGGTTAGATTATATTACCATACATTAAGAAATACTTGTATTTTATTCACTGCAAAAAAATTATCCTTCCTAATCTAAAAAAATTTCGATTTACCCACTATTGCGAAAGAGTTCTTTATCTTTAGAACTCTTATAACCCAATATATTTTCGAGATTTAAAGAAGCATTTATGAAAACAAAGTTTAGTTTGCTTTCATTGATTTTCGGAAACGTTTCAGAGTAGATTCTATAATGTATTAATCAGTTTTATCAACCGGGATTATTATAGTTTATTCGCATGCTATACATAACATTTTCAAATTCAATACACTAATCTGTTTTACATTGAAACATGATGAATAAACAGCATTAACATTCACATTAAAACTAATATTATTTTGTTACTCTTGCATGTATAAATCCAATTACATATCTGAAAATGTGTAACTGAGAATTGTTAGCATACAAAAAAACCTATATTACGTGTCGACAAAAGTATTAATTCACCGAAAAAAGTACTCGGAAACGTTTTCGAAAATCTGTGGCAGCAAAAGAAACTTTAATTTTATAAATACTTTTATAAATATCGAAAATGTGTTTGTTTCTAAGGTTTCTAAAGAGAAATAGCGGTTTTTCAAAATCGTGGGTAACTTGGAAGGGGTTACTGTGTACTTTCGTTCCTGCTGGTTATACTATATTTTTGTGGACTGAGAAACATTTGTCATTTTTTACAGTGTACGTACTGTGTAGAGATCAATTTCGGTTAAATCTTTTATAGCTTACAACGCACATTGTTTTGGTGTGTTAATTTTATAATATACTAGCAAAACCCGCGGCTTTGCTCGCGTAATTGATGAGAAATGCCAAGTGGTATTCGTGGGCCTATTTTCATGAGAGGAAATTTTACTGCCACAGATAATTCAAAAATGAATAATTTAGCCACATTTTGAGTAACCTTCATTATTTTATTGCATTAGGCGAACATCAGACATAAATGAATAAGAAGAGCTAAAATTATTTCCAAATTAATGGTAATTTAGGCTATATTTTGAAGGTTTTTCGCTCATTTCCTTTTTCATAAGAAATTTAGAAATTTTCAGAAACAGTAACTAAGCAAGCATTTATATCTTAAAAGTAAGCATTATGCCAAATTGCAATCTTTTAGTTAAGCAAATTTCTGTAATAACTGGTATCAGAGGAATTGCAATTTTAGAACTTTTTTGTTCCTGCACACATTAGCATTTCTAAAATTTTAAAAACTGTTCTGTGGATGAATTAGTATCTCTAATGTAATAGCGATGTAAAATTTCAAGTTTCTAACAATTTCTAACAATCCTAACAATTTCGGATAAATCATAGTTTAAACGATTTTTAGAACTTTTTCCAACTCATATTACTCTTTTAAATTTATACTTTTCTTAGAAACCGTTCGTAGCAAGCACTGAAATTTTAAAAATAGCCACCATGCGAAATTTTGACTTTTTAGATCAGCCGCATCACTAAAATCGCAATTTTAGAAAGTTTTTTTGATTCTGCACCTTTTTAAATTTCGAATTTTGTAAAAAACTGTTCTGTAGAAGCCTTTACGTCTAAAAATAACAGGCCTTTTAAATTTTAAGTTTCTATCCCTAACAATTTAGAAAAAGCTATAATTTATAACATTTGCTGTTCATTTTACTCCTTTAAATTTAGTTTTTCAATAAACTGTTTATACCGAGCGTCTGCATCAAAAGTTACCACTGTACTAAATTCCAAGTTTCTAACCCGAATAAATCCAATTACATCATAATGTAGAACGTTTTTAAAACATTTTCCGCTCATTTCAGCCTATTAAATTTCGAATTTTTTAGAAACCGGTCTTTGAGAGCATTTTCATTTTAAGAGTAACCACCATGCAAAATACGAAGCTTCTATACCAGCTGTACCACATAAATTGCAATTGTAGAACTTTTTTTTTTTTTTTTTTTTTTTTTTTTTTTTTTTTTTCGCATATTTTGCATATTTAGTAAACTTCTCTGAGTGATCATTTACGTTAGTAACAGCCATGCAAAATTTCAAGTTTCGAGTTTTTATAGTTCCAAATAAATTGTAATTTAGAACGCTTTTAGAACGCTTTTCGCACTGTCACACTTTTAAATTTAAATTAAAAAAAAACTTCTGTGCGACCAACTTCAAGAAACTTCAAGTTTTTATCATTAAAAATTCCATAGAAATCCCAATTTAGAATGCTTTTCGCGCGTTTCACTTTTTTAAATTTCGAGTATTTCAAATTGTTCTGTGTGACCATTTATGTTTTAAAAGCAACAGTCATTTCACATTTCAAGTTTCTATCCGTAAAAATTCCATAGAAATCGTAATTTAGAAAGTTTTTAAAACGCTTTCCACTCATTTTACCCTTTGAAATTTTGAATTTCTTTTCAAACCATTGTTAGCGAGCATTTGCATCTTAAAAGTAACCAAGCATGCCAAATTTGAAGTTTCTAATCCTGTCAGTATTTTAAAAAATCGTGATTAAGAATTTTTTTTCCCCTTCACGTTTTTAAATGTCAATTTTTTTAATATAAATATGTTCAATGTGCACCTGCGTCTTAAAAAGTATCAGCCATGTCAAACTTCAAGATTCTGTCCTTAACAATTCCATAGAAATCGTAATTTAGAAAGTTTGTAGAACACTTTTCCCTCATATCACCCATTTAAATTTCGAATTATTTAGAAACTGTTCTTAGAGAGCATATGTGTCTTATAAGTAAGTACCTTGCACAATTTCAAGTTTCTAATCCTGACAGTATTAAAAAAATCGTGATTTAGAACGTTTTTTCCTCTTTACCCTTTTAAATTTTGATTTTTTAATAAAACTTTTCAGTGTGCACTTGCGTATTAAAAAGTATCAGCCATGTCAAATTTCAAGATTATGCCCTTAACAACTCCAGAGAAAACGTAATTTAGAACGTTTGTAGAACACCTTTCCCTCATATCACACTTTTAAATTTCGAATTATTTAGAAACTGTTCTTAGAGAGCATATATATCTTATAAGAAACTACCTTACATAATTTTAAGTTTCTAATCCCTCTAGTATCACCAAAAATTGCAATTTTAGAACGTTTTTTGCGCTGCAACCCCTTGACGGTAGTGGCACTGACATAAAACATAGCCTTATGTTAGAACAGAGACTGTAACCATAAATTTGCGAGCATTACGTTTCAAACTGGTTCTGTTGTTTCAGAGATTCGGTAGAAATTGTAATTTAGAATGATTTTAGAACGCTTTTAGATCGAATTTTTTAGAAACTGTTCTTACAGAGCATTTATATTTTATAAGAAACAACTGTGCCAAATTTCAAATTTCTAGCCTCTTTGGTATTACAAAAATTTCAATTATAGAATATTTTTCGCTACCACACCCCACTGGGATAGTGACACTGACATAAAATATATTCTATGTTAGAGCACAGATTGTCACCATTAATTTGCCTACATTACGTTTTAAATCGGTTTGGTAGTTCCAGAGATTCATTAGAAATTGTAATTTAGAATGTTTTTAGAATGCTTTTCGCTCAATTCAGTCTTTTAAATTTCAAATTTGTTTTTAAAATTTTTTCTTTGAAAGCATTTACATCTTATAAATAACTACCATGCCAAAGCTTATAGCTCCTTAAGTATCGCAAAAATCGCAATTTCAGAACGTTTTTCGCTGTCACCATCATGCCACTATCACTTTTGAAAACGGTTCTGTAGTTCCAAATATTCCGTATAAATTGGAATTTAGAATATTTTTAGAACTCTTTTCGCAGATTTCACTCTTTTAAATTTCGAATTTTTAGAATTTGTTCTTGGACAGAATATACATCTTATAAATAACTACCATGCCAAAGCTTATAGCTCCTTCAGTATCGCAAAAATCGCAATTTTAGAACGTTTTTCGCTGTCACCATCACTTTTGAAAACGGTTCTGTAGTTCCAAATATTCCGTATAAATTGGAATTTAGAATATTTTTAGAATTCTTTTCACAGATTTCACCCTTTTAAATTTCGAATTTTTAGAATTTGTTCTTGGACAGCATATACATCTTATAAATAACTACCATGCCAAAGCTTATAGCTCCTTCAGTATCGCAAAAATCGCAATTTCAGAACGTTTTTCGCTGTCACCATCACTTTTGAAAACGGTTCTGTAGTTCCAAATATTCCGTATAAATTGGAATTTAGAATATTTTTAGAACTCTTTTCGCAGATTTCACCCTTTTAAATTTCGAATTTTTAGAATTTTTTCTTGGACAGCATATACATCTTATAACTAACTACCATGCCAAATTTCAAGTTTCTAGATCATTCAGTATAAAAAAAAATCGCAATTTTAGAATGTTTTTCGCTCTGCATCCGCCTAGCGTTAGTGGCACCGACATGAAATATTGTCTATGTTACAAAAGGAACTGACACCATCACTTTTGAAAACGGTTCTGTAGTTTCAGAGATTCCATAGAAATTGTATTTTAGAATGATTTTAATACGTTTTTCGCAGATTTCACCATTTTTCAATTTCGATTTTTTTTTTAGAATTTGTTCTTAGACAAGTTTTTAGCTCCTTCACTATAAAAATTCGCAATTTTAGAACGTTTTTGGTACCTGCACCCCCCTTGGGTCAGTGGCACCGACATAGAATATACCCTATGTTGGAGCAGGGATTGTCACCATCAATTTGCCACCAACACTTTTGAAATCGGTTCGGCAGTTCCAGAGATTACCCCCTACAAACAAACAAACAAAAAAACAAACGTTACTTCAATATAATAAATTATAACACCTTGTTGAAACACCACTTTCATTGAAATTTATTTGATATAGATTATATCAAGAAGAAACCATCCAAATATATTTCAATGAAAGTTAACTAATATTTACCTCCAGTCTATACTATCCCTCAATAATAAGAGAAACCATGCAGATACTAACACACAAAAATACAATATGTAACGGTGCGGCATCTTTTGATTTACTGAAACTGTGGCTAGAGTTACTCCATTGTCACGGATATGAAAATAAACAACCGATTAAAATATAATAGATAACGTGCGTAATTTTTAAAAAAGTACATGAAAATAATAACTTCAAAGACCCTGCTACTTTGGAATATTCTCATTTTGTTTTTGAAAATGACTCGGAAAGAGTCGAAACATGTAAAACAACTAATAAAAGTTATTTTAATTTATATTATGTTGTTAATTTACACCTTTAGCATTTAAAAGGAACAAACGTTACTTCTTTATAATATTAGTATAGATAAATTGTTAAATTACTATTTGAAAGGCATTTATAATTTTTTTTTTGACATGCTATTATTTTTTTTAATTTCATTTTCTTGGGAGTTTAATGCAAGTTAAATATATTGAAAGAGAATTTTCAACGAATTAAAATAAGGTTAAAATATCTAAAATTGACTTATTTTCATAAAGTTAAATCTGAATAATATGGATCAGTGGGGAGTCATGGTACAGTAACGGTCATGGGAAAGTGCTAATTTGATTAATCAAACGTTTTACAATTATTATTATGCGAATCAACAGCTCAAATACGTTTCTGTGCTGAGTATGAAACTTATTCTATAATATATGGTACCGTGAAAGACCGAAATCTGGCGAATGTCGACATTCTCTCGTGAATGTCAAGATTCACATATTCGCTTGATGTAAGTCCGAAATATTGGCTAAATATCTTTATTTCTCACTTACATCAGCCTATTTCGACAATCACCGTGCACTTATAGTGAATGTTGAATAAAAATATTTTTGTTACGTTTTTAAATCATACTTTATTATTAAAACATATTATGATATATGTCAAAATAGAAGAAAACTTAAGTAACAGCACATGTAAATAAACTTTTGAACGTAAAACGAACAATACATTCTAAATTAGAAAAGAAACTAAAACCAATAATATATTCACAAAATTATGTGATTGACGTTCTACAATCTTATTTATTGCAACAATTTAAAATGTTACGACATTTTGAATATCACGAGAGTCCCCTGCTTTTACAACTGCATTTAGTCGTGGAACACTTCTTTTTCGCATTGACAGCGTGTATAGTTTTGCCTCCACTTCTCAAATTAGCTGCAGCTGTTTCTCTCAACGATCTAAAAAATCTCATCTATGCACTCAGAAAAAGAAACTGATTAAAACTACAAAACATATTTTTTGAGAACATTTTGTTGTTTTAGCAAAATTGGAGTAAAATTGAACCATTTTACTTCAATTAACAAAACATTTTTGCTGACAATACATTTTTTTTTTTTTTTTGGAATTGCAAAAAAAAAAAAAAAAAAAAAAAAAAAAAAAAAAAAAAAAAAAAAAAATGTTGATTCAAACAAAATTTTTATTGACCCATATTTAAACAAAAATTTTGTTTAAATATAGGTCAATGGAAATTTTGTCTGAATCAACAAAAAACAAATTTTTGTTGAAAACCACTTTTTTTGAAATTCCAAAAAAAAATTTTGTATCGTCAGCAAAAGTGTTTTGTTAATTGAAGTAAAATGGTTCAATTTTACTCCAATTTTGCTAAAACAACCAAAATGTACTCTACAAAAATGTTTTTTAGTTTTAATCAATTCCTTTTTCTGAGTGTGGTAAGTAACTTTTCTTTACAGATTTCTAACTGACTGCGGGTATAGAGCTGCTTGAGGGGACATTTCATCACACACGGAGTCTTCTATTACAAACACAACCGACAACACATTTCGGATATCTCTACGGCCACGGTTGATATCAGGGATTTGTTTTTGTATGATATCACCACACTCAGAAAAAGGAATTGATTAAAACTACAAAACATTTTTGTTGAGTACATTTTGGTTGTTTTAGCAAAATTGAAGTAAAATTGAATCAGCCTGTCTGTCGACATCGGCTTATCGACATCCACCACAGCATACATGTGCTTGCCGACATACACGGGTGATTGTCCGAATGTATAAAAATATAAATAAATATTAGGTATTTTACGACTTATTTTGGTATGTGTTGGCATTCACCAGAGAAAATCGGCATTCTCCTATTTTGGTCTTTCATAGTAACATATATATATTGTTTAATATAAAGCAATAATAATTTAAAATACTTCTGGAAAGACCATATACAGCCCTTCCATGATAATCTTCCTTTTGAACTAAATTGCTGTCTATGTTTCTGCATTATACATATATGAATTTTTCTTCTTAATTTTGCATTTGAAAAAAAATAATTTTGGTAAAAAATCAATAGGAGATTGATAACTTCTATTGTAAAATTTTGGGAACTTGGCTATAATTGAAACACCGGAAATGTTGTGTCTTTAGTTCATTTAAGTTAAGTTATTCATGTTTAAAGATAACAAAAAATATTTTTGGTATATGAAGAAAACACGAATCATATTTAGTCCCAACAAGACAAAATGGTGTATCGGGATAATAGCAAAATGTATGCCTTAGTCGAACGTGCGCTTTCACATTTCCGTGTATACTCTCCATGCATCAATGACGTTTAAGTAAATTAACAAGCATAATTTAAATTAGAAATCGCAATACTACACATTCTATATTACAGACTCTCAACAACTTCCTTTTCATATTTTACCCTAATTTTGTAGTTACAAGAAAATCCACTTAGATACGATTTTAGATTAAATGAATAACAGCATTTTTGTTACTATTATTCTAGTGTGATAAATCACATTATAAATTATTTATACACGAATAGAATATTGTATTATAGTTTTAATTAATCAGACTCATGCGATATAAAAAAATGAAGTCTACATAGAATTTGAATATTTATAAAGCATATTCATTTTTATTTTTATTCCTTAAAAAGTACTCAGCTAAAACGTATCAACCGTAAGTTTAATAATGAAAAAGCATTAAAAATATTTTTTATCAACTATAATGGGTAAATGCAGATAAAAAAATCGATCTACCGTAAGAAGATCAATGATTTAACTTCTCCAGTGATTACTTTCATGAAAAGACGAAAACATTATTTCCAGATAAAAGATTTTGTATCAAGTATTATAAAGTAAAATAAGAAAAACTGTATTACAAAAAATAATTTGACAGAAATAGTCCTCATTATTTCTTTATAAAAAATCAATATCGGCATAGTTTAATAAAATTGTTACAGAAAATCGTTAAAGAATTGTTATTTAAATTGTTAAAGAAAAAAATCGTTAACTATGTACAGAAAGTTTGCGTAGTAACTAATATTATTTATAATTATTTATTAAATGTATAAAATATTACTTTTGTACAATATATATATATATATATATATGTGTGTGTGTGTGTGTGTGTGTGTGTGTGTGTGTGTGTGTGTGTTTGTATGTGTGTGTGTATGTGTGTATGTGTGTGTGTGTGAATTAAATGATATCATTATGAAGGTGTTAATGAAAATAATTAAATGAACAAATCCACAATGTAAAGAAAGAGAACGATGTTTGATCTAGCAAGACGGTTTACGAAAAAAAGATTATTTTCCGATTTACCTATAATTCCGAAAGCCTTAATTTATCTTAAAAAACCGGAAGCAACTAATAATTTTTGTCAAGATTAAATTCTGGAAAGATTTACAACTAAAATAAGAAGTTATTTTAGAACAATTAATGGAGAAACTTGGAAAAATATACGTACATTTTTATATATAATTATTTATTTTATTTCTATAACTGGTACATGAAATGTTTCAAATTAATGGGCATTAAGGTACAGCACTTTTAAATCATTACATTATATGCAATGATAAAAATACAATAAAATGAGTTACTGAAGATTTAAAGAAGAATTCCTGTAACAGCGAAGTGTTTCCATGTTACAAATTCCATGTGTTTCTATGTGCATAAATTCTATATGTCATAAAACAGGTGGTACAAAATGAAGTCGTGTACAGTTCCGTTTATTCAGGAAAGTACCTTAAGAAGAATTTTGTAGCTGTTGTATGTGTTTCCTAATTGAAATAAATTTATACTATGTAGTATGCATTATCTATGTTTAATGAATTTTTTCTTGTATTTTCATGTAATTATAGACTTATAATCACAGGGCTAAATTTCCACTTTTTTCTGAATAGTATTTTTCGCCTCAATTTTCCAAGTCATTCAGTGTTTCAATAAGGCGACTATTACATGATTAATTTGATTTTTTGTTAGGGTTTCGTTCATCTCAAGAAACGCTATTACTCCCGCTCCGTTGTCTGTCTGTCACAGAGCTATTCTCAGAAACTATGTAACTTACAGAGTTGAAACTTTGTGTATATAGCTGAATAACAGCTATAAAGAGTTCAAAATATTAAAATTTGAAAAATTTGTATTATTTTAATAAATACAGATAAAAAAACCAAAATTCTAACAGCCTTCTCCTATTAAATTTAAACATTTTTCGTTATAGCAGATGCCAAAAATTAAAAATCCACGATGAAATTCTTTCTACAATAATTAATTTTACGACGATTTCTACGTGAAAAATGAAAATGAAAAAAAAAGTTTCAACAATTGAAAAAAAGATATAATATGAAATAAAAATGATTGATGGCACAGTGGTAATGAAACCGAACTTTTCAAAGATTTCTCAATAATACAAGGAGTATGAGTATGTGTATGTACACAAAGCAGATTAATAACACGTCATTAGAGAATTAAAAAGAAAATCTGACGTCGTATTGGAAGTTTAACGAGTTTTTCAGATGTTTGAGAATAATACAAAGCCAGTATCAATATGAGTAATAGAGAATAGTAAATATAATAGTTTGAGAAACATTGACTCATGATAAAAATCCGATTATGGAAATGTTCGCATATTTTAACATTTTGGAGGTGTACAACATGTTTAATGTTGAAATTATTTTTTATATTGCATTTAGTCCGTGTGACAGATATTATTATGACGGAATAAAATAGCCGTCTTCGCCCGCCACCGGGCTGGTTTGGATACTCGAAAAAACGAAGAAATAGACCGATAAATTTTTACTTTATAAAATACAAAAAACATAAGTTTTTTTTTTCTTGGTTGCTAAATGAAATTTATTTGGACTAATTGAAGAAAGGATAAAGAGTTTTGACGCAACTCTTTCAGCAATTTTTGATCACACTTACCCACTTGTTTATGTATGTCTTTGTTATTCAAAACATAACATGTAACAAAAATGTGCTATAAAACATCCCCAACATTTAAGTGTTTATTTTACATTAAAAAAAGCATTTGTTTTGAACATTTTTCTTTAAATCCTGAATGTGGACGAAAAAATAAAAATACTTTTTGTTGATATTTTTTAATGCTTTTTTAAGTTGATATCACATAAAACGAAAATACATTTTTGATATTGTAAATGCATATAAATTAATATTTGTATCATGTCATTCTGAATTGAAGGGAAAAAAAGATTTTAGAAATTAACTGTATTCATAATTAATAAGGACTTTACGTTGTACAATTAACATATAAATACTCATCAAACACTTGCTTGGCAACGTAAAATTATTTAATAAATATGAGTTACTTTTAAACTACATATATATATAACAAACCTCGACGTTTCGGTTAATCTTTATAACCATCATCAGGAGAAAAACCTTCATAAATATGAACAGCAAAAATTAAAATGTGTTACATTATTGAGTCACAATATTCAATCTGCCATTTTTGAAAGATTAAAGAGAGTTTTCAAGAAATATAATATACAACTGGTGGCATCCAATTCCAAAACGTTGTTTAATTTATTGAATAGAAGCATTGACCCATTATCAGCCACTTGTTTATCTGGGGTATATGAAATTCCATTTGAATGGACCGATGGTACAAATTCTGCATATATTGGTATGACAAAACGTCGCATCGTAGAGAGACTTAAGGAACATAAGAGAGATTTGAAATATAATAAATTTTCCACTGCCTTATCTAGAACTTTTGCTAACGGACAAGTTAGGTTTATTAATTTTAACAACGTCAAAGTTATTTCCAGACAAAACAATCCCTTTAAAGCCTACATGCGAGAATCTATAGAAATTTCACTAAGAAAACATGAAATTTGCAACGATATCCCATCATTTTCGGTTCCTGCCATATGGAAATGCATTTTAAAATGAACTTTAATTCCGTTGAACATAAGTTCCAGTTATATTTCTGATTCATAGAGGGCGCCACCAGGCGTATTTTGAATATGTTGTTATAATTTTCCGTTATTTGAGCGTCTTGGCAGATTGAATATTGTGACTCAATAATGTAACACATTTTAATTTTTGCTGTTCATATTTATGAAGGTTTTTCTCCTGATGATGGTTATAAAGATTAACCGAAACGTCGAGGTTTGTTTTATATATATGTAGTTTAAAAGTAACTCATATTTATTAAATAATTTTACGTTGGAAGCAAGTGTTTGATGAGTATTTATATGTTAACTGTATTCACTTTTATTATTCATTATCTAAAACAAAAAGTCTCAATTTTATAATTTAAAAGAAAGCAATTAAAATAACTTTTATTTCTAAATATTTTAATTTAAATGTTAATCTAATTAATCGTAAAACAATTCTATATCTAAAAGTTTCGTCGAAATTGTTCTAAAACACCTTTTTTATGTATATCTTAAAATATTTAAAATATAAAGCATACTTTTATAAGGCAATAGTTTTAATTGAAGACATGTAATATAATCATGTTTTAAAATGCATTATCTTATATAGAATAGTTTAAAATTTTGTAAATACTGAAGGCAGAATACGCAATAGAATTCAAAATACGGCAAATGCCGAACGCAAAAATACTTCTGCGAGATTTTTTCTCCCACTTTTCTTCTGCCTGTCTACGTTTTAGAAACACAGTAAGAAGGAAGCTGTCTTCAAATGTGGAATTTCTTCTACCTAATATCCCTTCAAAGATCACTAGTACAAACGGCCAATCCGTCACAAGGGTTTTGTAATTACTAATTGTACTAATGTACCCCACCCGTTTATTGAAATAATATCCTCATCAATCACTTACCCTGTGACAATAGTTGGATATTTTCAAGGGGGACAAAATAAAACCTGTTTTTAAGGCGCTCAGGTGGTTTGGCAGTAATTTGCTTGGCCGGGTGTATCGGGTGGGTTCGTAGCGAAAGGTTTAAGGAAGACTTCATGGTATTTCTGAATAATGTGGATTACTATTATGACTAATGTGACCAAGCATTCTCCTAAAGTGACGACACAGGAGAATCCAAAAAAGAACTTTTTATTATCATGTAACTTGTTTTTATGCAATACATATAATATTTTTACATGTAATAATACATTTGTTTCAAAATATAATATTTGTTAAAATTGCAAGGTGTCAAACTAACTTTAATATGCAGCAGGTATCTACATAAAAAAGAATTATATAAAATAAACGCAAGTAATCTCTAAACGCCTGCAAATTGTAGTTTCATGACGTTTCATTTGTCAGTCTCGTTCATGAGCCCCATTCATTCATGCCTCAGCTTTTGAATATAGAAAAAAAGATTATGCTTTTTAAGTTTCATATATATTTTTAAATCATAAAAAAATATATATTTTAAAATTTTAAAAGTTTTATGTTTAATTAGTTTATTAATCTGGCCAATTTAGATAATACAGAACCCGCTTAATTATTTCTATTGTTCAAATAGTCTTAGTGTCGTTTTAAATTATGGTTATTTGTATAAACATAGATATGTATGAAAAAGTTTTGTTTTCATGTTTCGTTAATTTTTAATTTTGTATATTCGGTTAACTACACAGCATTATTTTTGGAGCATACATTTTAAGACAGGTTGTGAAATGTCAAACTCATAAATAAGTACGTTGTAATCTATATGATTGATTTCGCCTGTCAACTTAATGAAGATAAATGTCGTGATAAATATCACAAATAAACCCTATTCACTGATATCATAAGATCATGGAAACTCATAATTTCCACTTTGAAAATTTAGAAAGGCCTATTTCTAAACAAAATATATTTCTGTGGTTGCATGTATTTAAAACACCAAAAATTTTTATGAAAGATATTCGTAAAGGATTATTTTAACTAATTGTTTATAATAAAGTTCTAATATGAATTAACTATATTTGCCTTTACAGATATATATTCTAGGAATTGAAATATAATTAAATTATATAGAATTTTTTATAGCACTAATCGCGTATTTTTTTTTCACGAATAATTTTTAGGTGACAAAATAATGTTGTTCCAATTTTGTGAAAGACAGTACTATTTTTTATTCTACATTGTATTGTTTTCTATATTTCGTAAACTACTAAATACGCTTTTGAAAGCACATTGTTTATTACAGTTGTTTATATTTCAATATCATTAATGTAAGGTTGTAATTCGCATGATTGATTTATTTGTCACCTTATCGAATTTAAATGTGTTTAATATCAGAAATCCACATTTTTAGGATATTGACATCTTGTGGACTCATTACGATAAATATTGTAAATATAATGAGTGTCCATATAAAATGCATCCAAAAAAGAACTTTTTATTATCATGTAACTTGTTTCTATGCAATACATATAATATTTTTACATGTAATAATACATTTGTTTCAAAATATATTTGTTGAACTCGCAAGGTGTCAAACTAACTTTAATACGTAGCAGGTATCTACATAAAAAAAGAATTATATAAAATAAACTCAAGTAATCTCTCAACGCCTGCAAATTGTAGTTTCATGACGTTTCATATGTATATAAATAAGCATGATATGTGATTTATTTCTGAATCATTAAACAGTTATTTAAACTGGTACAATTTTTTCTGCAATTTGAAACTTTAAATATATATCTATATTATTAAAAGAAAGTTTCGCTCTGTGTTCACTATGTGTGCGCTATGTCTATATGTGTGCGTGTGCATCTGCCTCTGCAATGTCCAGAAAAATCTAGTGCACCCAGAATTCTGACCATTTATATTTAGCTAGTCCAAAGCCTGATCTCATGCACCTGGGGCTCAGAATTTTAATAATTTGATAATTACCCAAGATATTAATTAGAATCTCATTAAACATCACATCGAAAATGTCATCCCTTTCATCAAAATGCCTAATGAAAAAAAAAAAAAAAAAAAAAAAAAAAAAAACACCGGATCCGTTTAACCCCGGGCGGGTCAGCTAGTATATATATTTATTTATAGTTTTATAAATATGAATTTTGTTTAAATGTATGTGTAAAAATATGCAATGTAAATGAGCGTCTATCTTACATATAACCGTAGGCCCATTCACATTGTTTTTTCCATAGTTATATCTAATACAGGAAAGAATTATCCATAAAATATAAACAAAAAAAAGATGCCGTTCAAAGATGAATGTATATTGCAACAAAATTTTGTTTTTAATTTTGTTAACAAAAACTTTTTTAAACAAGTGAAATAATCCTTGAAACATTACTATTTTCTTTAAAATGAAAATGTGTAATTAATATGTCAAATATAAAACAAAAAATTATCAAACTTTAAAAAATTGTACACCGAATTATTTCATATGATAAAAATCCTTACGTGCTAAGTCAACATATACTTTTAACAGAAAAGACTGTCCCGTTTATTTTGTTGCGAATTTCATTAAATTGCGCCTGTATAACACACACACACAAAAAAAAGATTGAAAGTGCTTCTCTAACGCGCTAAGCTATTGATACTCGTCCCAACACTTCGAACGCTAGGCCTAATAGCTCACACAGAAATTGCAGCTTTTTTATGAACAAAGACGGAATTTTCAGCGTTTGTACTATCACTTGAATTTGCATACCAATATTTTCTAAATGGACTCTTCGCCTTACGTTTTTGCGAATAAATAGGTCAAAGAATATATGTAGAAATTAATTATATTCAATGTTAAAAGGCCGAAGGAACGCTGACCTATATTCGCGTATGGCAGCCATCATTTTTGTTGCTAGTGCCCAGTATTCAGAGGGCTGCGTTTTGGTAAATCATGGCGTTGAGACATTGTTCGAGATCATTCACCAAAACGAAATCCGACAAACATAATACTGAACAACGCTGACAATATAACAAGGGAATACAGTCTCCAGTCTATTTTCTTGAATTCTGGAAATTATGTATTTTGATGTCATTGATGTGGGAAAAGCAGCTTAATACTCAAGACGAACATCATGCATCTTTTATGAAGACATTTATTTAGTATAGATTGAGAAAAGTCAAAGAAATATAACTTGAAATATATAGAAAACTCGTAAACAGAAAAATCGTCATTGAAACAAGAGGGAAGAGATTTACTTGTCTCGCATCTTAAAATTTACTATTAAAGGATATTTCAACAGATTAGCCTTTTAGAACAGGGCTCCCGATATTCACCAGAAAATTCTTGCAGAAATATTTGCCATATTTAATCTCCGAATATCTTCTATTAAATAAGGCAAATTATTCTGTAAGAATTTTCTGGTGATTAGTCAGAGCCAGGTTGGACAGCTCTGCTTTAGAACATCAAAAGCTTCACATTCACGTCGTCAACATCAAAATCTAGTTTTACTGGTTCTCGTTTTCCGCTTTATGCTTGATAGCAGGTCTGGACGTATGCGAACGCTCTTGCTGAGTCGTCTAGTGTATAGCGTCATGACTCACGTGGATGCTGTTTCTTATGCAGAATCTTCTTATTATAATGTTTTTGAATTACCTCGTACTAATTGTAATGTTATTTTAGGTGGTCAATCAGACTAATGTTGCCAAAATCGAGCGTTCCTGTTATTTTACGGGGGAGTGTACAATAAGAATTAAGGTGGATGATTAAAAGTTCAACTTAAAAGTATAAACTTTCTCTTAACCGATATTGGTATTAATAATGTAAGTATTAAATTGAGTAAGAAAAAAATGAAGTAATAGAAACGGCATTTTTAAAAATTTTGTACAAGTTGATAATTAATTGTAAATTTTATTGTATTCAATTAGGATCAGTACACACATTAGTAATTTTGTATGACAGCTTTTATCAATTTTACGATGATATTGCTTCTTGGATAATAAAAGAAAAAAGAAAAAAAATTAAACAATTTTTACATAGGCTTTGGGATTTGAAAAAAAAATCACAATTCAACGAAAACAATGTATATTTAAATGCAAATGCTTACAATTGGAATGGTATATTGGTAATTATACATTTTTAAAGAATATTTGTTATCAGATGAAATCATCTTTTTTCCTTCTACTATCCATGAAAAATTTGGAATAAATTTCAACAAAACTTGTTTTCTAATCTATGAAGTTTGAAGAATTAAATTTGAAAAATATTTTCTCTAAATAGCCTTTAATGCATCTAAATTTCTGTGTATCTATAGCTTTAATGTTTAATAGCTTTAATGTTATCTTATTTTCCTTTTTTAAGTTTAAACATTTAATTAAATATTTTAAGTATAGTTTATCAAATTACACATGATGCATATCATATGCATATTGCAAACTCATATGCATGTTTCATCATATGCATGTATGTCTTATATGTTTATACTGTAAAAGTAAATATTTATATAACGCGTATATCTTGCAGACGAAAACATTTAACACTCTCTTGTAGACTCTTTCGTCTCAGTTGCTTGTCAAATGGCGCCAGTGTTGATAAATATGTTGTAGATTACATGATTGATTTTACGTGTCACCTTAATGAAGATAAATGTGAAGACCAAAACACGGGACTAAAACAATTTACGGTATTAACCGAGAATTAATCTGCTACATATGTATGACACAGGAACAAACATCTCTTCAGAAACAGATTTTTTTCAAACTATTTCTGCCTGAAGATATCTAATAAAGTTTTTTCGATAATATAATACTATTATTTTAAATTTAATTGGTCATTTTTTAACATAAAAAAATTACATGTACTTCTAAGTATCCTTATTCAATGAATACACTTAACACAAGATAAATACTTCATATATTTATTTTTATATAAATATAAGTGCCTGGAAAAGATATTTCTTATTTATTTGAACTGAATACGATATTTTTTTGTTTTGAAAATTGAGATCCATTTATTGAATATCAATTTAGTTATGTAATTATATGCAGGGTGTCCATAATTAAACGACGCTACTTTAAAGTTGTCTACAAACGAAACTATTGGTCAGAAAGTTGTGAAATTTTGTGAAGAACATAATGAAGGAATGGAAATTTGTTTAAGAGAAAAAAAAAGTTCAAAAGTTTGCCACCAGATGACGGTTTTAACGAATTACACATTTAGAATATATTTGCGATAGTTTAGATATTTTATTGCATTAAAACATGTTCCAGATGACAGCCATCATTTTCAGCTACCATCTGGAATCGTAATATAGCACGGTCGACAGTTGTGTGTTCTTGGAAATACTAAAAACATGCCGCGGATAAAGATTTGTTCAACATGTAAAATTTTTAACCTATTGTAAATGTATGCTAAATGTGTATTTCATTAAAAAAACTCCCTCTGATGGCGAAATTTTGAACTATTTTTTTCTCTTAAACAAATTCCCATTCTTTCATTATGTGCTCCACAAAATTTCACAATTTTCTTACAAATAGTTTCGTCTGTAGACAACTTTAAAGTAAGGTCGTTTCATTATGGAAACCCTGTACATTAAATTTAAATCTTGTGTAACAGTTGAAATCTATAACTTTGACAGTACTGTGAAAATTGAATTCTTTATATATAATACACACAAATGTATGTGGCACATAAATCGGCGTTATTTGTATAAAGAAAGATGGCAACAACCTGATGTAAATTATCGAGTTTTAGACTGTTAAAACATTGATTTTGATTTGCTGCATATGATCGAAATTCTAAATTGCTTTTCACAATATTATGAGGAATCCTCCAATAGACCATTTAGTTACGGTGCACTCTGGAATGATGAAGAGGTGACCAAAAACAAGAATTTTTGTTTTTGTATTATAACATGTTGAAATTATCCATAAATAAATAGAGATAATAACAGAAAGATGTTTGTATGATGTCTCTATGTGTGTTGGCGATGGATAGGACGATTGTGGCAAGGGTGTTGACGGGTGGTTGGTAAGAAATCTAACGCACGTAAATGTCTGAAAATGTGGGTGGCAATAGAAGAAGGCAGGTCCGAGGGTCATATTTCTCATTTTTCGATAATTAGCAGACATATCAATAAAAACCCATAATGAATATCACAAAATGGGGCTCATTGCAATTGACTACCGAAGAAATGGATTTCCGATGTTCTTCCAGCAAAAAAAAGCGAAGCGGCAAAAAACTTGTTTTTTACTTCTTTTGCATCAGTTTTTCAAAACAAAATACAAAAATAAATTAAATAAAAAAAATAAAAAATAAAAAATACACTTTTTCATGGTACATTTCCGGTTCTAACAGTATCTCTTTTTTTAAAAGGTTAATATTTACTCTTTATACTCTTTATAATATTACTTCTGGGTGCTGATTTCATGTTTTTTTTCAGATACAAATATATGTTTGTGGTACCTTTCCGATTTTAACTTTATCTTGTGTTTAAAAAAAATTAATATTTATTATTTCAAGAACATATTTTCTGAAAGTTTTTTCATGAATTTGCCAGACTTTTTTTTTCTCATTGTCTTTGAAGATATATTTTTCCCGTTCTAATTTCGCTTTAGAATACTTTTGGAGAGGTTTTTGTTTATGCGCATGTGCGTTGAAATTATACATTTTCAACATTAAGAGATATTGATTCGCGTTTTAAAAGAGACAGTTTTATATTATTTAGGTCTTCTCAGGAACTTTTACTTATAATTGAAATTTCACTATATCTAAATGCCAGCAATTAAATCTGCAATCACTAGAACGGGCGCCGCTCAGTTCGTTTGGACATATTTTTGTTTACAAAATACAAAATTATATAAATTCGAGTTTATGTTTGAAAAACTGACCAAAGTGTGCGTAGGCCCCTTGTATGCTTACTGAGTCAGTGGCCCCTTAACTTTATGTTCGTTTAGACATATTTTCGTTAAAAAATATACAATCATTGAAACTCAAAGATGTACGCTGCCAAAAGCAGTGTACACTTATCAAGAAGTTTCTTCGAAAATATCTTCTTTTAAAAATATAAATTCAAAACAGATTGTGCTTGCTAACCACACCCGGAGTAGTCTGCCGAATGCAGCGGAATCCCAACTGTATGTTTGTTTGGATAGATTTTTATTTTAAAATATAGAATCAGACATTCAGTGGAGTAGCCAGGGTGGGGGTCCAGATGCTCATGGTACCACTAATTTTGTAAAGTTTTCATTACCTTATGTAAACGTGCAATAATCAAGATAAAGAAAGTTTTACTGGTATCCAGAGCATTTAGACACCCTCCTTGGCTACGCCACTGCACACATTCAAGTGTGTACTTGCCGAACACAATAGGAAATTCACCATTAGGTTCATTTAGAATTACTTTCGTATAAATATATAAAACATTTCATCGCTGATTTTAGTTATATTTCAGGTTATTAGGCATATTTTAGGTATCCAAAAGCTTAGGTATATTTAAGGTGTAAGGTCGGTGTCGCACAAAATAGTTGGTGAGCACTGCTGATCAACTATTATATGTATATAGTATAATATATTGCAATATACTTGGCTGAATGTGTGTTTTCATGCTTCTTAAACGTAAGTAATGAAAATATCATACCATAGTGATTATCAAATGCTTTGAACAATTGTAATCTATACATCTTTAAAATTTACCATGGGATTTCAAGTATGTAAAAATCTGAAATTGTGTAACAATATATTGTGACACGCTAGAATAAATAATCCCATTCTCTTTAGAATGTTCGTTTATTTCGTTTCTGTAATTGGTATTAACAAGTGGGTAGGTGTGATCGAAGATCGCTCAAAGGGTTTTGTTTAATATTCCTTTCAAAACACTTTATTCTTTCTTTAATGAATCCAAATAAATTTCATTTAGCAACAGAAAAAAAAGTCATGTTTTTTATAAAGTAAAAAATTACTGGTCTATTTTTTCTTTTTTCGAATATCTAAACCATCCCGATAGCGGGCTAAGCCTCTGTCTATTATATTCTGTCTATTTCTATTATATTCTGTCATAATAATATCTGTCCTGCGGACTAAATGCGATATTTAAAAAAAATAATTTCAAAATTAATCATGTTGTACACCTTCAAAATGTTAAAATATGCGAATATTTCCTTAATCGGATTTTTATCATGATTCAATATGTTTCTCAAACTCATATAGATACGCGCTTTGTATTATTCTCAAACATTTGAAAAATCCGTTAAACTACCAATATGACGTCAGATTTTCTTGAAAATTTCGTTTTATTATCACTATGACGTCAATCATTTTTATTTCATATTAATATTTTTTTGAATTGGTGAAATTTTTTATTTCATTTTCACATGGATACCGTCTGATAGAATATTAATTATTGTAGAACGAATTTCATCGTGGATTTTTAATTTTTGGCATCTGCTATAACGAAAAATGTTTAAATTTAATAGGAAAAGGCTGTTAGAATTTTGTTTTTTATCTCTATTTATTAAAATAATACGAATTTTTCAAATTTTAATATTTTGGGCCCTTTATAGCTGGTATTCAGCTATATACACAAAGTTTAAACTCTGTAAGTTACATATTTTCTGAGAATAGCTCTGTGACAGACAGACAACGGAACGGGAGTAATAGGGTTTCGTGAGATGAACGAAACCCTAAAATTGCACATTAACATGTCAATTTTTACATAACAACCAGTTTCGTGCAATTTTTTTTTTTTGATTTTTTGATTTTTTGATTTTTTTTTATATTGAACATTTTTATGCTCAAAAAATATATTTAACAGACAAACATACAAAATTAACATTGTTAACAATAACATTAAAATTAAGATTATTTCTTTACTCTTTCATGTATAAATTAACTTATGCGGCTGAAAAAGTTTACTTGAGAATTGATGACATTCGAAAAAGAGGTATTCCAGGCTGAGGACACTAATTAATACTCTATAAAAACCCTTCAGAAACGTTTCTGAAAAATACGGGCAGCGAAAAATACTTTGTTTTTATAAATAATTCTTTAAATTTTGGAAATCTATTGGTTTCTGGGGATTCAAAAGACAATGGAACACGCTATTCGGAATTTCGGAAAACTCAGAAGATTACATTAAATTTTTTTTCGTGGTTAAAGTATATTTTCATAAAATAAGAAAGGTCATTTTTTACTGTGTAGGAATTCGCGTACGAAAAATTAGGCGTTTGGCAATGATAAACCCTTAGGTACATACCATTATCTGAGTAAGGAGTAGTGTTATTGTTAATTGTAAGCCTATTGGGGTAACAGAAGATTTTAGAAAAATACACAGAAGCAGCCTTACTTTCACATCATTTATGCCCCATAAATTGCACAACTCCATGAATAGGTTAAGGTGAAGTTGCAGATTTTTAACATTTTCCAACGTAGTTGAAAAGTGTTTATGAATTCGGTTTGTCTGTCTCGCATGCTTTTATGCCGTCTCTCCGTGCTCTAACTCACGTTAATATACCCAGATGCCATCCAATTAATATACATTATTGAGGTTTACTATGGCTTATTCGGATTGAAAATGAAGTGTGAGCATTTATAGTTCATTCGCCTAAAATTCATTCGACTAAAAGAATTCCGTTACATTACGGGTTATGGGGAAAATCGTTTGCGGTGTACTTGAATAATGTTAAAGTACATCAAACGTATTGTAATTGATATATATCGCTGCGGTGCATTAGAACAAGCTTACTATATATTTTCTACATAAGGTTTGCATAGCTTCCATCGTTCATTTACATGTACACACTAAATAATTCGGTTACAGTACTGTCTATCAATAATAATTGAATAATTAATGCTGGCAGTGTGTTTTCAGTTGTGGTACGAGTTTTAAATTTAACTCATTTCGTTGCATACAAATACTATAGATCTTATACAGGTCTGCACAAAAGATCTCGAGTACATTTCCATTTATTGGCGGAATTTGCTGCCGGGGAAATTTTAACTGTGCTATGCGTTTCATAACTGAAATAAATTTTAGAATACTATGTAGTATATATAAAAATCTATATGTATGTAGTATAAAGATGTATATCTAGTATATATAAAAATGTAGTATATGTACAAATATATATATATCATATACAGGGCAGCATAAAATAATTCGGATTTTTTTCCGATTATTGATGATAATTGTTGGCAATGGGTTTACAAATGTGTTATGCGTTTTCAACTTTCAACATATTATACTGTGAAGTTTTGTTACAGTATTTTGAATGTGTTGGTAAGTGTTTGATAATCTATGTTTGGCACATGACTTTTCTTTTATGTTGTAGAGAAATTAAGTATGGTATTCAGTGACGTAGATAGTGGTATCGCACGAATAAAGGAAAAGTGATGTGAGAAGTGTGCGTGAAATATATTTGAAATATAGATTTAACATATAGGTTTCCGGTGCCCATGATCGATCCCTGAATTATGCCACAGATAATAAAGTGTGGTGTAGACAGTGTGTTGTTAATGCGGGCGAAAAAAATTACGAACGCTAAATTATGAATGTATAAAATGTTGTACACTGGACGTAATATTTTGCAGAATTAGCTTGTAATTGAAGCCCTCTTGTCAGTCTTTATCAAATGCTATTGCGATGTCTAAATAGATGGCAGCAGTAATCATTTTGCGCATTGGGGTTTTCGCTGAAGCGTCCCGTAATACTCAGACGCTCGTGTTCTGTTGTGGCTCTTGCCTCTGAATCCGAATTGAAAGACAGTTGCTAGGACGGATGTTAGTAGGATAATTTAGATTACTTGAATACTTAGGGATCGGAAAGATCATAGAAATTTTCTATGGTTTCAGAAATTAAAAGACTGTAAGAAATGAGTTTGTAAGCTTTGCGTTATGAATAAGACTTACCAGGGAATTGTTTTAAAGCCGAATTAGAGATATGGGAGTACCCAGGTGTGAATGTTGAAGTTTTTGAATGATATTATGAATAACAATGTGCAGAATTTCAGGATGATGTTCATGGGGAGAGAAAGTTATTGACAGCATCACTGACATTAGTATTATTAACATCGCTTGCACTAACTAGGAATGGATTAAGGGAAAATTCTCTTCTATAAGATCTTGATAGACACACAACTTTGTCCTCGTTAGCATATGCTGTTACATTATTAGCAGTTAAGTTTTTCTTAATTCGCCAAAGAGGACTGTCCTCGCTAGTAAGATGTTCGAGAAAGTTACTCCAACTGTTGTTTTCTGGTTTCTATTGTTTCTATTTTATTTTTATGCTTGTTAATTGCACTTTTAAGACTTGCGTCTTTATAGGATTGGAAGATACGCTGTCGGAATGAATTACGTTGGTTACAAATTGTGTGAATATGGTTCGATAAATGTAAGGAGTTGATGTTTTTAAACTTAGAATACATTGCATACTTTTGGGAGGTATTGATAATATTAGGCATGTTAGTAACATCATTATCAATATAAGTAGTGTTGTTAATATTGCGATAGGCGAAATAAGCATTATTAAGATAATCCTTAAATTTATTTTAGTCACGTGTTAAAGATAAAGGGGGAGATAGGATTAATTAAATCAATTTTAAAGGAATCAGTAAGATGTCAGAACTGGCTTGTTGATAACAGAAGTGGATATAGGATAGGTAAGATTTAGTTATTACGAAGTTAATTATAGAGAGATTAAAATTCGCTTGTTTGGGGATGTGAGTGAGAGTTCTGGGTGCATGAAGACTGAGTAATGCTGATAAATTAAAGTGTGTATGGATCTACCTCTTGCAAAATTAAAGTGGCAATTCTAATGTCCATTTTGTGCGTTAAAATTATCAGTGATGAAAGAGTGTTTGTGCTGTGAATTGCAACTTTTATATTATCAATAATACACATTAAAATTTTTGTTTGTTTTTGTCCGTTTATTTAAAAAAAAATAAAATGTTATAATAAAAATAATATGTTTAAATCTTTTCATCAAATTTATGCTTGGATGTATAAAAGTATTACTTATTTTTTAATTCATTACATTTAATTTAAATTCTTGAAATTTACAATACTTCGCTTAGAGATCAACTTATTACAGTTCTCAATATTTTAACTTTCTGATAAAAGAAACATGAGTGATTATATGCAAACCTCCCGTCCGTTAGATTAAATCAACTTTTAACAAACAGAAACAAATTTTATTTTTTGTATAAATGTTACTCAATCTTACCGGAAAAATAAAATTGAACAGTCTACATGTTATTTTTTAAAAAGCTGAAAATGCTTCGTGCATATTTTAAAATGCATTTAAACATTTGTTTGTTACTAACAATATTATTGTTTTATTTTATTTTATGAGAATGCAATTTCAAGAGCATAGTGATATAAAATATTTTCAATAAATGTACCTACTATTTTTTGGAGAGAAATTCAGCTTACATGTTACTTAGATTAGAAAAAATATTTCGTATTCGTAATTTTTTAATACCGTGTAATATATTTGTGTGTTATTACTTTTGAAATTTTGAATACTTTTACAAATGAATGTTTAATATTGTAGTTTTAATAAGCTTAAAAAGAAGAGTTTAAACACACAGCACAAATCTCAAATATATGATTAAATATTCATGAATAATAATGAATTTTCCAATGATGTGATAAAAAGTAGTCGAAATTCTGCGACTTAAATTCCACTGATCAAAAATTTATCTGAAAGCCAAATTATGAAAGAGAGTTTTTAATAAAAATAGTAAAAAAATATAGTTTATATAATATTTATAGCAGATAGTTCTGTAAATATCTTTTAAATTTGGAATTTATAAAATCGCAGGACTTGTAACATGCCTTTAAAAATATGAAAATATTTATATTTAAGTTAAAAGTAAAAAACAAACTGTATTCTATGTATTAAAAATATGAAACGTTTTCATATAAAACTTAGCGAATTAGTTTTTTCTTTTCTTAAACAAAGCGCATGAATAAAACATAAAATCGATAAAACGTACACAAAATATTACACAAAGTTTTCCTGAAAGAAATTTCTGAAATGATTACTTAAAAGTATATTCTGACAAATTGGCATTAATCTCATTTCAAAATGTCATTAATTTTCTTTTAAAGTTGTTTATTTAATGTGATGCATATTTTGTAGGGTTCAAATTTACTTTTACAAATGTCAATTTTTACATTCTACAGAACATTTAAACTTTGACTCCGAAACAGCTGTTTGCCATTTTATATATTTTTATTTGTGCTATTTTACGTTGTTCATTTATTTTTAATAACTTATTTCTCATAAAGAGTTTTCTATTCTGTTCACCAAATGTCTTAGAAATATTTAAATTTCAATGTTATCTACGTAAATATACCAAAGTGTTATTTCACTGAACAATCGTTATTCTATAAACTAAAAGTTCTTCCGTTTAAATATCCACATTTTACTTTCAAAATTATGTTTATTCTCAGAGAAATAATGGCAAAAGAAATTCTTTAGCTGCCACATTCAATAAACACATTATTTATCGATCTATTGTTTTAGGCATAGAAAATAGGACATTTCTTTCATTTTTATGATCATTGATGTACTGTTTAGACCATAGGTTCCCAACATTTTCTAGACCATCGCCCCCTTTACAAAAAAAATCCCAACGCCCCCCTCTTCCATAATATTTAATAATACAAAATAATTAAAATATTCTTGCATATTATCTTGACCTATTTTATCTGTCTATCTATCTATTAAGAATCAGAAAATAGAAATTAATTAAAACGACCACCAAATGTAGTAAAAAATTATTTTATGCAAAAGCAATGAGATAAAAAATAATGAGATGGTTGTGACTGGGGGAGTTTTAACAATTTGTTAATGTCGGGTTCCAATTTCGTTAACATCAGTCACAAATTGCTACGTTCAGTGATGTGCAATCTGTTCCTTTTCTTAGACAGTAAATTACGCTACTGCACTGAACTCACGCTCAGCGAAATAGGCTGAAGGAAAATCATTTAAAATTTTCAGTACTCTTGTCCACAATTCAGGGTAGAGAGTTATTATTTGTATTTGAAGCCAGAATTCTTGGTACTCATTTCTGAATTTTACTTTTAGTTCTTCGTTAGTTATGAGTTCTACGTGTTCCTCTTCTAAATTTGATTATTTTTCTGTATCTGTATTTGCGAAAGCATCTAAAACCAAACTCGGTATATTCATGTTTAAAATATCCTTGAATCTCTCCGTAAAATCAGTATGAAGAACGTCCAAGTGTTGGCAGTAAGTAAGTAAATCTTCCTGTTTTGTAGAAACTGTTGATAATGTAGAAAAGAGGCTGTATTCACCTCTACCTATATTTCGTTTGAACCGAAGAAGTTTTCCCACAAAAGCAGCTATGGCGTTTTTTGTTTTAATTATATTCAACTCATCACCATACAAGCGATGTCATTTTTGGATGTAGTTAGGTTTTTGCGCAGTTTTCCCTCGCTGTTTTCAAGGAAATCTAGTACTGAGTCAAGTAGATTGCAAAAACAATTCAGCCAAATAACTTTTGAGAGTCAACGAACTTCTGTGCGCAGCATCCAGTGATTGTAATCTTCATCATTTTCACTACAAAGCTGGCCAAATAATATGTTATGCTTTGAATTACTTCTAATCTTATTCACTGCTCCAATAACGTAATGAAGCGACGTATGCAAGCATTGATTAAGATTGTTTGAAACCAAATACTGACGATGAATAACACAATGTAATGTACAGCGAGTACATGTGGTACTGCTTACTTCAAATGCCATATGAAACTCTTATGGACTCCCCGTCATTGCTAGAGCACCATCCGTAGCAGCTGACAAAATATTACGATAGAAATTTCTCTTGAAAAAACTTGTTCATGGTATTAAATATAGATTCTCCCTTTGTATCAATTTCTAAATTTTTAGCAAATAACAACTCTTGACATTTTTTTTCTTTTATAAATCGAACGCATGATAAGACTACTGTTTCGTTATTTGGTAGAGTTGATTTATTGAGTTGAATTGAAAATTTGAAAGTCATTAAGTAATAGCATAATGATATTTCAACGTTTTTAGCCATTTCATTTTTTCTTCTTTGTAATGAATAATTACTCAAAGGACTTTTTCAGATGATATCTGACGGTATCTGAACAGTTATTACCTCTTTGACTCCTAGCAAGATTAATTCCTTGCCAATTGGTGTTATTTTTCCGTTTTTGCGATTAACAATGAAATATTATATGCGGCTCATAGTCCGTCATCTTCTTGTTTAGAAAACGACTAACAGTTCACTGTTTTAAATGTTTCTTTTCCAGACCTTGAAATTAGGATAAATCTTTGTCCTTTTTATCAACATGCATTTTGTTCAAATGCTCTTGTAGCTTACAAGGCATCATGGCTTCTTTTGAAAAAAACTTTTTGGCAACACAAGGGTAATGATTGATTTGTAGGAGAGTGCTTAAATCCATATTTAAAATACTCATTACTATACTGCCGGCATTTCTTCTTAGATTCAGACATTTTGAAATATATAAATTGCGATGGTTTAAGTTTAAATAAATTAACTTTTCAGCAGATTTATCGATAGTTATGCAAATAACGGCTATAATGACTTCTATCACTTTCTCTCAGAATAAACGAATTTCTTGGGCAGATTCAAACCACAGGTTCGTTTGGAAATCTCTACTCATTCATGTGTCACCATATTTCTGACATTTTTCGAAATACAGGTTAATAAAATAAAAGGATTTCGGTTTCAAACTTTTACTCAGCTTACTATATCAAACTTTGCACTTCGCGACGATTTTTAATGAGATTTATATATATATATTTTTTGCTTTCTGCAGCGAGTTTTTGACATTCATTAAGGACACCTGTTTTAGTGTGTTTACAATGTTTAAACACGCTATAATAAAATATTGTCCTCCGCGAGTGTCCCACGGCGATTTTTTCAGATTCGTAAAAGAAATTCGATTTGGTGCCCCTAGCTCTAGGTTAGTTTGTATAGATTTTCATTTAAAGGTATATTTAAGGTTTTTATCACGGGCCGGGCAACGCCAGGGGGGTCAGCTAGTTTTATTATATCAATGTCCTAAGTAGGTAAGTATGCCACGGCCGCCCCCCTTGACAGTCTTAACGCCCCCCATTTGCCTTTGGACTCGCTACCGCCCCCTTGGAAGACTCCAGCGCCCACTGGGGGGCGGTACCGCCCCCGTTGGGATCCTATGGTCTAGACAGACATTCATTTATTTAAAAACCGTTTTTATAATACATTATAAAACAAAGAAAAATCTGCGCTGCATATCAGAAATACTCTATGTAATTTAATATGTCATTGTTTATAAAGTGAATATTTTTGTATCAAGAAATCATCGTTATTTGTCACTAGTATGTGATACAATTATGAATATTCAGTACATTTTCATTCAATTTGTGGTGACAAATTTACTGCAAATCGAAATTCATACTGTTCGATCAAAACAATTGAATGATGAGTTAAATTATATTAGTAGACAGTGAATATCGAAAAATTCATTTTGAAAATTAAGTAATATTGCGTCTAGAGGTACTGAAAGAATAATCTAACTATGATTTGTTAATTGGAGTAAAAATGTCACTTTCTTACATAATATATCTAAAAATGTCAAAACTATAAAGTGTGGTAGAGGTGACCATAAAAACATTTATTGTCATAGCATGCTTGTCCTGAAATGACGCGTATAAGCGCCATCTATTGGCACTTTCACTGCATCTATCACATTTTTCCACTTCACCAGCGCTTAAACGAACCATTTCGGGCCACACATTGTATGATGAAAAATACCTGTGTAGATTCTCGGACCCTTTAAAATTTTGCCATTCATTTTCCGATCACCCTGTGTTTTCAAGTTTAATTTTAGGCATAGTCCCTTCACTACGTTGATTTTGCATTTATACTGATAATTGGAAAACTAACAAGGGTACGTACTCAGCATTGAGACCTGGTCCATTTAAAAGCCTAATATTACGAATTTTGAGAATCGATAAAAAATGTCTGTTAAAATCATATTTTTATTTTTTATTTTACAGCAGCACTGAATGCAATTTTCGAATTTCTGTAATGCAATTTTCGAGACCACTTATCGTACTATTAGAATACAAGTTTTTTTTTTTTTTTTTTTTTTTTTTTTTTTTTTTTTTTTTTTTTTAATAAAACAGTTAAAACTACAAATTAGTTAATAATAAGTATAAAATATTGAAAAAAGGTTTAAAACTTCTTTCAAGAACCTACAAATTTGATTTTGAAAAAATACAACATTATATTTACATTTCTGGCGTGGAAAAAGTTGGCTGAATGCGTTACTGTAGAACTTTTCCCGGCAACCTCGGCCGAATGTCATAGTCGTCTGTGTGTGATGTATTCATAGCACCATATATGACGACTTAACTCACTTTTGGCGTGAAATAAACAATTAAAAATCCAATAAAAAAAATTAAAGTATGAAAATATATATAAAATATGATTTTAACAGAAAAAAAATAATCGGTTCTCTAACGTTTGTGTATAACGCTACAAAATACACCAGGTCTTGATGCTACACTGTAAAAGAAAAAATTGTAAATTCACGGGCATTCTCCGTGTATTGCTGCAATAATATTACGGAAAATGCCCCTTTTTCAAAGTATACGGTCAATTTCCGTAAATTTCCTGTTTTTGCGGGCAAAACCCATTTATATAAGAACAAAGCCCGTTTATCTAGAGACAAAACCCGTTTTCTCACGGACATTGCCTAGAATCTCTGCTGCAGTAATTTTACTGCAGCAATTTTTTACAGTGTAGGTACAGTGGACGAGCAAAATATATTTATTTCTATTTATGAATTTTTATTATTTGGAATACTAATTAAAAAGTATTATTAAAAAACATATCTATAAAGAAAAAAACAATGCGTGTGTTATGTTTGGACTTTTATACAAAGCATCTATAAGACAAAAAATAATAAAATACATAAATTTTTGTTCGAACACTATTCTTAAAGAAGTGACTCTGATCTTATAATTTGATCCATTTTTGAATATTTTATAACTCCAAAACTTATCTTCGAAGTTAATTCTAACTTTTTTATATTTTCCCCTTTACGGCTTCGGGGAAAGTTAAATAAATAAATTATGGATTTTCAATTCGAAATTTGAAAGTTTTGTGCATTTTTTGTACTTTTCTGTAGATGATCCTTTATGAAAAAAAAATGAACCGCAAATAATTATAAACACTTTTTATGGATTAAAATAATATTTTTTTTTACTTTCTTCTATCTATAATAGAAGACATAATTGTATTCGAATTTTTTTTTAACTTCCGGTTTTCGATGGATTTATCTGTTTTAGAGGCCAGAGATTCCGAAAAACATATTTATACAATATGTCTGTCTGTGTATCTGACTGTCCTCATTGTATCATCAAAAAGTGTATAAAAAATACGCCTAGAATTGAGCAATTTTTTTTTTAGGTTTGAGACTATGGCACGTTTGTCCTTCTGAATTTGAAGATATCCCGCTGAAAAGAGGCGCTGTAATAGCGGTTTTTGTGCCATTTTTATTATTATACCATCGAAAAATGTATGAAGTTATGCATAGAATTGAACCAAATTTTTTTAAAGGTTTGTGACTATGACCAGCAGGTTCTTCTTGAATTTGGCGATATTCCACTGGAAGAAGGCTCTGTAACAGCTCTTTTTGTACCATTTTCATTGCGGATGTGATAGCGAATTTTGAAGTATTACCATGAAGTATTACCAAAATTCTGGGATTGGCACATCCGAATAGTTACTTCCAGTAGTTAAAATTAACGTTGTAACTCGTTCGACTTTCTTCTTTTGATATACTATACATAAAATTAAGAATATTAAATTTAATTTTTGATTATAATAACCCTAAAAATAAATTGTTTTATAAGTATTTAGGAGCTCTACAAATTACTGTGCAAAATAATTATATCAAATTATATTTTCTCATGTAAATGTTTTACAAAGAGAATTATAAATAGTGGAAAGGCATTTAAAGTTTTTAGAAATTATTTTCTGATTTAAATATATATATATTTAAATATGTCGTATATATATATATATATATATATATATATATATATATATATATATATATATATACGACATAATACGACATAACAAAAACTGTAAAATGAAGTTGGAACTGGGATTTTGCATAGCTGCAGCTTAATAATGAATTTAAACATTAAATTCTTGGGTCTTTGTATTCAGAAAAAATATCTTTTGAGTTTTTGTAGTTTTAAATTCTAATCCAATCAATAGATCAACAACAGAAAATATTACTTGTTCTTAAAATAATTTTTACGATGCGTATATTTCGTAGCAATAAAAAAAAATATATAAAAGAATATGTTTATTATAATGATAATATGTTTGATATCTTGACTAAATAAATAGCAAACAAATGTATAGAATAAACTATAACAATTTCGAAATTTCGAAATAAATGAAAATTATGTGACTAAATTAAATGTATTACTCAATATGCGCTTTTATAAAAAATTGGCTAGTTTTGTTTTGATTAGCATATCATGTATAGCAATTACTATTTGGTTACGGGAGTTTATGATTATTCCCTAGCATATATGTTGTTGATTGTAACATTGAATAATTTTCATAAAACTGTTTTCTTTCATCTCAGAAGCTTGTTTAATGTTATAATCAATTTGAAAATAAACAATTATAACGTATATATAAGTATTTCAGTGAATTTGATAATTATTTATTGATTTTCGTAACTGATTTTACTGTTATTGGTTATAGGTCTCTGATAAGAATATTTTACGGAAAAGATGTATTTTTTTGCGGATCTATCTGCTTTCAGCAAAAATGATAAACCTGTGAGAGGAATATCTGTGACAGCAATTTACTGGCGATGTACTACAATATAATAAACATAAATGAATGTAAACGATGGTTAACTGCAAGAAGCGAACCGTTATTATGTTTCAAAGCGAAATACATTTTGGCATAATTAAGCTCGCATCGTGTTTTACAATATTTTGATATATGAAATGTTCAAGATAAGTGCTCAGATAAAATAATCTTGATAAGAAGATGTACGTTTGGTGTACGCATCGGTACATGACATGTTCAAGATAAATAGATGCAAAACAGTAAATTTTACGTTACTTAAAAAAATTGCAGAGATTATAGAAGAATGATTATTCGTTAAAAAAAAAAAAAAATCAAATAAAACAAGTGTGTAAAGTATAATCAAAGAAAATTTACCTTATTGATACTATAAAAGAGTAACAGCAGAAACACCAAGATAAGCATTATGTGATTTAAAAAGTGTACTTTTTAGTATCCCCAAGCATATATCAGTAATACATGTTTATTTTTATGCAAAAAAAAATGTTTTTCGTATTAATGACATATTTGAAGATTAAGTAAATTGAAGATATGAATTGAATATATGGAAAACAATCAAAAATGTGTTTTTTCAAAGAAAATTGAAAAATTGTTTGATTTAAAAATGCATTTTGCTGTTGTTTTCAATTTTTATAATAAATCTAATTTCGCTGGAACATGAGACGAAAATATAAGGGATATCTATCCTATATATATATCTATGTATCTATCTATCTATCTATCTATCTATCTATCTATATATATATATATATATATATATATATATCATTTATGAAACGAATACTAATGAAAAAAATTTTGACGGGTGCACCTAGTAAGAATATAAAAATTATTTCAATGTTCTGGAATTTTGAATCTGCTATAACTTTTTAATTCCTTTCAAGATCTAAGTAAACTACTTTCAGTATTAATTACATTTTTTAATTAAAACGATAGTCTAAAATTAAGTTCTGTGTCATTCACTCAAATCGCTTTCAACAAATACTGTTTTGTTATGAAAATTAATTTTCTTAGAATAGGTAAGTTTAAGACTAATTACACTTCATTTTAGCATGTATTTGAGTATTAAAAGGGGATTTATAGTTACAATCATTTAAAGAGTGTCCAAAAACTCCATTTCCAGTCTCTAGAGAAAATAATTGAGAAATGTGTAGTGTATTTATTTCTGCAATAAAGGGAATTAATTATTTTTAGACACATAAACAAATGTTTTATGCTACAGATTCGTATACCTAGATTATTTTTATTATACCCATTGATGCAATATTATCTTGTTTATTGCAAGATCGTGATCATTAAATAAACAACAGATAATGTTAATATGAAGAACAGAAATAATACAAAAACCTTACGCTTTAATATATTGTTAAACAAAAAATCCAATATAAATAATTTTTGTGAATATATTGTTCTTGTAAGAATATCTTTTGGGCACTCATAAAATTAAAATAGATAAAATATAAAAAAATTGTCTTAAAAAAACTATAGAATTTTACATTGGTTTAAGATAATTTTTTGCCAAGTTATTTCAAATGCATTCATAATCCAGAAAGCCTTATTCTGTTTCTAAAATAAGTAATACTTTCTCCCGATAATTTTATTTTACGAAATATTTAAATCAATAGGCGGAAACCCCCATTAACTGACACTTTAAGGATTCTTTCTTGTTCAGATCACTATAACAAAAATTTAAAACTATTTTATACTTACCTATGTTTTTAAAAGGATTGTAGAGATATATAAAAAAATATTGCTGCTAAAATTTTGAAAATAATATCTTTTATTATTCAAAATTAATTTGATTCATAAATATGGTCAAAAACTCCTGTAACCGACGTAATACATATTTTGAAATACCAATAACTGACACAAAGCGAACCAGTGACTGACACTTTATTTTAAAAGATTAAAATGATTTAAAAACACTTTATTCTTTATCATAAAAACAAAATAGAATATTATGTATTATAATAAAAAGAAAACTGCCCAGTTAAACTGAGGGCATTGAGCTCACAGGCTATTCACACTAATTGTATATTATACTCTTACTTCAATGAATTTGAAATGAGACCCTCGAAAAATAAAGAAATCAACAATATATTAAGGGGGGGTCATCCCCCCGTTACCCCCGCCCATAGTTAACTAATGAATCCCTTAAACTAATCAGGGAAGTATATAATTACAATGAATATATATGCAAAATTTGAAGAAAATCGGATAATTCTGCATGAAAAACCCATTTATCTAAATTAAGGGGGGATTAGCCCCCCCTTTCCCCCTTTATACTTAACCAATGAACCCCCAAAACTCTTCAGAGAAGCGCATTATCACAATGAACCTATATACAAAATTTGAAGAAAATCGGATAATTCTGCATGAAAAACTCATTTATCTAAATTAGGGGGGTTATCCCCCCTTTCCCCCTTTATACTTAACCAATGAACCCCCAAAACTATTGACAGAAGCGCATTATCAAGATGAACCTATATACAAAATTCGAAGAACATGGGATAATTCTGCATGAAAAACCTATTTATCTAAATTATGGGGGTTTAGCCCCCGTTTCCCCCCTTTATGCTTAACCAATGAACCTCCAAAACTAATCAGGGAAGCGGCTTATCACAAGGAACCTATAAACAAATTTAAAGTAAAACGGTTAGTTCTATGAAGAGTTATCTCGTTACGTACATACATACATACATACGTACGTACGTACATACAGAACGGGCGGGCACATAAGCTCTCAGGCTTTGATAGCCTGTGAGCTAAAAAGTGGGATTTAGTAAGTTGAACTGCATTATTAGTAATGCAGAGTATATAGTAAGAGTATATAACAGTAATATTACTGCATTATTAGTAATGCAGAGTATATAGTAAGAGTATATAACAGTAATATTACTGCATTATTAGTAATGTAGATATCCAATAACTGACATGTATGAACCAGTAACTGACATCTGGTGTCAGACACTGGTCAAACAACTTACATTTTAATGGTGTTTATTACAAGATAAATGTAATTTATTATTATGCATTTTTAAGCAGTTCAAAAAACAGATTTCAACTTTCTTTAATATAATCAATAACTAACACATCTGTCACAGACTGGTGAAATGAAATTCTAGGAACCAATAACTGGCATCTCCCATTAAGCTAAATTATAACACTAAACCCTTAATCATGGCCCTAATATATCATATGCATCTCTAAACTAATTTCTACTAGTAAAACTTTAAGAAAAAACTTTAGGATGGTTGCATTTCAAGTAGATTAGAAAAACACTTCCTTAATATTAGAATAAAGATGGTTGCTTCAAACTGGCACTTTTTGCATTCTCAAAAGTTTCTTCCTCATTGAATATATTCTTGGCCCTGTAGTGGTGAATAAATTGACTCTAAAATAAAAATAAGTGTTTCATTTACCACTAGATGTCATTGCTTTGCAGAAAATTTTACAAAAAAATGCTTATTTGAGTAAGATTTTTGCTCAAGTGTCAGTTACTGGTTAGGTGTCATTAACGGGGGTTTCACCATACATGAAAATTATTCTGAGGCATATAGTGCGATAACAGGTTTTTTGACGAATGGAAAATATTTTATCACTTATAGCGTTTGTTTTTTATAAGTTTTTTCGTATAATCCTACAGAAAATAAATACGTTTTATTATCATTATATGTACCATCTTATTTCATAAAAAAAATAATAATAATTACGCAGCCATACAGAAATACATTTATCCTATCCTAATAATATTATAAATCCGATTGTGTACAAATGTTAGGCTGAAGCCAGCGTCAAAATGAAGAAATTAATGGCCCTGTATCTTTGCATATAGGTGGATTATAACCCGGAAATGAACATAGACTGGTTTTTGTTTATTTTATGCAAATACATTTCTTAATAATTCAAAATTTGATTATTTTCATAGAGAATCAATGGACATTTTTAGATAAAATTTAACCATTTTACTTTATCGTTGCTAGGGCTTTGATCGTTGCTAATAAATAAAAATGCGGAAAAATAATTTTTCCTCAACAATTAAGTTTCAATTGAGCAATTTTCACGTGAAAAATGAAACTAATTCAAAAGAAGATGAATTTCTGTGATATTTGAAACAACAATATGGAGTATTTGTTATTATACATGAAGAATGAATATCGGTTACATTAAAAAGATCTTTTTCTGTCAAAAACTGCGTTATAATTAGAAAGAAGAATTAACAATAATTAAATTACTAAGAAAAAGATTTCGCTTGAACCATGGAACTATGAAAAGGATCCTCCTTGGCTTGAACAGATATGACGTCATAAATAAAACATGTATTTTCAAATATTCGTAATATTACAAAGAGCATGACTATCAGTGTATAATAAAAGTATATACATAATGGACGTCATATTTCAGATGAATAACTGAAATATTTTTTTGATACTGATTAATAATAAGCTTGAATATCAGTTACAAACAGATGTGAGTTTTCTGCTAAAATTCACGTCATTATTGCCAGGAAAAGAAAATTAACAAGAATTATATCATTGAAAAGAGATTTCTCTGGGATCATAGTGACGTCATAATAAAACGGGATTTTTTAAATATGTTTCAAATGGAGCGTGTATCAATTTAATACATTAATAATCACTCAGTACAGTGAAAGAATAGAGAGGTAATGAATTGTAAAATCGGCTAGCAATATGAAGCCGGTTATCGCTCAAATAATTAGGCCCAAGGGCTGATTTCATTGGATGGAGAGAGGCTGCACGTGGAACAAGGACTGGATTCATTGGATGTCGAGAGGTTTTCAAGGCAAGCCGCCAGTTGTTTGAGCCGACTGTAGGGTTGCATTTTCAGCATCACGCCAAACATGAACATTTCATCTCTATTTATTCTCTGAACTCTGTGATTAATAATACAAGCATCAGAAAGATTATTAGGAAAAGAAAATTGAACACAAGTCTATTAAGTTAAAATCTGACTGTGTGTATTTCGCAACTACTCCTCTTAATGCAACACGATTTACTTAATACCGGTTATCATTGATTCGAGGATGTCATATAAACTCTGAGAATTTAAAATTTTGAATTAGATTTCGAGATATTAATTTTTTTTTTTGTAAATTTTAACTAAATTTCTTTAAAAACGGTACTTAAATTACTCCATTTTTGTGGATAAAAAAAGGAGAAATAAAACGGATTAATATATTTTTATGCTATTTTTTCATTAAAACTGAAAAAAAATTATTTTATTTTCAATTTGAATAGTTGGTGAAAAAAAAACTTTATTACAGTAAAATTTCCGAAAAATAAAAACATATTACCACATTTTCAAACTTTATGAATCAATTTATTCTGCAGAGCAGAAATCGCCTGTCAGCATATTGTCAAGAAATCAAGATTTGTTTCAGCTATAGATTAAACCATGGACACAAATTTGCTGTTACATACAAACGTAACACTTGCAATTGCAAAGCTTTTTGCAACCCAAATTACATGCAAACGTAACATTTACACGTAATTTACACCCAAATTAATTTTAATTTGAACCGTAATAAATGTTAATTTGCAATGAAAATTACATGCAAAAGTAATGTTTACATATAATTTTGGGTTGCAAAAAGCTTTGCAATTTAAGTGTTACGTTTGCATGTAATTTTGGGCTGCAAAAAGCTTTGCAATTGAAGCTTCTTGCATTTAGGTGTAGAATTATTTCTCCCTTTTCACAAAAATTGAATTTAAAGAAAAAGCATATACTATTTCCAATGAATTATTTTTAAATGATGGCTGTTAAAACGTTTCTCAAAGTCGTTAAAAGTAAAATGATTTATCAGGTAAAATTGACATTTCGTTTTACCCAATTCGTCGATTTACACGATTTTATTTGGCCGTCTTTTTTCCATTGGTTGCAGTTTCGTTTTCGCGGTTATGTGGCACAAAATTTTACTTTTTTTAAACTGATTTATGTCAAGTCCCCTATAACAAAGAAATATCGTATTTCCTTCTATGAAATGTAATAAAGAATGTGTTAATTATTTACGTTTTCAATTATCGGGGATGAAATATTTTGCTTGATTAGTACATTTATTTTTCTTTTAATGTTACGTGAATGAAGTCACGGGTAACAGCTAGTATATATATACTAGGGGGCTACGCCCCCTGCTCGCTACGCTCACCAACCCCCATTCTGAGTTCATAGCCTCTTAAAACCTGGTAATGTATCCTCTTTTAAAAAGATGATGATGATGATATCACGAACGGCGACTATCTTCTGTAATCAGGATATAATGATTTTTCATTTAACTGGTTATAATTCTTTTTCATTTAATCCATCATTTTTATTTTTAATATTCATGTGTAAACACCATTTTTATGACGTAATTTTCTTTATTTCCTGCTTTCAACATGTGATCATTTAATTATTATTTTAAACTTTCATTATTGTTTTTAATAGTCTCGCGCAAATACATTTTTTATCTAAGATAAATCATAATCCTTTGCGCTTATTTAGATTTTGGCAACAATATAAAAAAAAATCACTTTTTCAATAAAAGATTTTAACTCGATTTTTAAGGATTTTTTGAGTTTTTACTGTCCGACCGTGATAATTTTTTGAATTTCTGAAAGTTTGTTATATTTCGCGTCTGGTGGTATGATTTTTGAATCCGTAGGATGGCTAGAAAAAAGTAATAGCTCCTCAAAAAAGTCCCTTGTAAAAAAGCGATGAGAGTAACCCGGAATATCTACGCAGAATTTGATTGGTCCATTTCTAAATCGTCTTTGGCTCAGTTCCAGATTACTTTTTTTAATACAGAAGGATTAAAAGGTTGAAAGTTACGACGATACGCATAGCAATTTCCTAAATTGTTTTCGAAATTTCATGTCATTTTTCTTGTTTTTAATGAGAATAAAGTAAAAAATATAACTTGTGAATACATTGCGATTGACTGCTGATAGTCATATTATATTACAATTTCCTTCAAACATGCTACTGTTTTAGATTTTAATGAAAATAATATATAAACGGTAAGCATTCCACTAAATATGAAATAAATTATACAGGGTTTCTCAAATTTATTAATTAAACATATAGGGGAAATAAAACACAAGCAGAAAAGCAAAAAAGTGTCATATAATACATGGCCTCAACCTGTGAACCGCTAGGGGCATGTTCTTACTGTTGCAATATACAGGATTCGTAAGCTTTTACCACAATTCCTTAATATATGTTTTCTATTTAACATTTAAATAGCAGAAATTGTAGACACTTCGTTTAATTACTATGATTTGTTGTACATTTCTGCAGTTAAATAAGGCTAAAAATTCTATTGAAAATTGTGGTAAAAGTGTACGAACCCGAATATATGTGCATATGTCATGAATTTTCGAAAATTGAATTTGATTTAAGTCAGTCTTTTAACAAACCACCTTTGCATTGAAAGTGGAATACAAGACAACACAGATGATATAAAAATTAGCTTTATTTATGAATATTTGTGGATATACTACACATTATGAACAAATTTTACACGCTTTGAGAAATATTACACATAAATGAGTATCATTAACATTTTCTTTCAGAAATGTCTCCTGAAAGATTAACATAATTTTGGGGCAATTAATCTTACAAATATAACATTCGTACACCATTTCTAGTAAAACATAAAATATTTATTGTGAAGTTTCTTAATTTCGTCTTGCACTTATCATTCGAAGACCTTACGACTTTCAAAAAGAGTATTCCTAAGCAAAATCAACAACGCTTTGTACTATATTGTGCAGTAAACAAGTCTATTTTCATAAATAGAAAGCGCCCTTTAGTGGTTCTCTGATTCAGTTTGAATTATGTATTGTATGGTCATTAGTTCTCTTTTACGTGTAGTGTAAGACACCTGAAAGCAAATACACTAAATACAAATATTTTCGAAACACACTGTATCCTGTATATTTTAATAATGTTTTATTTGATAATAAATATCCATTATGTTAGACTTATATTGTTATTTTTATACATTCTAATCCAGTTCCAAAACAGCATGGATGTATCAGCGAATGCACGACATTTTGTTTTTACATCCTTTTGAACAGACAGATAGAAATAATTGGAATCTAAAAGGCTTTTAAATTTCTTTTTTTTCATGTTGAATTCTACTCAAAATTGGAACAGAAAAATATATTTTTCTCTACCGCATATAATACACAGATTTTTACTCAAATAAATATATCTTATAGCGTTAAATGTTTCTATCACATAATTTATAATTCACCTTTGCTGTTGTTGTTAATGTGGGTTTTCTGGGTGTCGACGGAAGGACGTTCTTTAGATAAATCAGTACTTTTGAAATATCAGTAAAAAATGTTTAAAATTGAGGTACGGAAATGTATTTTATGTTATTTAGTTTGTGAAGCATATTCCGAATACATGATGCATATTCTGTTTAGAATAGCTTGATGTACATCTTTTAGAATTTTTAATGGTTGTTTTTATCCAGAATGCAAACATTAAGAAACATTCAATTCTAATTTGAGTTTACATTGCTAAGGTTGATTTATAAAAAAACCAAAGATAATGTAGTGTCTAGGCAAGTTCTTTAAAAATTCATTTTAATTAAACATTCAAAGTATTTTTTTTAATTAACTTGCATACTTTTCATGTATTATGGGTTGCCAATAAAACAGTTTCTGTTTTCCCAGATATATGCCGTTTTGTTTGTTATTTATACTTAATACGTCTGAAAGTCATTTCTTATCAGTCAATTTTTGCTTACTTTGTAAGCTTACATGGTTTTGTTTCCACCAGTTAGTTTAATTTCATTTGAAAACGGAGTGCACAACGACCATTTTCGACTTATTTTAATAGGTGTTTCGGATTAATAATGTCGATATTTTCATAAAATTGAAACGTTTATTTCCATAACAAAAAAATTTACCTTTCAAAGTATTGGCCATTGTTAGATATCTAAAAGCCGTCATTGAAAAGAAACTACACGATCTGCATCTTAATCTTTCTAATTCTTATCCTGATATCACTTACTTAGATAACCGGTCTTGTTATAGTGCGCATAATAAGTCAATTAAACATACTACTACTCTTAATGCTAAATTCAATTTGCAGGCAACATAGCAACAAAGTGACCAACACCTTTCCGTTAGTAAACCAGAATACTGTGTTTAACCTTTCAAGTGTACAGCTTAATCAGGATTAAATCCAATGCCTAAAACTAAACAATAATTTTGTACTCTCCAGCAAACCGTCTTTTTCGTATATTATTGCCCCCATCGAACGAGCTTTAAAATTCAAATCTTTAAACCCTTCACAGAAGGATTCCATACGTCACTTAATTGGAATAATGTCAATTTTAACAATAAACTACCTATGTCAAACATTAGTAAGGGTGCTTCCAGTTGCATAAAGAAACTAAAATCTAATCCAAATATAGTTATCAACAAAGCTGATAAAGGTGGCCAGATTGTTGTTATGGATAAGTCAGATTACCTGACAAAAGCACAAGATTTAATTGATGATGGTCCTTACAAAAAGTTAAAGTCAGACCCTTCACAAAAATAACTAAAAACAATTAAATCCGTTATCCAACGTCCCCCCCTAATTTCCAATAGTACTAAATCTTCCCTCATTCTTTCTGTATCACATTCCGCAAGATTTTATGCTCTTCCAAAGGTTCACACACTCGGCATTCCATTCAGACCAATCGTGTCAAATGTTGGAACTTCCTCCTATAGATTAGCGAAATATCTTGCTTCTATTTTCTCCCCGCTAGTCTTCCAACAACATTTACACCTGCAAAAATTCTTATGATTTCGTAAGTAAACTACGCAATTTCACCATTACTCATAGCCACCATATGGTTTCATTCGATGTCAAATCCCTCTTTACAAACGTACCGGTGCAAGGTGCCTTAAACTGTTTCAAATTACGCCTTTAGAAGTTTCACTACTCACAGTTTGTAATAGATGAATTATTACACCTTACTGGCAGTTGTCTATCGCAAAACACGCTCATTTTTAATGGTGATTTTTATGGCATGACCGATGGCTTGTTTATGGTATCGCCCCTGAGCCCAATTCTCAGTCATTTTTATATGCATTATTTTGAGTCAAACTTCTTCAATAAGTTAAATTATCCATTTTACACCCGCTACGTCGATGACTGCTTCGCTTTACTTGATTCTAGTGATATAGATATTTCTCGTATTCTTTATGTTATGAACTCTGTAGATAAACATATACAGTTTACATCTGAATTTCAAAATAATGACCAACTACCTTTACTTGATTTTATGGTTTACCACGAATATGACTCATTTCAAACCACAGTTTTTCGTAAACCATTCGCAGTTTCATTACCGCCACACCGTCTTTCACCTCATCCCCTGAATCAAAAATTGGCTGCTTTTAGTACCTATGTTCATCGCGCCTTAAAATTTTGTGCATCTGGGAGTTTACTCAAAGCAGAGTTAGACAACATTAAATTAATTGCCATTGACAGGAGTTTTCCTGTTGAAGTAGTTGATTCAATTCATAATAAACTAGTTAAACGTAAACAATCCAATTTTAACAATGTTCGCAATGAAAATAATTTAATTATACTTCAATATTTTCCGAGAATAAGCCATCAAATATCTAGAATTTTGAAAAGATTCGACTTTAAAATAATTTACGCACCATTTAACCAAATCAAATTTACAGATCTCAAACATCCAATAGACAGATTTTCATATTGGGGAATTTATAAAATATCTTGCGAGTGTGATAAAATGTATATAGCTCAAATCAAGAGGGGTCCGTTTATGGGAACATAAAAACTATGTTAAAAATTGTGACATTAAACGTTCTGCAATAGCTAACCATTGTTAGCCTGAAAATCACAGTTTAAATTTTTCAGAGAGTTCAATAACTCAGAAATGCTCATCTATTTACGATCTTGATTTTTGTGAGGCTTATCATATACAGAAGAATTCAGGCAGCTTAGTTAATGATATGTAAAGTACACCAAATTTTTAAAATGTCAGGCTACCTTTCATTTAATTCATTGTCATCGTTCCACCCCCTCCTTTTTCCTCCTCCGTAGAAAGTGTTTCAAACGTCTGACTGCTTTACCCTTAATGCTTTCTCTTCCCCCCCCCTCTTTATTCTCCTCCGTACAAAAACTCGCCTGGTCTGGCGAGGAGCTCCTATTGGTCTCTCTGTCACATGTGTTTTCTGACTCCGCTGTTGTTTTTGATGAGGTCGCCGCCATTTCATCTTGGCGCGTGCGAAGGACGCAAACAAATTGACATGCGACATGTAAATTTCCAACTGGACGAAAACTGTCCGGACCAGGATTCGAACCTGGGATCTCTTGGCTGAAGCCGCCAACTAGATAGCCGCCAACATATCCAATAGAGTAAAAATGTCGCAAGAAATACGGTATTTTTTGCATAAACTTTGACTATGAAAATTGTTTTTACAAATTACTATCAACCTTTTTTATGGAGTCACACTGCTATGGAATGTGTTAATTCTGAAGTTTTTACAAAATAAAACTAACTTTAAGTTATTCTATTAATTGGCCTTTATTAACCTAAGTTGTTTCCGAATAATTTTTTTCCTTCATAGATTTCAAAGTGTTTCTGTTGTCTAGGAATCTGCATGAGAATCCTTCCAATTTTACGCACTTCAGCAAGTCACAGTCCCACTTGCAGTTTCATCAAATACTTATTACGCATAGATCAGATACTTTGTGCGAATTTTAATTCATAAACCAAAACCAATTACAACGTTGTAACGCACAAATATGAAAATTGGCACAAAAAACCGCATACGGCCGTTTCAAGGATGCATCGATCCCCTTCCTCAGTGAAAAAAAGGATAAAAATGGGTTCAAAGAACCCCTCGGTTATAGCCCCGAGTACTGGCTTGAATGAGAATGCTAAAGCAAGAGTTTATATATACCAAAGAAATGACGTAGTTTACCGGAAATAACTGAAACAAGAACGAAAAATCATGCGTCAAGCCTAGATTATGTAACACTTTCCAACGCTTCCAATATAATTTTACAAATCATTACCGTTTAATAAGCTGAAACATAATATCTAAGTAAACAATTTGGAAAACGCATAACATATTTAAAAACGTAATTTCAGAAATTTCCAACATATACAATATTCGGAAAAATATCCGAATACTTTTATTCAGCCCTGTATATGATCTACAGAATTGTATATATACTACATAGGACGCTAAATTTTAGTTTAGTTAGGAAACGCGTAGCACAGTTTAAAATTCTCCTTCTGGAGTTTCTGTCAATAAACGGAAATGTGTTCGCGAACTTTTGTGCTGCCCTGTATATGATCTACAGAATTTATACACACCAAGTAATAGACAAAAAGTGAGTTAAATTTTAAGTCGCATTCAGCAACTTAAAACGCACTTCCAGGAATTATTGTTAACAGACAGTTAGAGAATTCTTTTGTGTGTCCCTGTAAATGAACGATGACTGCTATACACACAATATTCTATAGTAAGCCTCTTGTAATGAACCTTAGTGATATATGTAAATTTCAATGCGTTTGAAATAGTCAAACATTATTTAATTAAACCGCAAACGATTTTTCTCCATAGACGTAATGTAACGAAACTCTGTTGACTGTCCCTGTAAAGTAACTATAAGTACTATGCACACCCTATTCCATATTAAGCTTCTTCTAATGTACCTTAGTGATATGTATAAATTTCAATGTTTTTAAAATAGTGAAACATTGTTTAAATAAACCGCAAGTGATTTTTCCCCATATGCCGCAATGTAGCGGAATTCTTTTGAGTGTCCCTGTAAAAAAACTATAAGTGCTCTACACACTTCAGTTGAAATAGGGAACATGCTATAGATAACGACAATAACATATAAAAATTGCAGGGCAATCCGAGCTTATTTACGGGAGTTAGAGCACGGACAGACGGCAGACGGCAGACGGCAGACGGCAGACGGCCAGACGGCAGACGGCCAGACGGCAGACGGCAGACAAACCGAAGTTATAAACACTTTTCAACTAGTAACTATATTGTGTAAATAAAAGCTTTCTCAGTTTTAGACTGTTACCACTAACATTACATGATCAAATTTAAATAACATCAATGTAGTATTTAGGCCCCCCTCACTAACAATGGGATAATAAAACTGAATATTAAACGCTATTCCCGAATCTAGCAAACGATGTGTGGAGCCATTAGTGTATCCTGATACCCAAGTTTCATTCCAAGAATAGCTTTAAAAAATATTTCTGATGCAATGTGTAAACCTATACGCATTTAATTTATTGGAATATTTTTTCCATTTAATTTAAAGTAGTCGTTGTACTTCGAATTCCATACATTAGATGTTATTACATAACAGCTAAATTTGCTTATACTATTTTATTTGGAGATGGACCTTTTAGAGAGAATTCCCACTAAAACTTATTGTACGATTGTAAGTATAAAAGACTGCGCTAGATGGCAGTACCAAAGAACTTTCAAAGGGACTATGCTTATTCCATCTTTACGTCAGACATTTAAATAAATTAAAAAACATTCTATAGGACTATAAAACTATTCATAAAACTCTTATTATTATTATGTTTTAAATATTCTGTTATTATTATTACTGTTAGATATGTTATTAATTCTCTTTCATTCTTTTTTTATTAGATTTTGTCTGTATGCGAGCCTGCGATTCTGCAGGACAGTCATGTAAACATTTCTATTCTGATTCGGTTGTGTTAATTCGGAACGGTGAAAAATTCTGTTATGATTGTGTTCTTCGGAACGTAAAATGCTGCGGTATTTAAGTCTTAATTCTGAGTGATGTACACATTCTAATTATAATTCAAGTAGTATTCTCTTCTATTAAAAATGTGAAAAATATCAACTTTTCAAGTTTTTTATCAGTGTGAAATCATGCTTCTATTCAACAAATTTAATACCATTGCTTCTACTAAAATTGATGCTGTTTTTAGAGCAATTCATCTGTGCAAGTGATTTATTCCTTGCGTAAAAACAAAGATTTCAGTATTGAAGTCTACGAATAAGAGTATGAAACAAATCGGCTGATATTAAAATCATGGAATCTGAGCATGACAAATCTCAAGGTACGTAAATATTCTTTTATTTATTTATTGATTCTAAATCTCAACTGTGCTAATTCTTGAAACTAAATATTCTACACTTATAATTAATTAAAAAAACACATCATAGATATTTGAAATACGTTTACACAATACTGCACTTCCTTTGCGTTTTCAGATAACCTGTTTTGAACGAAAAGTCAAATCTCCTCAGGCATAATCTCTGCCTCAAACAAGACTGTTTTACTGCTGTCAAATCCGAGCAATGGAAACAAAAAGTAGCCCAAAATGTAGTCCAAATTTTTCGTAAAAAAAAGTAACTGCAAAAATTTCGCCAAAGATTTTAAGGCATGATGGAACATTTCGCGCAAAATCAAACGTAGCACAAACATTGTCGAATGTTTAAAAGTAATTAAAATAGCCCAAATTTTTATGTTCAATGATATTACTGGAAATGTGGTAATTTTTTTTTGTAAATGTCTGTATAGAATGGCAGTAGAATAGTTTCCCAAAACTGGTAATGCGATGCTTAATATAATATAATCAATATTAATTAACATGCATTAAACTAATTACTGAATATTTTTAAATAATATGAAATAAATTAATACCTAAGCTATGTATAATCATTTCTGATAAATTAAAAAACTTAGTAGCTTAACTGATTGAAAATTTCCGAAATCCGTAATTACTTAACTATTAACAATAAATTTATTTTACATCAGGGAATTTCAAGTTTCCAATTTATCAAATTCTAAGATGTATACAAATGAGATATTTACAATCTAGTAAAAAAGAACAAGTATTAAAAAGTATGTTCAAAAAGCTTCACCTGCATTGTCCAATACAAAGTAGCACACATATATCGCAGTGCGCTTTACCGTGACCTACGTTATACACTGCCGGTGCATGAAGTTTAAAACGTCACATGAAGTGGATCATTGTTACACAGCGATTGCTGCAAAGCGGCCCACCGTTTTGCACCAATCGCCGTGTAAAAATTATGCATTCCATGTTATGTTTTATACGTCAGGCACCATCCGTGTATAAAGTAGGTCGCGGCTCTATTCGAAAGAAAAATTTAACTGAAAATGTCAGTAACCCATTTTATAATATCAACCCTATCTTGTTTCATTTCAACTGCTGGTAACAGCAGTTTACTCTTGAATTGAATTTCAAAATATTTCTTCAACTGTCACAATCTTTTATTGAAATTTTTTGTTAATATTTTTTGTATAAAATTACAGGTTTAGAGCATCTAACAATTCTATTGCATTCATTTTCATTTTATATAATACAAATAGTACAAGGTTGAAATGAGTATACATTTGAAAAATTCATAACTCACGGAATAATGTAAGTATAGAGGTAAAAATTGACACACATGCTTGGAATTACATGGCTTTTATTGTAACCACACAAAAAAGGTCAACAGATGGCACTGAACAGCAAAACGTCAGTGACTCTGCCTGAGAATCGTGTGTAAAAGGAGCTGTAATGAGAGAGAGAATCAGATGCACCAGCAATCGCAGCATTTTGACGTTAACAGAAAAGGCAATGTTAGTGAAGCTCTACTGTCAAAATGGAGAATCTGCCGCGATCGACCGACATCAATAGGCATGCTAAAAGACAACATCCAACGTCAATTTCTCACCATAACTACAGATATGCTGCAAAGTGCTGTGCACAACATATTCCCTCGTCTACAGCTATTGTTGCGGGATGACGGTGGACATGTTGAGCATTCGTTCTGAAAAACATCGTCTTTGCTTTGTCATAATTTGTTATGCTAATTATTGCTTTTCTTATCACACGAAGGGCCATCTGTCGGCCATTTTATGAATTTTTTTCTGGATACAATAAAACCCCATGTCATTCAAGCATGTGTGTCAATTTTTACCTCTCTACCTATATTATTCCGTGAATTATTAATTTTTCAAATGTATACTCATTTTCTGATCACCCTGTATTTAGACTATTTATTCAGTTGTTATCTAATACTTTACCCAAGCTTTCATGTAGTTATCACGCATCATAACGTAAGAAAAAAAAATACTTACAAAAATATTTTGCTGGAACTTTCTTCTGAATTCAGGAAAACCAAATGCAGGCGGAGAGGGTGGCAATGATGAATGATCGCTCTTTTAAAACTCAGAATATATTACTGCATATTACTTTAAAGATTGTTGTACGAAACTGCAGAGTACTGAAAAGTACTCTGCAGTTTCGTACAACAATCCTTATAACGTCATAAAACCAGTCTCATTGCCGATTAAATTATTATTCCATATAGATTATGCTTTTAATTATTAAACAAGTTGGAAATTGTATGTTAAACGTGACGTATGAGGTGCGTTCGTTTTATAACTAGTTTCACAATGTAAAAAAATCATTCTCATTATTTCAGTGAAATGAATTATGTCGTCTTCTAGGACCGAAATGAGTATGTATTTTATTTATTTTTTTCTTATTACGTATGCCACGTTTACAAATGCGATTTTTTTTTCACCATGGAGATCTTGCTTTGCGAATTATTACCTCCATGGATTAATATTTTTATGACTCACAATGAACGAATCTCTTGTGTTTACATGTATCTCAAGTCTGTACATATCTCATATCTCAAGCAAACAATTTTTTTGAAAGATCTTTCTAAAAATGTAACTTTTATGCAATTTTATTCAAATACATAATTTTAAATAAAAATGGCCGCTTGGCATATGAAAAAGTATGTAGATAGACCGTATTTGTTTTCCTCAGTCACATGACTTGCGCTTTTATTATACAGATTACGTATGATAGGATTTAACAGAATAAAGAAAACTTTCATTAATAACTTTTTAAGTTTTGCTTCGATTTTCATAAAATTTTAAATGACTCAACAAAATTCTGCAACAATATATATATATTAAATTTCAAATTATTCGATTGGGTAGTTTTTGCACTATTATATGCGGACAGACGGACGGAGGTGCAAAATATTTTTAATATTCCAATTTATATAATTAGGAACGCACCTAAAAAGTACATATGTTAATATACAGGGTGTCGCAAGAATATTGAAACGCGCTTTTGTGTTTTTGCAGTTGAAGGTATGTACCCAATGCAATTTACAAAAGTGGTCAAATAAGGTCGCACTTAAGATTATGTTGATGATATATTACAGCTATTATTTTTTTTTAAACTTAAACTTTTTGAATTTTTATACGGTCTTGGTATTCTGCAAGTTATCTGCAAGTTATATTTAGTTATATCTTAACGTTGACAAGTACAACAGAGAAAAAACATCGTTTTTCAACTACAAAACTCACCGAGACAGGAAGTGAGAAATTTTTTGCCGAAAATTCATAAAACACAACTTATCACAATGCTTTGATTTTCTATTGTTGAAGATTGGAATTTGTATTGTTATATTTCTCAATGCAAGATCAGAAGCATACTAAATAAATTGATAAGACGAGATCATATATAAAATTAAGAATGGTAACTTTTTTCAAAAGTAATAACAGGACTATTTTATCAACCTAATTTGAAACCGATCTTATTTTGAATACTTTTAAAAATTTACATTGCGAATATATCTTCAACACATAGAAAATGGTAAACGTCTCAACATTTTTGGGATAAACTACGTATTCGACTCCTTTTAAAAAAAATTGCTCACGATGCGATGGCTAATTTTCAAAATATAAAATTCCACATTGTACCTTAACAACATATTCAAGTATCATACTAACTTTTGAGTGTGAATATAGATCACAATATGTAAGAACTTTAGTGGTGGCCATAAAGTAATCTTTGTACTATATAAAAATTCTAAAAAAATATTTAGCCATTAGTACCCCATCCAATTACCATTGTTTCAAAGATACCACCACATAATTTTACAGATGATGTTGTGCTTCCCCAGTAATCATGATTTAGCGATTAAAAAACAAAAAAAGCTCATGTGAAGCTACTTGTGGAGATATTATCCTGTCAGACTATTCAACAAACAAAAATCACAAACGAGGATAATTTGTGTCCATTTTTTTTAGAAATACTTCTAAATTCACTTAATGCGTTCTCTTTTAAATTTTTGGCTTCTTTCTTGCGTCTTTAAGCAATCGTTATAACAAAGCAATTCAATACTACTAAAAAATCTTCGAAAAGTTGCTCAATAAGTACGGGGGAAAATGACATGACTATTTTTAGATGAAAATCCACTATTTTTAGGATATCCAATACAGTAAAAATGTCGCAAAAAGAGGGTATTTTTTGCATAAACTTTGACTATGAAAATCGTTTCCAAAAATTACTATCGACCTTTTTTATGGAGTTGCACTGCTATGGAATGTGTTAATTCTGATGATTTTACAAAATAAAACTAACTTTAAGTTATTCTATTAATTGGCCTTTATTGGTAAAAGATGTTTCCGAATAATTTTTTTCTTTCATAGATTTCAAAGTGTTTCTGTTGTCTTGGAATCTGCGCGGGAATCCTTCAAATTTTACGCACTTCAGCATGTCACAGTCCCACTTCCAGTTTCATCAAATACTTATTAGGCATAGATCAAATACTTTGTGCGAATTTTAATTCATAAACCAAAACCAATTACAACGTTGTAACGCACAAATATGAAAATTGGCACATAAAACCGCATACGGCCGTTTCAAGGATGCATCGATCCCCTTCCTCAGTGGGAAAAAAAGTATGGGTTCAAGGAACCCCTCGGATATAGCCCCGAGTACTGGCTTGAATGAAAATGCTAAAGCAAGAGTTTATATATAACAAAGAGTGACGTAGTTGGCCGGAAATAACTGAAAAAAGGAGTCACTGGGCAGGATCCCTCCACACGTGCGAGAGAAAAGGGGTGCTGGTCATATCATTCACCAAGGATGAACTATGTTTGTGAATAAAGTAATCCTCGTAAAAGTCGAGATCTATAACTGAATTACATTTTTGGATAATTTTAGCTTCTGAATAATTAAACCTGTCGTTGGAATCCCAACAATGTTTAGCTATTGTAGATTTCTCACAGTCCTGCTTTTTAACATAATTTTGGTGTTATTTCAGCCTAATTCTAAGAGCACGCTTCGTCTGCCCAATGTAAGAGAGGCCGCATTCACAAAAATTTCTGTAAATGTCCCAGGTATTATGTTCATCAATTGGATCTTTAAAGCTGGAGAAATAAACTTTATTGGTTGGAGAGCAAAAAACTTTGAAACTAAACCTATTTAGAATACGAGAAATTTGTGCACTGATTTTATAAAAATAAGGTAAGACAATAACATTTTTAAATTCTTTATTAGCTGGAACAGAATCAGTGTTTGTCGGAGGTTTAGATAAAATACGGTTAATTATATTCAAGTTAAATCCACGATAGATGGCGACTGCTGTAATATAGTTAATTTCGTTATTAAACAACTCGGAATTTGAACAAATTTTACGTGCACGGAAAGCTGCTATTTTTTTATGTGAGGGATGATTTGATCTATAATGAGGGGGTAAACTTACGACAAAAGGTTTACGGTAAACTGTTGTCATAAATTCACAATCATTACGAATTACTAGGATATCTAGAAAAGCTAGACGTTGTGGAGTAATGAAAATGAAACTTCGAAAGTAAACTGAATACATGGATCAATTGATTTAAATATATCAAGTACAGCATTAATATTGTATTTAGATAAATCAAGTACAGCAAAGGAATCATCTACGTTACGTTTAAATTAATACAATTCCCATTTTATACACGTTACGTAGATGATTCCTTTGCTTTACTTGATTTATCTAAATACAATATTGATTTATCCAAATACAATATTAATAAGTTATTTTTAAAAAGATCAATAAAAGATAAATTGACATAAGTAAATTACAATTAATTTTACAATTAATTTTCAAGAGTGAAATTCGCCCGAAACCAATGAATAATAAACATACGATTAGAAATGATTACATTGCTAAACTCAGCGTAAACCCAACAAACTGAAGTGAGATGCCACGTTAGGTATCGTCCTCGTACCTCAGTGGTACAGCCTTGGAGCTTTTGTTCAAGGGACCGGGTTCGAATCCCGGCTTGGACATTTTTCACTCTGTCGGTTTTACACTGAGTTTCGCATTATAAAATTTCGCAGAGTAATTAATGTTTCAAATAGCTACAAATGAAAAGTACCCTAAGTAAATCCGTTTTTACTACACCGTGTAACGAAAAACACATAATAATTTTGAGAAAATTTATTTATTTCGTAACAAAATATGTGATTATTAAAATGCTCTATCATTATCTTTCCTTTAACGGTGTTCAAGAAGATATTATTAATTTAAAAATCATATATATTCGGTTATAAAAAAAATAATTCTCTTAAAGTATACATACAATAAAATTCATTATGATTGTATTTTGTTAAAAAAAATATTATAAAACATTTACTACGTCTATTATTGTAAATTTTCTTTAAAGCTAGCTGACTTGCCCGGCGTTGCCCAGGTACATGATATTAACCTTATATATACCTAAAATCAGTGTTAATGGAAATCTTTCCAAACAAGCCAAATATTGGGAGCCAAACTGCCTTTTGTAGCGTACACTTACGAAGTGTGTGATTTTATATTTTTAAATGAAAATCTATCCAAACGAACTCAGAGTTGTTTCCGCAACTACATTCGGTAACGTACAAGTGGCGTGCGACGCAAACTCTGTTTTATATCATTATTATTATATTATTGTTTTACTATGTTTTATATTTTTAATCGAAAGACCAGTGTAGCCCGGGCCTGTAATCATAACCTGAAATATACCTAAAATTAGTGTTAAATGAATTTATAAATTTAAACGAAAATCTTTCCAAACGAACTTAACATTAAGAAGCCTACTGCTTTCGGTATCTTATACCATAAAATTTACATAAATTTATATTTGCAGATTAAAATCTATGGACACGAACTAAGGAGTCTTCATTACATTGACAGCTCACTTAATTTTGATCGATTAGATATCTTAAACTTTCAATTTTGACCAAAAGTTTCTCCCCCCTTTTAAACTCAGAAATATGCTTACTTCTGTTGAAAATTTTAGTTTTTTTCCGCCCGTACGCAGAACCGAAAATATTCTAAAGCAAAGAGGGAAACAATTTTCAAAGACACTGAAACAGAGAAAAGTTAGTTTCAGAAAAAGTGTTTTTGAATAGGGTTAATATTAATATATATATTTTAAAACCGAAGAGATGTATAGATATTTTATGTATTTTGGTATGCAGAATGGGTGCAGAATTTTAACTACTGCAGAAAAAGAGCTGAAAAAACTCTCCGAAATATTTTTTTGAAAAGGTTATTATTAATTTTCTTTTAAACGGATTAGACCGTCGTAGAGATAAAAATAGGTAGATATAGCCTAGTAATTTTCGTTTTTTCGTATTTCAAATAGTTATCCCGATGCTCTGATAAACGAGGAGAAAACACGAAAAAATGATTACGAAATAATTTTTGGAAAGGACTGATATAGATATTTTTAACGGATTGCACCGTTAGAAATATTAAAGCGTGTATTTTTGTTTCATCCTATTTCAAACATTGAAGCGAATACGCGCTGCAAAAGACGGAGAAATTACATTCCGTTTTCAGTCTCAGAGTTCTTCATCTGAGGATCCGGCTCTCGGCGGCATCGCGGCAATTTTTCATACCATTTTGAAATGCTCAATACGATTTCTAATATATATTTTTGTTGATTAACAAAAATAAAATATATAAGACACAGGTACATTATCGCCTTCCCCCTTCGACTCTTCTCATTCAAATTTATAGAGCTCTACATGAGGTAGATTGTCCTAACCATCACAAACATAATCTGGTATTCATGTTACACGTATAATCGCGTGTTACATAATTTATATTAGTGTCCATGAAATTATTTCCTTAAATGATTTTGAAGTGTTTTTTGCAAATTCTTCTTAAAGTAGATTTAGATCTCCTTGTTTGGTTTCGAATAATGTAATACGCTGTTCATAATCTGATATCCATGTTACCCGTAAACAAAGAAACAATATTATATTAAGCTATATGGTAGAATTCTCATTTATAAAACCATATATTTGTAAAATATATCATTAGAAAAAAAATTTGTGTAATCCTTTATAATTTTTGAAGAAATGTGATTCACTTATGACGGTAAATTTTGATCATTGTGCTTGGATGGCTGAAATCCAGGTTCGATAAATAATACTATCACAGTATTTAGTTTGGGGGATATATTCCTTAGACTGAACTCATAAAGTTACAAATATTAACGGACTTCATGGCGCTAGAAATAAATTTATATGTTCCGACATATTTTATTTAAATAGTGTCGAATTAATGAAAACATAATATGCTAGGTAATCTAACTTAGTGTACATTAATTCATATGTGTATGTTTCCAATTACTGAATATTTGAAATTAATACGAAACAAAATAATTCCTAGGATATGTCTAATTGATTCTGATAAACAAAAAATATATATATATAAATCATATAGCCATAGCTATATATAGTTAATAATAGTTATAGATAATAATATAGTTAATTATAGCTATATAAAAGTTATAGAACCTGTATTAAACCAAAGAGAAAGTTTGAATCAAATTGAAAATTTGGTAATACTAATGCATATTGAAAAACGGTGGGCTGTAATAATTAGTAGAACAAAACTACCGTGCTCAACGATAAAAAAAATAGTCCAATATTTTCAAAGTTAAATAGTCCAATATATGAACCAACTCCTTTCTGCTTGATATCAACTGCTAGTAGTGGCAGTTAAAACCTGAACGATATGCTAATATATTACAAATTTTTCTTCTATAAAATTAGTGGTGTAATTCATTAACCTCACAGTTGTAACTTATTAATTTTCATTTTAGTTAATATAAATGTTTCCTAACAACATATATATATATATATATATATATATTTGTTTTTTCTTCCCATACTTAATTCAAACTTTCACGTAGATATAACACATTAAAGCAAATCCTTCTATATATAAAAAAAGTAATGGTTTGGAAATGAACCAATGAAAATCTGCGTAGATACCGCGAAACGTATCTGATTGGTCAGAGCTTTCTGACTTTTCTTAGGGGGAATTAATATGAAAGTAGAGAATTTAGATAGGATGGGCGCTATTACCAAGGGGAAGGGACCCGGGTCTGTCGTCAACATGGCGATATATCGCCAAATTTGGCGACCAAAATTAGCTTCCAAAAGTGGCGCCAACATGGCGCTATTTCCAGTATTTCGCCAAATTTCCATAGACTCCCATTGAAATCCAATAGCTTTTACTCGCTTGCAAAAAATCAACAAATTGAGATATTGCAATGCAACAAAAATTAATACTAGATTATGAATAGAGCTTAATTGAACTATTTACATTATTTTTAAGCACAAACATTGACTATTTACAATATTCGTAACACTATATATACAATTGGTACTTGTTAGCAATCCTGTCGACCAAATTACTGTCGCCCAAATTCATATATATTAAACGAGCAAGTGATTTTCCCGATTATTCATATATATTAAACGAGCTCAGAGATTTTCCCGATTATGAATTATATCGTAAACGACTGGGAAGATTTTCACGAGACTTGCCCCCTATACTAAATCCAGAATGGAAACGCGAAACGATTACGTCTGGGGTTGGCTAGGGCACGATTACGCGGGTGGTTGGTGAGCGTAGCGAGCAGGAGGGCCGAGCCCCCTAGTCATTAAAAAAATACTTACAAAAATATTTTGCAGTGAAACATTCTATTTTCGGGAAACATATTTCTAAAAAATATTGTAAATTTTAAAGTTTAAAGCCTTTCATTTATTCTTTTTTAATTCTTTCTGCTGTAGATTCCCCAAACACGAGATAATTAAGACTAAGCAACAAAGTAAAATGAAGCATCAAGCATAGTTTATGAAACACTTTCAAATAGCTCCAGAATACTTTAACAAACATTCGTTATTTAATATGGTAAATAATAAACATTTTTGAAATCGAAAAACACATTTGAAAACCAGGTTTCAGCAATTACAGACCATACCCAGAAAAGAACTCCAATTCTTTTATGTAGCCTTCGATATAATCTACAGATTTTTATATACTCTATACAGTATACTACAATTTAGTTTAGTAAGAAAATACATACTGCAGTTGAAAATTCACTTTCAGCAGTTTTTGCCAATACACGGAAACTTAATAATTACCCGTGTATATTATAATATACCCCTGTATATTACCTTAAACTATTTATACACGCCACATATTCGCTACAGTTTAGTTCTTCCAAAAACACGATGTAAACTTCTGAAATCAGACTTCCAGAAATGATCATACATAAGCAGCCATGTATCCAGTTCTTTACGTGGTCCTTTTTTTGACTTTATTTAAATTTAAGAAACATCTGTAAGTATACTAAATATATTTCACGTTCAAAATGCATAACTCGATTAAAAAGCCAGAATACTTTAACAAACATTTGCTGTTTAATATGGTAAATAATATACCTAAGTAAACATTTTTGAAATCGAAAAACACATTTGAAAACCAGATTTCAGCAATTACAGACCATAGCCAGCAAAGAACTCCAATTCTTTTATGTAACTTTCGATATAATCTACAGATTTTTAGATACTCTATACAGTATACTACAATTTAGTTTAGTAAGAAAATACATAATAGAGTTGAAAATTCACTTTCAGCAGTTTTTACCAATTCAAAAAAATATTTGACTTCTTTTGTATAGCCCTGCATATTACCTTAAACTATTTATACACGCCACATATTAGCCAAAGTTTAGTTCTGCCAAAAACACGCTGTAAACTTCTGAAATCAGACTCCCAGAAATGATCATACATACACTGTTAAAAATAATCTGAAATTCACGGGTATTTTTTTTCCTGAATTTCACAGAAAAAGTCCCTTTTCGCGATAAAAGGGTATTTTCCGTTAAAAAACAGAAAATTTTCTCATATTTCCTGAAAACAACAGAACGGACGGAGACGAAAGGGGCCAACGGAGATATTCCGTTATCTGCTGCATGTTTAATTTTTTTTTTTTTTAACTGACATGTTGCTGCACAGAAAAACTAAAAATTCAATAAATTAAAATTTCGAGTTTATTTAAAACAACCAAATAGTGGTTTGGAATTAAAAAAAGTAACAATTTTCCCATTAAGAATGGGAAAATTGTTACTTTTAAAATTATTTGCAATTTATTTTTTAAAGATATAAGAAAATATTTGCACTTAAAATAAATTCTAAACAAACAGATTAAAAAATATACATTAAGTAAAATATATAATAAGTTAAATTAAGTAAAAAAAAAAAAAAATCGATTTTAATAAAAAAAAAATAATAATAATGCTTTCGAATTAAAAAAAAAAATAATAATAATAACAGTTTTCTCATTCATTTAAAATTATTCGAAATTTATTTTTTAAAGTAATAAAAAACACTCGCACTGAAAATACACTGCTCAAAACAATTAAAGTATATTTGAAGTTTTATATAAAATAAAGATATAAACGAAATTTTGTTTGCCGAAAATAGAAGAAGAGAATCAGAAATGCAATTTTTTCTGGTTTTCAAACTGTGGAGTATGCAAATTTTGAGTTCGACGTCAAAAACGTCCCTTCAGCGGCAGCGAATGAAATTTGACTTTCAACTGGATAAAAGAGAATGAAGACAAGGATGATCGGCATTCAGTGATTGCTTTGTTTCGATGAGTACGATGTCTCAGCGAAGTCATTTGACAGATTCAGAAGCTTGGGTAATTGTTGGTAGGTTAGAAGGGGGCCAAACTCAAGCCGAAGTAGCGCAAGCCATTGGAGTGTCACAAAGTGTCATTTCCAGGATCTGGAACCGTTTTTTGGAGAGTGGATGTGCAGGCCGAAGACCAGGGCAAGGTCGTAGACGGGCAACAACGCCCAATGAAGATCGGTATTTAGCGTTCACAGCTCGGAGACACCGAAACATGAACGCTACTCTTCTCCAACAACACATTCGCTCGGCTACAGGCACCACGATTTCAACTCAGACTGTCCGAAACCGGCTCCATGCTGTAGGTCTGTATGCTCGCCGACCGATGGTATGTGTTAGATTAACATCAAGGCATCGTCGCGACCGCAGGGAGTGGGCAACCGAGCATGTCAACTGGAGGAGAAATGAATGGAGCAATATTCTGTTTTCTGACGAGTCCCGTTTTTCTGTGCATCCGGATAATAGGCGTATTTTCATCTGGAGGGACCGTGTCAGTAGGAATAATCCTGCGTTCGTGCACGAAAGTGTCAGATTTGGCGGTGGAGGAGTGTTGGTGTATGGTGGCATCTCCATTGACGGGCGCACTGACCTCTACATCATTCGAGATGGAGCTCTGAGTGGTCGCCGATATAGGGATGAGATCCTCAGACCTATTGTAGTCCCTTACGCTGCAGCAATCGGAGATAACTTCATTTTAATGGACGATAACTGCAGCCACATCGTGCAAACCTGGTGGAGGATTTCCTTTTCGAGGAAGGAATCGTTCGAATGGAATTGCCAGGGTGTTCTCCAGACATGAATCCAATCGAGCACGTTTGGGACGCTCTAGGAAGACGAGTTTCTGGCCGCCAACAACCCCCACAAACTCTCCAAGAACTGGAAAGAGCTCTTCTGGAAGAGTGGGGTAGAATACTCCAACTCGTCATTAATAGCCTCATTGAGTCCATGCCTCAAAGGTGTTCAACGTTGCTGGCCGCCCGTGGAAACCATACCCCTTACTGAAAATGATTTTCTTTGAAGAAAACACCTTTTCTTATTATTTTTTTCTCATATGCACAAATTGTGTTTTTTTCCTTTTGTACACAAATGCGCAATAAAATGCATTTTTTTCTGCCAAACATGTGTAATTTATTCTCATATAACCTACTATGTCTGTCGACCATGTATCAATCAGCTAAAAAGTTTCCCAGATACAAAATCCACCTAAAACTGCAATATCCTTTAATTGTTTTGAGCAGTGTATATTCTAAGCGAACACATTTTAAAAATATATAATAGTTGAAAAAAAAAATCGATTTTCTCAAAAAAGCAAACATTTTTTATCAAATTTATTTCAAAATATAACATTCATATTTTACATCTAACAATCAAATTAAGAATATATATAATTCATATTTTTATCCTCTATTAATATTACAATTTTAAAACATGAACATCATCTCATAACGAAATCTCCCCGCTATTAACTTCAAAATTACCAAGCTTCCAAGTTCTAAGCCGCCATTTTGAAAAACCCCATATCATCCTTTAAAACTGCTACTCTAACAAGCGCCCACTGGTCTAACGGGCAAGACACTTGACTCAAGACGTGGTCATCCCTTGTTCAAACCCGATGTCGGCCGGAAAATATTCTTCAAGTATATCAGATCGTAAATACTCCCACAATAGTCATAGTCGACAGATGGCAGCACATGTAGAGAGGTAATTTTTTAAAAGCCGAGTGTATTCTTTACGGATAATTTCCTTTCCTGCCAGTGCTGCCAGGTATATTTCCGTGATTTCTGAGAACGTTAACGGAATGTTACCGCTTCTACAAACGGAGTTTGTCCTTCTTTTATCTTTCAAAACGGAAAATCTACTAACGGAACGGAAAAAGCCCGGCTACTTTGCTGCCAGTAGTTTTACCGTGAATTTGAGGATTTATTTTTAACAGTGTAAGCAGCCATGTATCCAGTTCTTTGTGTGGTCCTGTATTTGACTTTATTTAAATTTAACCAACATATCTAAGTATACTAAATATATTTCACGTTCAAAATGCATAATTCGATTAAAAAGCCACTTTAAGCAATTTTAGCTGATACACAGTAATGTTTACGAATTATTTGGGTATCGCTGTAAGAGATCTACAGCATTTATATATATCACATAGTATGCAAAATTTTAGTTAAACGCATACCTAACTGAAAGCCCAATTCCAGAAATTATTGCTTATAGACAATACTTCGGATACAGTACTTTATCCGAATTGTTTGCATGTCCCTTTAAATGAACGATAAAGGCTAGGCACATCATATTATACAACATGTATCTTTTAGTAAACCTCACCAATATATATTAATTTCATTATATTTGAAATAGTGTAACATAATTAAAATACGCTGTAAACAATTTTTCTCCGTAGACCATTATGTAACCGAAGAATTTTGTGTGGCCCTGTAAATGGAGGATAAATGCTTTACACTCTATATTCTACCGAAAGCATGTTATAGTACACCTCACAAAAATATATATTTCTCTATGTTTGTAATAATGTAACATGATTAAAACGCACCGCAAACTATTTCTTCCCAATACACTATAATATAATGGAATTTTTTTGAGTTTTCCTATAAACTAATTATAAATGCTACACAAATAATATTCGATAGTAATCATCTTGTAGTGCACTTCACTAATTTATATCAATTTAAATATATTTGGAATAGTTTAACATCATTAAAATACACTGCAAAGGATTTTCCCAATAGACGATAACGTAACGGCATTCAATTGAATGCCTAAGATAAATTCTAAATTAACAAAACTATAATTTAAAATGAAAATTATATTAAATTTTTAAAATATTAAATAAAAAATTGCTATTGAAATTAACCTAAATTAAGTGTCTTTCGTCTAAGCGTATGAAAACTGTAATATAAAAATATTGATATTTTAATCGACCTAAGCTCTTCCAAAGTTCACTACGCCCGACATGCACAGAAAACCGTTTTTTTTTTTTTTTTTTTTGTTATCGCACTTCTAAAAATAAGCTGAAACAACAAATCACTCGTAATCATTAATATATTAAATTTGTTGCATTTCAAACCTCAAATTGATAATGTAGGTCAAAAGGTATAGTTTTACTTCACATTACTTATTTAGAGACATTTTAACAATTTTTCATACAGAGAACTTACATAGATATCATTTAATTTAAAAAAGATATACTTAACTATCTTCCAGTAGTATATCTTTTAAAAAAAATAGCATCTACGTACGTTCTATGAGTGAAAAATTGTTTTAATGTCTGTAAATAAGTAATGTGAAATACATTGAAAAATATATACTTAACTTTCTTCCAGTAGTAAGTATATATATATATATTTAAAAATGGCATCTGCGTAAGTTCTAGGTGTGAAAAATTGTTTTAACGTCTGTAAGTAGGTAATGTAAAATAAAATGTTTGGTAATGTTTAGATATGACATTATAATAAATTATTTAAAAACTATAACAAAATTTTAGAAGAAATAGAAGAATTTCTTAAGATTTTAAGGCTAATTTTTATAACTGTTTTTTTTTTTTTCAAAATTGTTTAAAAAAAAAATGATAATTTTTTAAAGTTCGTCTTCCAATTAAAGAAGACTAGTTTAATTTGCATGAAACTAAGAAGGCACAGCCTCAGCGTCGAAACGCACATCCATTCAAAAGAATTATATCTAAAAAGACAAGTTTAAGCTTTGATCAGTTCTTTACTCACCTGTGACACTGGTCTATTTAATTTGTTGTCTAGATTTAAATATTAGATGTACCGAAAACGGTTTTGATGGCATATTCTATGCACTTTATGAATCCAAAAACTGAAAATAAAAAAAATATTTTTGGAATGTTCTGTGACAGAAACTCTCCCTAAAAAGATTAAAGATTTAAAATATATATTGAAGAAATAAAGATAAAGTAATTCATACGAAAGTTATGCATACTATGTTATTTGATAAATAATAAAATGCTGAAAGTATGTAAAAATAAAATAACTTTTTATCAACTTTCTTTAAAAAAATAGAAAACACTTTTCTTAGAAAAAATTGATACATCAAAAAATGTGTGTATCGTAATTAAAGAACACATTATGATTATTTTACGAAAAAAATCTGTCATAGAATTCAAAAGTGAAAATTTATGTAAGTGGTTTCTTTAACTTGAATATTTCTTTCAATATCTTGAAAATCGTTTGGGAACTTTGTTTTAACTTTGAGTGCCATGTGTACCGCCGGCGGAGTACACTTTATTTTTATTAGTGTGGCGTGTGTGCCACCGGCGGTCTAATGCAAATCGAAATTTAAAGAATATTAATTTTGAAGGCACTCCAGTAACAGACATTACTGTTGTTCTATGGCACCTAGATAAAACATTTTTTGCATGACAGTCTGCGGTGCATAACACATCTTATATATATATATATATATATATATATATATTCTACTTACACTTGCAATAAATATCACTAAAAAAATTGTTTACAAAAAAAGGTAAATAAACAAACTGCAAAATTATTTTTTTTTAAATAGTGATTATAAAAATAGTCGCCATTGGCAGCTCTTTGATTATAATAATGACACACCATTAAAGCTTAATGTATATACAGCGTGCAATACGTTATATATCGCCGTCCTTTAATTTCTGAACCGTTGGTCCTAGACATATAGTTGCTTTTACAAAAACGTTTCAAATGAAACAAATATTCATGTTGTGGCAGTGTTTAAAGTAAAAAATCAATTTTATAATAATTACGAAATCAAATCTTTTATACGGTCTCCCATCCCCATAGTTATATTTCGTAAAAGTTTACACATATCATAACAGATATAACACAAAACGAATATTGACCTCATGAATATTTACCCCATTTCAAACGTTTTTGTAATTGGAATTATATGTCTACGACCAACCGTTAAGAAATTAAAGGTTGTTGTACGTTAAACAAAATTTAAACATTAATATAGTGTATGAGTATTACGTGTTAAATACGCACACATTCATTTTTTGAAGAAAATATATTTGTTTATTTAAATATGAAGCCTTAATTATAACATATAAAAGATTTTAAGATGTTTATGTGCATTATTGTTAATTTGTATTTATTGTAAATTTGAAGTTTAAAAAAAAATAGATCAACACGATTTTCCTACATATATCTAAATATTTTTGAAAGGTAGCATAATTAATCGGACATTATTTCTTTATCTGAGATTGTGTAGATAAGTGTAAAAAGGAATTATGATGCATCATTTCTTCATTTCTGAAAGGAAAAATGTTTCACTAAGATAACGTAGCACTTCCTCTTTAAAAAATATATTAGTTCAAAACGGTTGCATTCATTTATTAGCTTTAACATTGGATGAAATAAGAGACATTCATCTTTTATACAAAAGAGTAACTAACAAAGAGAGTGTTCGATCACTTCCTGTTTACTTTCAGTATGATGACATATATGTGCTAACCCATTCTATATTTTAACACCTCAGAATAGTTTGACAATGTCAGTTTGGTATATTATTAACATAAATCTATAATATTTAATCATATTATATTGCGTATGAAGTCACTATTAGGAACAGAAAAAATTAAATTATACATAATGTGTAAGGTAGCATACAACAAAGTACTTTGTTACTCAAAATATTTCAAATGTTACTAAGACATTGGCGAAAAAACTTTAGGGTATATATCTTGATTTGAGTATTTGATCAAATTTCCAAATTGAAAAAAGTCAGAAGTTCAAGAATGTGGCTTGGCACTCTTTTGCCCCGACCCCCTCAAATGATTGTAATACATATCGGTGTGGACGAATGATATCAGGGACACATCATAATTTTTAATGTAACAAATCATCAGAAGACAGGATCAGGAAGATTATGTCACATCTGATAAAGCTTACATTATACAACTGTATTGAAAGACAACGTTGTTTTTTAAAACAATTGTGGTCAACAAAATGTCAGTCAAAATCTTCCTAAACATAATCGTAAACTATATTTAAATAGTTTTTTCAAAAAACTTGCTCCGAATGCTGTCCGATAACTTAAAAATAACAATTTGTGGACAATGCTTTATCATTCAGCGAGTTTTAGTGAGAAACTAAAAACAGCTCACTCTAACGCCGATATCTCTCTGAATTTTTACGATATTTGACTGATTTTTTTAATAAGTTGCTCCATAGAGTTGACTATTAAATTATGCAAAAAGTGCCTTTTTATCGTTCGCGCATGCGCAGATGAAAAATATTTCATACAACTGCCCATATTTCCTTAAAAATTTAATATATATATACTCCAATTGCACTACATTGTTTCTAGTACATTTTGTCAATTTGTCTGAAACTGGCGTTAAATTCGGTTAAAAACCCTGTATGTTATAAGCAAAAAACACGCAAGAATTTTTTAATTTTTTAAATAAAATCGTTATATTTTTATTATTATACGTGCTATTCTTACACAAACGAATACACATATTGTACAATGTTTGCCTATGTATATTTTGTAGCGATAGATCATTTCGTGTATTTTATTTTACAGGGTGATCCCAAGTATTATTTTTTTCTTTACTTTTTATGGCCCCCTAATTGTCCTCCTTATCCAATCGACGTTGATAAATATGAAGTCAAACCTGTTCCTTTTAATCCTAAAATTCCAGAAGAATCTGAAAAGCATATTTTTAAATATTCGACAAAATGTCTAAAATTGAAAGTTGTCGGTCATTAATGGCCATATAGTGTGAATGTGTATATATATATAAAATCAGATAGTGTTTTATAAAAATTTTGAAAGAAAAATGTTTATTGTAATATTATATCTGCAAAAACAACTTTTCAAAAATAAAAAAAGCCAAGCGTAAAAAAAAAAAAAAAAAAGTTGTGGCTAAAAAATGGTGTGATATCAAATTTCCAAGTTATTATATTACTTATTTAACTTTTTTCCATTAAATAAGTTATCATATATATAAGTCGAGTACCTACGTATATGTTAATAGAAATCGTTTGCTCCTGTACTAAATACATCCTAACGAGTTTCTGAAAATTTTATTTTTTTCAAATTATGCATGATGGGCTTGGCGGCCATCTTTGCTTATTATTCACAAAATTCTAAGCACCCAAATCCTTAGTTAAAATCCGAAGTTGAAAATTGTTATTTAAGCAAATATTTTAAGCGTTTCATTTATAGATTTGTATGCTCTGAAAATTGTGTCATAAGATAATGATGACTTATCTTAAAGGTTCATCTTATGATTTATTTTTTAGAGTAGATAATAATTTCAAACTAGTAAAAATCAATTTATCAAAATATCAGTCTTATCTAATTTATCTGTTCGTAGTTAAAATCTGAAATTCGAAATTGTTTTAAACATATCGCATTCCAAACATATTACGCTTTTACTTTAGAAATTTGGGTTCTTAGAAATATGGAAAGATGGCCGACAAGCCCATCATGCATAATTTGAAAAAAATTGAATTTTCAGAAACTCGTTAGGATGTATTTAGTACAGGAGAAAACGATTTCTATTAACATATACGTAGGTACTCGACTTATATATATGATAACTTATTTAATTGAAAAAAGTTAAATAAGTAATATAATAACTTGGAAATTTGATATCACACCATTTTTTAGCCACAACTTTTTTTTTTTTTTACGCTTGGCTTTTTTTACTTTTGAAAAGTTGTTTTTGCAGATATCATTTCTTTTTTTTAAAATAGATTAAACATAATTTAAATAATCTAAACATGAGAAATAATTTAAAATTACATTTTACTTTCAGTCATTGTTTAAAGGGTTAATTAGAAATACCAGTAGATTTTTCAATTAAACTAATTGCACTCTTCGAAACAACATACTAAATGTGGCTTGTTATAATACTTGTTATCCTCCGTTAAAAAATATCACTGACTTATCCATGAAATGAATAAAAATGAAAATGCATTTGAAATCAAACGTGATATCACGATCTTTTATTATTAGTACTAGATGGCTTTGCCCACTAGCAGGCCCCTAACATCGGGGCCTCGAATCTTGTAAAACCTCGAATAAGATAAACCTCGAACCGAACGAACCTCCGACCTGGTTTCCCGCTGCCTTCGGTACTGGATAATCCCTTAATATGCACATCGAATAGTATAAACCTCTAACCAAACGAACCTCCGAAACGGGTCCCCGCTGCCTTCGCCACCGTATAGCAGTCGTGCTGCGCACGATCAAGTACCATCTTCCACCACCAGGTAGCGCAATCTGTTCTATATGAACCTCGGGCACTGATATCGTTAAGGCTATAGATGTCAAGTCGAATGCGCTGTACCACGTCGTGATCCAGGCCATAGAACCAGAGATAGGAAAGTGCCCCTGGTGGTGAAAAGCGAACTAAAATCGGAAAGATCTATCGATATCGAGTCGAATGAGCAATACCCCGTCGTGACCCGACCCATAGAAACAGATAGGAAAGCGCCCCCTGGTGGTGAAAGCCAATCGCGTTTGGTGGGGGCAAAGGGGGGATGAACACCGGAGATGCATAATAGGATTAAGCGGTCACAGACCTTTCCAACGATGTATCACATGAGGGGTATGTGCAAAATTTAGAAAATACACCCCCCCCCTGCATAATATGATTAAGCGTTCACATACCTTTCCAACGATATATCACATGAGAGGTGTCGGCAAAATTAGAAAGGTGACCCCTTTAGGGGGGGGGGTGAAAGTGGAAGGATGGACCCCGAAGATACATAATATGAATAAGCGGTCACAGGCCTTTCGATGTATCACGTGAGTAGTGTCGGGGGGGGGGAGCTCAAAATGTGGGGGTGACACCGGTGGTGCATAACCTGAATAAGTGGTCACAGCCTTTTGTAACGATATGTGACATGACGGATATCGTTAAAATTTAGAAAAGTGTCCAGCCCTTGTGTAATCAAAACGCGCTCCGCCCCTCGCTATAATTTTTGACGCGGCTTTATTTTTAAAATTTGTGTTATGTGTTATAAAATATCGTAAAGTTTCAAACAGATAGCCTTATTATACTTCTAATTTTGTTCACGACCCTCCCCACCCCCTCCCCGAAATGGAACGCGCCATTCTTTTTTATAAATTTTTTATCATGTGTTATAAACTATCTTAAAGTTTAATACAGATCGCATTGGAATTTAATATATTTGCTGAAATTACTATTATATATAGAATAATATAGTCTGTGTCAAAAGTTTAAGCACTCTGCAAATCTGGTTTAAAATAATTGAAGAAGAAAATATTTTATGCCAATTTACAATAAATACTCGACATTTAATCAAAATAAAATGAAATAAGCCATTTTGGGGGGTTAAAATAAAAAATATATTTATTTTTATTTAATTTTTCTTTTTTCTTGAAGAAACGCTGTCTCAAAAGTTTAAGCACTTTATGCAAAATTATTTAGAAACACGGGATTGGCCGTATGTAATGACGTTGTATGACATCATATTGCACTTTTATAAAGTATAAAAAGTGGAGAAATTATTTTCTCTCGTTTTAAAAATGCCAAAGGGTAAAGAATTCACAAAATGTGAGATTTTGAATTTTTTTAAATTGAAATCGAAAAATAAAACTGTTTCTGAAATTGCAAAAGTTTTAAATCGATCAAAGTGAGGTATATATCAAGTGCTCTCTAGAAATGGTAATTTTAAGCGGAAACCAAGATGTGGAAGACCACGTATGACGACTGTTCAGACTGATCGGAGAATACGGAGATAGGTATCTAGACAAAATATGTCCATACGGCAAATTAAAAATAATCTCAGTGTACAGGTGTCCAAAGACACTGTACATTAGGGTGGAACGAAAATAATGGTTAATATTTTTTTTTTCAGTTAGAAATTTGCTATAGTCGGCAAAACTTGCCTTTTGGGATTAGAATGAAGAATATAAAATTTTGTTGCTGTACTAAAATATTTTCAGGTGCCGCAAAGAGCTTGAAAAATGATTTTTCTATGAAAACACGATAAAAATTGCCTTTTTAAAAAAAAGTTCTTTTCTTGATTATCAACATAATATACATATATTTTGTAAACAGAATATTCAAAATATGATACTTTTGCAGAAAACTTGCACATTCTATGAATTACGAATTTTTAGATGTCATTACAGAAAGAATTATTTTGCAGAATTTAGCGATTTTCACCATATTAATTTTTATTAATTTTACAGTAATATATTCTTGTAGTACTACATTGAAATGGAAGAAATGCAATCTTTAATTATAGTATCTTTGTTAAACAAATCACACTTACTTAGAAAAACTTTAAAAGAGTGAAACTTCTGATTAACGGACACCTATGTGACCAAAAAAAAGTGTCTGAAAAAATGAGGTGACTGCAGGAGATTGGTTGTTAGTTATAACGAGAGGTTAATGTTCAGTGAGAAATTTTAATTTGGCCGTAAGAGAGGGGTGACCGTATATATACGGGTGTCCTTTAAAAGAGATTTGACTTTATATTATTTTTAAAGGCAAAACGTTATTTTTAAGAAACATTAATTTTTCTCTAATGTCCATAGTAATCACACATGGTCCATAATAATCACACTGACACATTGGATTTTTTTTTTTTTTTTTTTTTGTGTGTGTGTGTGTGTGTGTGTTTGTGTGTGTGTTTCAAATCTTGACATAATCTTTTGAAAATTTATTTTGGTTTTTATCAATGCATGTCTTGCAGAATTGCTGCAAACTGACAAGGATGACTCGATAACTAATTTAACAGTCCTTTTAACTGCTTGTAAAAATTGAAGTTGACTCTCATGATGAGGTTCTTCTGCTTGCTTTATTTACTGCTTTAGTTTGTAGTCAGCAATATACATCGTCATAGGAGGTTATGTTACTTTAACATCATGACATTGAATCGTATTAATATAATCCGTGACATCAAAGTTTATACTTTCAGGAATTAAAACAAATTTGATGCCAACTTCATTTCTAGCCCCTGCTTTTACAATTCGGTGTAATGCAAACTCCTTAATGACTTCTATCACCTGATAGCATACAATGGAAAAAATTTTCATGTGCAGCAAAGTATGCAATGCTTTAGCTGAATGGATCAATTACATTTTTAGGAGTGAAACTGAGGTATCGTAAATAGCTGACCCATTTTCACAAGTGCTTTGTCCATAGACAGAAGATGGTTTCCACTTTATGTTAAACCAAACAGTTGCATACACTTTCAAAATGTAATCAGTCAGTATATGGATATTCTGTTCCAACGTACAAGCGAATTATTCCGTTCGCTAAGGTAAACCATGGTGAATGACAAATATTTTCTGGTTTCTTCATAGACAAATCAGAAGAGCAACTTCTAACGGAGATTGTGTTACACATTTTTAAGAAATATATTTAGTCCATACTTAAATTATCCTTAAATTTTAGCAATGGAATGTTGTTTTCAATAGGTGAAAACTCAGTCACTGGAAGCTCATAACACTTTTTCTGTCGTTTCCTTATTTTCACTCCAAATGCATTTGGATTTTTAGTTTTTCCATCTAGGAAAGAAAATAGATGACGAACGGGTAGTTGATTTGCACAAAGCAGACAAATCAAGCACTGCAGTGGTTCTGATAATTCTTTTACCAATAAAACAATCACACCATTATTCAATCCAGTGTTCGAGGCAGTTCCATCATATCCAATTGCAGTAATGTTTAAGTATTGGTTGTTGCCATTTAAAAATGTCATTATGTTATCTTTTATACCTTTTCCAGTGCCAGAAATCGGTTTTTCGTGTCTTGAAAATTTGGATCCAAGTTCTGGAACAAGTGATCTATGTTCTTCGATAACAGTTATTTCGTAATACTTAGTTCATTTCTTCTCTTGCACAATTGTCTTGTCTTTTCTTGCATAAAAAATATTTTCTGTAACTAGTTTTACACTTTCTTCAAACATATCTTTTTCGGATCTTTATTTCTTCTCATCTAATTTTCATTCTGTCAATGCATTTCTGTCATACTTCTTTCTTCATCACTTATCAGATCAATATCCTGCAGAGCGGCGCTTGAAATTGTTGCAACAATTTTGTCTGATACTCAAGTTCGATCGCAAGTAGAAGCCACAAATCGCAATTTCATGCGCATTTGACTATGATTTTGATTACTTGATGTTTCAGAGACACTGAACGTAGAGGCAATAAAACAATTGGGATAGTATAGTGTTCTCTTCTGAATTTTGTTCTGTGTCTACCTCATTGTATACTATTTATGTTTCATTATTTTTGTAATTAAAATGTAGTACGCAGTAAGTTTACCATGTTTTCTGATTAAAAAGATTTAAAACTGATTAAAACTGATTTAAAAGACAACTTATGAAAACTATACCCTATCGAAAAAATATTAAACATAATTGCGAATTTTGTCAACATTTTAATAAAAACCTAAAGTTTGCCCTTATTGCGGCACCTGTAAACATAATCCAATTACGCTGATATTTAATTTCCGTCTTTATTTTGATCAAAAGCAACTTTTAAAAACTATAGCATATTGAAATTGTTATTATTATTTCTTTTACATAACTGCGAAAATTTCAAAATTTTAATAAAAACCAAAAGTTTGCACTTCTTGCGGCACCTGAAAACATAATCCAATTACGCTAATATTTAATTTACATCTTTATTTTGATCAAAGGCAACTTTTGAAAACTATAGCATTTTGAAATTTAAAAAAAAGTTTTTTCGTTCCACCCTACTGTACATAGACGTATTAAAGAGTGTGATTTCATCATACTAAAGAAAATGGCTCGCAAACCGTCTCTCAAATTACATCACAAACAGGCAAGAATGAACCGGGCTAAAAAACACATGTCCTACGGGGACAAATGGCTTACTGTTTTATTCAGCGATGAGAAAAAGTGGAACTTGGATGGCCCTGATGGTTGGAACGCGTATTGGCATGATTTACGAAACGAACCAAGGGCATTTTTCAGCAGGCAGCAAGGCGGTAAATCTGTTATGGTTTGGGGGGGGGGGGCATTTGGATTCAATGGCCAGACCTCTCTGGCTTTTCTAAAAGGAAGACAAGATGCAAAAAAGTATCAAGAGACGCTAAACCAACATTTGCTTCCATTCGGTGACATTTTGGGGGGGGGGGGGGTCCTGAATGGACTTTACAACAAGACAATGCCTCAATCCACGTATCACATTCTACAAAACTTTGGCTTTCTCAGAAAAATGTTAAAGTTCTTGACTGGCCAGCTTTAAGTCCAGACTTAAACCCGATTGAGAACGTCTGGGGTATTTTAACCCGCCAGGTTTACGGCAATGGTAAGTAGTATGACTCTATTACCAAGGGGCTATTGAGAAAGCATGGTACTCTTTGCCACCAGAAACCCTACAAAATCTAATAATTTTGATGGACGCACGTTTATTTGAACTAATCCGAAATCACGGAAAATAATTTGTGAGTTAAAGTTCTGTAAAAATTATAAATCTGGTTGTTTTTGATATTGTGCATAAACTTTTGAGACAGTTTTTTTTTATACACTTTTTTATTATATTGTTTACAATTATGTAATTTATTTTTTTCTACTTTTGATATCATTTATTTAAAGAATGTTGCGAAATCTGCAAATAAAAATTTTTTATTCATTCTAACTTTTTATAATTCTTTGAAAATCGACATTTTATGCTTGTGCTTAAACTTTTGAGACAGACCTTATGGAAATAAACCCTCCTTTAGCTTGTAATTAAAATATATGAACAATTTTTAGAATTTCTGAAAGCTGATTTTTATTTATTTATTTATTTATTTATTTATTTATTTATCTATTTATTTATTTATTTTTTTTTTGCTTTGCCCTGTGCATGTTTGGAATTTCTTAGCAATTTCTTAGATTTACTTTATTATATTCAATTAAACATTGTACTATTACAATAAATTTAAATGGAAATTTTACTTCTAAAACAAAAATAATTTAACAACTGGATTTCATTTATTTATAGGAAAATGACGTGAAAGGTATTCCTGCGAACGAAATGCCTGTCCTTTACCATGTTTTTTTTTTTTTTTTTTTTTTTTTTTTTTTTTTTTTTTTTTTTAAGAAATAAATGAATCGCATTTAATTCATTTCAAAAATTTTTGTTCACGTTTGGAAAGAAATTTTAAATGCCGATAACCTTTAATGTATACATTTTACAAGGTACGTCTTCCCTCAAAAACTAATCTATTTTTAAAGATCTTTCTAAAAACGTAAATTATATATTTAAAATATTTTTTAAAGCATAAACACTACGTCTGATTATTTTATTTTACAATATTTTAAGAACACGCATTTTATCAGACAATTAAATACACTAAACAAACACGAATGAAAAATTTACCTGGGCCAGGACTCGAACCTGGGACCTTCTGCGTACCGCGTTGACTCTCTGCGACTGAGCCACAATGATCGATGTCTTGAATCGCAATTTATCATACTTATTCATGTTGGAAACAGTCATTTGCCACAGTTTGCAGTCATATTTAATTGTCTGATAAAATGTGTGGTCTTATAATTATGAAGTTTTATTTTTTTCAAATATCTTCAGAAGAAAATGGCTGACTTGCAGATGAAATTTGATGTGGTTATAATCTGTAACTGATTTGTGCTATTATAACATAGATGGTACATGGTCGTTGGCGGGTTTTATCTCTGTTTTGGCATAAATTTTTAATCGCCGAGTTAATTAACAGTTTTTTGCTAATTAAGGATAGAAAATAATTTTTTTTTTTACACTGGATTTTATAAAAGCACATAGATTACGTAATTACTTGTCCAAAAATGCAATCTCTTTTTTATTCTGCCGAATATTAAGGTCTGTAGGTTGTTTGAAAAAAAAAAGTTTGACGAAGAAAAAAATGATCATTTTAAGTAACTCGACATTTTTTTTAAAATCTATATCTCTGTTTATAAATCACTTATGAAGATGAGTTTGGTCTTAAATTGAAGAAATTCTTCATTAGATTCTTCTAGTTTTCTTTTTTTTCTGCGACGCTTGGTTTATTTGATATCTGATATTTTAATCTGGTATGTTTTGTCGATTTAACATTGCAAAGTCGCTTTCTGTAAGTAAGCAGTAGCGCTCTTTAGTCCAGTTCTTGGCGTTGTTTGTGTGGCTTTTTTTTTAGCTTGGCTTGGCAGAACGACCGCCCTGCTTGATGTTATAAATTCTGAAATTTTTAGAGTGGGAACTCAATGTGTTCTGATGTTATGAAATAAAAGCTGAAGATTACTATACAAGTGGATAAATAAATAACAGAATAAACGAGGATTAGATTATTATTCGTTTTAAACACGAATATTTCTATCACGGAAATTATTTTTAAATCACATTGGTATTCCAGCAACTGCGCTGCCAGCAATTTTACGATTTTTGACGAATTTTTTTTCTGACAGTGTATGCTTAATATGAGCATAATCGTCAGAGATTACGTTTATTACTGACGAGTTTATACGCAATCGAGGATGCTCTACTTCTACTGTTTTGGATGCTTTTATTTTGCTATATCCCATAATTTTAAAGTTAGGCATGAGAACTTTAAAACTTAACCACTAGAGGCGCTGCAATCACTCCCATATAATAACGCATACATGTTTTAATAAATGCAAAGACTCGTTTAACATCCAAAGCTTAATCTGTTGAAAAGTTATCTGGGAGAGTTTCCTGATTTTAGTTTGTGCAATGTATGTACGGATTTGTAACTAAAATTTTCTCAACGATATATAAGGTGCTCATTTATTAAAATATATTTAAATTTTATCACGTATTCATGGGTCATATATATTTAAATATTTCAAATCAGTGCCATACAATAGAAAATATAGTTCAGAATGTAATAGTCAGGTGTTATTTTAAAATGATTTATTCATACTTCAACTTAATAATGTCTATAATAAATGGTATGTATCCATAAATCATTAGGACAAAGAGTTGAATACATGAATACCAGAGAATAACTGATGTACCTAATGTTTATTCCGTTGAGGTATATACATTCTGTATTTGATTGTTATAGTAAGTATTAATGAAGGAAAAGTTTTGTATTGGATATAAAATATTTCGTTCCTAAATCTAGGTTTCCTGAAGTATTCTTTGAAATTTTGTGTCAACAGCTCTTCAAATCACTGATATTTGCATATAATGTTGTTAATAATTATTTCAGTAATTTTTTTTAAATTATTATATTTTGTGCGATTTTAGCTTAGATTCGTATTTTTGGGAATAACTATTTGAAATGTTTGAATGCTGAATAAAATACAGCAATATCCACAACAAATTATACCGACGATTTCTTTTTTGTTTGAGAAAGCAAATATTAAATAAATTTTTTTAAAGATATCATCAGTACCAAGAACGAACCGACAATATGTAGGTATATTGCTTTTTTAACACTTTCCAACATAGTTGAAAAGCTTGTATGCATTCAGTTTGTCTGGCCGTCTGTCTATTTGTCTGCACTGTAAAAAAAATGGGTCGATCTACTAAAAAAATTTAGTTTTTTCTCATCGATCTTTGCAATTACTAAACATTTTTTTGTATTCTTACTCAGTTACAAGAAAATCTGTAAGAATTACTAGAAAACAGCTAGCAACATTACTAGAAAACAGCTAGCAACATTACGAGAAAACAGCTAGCAACGTTACTAGAATACAGCTAGCAACGATTCCGGTTTATAATACTAAAAACATTTTAGTAACCTCAGGATTTTTTTTACAGTGTGTGTCCGTGTGTCCGTGTTCTAACTGGCATAAATATACTCAGATTGCCATGTAATTGATATATGTTGTTGAGGTTGGCCAAGGCATGTTCAGTATTGAAAATGAAGTCTGCACCATTTATGGTCAGTTCACAGGGACACTCAACAGTTGAGCGTTAGATTACTGTCAATGTGTAAAATATATTTTCGGTGCATTTTAACACCATTAAACTATTTCAGATGTAATAAAACCTAATGCAACATTGATTTGGGCAACAACATGTTATCTATAGACTATAGAATAAGTAGAAAGTATAGTTCGTTTACAGGGTCATTCAAATTATTCCGTTACACTACAGTCATTTAGGAAAAACCGTTTTTAGTGCATTTTAATAATGTGACAATGTTTTAAATATAATTAAATTGATATGTCTCACTGAGATGGATGTCAATATATTTTCTGTAGCGTATCGAGTAAGTAGCAATTACAGTTCGTTTAGAGCACATATTCCCAAACTATTCTGGACACTGCCCTTTTTACAAGAAAAAATATCTAACACCCCAGCCCCTTCCATAATAGTTAATTATACCAAATATTAAAATGATGTTGCATACTTTCTTTTTATCCGTCTATTTTATCTGTCTATCTATCTATTAAGAATCACAAGAAATTAATTGAAACAACTATCAAATATAGTAAAAAATTGTTTCACACAAAATCAGTTGAGAAAACAGTTGTAAAATATACTTTATGTAATGATTTTTAGGCTACTTTTCTAAAATATAATTGACTCTTTGCATAATATTTGCTTGCATTTCTTAATTTACATAGCGATGATGGTAACACTGTTGTCGCAACTGTACCAAATTTTAAATAATGGGTTTTAATTATGCTTAAAAGCGTGCTCTCTAAAGCAGATTATTTTGTTGCGGGGTAGATAAAGAAGCTTATTTTGTACCTGTGCCCATGTTCAAATGTATTTACGCATACAGACGTCCACGTACGTTCCTACACGTGCTAAATTTCGCGCCAAACAAAGCCCGCTAAAAAGAAGATGCAGTCTTCTAAGCAAACTAACTTAACGAATTTCAAACTGTAAAATATTTAAAGCCATATTTCCTCGATTTATCATTAACTACTGCCTGGCGGGTGCGTCCGCCCCCCCCCCCCCCACTACTGGTACACTGTTAAAAAAATTGCAGTAAAATTACGGGCAGAGGCCGGCAGAAAAGATTCCAGTCATACACCGTAAAAAAAAAAAATTACATGCCCATCATTTTGTGCAGACCGTAATTTTACGGGGCAAAGCAATACAGCATTATAATGCACAGGATATAATGCACTTTAAAACACAATAACACTTTACTTACTGTTCCATAGCACGTGGCACGTTAGATAATCATCACAGAATCGCTGTTTTGGCGGGTTAAAATTTTCGAAACACGAGTAAAATGACGGTTTACACCCTAGCGGAGGACAATGTATGGGGTCGTACCGTATTTTTGCTAACATATGGGCTACTGTAAAAATATGTGGATTGTTTTTAATTTTCTAAGTATATAAGGGATAAGGCCGCTTATTCAGTGGATCAGACCGTTTTTCATCAAATAAGGCTGTTGCCCGTGAAAATTGAAGGGCAAACGCTCATAAATTTACAGTTTTTTCTGAGAGTGTACTGATAACACGAAAATATCCTAAATCAATTTAGAGGTGGAAAAATGCAGTACTTTATGTATTATCGGCATACGCTTAAGTAGGCCTTCGACAGACAAATCTTTGGATCCACTTCCTCGATTTGCATTTCTAATGTGCAGTTTTTGGTTGCTTAACCTATATTTCTCAGGCCCAGTTCAGTATGTGTTGCTTTTAGCTATATCTATATCACAAAATAAGTTACTTTAAAAACAAGCAGAAGATTTACAGCTTCAGCAAACATCGGTGGCTATTCAATTCGTCACAGCAAATAAAATTCCGTTAGTTCATCCTTTTAAAACATTCATAAGAATCCCATCACAGGCTAGATGCGTAATATTATTTTTGTCGGCGACGATAACAGAATGTCTTCTGTTAAAAAGGGATTTATAATAAAACTTTCTATTTTTAGGGAAATAGGCAGTGAAATCTGATAATTAGATCAATTCAGGATGTACTGTTACTTTTTTTACCTCAGCAATATGAATGTACAATAGTAAAAATAATAATTCTGCCACATAAAAGCAAAAATTATTTTCTGAAATATTCTTGTTATTGACTTTAAAAAGTGCTCTTGGAAACCTCAATAGGTCTTACTTTAAATTAACAAACATAACATTAACAAGTACACAGTATACAATCGCCCATGCTTTTTCTACCAAACACTTCGAGAAAAAACAGTGGTAACTATAAACTAAATTGCTATAAATAAATATAAAATATAACTTAAAATTTCATGCAACAGAGATTTATTTCTCAATTTCGGTCTAAATCTCGTATTAGATAAAACTATATTCTAGTTGTATTTTAGTAAGCATGGTTTGACACAAAATTAATTTCATTTTCGTAATTGTTATTATGCGTCTCTTGTAACGATATTGTTGCCAGCATCTCTCTTGTTTTACTTATTTCTGTAATATTTTCTGTTAGTGCGAAAAATTACTTTTTACATATGTTGCCTGTCCCTAGTGAGGGCTCTGAATATTGAATATAAGACCACATACAATAGTTTTTGAGCAATATTTAAGTAAAATTTAAATTGACGGAAGAGAATCGAAAAGGATTGCAAAACGTGATGGAGAGAGACAGACAAGAAACAAAATAATAATAATAATAATAATAATAAAAACATGCAAAAATTCAAAACTTTATTTTCTTTGCTTTAAGTTAATTTATAATGAATTATTACTAGATTAGTAATGTGAATATAACACTCTAAGAATAACATAGAATATTTGTGGTATGTATAAATAGCACGTATATTAGTGGTATTATAGTAGCATTATCGATAATATTTCAAAATGAAGTTTCTAGTAAAAAACCATACACGAAACTATAATTTAGTTGCATATTTATAATGCTCCATAAAGCAGGTGCATGAATACCTTAATTTAGGATAATTTTTCTCGGACATAAGGTGTCTACAGAACTTTTTTTTTTCAAATTATCATATTTTTTGCCGTTAAATTACTGTACTGTAAATGTGTAAATTATACACATTAAGTATTTTTCTTCTGTTTATTAAATCCAAAACTTGGTGAGCACATACAAATATAACAGTATTAATATTATTGAATATCTGTGCAACATAAACTAAAATATTATACTTGAGTCTAGAATACTGTGTAATTATACTGTCTCTTTATCCGAAAAAAAGTGTGAACTTAAACTTCCTTTAACGTGATCTTCACAAAAACAGAAAAGAAAAAGTAATTTCTTTATCATCCTGTTTCTAAAGTCTGGGTAAGTAATTTAATTTCCTGTTTCATTCCTATAACTGGCAGCACAAATAGTAGGAATAGGATAATAATAGGAATTAAATAATATGATTCATAGATTTTATTAAAACTTATTTTTTAAGAACTGAAACGTTAAGTAAAAAGTTTCATATTTTTCTTTCTAAAATAAACATTAAAATAACTATAATTCAGACGTTCAAACAAGTGCTAATTTCTCTGTTCTCATCTCCTGAAATATATTAAAATGAAGACAATCGATTTTATGCGACATTAATTTTGCAATTTATCTGAAATTCTCCTCACAGTTTCACAGACAAAATGTGAACGCTAAATTAGCTTAGGTGACAAGTGGCTGAGTATATTCACTTCGTTTACATTGATTTATTTCTAATCATTCATATCAGTGTAGAAAATTGCGATGCACATGTGAGACTAATAATGTCACTTGAAGCATTTGGTCTTTTGAGGTTATCTTTTACGTCACTTCGTTCGTTATTTCAGTAAATAAGAACGAATTGAACAATTGCAAATTTCAAATTAACTCGATAGAGGAAATATAATTTGTTGAGAAAACGTAAAGTTTTTACGGATTTATTATTTTAAGCCTACGTATTTGTTTGGTCATAGAATAATAAAAACATTAGATAAGTTAAAATACAAAACTCAAGCACAGTTTCACAGACAAAAGGTGAATACTAAATTATCTTAGGTGACAAGCGGCTGAGTATATTCACTTGGTTTACATTGATTATTTCTAATCATTCGTATCATTGTAGAAAATTGCAATGCACATGTGAGACTAATAATGTCTCTTGAAGCATTTGGTCTTTTGAGGTTATCTTTTACGTCACTTCGTTGATTATTATAGTAAATAAGAACAAATTGAATAATTGTAAATTTCAAATTAACTAGATGGAGGAAATATAATTTGTTGAGAAAACGTAAGGTTTTTACCGATTTATTATTTTAAGCCTACGTATTTTTTTTGGTCATAGAGATATAAAAACTTTAGAAAAGTTTAAAAAAAAAAAACTAAAACACAGTTTCACAGACAAAATGTGAATGCTAAATTAGCTTAGGTGACAAGCGGCTGAGTATACTGACTTCATTTACATTGATTATTTCTAATCATTCGTATCAGTGTAGAAAATGGGGATGCACATGTGAGACTAATAATGTCACTTGAAGTATTTTGGGGTTATCTTTTACGACACTTCATTGGTTATTTCAGTAAATAAGAACAAACTGAACAATTGTAAATTTCAAATTATCTCGATGGAGGAAATGTAATTTGTTGAGAAAACGTAAGGTTTTTACGGATTTATTATTTTAAGCCTACGTTTTTTTTTTTTTTTTGTCATAGAATAATAAAAACATTAGAAAAGTTAAAAAACAAAACTAAAACATAGTTTCACAGACAAAATGTGAATGCTAAATTAGCTTAAAATTAGCTTAGGTGACAAGGGGCTGAGTATATTCACTTCGTTTACATTGATTATTTCTAATCCTTCGTATCAGTGTAGAAAATTGGGATGCATATGGAGACTAATAATGTCACTTGAAGCATTTGGTCTTTTGAGGTTATCTTTTACGTCACTTCGTTGATTATTTTAGTAAATAAGAACAAATTGAATAATTGTAAATTTCAAATTAACTCGATGGAGGAAATATAATTTGTTGAGAAAACGTAAGGTTTTTACCGATTTATTATTTTAAGCCTACGTATTTTTTTTTGTCATAGAGATATAAAAACTTTAGAAAAGTTTAAAAAAAAAACTAAAACACAGTTTCACAGACAAAATGTGAATGCTAAATTAGCTTAGGTGACAAGCGGCTGAGTATACTGACTTCATTTACATTGATTATTTCTAATCATTCGTATCAGTGTAGAAAATTGGGATGCACATGTGAGACTAATAATGTCACTTGAAGTATTTTGGGGTTATCTTTTACGACACTTCATTGGTTATTTCAGTAAATAAGAACAAACTGAACAATTGTAAATTTCAAATTATGTCGATGGAGGAAATGTAATTTGTTGAGAAAACGTAAGGTTTTTACGGATTTATTATTTTAAGCCTACGTATTTTTTTTTTGTCATAGAGTTATAAAAACATTAAAAAAGTTAAAAAACAAAACTAAAACATAGTTTCACAGACAAAATGTGAATGCTAAATTAGCTTAGGTGACAAGGGGCTGAGTATATTCACTTCGTTTACATTGATTATTTCTAATCCTTCGTATCAGTGTAGAAAATTGGGATGCACAAGGAGACTAATAATGTCACTTGAAGCATTTGGTCTTTTGAGGTTATCTTTTACGTCACTTCGTTGATTATTTTAGTAAATAAGAACGAATTGAACAATTGTAAATTTCAAACTAACTCGATGGCGGAAATATAATTTGTTGAGAAAACGTAGCGTTTTTACGGATTTATTGCTTTAAGCCTACGTATTTATTTTGGTCATAGAGATATAAAAACATTAGAAAAGTTAAAGTACAAAACCATTCACACATTATATATCACATGTATATTATCACTTTCTAATATCGGCGGACTTTGTTACACGAATAAACAGAATATGAAATAAAATAATAATGTTAAAAACAGACAATATACATTATTGTGTTGTTGAGACATGATATTAGGGGACATACATATTAGCGGATAATCGCCGTATGATTCAATCCGCTGTACGATATTAGAAATATAACCGCCGAACAAAAGTATGTTATCTCAATATTTTCTTAACAACCCACTAATGGGAACGCACACTTATTTAATAGAATATCAGTTGTCATTTGTACCAAAACGATTTAAGAAAGGTATCAAATACAGGCTGATTCAAAACTTATCGTTCAAATTTCGTGGCGAGGTAGGAATACGTCTGGAAACCGATTTCATATAGGAAAGTATGTCCGCAAGTATCATCTACATGAACAAAATGGACAATTAAAGTGAACGCAAGGAAACAGTACCTTTAAGTGGTAACGAATGTACTTTTATTCCAAGAAGGTGAAGTACAGCCTCACAGTAGGTGAACAAAATTGCGATCATTTACGCGAACACAGGATTCACAGGGCCGTTGTACTGACCACTGAACGTTAAAAATTCATGAACGAAGAAAGTTAAAAAATAAATAAATAAAAAGAATAAAATAAACTAACAAAAAATAAATAAATAAATAAATAAATAAAATAAAATAAACTAACAAAATAAATAAAAATAAAAATGAAACCAAAATGTAAAAAAACAAACCAATTTAAATAAATAAATAAAGGTTAAAAGAACCGGAAAGAACAAAATTAAACGAGAAGTTTCCAGGCGTCAGATAATGAAGGCGTTGAATAACGGTCATTAACGAGATTTTGATATTTTTAAAGATGTAAAAAACTTCATGAAAATCAAAATGAGAAGTATAAATAGTAGAAGAAATTATACTAGCTTTATGAAAGTCAAAACAATGATTAGGACACAATGGAAGGTTGGGTACACACAGCACCATCTACATACGCATGCGGACATACTTTCCTATGTAAAATCGATTTTCTGACGTATTACCTACCTCCCCACGAAATTTGAACGATAAGTTTTGAATCACCCTGTATATAAATCTTTATGATTGTTAAAATATCACTATCAATATCAGAAAAAGAAAATACATATTCAAGAAGAGGGATTAAATAGGAACTAAAAACACAGATCGATGAATACGGGTGATGTAGAAAAAGGACTAGATATTCAACAAGAAGCAAATAAAATGCATAAATACAATTGAAATCGATCTGGAAATTATAATAAAATCGGAACAGTGATTAAAGAAACTATAATCATACATCAATGAATATCGGAGGAATTCAGAATAAGGATTAAACCTTTTTTATGAAATAAGTAAAACAAATACTATTTAACATATAATAATCAACTGGAAACTGAAAAATTATGTTTCCTTACAGATAAAAAAAAAAAAAGATAAATTGTTTCAGTTATAGTTAAAATATGTTATTTTATTTACATATTATTGGTGAATATTATTGCATTTATAAATAGATAAATTATAAGAAATGTTATTATATGGATTCACAGTGACATTAAATAACTATACAAATTTCGTTGAAAAGGCACTAGAAGATAATAAATAAAAGCAATGATAAGTAACTTTTAAGGAAAAATCAATTTTTGTCGTAAAGTATCCCGCTTATTAATTACAGATTTACAACTGTTAAAAGGCAGTTTATGCAGGATTCGTACGCTTTTACCATAATTTTTAATAGAAATTTTAGCCTTATTTAAATAAAGGAAAGTATTACAGATCGTCCAATTAAACGAGGAATCTACAATTTCTGTTATTTAAATATTCAATAGAAATATTCTATTAAAAAATTGTGGTAAAACGGATGAACACAGTTATTGTTAGAAAAAAATATGATTAGCGTTCTTAGTTTAATTTCGTCTGTACCAGAAACTTTTTAAATTTTTTTTTAAACATTTTTTTATATTCCTTTTACTTATAGCACTTTCAATGTTAAGGCATTTTATGGTACACATGCTAGCATAGTAAAATAGTTTCTTAAACAAAAATATGCGATTTTTTATACTGCGTTTTTAAATTACTTCAGAGAACATAATATTTAGATGTTCGCTTGGTTCGTGACGGATTGAAATAATACATTTCCTTGCAGGTCCGGTTTACTTTAGTTGTTCCGGTTCCAGATTGCGTTTTCACTCTTGCAGCTCGAACTGGGTAATACAAACTTGAAAAGGATATCCACCACAATATAATTTATAATGAAATACTTTATATATATATATATATATATATATATATATTTAAACATAAAGCATAAAAATGGTATTAGAAATTTAATTGCAGATAATTCTTAAATAGTTCCATTAAAATATTGATTAATACATTAAAATGTTAAAATGTGAGGTTGAGCTGGGTTTGGTTTCAAGTTCTTTTAAAATAGAATTATCGGGTCTATATCTATACATATATATAGCATAAAATGCATAATGTTCGACATAGAGATAAAGCAATTATGATATGAGAATCATACATTAAATTTTAACCTCCCCTGCTCTTTATTTAAATTATATATTTTCCCCTCATTTTTCAAAATTTAACGCTTTATCTATAACTCGAAACAATAACCCCTCCTTAATTAGACTTTTTTCTTTCTACGGTCACTTGTGCTGGCTGGCTCATATCTCACGGTCTTTCGATTAAAATAAAAATAAAAGAAATAAATCAGCACAGATGATTTTCTGTAAGTTACATTCTAAATCAAGTTCATAACACAATGTATTCATATGCATTTTTGCGGCCAGAGAGTCAGTTATAATTGTGTCTATCATTTCAACCAGCACATGTGCATTTCCTTATTAGGTCTCGATAATAAGTCACTCATCACACTCAGTTCTAAAAATATATTCTGATCGTTGAAAACTCAAGCAATTTGGGCCTGCCTAACATTCCTTTCGCATGGGAAATTATGCATCCGTTGAGTTCTTCTTGGCAATATTAAATTTTGAAATGAAATGCATTCTTATGCCAAAAATCTGGCGGCTCTGCTCGACAAATACCATGCATTACTCTATGCTTCCTCTGGAATTTTCCTCGCCAAGACAACCCTATTGGCAACCCTATTGGAAAAATACATGTCAGTCGGATTCTAAGTGGGTTTGTGAAAACAACTTCACTTCACTCGGAGCTTCGGTTCGGCTAATATAATTTTGTCTGTTAAAATGCCCCTCCTTGGTACATGCCCGGGTGCGGCGAGAAAGGAAAATGTTTACCCGGCGTGAGCCCGGTGACTCCGAATCTGGATTATGTTACTTGCTTTGGTGTTCTTTAATAAAAAGCCTTTTGTCAACTACTCAAGTGCGCACCTCCATTGGTCATTCATCAAATTTTACGAACTACCCAAAAAAAATATCATCATGTCAGTCATCTGGATTAACTACTTTACAGCAATGTAAACACGCTTGTTAGAGGATTAGAAAACCTTTTGTATTTATAAAATATATACTTTCTTTGGTGTGGAATATATAGTCCGGTGTTTTATATATTTGTTTCTTCTTATAGGATATGAATGAAATCTAAAAAATATATATATTCCTGATTTATGCCTATTTGAAGACAGTGTTGGGCATATTAGGTTATTTTTGCATCAGATTAATAATCACAATTAAAGTAATTTTGATTTCCAGTAATCATGATGATTTATAATATTTTTAATCATGGATACTTGTACTCATCAATCATAAATACGATAATTCATTACTCATGGTTAGAAGATTAAAAAAAAAATCTGAAATGAAAATTTGTGAATACATTTTTACTTACCTTTTCCTATAATGAGAACAACGATGTGTATGCGCATTGTTGTAAAGTCATTAATTTGCTCTATTCTTCAAACAATTATCTGTAGAAACAAAATTTGTTTGAATTGCAGGTCAAGTTTGTAGAAAGCTAATGAGATAAAAAGCAATTCAACCTGATTTTCAGCTAATTTCCTTTTACAAAAACTACGTTTATCATTATTTTCTCTTCCCCTCAAAACACATCACACAGTATAAGCTATTCCGTACACCCCTCTTGAAAATTGATGTTAAGTATACATACTTTTTAATATAAGGTAAAGCTAGGAGAGTCTGCGCACAGTTAAAAAGAATAGCAATAAAAAATTTAAATATTAATTTTTTGCTAAACTATCCATGAATAATTTTTACTTCATTTGTTTTTTATGCATTTCCATTGCTATTTTGTTGTTATGTTGCAATTTAGTAGAACAGTTGTAATAAAACCAAGAAAGTTATTTTGCGCAATCTGCCCTTACAGGGTTGGTGTTATTGCGCACATGGGTAGGAGAGATTGTTACTAATAATAACTTATAATAACAAAATTTGTTTGAATTGCAGGTCAAGTTTGTAGAAAGCTAATGAGATAAAAATCAATTCAACCTGATTTTCAGCTAATTTCCTTTTACAAAAACTACGTTTATAGTTATTTTCTCTTCCCCTCCAAACACATCACACAGCATAAGCTATTCCGTACACCCCTCTTGAAAATTGATGTTAAGTATCCATACTTTTTAATATAAGGTAAAGCTAGGAGAGTCTGCGCACAATTAAAAAGAATAGCAATAAAAAATTTAAATATTAATTTTTTACTAAACTATCCATGAATAATTTTTACTTCATTTGTTTTTTATGCATTTCCATTGCTATTTTGTTGTTATGTTGCAATTTAGTAGAACAGTTGTAATAAAACCAAGAAAGTTATTTTGCGCAATCTGCCCTTACAGGGTTGGTGTGATTGCGCACATGGGTAGGAGAGATTGTTACTAATAATAACTATAATTAACTTGTTAACAAAAATAATTACACTTAAATGACATTGCTGTAAGGTTTTTGTGAACAAATATTATTGTATTAGGAGTGAATATTTCAACCTAATGATTAAAGAATCGGAAAAAGGAAATAATTTTAAAAACGATTAAAAAATTTCAATTAAAGGAAAAAAATAAAGTATAAGAAAAAGCAAGTCCAGATAATACAGGGTCATTCATAATTCCCTCCGGGGTTTCGAAACGTTATAGTAAAAAAACGAAGACGAATATGAAAAAAAGAAACAAATGAAATTATTCCGAAACTATTCAAGTTTTACTTACATACATTACAGGTGTTCTATGTGTGAACGCTTGGTCGCACGGCATACATCCATGCGATAGTCCAGTTCCTGCCATACTCCGTTTCTTTAAATCTGAATCAGTGGTGTCAGTTCAACGGGCCTTTCGTAATAAATATCGAAAACAGGGACCAACTGACAAAACAAATCATATGTGGTACCGGAAATTTAAATAAACGGAGTATGGCAGGAACTGGACTATCGCATGGATGTATGCCGTGTGACCAAGGGTTCACACATAGAACACCTGTAATGTATGTAAGTGAAACTTGAATAGTTTCGGAATAATTTCATATGTTTCTTTTTTTCATATTCGTCTTCGTTTTTTTTTTTACTATAACGTTTCGAAACCCCGGAGGGAATTATGAATGACCCTGTATTACAAAATAACATTAAGTTACTTGATAACACGTTTAACTTAAAATTAATCCATTTTCATTTTTCATTTTTTATGCAAATTTACCCATAAGCTGCGTAATGTCTCCTAGCATGGAAACTAATGGGAACAATGCGCCATCTCTCCTAAATAGCAGATGCGCGAACTCTCCAATTTCGGTAGGAGTGATTGCGCGGTCTTTTATTTAAACATGGCAGCTACTAAAACGAACCGTTAATGCTTGCATTGTTAGTCTAGACTAGTAGCTTATGAGAAATCGTTTAAGTTTACATTATTTTGTACAACTGACATTGTATAGAAATTCTGATGAATAGCTATGAAAATTCAAGCACTTACTTTGGGAAAACAATACAAAATAGCAATACTTTATCTTAGATGCTCAAAACAATCAACGTGCACTTTCAAGTAGACACTCCACTACTGCTGTTGTACAACTACCTGGAATCGCTGCGCGCTCACTCTATTCCTTCCCCCCGAACCTCTATGTGTGCAATCTCTCTGAACGCGCCATCTCTCCTAGCTTTACCTTAGTATAACATCTCTTAATGATTAGACATTTTATCTAAAATATTTGCGAAACATGCCTTTCTATAAACTAATTAATATTTAAAATTGTTCATACACATATTTATGAGGAAGTACATGTGGAATTTTGTTTACAATCTGCACTTTTTCAAGAAATTCAATATTTGTTTATAAACCCCTCCATTATTTTGTTCGTACCTCACGTTGCCACAGGGAAAGGACAGGGCTATTTTCTGAATTTTACAGTAATGATTTAAAACGTAATAAGGATTACGATTACAAATTATTAATTTATAATCACTTAAAATGTTTTATTTTCTGATTATTAGTTTAAAATCTGTAATCTTGATTAACGATTGCAAAACGTAATCGTAATCTGTAATGGTTAATCTGATTGCATTTTGTTCAACAATGTTTGAAGGTTTGATGAATAGGAATCTTAAATCTCTAGTTAAATCAGAATCAAAATTAACTTCCCCCAGAAATTATTGTAATTTATTCTTGAAATTCGCTAATTTATAGTTGAAATAAATCATACCCATCTACTACGCAAACAATTATTTTCTTTACGAATTGTATTCAAAGAGAGAAAAAAAATTTGAAATTAAGGAAACCCCATAAAGCAAAAAAAATTACAGAATACTGAATTTTAAAATTGTAACATGATATCAGGAATTATTTCCAATTTTGAGATAATTTTTCATATTAACCCCTTAACTGTGGGAGGTTTTTTGACAACATAAACTAAAAATAGGCACAATACACCACTTTTTCAGTTCTAAAATATTTGCTTTGTTTAATCGAAAATGGTCTGCCGATCAATAAAGCGATGGTTGCGTTTAAAAATTACTGGTGTGCAAAAGCGTTTAGTAACAAAACAAGCAAACTCTTCTTGCCCGAACTGAGATCGGGCTACACTGTTAAGGGGTTAAAAACATTAAACAGTTTTTGTAAAATAAATCTCAAATCCTGTGTTCAATTAGCACAGAGAACAATTGTAATTTTCGAGGTATAAATTTTCATTATAGATCAGTAATGATAAGGTATAGCAAATTTTTTTTAATGTTTAAAAGCACTCCGATGAATTTCAAATTACATTTAAAAATCTATCTTGGCTAAATACGAGTTATTTTTCATTATTAGTTTATTATAAGTGTACTTTAAAGACATATCTTTCGGCCTTTCATTTTTCCGCCTTTCAAGGACATTATAAACACTGCGCATTTTTCACTGATGATGAAATATGAGGTATAGATGATATTCAACCTCATTTTTCAAAAGGGGTGTGCGGAATAGCTTATACTGTGTGATGTTGTTGTTGTTGTTGTTTTTTTTTTTGGGGGGGGGGGGGGCGGGGGGGAGAGAAAGGAATTATAAACGTAGTTTTTGTAAAAGGAAATTAGCTGAAAATCAGTTTGAATGAAATGATGGTAAAATGGGTTTTATTGGAGGAAAAAATTTAAACCCATTTCACATTACACCTTTTATCATAGACTTGAAATGAAAAGAGAATTTGTGTGATCAACACCTTGAAATCCCTACCAAGGTGGCTGAAAACGAGTTCTACCAAATGACAATATATATTGTATGTCAATAAATATAAAAGCATACGATAAAAGTCACTATTTCTCAATGACGAGATATCTCTCTTTCTCCCTCTATCGCTCTATATACGTATTTCATCATCCTTATCACCGTCAGCCGTTCTCAACCAATTGCTGGACGTAGCTATCTCTCTCATACTTTTTATTTTTATCGTGTCAAGTCCTTATCCTCACCTAATTATCAACAGCTATGTTGTCTTCCTCTTAATTGTACCACTTTGGGGCATTGTAGATCATTCATTGTCTTGTATTTTCTCAATGTTCTCAGCCCTTTTCATTTTTAACAGTGTAACTTTCTTGACTTTTTCAAAAATTTGTGCTTGACTCCATGTCGTGGATATTCTTTTTCTTTCTCTGCTAGTTATCACTAACAAGATATTTCATACTTCACTATATTGTATGTAATATTTGTTAGTGTCCATAAGTTAAACTTTGAGAAACATATTGGTTAAAAACTTCTTTTTTCAAGCAAAGTGTCAATGTATACAAAATAGTGTTTCGGAAAAATAGTGTTCCTTCATTCGTTTTTTTTTTTTTTTTTTTTTTTTTTTTTTTCAAGTAGGTTTAAATTATGCTATTGCTGTCCTATGTTTTTTTTTATTCACGTTGCATGTTTCTTTGCAATTCTGTATTCTGAGTGGATTATCTTCTTATTTGTTGTGACGTGACTGAGTTGAATATCAACATCATTTTTTCCATTTTTTTTAAATCCCACTTTAGTGGTGGCTTCAACAAAATATTCTAAAATAGCTTACCATTATTCATGTCTGTTATGGAAAGTAAAGATAATTTCAGCAAATCGGAGATGTCTTTTAAGTTCTCTGTTTATATTAATTCCTTATTTTTTTGCAATCCAGTATCTTGAAACGTTTTCAAAGACAGTAGTTAAAATTGTAGGCGATATGAAGTCTCTTCGTCTAATATCTGATCCAATATAAATAATTTCTTTCTCTCTATATATATGGATGTTTCTATTGATTGCACGTAAATCTTTAAAATTATTATGCATTATTTGTTAGAAGTGTTGCTCTCCAAAGACCTGTGTAAGATGATTGCAATGCTTTTGCATAAGCAATAAAGAAGAGGCAGAGAGTTAATTTGTATTCTTTATCTATCTCTATTCGTTCCTTTTCTGTTTGAATTTGATTCATTATGCTAATTCCTCTTCGAAATCCTTCTTGTTCAGAAGATTCAGCTAAATCTACGTCTAGTTTGTGTTTTGTGTTTAAAACGTTGGTGAAAATTATATAAAGCACTCAATAATCGGTCGGTAGTTTTTATTTTTTCTTTCTTCCGTTTCTTGTAAGGCCGCACCATCACATAATTATTCCTGACTAATGCTTCGTCAGGAAATAAAAACAAACCTTAAATTAAATTTTCTGCTTCTGTGAAAGAAAAAATAATTTTGCATCTCATCATTTGCTTAAAAAATTCTTTTCGCACAAACAATATACTGCTAAAGAAATGCAGATTCAAAAGGAAATTTTATCGTTGTAATTCTGTTTGAAAATATCAAATACCTTACATTTTTTGTGACCATTGGTAAGGTTCTCCAAATATCCATTAGTGTTAGAATACATTCTAATACTGCAAAAAAGGAAGGGAAAAAAAGTCATATTTTTGTTTTTCTCTGTAAAAGTTTCTCAAAATTTTAAATCATGATTTACGAAGGATTTGACTGTATTTTATAAATTTAATAAATATTAATTTTACGAGATATTGTCATGGAAGTTAGAAGTATCTAAATAAATAAAATGACTGAAAATATACGCAAGTAAAAATATTTATTTTATTGATACATTGATACATTTTATTGAACCCTATAAATATTTATATAAATTTAAAGACTCATTTCCATAAAATTTTTCACATATATCTGTGTTTACAATTTAAAAAAAAATGAAAGTTTCATATGACATTATTTAAACTTACGTGTATTTTAGAAAGTTTTAATGTTTCTTTCTGTCTTCTATTTATTATATTAATGAATGTTGGTGAAATAGGATTACAGCTGATTGATAGTCATAAAAAATCTAAAATGAGCAATGGAAAAAAATTCTCAAAATAGACCATGTCAAAATACGGAAAATGTAAAATTCATAAAGTAGAGTAAATATAAATTGAATTTCTGAAAAAGATTTCTCTTTTATTCCTGTCATTGGATCGACTAAATATATTAATAATTCATCAGACTTTACAGAAATGAAGATTTCGAAATTTATTTTATAACTGTTATATTTTTAAAGTCGATATAAATTTTCATTCATTTTCAAGTAACAAATGTACTACATTTTTTAACCTTTTAATTGAGTTAAATATAAAGAGTAGCATTTAAAAAAATAAAAACTACAAAATTGGAAACTTTAGATAGAATAAATGAAAAACTGTTTCTAGTTTTGAATTTTATTTCTACCTTTTATTTATTTATTCGATATTTTATTTGGAAACATATGGTCTACATTTACATCTGAAAGAGAAAAACACCCGCATTCAAAATATCTTTTTGAATGAATGAAGAATATTTAAAAAAATTAAAATATTCAAGTTCTAATTGAACTGAAATATTTTCAATGAATTATTAAAAGAATTATGGCACCCTTCATTAATCTCACATGATTTTGTCACGCGATTACTCTTAGGAGTGTTGTAAACAACCCAAATATTTTATGACATTTTTTATGTTTATAGTGAATTAAAATAATTTTGTAATTTACTAGTGATTAACGTAATATACTTTTTTAATGTATCGTATTTGATTTCTATGTTTAACTATATCTTCGAGTATACCGTTTTATATTAGTAGTTTGGAAAAAATTGTGGGTGTTTTACAAGACTTAGCAATCAGCAAATGAGCAAGTATATTTGGAGAACTAGTACGTATGGACGTTGTACCTATTTTCTCGTACCATTTCGTGATTTTATACTTTCATAAGCAATATGGAGAGACCGACTGTAATTCGGCGTCAGTATATAGTACTAGGGTGAAACCACCAGTAACTGACACTTTAACGATTTTATTTTTGTTCAAATCACTATTACAGAGTTTTAAACCTATTTTATACTTATCTTTGTTTTTGAAAGTATAATAAAGATACATTAAAAAACTATTGTTGACAAAAAAAATTAAAATATACTTTTATGATAATTTATTTTATTTAATTTTTATGATAAATATGGTCAATATCTTCAGTAACTGACACCATCCCTTAAAAAAAACCAATAGCTGAAAAATAAGTTATATCAATTAATAGAAATGAATTGCCCCTAGATGACAATTCTTTGCAGAATTTACAAGAAAATGCTTATTTGAGTCAGATTTCTGCTGGTCAGTTATTGTTTAGGTGTCAATAACTAGGGGTTTCACCCCTTATTTTTCTCCAGATTCTTCTTGTGATGCTCGAGATGTTATTAGAACATTTCATAAAAAGTTCGTCATCCTCCAGAAAGTTGTCCAAAAAGTTGTATTTGTTGTCTCAATATCTTCAGAATTCGAAGAAACAAATAATCAAAAGATTCCGCAAACAATGCTGTTCTATTTCCCATGAAGATTACGACATTTTCTAGAAAAATTGCAGAAAATGGTTAAATAAGGCTAAAAAAGGTATTCATAAATGTAATTGTTTCTGTGATAGAAATAAAATAAATCTGCAACTGTATGATATATTACCCCTTTTTAATTAAAAAAAGTTCTGTGATTACTCGAAAGGTCGTGAGGTGATGTGAGTCCTCCAACGTGAAATTTTCACATCCTCATATCTTCAAGAAAAACGGTAGAATGACAATGAACATCAGAAGGCGTGGCATCTACGAAAGTGTAGCTACTAAAAGTATTTCACCTTGACCTTACTGGAATTAATTAGTAATTTGGAAACTGTGCTCAAGTTTTTACTCATGGTTTCTTCAGAACACCGTGTGCCGTGATAGAAGGTTAAAAGTCTTGCGATAACAGTTCGAATACTTTAGACATAAGTTTCGGGAATGTCAGGTAGGTATCCGAATATAAATTTATTGAGTTAAGCTGATTTTTTGGCCGTAATTGTGGGTCGGTACAATAAATACATCTATTGTTTGCATAACAATTCTTTTAAATATTGCGAGGGAAATAAAACTATCCAACATTTTTCGCAGACATTAAGCACAGTTCACAAATACCTGTCTACCTACAGAAAACGCAGATTGACAACTTGCATAAAAATTATGGACAAGCAAAAAGCGGTCGGCTCACCATGAAAGATCTCTGTTATCTGACAAGAATTCTGAGACTGTATGTTGGGTATTCAACGGCGTTTTGCTTCACGAATATAGTCATGGTCGTCGTAGTTTCAATGCAGCATACTACTGCCAATCTCCATGACAATTCCTGACACCGCAGTACCTTTAATTGAAGTTATAATATAAATGCACTAGAAAACTCTAGTAAACTCTGCATAGAGTCCAAACTTATGATAAACACATTTTTGCGTTTATGAAAAAGAAGTTTTGAGATCATCAATTTCAAGACAGTGCAGATATCTGAGAGCTTGCGTGTCATAAAAAACTACCTGTTCGCTGGGAAAAGGTTGTTTGTAATTATAAGAGTATTTAGAAAAATAATACTGAATTGACAATTTTGTTATTCATGCCAATAAATTTCTAATAAACTACACTTCAGTTTATATTTTATTGGCATTCGTAATTAATATTTTATGAGGGTAAATAGTAAATTTTGGTCCAAAACTTAAATATACTTATTTAAAATATACTTATTTAAAATTTAATAGTGAAAAAAATATAAATTATTTTTAAAATTAAGTATTATATTATTTTGTATTAAACAAAAAATGAGGTATCTATATTATTGTTCAAAGTTACGATTATGGTCGATTATTTCTGAATTTGCTCGACAGATTTTAAAAATAAATTGGCAATTTTGTCCCATCAGTGTTCTGATATTGTTTTTGGATATGGAAATATAATTTAATTTACTTGTTCGCAGGTGAAAGAGATTGTCCATGCTTAAGATAAGTAAGGAATTATTTTTCCAATATGTCTGCAAGCGGGTCTGGGTAGGGGCGTGCTCAAATTACATTTTATTTAATAGCAATTATAAGTTCTTTTTAAATACTGTTTAAATCTATTCAGATATTGTTTTTATTTTAAATTATTTATATTTTTTATTATGTATCTTATTTTCGTTAAGTAGATAAGTTGCAGAATTTTATGTATTTACATATATTATATGGTTTTCCAATTATTTTGGAATGTAAGATTGATGCGTTTTTAGAAACTTGCTGTAGTTCGTAGTTTTATGGGTGGTGGAGTTTAAATATTTAAATGCATATTTGCATGCATATTATTCAAGCTATTGTGTGTGATAACGTCGTTTATAATTATATCATTTGTTAAGAAATCTATTTACTTACAATACGATCAGCTCATACAACTGCTTAGCAGTTTAACCTTATATTTCAACTATATTTCATAGCCTATATTTCGGCTTTCTGAATCCAAGTAATTACACAAGATTTATACATGAGTGGAGAAACATGACTGTCAATTACATTATATACGCGTTTGTTAAAGTTAATATGGAAACTGTAGTTTCAAATAATGCAAATATACGAGGGGTGATCCAAAAAAAAGTTTACAAGGCAAAGGAAAAAGTATTTATTAACAATAGAAACAAGATACAAATGGCAATCAAGAGACACATCTGGCCTTTACTTTTCCACATAGTCTCCAAACCTGTTTAGGCATTTGTCAGAACGTTCGACCAACTTATTTATCCCGTCTTGGTAGTAATCAGGGCCCTGATCATTGACGCATTTCTCGGCAGCTATTTTCACTACATCGTCTGAGGTGTACCGTGTTCCGGATAAGTTTCGCTTCAACGCCAGAAAAAGGAAATAGTCAGGTGGAGCCAAATAGGGGCTGTATGGGGGGTGATTCCAGACCTCCCACTTGAACCTTTGCAGCAATTCCTGAGTCTGGCGAGATGTATGGGGCCTGGCATTGTCATGCAGAATAATGACGCCTTTGAATTCCGGGTGCGGCCACATTCTTGGCCAATAAGAATCGAATTACGGCTCGCACCTCTATGCGAGACCACTTTTCTAGACGTCGTGCCATTACTGTCGCTCTTAATTGTCTGCGTACTGACGCTATTTACTCGTAGAACCGCTCTAGGACAACTAGCGCCATCTGTCAACCACCCTGGGTGGAAATATTCGCTCCACAATTATTACGTTTCAAATGCTTGTAAACTTTTTTTTGGATCAACCTACGTATAATAAAACTGTATTATGAAGTACACATCGGGAGTGATAATGTATACATTATTTTTGGCTTTAGCACTGTTAGTATTGTTTAACATAATAATATATCAATAACTCTTCTATTTCTTTCATACATTTTATTCTGTCATTCAACACTTTTTTATGAAGAACATGGTGTCAGGGTACATGAATACCAACATCCAGCCATTATGCATAGTTAGTATTATATAAATGTATAAAATGCATAAAAATGTAAAATTAACGTATAAAAAATTGTTTTTGTATTAAAAATTTTAAATACAATACCTTTTTTAAAAAAATGCTGTTAGATTTACTTGAAAACATATTTTAAATTTGGAATATTATTTTAAAATGTAGTTTGGTTTATCTAATTCCTCTAACAACGAATAAAACAAAATGAATCATATGTTTTATACAACAATTTAAATTTTTTTAGCTTTTTAACAAAGTAACGTTACTGTTTCCGTCGCTTTTGTTATAGCTTACTTCAAAAAATGGACTGTGCATAAGTAAAAGACAAGGAGCAATTTACAGTATAGCTTTAAAAATGTAAACTATTTTTTTACCTAAAATAAATATAAAACATTTCTTAAAGTGGAATAGAATGGTTATTATTACAAAATATATTTTTTCAATATCGGCAATTTAAATATTAAGAATATACCATCATAACAAATTTAACTATTAATTAAAATCATAAAATATCTAATAAATGTGTCTAAAAATAAACTATCTACAATTTTCATGTAAAGCAATTAATTCATATTTTCTATTGATTAAAATATTTCTAATCTTACTTCAAATATGAGTAAGTCTAGCATTTAAAACAGCAAAAGATAATGAAGATGATATATTTTTGTGTTATATTCAGATTTTTATCATCATGAATTTATGTACCCTTCATTAGAAGTTTTATTTCTGCCATCAGACTTTATTGCAATAACATGATATACAGGTTGATTATAAAAAAAAACTATCCCGACATTTGGGCCCCTAACTATCATACCATTCACAGAAACTGAATGAAATTTTGGCAAAAGGTATTTTGAGGTATGCGCTCAAGAATGATATGGAAAACAACAGTGTCACTCAAACAGTTACGGTTACAGTGAGAAAATTTCGAAAACATCAAATGGCAACACCTAGTTTTTTGTATTGGAATGTGATCTCCATTGTGAGAAACCCTAAATAGCGTTGGAACGGCAACTGTAGCATGAAAATCACCGGCAATAGATAGGCTAAAAATGAGGACAACCAATAAGGACAGAAAAGCAGCATAAAACGAAGCCTTTTATTGTGTTTCACAAATTTTCCACATAACCTCCTTCAAACACGATGACACTTTGCAAGCGGCTGGTGGTGGATAGCACTACAGCACGTATCATGACAATAGGGATGTCTTGATTCGCAGTTCTGATGGCATCTTTCAAATCAGATGCAGTTTGAGGACGAAACTAATACACTTTGGATTTCATATATCCCCACAGCCAGAAATCCATTGGTGTAAGATCAGGAGACCTTGGTGGCCATGGAAACGGGAAATGACGGGAGATAACTCTTTCACAAAACTGTTGAGTTAAGACACATTTGACTGAAGACCCGACATGTGGAGGAGCGCATCTTGCATCCACACAACTTCAGATAGAGCATTTTGCCGTTGCAATGCGGGAATCGCGTAATGAGTTAACATGTCCAGATAGCGAGCATTTGTTGCTGTACACGTTTGCAGATCCCCGGCAGTAACCTCTTCAAAAAAGTAAGGGCCGAGGATGTACGTACTCGTTATACTACACCACACAGTCACTTTTTCCTCGTGTAATGGACGTGCATGCACATCATGTGAATTATTCTCAGCTCAGTGCACACAATTTTTTGAAATCACGTTACCAGTTAACGAGAAATGCGCCTCATCTGTCCACAGAATGCGTAAAGGCCAGCTGCTATCTTCATCGTACCGGATAAGGAATTGATTTGGAAAATCCAGCCGTAATTGATAGTCTCCCGCTTCCAACATCTGGACACGCTGGAATCGATACGGAAACATGTTTAGAACAGAGCGCAGAATCTTGCGTACAGTTGAATTCGGCACATCCAGAACACGTGAAACACCGCGTGCAGTTGCAGGATGAACTGTGCTTATCGTCTGATGGACTTCTGCAACAGCTTTCATAGGAACGGAAGGTCGTCCAGACCGAGGTCGATTGCATGTGCAACCAGTTTCTTCAAATTTATGAATCAAGTCCCGTACAGCTTTGACAGTGCACGGGCCTCGCCGTAATCCGTATTTTCTGCGATAAACACGCAATGTCTCTGCGGCATTTTGTCCATTCAGGTAATAAATCTTTACGATTTCCCCACGTTCTTTCCCTGAAAGCGGCATCTTGTTCGGAATGGCAGAAAGGAACATACGCGGCTCGCATTTCGCAATGCCTTTTCTTTCACATAGCGTGACGACGTCAGTCATGACTGTGTCTTACGTAGGACCCGAAATTTGCCTTTCTTGGTTTCTTCTTCTCGTTTTGTGGAGAACTAATCAGTCTGGGATATCAGACAAAGAAACTGTGTGATGTGTGACGTAAATGAAACAAAAATTAATGCTCTGGTGCACGTCAAAGTCCTTTTTACTTTTCCGTTGCCTAATTCCGGTGATTTTCATGCTACAATTGCCGTTCCAACGTTATTTAGGGTTTTTCACCATAGAGATCACATTTCAATACAAAAAACTGGGTGTTGCCATTTTATTTTTTCGAAATGTCCTCACTGTAACCGTAACTGTTTGAGTGACACTGTTGTTTTCCATATCATTCTTGAGCGCATACCTCAAAATACCTTTTGCCAAAATTTCATTCAGTTTCTGTGAATGGTATGATAGTTAGGGGCCCAAATGTAGGGATAGTTTTTTTATAATCACCCTGTATTTGCTGAAAGGTATTAAAGGGCTTTTAAGTAGGATAATAGGCATTGGATTTATTCCAATTAATATTTCACATTATCTTTCAGGAAACAAAAAGTAAATCTTTAACGCAAATGCTCTAAAAATAAACATAAACTACGAGAATGTTAATCTTAACAAAAAAATAAATAGTTCATGAGAAAGTAATTAAAAATTAATTGTTAATAAACTCTTGGAAGTCAGTTAGTAAACTTTGAATGCATGTTTTTCTTTAAGCTAAACTCAGTTAAAAATATTTCGCCATTATTGCGTATTATTTCAAGTAAATATTCTTACTTTAACCTTATATCTCAAATTTAGAAGAAAAGTAGAAGTTCAGTAGTTTAAGACGCGACCATCCTCCGAGATGGAGCTGTGTACTATTTTTATTGGGCCTGACACTTAGAGCGATTCAGACGCGTGACGTTACAACCGACATCCGTCGTAAACTTTCTACTTATTTTTTAGTTTGTTCGGAATATTTACGATGGTAGTGTGATATTATCTATTGTTTTATTTAGAATTTAATAATATTTTTCAGTCAATTTAAATTATAACTCTATAAATAAATATAGATTATAGCTGTTAAAGAAAGTGTAGATTATAGCTATAAAATAATGCTATGCTTCTGGTGGCAAATCTAACTATGATACTGAAAACTGCACTACAGCCATCAAATTTCCAACTGTTAATGAAAAGCAGAAATTGTAGCTTAAAAAATTATATCGTGATAATTTTACTCCTAGTGCAATTACAGTGGTCTGCATTAAACATTTTAATGATTGCTTTACAATTCGGGAAGATAAAATAAAACGAGATGATGATACTGAAATTTCTGTGCCAAGAAAATAACTCTTATGACTTTGCCTGTTTTACTTACCCTCCAGACGTAGTATAGGGTAAGTCTTGTAATCGTTTTGAAAATCTAAATTTTTTTTGACCGATTTAGACGTTTCAGACACTGGAGATTCCGAAAAACATATTTTTAGAAAAAAAATTGTCGTCCGTCTGTGTGTCTGCATGTCTGTGTGTCTGTGTGTCTTTAAACGCTCTATCTCCCCAAAAAAATGAGATAGAGACTTGAAATTTGGCATGTACTTAATATGTAATAATGGGAAGAAGCTTATTGAATTTCAGTAACTTCAATTATCCGGAACTATTTTTTTCGGACTCTCGAAATATTTGTTCTGATAAAAGGTACATAAAAATTTTCGAAATCGTTTACTTTAAGGAGGGAATATAAAACACAATAAAAAAAACATAAATTTTGCATAAAGCATGAAGTCGATCGGATAATTAGTTGCCGTGATATTTGTAATCCTATTTTCCACACTCTTCGATTTTTCATGACCCTGTATTTTATCCAAATTTCAGTTCAAAGATATATTTTAATTGGAAATGAGACGCTTAAACAGATGCAATAAACCGCTAGTTAATAGGATTATTGTGTTTGGAGTTATAAGGATGCTTCTTTTAAGCAATTCAGTAATCGAGCCTTTAAAGTTTATGATTTCAACAAGCCACGATTTTATTCGAATTGCAATGCACTTTATAAATAGTTTACACATTTTTTTATTTTAATACTTTACATTATTTATATCCATGGTGGGTAAGTATTACGGTGGTGCCCAACGACTAGTTTCATTTAATGAAAATATCCCGGCATAGTTGTATGAATGTTTGCCTCCAAAACAAATGAGCCAAATGATCTTTGAAAAAAAATAAAAGTAGCAGACGATAAACAATTTAAGAAATGGTACAGCGATGAAATTATAACATTTTTTAAAAATTTTATAGATAAAACTTTATTACAAAATTTTATTTTTTACCTTTCTTATTACTTTTTAAGGGCAAAATTTTTTTTTTAGCTTTCTTGCTGCATAGATTTTAATTCGTAACAGTAAAGTTTTGATATTACCTTCTTCGTATTTTACAGAAAAATACCTAATTTAGATAATAGTGCAATAAGCAAGTTTAAAATTTTGTAATCCTACCTATTACATAAACTTTAAAATTGAAAAGATAACAAAAGATACAAAAGATAAAACAGAAACTCGCCTGGCGAGAAAACGAATTTTGCCAATATATTTTATGACAATCTATTAACTGTTTCATATACATAAACAATTTTTGCAATATTTATACAATTTCTTTTATATAAAGAAGACATTTATCTATTTTTATTTACAAACAGAAATAAATTGTATATAAAAAGCAATTATAAACAATTATACACAGACTACCATTAAGCTGAGAATCATAAAATTAAAAAGAATTCTATAACTTTGATACAGAGGGATAAAAAAAAATCTAACAGCCTTTTCCGATTATATTTAAACAATTTTCGTTATAACAGTTGCCAACAGCTAAAAATCCACAATAATTAATTTTTTATTGAAAGATTTCTACGTGAAAAATTTAAATGAAATAAAAAGTTTCACCAATTGAAAAAAAGATTAATATGATGTCATATTGGTCATAAAAAGAAAATTTTCAAACATTTCCCAATAATGCAAGGAGTATGATTATGTGTAAGTACAGAAAGTGGGTTAATATGACGTCGTTAGAGAATTAAAAATATAATTAATTTGACGTCATATTGGAAGTTTAACAGACTTTTTCAAAAGTTTGAGAATTATGCAAAGAGAGTGTCGATATGAGTAATAGATAAAGCAAGTAGATATGACGTCAGCATGTGATTATAACGTCATATGAGTTTGAGGAACGTATTGAATCAGGATAAAACTCCGATTATGGAAATATTGGTATATTTTAATATTTTGAAGGTCTCCATACAATTTGTTTAATTTTGAAATTGAATTTTTAAATATTGCATTCAATCCGCATGAGAGATATTATTAGGACAGAGTATAATAGCGGACTGGTTCAGATATTCGAAAAAACGAGAAAAATAGACCGGTATATTTTTACTTTATAAGAAAGATGACTTTATTTTTCTTTTTGGAAAATTAAATTTATTTGGATTCATTAAAGAAAGTATAAAGTGTTTTGAAAGGAATATTAAACGAAATCCTTTGTGCGATCTTCTATCAGACTTACCCACTTGTTATAGTCATCTGCTTTCTATAATATTAATTGCGCCATTCTGTATCAACACATTTTAAGATATATACAAGACAAAGCAGAAATATTTTCGATATCATAAGATTATATGTTTTTTGTATAAGGCAATTTAGGGATGTAAATAATGTTTTTTGATGAAAAAAATCGAAGACACATCTATTGAAGTAAATGATCTTCAAAACTTCTTATTGATGACTTTTTACTATCATTAAGATAAAAAAAATATCAGATTTTTTTTCTTTAGAATTACAACCACAGAATATAGTGGATGATTTCAAAAACATATTGAAAAAGTATAATCTTACATCTGGTATTATTCCAAAAAATCTCAGATAATTCGATTCGTTTTCATTCAAGTGCAAATACATCGTCTTTTTGAAGACTTAAAAAATAATAGATATCCTATTTCAACAAAAACTTTTAGATGAATGTATCATTCATTGCTTGCGATAATCCCAAAGATATATTATGATGATGATAAAAACGTATTTTTTTATTAGGATTAATGTAGCTATTTTTATATAGCAAATGGTACAAAAAAGCCATTTGCCATTAATTTCCGATATCTAACGACGGAACCTTCAAATAATGCAATAGTTTTTAATCTTTTTTTATATTAAAATTAAAAACCATACTTTCTTCATGCTATCTTAAACATGTGACTTCACTTATTTCAGAAATTTAGACAAAGTCAAAAATTACTTTTTCACTTAAAAATTTCGAAATTATTAGGTTAGATTTATCATTTTTTACTAAACAAACCGCAAATTTTAAAATTGCGTTACATTACAATTTTGTACTTGGAAAAAGCTGCTACACTTAACATAAAGCTGCCAACTCTTAATCTTTGCTTTTTTAGAATTTTAATTTTAATTATACTCATTAATTTGATTTTTTTAATTTTTTTTTTAATTTATCCTTTTTCTTTTTGTTCTTTCTATTAATATTTCTTAGTCTCTTTTATTTATTTAAAACAAAATTTTTTAACGTTATTTTATAGTGTTTTAAAGTGTTCGAAGCATGAATGTTGAAGTATTCATTATTTAATTATAATATATTTACTATTTTGTATCTCAATGTTATTTTTTTAAAAGATAAATTTTTGAATACATTAAGTAGTTCAATAATAATGTCAACAATTTTATGTATTTTAACTCCTTATTAAATATTTCAAAAATTGTCAGAAATTAAATGAATATAAGATGGGCAGATGTGCAGGAAATGTATTGTCACATTTAGGAACTTTGGACGTCTCATTTAAATTTTCACTACTGAAAATGCGACATAAGTGACCTGAATGAGACATTAATTTATTGGTTGCTTATATAACAGATAATGAATTAAATTTTACAAAACAAGTTAGTTTTAAAATAAAGACACATTAATCAATAATTTTCTATTTAAAAAAATACATATTTATTTTAAAAAGTGCCAAATATACCCTAAATGAGACAGAAACACTGGAATCGCGTCACATTTAGGCACAATGACTTTAATTATTTACAAATAGATTATTCCTAATGGTGTATTCATATACAGTGGTGGCCAAAATTGTGGACATTTTTTGAATGTTTCATGTTTTTCAACTTTGTGTGCTTGTAGAATATATTAATTTTCACTTAAATACAAACGTTTATATATCTATTTGAAGGTAATTTAATGTAGAATTTAATAATAAAAACAGTATTACAATATCTGTATTACAAACAAAGTTATGCAACTAATAGTAAGATCTATCTTAGATTTGCATTTTTTTAAAGTGATACTTACACAATCAATACTTAGTAGGATAACCCTTATTTTTTAAGACAGCTTCAGAGCGTCTTTTCATCGAGTGAACGAGTGTTTGGAGTTCATCTTTCGTAATCACATGGTGCCAAGAATCAATTATAGCTTCAATAAGTTGTCTTTTATTGGATGGACGTTTTTCTCGTACAAGAATTTTCAAACGTCGCCACAAATTTTCAATTGGATTGAGATCAGGACTGTTACCTGGCGATGGTAATATATCTATGTCTTTATTTTGAAACCATGCTTTGCATACTTTTGCTGTGTGGTATGGAGCTGAATCCTGCTGAAAAATAAATGGTGCGTTGTTGGGGAAGAGATTCCTGATGGAAGGTATCAATTTTGGTTCCAGGACAGTTTCGATGTATTTTTTTGGCATTCAGGATGCCATCAATCACTTGAATTCGGACCACACCATCTGCAGACATACATGCCCAAATCATGACATTTGTTAGGTTTTTTGTAGTTGCTTCAATGCAATCAGGATGAAGTGCTTTTCCTACTCTACGTCTCACGTATTTTCTACCATCACTACCAAAGAGCGATATTTTACTCTCATCGCTCCAGATTACTTGATCCATTGATTTTCTGACCATTTAATGTGTTCTTTTTCCCATTTAACTCGTTTGTCGCGTTGCTTTTGATTTAAATATGGTTTTTTCCTTGGAATTCTAGCTTGTAGTTCAAATCCTGATAACATTCTTCTTATTGTTCTTGAACTTACTGCAATACCCGCTGCATTCATTTCACATCTAATGGCATCTGATGAACTTTTTCTAGCTTGAAGGCATAGCAGTTTAATTTTTCTATCGGCAGTAGCACTTGTGCATTTTTTCGTCCTGATTTGGCCTTATTTTCCACTGATTTCGTTTTTTCCTAACGTAAACAGAACTTTCGTACACCAGAACAAGTCACTGAACCACCAACTTGTCTTGCAATTTCAGCATAAGAGAGGTCATTTTCCTTCAATATGACAATTCGGCTTGTTTTTGTATATGTCCAGTCTTTAAAATGAGTTTAATTTTAAAAAAAAGGACTTTAAATAGTCAAAAACAGCAATACTCTATTTAATTGTACTAGTATGCATCATTCCGCAAAATATTTCCACAACAATAACTCTTTTACCATCCAAATAACCTAAACTATAGTTACAGACATTTGATTGGTCCTCAGAACAGTGTTTGTGATTGGCTAGTACGCTTTTATTACAAAACACGTCCTTATTCAAAACGATTTGTGTTTGTTTGTTCTACTAAAATGAGCATAACGTTTTGTGTAATACAGATATTGTAATAATGTTTTTATTATTAAATTATACATTAAAATACCTTTAATTTGATATAAAAACGTTTGTATTTAAGTGAAAATTAATATATTCTAGAAGCACACAGAGTGGAAAAACATGAAACTTTCAAAAAATGTCCAAACTTTTGGCCACCACTGTATATTTATTCATTTATCTACTTAATGAATTTATAATTAAAGTATTGCTTTTCTAATCTGTTAGCCAAATTCACTTCTAATTTTGCTTTTTCTTTCTGAAAAAATATATAGTTACGAAAATAAAAATACAGATCTCTATAAAATAAATGCAGAGTTTTTCAATATGTCGATAAAATGGTTTTATCTATATCACATGGAGATGTATATCTCGATTCATTAGGTAAATTTGAAAAAGAAACGCAGACGTAAACATACGTCTTTATCCACATTATCTCGGCAACAAATGAAACTATTTTCTTTCTTTATTTATTTATTTTTTAATAGAAAGCATTATATTTTCTTTGTCCTAGACCGATTTTTTTTTTTTTTTTTTTTTTTTTTTTTTTATAATCGAAACAAAATTAGGTTCTTCTTTTGTTCAAAATGGATAAATTAAGTTTAAAAGTCCACCATTTTGCTAAAAAAGAAAAAAAAAGAAAGAAAGAAAGAAAAACAAGAGGGGGAAATTCTGCTATAAGGCCGAATATAGATTACCACACACGGCTTTTATTTAAAAAATAAATAAACTAGCTGTAACTCAGAATAAAAACGCAATGACAACAAACAATTTTAAAATATCTAAATAACAAATAAAAATTCCCCTGTTAAAGTGTTGAGTTGTTCAATAACCATTCGATTTAGAAAAATATTTTTCTACCACTGAGCAATTTTTTTTAATGAAATTTAATTCATGTTGCTATGGTAGCAGACGATAAAACGATATCTTTGGAATAAGGGAATAAATAGAAGAAAAAATTTTGTTGACGTTTGGGATAAAATGTTTTTCTTTATTTTTTAAAAATGTATATACATAATTTACTTTTATATTTTAACAGAATAATAAGTTTACTATAATTCGTTACTCATGCTATGGCCAGTATACACGATACACGTCGAGCCACAATGCCTTTATCATTATCTTTTTACGCGTAAAAGTTTCGCTACGGTACTCCATTGTAAAGTTTTCTAATTTTTGAAATATAATCTTTGAAAAACGACATAATCATTAGATTTGAAATTTATATCAAGAAAAATACAATTTTTTACCATTCTAACGCAGTTTATAAAACAATTTTGTGACAAATACTTTTCGAGTTATTAATTTTTTAAGTAACTTCAAATGTTTCATTTTCCGAGATTAATCTGTGGCAACGATGGATTGCTGTGACTTTTCATAAACATGAAAAATGATAGAGATTGAAAGAATAAGCCACCCTGTGTGTGGCTAATAAAAGAAAAAATCATTGTTACACAATAAATCAACACAAGATTTAGAACACTTTGTCTAGATCTTGACTGAGGGTGCTTTAATGAAGCCATTTTTAATAGAAAGGCATTTTTCTACAGTTACAAAAGAAATGAAAACTTTCTTTAACCCTTAATTGCATAGTGATGTAAATTTCCGTCACTGTTTATTTAACTTTTAATAAATAAATCAACTTCTTTGTCACCACTATATTTATATAGAAATATTAATGTAGTAAATTTCCCGTGAACTATGTTGCTGTACAAATTTAAAAATCTATCTTAAAATTCCTGGTGTCTAATATTAAATATATGTATAAAAAAACACAATTGTAAAAGAAAAACTCATGCAAAGAAGGGTTAAACATCTTTTTTCTTATTTTTACATCATATTTTATTCTTATTTCTGCGCATCTCAATTTTTAATGTTATAAATATATTTTAAATGATTGTTTATTTCTTTTACAACCGTATGTTAAGTCCTTAGAAAAAGTTGTTCAATTATGATTATTGTTCCATTAAATATTGCTGTAAAATATCTTGGGACTTGACTAACAATTTATCAACGATTAATGTAATGTTTTGTTATATTTTTAATGTTTTATACGTATTGTAACATTCTTTTAATTTTCTTGTTTTTAGATAAAACCATACAGAAAAATCGAAAAATGTTCCATCGGAAAAGTAAACGCTCTAAAATTGAAATATAATCAATTATTTAAGATAAGATAAATGAAGAAATTATTTAGATGTCACATTCAATAAAAAAAAAATCGTTGGAATATTTTCTTTTATTTTGAAAATACTTAAACTCTCTTATTTTTATGACCATTTGTTTGCTATGTAGGCAGCTATGGAATTTTTTTTCGAGCCATTTTCCTAATATTATATAAAAAAAAAAAAAACGAAAACTTTCGTTGAACAATATATAAATTTTTTTGTACATTATCTATTATTTTATTTTTATAGCTGGTGATCTCTCTTTTTTTGTTTGTTTTTTTAAAGTTATATATTTTATTAAATGATGTTTTTCCCTTTTGCAAATGTATGTAATGTCATTAAAATGACATAAGTTTACTTATGATGATTGTTTCATTGAATATTTTTCATTAAAAAAATTAAATCTACTAATGCTTAAATAATACTTAATGTAATGATGTGTTAAATATTTTAAATGTTACTCTTAGTGTATATATATTTCATACTACTTTTATTTTGCACATTTAAGAAAATGCACAATAATTGGGAATATTTTTAAAACATAAATTAATCAATAAATATATTAACATTTTTTTTATTTATTTTATTTATTTTTTGATGATATTTCCAGATAAGTAAATTAAAACGATATTTCCAACATTGATGGAAATTGTAGTACTAATATTGAAAAACACAAAAAAGTTTGTTTTAAAAATAAAAGCCACCAACTTTCAATTAAGTAAGACCATTTTAATTTAAATATCATCATTTCTTTCTGGACTATGTTGTTTCCAAAAACAGAAAACAGATAAAGAAATTATTTTGCTGTCACATTTAAAGAAAAAAAAAATTACAGTTTTTTCGGAATATTTGCCTTTGTCCTGAAAAATAGCTAACCTCTTAAATTTTTATGACTATTGATTTTCTGTCTAAACAGACATGTATTTTATTATACGAACCAATTTTGTAATATTTCATGTAAACGAAAGTTTGATGTTTCTTTAATAAAGTAGCGTACTTTTTATCGGTGAACATCAAATGTTTTATAATTATAGCTCTATATATTTATTTATTTATTTGAAGGCTTTGGATGTAAAACATATCAAGTTTTGTGGTTTTGTTAAGATATTCATATAAAAAATTGTTAACTGTATTATGACATTTATTTATATATTGGGTTGGACCGCGTTTTTTTTCTTTCTTTCTTTCTTTTTTTTTAAAAAAAAAGTTTATGTTTCCACACAAAATACGCAAGAAATTAACAACAAATCAATCAATAATGTATTACCCGTTGTCATTGTGGTGGTTGGATGATAGTTCCTTTTTTTATACAGTGGAATCTTGTTAATATTCCAAATAATATATATTTCGGCTTGTGATCAAAAGAATATAGTGAGTACATATATTGTTATGGCCGCAAAAGACCACTTCGACATGACATTAATTATTAAATAAAGATTCGCTAAATAAATTATTCATGCTAATTTATAATCAAGAACAATGAAAATAAAAGTAAAAATTGTTACCTGCAGCCATCTGAAAGAAATAAGATAAAAATCAAGTAAAATAATTTGCACTGCAAATTGTCATCTTTGAATAAAATCTTTATTTATAAAGAATCTTGAAAAAGGAGTATTTCTGAGGGAATCTCTTCTTTATAGATTCACCTCTATTTCTTAAATTATAAGTACACAACTGACGTTTTAAATAAACACCATCATAAAGAAATTAATGACATTTTTTCTCTTGGGAAACTCAGATATGTTGATTTTTAAAAATAAAATAAAACATACGACTTTATCAAGCAATTTGTAGAACAAAAAAAGGTATCACCACTCGAATGACAATAAGCCATTTTCGCCATATATGACAGGTTCCAGTGAGCTACCATCACAGACAACCGTCCTTTTTTTTACGTTGGTGGAGAAGATTTTTATTGTTGCCGTACTCAGAGTAAACTAATAAGGAGGTCAAATTCATCACAATTTCTTTTAAAAAAGAAATATTTTTTTCATATCGTAGCTTTAGACGCATAACATTTTTTTACAGCCAGGCAAGTCAATCACGTTACACTCTAGCAGCCAACATCTCTGTGTGAGTGTCGGAAGCGTGCAGCATCCGCGCTGAAAGGGCACGAAGGGGAGGGGGTGCCAAAAATTGAAAAACGCCAATCGGCAGAGATAAAAAAATACGTATTAAAAACATTTGAATTTGATTGGCGAGGGGCGGAGCTTAGAACAGGAAGTGAGCATAGGCAAAGAATGATATCGAAGCTTCTCGTAAAATCCAATTCCGGAAGTGCAGAGGTAACAAACAACGATCATTTTTTTTTAAAGCGAAATGTTATGACAGAAAGAAAAGTTTACAGGGGAAGTGATAAAAAGAAAAGAATTAAAATACTTTTGAATGTGAATTTTAAAATTAAATGAATAAGGACTAATAAAATATTTCTTAAATTGAATTAAAATATGGCAGTGGTTGTAAGAACCACAACATATACTCCGGCCTCCCCAAGAGAAAATATTGGTGATATGGAGAAATTTAACAATTTTGACATCGAGTCAATATTTTCTCACCTATATACAATATACATATAACTTCAAATAATGAGAAAAAAAAATAATAAATTTACATTCTTCTGGCAAAAAGTACACAAATTCCTTCGAAATATAGTTGCTAACAGTCCAAAAAAAATAAAGGGTCTTTCAAAACAAAGATGCTGAAAGTCCAAAAAGTAAATATAGTCTTTGAAAATAAAATTGCTGAAAATTCATTGACTGATATGTGAAATAGCAAATACAATACTATAAGTAAGTTCAGTAGCAAAAAGTGAACAAAGTCTTTTGAAATAAAGCTGCTAAAAGTCCATTCACTAATATGTGAAATAGCAAATACAACACTATAAAGTAAATTCAGCATATACTAAAAGAGTAAAAAAGGTTGTAATATTGTACACAAGAACAAATAATATCATATGATACAAATTGGTAATCATACTAATAATGGCTTTCCTAATTCAATATAGAATAACATTAGCAATAAAACATTTCCATTTTGGAAAAGAAATAGCAACAATAAGACCTTTGAATCACTACTGTATTTCTAGTCACAGTCGATGAATTATATCTCAATTTTGTATTAACATTTTTATTAGAATAATGCTTATATAAATTCAATAAATTACTCATTTGAGAATTTTTCCATAACAAAAATTCAAAATGTAAGCAAATGGTCAAGAGAGAATATTTAGACTCTCATTGAAAAGAAATATATATATATATAGCACTTTCTAAGAAATCAACTTTTCTTAGTTGAACAACTCTAGTACAACAACATTAATACTTTCAAAGTAAATAATGGCAAAGAGAGGATATTTAAGCTCTCAGAAAAGTATATAAATAAATGTATCATTCTACCACATAACTTTAATAATATTGACCTTGTAAAAAAATATCACACAACATATCTATACAAAAATATCCTGAATGCTTATTGAATGTTTAATTCGAATTTTTAAACATTTTTAAGAATAAACATGTAATTTTAATTTTTTACATATAAAATACATAAGTATTTTATTTAAATGTAATGACTTAAAACAAACTTTGGATCCAAAGCGTATAATTTGCATATGCATAAACATTTTCTTCAATTTGTGGGTTTTCAAACACCTATAGAGCTTAATGTATTACCAACCATTTTACATAATACACCAAAAATAATAATATTAGAAGTGTTAGCATGCATACTCTTTAGATGTTAAAAAAGAGGTTAGATGTTAGGGCATGCAAGAAGCAACATTTGTATTATTCTAAAAGTCACAATAGGGAAAGTGATGACATATGTACTCATATTATACCTTATATCAATAACAATTTACTTTTTAAGTTAAATTACCTTATCAAAATAATTTAATCAATGACATTTCATCTCCAACTATAATATTGAATTATAAGTTTTAAAAAGAATTACAATTTAAATCAAACACGGAATTTTAGAGTTTTAAGCTATCAGCACATTTCACATTAAACATAAATTCCAAAAAAATGAATATGGTTTTGCAGAAATATTTCAGTGAGAAACATAGTTAACAGGAGAAACCAAAATAAGATTTACATACTTTTACAGGATGACAATTCCATTGTGTCAAGGCGAAGGTGACTTAAAAAAAAATAAAAATACACAAATGCTGCCTGCAGCTTTGGTAGAAGTAAGCAAATAAAAATAATCACTCAGTCTTCACATTTGACAATCCAATCAAGCTAGCATAGATAAGATTTTTTGCAATAGCAGAGGTATCCTAAGAAAAAAATGAAGATTAGTTCAGACTTTATATTGTTTATGATTGCGAGGGCGAAGATCATAATGGTTTTTACTTTGAGTAGATTTGTCTAGAACTGTAGTGTTACTACCAGACGCTTGTGAATGCACTGAACTAAGTGAATGCGAAGATGTTTGCTGGAACTTTGAAGAGGTGTGAATTTGAGGAGATGTATTGTTATTAGTGTGAGAGCAAGAAGAATCACAATCAGCAGTATGAGCACGAATATGTCGTTTCACAGGAGAAGAAGATGCATTATCAACAGCTGGTTGATCATGTGTTGCATTTCTAGATAAATCCGCAGGATGAAGCCATGCTTCATTTCTTTTCTGGAGTTTCAAGATTCTGTTAGTATGAATTAACATAGGTGATGCTTGATTATTGTTGCAATCTTGAATTTGAATAAGTACAGGTGAAATTATTTTCTTTATCATATAAGGTCCTTGTACTTTTTTGTTAAATACACTGGGAAATTTTACATAAACAATATCATCAACTTTGATATTAGCAAATTTTAATTTTTCCCTTGATTTTTGATACACTTTTTGTCTAGAAGACTCGTTATTTTTGTAAGCTTGATAGTATACTTTTTCAATAACATCCATTAATTTGTGAATTTCATATGCAGTGTTAAGAATTTTCCAAGAAGAATGGGTTTCATAATTAGCATAAATATCATTCACCTCCCTTCCAAAATGAAGAAAATTTGGAGTGAATTTTGTTGCTGGATGAAATGTAGCGTTATATATTGACTGGTGGATTTTTAAAGCAGTTGGAACATCAAATCCTTGGAAAGAACTAACTCAAAAGTGAAAATATTTTCTTCTTGAATTTTTCGCTTGATTTGTTTAGGCAAAGCTTGAAGAAAATGAGTAAATTTTAAAGAATCTAGTGATACACAAGTGATGGTACAAGTGTAGTGGTACATTAGTGATACACTAATAATACACAAGTCGAAGCTGTTTAGTCAGGCGATATGAAAAAATTTTTATGGACTCATTCGAATCCAATTTTAAATTTTGAAGAGATTTGAGGGTATCAGTTTTTTTATTTGGCAGAAAATAGTTAATAAAATCATTTTGAATGCTTTGTAAGTTAGAGTTTTTAAATTGAAACTGTGTCTCAAGAAAGAAATGTAATGCACTACCCTGTAATTTTTACTTGAAAAGAGCAAAAATTTCTTTGCCAGAGTAATTATACAATTCCTGCATATCTGATAACTGATCGAAGAAAAATTCGACCTTCTGAGGATTCACATCAAAATGTTGAATGGAAAGGTTTAACTTTGCTTTCGGAGGCATGGTGACAAATTTGAAAATAATTCTTAATAAATTTCAAAATAATGTGCTTTATGAATCAACCGAAGTTAAACAAAAATTAATTTTCATATGAAATCACCTTTTAAAATAATGTCAATCACCAGAATAATTTTTAAGAATGCAATAGTTCTCAAAATATTATCAAAACAAAATGGTATAAATCGAAATTAATCATTCACTTATAAGTAAGAAAATTATTTTTCTAAACTCATCTTCTTTTGTAAATAACAACATAAACAACCATTTTCTTAGTAATAAAATGTAAATATTGCATAAAAGAACACCATGGATTATGTTGAATCATATGAAAACGTTTTGTTTTCAAAACAAAATCCTATTATAAGTCCAGAATTCTTAGAATAAAATTGTAGTTTCCTCATAAAAATTTTGAAAAATATGCATTAACATTACTAAAATGACTTGTTAAAAGTAAATAAAATACACAATGCAATTGTCTGGCAATATTATTTTAAATCCAAACACTTTAAAATACTTAAGCCACTTATCAAATATATCACATATTCCACTAATCAAATATTTCAATAAGAATGCAATTTTTAATCAAATTTTATAATATAATAAAATATAATTTAATAACTGTCATGTCGTTAAGTTTTCTAACGGTTTAGGCACCAAAGAGGGGAACTGTGGTGGTTGGATGATAGTTCCTTTTTTTATACAGTGGAATCTTGTTAATATTCCAAATAATATATATTTGGGCTTGTGATCAAAAGAATATAGTGAGTACATATATTGTTATGACCGCAAAAGACCACTTCGACATGACATTAATTATTAAATAAGGATTCGCTAAATAAATTATTCATGCAAATTTATAATCAAGAAAAATGAAGATAAAAGTAAAAATTGTTACCTGCAGCCATCTGAAAGAAATAAGATAAAAATCAAGTAAAATAATTTGCACTGCAAATTGTCATCTTTGAATAAAATCTTTATTTATAAAGAATCTTGAAAAAGGAGTATTTCTGAGGGAATCTCTTCTTTATAGATTCACCTCTATTTCTTAAATTATTAGTACACAACTGACGTTTTAAATAAACACCATCATAAAGAAATTAATGACATTTTTTCTCTGGGGAAACTCGGATATGTTGATTTAAAAAATAATAATAAAACAGACGACTTTATCAAGCAATTTGTAGAACAAAAAAAGGTATCACAACTCGAATGACAATAAGCTAATTTTCGCCATATATGCCACGTTCCAGTGAGCTACCATCACACACAACCGTCTTTTTTTATGTTGGTGGAGAAGATTTTTATTGTTGCCGTACTCAGAGTAAACTAATAAGGAGGTCAAATTCATCATAATTTCTTTTAAAAAAGAAATATTTTTTCATATCGTAGCTTTAGACGCATAACATTTTTTTTACAGCCAGGCAAGTCAATCACGTTACACTCTAGCAGCCAACATCTCTGTGTGAGTGTCGAAAGCGTGCAGCATCCGCGCTGACAGGGCACGAAGAGGAGGGGGTGCCAAAAATTGAAAAACGTCAATCGGCAGAGATAAAAAAAAATATAAAAACATTTGAATTTGATTGGCGAGGGGCAGATCTTAGAACAAGAAGTGAGCATAGGCAAAGAATGATATCGAAGCTTCTAGTAAAATCCAATTCCGGAAGTGCAGAGGTAACAAACAACGATCATTTTTTTTAAAAAGCGAAATGTTATGACAGAAAGAAAAGTTTACAGGGGAAGTGATAAAAAGAAAAGAATTAAAATACTTTTGAATGTGAATTTTAAAATTAAATAAATAAGGACTAATAAAATATTTCTTAAGTTGAATTAAAATATGGCAATGGTTGTAAGAACCACAACAGTTATTTACAACATCTGCCCGACAACAATTATTATACACAGGCGTCGAGGCATATTTCAATGCTTCGACGGTAGAAATCAAATGGCTTCGACTCGAAGAAATCGTCCAACCAAGCCTTCAAAAGGGCTTTTGAGTTCTTCCACACCCCGATTAAATGCAAAAAAAACAAAAAAAAAAAAAAACAGAAGATGTCGTAAATCCATTTTTTTTGTCGACTTGACACTTCCTTTTTAATGTCCTCAAAAGAACAAAAAGTATATCAGCATAAAAAAACACACTATTTTGTATAGCATATAATTCTCTATAGAATAACATAAAATGCATCGCCGAAACATTTTATTTTTCACGCAAAATTTCACTTAAAAAACATCAAGACTGGTGAGCTAATTCAATGCAATCTTTATTTACTACTCTACAAATGCCTTAATACTGAAATATACACCCTAAAACAACACACATATTTCTTAATGTTGGAAAATATAATATAATATATTCACAAGTGAAATTGTACATTAACCTCTTCCGTATTATACATGATTTAGGAAAATGTTGGACGTTACTTTTACTGTTACTGAATTTCGGAAACGTTGCCGAGTAGTTTTTACAGTGTATTAATCAGTTTTCTCAGTCTGGAATCTAGGTTTTTCGGATGCTATCAGTTCTTAAGTAAACATTTTCAAGTTCAACAGACTTTTTTTTCTTATATATATATATATGTATATATATATATATATATATTAAAGCATAAACACTATATCTAATTACTTTATTTTTGCAATATAAGAACAAACATTTTATCAGACAATTAAGCACTCTAATCCAACATGGGTGAAAAACAACATGGGTTCCAACAAGGAAAAATGTGGAAAGTTGCAGGGCTAGGATATCGATCTGGGTGGCTTAGTTGCAGAGCATCATAACGGTACGCTGAATGTCTTAGGTTCGAGTGGTGGCCCAGATAAATTTTTCACCTATGTTGGTTTAGTGTGTTTAATTGTCTGATAAAATGTGTGTTCTTATATTGTAAAAACAAAGTAATCAAACTCTGTGATTATGTTTTAATATATAAAACAATTACGGACCGGTGAATAATTATTCATCGTATTATTGTCATCTGAAGCTGCAAAACTGCTGGGCGATGACTGTCTCTAACATGGATAAATGTGGGAAGTTGACGGGCTAGGATATCGATCTGGGTGGCTTAGTGGGAGAGAATCAGCACTGTATGCTGAAGGTTCCAGGTTCGAGTCCTGGCACAGGTCAATTTTTCACCCATGTTGGTTTAGTGCGTTTAATTGTCTGATAAAATGTGTGTTCTTATATTCAACAGACATGTTTTACAGATAAACATGTTAAATTAACAGTGTTAACATTCAAATTCAAATTAATATTTTTTCTTTGTTACACGTGCATCCACAAATTCAGTTGTGTAGCTGAAAATGTTTAATTGAAAATTGATAGCATCTTCAAAACGTTTCCGAAAATCAGTGGCAACAAAATATCTTTTATTTATTTATTGTTTTAATGTATACGGTTTTCGGGTTTTAAACAATTTCAAGTTATGATATTACTGCAAACGTAAATGGTATTTCATAATACTCGAAGTTCCCCAATATATTTCTTATTATGTTTAAAATCAATCATTTTCAATAATTCGTATATCATAAATGTTTTCGTTGATTTTGGAAACTTATCTCGTACATAAGATAATGAGCATAGTTCCTCTAAGGACTTAAAAAAGTAACCACATGTTCACAAATACAAAACTGTTCTCTAAAATTATTCCTCTTTATAAGAAATATATAAACTGATTTATCTTTAAATGCTGACTTCATCATAGGTAATTGTTATATTTATCGCACTTCTGACATTTTAGATATCACTTACTTACGACATTTAAATTAATGAATAAAATTATTAATTTTTATAACTAATAATTCCGAATAAGGTCCTACTTTACCATGGATGCTGTTTTATTTCAACTGCTTGTAACAGCAATTATTTTCTTTTAATTTTCTCTTTGCAATGAAATGGAGCAAAACATATTTTCGACATGAAATTTCATATGAAAATACCTGTGCAAATTATTAAAGCTGCAGATTTTTAAATACACTTTATTATACTAATTATTTGAAATATCAATTTAGATTATTTGTTACAATTTTATTCGAAAACATAATTGGCACATTTTTGATAAATTTTATAGAAAATAATTGTAAAAAAGGGATATATATTTTCCAAATATAGCTTTTCGGAAATAAGAAAACAGAAAAATAGTGAAACACATTTTTTTATATTTAAAATTGATTTCATAATATTAAAATCAATTTAATTTCTTTTGCATTCAATTTTTTCTTATAATTATTCTATTTATTTACTTAAACTGTACTACTTATATTTCGTAGGCATACCCTCAGTAAATGAGAAAAAATATTTTTATATATTTTGTTAAACATGCTGAAAAATCAATTTAAAATGTTACCAAATACATAGAAAGAATAATAACTTTCAATGTTGGCGTTAAGCAGTTCTGCTATCAGCAGCTGAAGAGCGATATCATCTTTTCTCGGTAATTTTTTAAAAATGAAAACTATATAAAAACATTATATTTATATTGATGATAAGAAGGTTTTTGTCTTTTATCAAATTCAGTCACTTAAAAAACTAAATAAACTCATTCGGGTCCCCTACCCCTTATTGAACATAACGCACTTGGAATAGTACTTCCACGTCAGTGTCTATGTGTTTGTCATGGTAAAAGAAAATCCCATTACGATCTACAGAAGTGAATATTCTGTAAGAATAATGTGATTGCACGACTGTAACATGCTCAATTTATACGTTTTTGAAATTTAAATAACATATTTTATGCTTTATTTCGACATCATTTGGATTTGTATTATATGCTAAAAACAATTTTATTACACTGTTAAAAATTTTCGTTTATTGACAGGTTGTCTTCCTTGAATTTTGACCAGAAAGTTTCCGTTTTGTTAGAAAAATGGAATCCATCCCGTATATCTGTTGCTACCCAGCTAGAAAAAGTTTTCAAAAAAAGTACACAAAATCCGAGCGTATTTGATACTTCTACTTATGCATAAAAACTGAATTGTGCACAAAAAGTGCATAAACTGTATCCCTAAATTGTACACTTTTTAGACTTTTAAGATTACAGAGTTTCAAATACGGAATTATTAATGTAAAAATCTATCATTCAATGGAATTGCAGTATTTTTGATCGCCACACATGCGCTTAAACTCCTTCGCGTCTGTATCGCGCCATTTATGGACTACAAAGACGGAACATTCCTCAAAAAACGGAAACATTAAGGCAACTCTGCTGCCAGTCCTTTTTCCGTAAATTCACGGAATTTTCTTTTACAGTATACTGTTAAAAATAATCTGAAATTCACGGGTATTTTTTTCCTGAATTTCACAGAAAAAGTCCCTTTTCATGACAAAAGGGCATTTTCAGTTAAAAGCAGAAAATTTCTTCATATAAGGAAGCAGCCAACGAAGATATTCCGTTATCTGCTGCATGTTTATTTTCAATGTTTCAAAAACTGACATGTTGCTGCACAGAAAAACTAAAAATTCATAAATTAAAATTTCAAGTTTATTTAAAACAACAATAAGAAAATAGTGCTTTCGAATTAAAAAAAGCAAATATTAATTATTTCCATTATTTTAATAATATTTGCAATTCATTTTCTAAAGTTATAAAAAAGTATTCGCACTAAAAATATATTCTAAACAAACAGATTAATATATATATAAAATAGCTAAATTACGTGAAAAAATATCGATTATATTTAAAAAAGCAACAAACAAAAATAATGATTTCGAATTAAACTCATTCCTTTAAAATTATTCGCAATTTATTTTTTAAAGTTATAAAAAACACTCTTACTGAAAATATATTCTAAACGAACACATTTAAAAAATACATAATAGTTGATTAAAAATCGATTTTCGCAAAAAAGCAAAAAAAAAATATATCGAATTTAATTCAAAATATAATATTTATATTTTACATCTAACAATCAAATTAAGAATATATATAATTCATTTTTTTATCCTCTATTAATACTATAATTTTCAACCATCATCTTATTACGAAATATCTCCGCAATTAACTTCAAAATTAACAGTTTTCTAAACCCCAAATTGTTTAAGTCCCAAGCTGCGATTTGAAGACATCCCATGTAATCGTTTCCTACTCCTACTCTAGCAAGGACCCGCTGGTCCTACGGTAAAGCACTCGGCTCAAGCAACTAACGTGCCCAGTTCAATCTTCAGTTCTGGCAGAAAATGTTCTTCCATTATGTCAAATATTAAATACTTTCGTAATAATCAATAGAGAGACAGCACAAATAGAGATGACATTTTTTAAAATTGAGTTTATTTACAAAAAAAAATTATAAAAAAATAAAAATAAAAAAAATTAAAATAAAAAAAATTATAATAAAAAAAAATATTCTTTCTTTATCTTTTAAAACGGAAAATGTACTAACGGAACGGAAAAAGTCCGGAAACTTTGCTGCCAGTAATTTTACCGTGAATTGACGGATTTATTTTTAACAGTGTAGTTTTAGGATATTTACATAATTACCGTAATATCTTATAGGAAGCATAAGTCAAGTTATTAAAATGAGAGTGTTGAAACGGAGATGCAATTTTTTTTTCTTTTACAACTCCCTCCCTTTTTTTGGTTTACATATATATATATATATATATATATATATATATATATATCTGTAAGAGTTGATCCTATCAAAAAATTTGATATCTTGGATTTGATATCTTGTGAATTGACGAAGTAACGAATTTGTTTCGTCTTAAAACCATATTTTTTTCTTTCCTTGAGACTATTTTTACTAATATCAACAATCTGTCATGCATAAACTTTTTGGTCCTTTCCCTAAAAGTAATAATAACTTTAAACTGATTCGATATATATCATAATTAAGACGTTATGGATTTTTTTTTATGTTTTCACAAAAACCTTCCCCATTTCGACCCCCTTGGACCGATTTTGCCCATTAACAAACCTGACCCAGATGACATTCAAATATTTTTCTGCATTTACAGTTTTTCAATTGCCTTAGCAATTTAAAATTATAATAAACTGGATGTAAATTTTAAATGTTTCACTAAATAAATAAATGCTAAGATAGTTTTAAAGCATCTGAAAATGAAAATGATAAAATTATAGATGTAATATTTCATAAAATGTTTTTAGAAGTATATGGAACATCGAGTTGGCGTTATATAAGTACAAAAAAAAATATATAAGTATTTTTCTAGAAATAATTCATTATATATTCTGTATTTTTCTTTTTTTTTCTCATATATTGGTAAATACACTAAATTACTTGTTTATTGTATACAATTATTTTCTGTATCTTTGTTATCATAGGCATCTAAATTTAAAAGGTATACAAGAGGATATCTCGTTGAGCTGCGTTTAACTAAATTTAATCATTTCGTCGTTAGCACAATCATTACATATTTGTAGGATATACAATTTAAAACTGACATTATACACTATATATATTTATATATTGAAGATTGGTCACTTGCGATTTTAGACGTTTTGTTAAATATCTGGAAAGATACATGAGGAATTATCCTGAAACTTCAGGAGTGTAAACAACATGATAAACGTCATATATTTCCGCTAAGATTTTTACCGAAACCCCATAAGGGGCCGTCAACAAATTGAAGAAAAACGAATATCTTTTGGATAACCCTGTAAAAATTAATATTGCAAAAAGCATTCAAACTGTAGATTATGTTTAAGTGGCTTATTTTAATAATTAGGGTTAATTTGTATGAAGATAGCATGTATACTCAATGAGAAATTCACGTTTTTATAAAAACAGTCCCAAATTTTACCAAGTTTTTTGCTTATAATTTGCAGAGTTTTTAATATAAAAACAAGTTATTTTCCGAAAATATGACAAACAAAATTGTACACAACACCCTTCAATCAGAATTACAAAATAATAAAAATTGTATGAAAAATGAGCAGGTTCACTAAATATTGTTTCACTGCGCATGCGCGAATTCAATCAAAATATACTGTGCATAATATATTAGCTAAATATATAGCACAACTTTTATGAAAGTCTCAAAAACATAGCTTGAAAATTCTGATAGTAATCGTCGATAGAATAAGCTCGAATGTCGCTGTTCCCAAAAGGAAACAAAAATATGAGGGGTTGTATCCAAATATACTAGCTTATGAAAGTTGACATAATAAGAATGAAGTGTCTCTCATTCTATATTTGATACAACGCCTCATCTTTTTGCTTCCTTTTGGGAACAGCAAATTTCGAGCTTATTCTATCTTAAAAACTTTATAAAATTTGGGACTGTTTTTATAAAAACCTAAATTTCTCTTCGAGTATACATGCTATCTTCATACAAATGAACACAAATTATTACAATAATCCACTTAATCATAATCTACAGTTTGAATGCTTCTGCAATATTAGTTTTTACAGGGTTATCCAAAATATATTCGTTTTTCTTCAATTTGTTGACGGCCCCTTGACGTCAATCATGTTGTTTACACTCCGGAAGTTTCAGGATAATTCCTCGTGTATCTTTCCAGATATTTAACAAACCGTCTAAAATCGCAAGTGACCAATCATCATTGGAAATAAGTATAAATTAATTATTGTGTATTCATTAATTACTTACACACACTGTAAAAAAATCCGTATATATACTTGTGTTTTATGTTAAATGTTTTGTTAGGAAACCTCTTATTTTGAGATGAAATCGTAAATTTTCCCGGAATAAACGGAAAAAATATTTTTTATTCTTATTTGTTGAATGCTAAAAACGAAAATTTAAAGATTTCGTCGTTATTACAATCATAACATATTTGTAGGATATACAATTTAAAACATCCATTATATTAATTAATTAATTACATACACCGTAAAAAGAAATTGTAAAAAGAACTGTAAAAAGAAAATAATCCTATTTTGAGATGAAATCGTAAATTTTTCAGGAATAACCAGAATTTTTTTTATTCTTATTTGTTGAATGCTAAAAACGAAAATGTTCTTCCAACACAGACAAACGGAAATGTTCCTTTTCAATTGAGAGAAAACGTAACATTTTCAAATTTGGCCTATACTGAAATTGTTGTATGCTGCCAGGTAGTGCAGTGGACAAAACGTTTATCCTCTAATCACGAATACCAAGGTTTGAATAAGGAGGAAGGTAATACTATAAAGTGAGGTACATGCAATATATATATACCTGTTCAGTATAAATATCCATCTGTATATTTAATCATTATTTTTATACATTTTTGATAATGCGTTGTTGCTCACAAACATTTCTAAAAACAAAATTTTCTATCTGAAATAGCAGAAAATATCCATCTGCAAAACGGTGGAATGACAAAACCGAACATTTCCCTTAACAAAAAGAACGGAGAGTGCACAGTAAATTTGTTCAAAGTATATTTCCGTTTTTCCACGGAAATGTTTGTACAGTGTAGAGTAAAACCGCTATGTAAATCTTGGTAACTTACTCTTTATTTATAGTTGACATTAACATATTGAAAGTGTGGGTGAATTAAAACATGATGATATGACTAATTCAAATTATCGACCAGCAACTATCCTCTTTCCCCCAACTATGAGAAAAGTTAAATTCGGCATTCTATTGGCGAACTTCTAAACAGATGGAACGAAATCGTGAGAAAGAGTTGAAAAGAATGTTATGTCACATGGAATAATCGAATTAATAGTGAAAAAAAGTTGAAAAGTTAAGAAGAACGCATTATCCACTGTTCTGGAAATTAGGTAAATTATACTAGATGCACAAAAACAACTCACAGACTCATGATAGAGATGAAACTTTATAAAAAAGTGTTTGTTAAATAACATAAAAAAATAAAAAAAAAGTATCATAAACCGTTAGAGACATCCCAAAAATGGATAATGGACAAACAACAAATGGACAAACAACAGATGGAATGGCTATTATCATCCCAAACCCCCAAGAACTAATTGGTGACAAAGCTTGGTAAGTAAATAAATAATAGGAAATACACGGTGTGCCAGATAAATTTATACTGTACGTAAGATATACTTTTTTTGAGAAATAACAGCAAATAACAAAAAAAAAAAAAATCGAATTCAGTAGAAAACGAATAATTTTAGCTAAACGTGGAATAATCGCATGAAATCATTCGAGCATGAGCAAAAGGAAACTGCCGTATCGTTTGAATGTAATGAGTGACTTTTGTGAAACGAGGTATAATCGAATGAAATCGAGATTGCACAAAAGGGAGAAATGTTTAATTTAAAAAAAATAATCGCCCTAATGTCAATGTTGATTGATTCTTTCGATAATGCGCAAATGACAGACATCCTATCATTCAAAGGAAACTAGTTATTTCCTGAAGACAAGGAACAACTGAATGGAATAACTTGGGTTTACGCAAATTATTATTGCCAACATTATTTTATCGACTAAAACCAGAAATTTTCTAAAACAAAAAATTAAATAAAATAATTTAATTTAAAGTCCACGTTGAAACGAAAGATAAGAATATTTATTTAAATATATCTTGCCTAAATTATTTTTATTTTGATTAAAACAAAGGGAAGATGTGCCATCATTCTGGGAAACTAATCGATAGAGTGATTATTTTGAGTTATCTTTCTATATCGAAGTATTAGTAATAATCGAATTGTTAAAGCGAATCACTCGAATGATGGTACGACGCTACGTGGAAGTAGATATAATTGTATTCATTACAATATGCAGTAGGTCCCGGTTAAGACGCTCACTTTTAATACGCAATTTTCCTGCCCTTCTGAACATAAAAAAACTTTCATTACAAAATTTACTCTGATTTCCTGATGTAATACGAGGGAATTTCGAAAAGTAAAGATACAATGTCTCGCATTCCTTTAAAAAAACATTTATTTAGAAAACGTAAGTTACATCTTATTAACTGGATTATTTATTATTTTTCGACATAATCACAACCGTTATCCAAACATTTGTTAAGTCGGGGCACAAGATTTTGTATCCCATAGTCATAGAAGGTTTCCGCCTGCTATCGGAACCACATTTCAACTTCATCTTTGATCTCATCACTTCCAGTATGATCTGATGCAATTCTTTCAATTTGAGACGCCTATTCGCACGAATTGCTTCCTCCGTTCTCTGAAGAAGTGCATCAGAGATCACAGATGGCCGACCTGTTCTTTGTTCGTCATGAACATCGGTCCAACCTTCAGAAAAATGACGACACCATTTCCTTACATTTTGTCGATTCATAATGTTCCCATAAACAGAAACAATTTTTTTGTGAATATCCGCTGGTCGCTGACCTCTTGCATGAAGAAAACGTATGACGGAGCGCACTTCGCATTTGGCGGGATTCTGAATCGGCGGAACCATTTTAAACACGACCTACTCCAACCAGAATCAACGTTGAAATGCCGAACGACCGCGAGGAGAAAGCTAACGGTTCAAGGTTAACACCTGTGTTGCCAACTTGCTTGCCAAAACTTTTCTTTTCCTCCGGCGTACGGTGTATCTTTACTTTTCGAAATGCCCTCGTATATGATTTACCATGAAATTTTCAAGACATCCAAGTGGAATTGAGTGACTTAGCTGTAATATCCGCTGTATATATGTGTGATGCTTGAGCATAAATAAATTCCTTAACATTCTCACCGCCCGCCGCGACCTGATATATCCGTTCAATATGCTATAGGTTTCACAGCAATACAAGGTTTGTTTAAATTAATATAATTCTACAAATATAATGCATTTTTAAAACATCAAGTAATGATTGGTACTCTCAAGTATTATACTTATATACGTAATTAAGTTTTTTATCTCAAGTTTGAAAATTCAGATTTTTTAGGCATTTAAAAAAAATTCCAAGAAAACAACATCACAAATTTGCCCTTTTGCTCGGCGGTCAGGGGGTAAAGGTTTACAAACACGCCAACATTAGTTGTACTCTGTGTAAAAATGAATCGAGCCGTTATCCTAATAATATTATAAATCTGATTGTGCGCAAATGTTAGGCTGAAGCCAGCGTCAAAATGGAGCCTTTAATGATCCTGTATTTTTGCATACAGATTGATTATAACCCTCATTTGAACATAGGCTGGTTTTTATTTATTTTATTCAAATATTTTTCTTAATAATTCAAAATTTCGTTTTTTCATAGAGAGTAAATGGACATTTTTTCGTATAATATTTTAGCATGGTTAAATTTACTTTACCGTTGCTAATACTTTATCGTTGCAAAAACTAATTCAAATTCCGGAATAATAATTTTTAGTCAACAATTTAGTTTCAATTGAAAAATGTTCACGTGAAAAATAAAAATGAAATAAAAAAATTAAAGAATTAAAAAGAAGATTAAATAATATTATTAGAAATAAAACGTACTTTTTTTTAGGTAACCATAGGAAACAGGCGAATATGACGCCATACATAAAAAATAAAGCGGATATCTTTGATTGGTGAAATAAAATGATCTTGGTTTTTTTTCTTCGCTTTTTTCTTTTGTATGGTAATAATTCTTGGCGTTTTACCGTCTGAGCAGGGCTAATATAACTATACCGTATTTTTTATTTAAATTTAAAAAAAGTAAAAAGAAGTTTCAAAAGAAAATGGTCAGCAAATGTCAATAATATGCTCCGCAAAATTATCCATATCGAAAATGATGTCATGGATAGCGAGAAATATTTATTTTCATTCTTAAAACTAAAAGAAATAATTCGATTACCTAAAAAAAATGACGAATGTTAATAGTTCCATTTTTGTTGATAAAAACTAAAAATTTAATATTATTTCGTTAAAGCAACATAATTTCCCCTATGCCAGTACTGAAATTAATTGCCTGGAAAAGAAAATTAACAAGAATTATGTCATTAAAAAGGGATTTCTCTGCGGAAAAAAAGAGGCGTTATATTTGAAATAAAACGGGGATTTTCCAATGTGTTTTAAAATAAGTGTGAATCAATTCCTTACATTAATAATACAAGGATCAGTAAGTATAGAAAGTAGATGAGTTTCACGCCATATTTAAAACGAAAAATTTAAATGTTTTTTTATCTATACTGATTATTAAGCATGAATATCCGTTATATACAGATGAGAATTTTCTGCTAAAAATCGCATCATAATTTTAAGAAAAGGAAAATGAACACGAATCTATGTTTGTATTTCGCAACTACTCCTCACTGTAAAAAAATGCTGCAGTAAAACTACTGCAGCAGAGATTCCAGGCAATGTCCATAAGAAAACCGGTTTTGTGACTAGATAAACGAGCTTTGTTATTAGATTAGGGTTTTTTTGCCCGTAAAAACATGAAATTTACTGAAATGGACCGTTTACCTTGAAAAGGGGGCATTTCCCGTAAAATTACGGCGGCAATTCACAGAGAATGCCCGTGAATTTACAATTTTCATTTACGGTGCCAGAATATCGAACGCAACGTGATTTACTTTATACCGGTTATCATTGATCCGAGGATGTTACACAAGCTGTCAGAATTTAAAAAATTAAATTAGATGCCAAGATTTTTTTTTCTTTTTTGTTAATTTTAACGAAGTTTCTCTAAAAACGGAAAGTAAATTATTCCATATTTGTGTATAAAAAAAGGAAAAATAAAATAGATCTGTATATTTTTTACACCATTTTCTTATTAAAACTGAAAAACAGAATTGATTTTCACTTTAAATAGATGGTGAAAACAAAATCTTGATTTCAGTAAATTATCCGAAAAATAAAAACATATTTTCACATATTCAAACTTCATGAATCAATTTATTCTGGAGAACAAAAATTGCCTGTCAACATACTGTCATTTAGAAAATAAGATTTGTTTCAGCTATACATTAAACCAAGGAGGCAGAACTGAATTTAAAGAAAAAGCATGTACTATTTCCAATTAATGTTTTTTTTGAAGGATGGCTGTTAAAACGTTTCACAAAGGCGTTAAAAGTAAAATTGTTTAATTTAATAATTGCCTGTCAAAGGAAAAATAAAATAGATCTGTATATTTTTTACACCATTTTCTTATTAAAACTGAAAAACAGAATTGATTTTCACTTTAAATAGATGGTGAAAACAAAATCTTGATTTCAGTAAATTATCCGAAAAATAAAAACATATTTTCACATATTCAAACTTCATGAATCAATTTATTCTGGAGAACAAAAATTGCCTGTCAACATACTGTCATTTAGAAAATAAGATTTGTTTCAGCTATACATTAAACCAAGGAGGCAGAACTGAATTTAAAGAAAAAGCATGTACTATTTCCAATTAATGTTTTTTTTGAAGGATGGCTGTTAAAACGTTTCACAAAGGCGTTAAAAGTAAAATTGTTTATCAGGTAAAATTGTCATTTGTTTTTACCAAATTCGTCTATTTCCACGATTTTATTTGGCCCTCCTTTTTGCATTGGTTGCAATTTCATTTTCGAGATTATTTGGCACAAAATTTCACTTTTTAAAGACTGAGTTATGTCAAGGTCCCTATAACAAAAAAATACCGTATTGTCGCCTATGAAATGTGATAAATAGTTAGTTAATTTTAACGTTTTTAATTATTGGGAGTGAAATATTTTCTTAATTAATGTATTTATTCTTCTTTTAATGTTGCGTGAACGAAGTCACGGGTAACAGCTAGTTCTATAATAAAAGTTATGAGAGACTGGCAGAAAAACAACAAAATATACTGTGGCGAACAAATGCGAAAAGTAGAACTTTTCTCTCATAGAGAGTAATCGTCCAAAGAAAATAGTCTATAAAATTGATAATAAAATTCTAGTTTAGAAGGTATTATTTTTTTTAAAAAATATTTTAAATAAAATTTTATCCGCCCTTCCAAATTGTTTGAAAATACAAGCTGCAATTTATAATAGATAAAATACTCCCTCCCCCAGGTATTTTGTTTATTTATTTATTGTTTTTAATTTATTTTGAATTGATGGTTCTCCATTTCAAAATTTTCATTTAATTTGATACTTTGATAGTCTATAGTATATTGTGTATACTACTACTATGTATTGTGTACACAATATATATAGTATATATTGTGAAGCTTCATGCATGTTTTGCTGTTACTGTATATTAATTTTTCAAATTCATTTTTAATAAACTTATGCAAGTAAATAGTTTTAGAGCCGTATGTTGTTTTCAACGTATTCAGACAATTTCAAACTTTGCACTCACCAACACTTAATTTATAAGATCTGACTATTAAAAAACATTGCGAAATAATTAACAGTGGTTTTCTTCAAAAAACTTTTTTTCTTTCTTCTATATGTTTTCAAAATACACCGCTATACAAGAAACCATTCTTGGCTGCAGTAAAATTTCAATTGTGTCAAAATTGTATAAAAACAATCCCTATGTAAAATATTGATATTATGTAAGTTGTAATCAAAAAATTAAATGTATTAGCAGCAGTTGAAATTTAATAAATTTTCAGAATTTACTTTGAAGAACAAACACTTATTACAGCCAACAGTATTTTATACAAAAATTGGGAAAAGTTTAAGATGATTAAATTTGTGAAGAGTTAATTTTTGGTAGGAAAAACTTTTGTGAAGTGTCCTGTTTTAATATGAAAAGAAATGTGAAATAACCTGTTTTAAAATGAAAAAAATTGTGAAGGATACTGTTTTAAGATTAAAAAAAATTGTGAAGGATCATTTAAAGCTCTTCTTAATTCTTCTTAAACAGAGTCCTGTAATATACTTACTAAAGTTGTATTTTTTCTGTGATTTAAGCACATATAAGGTATTTCATACCTCTAAATTAGTTATTTTAAATGATTTTTAAAGTCACAGGTAAATGATAGAAAATTTGAAAAATAAAATAGCTATTTGTTTACTTTTCAAACTTTGAATTTAAAGTAAATAAGAACTTATTTATTCATTGTATAGTAATATTTTAGAGCTAAAAAAAACCTATGTGGGTTAAAATGATTATGCAATTTTTTTACTGTATTTTTTAATCATTTTTAATGTAACATTTGACATTAAAACAATATAGTGCTCGAAAACTATTTAACAAGCTCATTAAAAAATGAATGTGAAAAATTAATATAAAGTAAATGCAAAACATTCATGAAGATAGAAGTTTGTCACACAACTGTTTGTAAATGCAATGAGAAAAAAAATGACAACAATGTAATAATACTGGCAATATGAATGCAATAAGGTGATGCAATGAGAAAAAAAAAAAAAAGCTATTTGTTTACTTTCAAACTCTGGATTTAAAAGTAATTAAGAACTTAGTTATCCATTGTATAACATAAAACACTTAATTCAGAACTAACTTTCTGCATTTTCTTTTACAAAATAACATAAAAGTAATATTTTAAAGCCATAAAAACATGTAACTGGCAGTTGCTCTGACAAAGACTAACCTTACCAAAACGAAAAATTTTAAAAGAACCATCAAGTCATATAAAATAAAAAAAAACAATGAATAAATAAACGAAATACCTAATAGTAAGTATAATATCTTTGATTTTCTGTGCCTATCTTTTCCCCAATTACTCAATCTCCATGTTGTATACTCTGGCTAGTCGCTAATTTGTGCTTCGCGCATTGATACGATAATAGTTGGTTGGTTGTCTTCGTTGCGAAAGAAACAAAGAAATGAAAAATATTTTATCATTAGAAAATGAAAGATTTATTATATTTAGCAGTAAAATTGAATACATGTAATTAAAAAATATTTCCTCATTTTGAAAAAGGAATCGAAATAATTTTTCGAATATATGCATGTTTAAAATCTGAAATTATTTCTTTGTAACAAAAAGAGAAAACATATAAACCCCAATTGAATTTAATACATATGTTTTACATGTTTAGAGTATATAATTCATTGTTTTTGCATTTAAAAAAATCTAAATAATTAGCCCGGTCAAAAGCTTTATTGATATCAGCAGCTTTAACGGCGAACCGTAGATCCATTTTAACTGTAATGCCCGGCGGAAGAAGTGGGTGAACACACCATTGCATTTGTACAGCTTAGCTTAAGAAAATAGTCCCATTTTTAAATCGGATTATATAAAAAACTAGAGTTTTCCTATTTAAGTGGATAGGGGGATTCGCTTCATATAAAACCGATTAGTATCATATATTAATTTTAAAAAAATCCTTCGGGCGGATTTCGAGATACGCTTCTTACATCATGACACCATTACATGCAGAGCGAAAAACTTCCCATTTTACTTAAAAATGGATTTCCATATCTTAAAATCTACTGCATGTAGAAATCTATAAATTTCAGGATAGAGTTAGACCGGAGATATAAGACAGCTGTCAAAAAATCAAAACGATATGCCTCATATTTGCTGAGATATTAAATGTCGGCTTTTCGCTTTTCCTTTGAACTCAAACTAGCTGTATATATAAGAGTGACGGAAATCTTCGGTTTTAAGCATTCGGTTTTCGGTTTTTGCTGCGTCAGTCGAGAAACTACCGTCTCTCATGATATCAATGTATAATGAAAGTAGATAGATAATGAACGTAATATTTATAAGATGAAAAACTCAAATATTTTTTATCGATACTGATTAATAATTAGCTTGAATACCAGTTACATACAAATGTATGTTTTTCGCTAAATTTTACGTCCTGATTGCCAGAAATATAAAATTAACAAGAATTATGCCATTAAAAAGAGATTTCTCTGAGGAAAAAGTGACGTCGTATTTGAAATAAAACAGGAATTTTCAAATGTGTTTTACAAGGGGCGTGAATCAATTCCTTACATAAATAATACAAGGATCAGTAAGTTTAGAAAGTTGATGAGTTTCGCGCCATATTTAAATATAATAAAAAATAATATAAAAATTTAAATATATTTTTTTATCTATACCGATTATTAAGAATGAATTTCAGTTACATACAGATGAGAGTTTTTTGCCAAAAACCACACCATGATTATTAGGAAAATAAAAATAAATACGAATCTATTATATTAATATCTCACCGCCTGTTTGTATTTCGCAACTACTCCTTTCAGATTGTTGAACGCAACGCGATTTACTTACGCGATTTACACCGATTATCATTGATCCGAGGATGTCATAAACTCTCAGAATTTAAACAAAATAATTTAAATTCCGAGATAATAATAATAATATTTTTTATATATATTTTTTTTTCAATTTTTGTAAATTTTAACGAAGTTTCTCTAAAAATGGCAACTAAATTATTCCAATTTTGTGGATAAAAAAGAAGAAATAAAACGGATTAATATATTTTTTCTCATTAAAACTGAAAAAAAAGGAATTTATTTTTAATTTGAATAGAGGGGGAAAGAAAAAGAAAATCTCGATTACAGTAAAATTTTTGAAAAATAAAAACGTATTTTCACATATTCAAACTTCATGAATCAATTTATTCTGGAGAACAAAAATCGTCTGTCAACATATTTTCATTTAGAAATAAAGATTTTTTTTTTCGGTTATAGATTAAATAAAGGAGACAAATTTAAGCTTCTTGCATTTAGGTCTACAATTATTGCTCCCTATTCACAAGAATTGAATTTAATGAAAAATGAATATACTATTTCCATTAACTTTGAAGGATGGCTATTAAAACGTTTCACAAAGGCGTTAAAAGTAAAATGGTTTACCAGGTAAACTTGACATATGTTTTTACACAATTCGCCGATTTCCACGATTTTATTTGGCCCGCCTTTTTTCATTGGTTGCAGTTTCCTTTTCGTGGTTATTTGTCACAAAATTTCACTTTTTTCAAACTTAGTTATGTCAAGACCTCTATAACATAGAAATACTGCATTGTCTCCTATGGAATGTGATAAAGAGTTATTTATTTACATTTCTAATTACCGGGAATTAAATATTTTGCTTAATTATTGCATTTATTCGTCTTTTAATGATACGTGAACGAAGTCACGGGTAACAGCTAGTTAGATATAACTTTAATTATAATTTTGTCATACGCATTCATATACGGCTCGAGCTTAGGCCACTTAATATAGAAAGGACCCAATAATACTTTTCATGATGGCGTCAGATTTTGCAGAATAATGGCCGATTTTCCAGATATATTTTAATGCGCTTATTTTTATTATTATTATTATTAAAGTAAAGAATCGCAATACGAACAATATGACACATTTTGAAACAATCTAGTCCACATGATATGTAGAAAATATCCAATAAAAAGTGAGTTTCCAAGATGGCAAAAGATTTTTCAAAATGCAGGATTTTTCTGTAGTGTAAAAATTTAGGAAAGCCCTGGTGAAGATGAGGGACTTATATGTAACACATTCCAATAGCTTTTGTTTCTGTAAAAAATTGTTTCATCTTTGATTAATTTTTAGGTTCACTACATCGAGCTAAATATAGAGTTCGTTCTCATATAATTGTTCTTTGGATTTTTTAATGAGGCCTTTTTAACAATTGAATAAAAAATAACTTTGTTTTATATGCATTAATTTTATTCTTAATTTACGAATTCTGCCATTTTAAAAAATAGGCAAAAGAATAGAGAAAATATGAATTAATGGCTATATTAATATCCCCCACACCTAAAAATCAAATTGTTCCCTTGTGGGGCATACGTCCAAAGTTAGGAACAATGGTATAAATTCTGATTCTAGGTGGCTTTACCCTTAACAGCTACGCTCCCCACCCTCCATTCAGACACTGCAGACTCTAAAAACACGCTAATTATATTTGCTTTAAAAGGATTACAGAAGATTGATTGATAATTAAACGACCCGTAGCGATCTTCTGTAATTGGGATTCCATTCATTTCCCCAAGACTGGGGTACTTTAAGGCCGAATTAACTACTGTCGAAGCAGCTAATGAATGTTTGCGTGATTGATTAAATAAGATCAATTAATCACTTGAAAACCAGCGTGTATAAAATGGCTAAGAAAACAATGTCGCTGCCTCACGGAATTTTATAAATACACTATAAGAAAATATTTTTAAATAAAACGTCTTAAATGTGTCTTTTCTAATATGACATAATTTTAACCAACGTTTTCCTGCTATTTTTCATATTTAGGTAAAAATACAGTTTTCAATTTAATGGAAAAATTATTATTTAGATGTTTCAAAATTTGCAGAAATAGGTAAAATAATTTTTCGAAATAAAGGAATTTCTCTTGTAAAAATGTTTTTAATTAAAACTGTTTGGAAATACTATTTAAGCATTTTAAATTTGGCGTAATATTCCTTGATTTACTGCTTTTAACACGTAATAATTTAATGATAATTTTAAAGTTTTATTTCTCATTTTAATATTCACGTGCAAGTACATTTTTTATGACGTAATTTTACCCATTTACTGCTTTTAACGCGTGATGATTTAATTATTATTTTAAAGTTTTATTTCTGTTTTTAATAGCTACGTGGAAATACATTTTTTTTAATTTAAAGGGGATATTATTTTGCGCGATAAATACTTTAAAAATATTAAAAATATTTTATTTTTACTACATTTATAAATTGACAACAATGTAAAAAATAGTGTTTTCAAAGTATGAACAAAATATTGTCCAAATAATGAAATTTTGAACAAAGTTAAACAACAACAACAAAAACACTAATAAAATAGACAAATAATAATAAAAAAAAAACTCCCACACTGCAAAGCGCAAACTTGTCAACTATGCTTTCAAAATATGGTTAAATTACTACACATAGCATTTGTTCCTATAAAAAATTTTTAACGGAACTATTTTGACCGAATTCAATATCAAATTGCTGTATTAACAATTCTTCAGTTTAAACACTTTCTGCTTCCGCGTATTTATCTAGCAAACTACCTATTTTCATATTTTTATATGCAATAATTTTCTTAAAATTAGCCTAGAAAGACCTCCGGACACAAAAAATTATTTACGTTCGTGACAGTATTAGTTATTATTTTTTAGAATAGATAGATAAGCTTCGTCTTGGTATACTATATGCTTTTGATTCCACTTACTGTTTTGCATTCGGTACGAAACAAAATTTTAATCTATTTAATACAAAATACTAATATGTATGCTCATTTTTTAAGACAGCGCACTTCATTATTTTAGCCACGCGTTGCTATAAATTAAGAAATTGAATAAATAAATTTAAAGTGAATAAATATCCTGTCATACTTTAAAATATATATATTGTAATTAAAATCGGTACTTCTCTATTATCCCGTCGACTTCTTTTCATAACAAAAAACTATCGCCAAACTGTAAGACTATACGCCAAAAATGCAGTCCCATTTACTTCATTTCAGAAGCATTATACGTGTTTGTTATGTCATCAAGTGGTTTTTAATTCGATATTTGCATGTATTTTTTATTATGTTTTACTGCTTTATTAGTAATCTCATTAATTAAAATAACAAATGTGTACTTAAATTCTTATATTTTATTTATTTATTTATTTTGATATTCCAATGGCAACGTTCTCCCGTTTATTTGGCGTTACAGTTTGGCGATAGTTTTTTGTTATGAAAAGTGGTCGACGGGATAATAGAGAAGTACCTTAAAATCAAAAGGTATAATGTAAAAAAAAAATATATGAAAAAAAAACCGCATAAAATATATATAGGAAAAGAATAAATAAAAATCACTCTTTACTCTTTTGACAACACAAGACAGTTTTACAAGCTCAGCATTATTGTGCACGAAAACTATGCACATATTAATGTAGTATGTATTTCACTGATTGCAGTACAATTACTTATGTAATATTAAAGACGCATGCGTAGGTCATAATAAAACGTATTTTACTTCTGTTTAAAATAGTAATTTTTTTATTAGAAATTATGATTTATCAATATTCTTTTAAGATATAGTAACAATTACGGTGCAGTAATACTTACATGACTCCAATTTGGACAAATTGGGACAAATTTGGACAACCTTATTGAACAAATATAAGGTTTCTTTATGGAAATTATAAACTGTTTTATTTAATCAGAAGAAACAATGTCAAAATATTGTAACATGGAAATGGGTGTAATAAAAGCATAAAGATAAGATAATCTAGTTCTCGTAAGCAATCTTTTATGCCTTGCAAATGCATATGCAGCATTTATTTTTTATTCCCCCAATAAAGAGATAACATCTTGTTTATTGTAAGTTTGCGAATATTAGATGTAAGAACATAAAAACTACTTATCATTCAATCGTATAACTTTAGTATTTACTCTTATTACTCTTTTAGTAGTTACATTTATTAACCAAATAATGAGATAACATCTTGTTTACCGTAAGATTGCTAATAATAGATATAATAACTTAAAACATACAGACATATCATTGAATCGTATCAATTGAAGTCGTTAGGAAGAAAATCTTTGGAAAACCCAACTATTAAAATCTACTTGTAACTTAACGATTAAATATTGATTTATTTCGTTTAAAACCTATAATACTAAAAATATTAATATCAAATAATATTAATAACACAGAATAATATAAATATATACAAAATTCTAATACAATAACAAGAACATTGACAAAGTGAAATATAGTTTTAAAGAAAATAATTTTTTAAAGAATGTTGTCTACAAAAATTAATCTGTGACTTTATTGAAAATGGCTGTAATACGTAAACGAATAATGATTTATTAAAATCGATATTAAAATCACAATTCGTTTTCTATTTTTAATTTTAAAATCACACTCTAAGCCTTGAAATCTATTATCCAATACAGATTTTTTTAATGCTCAATTAAAATTTGCTTTTTTAGAACGAAAAGGAATAATGAAAATTCTGATTTTAATTACAGTCTATTATTTAATATAACTTGGCTCATATATATAATTTCAAATTTTGTAATGGATTTTTCACTCACTTTCTGATATACTAGAATTGTAAAACATATGTACTCAGGTAGGTTTCTGATTACAATACAAAATTGTAATGCTTTTAGAATTTAATTTTAAACTAATAAATTAATTTTAAAGCATTTTTCGTTATACGGGAGCAGGTCATAAATCGTCAAATACTCTTTATTGTTAAAATTGTATACCAGTTACAACACTGAAGTTAATTATGTGTTAAACAACGCTAGCAACTGGATATACCAACTGGATGTGAAACTTCAATAAAGAAATATATTAAAGACTAAAATGTTGAAAATAAAATATAAATAAAAAATAAAGAGTACATATGAAGTGAAATATCTAAATGATGAAGCTTCTACTGAAAAAAAAATAACGAAACTTAAATAATGGAATCGTATATTTCTGTATATATATATATATATATATATATATATATATATATATCTTAGTGTGGTTACTTAGTGTGGGATTACTGGTGCAACGACCTAGAGGTCGACACCTGGTAGAATGACCTGGGGGTCCGCAGTGGGAAGCGGCCTCAGGCCGATCGCAGCGCCGGAGCGAGACAAAGCTCCTGGCGTTATAAGCCCTTCAGAGGCTTGGGCGCGATGGTCGTTTACGCGCGTCTGCGCCGCCGTAGGCGCCTGACGGTGCAGGATAGTTTTTTTTATATCTTAGTGTGGTGCGAAAAAATTTAAGTTGGTATTTCCGAGTCGCTATAGTGCGGAAAAGTTGTGATTTGTAAATACAAAAAAAAAAAAAAAAACAAAAAAAAAAGTATTCAAATCGGACTTTATCTTCCGATCCCGCAAACCGCCTATAAATTTAAAAAAAAAAAAATGAAAATTTTCGATTGATTCAGAGCTAAAAAAATTTTACGTATATATATTTTGTATCACTATAGTGAAAAATATTTTCAGATTGTATTGTTTAATAATAATAATTTAAAAAATTGCGTTTAGAGAATATCTTCCAATCGCGCAAACTGTCCAAAAAAAAAAAAAAAAAAAATTGGAAATTTCCGATTTTTTCAGAATTAAAAAAAAAAGTATTACGTATACATATTTCTTATCACTATAGTGAAAAATATTTTCCGATTGTATTGTTTAATAATAATCATTTTAAAAATTGCCTTTAGAGAATATCTTCCGATCGCGCAAACCACCCAAATATTCAAAAAACTTGAAAATTTCCGATTTTTTCAGCATTTTACAAAAACGTTTCGTATTTGCATTTTTTATCACTATAGTGAAAAATATTTGCAGACTGTGCTGTTCAATAATAATAATAAAAAATATATTGCGCTTAGAGAATATCTTTCGATCACGCAAGCTCAATAAAAATCGGGATTTTTTTCAATTTTGAGTGATTTTGAAGAATTAAGAAAATAATCACATGAGGTCAGTTTGTGTTCCAATGTTAACAGTTGAATACAAATTGTACAGCTCTTTGCTTGTTTAGATATTTGATAATATTTAAACAACCCAGAACTCACCACTAAGAGATGGCTGCACTTCGAGTCCCACCCACACCCTTTCCTCCATCTATAACCAATAAGGGTGCTTGCTACTTACATTACTTAAATACATAATTTGTTGTTTCATCTGTTTAAGTCTAACTTTAGACGTGACTTTGTACTACGATGTGTTGGTAAAGAGTGGTACCATGGACCTTGATTTCAATGTGGCCCTGATGAAGCCATCTCTTGATTGGGGCCCACATACCTTAAGCGATGCTATCGTTGCCAATTTGACGCACAGCTCGACAACTTCCGTGTGTCAGGAAACTGATTTAGCATCCCAGTTTGGAATATCATCTGATTAAACGAAGGATTGTATTTCTTTATTGGTTACTCTCCGTAAAAGAGTTGGAGATGATAATTTTGCTACATTCAAATCAATTAATTCTGTATAGACCACCGCACCGAAGTTTAAAGTAGGATTGGTAATGTTTCTGATGCCTTTACCTTTTGAAACAGTCTACCTGGCTTTTAAAACTCTTCTTAGCCCTAGCTCTCTATGTGCTTCCTCTTATCAAAGACCATTGCAATTAGTAGGTTTTCCGATTGGGCAAAGAATGAGTTTCGTTCAATTTCATGGAATACCACTTTCTTCAGGTCGTCAGGCAAGTATCGAGATGTTTCTATTACTCTGTACAGAAGAATAGGCCCATCTGTAATGTAGTTACTGCATTTTATTTCAAACCAAACTGACATGTAACATTTTAAAATAAATGTCACTATGGTTTTTGGCATCGGAAGGGTTTCCTACGTTCACTTAAAGTCGAAGGCCTCTATTTGCACAAGTGAGCCATCTGGCATGTGAATTTAGGCCAGGGTCACGCTTTGATAAGTCATTCGGAAAGTTGGCACTTTTAATTGCTTGACTTACGTCAAAAATATATCTTTGATCCTTGCTCAACAGTTGTCTGCCCACTTTTTTTAACCCTTCTTTGCATGAGTTTTTCTTTTTCAATTGTGTTTTTATATACATATATTAAATATTAGACACCATGAATTTTAAGATAGATTTTTAACTTTGTTCAGCAACATAGTTCACGCGAAATTTACTGGATTAATATTTCTATATAAATATAGTGGTGGCAAGAAGTTGATTTATTTATTAAAAGTTAAATAAAAAGTGATGGAAATTTACATCACTATGCAATTAAGGGTTAATTTCACAATCAATTAATTGAAAATTTATCACTGAGAGATTTTCACAACCAATAAGATTCTTCCCAATTGGTCCAATAAATGACCTTGGGCCAGTTATTTCACCATTCAAATGTTGAAAAAGATGGCGGAAAAGTAATTCAACAAAACGGAAAAAAACAAATATTCCACTGAAGAGGTCGTCCGAGATACAATTCAAGCTGTCTGATAGCGCCACCTTTCCATCCTGTATTGGTATTTGTACCACTACAGCACTACCAAGTTTAAGTATTCCAGTGGAACCCTTTTTCAGTAATCAGCTAAATAGTTCAGCTCAATAATATCAATTTACATTTTAATCTTAACCTGAGACCACAAACTGAACTCAGTTGATTATTTTCTTAATACATCAAAATATCACTCAAAGCAACAACATGAGTAGCAAACATGATAAACATCAACATAACAAACATGAGTAGCCTAACCATTATGTTTTTTTTTTCATAATTTTGTTCGTGGAAATTTAAAAACCCATTTACAAAAATCTGAAATATATCAACTCTAATCAATATACTAAAAATACCAACGTTTGACACACAATAACATCGTGTAATAAACAGACGCACGTTTCATGAGTATCCTGGACTCACTTCCTCAGTGTAAATAAACTTAAACCCTATTGTATCCCCCCAAAGACATGAAAATGAGTCTAAAAACCCAAATGAAAAACAACAACACACCGAGAAACTCCTCCAATCTGATTAAGTCGGTTGGTTGGTTGTAGAGGATTCACTATGACAAAGTAACTCAACCCAGAAAGGTGAGATGTACGGTACACTTGAAAAATCATTAACCAGGGAGTTACCAAATTTATGAATATAAACTGCCTCAAAGAAGTCTAAATCTAATGGAGTGTTACATTTCTTAATAATAGTGGCTGAGTCAAAGTTAAAATTATGTCCCTCACTCCAACAGTGACAGGCAATAGAGGACTTTTGTAATTCTTTTTTCTTAATGTAATTTCTGTGTTCATTGAGTCTGAAACGGAGTTGTCGTTTAGTCTGTCCTATATAGGACAAACCACATTGACATTGGATATTGTAAATGCCCCAAAAGTTTTGATGTGAAATTTTATCCTTTAACTGTGAAAAACTTAGTTTATTAACTGGCTTAAAAACAACCTTAAAATCATATTGCCTTAAAATATTAGCTATTTTATAGCTAATGCTATTGTGAAATGGTAAAATAATGAGGTTAGAAAAAGATTCTGGGACATCAGAAGGAACAAGATTACTATTTTTATTTAGACAACGAAAAATTAAACGGTTGATATAAGTCAAACTAAAACCACGATTAATAGCAACAGATCTAATATAATTCAATTCTGTACCAAGGGAAACATTATCAGAACAAATGGAAATTGCTCTATTAATAAAGAAATGAAAAGCCGAGGCTTTCTGAGAAGGGGGGTGACACGAATTAAAATGAGGGGGGAGTGAGACTGCAAAAGGTTTCCGGTATACACAGGTATCAAATGTATTAGGCTGACGTGTGACTAACACATCAAGAAAGGACAATTTATTATCAACTTCAACTTCATATGTAAACTGAATAACAGGATCTATTGAGTTTAGAATAGTTAAGACGTTATCAATGGATGAAATAGACAGGTCCAAGAGTGCAAAAGAATCATCAACATATCTGCAATAAAATGGAAAATTTATAAAATTAAATAATTTATCCTCAAAATAATGCATATACAAATCTGCTAGGAAAGGACTTAAAGGATTACCCATCGCTAAACCATCTGACATAGAATAAAATTGATTTAAAAACTGGAATGCATTTTACGTTAAACAAATACTGAATAACTCAATAGTGTGGTTTATCTCATAATCTGGGTAATGGAATTCTTTTAATCTCAAAGTGAGACACTGAAGTGCCCCTTGGACAGGAACATGGGTAAACAGTGAAATAACATCAAAGGACACCATGCGTAATGAGGGGGAGGGGGGGAAGTTCCTAATACGGTTTACAAAAGCACTTGAATTATGAATAGTATATAGATTGGAAACTGAAAGAAAAGAAAACCGTTTAACCAAATATTTAGCAAGTGGGTAAGAAGCAGAACCAATATTTGATACAATAGGACGGAGGGGGACACCAATTTTGTGTACTTTCGGAAGAGCATAAAAACGACTGCAGTTAGCTATGGAAGGAGTTAAAGAATTTATAGTATTTTCATCAATACATGGAGAAGTTTTAATGAGTTTTCTAGTACTCAGAAGATAACTGTTAGATGGATCCCGGTGTAATTTAACATATGGACCAGATTGTAAGAGATTGTGTACTTTATTAAAATAATCTGATTTATCCTACAACACTATTTGACCCCCTTTATCAGCTTTAGAAATAACAATGTCTTCGTTGGACTTTATTGTAAGTAATGCATTACTGAGATCCTTGGTAACATTCGGTGTAAAATTCACTGCGTTATGCTCAATAGTATTTTTAATCAGAAGTCTAATAGAATCCTTTTGAGAAACAGATAGTTTGCTAAATTTAAAGCTTCTCTCTACTGGAGCAATAAGGTTAGGTAAATCCGGGCGTTTAGCAAAAGAAAAATTATAATTAAGCTTAAGTGCTTCCTCCTGTGATGGTGTCAATTGGTGAGAGGAAAGGTTAACAATAGCATTATTATTAACCATTGGAAGCCCCGAAGGGGGTGTAGGAGAATGAGGGAGTAAATTTGACAGTTTTTTAACCAACGAAAGTTTATTTACACTGAGGAAGTGAGTCCAGGATACTCATGAAACGTGCGTCTGTTTATTACACGATGTTATTGTGTGTCAAACGTTGGTATTTTTAGTATATTTATCCACACAAGATTTTTTCATTAACTCTAATCAATGCTTTATATCAGATACTGGAATTTTTGGAGATTTATTTATATAAAAAATGAGTACTTTAAAATCTACTGTAATATTGGTAAAAAAAAAAAAAAAAAAAAAAAAAAAAAAAAACATATATATATATTTCATGAAGGAAATAAGAAAATAATATCGAGTTTGTATATGCGTTATTAAAACTTGCAAACATGTCCTAAATTTATTAGGATGCTATTTCATTTTCCTTCTGAATTACAATATTTTCATCTGAAATTTATCAAAAATCAGTATTTTTGTAGTTCGTAATTCACAAAGGGAAAAAGCTATTCATATGATATTCGGAAATACAAGATCTCTACATATAATGTCGTAAATATTTTTGTATCATATTATACTGTTATTCGAACTTTGAGGTACACAGTATTAAAATTGACGAATTGACAATAAGCCAGGAAGAAAAAACAACATTTAATTTAATTAATTTTCTAAGTATATGTAGGGAAATATTGTTGGAATCCTACTATACTTTTATGTTACAAATAAATGTTCAAGAGGCAGGAAAAATTGTTGACAACAGACTTCATTTCTGTATTATAATGTAGAATATACGAGAATTCAACAGTTATATGCCTGTTAATACCGTTAAAGTCCGTGAAATACAGTATATATATATATATATATATATATATATATATATATATATATATATATATATATATATATATATATATATATATATATATTATTGATATTTGTATGAATAAAGTGTTCAGAAAAGAAGATTCCAACATTTAATGTCCATCTGAATGACTTTGAGGCTACACAATCTAAACTGAATTTTGTATTGCAGGCTGCGTTATTGAATGTATGGTGCAAAATTTATTTTTGCTTTTGTTATTCTCACATGATATCGTGATGTTTCTCGTGTAATGTAAAGTTTGTTTGTTTAATCTAATATACTAGGGAGCTCAGCCCCCTACTCGCTAACACTCGCCAACCCCCCGTGAATTGCGAAGCAATTCACATTGAGGCCGCTACGCGGTCCCAGCTCGCTTCGCTCGCTCGCCTCTTTTTATTTTTGAGGTAATTCTGGCCGGAATAAGTACTACCATACATCATTTGACCATATGAAATTGACAATTTTTTTAATATAAAAAAGTAATTGAACTCCGTTGAAAACACAACTAAAAATGCATTTAGTTGGAGCTACTAATGAGCATATAAATCATTTAAATACTATGAATAAATGATCTTGGAAATATAATTTGTTTAAAACTTGTTGCACCTATAATATTGTACAACACTGCTTATTCATAAAAAAAAAAAAACACTACGTAATAGGAAGATAGTTTATCATCAATGATTGTTTAAATTCCGTTCGATATTTTACTATTCTAATTTATTATAGATTTCTGCAACAGATGGCAGCAGGTGCAACCTAGACAGTTGATATTTTTACTTCTCTCCGATTTTTCATGTGAGTAAAATTCGAAAATAAATTCTAAATAAGAGTTGAGAATTCATTTTAAATTAGCAATATTACTCATAATTAAAATGAGGAATAATCTCAGACGCTTTGTTTTACGTACATGTTATTTTATTTTGAATATTTGCTAGCTTGATTTGCACTGCTCTGACACTGACCGCCATATTGGAGGCGGAGCTGATCTATCTAACACAATCTAGTCTTTTCATTGGACTGAGCTCTGGAAACTATGGTTGTTGCCAACAATAAGCTAGAAATTCAGCCCTATTTCCGCGCCACGTAAGACAATTATATATATATATGACGACACACAAATATTATAAATATTTTTTTTCTTTCAGTACGTAATTAAAAGACGATTATATATCGTTTTACATTCAATAAATGGCAATTTAAACAAGCACACGTGTGCAAAATAAAACGAGTCCTTTATAGCCAATTCTGATTTATAGGTTATATTTCAGAAAAGGAAAAAGCTTACGAGAAACAAAACTGTCTTAGACAAATAACATTATAGAAAGTGTAATTATTTTTTAACTCATGCGCTTATTCAATACCATATTTAGTTTTATTAATTTAAATACGGATATGTATTTATTACGGACTTTATAACTAGAGAAATATTACCTGTATAAAGTAAATATTCAATTTCGTACAAAAATCATTATTCAGAAAATAACCCATATATATTTCTTTACATTTTATTGAAAAATATTAATTCAAAATAAAACTGCTAGAAACTCATTTTTCTGTAAAAAACAAGATACTGAGAAGATAAATCATTTGAAAAATGTTGAATTTTTGAAAAGCTTTACCCATATAAATTATTTTTTGTTTGAAATTACTTTATTTCACTTATCTATGAGAAAAAATGAAATGAATAATAAAACAATGCGTAAATTTGAAACAATGCAATGATTTTCTTATAATTAATAATATTCAACTTAGATATTTGTGAAGATAGTTTTCTATGAATAAATATGCATAGATAATTTGTCCTCATTTGAAAGTTAAATATTTAGTGCCGGTCTACCACTATTATTATTATTATTTTTTAAATATATTTTAAATTATTCTTTCTGTTTTTAGAATTGAAAAGCATGAATAATATGTAAGAAAATTGCTTTTACGTCAAATGTTTTCGAAATGGAAGAGTTGTTGCAAATGGTAAATATTTAGTAATACTCTGCCAAAAAATACTATGTCTTTAAACAAAGTCTTCGAGAATACAAAAATCATTTTTGTATATAATAATTTTTCAAAGGATGAGGAATATATTTCAGAGAAAAAAAAATAAATCATTTGAGTTATTTATAAATAATAATTCATCGTTCAGAATTTGCACTTAATTGTTAGAAAAAATAATTAAAATCATATTGTAAAATAAAAATTTCGATTTGTAGTTGTTATTTTTCTAATTCTTACTTTTTCAGCTTTTCCTTTTTATATTTTAAAATAAAATCAATTATTACTACCTTTAATATTTATTTGTGATTTTCCAGATGTTTGACAAAAAATCTTAATAATACTTTAAGTAAGAATACAAATAATAGCACGATGTAAAAGGGTACATATGAAGTGTCTGTTGCAAATTTTAACTTACGAAACGTATTTGGCAGTTTAAAATAATGTTATTGTTTCTTGATGTACAATATTAAAACCTTGCTTTTTCTTAATTAAGTTTTAAATAAAACTCCTGCAAAATGTGAAAAAACTGCAACAACAAAAAGAAAAATATTATATACAAAAACATATAAAATATTAATAAAATAAACAATGTTTGCTGTATACATATTTATTTGCAGATAAATATTTATTTATTTATTTAGGATTAATCATATTTTATACATGTTTGTGCATATAGCGTATCTAAGATTTTTTTCTGAGAATGATATTTAATTCCCTAAAGAGGAATATATTAAAGCTTTTAGAAATAAAATTATTTGATTTTTAAGAAAATATTTCTCTCAACACGGGTTAATTTATTCAAAGATATTTACTTAAAACAGCCTTTAAAAACAACATGTTACGAAAAAGAATTTTAACAAAAATAGATTTCTTTCAAAACAATAAATGCAGAAGATTATATTAATTCCATTTAATTCCTTTATTTACAAGAGATATACAGGCGAGGTATCAAAATATAATTATATATATTTTTTAATGTAAGTAAAAGATTTGTTAAAATGTATCATTTAATTTTAAAATATAAATTATTTGATTAATAAGTATTGTCTAAATTAGTAAAATTATTTATTTTAAATTTCTTTTATCATCATTTAGAAACAAAATTTTTCACTGAAGCATTTTGGTATATATGCTATGTTTTAGTTTCATTTCCGACGTCAACTACGCTAAGTTTAATATGTAAAATTTTACGTAAAACACTTTCATAAAATCTCGGTATCAACCATATTAATTATTTAGATATTTTTTGTTGCACTTAATTTTTAGAAAACATTCATTAATTTTAGGTGTTTTTGTAGTTCAGCATGATATATTATCCTTTTTTTTCTATGTATAATTACGAAAAAAATCGTCTTTAAAACATAAGCTGTATTACTAAATATCTATATTTGAAAATTTTCACTGTAAAAATTATATAGATCAAAATGCTTTTTATCAGAAAGTAAAAGGTTTATTCGAATATATTGGAAAACATTATATAAACCAAAATGCTACGTACTGTAAAAAGTTCAACAAGTAACTGTACTAAGAAAAGAAAACAGTTGTGTTTGGTACTGGAATTTTAATATAGTCTAATATCTTTATTTTATTATAAAATGAAATCTTCAATTCACGATATAATAAATTATTCCCTTTCAAAGATTCTTCTCATTGTTAATAATTTTGCTGTAGGTTGAACCAGCTTTTTCCGCTACTCTAGCTGCAACCACAAGATGTTGAAACATTGTTCCAACATTTGGAGCTATGGGCTGATATGAGCACGAAATGTTGATGATTGCAGCTACTGCAGCATTGGCTCAAAGTTCAGCTCAAACCACCACAAAAATTTTGACACTGATAGTGTTTATTTAAAAGTAAAATTTTCAAAAAACAATTAATATTATTATATTAAACAAGTCATTATAAATTTTTTAAAATTAAATCAATCAACTATCAAAATTGTCACATTATACTTTCAATCATCTGATCCATTAGAAAACACAATTTTTTATCTCAATGAATCTTGAAGACACAGGTGTTGTAATTTCGTATAGATTCTTTATTTTGTGCTGTAATAAATACAGTTAAAAAATATTTGACATTATGTGTCTGTAATCAACTTAGTAAAAATAAATTGTAATCAAGTAAAAACTAAGAAAATACTAATGCTATTTTATTTTATTGTGTACTAAATAGCGAACCCGCCTCCTGTGCCATTTGTACTTCAGCTCTAAAACTTTCAAACGACTCGCGGGTTATAAGCTTATTCATCATTCATCATTAGTGGAAACACATTGAATTATCAGTTTACCCCAATAAGAAATTTAATTTTCTTAGATTAAGAGCATTTTTTAGATATTTAATGTGTATATGGACGGATAGGCAGGCAGAAAAATTAACTTGCATACATCTTGCGCTGGACTCGTTTTTCGGACATTATTGTGATTTCAAAATTTGCATTATACATACATAAATATGTCTGTACACATATATACACGAAGTGATTTCTATAGGTCGATTTCCAAAAAATCAATCTAAAAAAATTAGCTTGCAATTTTTTTAAAAAAGCCTCTTTACTAAATAAAGAGCTGAAATGAAATTCTATTGCAAATTTAAATATATAAACTTGAAACAGTAACTTAGATGGAGTAGTATTAGAAAATCAAATGATTTTATTAAGAACAACGTTTTTAGTCTCATCATAAATCAGGTATCAATTAAAATGTTAATTATATATATATTGTTAATTATATATATATATATATACACAGTGGTGGCCAAAAGTTTGAACATTTTTTGAAAGTTTCATGTTTTTCAACTTTGTGTGCTTGTAGAATATATTAATTTTCACTTAAATACAAACGTTTATATATCAAATTGAAGATAATTTAATGTAGAATTTAATAATAAAAACAGTATTACAATATCTGTATTACAAAAAAGTTTTGCTCATATTAGTAGAACAAACAAACACAAATCGTTTTGAATCAGTACGTGTTTTGTAATAAAAGCGTACTAGCCAATCACAAACACCGTTCTGAAGACAAATCAAATTTCTGTAACTATAGTTTAGGTTATTTGGATGGTAAAAGAGTTATTGTTGTGGAAATATTTTGCGGAATGATGCATACTAGTACAATTAAATAGAGTATTGCTGTTTTTGAATATTTAAAGTCCTTTTTTATAATGAAACTAATTTTAAACAGTGTCATCAACAAGAAGAACTAATTAGACATCTACAAAAAGAAGACGAATTGTCATATTGAGAGAAAATGGCCTCTCTTATGCTGAAATTGCAAGACAAGTTGGTGGTTCAGTGACTTGTTCTGGTGTGCGAAAGTTCTGTTTACGTTATGAAAGAACGAAATGAGTGGAAAATAAGGACAAATCAGGCCGAAAAAATGCACAAGTGCTACTGCCGATAGTAAAATTAAACGGCTATGCCTTCAAGATAGAAAAAATTCATCAGATGCCATTAGATGTGAAATGAATGCAGCGGGTATTGCAGTAAGTTCAAGAACAATAAGAAGACGGTTATCAGGATTTGGACTACAAGCTAGAATTCCAAAGAAAAAACCATATTTAAATCAAAAGCAACGCGAAAAACGAGTTAAGTTGGCAAAAAAACGCATTAAATGGTCAGAAAATCAATGGAAGCAAGTAATCTGGAGCGATGAGAGTAAAATATCGCTCTTTCGTACTGATGGTAGAAAATGCGTGAGACGTAGAGTAGGAGAAGCACTTCATCCTGATTACATTGAAGCAACTACAAAAAACCCAACAAATGTCATAATTTGGGCCTGTATGTCTGCAGATGGTGTGGGCCAAATTCAAGTGATTGATGGCATCCTGAATGCCAAAAAATACATCGAAACTGTCCTGGAACCAAAATTGATACCTTCCATCAGGGACCTCTTCCCCAGCAACGCACCATTTATTTTTCAGCAGGATTCAGCTCCATGACACACAGCAAAAGTATGCAAAGCATGGTTTCAAAATAAAGGCATAACTATATTACCATGGCCGGGAAACAGCCCTGATCTCAATCCAATTGAAAATTTATGGCGACGTTTGAAAATTCTTGTACGAAAAAACGTCCATCCAATAAAAGACAACTTTTTGAAGCTATAATTGATTCTTGGCACCATGTGATTACGAAGATGAACTCCAGACACTCGTTCACTCGATGAAAAGACGCTGTGAAGCTGTCTTAAAAAATAAGGATTATCCTACTAAGTATTGATTGTGTAAGTATCACTTTAAAAAAATGCAAATCTAAGATCTTACTATTAGTTGCATAACTTTTTTTGGAATACAGATATTGTAATACTGTTTTTATTATTAAATTCTACATTAAATTACCTTCAATTTGATATATAAACGTTTGTATTTAAGTGAAAATTAATATATTCTACAAGCACACATAGTTGAAAAACATGAAACTTTCAAAAAATGTGTACACTTTTGGCCACCACTGTATATATATATATATAATTATATAAGTATATATATAATTATATTTATATATATATGTATAATTATATAAGTATATATATATATATATATATATATATATATACTTATTTTATAAGGCTTGGTAATTATAGAGAAATGTGTTTTAGTTTATGCTGCACTTAATTAGTCTTTAAAAATATTGTCTCTAAAGAGTAATAATTTTAAAATATTCAGTGTGGTAACGTAATAAATTACTTGATCTCACAAGGAGAGTGCCAAGCTTGGTAATCACAGATTTTGATTTTTATATATGTTGTAGGGTAGTAGAAGCCCCTTAGTCTCAGGTTCAATAGATTTTATACAATGCGGCTTAGTTTTCGAGAAATGGGGGGGGATCTAATATTATAACAAAACTTAAATACTTACTTTGTAATGCCGTAACTACGTTGGTCGTAGCTCAGTTGGTATGGCGTCTGATTGTTGTTTAGAGGGCCCAGGTTCGATGCCGAAACGGGCTACGCTTGTTTTTCTGAATTGTTTTATAAATATATTTGTAATTGTAATTTAACAGTCTCAATAAATAAATTTGTTAACATAATTAAATTTCAATTTAGCATTTTTGATTTTTTTTAAGTCACTTTTAATATGTATTCCATATATGCTTTATCAATGCAACGATATTGAGCGATTGTGTCAATTCGTGATTGTAAAGAAACATCATTTATAAATTGCCTTAACAAGGGAAGTCTCTGCGATGATGATACTATATTGTTTTAAATTAAGAAGAATAATTATATTAAAATTAGCAGAAAAATTAAATTACAACATATTTGTTTTATTTTATTGTAACTAGAGGGCGCCTCAACAGACTTTGGTTATTTCTTTTTTTTAGTTTGGTGCAGTTATTGGTTTTTGTTTTCAATCTTTATCGCACTAGTGCCTAACATTCTATAACAGCTTATAATCGTATAAAAATGGAAGAAGCAAGCTGTAATTCACAAGAACATCAATCTGAAGTGTCGGGATTCGATGAAAATCAGAAAAGTGGTGTCACAAATGCGTTTAAGTACTCTAAAATTTTCTTGCAAAACATTAGATTTTTAACAAATAATCCAGAATTTGATATATCTTAGTTTTCTATTGCGATGGGAGAAAAATTCTATATTTCGATGGTAAATATGTTGATTTTGTAAAGATTTTTGAATTTTTACTAGTCAATAATAGATCCAATTTTTTAAAAAGATCTTTAGATGATGAGAAATGTTTAATAATGGTTTTAAAATCAAATATGCTAAATTAGAATTTAATTATGTTAGATTTTTTTTTATTGAGATTGTTAAATTATAATTACAAGTATATTTATTTAAAAAATGAGAAAAATAAACGAGGTACGTTCTGTCATCGAACCCGGGCCTCTTAACAACAAACAAACACGATTTCGTTACAAAGTAAGTATTTAAGTTGTGTTATAATATTAGACCCCCTATTTCTCGAGAACTAAGGAGCGTTGTATAAAATTCATTGAACCTGAGACTAAGGGGCTTCTGCCCTACAACATATATACAAATAATCAAAATCTGTGATTACCAAGCTTGGCACTCTCCTTGTCAGTATTCTGTAAAAACCGTAACGTCTTGTATACATAAAAAAATCCTCCATAATAGAAACATTGCAATCAAACATTTCACAGTGACAAAACTGAAATTACAAAAATACTTTTTTACATGTTAACAAAAGTAACATTTTCAAAATTAGTATTTTCGTTAGTAAAATATTGTATTTGTGTAAAAGAAAATACTTTATTTTGTTATTTATTTTGGGCATGTAGTTTCCCTATTCAGAAACCAGCAAAAGTCAAACATATTTGGATTAAGACTGCCTTGGTGTCTTGTCTCCATTAAAAAAAATAACATGGATTTGACATCATAATTAAATATATTACACGTAATCACTGTACTTCAAATACTTAGTGAAAGTTTGTAACAATTGATTGACAATAACAATGCTGTAATAAAGTTGAACTAGTCACGTATGTGACTTACAATGCACAAATTATTGTCTAGAAAATCTGTCAATTTATATATATGTATAAAATGTTCTACCTGCTAAAAATTGTACAACAAAATCTTAGTACACTTTGCTTAAAGGACATTTTAAATATATCGGATAACACAGGTCAACAACCTTTTAGCTGCTGGGGAAAATATAGATGTTCTAGACTAATTTGAGTGTGCTGATTCCACATCTGAACTCCAAATGTCTCTATCACGTCATGATCTCGAGTTATAGAAGCTTCCAATGTTTAAATTTGATATTATGAGACTGTTTTACAAAACTGAACATTATGAGACTGTTTTACAAAACTGAACATTAAGAGATTGTTTTAAACAACTGAAACTTAATATTATTTTATTTATACATTTAAAATGGTGTTAAACATAGTTTAGATTTCATAAAATTCTTTCCATACAATTGGCGACGATAATACATTTCTTCAAAAATATTTTATGGGTTTACTCTTGGGCTTGTGCGTTGCATTTTTTCCCCTATTCAGAAACCAGCAAAAGTCAAACATATTTGGATTGAGACGGCTTCGGTGTCTTGTCTCCATTAAAAAAAATAACATGGATTTAACATCATAATTAAATATATTACACGTAATCACTGTAGTAGGTACTGTATAATGTTTAAAAGTAGAAAAACAGCAGTATGGCAATAACTTTACATCCTGAAATGACAGAGAAGATTAGAGTTCAGATTCGGAATCAGCACACTAAAATTAGTCTAGAAAACCTACATTTGTCAAAGTAGCTGACAAAAAGTATTTTCTTTGTTGACCAGTTCAGTTAAAGATACATTTTACAAATTAAAGCCTTTTACTAATTTTAACTACCAAAGATACGACTTCCTCTCTTTAAACGTACTTAAACATTTCATGACTTTATTCCGCAGATTTACCAACATTTAAACATAACTTCAAATATTAGTCCTGTTACAGATATACTACACCATTATACACAAGATAATTATACAGAATACAAAATACAATAAGAGAACATAAATATGCAGTTACCCATTTCAATTCCATGCTGAGACATGGGAAACATGCTGTGCAAATTATTGTCCACTATTAGTCTTTCATCCAGTACCACGACTACGCGAGCGCATAATAGGAATTTTTTTACCAAAAATAATTGTTTTACTTTATTGTAGTACATAATTGCCTTCCTTCCATCTTTTTTAATTCATCAAAACCTTATTTGAACAAGATTTTATTTTAATTATATGTGTCTCGCTTATATACATAATGTTTACAGGTACAAAAACTGTAGGATGGCAATAACCTTACATCCTGACGTGATAGAGATTTTTAGAGTTCAGATTCCGAATCAGCAAAATCAAATTAGTCTAGAACACCTACATTTGTCAAAGTAGCTGACAAAAATATTTTCTTTGTTGACCAGTGCAGTTAAAGATACATTTTACAAATTAAAGCCTTTTACTAATTTTAACTACCAAAGATGGGACTTCCTCTCTTTAAACGTACTTAAACATTTCATGACTTTATTTCACAGATTTACCAACATTTAAACAGAACTTCAAATATTACTCCTGTTACAGATATGCTACACCATTACACACAAGAGAACATAAACACAATACAGAACACATAATACAGAAGTTTTAGTACAGTAATACAGAAGACACAACACAGAGAATACAGAACACAAAATACAATAAGAGAACACAAATCAGAGTGGCGAGTTGTCAGGGAAAAATACAGTAAAGAAAAATGATAAACACCAGTATATTCTTATGGAAAAATTCATCTTGATTATTCGATCAAATGAACAACATGAATTTTTCCATAAGAATATATTGGCGTTCATCACTTTTTTACTGTATTTTTCCCTGACTACTAGCCACCCTGGAAATATGCAGTTAACCATTTCAATTCCGGGGCTGACGCAAAGGGCTACCGTGGTTGAAAGTCATGTGATAGTCGCGGTCTTACTCAAAATGTTACTTTGACGCGCAGTTGTACACAACGGAATTCCATTACTTTGGTTTTAACTCGTGTGCTTGTTGTTATATATTCTTTAATTATAAAAACAAACGTAATTTTCATTGCGAATCTTTTACTTTAATTTTGTTAAGCTTTTCTTAAGTAGTATTGTTTAATCCATTTACGCCGGATAATCTACCGAATGTAAGTATTAATCATTTTTCCGCTTTAATGTAATATGCATAACTTTCAATTGCGCAATGTTATATACTTTAAATCATTGGAAAACAGAATGCCGGCAACTTTACTTTATGTGAAATAAAATAGCTCAGTAAAATCGTAAGATTATTATTGAATATAACGTACCTTTATTACAGTGTCGATTACATATATTTTTCTAAGGAATGGGGGGGGGGGGTTGCAGCTTCTGGTTTAGAACATTACAGAGTTTCGGGGGGGGGGAGGGGATTTTTCGTTTCTACACCATTAATAAATGTAAAATCCGAAATCCTCTGTAGGGAATATCACCCCTTGAATTCAACATTGCATTACTAATCTTGATGATGTATTTTTTTTTTTTTTTTTTTTTTTTTTTACTTTTGCACTCATATGATAACGTTTGTTTTGAATTGTTTAAATATAAATAAACACAATTTATTTTAAATGAATGTGTTTTTACTTGCACTATTTATTCTAAAAGTTTTTCACTTATTAATATAAACAGGATAGAAATAAGTCAAAGTTTTTAATAAGTTCAGATTATTTTTAAAGATTTAATATTCAGAATACTACACCTGTAATATTACGGATTAACATTAAGAATATACTATATATATGATACTTTGCATTTTGGTTCCATTAAACAATTCATGATTTGTTTATGCATACATGTTAAATGTTATTTTAATTTATTTATTAGCAAACTGAATATACTCTACTAATTAATGTTTAAAATATTAAAAAAAAATTGTTTATAATAAAATAATAAATTAATAAATTCAGATTTTGAGTGAGCCCAAAGAACAAATTGCCAGTTATTGTTTCAAACTTTTACATTGGTACCACTTATTTTCAATTATGTTGTGTATGAATTTCTAACAATCGAACTTTGTTTTACAAGGAAATCCGACATGCTTGATTGTAATGCAAATTTAAGACTTGCATACTTTCCCAAAAAGATGTTGTTAAAACAGTTTCAGCAATAGCGATTTGGGAAAATAAACAAGTCCTAAAGTTTCGTCACAAAGTGTATTGGATTTTTTTCTAAATCAAAATTCGATAGTGAGAAATCATATACGTTTTTTATATCCGCTGCTTGGTAAAATGTTCGTGAAAAAAAAATATTAATTTTTATATAGTTTGTGTCTTAAAATTGTTTTCTTTCTGTTATTAACTTATATGCTCAGAGATAAATAATGAGCACATTTAATTAAAAAAAGTTAGTGGAGGAAACGCAGCAGTCACGGAGTTTGCTTTAAGACAAGGCGAGAGCTGCACAATATGTCATTCACTTGACCAGACTGAATAATGAAAGGGCATTGATAGAGGTTGATCAGAAATGTATAATTGAAAGATATTAAAACGGGGTGTTTACAATCGTCATGGGTGGAGTTTCGCTCTTTCCGAGCGTGCAACAGTACAGAGTTGTAACTAGGGAACTGCTTGATTTCTCCCATACAATTAAACTGATATGGTTTATTGTCAGCTTCTTCGAAAGCTTTCGGAATGGACCAAATTTTATAACATTTTCCTTGATGTAGGTAGAGTTGCATTTTTGGAATTAACGATTAACTATTTTGCTAAATATTTGATTTTGTATTTTTTCACTGTTTCAGAGCTTGTAACTCGCCATTAATTCTCAATATTCTAAAACAACTTATGTCATTTCGTAGGATTTTTTCTGCTCTTTCTAAATATGTGCTTCGTTTTTATGTAGCATTATCGATAGTTTAGCAATGAGGGTTTTTTTACAAATTTCCGATTTTTCATTCTATTTGCTGTAACTTGAAAATTATTGAGATCCGGCCAGGCATTATATACTGATTTATGCTCCGTGTGATCTCCTCTATTACCCCTATTAATATTGGACCCCTTTAACGGAACACCCTGTATATATATAATATATTTTATAAAATATGTGTCCTATGGCGGCATATAATTTTGGTGGGGAAAATATTGTCATTTAGGGTATAAAAAAACTGTTTGAACAAAAAAAAAATTTTTTTTTTCTTTTTAATTTTCTTTTTTTTTTTTTTTTTTAATCATTCTTTTCTTAAATTGTGATTCGTCTTTGAAAGTTTTAAATGTTAATGAAATTATTTTTACGTAGTTTGTGTTATATTTAGGTGTATTCGCAATGATTTTTAGGATATAAAAAGCTCAATTTTCATCATTTTTTTCCCTTTTGACAACTTTATATCTGTTTACAAATTATTTTATTTAATATAATTAAATTATCTAAATGTTTGTGTAAGATTTGATAGTCATTATTCCGCTGCTTGGGGGCAAGTAACGAATTTTATCAAATTAAAGAATGACTCGGATATAAGACAGGACCGTAACCAGTCGGTAAAGCCAGAGGGGGCTTTGAAATTTTTTGATGGGGCTAATTCACAGTTTGTCTTTACCCTCTATTTTAGAGATATATAAATATAGACAGAAGTAGAAAGCAAGTCATAAACTTTTGATTATACAGTTTTAAAATTAATAAATGTAATAAATAATGTTATTTGTGTTGAAAGATTATGAAGTCTAGAGGGGGCTCAAGAAGTTTCAAGGAGGGGCTCAGCCCCCCTGCCCCCGCCTGGTTACGGCCCTGATATAAGAGTATTCTAAAATTGAGGCAATAATCTATTATGTCAATTGGTTTGCTGAGCTGAGACCGGGAGCGTCACGTGACTAATCTAAATTGGAGAAGCACGGTAGCCCGTCTTTCTCGTTAGCCCCGTTCAATTCCGTGCTGAGACATGGGCAAACAGGCTGTGCAAATTATTGTCCACTATTAGTCTTTCATCCAGTACCACGACTACGCGAGTGCATATTAGGAATTTTTTTACCAAAAATAGTTGTTTTACTTTCTTGTGGTACATAATTGCCAATCTTCCATCTTTATTAATTCAACAAAACATATATTTATTTGAACCAGAAATTTATTTTAAATAAATGTGTCTCGCTTATATGTAATAGTCATATGCAATTTATTTTATTTCATTAGAAAACGTCTGCTTGAAAGTGGCTGTTATGAACAGGAATAGGTCTTTAAAATGCGGAGTTGAAAAGTATGTAATATGGAAGTACAATTAAAAAGAAAGTTAGTTTTATCAAATTTTATATATTGTTTCAAATTTTACAGTACCAGACAATCATCAATCAATTTTCCAGTAAAAGATTTTAACTAAACGATTTATCCCTACAGAAATCTACAGACGATTTTTATAATTCATTAAAATAATTAAAAATATATATTTACAATCGTCCCGACGTAAAAGCGAAATAAATGGCTATATATTATTTTTTCCGTATTTAGCATAGCATTTTCATATTCAATTTTATTATGATTGAAACATGTTATATAAAGAACTCCAAAAAGTAACAAAACTTTAGATAATATATAAATTCATTTTCCATTAGTTTTGTTAACAATATATATATAAATTCAAGTCTTAATATTGCAATTTAATACACTAGTTTAGATCCAATTATTACTCGCCCAGAGAGATGCAGCGAGTTAAACTTGTTCTAATCATCATATGTTGATCAGGAACTTCATAAACCATGACTAGAATATGCAAAGCGAATCCAAAACATAAATATATTTCGAGACGTGATCTTTGCACAATATAACGTATATTAAGAATCCCATGAGTCGAAATCATAAAAGAGATAAATATTTCGCAATGAAATTGCTATATGTATAAATAAATTCAATTTTACACCGTAAAGCTAACAAATATTGAATACATAAGTGTATCATCTAATGTCATACAGAAATATGTATTATTTTTTATTCATTAATATATTATTATTGATTATTCATTATTATACGTACTATTATATATATACATATATATATATATATATACGATATCTGATACCTCGTTATAGGAATGTCCAATAATTGTTACATCATTATCACCACAAGGATTCAATATATGAATTTCACTAATCCCGTTGTATTATTATATTCTAACTCATAATTTAATAGTTTTTGTTGTTGTTTCGGTAATGTTTCATTAATGGTTATATATTAGCATTCAAATTATTATGAATGTAAGGCATTTATGATGTTTTCATATTATATATTTTCATTTTGAAATTCAACAATTCATCTTGATCTATTTTCTTATACATTTTGATATCTTATATCTATTTTTAAATATATAAATAATGGTGCTAACTGATTTTAACAAGCTTTCAAATGCTATACGCTTTGATCTCTGCTACAATTGCGCATTATCTTTGTGTAGTTTTTATTTGATTTCTACTATGTAGATATCTGATACCTCGTTATAGGAATTTTCAATAATCGTTGCTTTATTACCATCACAAGGATTCAATACATGAACATAAACGCATACTAAGAATAAAACATTAAACAAATTAATGCAATGTATTTTTACTTGATTACTGCAATACGAATATATATATATATATATATATAACTGCTTTTTAATAAAAAACCCAAATTTCTAAAACATATTCTACTCTATCTATTTTTTTTTTCTCTACGGATAGAATTATTGTATATTCTATACTAGTGGTAAATCCTCTTAATTTAACTGACCATGCTCTTTTTCACCAGCAGTTTCTAGTATTTTTTTTCGAATAAGTTTCTATTAAGATTATGCATTTAAATAACGCGATGAAAGCAACTAAAACTAGTCGTTGGGGGCCACCGTAATACTTACCCATCATTGATATGCATAATGTAAAATATTAAAATAAAAATGTGTAAACTACTTATAAAATGCATTGCAATTCAATTAAAATCGTGGCTTGATGACGTCACAAACTTTAAAGGCTCGATTACTGAATTGCTTGAAAGAGGTTTTTCCTTATAACTCCAAAAATAATAATCCTATTAACTAGCGGTTTATTGCATCTGATTAAGCGTCAAATTTCCAATTAAAATATATATTTGAAGTGAAATTTGGATGAAATACAGGGTCATGAAAAATCGAAGAGTGTGGAAAATAGGATTCCAAATATCTCGGCAACTAATTATCCGATCGACTTCATGCTTTATTCAAAATTTATGTTTTTTTATTGTCTTTTATATTCATTTCTTAAAATAAACAATTTCGAAAATTTTTATATACCTTTCATCAGAACGAATATTTCGAGAGTCCGAAAAAAATTGTTCCGGTTAATCGAGGTTATTGAAATGAAATAGGCTTCTTCCCATTATTACATACTAAGTACATCCAAAATTACAAGTCTCTATCTCAATTTTTTCGGGAGATAGAGCGTTTACAGACACACACACACACAGACAGACAGACACACAGACGGACGGCAAAATTTTTTTTTCTAAAAATATGTTTTTCGGAATCTCCAGTGTCTGAAACGTGTAAATCCGTCAAAAAAAAATTTTCGATTTTCAAAACGATTACAAGACTTACCCTATACTACGTATGATGGGTAAGTAAAAATTGTGGGAATAACCATGCCCCCAGATTGAGTAACTTTTTTTTTAGAATGCGCATGAGATTGCTCCTGTTAATGGTTTAGCTTTTTGATCAACTGTTGTGCGGAAATTGTCTGTTTTCGAATCTGCGCAACATTGTTTCTTTTTATTCATGTCGTATAGATACCAAACAATATATATTTAATTATATATTTGAATTAACTGCCAACAATATATTTATTTAAAATGAGAGACTATTTGGAATAAGAAATCTAACACTTAGAACGCCAAATTTAAACGTTACCACTCAAATCGATTACACAAAAACTCACTCGTCAAATGTTGCAATATTTTGAATACACTGAAATTTTTTTAGTATAATAGTATGCTCTACTGTGCTCTAAGACTCCTATAATAGGAGCTGTCGCATATCCATTTTGTTTCGCATTATTGGTAAGCAGCTCAGTATCAATCTACCACAGCCGGAGTTGGGGTTGCCTATGACTCGATTCTGATTGGCTGAACCGGTTCTGATTAGCTTGGATTTTCGACTGGGGTGCAATTCGGATACCAAATCTGCGAATATGCGTCAGCCTCTATTATAGGAGTTCTACTGTGCTCTAGTGACTTATCAAATCTCCAATAATACGGAGAGTGTCTATTGGGGGTGATACATTGATAGATTATAAAAAAATAGTGCATAGTGAATGTTTTGAGCGTGTTTTATTTTAATCATACAGGAGGTGTGGCTATTATTTTCCAGAAATGTAGCAACAATTATTAGAATTGAAATTTCGTTGATTGGTTGATGATAGTGCTTGAATGGTTACGTATCTACGCACAATATATGCGCTGCGCGTCATTCTCGTTTTATTTTCTGGTGTTAAAAAGAGCAAGCAACCTTCGCTGTCAAAGCATTGTTATTGAAGTGAAATTAATGTAGTAGGGAATAAACATTAAATTTTGTTTCAAATTGGGGAAAAGAGCTAGCGAAACACGTAAAAAAATTCATGTCGTATAGATACCAAACAATATATATTTAATTATATAGTTGAATAAACTGCCAACAATAGATTTATTTAAAATAAGAGACTATTTGCAATAAGAACTCCAACACTTAGAACGCCAAATTTAAACGTTACTGCTCAAATCGATTACACCGAAACTCATTCGTCAAATGTTGCAATATTTTGAATATACTGTAAATTTTGTAGTATAATAGTATGCTCTACTGTGCTGTAGTGACGTATCAAATATCCAATAATACGGAGAGAGTCTATTGGGGGTGATACATTGATAGATTATAAAAAATAGTGCATAGTGAATGTCTTGAGCGTGTTTTGTTTTAATCATATAGAACTGGTCTATATTACTGGCTATTAATTTCCAGAAATGTAGCAACGATTATTAGAACTGAAATTTCGTTGATTGGTTAATGATAGTGTTTGAATGGTTACGTAGCTACGCACAATAAATGCGCTGCGCGTCATTCTCGTTTTATTTTCTGGTGTTAAGGGGGTTCGGAACACATTTAAAAAAAAATTATTTATTGAGTTAAAATTTTGCAATTTTTTGCGATGGTTAACCATATTATCTGTAAACAAAGTCACATGATAAAACTTCTCATAACTTAAAAAAAATATATTAAAAAAGTGGGGTAATTTAAAATCGTTATAACTCGAAATATTATTTGTAGAATTGCATTTTTTTTCATTTAAATGAACATAAAATTTAATTTTGATTCAGCATTTAAAAAAATATTAATTAAAATTTTTTTAAAATATTTAAAGTAAAAACTTTTAAAAAAAAGATGTAACTTTAAAAAAAAAAATTCATATTGTCAAAAGTAAATATTTTTTTTTTCAAATTTTCTGCATCAAAATTAAAGTAAAATAGCTAACAAAGACATGTTCCAAGTTTGAACCATTTATCTTTAACTGTTTTTGACTTATAACGATTTAAAGACGAGAATGCTTAAAAGAACCCATCATGCAGAAAACGCAAAAACGTTTCCATGACAACCACTACTTGAAAGCTAGATTTTTAAAACAAAAAATTAATTTATCCTGTTCTATTTAAGATAGAAACATGATTTAAACGTCATTTTAAACGGATAAAAACAGATAATTTTTTAATACGATAAATTATTTTTCAAAAATTTGATGATTTTTGTGTCCCGGACCCCCTTAAAAAGAGCAGGTAACCTTCGCTGTCAAAGCATTGTTATTGAATTGAAAATAATGGAGTAGAGAATAAACATTAAATTTGGTTTCAAATTTGGGAAAAGAGTTAGCGAAACACGTAAAATATTGCAGCATGTGTACGGTTATGACGCATTATCTGGTATTTTTGAATGGTTTCGACATTTTCGTGATGGTGTACCCCAGGCTTGCCAGTTTGGGATTTTTTTTTTTTTTTAAGTTCAGAAATTTGAACTTGTGCCAAAAATTCATAGTTGTAAATTTTGTTTTTTTATTTAATAGCAGTCGTTTCCTGACTACATATGGTAAAATTTTTCTTTTGTAATTTCCGGTATAAAATTGGAATTTCTTAATTAAAAAGGGCGAAACTGGCAATTTTACTGGTGTTTTTTTAGCCAAGCATGACATTGTCCGTTAAACCAACCGCCATACTCTCCGTACTTGGCAGTCACAGACTATTTCATGGTTACAAAACTGAAAGCATGACTAATGGGAACAAGATTTCTGGATATTGATAACATCAAGAAAAACGTTAAGATGACTTTTCAAGATGCTTCAAATAATTTGAACAGCCGCGCACAAATTTGTATTACGTCAGACGGATCTTATTTCGGCACATATTAAACACTTATGTACTGTACATTCATATTTAGCCAAACCTGGAAATTTAAAGACACACATTGCAGTGACATTTTTCAGGCATCCAGTATAGAAAAAAAAAATTTCGATTAAAAATGATCAATGATTTTTAATTAATATATTAGCTTACAGATGACGGAACTTACTTCGTAACATATTATACAGTTATATTCTGTACATTCATAATTCACCAGTCCTGGAAATTTAAAGACACGCCTTGTAGTTACATTTTTCAGATATCCAGAATAGGAAAACATTTTACATTTAAAAATGATCGATACATTTGAATATATTATATTCGTTTACAGAATGTCTCACAAATAATATGTCGAAGAATATTTTCTGGAACTATGCTTATAAAAAATCATTTTAATTTATTTCAAAAATGAATTCACCCTGTACAAAACTGTGAAAGAGTAATAAAACTATTATTAAAAAGATATTTAAAGCAAACGCACTATCTCAGATAAAAGTAGGGCTGCGACTGGCGAGCATTTTTCCATTCTATTCATACTACTTTTTTCAGATAACTGTCTTTGTCATACACTTTTATAACATGTGTGATTAAAATATACTGAAAATCATTTTTTAAGAATAGTGATACGAATAGGATATAACAATAGCCGCCATTGGAAGCCCTGTAAAAAAGTTTTGTTAAAAAATTAGTTTCTATTTTTGTTTATATATTTAAAACATATATGATACTAATGTATAAATATACAACGTATTTTTTAAAATAATATTTATGTATTTGGAAACAAGGAGATATTGTTGCTGGCATTTATTATAAAATGTATTTTTATGTGAAGTCTTATAATAGTAAACTACACAGTTTTGTTATTTAATTATTAATTTTCATCTCTTTATGATTAAAGATTTGCATTGATATTCTTTTACGCAATGCTGCCAAAAATCAATTTGCATATAAAATAAAACTTACAATTCCAGCTCACTATTTAAATTAAAGAATTTTAAACATGATTTTGAAAGACATAAATTAATTCAGACACGGAATGGAATAAATTATCGGATATATATATATATATATATATATATATATATGGTAATATTTTGCGATTCATTTTACTTCAGTTCATTTCCCCTTTGGAAAATCAAATAAAATTAACAATAAAATAATCCGAGCTAGTGCAGAAATGTTGCAATTCAAATATGTCTTCTGAAATGTTATTTTTTTTTCTAATCAATAAAAGAAAATCCAATTAAAATTTCCAATACATTATTTCGCTATTTATTTTTACACCACGTATTCCATTATTAGATAAAACTTGAAAAATGCTTTTTTATGTAAAATAACAATTTTCTTTATTATTTAGCTTTGATGTGGATAAAAATTTCTATTACAGTCCAGAATGGAGCAATACTTTTTTCAAGGTATATCATATAAGCAGGTTTTGAAATGTGCAATTGATCTTATTTAATCAAATATGAAAACCGTCTTCAGCTGACGTGACCTTGTTAAATACGATCTCTTATGACGTATTTTTTTTCTATTATGGAAAAGTGAACGGTATCACGTCTGCGAATGTTACCACAAATAAAAAGGAATCTAATTATTCAGGATCTAATAATTCGGATCACGGGACATTACGTCATGATATAATTATTCGGTGAAAGTAAAATGGGGTTCATGACATTGTACCCAATAAAATTTATCAAAAATTTCCAAATGATTTGTTTATTATTTCGTGTAATTTGTTTCATTATTAAATTGTTTTAATTTGTTTCATTTGGTGTTATTCTTTGTCAATTTATGTTCTCTTATGACGCTCTTACAATTGTTGCAATTGTACAAAAGGAATTCTGAATAGTTAGAATAAAGCAAACTTTGTAGTGCATTAAATTAAAAAGTAATTGTAGCATGGAAAATAAAGCATGTTTAAGCATTGCTTGAGTAATGTTTTCGAATACATTTTTTAATTCTTAGTATTGAACATTTAACAAAATTAATAATCTCACACTTTATCCAAATAGCTTTAGTTGAGATCTGATATTAATCATTCACATTTTGAGTCATCAAATATGAATACCAACAAACTACCACCCCGCTTTCAATCCCCGCTTTTCAATAAAAAAAAATAAAATGCCTTTTAAATTGAAAAAAATATCCGCATAAACGTTTATAGATTTAAATACTTGGTTGCAAAAATCTAGGCGCCAATGGGGTGATTTCCACCACTAAATTTTATTAGCATTCTTCGTCAAATTTTATTAGTATACTTCACCTAAATTTTATCAGTATTCTTATTAGACGAAGAATACTAAAAATTTCGTGGTGGGAATCGGCCCATTGGCGCCTAGATATCTGCACAAATGATCCTGCTATAATATTTATTCTTTATACAAAGCCTTTATAAGTATGTGCTATTTAATTTAAACATTAACAACAACTAATTCTCTATACAATATTTCATTTAAATTCAGTTGTGAAGTATTAAGATTATTTAAAAAAAAAATCAGTTTATTTCATTTAAATAAAAATTTACTTCTCATAATCTTAGTCATAATGCCATTCAACCTACAATTACTAATGTTACTAGAAGTAATTTTTAATTTAATTTTTAATTCTGTTTTATTAATTTTTAATTCTGTTCAATTTATACTATCCAAAAAAGACATAAACGTTTAACTAAAAACACACGCTTTTTCAAAACTGGCTATAAAAAGCAGAAAGCTCTTGCAACTTGATAGTATGACTTATTATATGTTATATCTCCATATATTTGCTATACTGGCTGGGAAACAATGTTGTTAATATGAATTATAATGATCTCGAATCTGCTGCCGTCATCTGGCGTATTAAATAGCTCAGGCCATCCGAACTCGCTCATTAATGTCTTAAAGTATTGAATTTGACTTTTAATTTTTTCCGGTGTCAACTTCCGTGATCGGATCTACTACTGATTTGGTCATCGTTGAGGGGAAAAATAATGATCTGCACCTCGCCTGTTCCGCGAGTATCAGCGGCGTTTTAACATTATAAAAACCTTTCTAGGGAAATTATTTTCCAAATAAATTGCGTTCATTTCTTATCAATATTCACAAACATTTTTGGATTCTTTTCCGCAGTCTTGTTTCCTTAAAAGTGATGATATTGAATAAATGTATTCACATTAAATTGACAAAGAATGCTGAAAACGCTGATTGTATAGATTGTAGATGTGTTTCTGGAATTTAGTCGCTCGTTATAAACCAACCTTTGTATACATTTTTAATCAAATATTTTCGATTCAATATCCTTTACTATATATTAGCAATTAAATGTAATCTTCCAATATTTTGAAAATATCTTATTCTGATATTTTTCTGTAACTGCTTTCAGAAAATTCTTCTGAAAAAAAAAAAGTTAAAAAGATTCGTATATGCTTTGGTGCTATCCATTGTACTTATTTTAATATTTTTCTTACTTTTACTGGATAGTGTATTTTCAAATTTTAGAGATTATATAAACGAAAGATGTAAATTCCATAATTTTATGTGAAACAAAACGATTTAGTACACGTAAATTATTCCTGTTCTGTCATCATACTATATAGCCGAGTGATAGAAATCATGTGCTCTTGTTATTTAATTTTAAAAATATAAAAAAATGTATTATGTTAACCAGTATCTTAGAGATGAACCATTCATATCTGTCAGCACTAAAATATATTCATATATATTTTATTTAATACACTAAAGAATCAATTCATCTATATACACACACATACATGCATACACGGGGCCCAAAAGTTATTAACATAAATGCTTAGGAGTTATAATTAACGTCGGGAAACACAATATAACATTTGCAGAAGAGGAAAATGGAACAAGCCCTTTAATTCAGTTAATTGAACTTGTCTCTTTCCAATCCGATCAGAAATTTCCGTTTATAACTTTAACAATAAAGAAAATGTATTACTGAAATTTCGCAGAATAATTTTATTTTGTATGAAATGTGATAAAATCGTAACACTGTTCAACGAGCGTTGTAACTCGGCGCATGACATTGCATCACACTCCCCCACATACTGCTCCATGGGATGCGGGGTCAACGTTGTTCCGATAGGAATAAGGATTATTCTGTGCAACAAACTGGTGGGACAACAAACTGGTGGGAAATGTTTTTTTTTAAATATAAAGTTAAAGTATTTTAGGTACGAAAAAATAATAGGAATATTAAGATTATATTACAAGTATTAAAATAAATTTCAAGATTTTTATTCGTTAAATCTGCAATTATTGTATATCCCACTTTTATTTAATATTCTTCAGTTAATTTTCTGATATTTTTATCTTTAGTAACAGTTAATTAAAACTAGGAATTTATAATTTAAAAAAAAATCAATTTTAGATACATATATTTGTGTGTGTATTAAATTGAAAGATTTTTTTCGTTTTCTTTTTTATGTAATTATTTTGACAACAGTCAAATTAATACTAACAATAAGTCAGTGAGCAATATCAATTGGATGAAAAAATAGGGTTTTTTTACGCATGTTAATTCAGGATCCATTTCATATATTTTTCTTTTATACAGAATATTTAAGAATAACATAATCGCAAAATATGAAATCACAAAAAGTATTTTTTTAAATGATTTTTGTAGAATAAGTGCTTTGATATTTATCAGATGTATGATTTTAAATATTCGCATATATATTCCTAAAATTGTTTAATTATCTACTGTTAGTTTAGTTTATGAAAATAATCCCTGCGACTTCAATTTGTTTAATACAAATTGCTCAATTTTCGAACATCATGCTTCTTTGAAAACTGTTTAAAAGTTAAGTGAATTTAATTTCTTGTAATATTTTTTTTCTTTACGTTGCATAAAACATTTTTTTTATAATAAAGCGCTTCTTTTCGGTAAAGTATTAAATATATCGGCTAATATTTTATGAATATTTTTAACATATTCCCCACGCAGGAGTACGTTAAATATGATTTTTAGTGGATATTACACATGTACTCAAATTCCTTTTTACAATGCGTCTTACGTATTGTTATTTCTAAATTTCTTAATCAGAAATTAACTCTTTTTTAAGTCAATTTGACTCTTCACTCAATCAGAAATGCAAGCTCTAGGCAAGAGTGTTATTTTGACAGTAGACACTTTGACAGATGGTGAATTAAAAAAATAATTGCCTTTCTAATCCTTCTAAAATGATACAAATTATTTCTAGCTTTATATAAACATACTGGTAGAAACCAACAGCAAAAATGATGTATTTCGTGTATTAATCATTGTATCACAAAAGACTCATTCAAAATTTTATTACCTTAGGCAACTGTTAATTTAATGTAAAATAAAAATATAAACCTAATGTAAAATAAAAAAAATATATATATAAATTTAATGTGAAATAAAAAAATATTTATAAATCTAATGTGAAATAAAAAATATAAATCTCAATAAAATGTTAAAACAAACAGAAAAAATATTTCTTTAAAAGCTGTCTAATTAACTGCTTATTTTTAATGCAAACTGCATTAAATTACAATCTTGATTTAATTTTCTACGCTTACAAATGTGAATAAGAATCACTTCTTATTTACAATTAACTACATTTATATATGTTTTTCACTGGTACTTAGCATTTCAAGCACAGAAACATCTTGAATTGCAATTACATTCTTTGGTTTAGTTTAATGTTTGCAGCAGTTGTCATGATTTACATAATTATGCATGTTTTCCTTTACAGAGATTTATTTAAGCGAATGTAACAATTTTGAACATATCTCAAACATTATCTGGAAACAACAATTTATATTTATATATATTTCCTACAGTTTATCAAAATTATCAACTATTTTAATTTCGTTTTGAAAATGAAGTACGCAGGTATAATTTAAACAAAACGTAATAAGTCATTTCTATGATTAAATCAAGCATAAGAATTTATTTTCAATTGTCAAACGAAATATAATGACAGACAAGAATAAATTTGATTATAAATTAATTCATTAATATTTTTTCTGTATTTTTGTAATAGTTTTTCTAAAGACAAATCACGAAAAAAATTATTATTTATAATGATAATAGGATGCTTGTATTTAATTAGAAGACAGTAACGTTACAATACAAATGCATTAAAATGTTTGTAATTATGTAAAAATCAAATTATATAGATCCTAGACATCTTTCAGTTAGATCCTGTGCGACCGGCTGGTACTGGCGACTATTTGATATTATATTATCTACCGTTGTTTCTAGACAATAACAATCTACTTTAGAGATTAGTAAAAATCTATCACAAAGATTATTATTTTGAAATAGTGGCAGACATAAACGTAAAAAAACAATCCTCAATGTCATCTCTGTGTACACTGAAAGAAAACTTATACTGCCTTCATCTAGAGCAGTGTTTCCCAACGTCGGCTGTACGTCCACAAGGGGGCACCTTGGAATTTCTGGAGGACAATTCCAGATTTAATACGAAACCATTCCTTGTCACTTTATTTTTGTCTTTTTTTTTGGATAACTAATATTGTAGGTTAAAAACGAATGTAATATGAGCAGATTTTTTAAATAATGTAAAAAAAATATATATATATATATTCAATTTTCAAAGTTTTTCCATGGAAAACTTTAAAAAGAATATTTACTCAGAATAGTTATGTAAAACATTTTTAATGTAAATAGTACTTTTTTCATATTTAATTTTTTTTTTTAATTTTCCGAGTTTCTTGTATTTTAGATTATTTCCAAAAAATTTTCAACTAGCATTTATTGGATAAGACGTGCATTTCTATGCTCTCTGCGATATGTCAGTGCCATATGAAGACATTTTCACACATGTCTATTTAAAATTGATAAATATAAGAATCCAGAAATGCTTCTTGTATATTGTGTTATTCATAGAGAGATCCTATTATTCAAAAATTCACCATCTATTCCTAATGAAATGTTTAAATTCTTTATAAAATGTACGAATACTTTCAAGTTTAATGCAAAACTGTGAGAGTTTCTTCATGAAATGTTGTGAAAATAGAAAAGGAGACCATAAAATACTGTGTTTTCAAACTGGGGTAAATTGGCAAAAGAGAAAACTCTTTTGGGCATATATGCATATGTATGACTTCATTGAATTTATAGAATTATGTTCAAAATATATTCTAGAAAATATTTTAACTATTTGGTAAGATAACAAAATGTGAAATGATTTGCCATTGTTAACCTTCTCACCGCCGCGAACTGATATATCCGTTCACTATGCTGTAGGTTTCACGGCAATAATATCATTGTTTAAATTAATATATTTCTACAAATATAATGCAATTTTAAAATATTGAGTAATTATTGATACTTTCAAGGCTTATACTCATATACGCAATTACGTTTTTTAATATAAGTTTGAAAATTCCTCTTTTTTTTAGCATTAAAAAAAATAACAGAGAAAACAACATTACAAATTTGCCTTTTTGCTCGGCGGTCAATGTTCTTACGCATATATGTAATATACTAGATGTATATACTAAATATATATTTAAGAAAAATGTAATTTACAGACGGTAAGAAAGCTTTTTCAAAATCACCAAGGACACAAATAATGAAACTAATGCTAAATATTGTCTTTTTCACATCACGTAAGGCTTCCAAAAGTTTGTTTACAGCAAATTGCATTTTATGAAAACTGCATAGTCTAAGAACTTTCTACTTCCCATCAAAGCCAGTAATTGCTATCGATAAGTGATAAATATGTCTATACACACAGATATTAATTTACAAAGAATTCGTAGGAGCAGGTGCTTCTATAATTGCTTGACTGACAAACCTTACTGCAAAGTGTGTGAAAATAAAATTATTGAAAATAAAAAAAGTAACTGTATTTGCATTGCACCATTTGTCTTGTAGTAAACAATATTGATCCAATATTGTTTGCATTGGCGTTGTTATTGAAAATAATGCAGAAATATTAGCAAGCAATATTTCGCCCTTTCACTGCTAATATTCATAATGATAATCGAACATTTCTACAATTTTGGTGCTTTACTGCAAATATTTCCGATTTGAAAATAAACTTTCTGTATTAGTGGTATTTTTTAGTAATATTTGCAATTTAAATACAATATTTAACTACCATTGATATATAATAAAATCCATGATAATTGCAATATTATTGCGATGTTGGCCTCAATATAACGAATATTGGTTCGTTACGAGGGGTATGATTAGATCAAACAAATACTTTTCGTACATAAAAAATATACTTTATCCGAAAGACTACATTATCATAACATTTAATTTAAACATATTTCTGACAGTTCAGTTAATATTGAAGTGCCTGCAATAAATGCTTTTACAAACGTTTCCTATATTAGTTTGATATTGACCCTAATATAACAGATACATGTTTGGTACGAGAAACATGATTAGATAAAATAAAAGCTTTTCTTACTAAAAAAAAATTGAAAGACCAGATCATTATTAAATTTAATTGAAACATATTTCTTGCAGATAAGTTAATGCATAATAACGTGCATGCAACGAATGCGTTTACAGAACTCTTTTTCCGTTAGCAAGGCCAAAACGTCTGCAGCAATTTGAAAAATCATCAAGATTTTTTTCATAACTGAAGTAGTCTAGATTTTTAAAATCGTAGGTAAACTTTTCACATAATCAGTGCTCAATTTCTTAGTTAAGAAACACATTTTTGTAAGTATGGAAATGCAGTAAAATATTTTTAAATTTAAACTTTTATAGTTCCATCTTTATATTGAATAAAGTTTAATAAGTTGTAATAGATATATCTATAACGTGAAAACGATTGAAGAAAAAAAGGGTGTGAGTTTTTTTTTTTTGTGAATTTAAACATATTGTGTTTATAACGAGGGTCTTTATTAATAACAGTATGCACGAATTGATTTAATTATCTGGTTATTACCTTCTGTTATAGTTCTCTTATTACATTTCGCTAAGTGAGCACATAGCTGAAAATGGTAGAAAATGCACGGCGGGTAAAGTGCTTTATTTAACAAAGAATTATCACAATGGTAAACAGATCGAATAATAGGTTTTGTAAAACTTTTTAAAAGTGCAAATGAATACCTCGTGCTTAATCTTACAAGTTGGAAATTGTGCGTTAAACGCGACAAATGTGGTACGTTCGTTTCGTGCTATAACTAGTTTTACAATGTAAAATATTATCGTAATTATTTCAGTAAAATAAATTAAAGAGTCTGCTAAGAATGAAATGGGGATTTGTTTTTTCTTCTTATTATGTATGCTATGTTTACAGATGCGATTTTTTTTTTCGACACCAGTGAGCGCTGTAAATTCACCATGGAGATCTTGATTTGCGAATGATTGCCTCCATGGTTAGTATTTCTATGACTCCCGATGAATGAATATTTTGTTTATTTACTTTAATGGATTGAGATATTCGGCTGTTAGCCTAATTTTCACTGAAGTTATTTCAGAAATTGTACATTTTTCAATGTAACCCATCCCTCAAGCAAACAATTTTTTGAACGATATTTCTAAAAATGCAACTTTTATACAATTTTATTCGAAAAAATAATTTTTAATAAAAATGGCCCTTTGGCATATGGAAAAAGTTGTGGTTAGCCTGTATTTGTTTTCCTCAGACTTGTGCTTTTATTATATAGATTACATATGATAGGATTTAATAGAATAAAGAAAACTTTTAATAATATCTTTTTTTGATTCAATTTTCATAAAATTTGAAATGACTCGACAAAATTCTGCAACGATTATATATATATATTAAATTTCAAACCATTCGGCAGGGTAGTTTTTGCGCTGTTATATGCGGACAGACAGACGGACGAACCAGACAACAACTATAGGTGCTACGTATTTATATAATTACCAACGCACCTAAAAATGCTTCATATCTTTGATAATGTGGACTACAATTACACCTTCTTTCGCACTTAATTTTAACTTTGTTTATCGCTCAACTAAAAACCGTACTTTTTTGACGAGGATGAAATCGCTCTCCGATACATCACTTTGTTGTGTTTTACAATTATTTTTTTTAACTCATCAGACTTGTTGGGCATCCGCTATTTGCAAAGCAGAGGCTTCGGTTACGAAAACATGCAAATTTAATATATGAAAGTAGGTTTATTTGAAATTTAAAAATCATTTTTAAAAAAATGGTACAAAACCTAAAAAATAAGGTAAAACTGGGAGTGTCTCCGCACAATTCAAAAGAATAACAAAAAAAAACTAAATATTAATTTTTTGCTAAATTATACATGAATAATTTTTACTTTATTTGTTTTTTATGCATTTCCATTGCTATTGTGTTGTTATGTTGCAATTTAATAGAACAGCTGTAATAAAACCAAGAAAGTGATTTTGCGCAATCTGTCCTTACAGGGTTGGTGTGATTGCGCACATGGGTTAGAGAGATTGTTACTAATAATAACTACAATTAAATTGTTAACAATAATAATTACATTTAAATGACTCTGTTGTAAGGTTTTTGTGAACAAATATTATTGTATTAGGAGTTAATATTTTAACCTAATGATTAAAGAATCAGAAAAAGGAAATAATTTTAAAAACGATTAAAAAAATTTAATTAAAGGAAAAAAATAAAGAATCAGAAAAAGCAAGTCCAGATAAGATTACAAAATAAAATTATGTAACTTAATAACACGTTTAACTTAAAATTAGTCCATTTTCATTTTTACTTTCTTTTTATGCAAATTTACCAATAAGTTGCGTAATCTCTCCTAGCATGGAAACTAATGGGAACAATGCGCCATCTCTCCTAAGTAACAGATGTGCAAACTCTCCAATTTCGGTAGGAGAGATTGCGCGGCATTTTATTTAAACATGACCACTACTAAAACGAACCGTTGATGTTCACATTGTTAGTCTCGATTAGTAGCTTATGAAAAATCCTTTAAGTTAAAAATATTTTGTACTACTGACATTGTACAGAAATGCTGACGAATAGCTATGAAAATTCAAGCACTTACTTTGGGAAAACAAAACAAAATAGCAATGCTTTATCTTAGACGCTCAAAACAATCAACGTGCACTTTGAAGTAGTCAATCTACTGTTTCTGTTGTACAACTACCTGAAGTCGCTGTGCGCTCAGTACTCCCTCCCCCCGAACCTCTATGTGCGCAATTTCTCCTGGCTTTACCTTAATTTTATTTGGTAATTTCGATTTATAAGCGCCTTTTCAATATTTAACATTGATAATAGCATTATAGTTTAAATATGTACTAATATTTTTAGAGGAAATGTGTAGTATTAATAAAGAGCATTCAGATTATTATAGAGTTGTATCAAGGTTGCCAGTTTCACCACCTTTTTTATCGAGAAATTCAAGTTTACACCATAAATTTAAAAAAAAATACTTTAAATAATCAGGAAATGCCTGTCATTTGATAAAACAAAAAATACTGGTCGGAATTTCTGAATAACAAAAAAGGCCAAATTAACAACTCAGTTTTGCGATAGAATATTCGTTACTTTATACAAATAACTGCAATAAAATAAATCAATACTTGATTAAATACAGCAATTTATTTTAGCACAAAGAATGAGTAAGTATGATTTGTTTAGTTATTAATTTTATACATCATTATTAAATGTTACGAAAATAATTTAAACTAGTTTATATGTCATAATAAGTAATCTTAATTAATGCGTAAACACAAGCAATGAAAACGCTCATAAAATCTTTCTCTAATTTTAATAGACAAACTTACTTTACAGTCTCGCAAAATTATATGTAAATTTATATATTTTTTGAAAACTGATGTAATCAGCATTTTTAAAAGCTTGTAAGACACCTTTATCAAAAGTTATGTTAAGTTTTCTTCATTAAAAAGCAATAAAGAATCTCTTGGTAAGTAATCTCTTGGAAATATTCACGTGCGTTCATCAGACATTTGCTAAAGATTTTTGTTGTTGCATCTATATAAAATGTGATAATTTTATATTAGATAAAATGACAAAATCTATTACAATTTGTGTGGGAACTTTTTATCTGTTAAATTAGAATGTTAAGATTTTTTTTTCTTTTATAGGATCTTAATAAACTTATAAAACAATAATGCACGTTAATAATATTTAATTTTGTGTAATTGATTAATGTCATTTATTATTTATTTTAATTTGCATTCACTTAAATTCATTATTATATTATTTATATATTACTCATTTAAATTAATTCTTATATTATTTATATATTACTTTCTTAATACTCCCTTCAAAATAATTTGTTTCTGTGTACAGTTTATTAACATTTTAGAATTTTTACTAAATGAACTGAAAATAGAAAGCACTGGAAAAAAATCTCTACAAATTTAACAAAATAATCGAAATTGTCCTTTAAAAATAAAAGGTTTTTTCCCAGTGAATTATCTTTTTTTAATTAAGTAACTCATCTGATTTAATCTTTTAAGATTTCTGCCTTAAAGATAGCTAAACGCTATAGGAAATTTACCCTTTTTAAATTAAAAACCATTTTATGACTACTTATAACTTTTATAACTTAACGAATTTCTGCTTAAGGAAATGGGTAACATTATTTTATAATTTCTACTCATTATCTATGTTTTTTCGGGCGATTAATCTTTTAGGAAATGCATATAATTCTTAATGAGTTAATTTAAAATCACTGTTTCCTTCTTCTTCCGTTATAGAATGACATGGAAGAATTCTGGAAAAAAAGATTCTTATTAATTATCGAAACACTCAGTTCTTTTAATTATGGTTGAATTTTGTTAAATGATAGTTCCGTGATTCACTTTCTACAAGAAATTAAACAGTTGACATTTTTTATACACCATATGATAAGAGTTGCCAGTTTAGTGTTAGATTATTATAGTTAGATTTTTTTATTCAGAATTTCTCAATTCTTATCAGAAATTCCGAATAGCAATGTTCACTTTATATAACTCATCAATATATCTTAATAAATAAAACGAAACTAACACATCACCGTATTACAACAGCATTATCGTGTTGCAAGTGTTAGTATGCTGAAATTCTGTTTAACATGTTTATCAGCATATGATATAACAATTATGCTTTAAATGTTTCCCTTTCGTGAAACGCTAAGATATAAATCACATGAATGCGAATTTTAATTACTTATAATGTCGAAATGCAAAATGCAAGATTGCTATAAAAAATATGCAGCAAATTAGGGATAAATATTTAAGCCCTTTGTGACTAGCGTAATGTACACGTGGCGCATAAAGCTTTCATAAACTGTATTATTACTTCCAGTAATTTTTAATAGAGTGTCTGAATTATTTATTCAAAGATTTTCTGCGATTCAAGTAGGAAGACTTTTCGATTTTAAAAATCGATGATAAGGGATTACCAATTTTATAAATGACCTTCGTCGCGAAGGGATAAATAATATGTTGTATTTTAAAAGCATTATTACGATAATTTTCTTCATATTTTCGAAGATAAATTTTTATTTTAGTATCATTTTAGAATAATTACTTATAAATTTTTGCTTAAGTGCTATTTATTTATTGTGAATGCGAAATGTGTGTTTTCTTACGGAACGTATTCGTATAGAACATGTACTACTTACACTGAGAAAAATTCTGCTACTGGCATCTAGAAACTAAATTGTGGCTCTAGAAAAAATAGTTTCATGCCATGCTTATAAATTCTAGTTCCTTTTGCTAGAGCGTTCCAATCTCCCCTACTCAAATTCAAGAGCGTTTTCCTATATTATCGTGGTAAAATTTATTTTAAAATCTCTGCATATAAATGTGAACACAAAAGGTTAGTTTTAGTAACTATAATTCTAGTTTATGAATTTTTTTAGAAATCAAGTGATAATTTCTCTCAATTTAAACAATTGATAATATAATATATAGTTTCATCACCTGGAAAACTATGGACTAGAAATTATCGATAATTTCGTCTATTCAGTTTATTTGTTAACTTATTCGCATAACTCGAAAATCTATATTTATAGTTTAGAGATTTAGAAAATGACTACTTATTCGCTATATATCAGTGGTTACCAACCTTTTTTTGGCCGCGCCCCACCAAAGCAACTCAAAAGTCCTGATGCCCCCCCCACACCACATTGCCATTCTTATGTAACATATAGTTCTTATTTAAAAAATGAAATCTGAGAAAAATTCTGCTACTGGCATCTAGAAACTAAATTGTGGCTCTAGAAAAAATAGTTTCATGTCATGCTTATAATTTCTAGTTCCTTTTGCTAGAGCGTTCTAATCTCCCCTACTCAAATTCAAGAGCGTTTTCCTATATTATCGTGGTAAAATTTATTTTAAAATCTCTGCATATAAATGTGAACACAAAAGGTTAGTTTTAGTAACTATAATTCTAGTTTATGAATTTTTTTAGAAATCAAGTGATAATTTCTCTCAATTTAAACAATTGATAATATAATATATCGTTTCATCACCTGGAAAACTATGGACTAGAAATTCTCGATAATTTCGTCTATTCAGTTTATTTGTTAACTTATTCGCATAACTCGAAAATCTATATTTATAGTTTAGGGATTTAGAAAATGACTACTTATTCGCTATAGATCAGTGGTTACCAACCTTTTTTTGGCCGCGCCCCACCAAAGCAACTCAAAAGTCCTGATGCCCCCCACACACCACATTGCCATTCTTATGTAACATATAGTTCTTATTTAAAAAATGAAATAATATTATTCACATGGACGAAGATTGAAAGAACATTGACTGCCGAGCAAAAAGGCAAATTTGTAATGTTGTTTTCTCTGTTATCTTTTTTTTAATGCTAAAAAAAGAGGAATTTTCAAACTTATATTAAAAAACGTAATTGCGTATATGAGTATAAGCCTTGAAAGTATCAATAATTACTCAATATTTTAAAATTGCATTATATTTGTAGAAATATATTAATTTAAACAATGATATTATTGCCGTGAAACCTACAGCATAGTGAACGGATATATCAGTTCGCGGCGGTGAGAAGGTTAACAATGGCAAATCATTTCACATTTTGTTATCTTACCAAATAGTTAAAATATTTTCTAGAATATATTTTGAACATAATTCTATAAATTCAATGAAGTCATACATATGCATATATGCCCAAAAGAGTTTTCTCTTTTGCCAATTTACCCCAGTTTGAAAACACAGTGTTTTATGGTCTCCTTTTCTATTTTCACAACATTTCTTGAAGAAACTCTCACAGTTTTGCATTAAACTTGAAAGTATTCGTACATTTTATAAACGACTTAAACATTTCATTAGGAATAGATGGTGAATTTTTGAATAATAGGATCTCTTTATGAATAACACAATATACAAGAAGCATTTCTGGATTCTTATATTTATCAATTTTAAATAGACATGTGTGAAAATGTCTTCATATGGCACTGACATATCGCAGAGAGCATAGAAATGCACGTCTTATCCAATAAATGCTAGTTGAAAATTTTTTGGAAATAATCTAAAATACAAGAAACTCGGAAAATTAAAAAAAAAAAATAAATATGAAAAAAGTACTATTTACATTAAAAATGTTTTACATAACTATTCTGAGTAAATATTCTTTTTAAAGTTTTCCATGGAAAAACTTTGAAAATTGAATATATATATATATATATATATTTTTTTTTTTACATTATTTAAAAAATCTGCTCATATTACATTCGTTTTTAACCTACAATATTAGTTATCCAAAAAAAAGACAAAAATAAAGTGACAAGGAATGGTTTCGTAATAAATCTGGAATTGTCCTCCAGAAATTCCAAGGTGCCCCCTTGTGGGGCGTACAGCCGACGTTGGGAATCACTGCTCTAGATGAAGGCAGTATAAGTTTTCTTTCAGTGTACACAGAGATGACATTGAGGATTGTTATTTTACGTTTATGTCTGCCACTATTTCAAAATAATAATCTTTTTGATAGATTTTTACTAATCTCTAAAGTAGATTGTTATTGTCTAGAAACAACGGTAGATAATATAATATCAAATAGTCGCCAGTACCAGCCGGTCGCACAGGATCTAACTGAAAGATGTCTAGGATCTATATAATTTGATTTTTACATAATTACAAACATTTTAATGCATTTGTATAACGTTACTGTCTTCTAATTAAATACAAGCATCCTATTATCGTTATAAATAATAATTTTTTTCGTGATTTGTCTTTAGAAAAACTATTACAAAAATACAGAAAAAATATTAATGAATTAATTTATAATCAAATTTATTCTTGTCTGTCATTATATTTCGTTTGACAACTGAAAATAAATTTTTATGCTTGATTTAATCATAGAAATGACTTATTACGTTTTGTTTAAATTATACCTGCGTACTTCATTTTCAAAACGAAATTAAAATAGTTGATAATTTTGATAAACTGTAGGAAATATATATAAATATAAATAGTTGTTTTTAGAGAGTGTTTGAGATATGTTCAAAATTGTTACATTCGCTTAAATAAATCTCTGCAAAGGAAAACATGCATAATTATGTAAATCAAAAAACTGCTGCAAACATTAAACTAAACCAAAGAATGTAATTGCAATTCAAGATGTTTCTGCGCTTCAATTACTAAGTACTAGTGAAAACATATATAAATGTGGTTAATTGTAAATAAGAAGTGACTCTTATTCTCATTTGCATGCGTAGAAAATTAAATCAAGATTGTAATTAAATGCTGTTTGCATTAAAAATAAGCAGTTAATTAGACAGCTTTTAAAGAAATATTTTTTCTGTTTGTTTTAACATTTTATTGAGATTTATATTTTTTATTTCACATTAGATTTATAAATATTTTTTTATTTCACATTAGATTTATATATATATTTTTTTATTTTACATTAGGTTTATATTTTTATTTTACATTAAATTAACAGTTGCCTAAGGTAATAAAATTTTGAATGAGTCTTTTGTGATACAATGATTAATACACGAAATACATCGTTTTTGCTGTTGGTTTCTACCAGTATGTTTATATAAAGCTAGAAAAAATTTGTATCATTTTAGAAGGATTAGAAAGGCAATTATTTTTTAAATTCACCATCTGTCGAAGTGTCTACTGTCAAAATAACACTCTTGCCTAGCGCTTGCATTTCTGATTGCGTGAAGAGTCAAATTGACTTAAAAAAGAGTTAATTTCTGATTAAGAAATTTAGAAATAACAATACGTAAGACGCATTGTAAAAAGGAATTTGAGTACATGTGTAATATCCACTAAAAATCATATTTAACGTACTCCTGCGTGGGGAATATGTTAAAAATATTCATAAAATATTAGCCGATATATTTAATACTTTACCGAAAAGAAGTGCTTAATTATAAAAAAAAAAAAATGTTTTATGCAACGTAAAGAAAAAAAATATTACAAGAAATTAAATTCACTTAACTTTTAAACAGTTTTCAAAGAAGCATGATGTTCGAAAATTGAGCAATTTGTATTAAACAAATTGAAGTCGCAGTGATTATTTTCATAAACTAAACTCACAGTAGATAATTAAACGATTTTAGGAATATATATGCGAATATTTAAAATCATACATCTGATAAATATCAAAGCACTTATTCTACAAAAATCATTTAAAAAAATAATTTTGTGATTTCACATTTTGCGATTATGTTATTCTTAAATATTCTGTATAAAAGAAAAATATATGAAATGGATCCTGAATTAACATGCGTAAAAAAACCCTATTTTTCCATCAAATTGATATTGCTCACTGACTTATAGTTAGTATTAATTTGACTGTTGTCAAAATAATTACATAAAAAAGAAAACGAAAAAAATATTTCAATTTAATACACACACAAATATATGTATCTGAAATTGATTTTTTTAAAATTTATAAATTCCTAGTTTTAATTAACTATTACTAAAGATAAAAATATCAGAAAATTAACTGAAGAATATTAAATAAAAGTGGGATATACAATAATTGCAGATTTAACGAATAAAAATCTTGAAATTTATTTTAATACTTGTAATATAATCTAAATATTCCTATTATTTTTTCGTATCTAAAATACTTTAACTTTATATTTAAAAAAACATTTCCCACCAGTTTGTTGTCCCACCAGTTTGTTGCACAGAATAATCCTTATTCCTATCGGAACAACGTTGACCCCGCATCCCATGGAGCAGTATGTGGGGGAGTGTGATGCAATGTCATGCGCCGAGTTACAACGTTCGTTGAACAGTGTTACGATTTTATCACATTTCACACAAAATAAAATTATTCTGCGAAATTTCAGTAATACATTTTCTTTATTGTTAAAGTTATAAACGGAAATTTCTGATCGGATTGGAAAGAGACAAGTTCAATTAACTGAATTAATGGCTTGTTCCATTTTCCTCTTCTGCAAATGTTATATTGTGTTTCCCGACGTTAATTATAACTCCTAAGCATTTATGTTAATATCTTTTAGGCCCCGTGTATGTATGTATGTATATATATAGATGAATTGATTCTTTAGTGTATTAAATAAAATATATATGGATTATTTTTAGTGCTGACAGTTATGAATGGTTCATCTCTAAGCTACTGGTTAACATAATACATTTTTTGATATTTTTAAAATTAAATAATATAATCACATGATTTCTATCACTCGGCTATATAGTATGATCACAGAACAGGATTAATTTACACGTACTAAATCACTTTGAATCACATAAAATTATGGAATTTCCATCTGTCGTTTATATAATCTCTAAAATTTTAAAACACAATATCCGGTAAAAGTAAGAAAAATTCTAAAATCAGTACAATAGATAGCAGAAAAGCACATAAGCATCTTTTTAACTTTTTTTAGAACTTTCTGAAAGCAGTTACAGAAAAATATCAGAATAAGGTACTTTCAAAATATCGTAAGATTACATTTAATTTCTAAGATATAGTAAAGTCTATTGAATCGAAAATATTTGATTAAAAATGTATACAAAGGTAGGTTTATAACGAGCAACTAAATTCCAGAAACACTTCTACAATCTATACAATCAGCATTTTCAGCATTCTTTTTCGATTTAATGTGAATACATTTATTCAATTTCATCACTTTTAAAGACACAAGACTGCTGAAAAGAGCCCGAAAATGTTTGTGAATATTCAAAAGAACTGAACGCAATTTATTTGGAAAATAATTTCTCTAGAAAGGTTTGCAGAATGTTAAACCACCGCTGATACTCGCGGAACAGGAGCCGCGCGGATCGTTCTCTTTCCCCTCAACGATGACCAAAACGGTAGTAGACCCGATCACCGAAGTTGCCACCGGAAAAAAATTAAAAGTCAAATTTAATACTTTAAAACGTCAATGAGCGGATTCGAACGGCCTGAGGCATTTAATACATCAGATGACGGTAGCGGATTCAAGATCATTATAACTCAACGACATTGTTTCTGAGCCATTATAGCAAATATGTGGAGATATAAAAGATAATAAGTCATACTATCAAGTTGCAAGAACTTTCTGCTTTTTGTAGCCAGTTTTGAAAAAGCATGTGTTTTCAATCAGTCTTTTTTGGACGGTATAAATTAAACAGAATAAATTAAAATTTATTTCTAGTAACATTAGTAATTGTAGGTTGAATGGCATTATGACTAAGATTATGAGAAGTGAATTTTTATGTAAATGAAATAAACTGATTTTGTTTAAAAATAATCTTAATACTTCACAATTGAATTTAAGTGAAATATTGTATAGAGAATTAGTTGTTGTTAATGTTTAAATTAAATAGCACATACTTATAAAGGCTTTGTATAAAGAATAAAGATTGAGGCAGGATCATTTGTGCAGATATCTAGGCGAGAATGGGCCGATTCCCACCACTAAATTTTTAGTATTCTTCGTCTAATAAGAATACTGATAAAACTTAGGCGAAGTATACTAATAAAAATTGACGAAGAATACTAATAAAATTTAGTGGTGGGAATCAGCCCACTGGCGCCTAGATTTTTGCACCCCTGAGATTGAAGTATTTAATTTCTCATCTATAAACGTTAATGCGGATATTTTTTCAATCTTCGTGTATTTTATTTTTTAAAGTTACGATCTCTGATTGCAAGCGGGATGGTAGTTTAATCAAAGCGTACCCAGGTCGAAATTCATTCAATTACATGCTTTATAATGCAGGCCAGCATCAAGTGGGTCAATACACACCATGACTTGATGGTAATTCTGGTGGAACCAGCAGATCTTTATGGTAGTGTATGCTATTTTATTGCTGGGATACAGCATTTAATGCTAGTCTAGCAAACAAAGACCAGCATGAATTTTGACTTGGGTACCCATGCAAGAAATTATAACAAAGGGTGTGTATGTGCGTGTGTTAAGGAGGTGAGCCAACAAAGATTATTTTAAAGTGCAAATGCACCTGAGATAATGAACAGATTGTTCAATTCGGTTCACTGTGTTATTCTAATGACAAAAAGTCGGTTTCGCTCTTTTCTGATTAATAATATTTTTATTTCTTGATCAGACAATATATTGCGTTCTTCCACTGAGAAGTATTTTCTGTCCGATAAAACATTGAATAAAGCTATATATTCCTAAAAAATACAGAACACGTCTTAATAACTCAATACAAAATTTTCGCTTAATAAAGAATTTTGATACCAATTGATAGCGCATAATAGTGCTATCAAATAATATGAGTAAATTATGCAAGCGTTAAATATTTTTTATGTTTAAGACGCTTTCTAATCGAATTAAGCTAGTAAATAAACAATTGAAAAAACAGAAAATTAAAGTTTTAAGAAATGATAATAATAGTCATAATATTATTGATTATGGACATAGTCGTAATTTCTAATTTTCAGTAGATGATGTATAATGGAAAATACAAATCTTTTAAAAGAAATACGATTACACAAGTTCATATTTCAAATAAATTGCTTCTATAGATAAGAAAAGTTAACACTATTCATGAGAAACTTTGCAGTTGCGCTTTTATTAAGCTATGTTATTTGAATATTAAGGAAATATTAATGATTTTCGAAGATGTTGAAAAATGTTTGTTGTTGAATATCAGCGGAAACTTTTTAAAACTCGTGATTGTTATTAAAGTTTATTAAATTAAAATTATTAATATTATTAAATTATTAAATTAAAATTATTACTATTAAACTATTTACAATTAAATTATTACTATTAAATTATTGTTATTATTAAATTATTACTATTATTATTAATTAATATTAGTAATGTTTATTTTATTTATCTCACAAGTTAGTTTCAATTAATCTTCATAACACTCTGCAGTGATGGTAAGAGAAATAAAATGTCACTCATTATACGCCTAAATATTATTATTTGATATATTGTCATCATAAATGAAAAAATATAATGTGCATTATACATCTTTTAAAAATAAATTTAGGATTCGTTTTTATGTATTTGTGATATAGGAACAATGAACATATTTTTCAATTTCAATTATAATAACTTCTTCATTGCATATTACTGCATATTTTCAGTGATAATTAAAATCGTATTTTTCACCCAATTTTCTCTAATCTTCGGTAATAGACTTAAATTCGAATCTCAAAGATCGTTTGCTTCAATATGTTCCAGTCAAATAACACTAGTTTACAAAAAAAAAAAAAAAAAAAAATGTTGTTCATAAAAGTAATCATATATTATTTTTGTAGGCTATGGACGGTAGTTAAAAATATATTTTTTATTTTTTGTAGCACGTCACAATTCTGAGATATGGAGGTCTTTGTTTTTTATCTATCCGCAATTGTTTAAATACGTTTATCGTTTTATTTTGTAAACAACTGTGTTATTCAAAAGTCTTATTTTTATATAAAAATGTCACCTAGAGTGTGTAAACTACATCCAAACCGATTTTGTTATGATTGTGGCAAAATTGTTCAGTTAAATCTTGGTTTTCCTATAACAAAACCATAGCAAGAAGCCTATTTACATTATTTTGGATTTCCAGTGTCAAATCAAGATGAAAATTGGGTTCCTCATGTGATTTACACTAATTGTAGATTGGTCCTCAGCTCCTGGTATTCAGGTAAAAATAGATCGCTGAAATTTGGTAAACCAATGATATGGAGAGAGCCATCTAACCACGTAACCGATTGTTACTTTTGTTTAACAAAAACTTTTGGTTTTAACCCAAAAAATAAAGATAGCATAATATTTGCAGACGTTCCATCAGTGACTAAGCCAGTCCTTCATTCAAAGGATTTACCAGTTCCCACATCACCTGGCAAAAGTGACCAAACTCACACAGATACATCAAGTAGTATTACAATGCACGAGAATAGTGGCAGTGAACAATCAAGCTCAAATAACTTTGTCGATAATGAGGACAGTCCACATTTAATAACTCAGACTGAACTCAACGATCTTATAAGAGATTTGCAGTTGTCTAAGTCAAAAGCGGAATTACTTGACACTAGGCTGCAACAGTGGAAATTGCTTGCTCCTAGTAAAAAAGTTAGTATTTATAAAGAGATTGTTCAAAATGTATTGCAAAATTACGAGTGTATGGGTGTAAATATATCACTAAAAATTCATTTTTTGCATTCCCATTAAGAATATTTTTCACAGAAAAACTTGGTGGTATGAGTGATGAACATGGTGAGTGATTTCACCAAGATTTAAAATCATTTGAGCAAAATTATCAAGGTTTTTGGGACCAAAATATGCTAGGTGACTATTGTTGGTCTGTTGTGAGAGATACAGATGAAAATATTTATAAAAATAGAGCAAAAATTACCCATTTTTAATTGTTATTGTTTATTTAAATGTAGTTTTTTGTAAAACTGTTCTTAATAAATATTTCAAAAAATTGACGTGCTGGATTTTTTTAAATATTTTTTCTAGATGTAGATACTCAAAGTAACGTAACCGTATATATTTCATTTCATGAACAAAAGTCATGTAAACTAGTGTAATTTTCTTTTCGCAGCAGAGGGATCCAACCCGGGCTTCCAAGATTATAGATTAATGGTAAAAAATTTCTTCTCCTTCTGTTTTATATTTCTTATTTTTTTTTAAATTTAGTATAATGTGCAATTATATATATATAAATATATATATATACATATACAATAGCTCTCAAAAGTTTTGAGACGATATGTGTTTCTGTAAGCAAAACTTCTTAATGATGCAAATTAGTAATTTGTACCCCTTTTAAAGCTCATCGAAATGCAACATTAGAACAGTTGAGACATATGCATGAATTAAAAATAATTCGGAAATTTTAAAAATTACTCAAGCAAAAGTTTTGAGGCGATTCAGTTTTTCTAAACTTTTATTGAAATTAAGCGTCTTAATGTAACGAAATACACCAATATTTAATATTTAGTTGCATATCATTTTGCTTTGAGGACTGTGGCACATCGTCTGAGCACGGCACGGAAATAAAGCGGCTTTCTAAAGTGAACCTAGGGATTTTTCGCCCATTCCGATTGAAGATCCTGAAGGAGTTTTGCCTTTGAAGAATGCTTCCGCGCCCCGATTTTTCTTCCATTGTATTCCCAAAGAAGTTCAATTGGATTGAGGTCAGGTAACTGACTCGGCCAGTCCAACACTTTAATTTTCTTAGCTATAAACCAATTCGTCACCGTTTTGAAGGTGTGCTTTTGATCATTATCCTGATGAGGCATCCATCCAAGAGGCATCTGTCTACGAGCATGAGGCAGCATGTGATCTTCTAAAATGTTTTTATAAATATTTTGATCCATAGTCACATCGATGAGTACAAGGGGGACGATGCCATCATGGTGGAAAGCTCACCAGACTATTAATGTGCTTCACTGTTGGACGTTCGAACCGGTGATCCATTCTGGACCAATATAAAGTCGTATTAGTCTACCAAAATGCACCAGAACCACGGTACCAATGTCCAACAGTGACTCATGGAAACGAATCAGTAATGGTCCTGAGAGCTTGCAGTCATGATGGCATCATCCCCCTCGTAAACATCGATGTGATTATGGATCAAAATGTTTATAAAAACACTTTAGAAAATCATATGCTGCCTTATGCTTGTAAAAAGATGCCTTATGGATGGATGCTTCAGCAGAATAATGATCCAAAGCACACCTTCAAAATGATGACAAATTGGTTTACAGCTAAGAAAATCAAAATTTTGGACTGGTCGAGTCAGTCACCTGACCTCAATCCAATTGAACATCTTTGGAAACAAAATGGAAGAAAAGTTGGGACGCGGAGGCACTCTTCAAAGACAGAACTCCTTCAAGTGCTTCAATTGGAATGGGCTAAAATCCCTAGGTCCACTTTAGAAAGCCTTGTTAATTTCGCACTCAGACGATGTGCTGCAGTCCTCAAAGCAAAAGGATATGCAACTAAATATCAGATATTGCTGTATTTCGTTACATTAAGACGCTTAATTTCAATAAATGTTTAGAAAAACTTAAGCGTCTCAAAATTTTTGCAAAGTAGTTTTGCGAATTTCCGAATTATTTTTAATTCATGCGTAGGTCTCAATTGTTCTAATATTGCATTTTGTTGAGCTTTAAAAGGGCTATTAATTACTAATTTACATCATTAAGAATTTTTACTTACATAAAAAGTTAGGACAGAAAAACATATCGTCTGAAATCTTTTGCGAGCTACTGCATCTTAATTCGTTATGTTTCATTATTTTATATCTTAATTTATTATGTCGTTTCTTTACAGAATTAAACATATAATTACCAAAATCCCCGATATATTGTTTAAGTGCTTTATGCTATTTGGTGAAACTTTTTGTAACACTTCTTCAAACACGTATTTTTATATAATCTCATCTTAAAAATTATAATTAAACACAAATAAAAAAAATTATATACACATAAAGAAAATAACCAATTAGTATAATGCTTACTGTATTAAAAAAACATAAAAAATTAAATTCTGTGAAAAGAGTCATATGTCATAAACAGCATAATTATGCAATAAAATATTAAATGATTCTTAAATAAAATTAACTGACTATGAAAAAAAATTCATTATTTACTATACTTTTCTTTTAACGTTCGAAGTTTACACTCATGGAAAAATTTATTTTAAAAGTACCAATTTAACGCTAATATTCTACATGAACAGACAGAATCATTAGATGCAAGTAAATTTCATCAGATGATTTAAAAATTCTACCACAAAATCTTTCATCCGAAAATATGATTATCGCATTTGCATATTTTCAAAATGTTAGTTTTTTAATTAAGAAAACGTAATAATCATTATGGAAAAAGGTGCTTTTGGCCTTTTAAAGATGGAGATTACTTCAACTTTAAGAATATGCTAATGAACTTCCAAGCTTCTGATATATGCATTTCGTTGAATATCAGAGAAAACTTTAATATTTTTTATGCAGTCAACATTTATGGATTTTACTTGTTTAAAAGGTAGGTTTAAACAAAGTTTTATGAGAATGTACAGTGAAGTGTCAAAAGAAAATCACTTTTCTTCATATTTATGCAGATTATTTTTTCTTTCCTTGCTAATCACGATTTTTTTTGCTATAAATGAAAATGTGATAATGAAAATGACAGAACCTTTTCGTATAAAGCAATGAATAACCAAAAGAGATTTTTTTTTCAAAAATATAAACTTTTCTTATTAATTCCATCCAAAATTATCGTTTAAAAAATATGTCAGTACCAATTAAATGAATTATATAAATAATGTATCCATTGAAAGCATGAAGGGATACATAATAAAAACACTTTTATATATATAAGAAGCACATTGAGACCTTATATATATATATATATATATATATATATATATATATATATATATAAACTTGGTTTATGGTGTCAGGTGGCACCATCCGAAAAATCTACAAGAGAGCACGCCATTTCTTCCGGTCAAGTTTCTTTCTTCCTCCAAACTCCTATCCCTCGGTTTTTTTATACCATCCATCCAGGTATTTCGTGGTCTTCCTCGTTTCCTCTTTTGGTTTGTTCTATAATTAGATGCGATTTTGGGTACCTTAAAAACAGTTCTCTTGGTGACTGTCTAATATGGTTCCCATCATTTTCATCATTTCTTTGATTCTTTCATTTCTTATTCTTTCTATTCTTGATATCCTGCATGATCGTCTGAGGGCATCCATTACACTGCTGCTAATTTCTTTCTTTCTGTCTCCATAATTCTCCATCCCTCTGCTAATCATAACAATATGCTCTGTTCAATAGAATTATGTCTACACCAACGAATCCATAATACTCACAGCTTACTTTTTTATGTTATTATATAAATTTAGTTCTGTCTGATTTCCTCCTATACATAGGTATTTGGTCTTATTAACGTTCATGTAAGACCTTTTTATAACATTCAAAATACTATTTAATAAAAAAAATCCTGAAATAATAAAAAATTACGAGTTATTTCATTCTGCCTTTTTTAAATATTATAATGTGAAATCTCACATATTTTAAATTATTCTTTTTTTTTTCGTTACAGTATTCCGGAAGTATTAGAAAGTGTTTCATAATTTATCCGTGATGCATGACTTTTCTCTCTTGTTATATACTTTATCTAATATTTTATATTCATAGGTGTTATATTTATATGTAGGGAACAGAAAAATAAAACATATTCTTTGTATGTTTTTGGTTTACATTTAAATTAGCTATATTATTTGTTCAGTGTAATATTAATATTTTGTATTAAATATGAAATACATATAGAAATCGCCCTTTTACAATAAGATGCATACAATCAAAATGACTCTAATAACCGCATATCCAACATGAACTTAGTCACTTGCGATTATAGTTTTCAACATGAAATGAACCTTAACCTAAGTCTTAAATATATAGCGACATAATCTTTGCTTAGCACGCCATATACAATCAGATATATCGATCTAAATTCTAAGGTTAATAAATATATGAAAGTAGATAATGGAATAAATATGTTTAGTTGCAAAGAAGAATACCTTAAAAATACGTTATGCTGAAAATTACTTAAATGAACATAAATTACATTGAATTACGCATGGTATTACTTATTTATAAAAAAATATTAAAGGATTTGCTTTCGTTTCTTCTTAGATGTTTGAAACTTTCGAGAAAATTCGATTAGTTGGTCATTTTGGGTCATGGTCAAGCTAATTGTATCTAAAAAAACGGTTTAAACGATTTTGACAATATTTTGTATCCGACCATTTTCGGGCACGAAAAGACTATTGGGTTGGGTCACATGTTCGAGAACTTTTGACTAGTGGGTCATTTTTGGGTCAACGCGGGTCAAATGAAATTTATCTGAAAAACGGCTCTAACGATTTTGATTAAATTTTGCATCCTACGAGTTTCGGGCACGAGAATGTCATTGGGCTAGGTCCCATGTCCGAGAAAATTTGATTAGTGGGTCATTTCTGGGTCATTGTGGGTCAAGCTAATTTATCTAAAAAGCGGCTCATACTAATTACACTAAATTTTGCATCCTATGGTTTTAGGGCACGAGAAGAATATTGGGATAGGTCACATGTTCGAGAAAATTCAATTAGTGGGCCATTTTGGTCATGGATCATTATGGGTCAAGCTATTTTATCTTAAAAATGGCTCAGACTATTTACACTAAATTTTGCATTGTATGGTTTTTGGATACGAGAAAACTGTTGGGCTAGGTCACATGTTCGAGAGAATACAATTAGTGGGTCATTTTGGTCATGGGTCATGATATTTGAACTCAAATTTAATTTTGACCGAGCATAGCTCGGTCTTCCCTGCTCGTCCTAATTAAATGAAACTCTCCTCATAAAAAATAGTTTTACTGCAAGTATAAAGATAATTAATTATCACAACAAAAACTATTTTGGAAATTGTTTTTTTCATCAAAAATCCCTACGTTTATAAGGGCCAAAAGTAATGTTCACAAATGTTTGTCGGTTCCAACATCTGCAATTGGCAATGGGGTTAAAGCTGGTTCTTTATAAATGTATGACGGACTTTTGTTGAAGAAATATTTTCTAATCGGAAACGGATAAGTTAATCAATGATAAAATATGAAGTTCGTTAATTCTAACAGTGGAACTATATAGATTATTCCACAGTACAACGTTACAAGGGAGACAGATCATTAGCGGAATACATAAGTTTCCAACTGTCTTGAATACGGAAAACTGTGAAATGATTACTGCCAATATTATTATATCTAGCAGATCCAAAACGGGTTTTCCAGTTACAGAATGTGGGTTAAAACCCCTTATCTTATAACGAGAAAAAAAAAAGTTTAATAGATATTTTACATCTAATATATAGTGCTAGATTGCCCAGTGACAACCAAAAAAGAATTTTTATTAAAAATATCAATAATATATTTAAATAAAGATTTGAAATTTATTTATATCGATACTTTCTTATTATCCGCAGGTCAGGAGCTGGATCGCGAAAAAATCTTTAAAAAAATTTTTGCTACTTACAGCAACATTTTTCATCTTATAATTTCAGTAGTTTAAACTCGTAATTGATTTCATGCTTGTTAACAAATTAATCTATATTTATGAAACTAGAATCATACTAGTACAGCAAATGCTTTCAAAGTTTCTTAATTTTGCTCGCCGTAAAAATAAATTTATGGAAAATGTATTTCTAAAATTATCTTTTTGAATGCTTTTGTAAGAAAATTTAATAAGGATTCGAAAACAATTTTTAAAGTTTCATAAAAACTACCGTAAATTTTAAATTAGAAATATTTTATCTTAAATTCTATTAAAATGCCAAAATGCTATCAATCTGTCAGATAAAAGGGCAAATATGTCTTTATAAACCACAAAATAAGTGATCGTCTAAGCCCTTTTATTAATCTTTTACTTTTATCTAATAAATCAGAATGAATGTCAGCATAAAAGATCTTTAAAAGATTAACGCAACTACTAGACAAATACTCTTGATGCACCCATCTAATGTTGACATAATATAATTTATGTTAAATATAAGGATTTGAAATAAATATGGGGGGGGGGAGTGTTCGTTAATTAGAAATTTTGAAATAAAAATCAGTTCAGGAAAATAGTATATCGACGACCGTATAGTTTTATATATTTTTCTTAAAAATATTTATATACTTTTTAAAGAATGTCCATATTATTTTTAATTTTGCAATGAAACATTAAATCATCATTAATGTCCATATTATTTTTAATTTCGCAATAAAACATTATTAAATATTTGACAATACAGAATCAAAAATAGTTTTAATGTCTATAAGAAACGATGGTTCAGAAATAAGTTAAATAAAGTTTAGCATTCTTTATATAAATAATTATGGAATATTAAAATATCTAAATTTTTCTTTATGTCTCAGATTATCCACTGGTATTTCTACAGCTATACCCTAAGGCATTCTATATCTAAAATCCTTTCAATACTTAAATAAATATATAATTTTTAATTCTTCAAAATAAAATATTACATTATAAATAATACATAAGGATTTGGTACTATATGAATTATACGGATGAAATTCTCCTGAGATATACGCCGTTGTTTTACAAAGTTTAAATTGTAATATTTCAAAATAATATAGTCATATCCTATAATAGTGTCGTATTATATCAAGTATAACTTATTCATATTGTGGCCTACAATCTGCTGTATAACTCTAGTGTTTACTTTTTAAATACAAAATGTAAGTTTAATATCTGAAAAAAAAAATCATGAATTTCAAGGGTTAATTTGATCATTTATACTATTTGAATGTTATCGCAAATAGTACATTCTACATCATCTCATAACAATAAAACATTTTAAAATTTTACAGAACATTTTTTTCTAAGAGAGAAAAACATTTATAATAATATATTTTATGAAAATAATTTGAATGTATATGTAATACTTTCTATATTAGTTATTACTTCCAAGCAGAATTTTTTTATAAAAGGTATGACTGTAAAGAGTATTGAATGTGTTCTTAATAAAAAGAAAACAAGGAAAAAAATAGTAATTCTTCGACCAAATGTTTATCAATGCACTTTTGACAATGATTGTACTGTTTCAGAAAATTGGAAGCAAAGACCAGTTTCGATCTTATTTAAAAAACTCTTGTAAGATGGCTTTGAATGACTGGGGTATTTGAAAAAGATTCTTCTTTTTGAATAACAAGGTTTAGACACTTAATACATGCAAAGTTGCGGATTCGACTCTGAAAATTTGTTTCTGCTTGTCATGGGTTTCTTTTCCATATTTAAAAGATTAAAATACATCTTTGATTTTTTTCGACTGTAAATTCACTGCTACAATTCTGCATTTTACAGCATTACTAATTTAAAATATGTAAAGTCTATTATTACGTTATATGCAAACATGAGCTAACCCAGTATTGTGCGTCGATTTTATGCTCCATCTTTACACAGTGAAAATGTTATGACATTTGCTGAATTCTTTCTTGTTAAACCTGTGTCTATTAAACTAGAATCGAATTTCTAAGTATTGCAGAATTATAAGTAATTTGTTAGATTTTACGGTTATGAAGTTTTCGAAATCCCTTTGAGCTTAACCCTCTAAGCGTGTGGAACGTAATATTCCGTTCACTAAGCTCCAGGTTTCACTGCAATATATGCAATGTTTAAGATAATATAATTCTATAGATTTAATAAATTTTCAAAACATTGAAGAATGATTAATACTCTCAAGGGTTACATTCATATTTGTAATTAAGTTTTATTTATAATGCTGAAAGAATCATATTTTAGCATTTAAAACAAAATGCACCGAAAACAACATTACAATTTTACCCTTTTTCAAAACGCTCAGAGGGTTAAATCTCACTAAATTCTCACATTGACCTCAATTTCTGGTACGGAGCAACTCCGTCTACTATTTGAAAACAGGACAGATTTCTTTATCTCACGAGAGTGTTTTTGGAGCTTTTCATTGAATATTCAGACTATTACTACGTCATATGCAAACATGAGCTAACCGCTATTGAGCGTCGTTTTTACGCTCCATCTTTACTCAGTGAAAATTTTATGACATCATTTGTGATTCTTTCTTATTAAAATTGTGTCTATTAAACTGGAATCGAATGTCTATGTATTCAAAATTATAAGTTATTTGTTAGATTTTACTGTTATGAAGTTTTCGAAATCCCTGTGAGCTTAAATCTCACTAAATTCTCACATTGACCTCAATTTCTGGTACGGAGCAACTCCGTCTACTATTTGAAAACAGGATGGATTTTTTTATCTCACGAGAGTGTTTTTGGAGCTTTTCATTGAATATTCAGACTATTACTACGTCATATGCAAACATCAGCTAACCGCTATTGAGCGTCGTTTTTACGCTCCATCTTTACTCAGTGAAAATTTTATGACATCATTTGTGATTATTTCTTATTAAACTTGTGTCTATTAAACGGGAATCGAATGTCTATGTATTCAAAATTATGAGTTATTTGTTATATTTTACTGTTATGAAGTTTTCGAAATCCCTGTGAGCTTAAATCTCACTAAATTCTCACATTGACCTCAATTTCTGGTACGGAGCAACTCCGTCTACTATTTGAAAATAGGACGGATTTCTTTATCTCACGAGAGTGTTTTTGGAGCTTTTCATTGAATATCCAGACTATTACTACGTCATATGCAAACATCAGCTAACCGTTATTGATCATCGTTTTTATGCTCCATCTTTACCCAGTGAAAGTTTTTCAGAGAAGAATGCACATAATTTAGGAAATTATGTTATCATGCAAAAACTAACAATGATACTGGTTTGATGCCTGTTGTCTATATTTTTCGAGTTATTGAATTTTTATTATTTCGATTATTTCAGTATCACCCAGCATTGGATCATCTTAGGCTTTATAGTTTATCCATTTTATAACAAAATAGGGATTTGTTTATGCGAACAACCTCGAATTTTACAGTTTTAAGTTAGGCGCCTGGATTTTATAGTTTTTTGTCATATTTAAGACTACTTATCTTGCTGTGAGGTGTTAAATTATGTCTGTCATCGCGAAATCTCCTAGTCTACGCGGTATTTATCCTTTTATTAGTTAATTTTTATATTAATAATTTTTAAGCATTACACATTTTATTGTGTTACATTTCAAAATTAGATTAAGAATTTTACGGCTGTATTAAAATAAGTCAATTTGTGTATAATATAGTTTTTTTTTCTTTTTTTGTGATTAATTTTTTTTAAATTTTTATTGTTTTATACATTGTATGCATCATATGTAATTAGGATAAACGTAGGGTTTAAGAAAATTTCTTGAGCACACATATAATTTCTCTTATAAAAAGTTCTACCTTTCTGACTTACTCAGTCCCATTACAACAGCACAATTACAATTTTGCGAAACTGCAGTAAGTAAAATTTAAAAATAAAGTAAAATAAAAGTAAGTATACCGAATTAAAAATAAAAAAATCAATAAAATATATTCGTGCATGTTTAATCCAAATATGGAACGCACTCTAATCTACCCAGTTTAAATACAAACATTTTCAACTATATTATTAAGCTGATAAAATTTATATTTTATCTCCTTGTGTTCAAAAGAAGATAAAATTAGCTTCATAGCTAGATTTAGTTACAGTTATATATGTTTTCCTAATCCATTAGCATTTTAGCATCAGAAACTACTTGAATTTTAATCAGGATCTTTCACTTTATTTAAGTTATTTACACATGTAAAGATTAACTTGTTTATTTCTACTTTTTATTATAAAAAATTAAAAGAATTCTTTGAAAAATAATACAATGAGAACGTGATAGTGTAAAACCATGAAAATAAAATACATGTATAAAAATTCTTTATAATAAGTACACATTTCAGATAATCTATTTTAGAAATATTGTTTTTAACACCCTTTTCTATTTGACAGTTATTTTTTTTCTTTGCGACATTATAATTATAACCTTTTAATAGTGTATTTAGTAAATTTTATAAATAAATTGGAAACAAATTTAGTGAAATAGAAAAACAGTAAAATATATAGGTCTAGAATTTAACCCAGATCTACAGCGCAATTAATTCTACTCATTTACCCATTTTAAAAACAAACACCTTAGTTTACATTCCAAAGTTGATTTTCTTTGCATGCAAAGCAGGATAAAATTCCCTTGTTATTTAGATTTAGTCACTGTTATATGTATTCACAATCAATTACCATTTAATCTTCGGAAACGTCCTGAATTATAATCATCATTGTTTCATTTGTTTATAGTTGTTTACACATCTAAAGACTAGCTTGTTTCCTCCCTTTTTTAAATATAAAAATTTTCAATTATTCTATAATAAGTAAGGAAAAGTAATACATAATAGTGTAATATTGTCCATTTTACAAATGACCTGAAAATATTTTTTCATCAAGTATGCAAATTTTTGCAACCTGTGGTAACATATGTTACATCGATGTACTATATCGCCTGTTTCATCTAATAGCGGCACTTTAAAAAAATAGAACTATTTTATTTGAACAATAGAAGAATATAACATTTTTTTAAACTTTATACGTACATAAATGCATAGTACATTATATACAGTGGCGGACAAAAAAACTGCATCACCTGCGAAAAAGTGGAAAACGCTGCAAATAATGTTTTTCAAGTACAGGTATTATTGAAGGAAGATATTTTTACGATAAAATACAGTTGTAGGAATAATCTAAATTAAATTTTATTGGAATTTATAAATTATTTACGCATAATTATTTTGAAAAATGGAAAAAAGTGAAAAACGTAATATTTAAAAAAAACTTGGAACAAAGTAATAGATGCACAAATTCTGTAGTTAATGTAAATTTTACATAACTGCAGTCATATTATATATACTTAGATGTGTATACATGCATAAGGATCACTTCAGTATTTAGTAGATCCTCCAAGAGCTGCGATGACAGCCTTGCAGTGGTCCGGCATAGAATATATCAAATTCTGAATGTAATCCTGGCCAATTTCATGCAACCAGACCCTAATAATGCTTTCCAGCAGTTTTATTTTAGTACCAGGCTTCTGAGCAACAACTTTTGTACCCATTATATGCCAACAATTCTCAATGGGATTCAGGTCAGGACTATTTCCAGACCATTCCAAAACTTTAATGCCAGATTTTTTCAGATAGGCCGTCACCTAAAGGGAGGAAACTGGGTGAAAATTACTTTTCCAATATCCTTAATGTTATGGCGATTAAAACTTGTAAATTAGACAACAAAATAATTCATGAATAAGTTAGATTATATTTACCAATTTAGCTGTATGGCAAGGTGAAGAGTCCTGTTGAAAAATACAATTTCTAGCACCTTCAAAATCATCCTTAATAACTGGTTTTAAACACTCCTCTAAAATCTCGGTATAAACGGGTGCATTCACAGTTCTAGTAATAAGTTTCAGACATCCAACACCTTTGCTGGATATACATCCCCAGACCATTTGGCTGACTGGGAATTTTACAGTAGGCGATATGCAGTCTGGATGATAAGCTTCACTTTTACGTCTTCGAACATACCGCTTACCTTCTGATCTATGTAAGTTGAACTTACATTCGTCCGAAAACATTACTGAATCCCACTGAGCCTTTGTCTATGAGACATGCTCTTTTGCCCAAGAAAGTCGTTTTTGCATCACTTTTTTGTAAGTAAAGGCTCTTTCTTTGGGCGATACGCATGCAAACCGCATTCCACAAGTCGTCTTTGGATAGTTCTTGCGCTTAAATTAACATAACAGACTTTCTCAAAAAAGATTTTTAAGTCAGAAGCACTTGAATGACGATTACTCAGATACATCCGTTTCAGATATCAATCATCAAAATTTAGGGTTAATCCTCTTTCGGCCCGATCCAGCCTTTCTCCCAACATTACCAATTTCACGTTCTAATTTGATCGTCCTCCAAACTGTCGATTGATTGCAACCAATTTTTTTTTAGCGATGAGACGTGTCAAATATCCTTTTTTAATTAAAGCAAGTATCACACATTTTTTTTCTTGCGTCAATTGAACATATTAAGCCATCATTTGACCACTTAAAGAACAAGACAAATGACCGTTTTTCCCTTTTGCCGCACTATTTTTAAAAATTTGATGACGCAATACTTCATAAGGGGTATATTATCCAATAGAAATGTAGAATGATATCTTATCTTGCTTTGCAGCAACTAAGATTTATTTATTTGAACGAAATAACTCATTAGCATTACAAAATGTTAATTTTTCTAGGTGATGCAGTTTTTTTGTCCGCCACTGTATATATTTAAACTGTAGTATATATAGTGCATTAAAATAAATTTAAATCCACTTATTCCTCCCAGTCAAATGTCTGATACTGTGTTTTACTTTGCTAATAAAGCTATGTAATATATATTTTTTACTGTTATGTAAACATTCTGTAGTTCTGCACAAGTACATATACATCAATAATCGGCAATTACATATTTTACTGTCCTTGGTACAATAGGTGCCAAGAAACGCTCGTTCCCATTATGTAAAAATAACTGATTTAACATTTGTTTCAGTATAATCAATAAAACTTATTTAACACCAAACAATGGGCATATATCTATTAATATATTTGCGGTACATTTAGTCATTATCCTGCAGAAAGTAATAAATACCTGTCAGTTGGTTATATATAGTATAGTAGTTGTTTTAGTAGTTAACAAATTTTCTTTTATTCTTGAACGTAAAAATTCTGCAGATGCCTTATATATACCAAAATCTCTAATTAAATCAGATTAACAAGATTGGTTGAATAGTTGAAGGAGAGCATTGTATGTAATACTAGCAAGCTACGCCCGCTACGCTGGTCAATTTCTCTTAAAGAACCTTCAATCAAACAAAATATTGACATTTCATAATTCACTTTTATATTTTAACAGAATAATAAGGCTACTATAATTTGTGACTCGTGCTATAGCCAATATACACGTCAGGACACGTCGCCCTTATCATTATATTTTTGATCATTATATCCTATCATTATCATTGTAAAGGTTTCGCTATGGTACTCCATTGTGAAATTTGGTAATTTTTGAAATTCAATATTTGAAAAATTTCATAATCATTAGATTTGAAATTTATATCAAGAAATATACAATTGTTTAACTTTCAAACGCAGTTTGCCTAACAATTTTCTGACAAATACTTTTAGAGCTATTATTTTTTTCTGTAACTTCAAATGTTTTGTTTTCCGAGATTAATCTGTGGCAAAGATTAGCGAAAGACCCAGTCGTCAGCAACGCATAGATTTATATTAAAGAGGATGTTGGGGCAGAGATTGTCACCATCACTTTTGAAATAGGTTGTGCAGTTCCAGAGAGTACATAGAAATTGTAATTTAGAATGATTTTAGAACGCTTTTCACTCATTTCACCTTTTTAAATTACGAATTTTTAAAAATTTATTCTTAGAGAGCATTTACATCTTATAAGTAACTACAATGCCAAATTTCAAATTTCTAGCTCCTTCAATATAAAAAAAAAATTGCAATTTTCGAACATTTTTCACTCCTGCACCCCATTGGGGTTAGCGGCACCGACATATAATATAGCCTATGTTGGAGCAGTGGTTGTCGCCATCAATTTGCCACCATCACTTTTGAAATCGGTTCTATAGTTCCAGAGATTCCACAGAAATTGTAATTTAGAATGTATTTAGAACGCTTTTCGTTCATTTCACCCTTTTAATTTATTTATTTTTAATTTGTTCTTAGAGAGCATTTTACATCTTATAAGTAGCTACAATGCCAAATTTCAAATTTCTAGCTCCTTCCGTACACAAAAAATTGCAATTTCAGAACGTTTTTCGCTTCTGCACCCCCCTCGGGTAGTGGCATCGACATAAAATATAGCCTATGTTGGAGCAGTGACTGTCCTCATCAATTTGCGACCATCAGTTCTGAAAACGGTTCTGTAGTTCCAAATATTCTATCGAAATTGTAATTTAGAATGTTTTTAGAACGCTTTCGCTTTATCTCACACCTTTTAAATTTCGAATTTTTTTAGAATGTGTTCTTAGAGAACATTTACATCTTATAAGTAACTACCATGCCAAATTTCATGTTTCTAGCTACTTCAGTATAAAAAAAAATGAAATTTTAGAACGTTTTTCGCAGGGATTATCACCATCAATTTGCCACCATCACTTTTGATATCGCTTCAGTAGTTCCAGAGGTTACCCCCAACAAACAAACAAACAAACAAACAAACAAAAAATCTTTACTACTTTATAATATTAGTATAGATGGACCGTGTAAAAAAGTTGTAAAGCGGAGGACGATTTTGATCAATAAAGACTCTCTTTTTTCAGAATTTTAACTAATAACGTCATGTAATCCCCCCCCCCCTCCCAAAAAAAAAAATAAATTACTGTAAATTATTGTAATATTTAGGCCCCTTTCATACTTGTGAGAATGCAAACCCGAATGCTAATTTTTACTTCTGGCAACAATATTAAATCCTTTAAATGTGCATTATTTGTATGGCCTTTGTCTATCTTGATCAGAAAGTTTTTGTCGAAAATAGGTGAAATAATTTTTTATAATGTAATGTATCTACGCACATTTAATTTTGTAGAATGAGAACTTTTTTTTTGCTTATTCTTATAAGATTATCTAGGTAATTTAAATTAGGTGTTGTAATTGTATATGTTGTTTGTAACACCACTTACATATAATAAAAATAATGTTTATGTAAAAATAATAGGTGGTACACAATTTTTATTGTGATTTGTCAATTCAGCACCTAAATTTGAATTAAGAGTAGCTAAAAATATGAAACAAATTTTTCATTGTAGATCTCGTAAGTTATAAATATAATACAGCTCTTTCAATCATGTATAGTTATAAATTATACTTTTATTTGCAACCGATTTCGTTGCTACCGTCATTTCGCATTGTTTTTTTCCAAAGAACTTTCTTTCAAACCAAACATTTATTTCCTTAGTTATAGACATTAAAAAACAGCACAAATAATATGCTATATATATATTTTTTTTCATTAGAAAATTTTCGAAACAAATAACACTTTTTTATTTTCTTCTATTTTTAATAAGGTTTTTTTTTTTTGTATTTTAAAATTATTATATTTTATTAAAATATGTTTAAATTTTATTTAATTTCTAGATGATGCAGCGGGAGGAAAAAATTTACTATATGATTTCGAAATTTACTGAATTTTCAATTAGTAGCTGTTATTAACTTTACTTATTTAGCACTTGTATAAATTTGATAGCAAGAAATCATTTGCTGCTATTGGAAAAAATAATAAAGTTGCTACAAAAATATAGTTTTGAAAAAAAAAAAAAAAAAAAAAAAAAAAAAAACATGACATTTTTGTTCATTATCTTTATAACGTTTCGTAAGTTTATCTTTGGTTATTTTGGTGTATCTTTCAGTTTCAATACCTATTCATCCAATGTACGCCTGTGAGACAATGTTCCTGTTAATAAATTACACATCGTCACTGATGCACTTAATTTTAAAACCATACAAACTAGTCGTTGGGGGCCACCGTAATACTTACCCATCATGGATATGCATAATGTGAAATATTAAAATAAAAATGTGTAAACTACTTATAAAATGCATTGCAATTCAAATAAAATCGTGGCTTCATGACGTCATAAACTTTAAAGGCGCGATTACTGAATTGCTTGAAAGAGGTTTTTCCTTATAACTCCAAAAATAATAATCCTATTAACTAGTAGTTTATTGCATCTGATTAAGCGTCAATTTTCCAATTAAAATATATCTTTAAAGTGAAATTTGGATGAAATACAGGGTCATGAAAAATCGAAGAGTGTGGAAAATAGGATTCCAAATATCTCGGCAACTAATTATCCGACTTCATGCTTTATGTAAAATTTATGTTTTTTTATTGACTTTTATATTCATTTCTTAAAATAAACAATTTCGAAAAATTTTATATACCTTTTATCAGAACGAATATTTCGAGAGTCCGAAAAAAATAGTTCAGGTTAATCGAGGCTATTGAAATGAAATAGGCTTCTTCCCATTATTAAATACTAAGTACATACCAAATTGAAAGTCTCTATCTCAATTTTTTTGGGAGATAGAGCGTTTACAGACACACAGACACACAGACGGACGGCAATTTTTTTTTTTCTAAAAATATGTTTTTCGGAATCTCCAGTGTCTGAAACGTGTAAATCCGTCAAATTTTTTTTTCGATTTTCAAAACGATTACAAGACTTACCCTATACTACGTATGATGGGTAAGTAAAAGAACAAAATAATAATCGAGAAAGGAAGAAAAAAACACCGAGTCGCACGAATGAACGGGGGGAATCTCCCTATTTGTTATTCTCAGATAACTGTAAATGTATACTTAAGAAAAATGCATTTTATTATTTTATTTCTCGATTTTTATCTGAAATTAATCCATATAATAAAATGACGGAAAATGTAGCGAAATAATAGCTTTAATAGTGCTTAAAATTGCCATTTACGCAGCTAAAAAATGTTTTTTTTTTTTTTTTTTTTTTTTTTTGTGGCTAATTTGTAATGAATTTTTTAATTCTAAGCTTATTTTTAAGCTTAACTGTAAAAATTGGAAGCTCACGATATTCTTATTTCGAAATCAGCACAGAACTTTCAAATAACTTAATCACCAAATATAAATTATTAAATATCTATTTCAGCAATAATAAACTTAGTACCAGTGTTTAAAAATTGTAATTGTAAACTGCACCATGTAAAATTAAAATCAGAACTAAACAAATGCAAAAATTAAAAAAATACACTGAATAACCATTTTGTATCAAAATGAACAATATTAAGTAATAGTAAACGGAAAATAAAAATCACTGCCTGTAAGAACAGGTGGAATTGTACAATCTAAGAATGTTATCCAAATGAAAACGTCATCTATTGGAGAGCTGAATTAAAAGATACTGTGTGCCTTGATGATAAATAACAATCACATCTAATTATAATCTTTAAATAAGTATAATTAGTAAAAATTCCTTCTGCGTGACCTAAATCGCCAAATATATATACATGGTGATTATAAAAAATCTATTCCGACATTTGGACCCCTAAATATCACATAATTCACATAACCTGAATAAAATTTTGGCAAAAGGTATTTTGAGGTATGCGCTAAAGAATATGGAAAATAACAGTGCCACACAAACAGTTACGGTTACAGTGAGAAAATTTCGAAAAAATCAGATGGCAACACCCAGTTTTTTGTATTGGAATGTGATCTCCATTGTGAAAAACCCTAAATAGCCTTGGAATGGCAACTGTAGCATGAAAATCACCGGAACTAGGCAAGGGAAAAGTAAAAAGGACTTTGCCGAGCATCAGAGCATTAATTTTCGTTTCATTTACGTCACACGTCACACCGTTTCTTTGGCTGATATCCCAGCCTGATTAGTTCTCCACAAAACGAGAAGAAGAAACCAAGAAACGCAAATTTCGGGTTCTACGTGAGACACAGTCATGACTGACGTTGTCACGCTAGGTGAAAGAAAAGGCACTGCGAAATGCGAGCCGCGTATGTTCCTTTCAGCCATTCCGAACAAGATGCCGCTTTCAGGGAAAGAACGTGTGGAAATCGTAAAGATTTATTACCTGAATGGACAAAATGCCGCAGAGACATTTCGTGTTTACCGCAGAAACCATGGATTACGGCGAGGCTCGTGCGCTGTCAAAGCTGTGCGGGAGTTGATTCATAAATTTGAAGAAACTGGTTGCACATGCGATCGACCTCGGTCTGGACGACCTTCCGTTCCTGTGGAAGCTGTTGCAGAAGTCCATCATACGATAAGCACAGTTCGTCCTGCAACTGCACGCGGTGTTTCACGTGTTCTGGATCTGCCGAGTTTAACTGTACGCAAGATTCTACGCTCTGTTCTAAACATGTTTCCGTATCGATTCCAGCGTGTCCAGATGTTGGAAGCGAGAGAGTATCAATTACGGCTGGCTTTTGTAAATCAATTCCTTATTCCGTACGACGAAGATAGCAGCTGGCCTTTACGCATTCTGTGGACAAATGAGGCACATTTCTCGTTAACTGGTAGTGTGAATTCAAAAAATTGTGTGCACTGAGCAGAGAATAATTCACATGATGTGCATGCACGTCCATTACACGAGGAAAAAGTGACTGTGTGGTGTGGTATAACGAGTACGTTCATCCTCGGCCCTTAATTTTTTGAAGAGGTTACTGCCGGTGATCTGCAAACGTGTACAGTAACGAGTGCTCGCAATCTGGACATGTTGACTCATTACGCGATTCCCGCATTGCAACGGCAAAATGCTTTAGCTGAAGTTGTGTGGATACAAGATGGCGCTCCTCCACATGTCGGGTATTCAGTCAAACGTGTCTTAACTCAACAGTTTGGTGACAAAGTTATCTCCCGTCATTTCCCGTTTCCGTGGCCACCAAGATCTCCTGATCTGACACCAATTTATTTCTGGCTGTGGGGATATCTGAAATCCAAAGTGTATCCGTTTCGTCCTCAAACTGCTTCTGATTTGAAAGATGCCATCAGAACTGCGATTCAGGAGATTCCTATTGCCATGATACGTGCTGTAGTGCTATCCCCCATCAGCCGCATGCAAAGTGTCATCGTGTGTGAAGGAGGTCATGTGGAAAATTTGTGAAACACAATAAAATGCTTTATTTTATGATGCTTCTCTGTCCTTATTGGTTGTCCTCACTTTCAGCCTATCTATCGCCGGTGATTTTTATGCTACAGTTGCCGTTCCAACGCTATTTAGGGTTTTTCACAATGGAGATCACATTCCAATACAAAAAGCTGTGTGTTGCCATTTGATGTTTTCGAAATTTTCTCAATGTAACCGTAACAGTTTGAGTGACACTGTTATTTTCCATATCATTCTTGAGCGCATACCTCAAAATACCTTTTGCCAAAATTTCATTCAGTTTCTGTGAATGGTACGATAGTTAGGGGCCCAAATGTCGGGATAGTTTTTTTATAATCACCCTGCATATATATAAAGATAGAGAAATTGAATATACTAGAAAAGCTAACGTATTCTAAAGCTGTACGTTTCTTAAAAATAAAACATTCAATTGATAAATTTAAAGTTAGTGATGACAATATTAGCCTTTGTAATGACAATATTTTTAAATATTGTTTTTTTTTTATATTTAAATTATTACGCTGTTTAGTGATTGAAAAGAAATGTTGTCTATAATAAGAAACATACATGGTTGACATGCCTAATTTGCATTTTGTTAGCAAATGACAGCTAATGTTGCCGAATAACCCATCATGAGTTAGCGGAGGCTACGTGTATGATTAGTTGTTTGTTGCGTTTGTATGTGGGATATAGAAGATTCGCCAAATGCGCATGCAGCACAGAGACACTCGGATCTTTTATTATTAGCTATCAGTTCAGCCCATAGACAGTGTATTTATATTTTCTTTTGCGTTCAGTATACTTTATAGATAAATACGAAAACGTAAGTACTTGCGCCTGAAAAGGTGAATATGAAACATGTAGCACAGCGAACAGACCGCCTAGCTGAATGTTAAACCTTAAGGTCCATAGTCCTCAAAATACGGAAAGAAATTTGCAGTTACAACATTATTTTGACCATCACCTAGGATCGATACAAATGCACAGTTACGTATAAAGGCAGTATAATACCATGTAATACAACCACTAATAACCAGATTTAAAGTTGCTAATAATTTAGACAAAACATCATTTGTACAATATTATACAAATAAATTATAACTTGTCACTAATAACCAATAAAATGAAATACGATAAAAATATACACTCACGCACACACTTACATGTATACATTCATATAACCTTAGTTAATCAATCTGTAAATGATTACTAAATAGTTAACATTTTATACTTTTCCTTTAGATTCTTTAATTGAAATGGAATTGTGATTAAAATATTTTTTTCTTCTATCAAGTACGGTTTTATTTAAAACAATTGGGAAATATCGCAAAACAAAAATGGATAAGTACAAAAATACAGATTTTAATATTATTACAACTTTAAAGGTGTTCTATATCGTGTTAGCATTGGAGAATGGGCCGCCCATGCATATAACGCTTATAACACAAAATATCATGAGAATATCGACATTGAATTTGATTCGGATATATTTCAAATACTTTTCAGTGCTACAAAAGTAAATTTAATGTAAAGTAAAATGTCTATAAAGTTGAAGAACAATGTGTAAATTTTAAATGCAAAGTATATATTATCAGAATTTGTGAAATTATAAAATATCTCACATAAATGAACTGTTCTATTTTATTTCTACCAAATTAAGAACGTTTAAATAACACTCTGCAATGCGAAATCTTTTAAATTATTATTTCTTTACAGAAAATCTAACATTTTTGTACTTAGAAATATGTACGGATTTTCCATTTATTTACACTGAAAATGGAAAAAATCGAATTAACACTGAATTCCAGCGGCGAGAAATTTTCAAGCCATGCAAACATTGAAAAATCTCTGATAATATAACTACTAATTTTGTTTTCAAACAAAAGATGAATGTGAAATCAAAAGTCTCTTAGTTGTCCTATTCAATTCGAATGGAAATCTTCTCGTATATATTTTTTTTCGTGTATGTTTCTGTCTCGAATTTTGTACGACAATATATTTCTTTAAAATAATTTACATTATTTCCCGTTAAAACGGAAATTAATGAATAATTCACTACAATAAAAATGATCTAATTCTAAATTTATGCTGAAACAAATTCTATAGCCATGGAAGCATTATCCCAAAAATATACATATGAAGGGACGGAACATTTGATTTTTAATTAAAGTAAGGCTACAAAAAAAAAATTGAAAATGAAATCTGAGAGTCTATGGATTTGTCTATTTACTTAAAATGGAAATGATCACTGTAATATTTTATATACTTTTTTAGATATGACTACTATTTGTATCTTATTTTTTTCCCTTTTAAACCGTAATTATTGAATGATCCCTAAGAATTCAAATACCTTTATTTTAAATTCATGTAGGAAATAAAAAATTCTCTAAACATGCCAAAATTAAGCAAAATAAAATATTTTTTTTTGAAAAAGGCAACGTTTGATTTCCAAACTAAATAAAAGCAGCAAAATGCATTGAATGTGAAATCCGAGGATCTCTGGGGTTTACTTTTCGCTTCGATAAAAACTCGTCGCATTCTAATTTTTGAGGGTTTTTTCTGCAAAAAAGTGTTGACTACTATTTCTTTTTTTAAAACGTTTTATGTGTTTCCCCTTTAAAACAATTTTTTAGATTGTTTGATGTAAATCATTTAAAAGATTTTACAATTTTTCTTTTTGTGATATTTTCTTTTTTTCATTCAAATTTGTAATAATATGCGAAAATGTTATTGTAAATTTAATTAGGGGGCGACAAAAATTACAAAATTCTATATAAACATTAGCTGATACCGATATACCAAGTTATCCATAAATACTGAAGCGATTTTTGTAGTTTTTGTTTTTAATTATTTTTATTATAATCAGTTTATTTTCATTATTTACCTGCAACATCAATTTATTTTAGGTAACACCTTTTTTAAATTTTTGTTAGAATCTATATTAATTTAGATAACTTTTGTTATGTTTCAGATTTTAGAACAAGTCAACAATATTTAAATTTCGGTTCAAATGACCATTAATGCGAATATTACTACAATATTTTTATCCTGTAAATAATATAGATTTGGTTTTGTAAATTTTAACTTTTCGAAAATATGTCTATAGGAAACTGTATCAGTCTCTATTTACTGAGACTGAAAAAAGTCTCTTTGTCAGTGATAACGTCTGTCCCCAATGCCCGCTCCATTCAGAAGGAAATATGGGGAAAAAACCTTGGTTGTATATGCATATCCATATAGTATATAGGTAATTATTTTTTTTTACAATATTGCTCCATAATAGTATATGACTTTCGTCATGTTTCAAATGGCATAACATAATCAAACTCCTCTTGAAACGATTTTTCCCAATGAATGTAAGGTAACGGAATACTTTTGACTGTCCCTGTAAATGAATTATAAACGAAATGCAAACTATTTTTTTCTGTGCGCAATTCGTAGTGCACCTCAGTAATGCATTTAAATTTCTTTATGTTTAAAATAGTTAAACATTACTAAATTACACTGGAAACGACTTTCCCCGTAGAGCATTTTGTAAAAGATTTATTTTGTGTGACCCTGTAAATTAATAGTAATTTCTTTTCAACCCATAGTCTACAGAAAGCATGTTTTAGTGAGCCTCATAATTGTATATAAATTTCATCATGTTTCAAATGGTATAACATATTCAAATTGCACTCGAAATGTTTTTTTTTTCTTTTTTGTCCATTGAACGCAATGTAACGGAATATTTATGATAGTCCCTGTAAACAGATTTTAAATCTTACACCTTCATTTTACATAGGAATAATGCTATTCTAAATGTCAATAACATAGCGTCAATATATATCAATAAAATTTCAGGGCAATCGGATCATGTTTACCAGAGTTAGAGTATGGACGGACAGACGGAAAGACAGATACACGAATCGAAGTCATAAACACTTTTTAACTATGCTGCAAAGTGTTAAAAAGAAATTGTGTAAAAAAAATATATGTGTAATAATTTATTATAAATGTGTAATTTATATATGCAAGGAAACATTCTTACTTTTAAGGTGATTATTCTTAACAATTGTCTTACCAATCGGGGGATATAAATATAAATTGATATTAAGAAACTGTTTGTAATAAAGAATATTAATATTAACTTTTTATTAACTATTTATATGCTAAAAAAATTACCCCTTCAGTCCTATCACATTTAATTTCACATCAAGAGCACTATAAAGACTCATAAGCTATACATGTTCAAATGTCACATGTTTAGACTTATATTAAACGGAGCATGAATGCGAAATGCAATTACTAACTTTCAACAACGTTCTGGAAAGTAATTATGTAGTTCTAAACTTCATAAAGTTATTTCCCCCCAAAATACTTTAGGTATGCGTAAATTTCTATGCAATAAAGTTATATATTACTCGACCTTATCTTAAATGCTTTTGGATATACAACATGTTTCTGTTGTGTTTAAATACTTTAGAACACCAATATAGGTAGAAATATTTTATATTAAAAATGATTTTTCTTTAACTTTTTTTAGTGGGATGTTTTTTTTCTTTTGCTCTCTATGAAAAGTTTTCAAAACGAACACATTAATAAAATAATTATTATTGTGTAATAATGCTAAACTGAAATATTGAATATTTCGTTTATTTTCAAATAAATGTTTACCTTTTAATCTATAATACAGATTTAAAATTTTAAAAAAGTTTAAAAGTTTTACGTTCTTGATATTATTATTGCTGAACAGAAAATTATATCCCTCTATTCGTGATTCACATCTTCGTTGATACGCTTTGATTACGTGATATGAACGATATGTGACTTTAAACATGTAACATCTGCACAAAGAAAACAGATAAAAAAAATGTTTTTAATATGCTCTTATGATGAACTGTATATGAATATTTAATGTTGAAATAATTTTTTACAAGTTTTTTGTACACATATATTTTTTTGTGTGTGTGTTCCCCTGTGAAGAACGTAATGTAAGGAATTGTTTTTTTTCCGTATTTTTCATAATGTCGGATGTTGTCAAAAAGCTCTTGGGTTTCTTAGACATTTTTCTAATTCCAAATTTATAGCTGTGGTAAGATTTTTCGAACGGCAGATGAATGGTCCTATCCAATGATGACAAATCCAATGGTTTCAGGGCTCCATCCAGAATGAAGATTTCGTGGACCAACACTAAAATTCGTCAATAGAAATGTCCCCACGTTTTCGGCACTAAAATGATATGAGATAATATAAGTTTGAGTACGAGAAATTCAGACATATTCATTCATGCATTCATATAAACATTTTAGAAAGACTAGCGGAGCTATCTGGCTATTATAACAAGCAGAAGCTTAGGTGCAAACCTTTTTTAGTTCAAATTGTGCATTTTCGGCAAGATGCCTTTTCGTAACAACCGAAATCGGCAGCTGATATCTACGCATAGACCTAGGTCCACGCTACTATCGTCCGTCTATTTGAATAGACCAAAACTTTTTTTATAAGATAGTTGTGCATGGGAAACTAGTAATTCATGATATCTACGTTAAAAGATACGCGATGAAGGACATTTTACCTCTCCACATAAAAATTTGATGTGGCAATGTATCACTTTCTTATTCTTATCCAAGTGATAAAATGGTTAATTTTGCTTTTATTTAGATTGAACTATATCTGCGTATGATTACCAAATATCGTAAAAATAAATTTTGAAATTATTCTAGATTATAATCAGTAATTTAAAGAAAAAACAAAGATTACGCAATATTTAAGTCCATAGTCGGTAATATAACGAATAGATTATCTTATGTGGTGAAATTATTGTTATTTTTTGTATATATGTAAATAAATTGTATAACTTTCATATTTTAAAATTTGTGTATTTATGTTGTATCTCGTATTTTAATTATTTGAGGTTATATTAATGCACACCAATTTACTGCGCTTTGGATTTTAAATCTTAGTTCTTCTCATATGTCGGAGTTGTTTATAAACACATTAAGAAGACACTATGTCTCTATGTCTTTTTAAATTAATGTTTAAATTAAGCTCTGACCAAAGAAGATATGATATAAATTTAGTAGTAATTGGCGCTTTCGTAGACGTTTTGAGAATCTAAGAATTTATTTCCCAGTTTCTCTTCGGTGCCCACATTCTTTACCGCAATTCTTTTAGATAACACTTGTTCAATTGCTTTACGAGAATAACTTTTAATAACAAAAGAAACACACTTCTTCTCTAATTGTATAATTTCATTTTTTTCAAATTGTACAAATTTATAACATTTCTTAAAATAGGAAGTCAGCATTTCATTGCGTCAATTTCATTTGGTTTAACTAGAACACGGGTTACACTATTTAGGATGTTTATTTCTTAGATGTTAAATAAAACAATTTGAAAAGTGCACGTTAAAAGTGTCAAATGCAGTGCGTTCGTAGTATAACTAGTTTCACAATGTAAAAAACCATAGTTTTTATTTCAGTGAAATGAATTATATCGTCTGTTATGAGCGGAGTGAGCATGTCTTTCCTCTTATTTTATTACGTATGCCACCTTTACAGATGCGAATTTGTTTTTGACACCAGTCGGCGCTGCAAAATTTACCATGGAGATCTTGCTTTGGGAATGATTACCTCCAAGGATTAATACTTTTATGACCCACCATGAACGAATCTCTTCTGTTTATTTACTTTAATGGATTGAGATTGGTCTGTCAAGCTAATTTCAACTGAAGTTATCTCAGAATCTATACATTTTTCAATGTGACTCATCTCCTTAACAAACAATCTTTTTTAACGATTTTTTCAAAAAATGTAAGTTTTATGCAATTTTATTCGAAGAAAATCTTTGAATTAAAATGGTTACCTGGGACATGAAAAAAAGAAGTGATTAGCGCGTATTTGTTTTAATCAGTCATATGGCTTGTTATATTATATAGATTAATACATTACGACATTATATAGATTAGTTATGATAGGATTTAATAAAATGAAGGAAACGTTTATTAATATATTTTTAAGTTTTGATTCGTTTTTCATAAAATTTGAAATGAATCGACAAAATTCTGGAACGATTATATATATTAAATTTCAAACCATTAGGTTGTGTAGTTTTTGCACTGTTATATGTAGACGGACGGACCAGATGACGACTGTATTTATTTGTATTTATATGTATTTATTTGTACTGCTACGTATTTATGCAATTACAAACGCACTTAAAAAGACTTGATATTTAATGAAATGTAATTTTCGACATGCAATTATTTTTATAGATAAGTGATTTTAAGGTCGAATAACTATATATATTAGTATTTTTCTTATTATAATTAGTAAATATATACTTCGTTTGATAAGCACTTACTTAAACATTTTCAAATAAAGATAAAAAATATTAGCTATTGTGCAAGGTATTATAATTAACAATACATTTTACTTTTTAACTCCCTAAATATTATGAATAATTTCATACAAGTTTCTATAACGTGATTAACGGCTGCCTCTTTTAAAAATGACAATATAATTCAAGTTTTCCTTTTGCGATTTGCCAGAATACTGTGCATTTCGTGTCCCGAACAGGAATGAGAAGTTTTGTAAACGTTAGATATTTACGAAAATTATAATAAATTTGAATGTATTATTCATATTTTTCATTTAAAAATGCTTTTTCGAATTCTTAGTAGGCAATCTAAAACAATATATTACATGTAAAAAAAAAATAATACAGTTTTTAATTTAAAAAAAAATCCACCTAGAATCTGGGAAGCTTGGAGTGGATACTCTAAATAATCCTCTAGTTTTGACAATTTTCATTTCGCAATCTCCTATATTTCATACTGTTGCAAACATAAACAAAAACGAAAAATCATGCGTCAAGCATAGATTATGTAACACTTTCTAACACTTCCAAAATAATTTTGCAAATCTTTAGCGTAAGGTGTAAGATGATATCTTACTAAACAATTTTGAAAATGCATTACATATTTAAAAATCCAATTTCAAGAATTACCAACAATATTCGGAAAAATATCCGAGCTCTTTTGTGCAGCCCTGTATATAATCTATAGATTTGTATGCATACTAAATAGAATGCTAAATTTTAGTTGAGTTAGGAAACGCGTAGCACAGTTTAATATTTGCTTTCTTTAATATCCGACAATAAAAGGAAATGTACTCGAGAATTTTTAGGCTGCCCTTTATACAATTTATACAATTTATACACACCAAGTAATAAACAAAAAATGAGTTGAATTTTAAAACACGTTCAGCAACTGAAAACGCATTCCCAGCAATTATTATTAATAAGCAGTTCTTTAACCGAATTCTTTTGTGTGTCCCTGTAAATGGTCGATGAAAGCTATACACAATATTCTACAGTAAGCCTCTTATAATCCATGTTAGTGATATATATCAATTTCAATGTGTTTGAAATAGTGAAACATTATTAAAATAAACTGCAAACGATTTTTCTTCATAGATTGGGTAATAAAGGGGATAGTAAAGGAATTCTTTTGAGAATCCCTGTAAAGGGATATACAATCTCAGAAAAAACTGTAAATTTATGAGCCCTTCAATTTTCATGGGCAACAGCCTTATTTGATGAAAAACAGTCTGATCCACTAAATAAGCGGCCTTATCCCTTAGACACTTAGAAAATTAAGAGCAATCCACATATTCTTACAGTTCTAGCCCATATGTTAGCAAAAATACGGTACGACCCCATACATTGTCCTCTGCTAGGGTGTAACTCTTCATTTTACTCGTGTTTCAAAAATTTTAACTCGCCAAAACAGCGATTCTGTGATGATTGTCCAACGTGCTACGTGCTACGGAACAGTAAGTAAAGTGTTATTGTGTTTTAAAGTGTATTATATCCTGTGCATTGTAATGCTGTATTACTTTGCCCCGTAAAATTACGGGCTGCACAAAATGATGGGCATGGACTTTTTTTTTACGGGGTATGACTGGAATCTCTGCTGCAGTAATTTTACTGCAATTTTTTTTTTAACAGTGTACGTGCTATGCGCACCACATTCTATAATTATTCTCATGTTGTGCACCTCAGTCATACATATCAATTTTAATATGTTTGAAAGTGTGTAACATCATTAAAATAAACCGCAGATGATTATTACGCATAGACCGCAATGTAACGGAATTATTTTGAGTGTCCCTGTAAAACACTATAAATGCTACACACTTCATTTTCAATTCCAAACGTGACACAGTAAGCCTCAATAACATATATCAATTGCATGACGATCCGATTATATTTACGCGAGTTAGGACACAGACAGACAGACGGCAGACAGACAGACAAACCGAATTCATAAATATTTTCAACTATGTTGGGAAGTGTTAAAAACTATACATTTCTCTAATGATCTGTTTCCCTTATAACGTGTAATGTGATAGTATCCCTATCTCTCCACTGGCCAGCATTAACAAACTAAATATTTTCTCCTTGTTTAGCTTCAAAGTTTCCGATTGGAAAATACTCCCACTGCAAAATTACGTCCTGCGTTTATATACAAACAGCTTTCACACCATCAATAATTGCAGCTATTGGAACCGACAGGCTTTTTTTTTTTTTGTGCACAAGAACATAGTCATTTTTGATAAGAGCGACAATTAGAACGATGACAGACATTTTGATAATAATAGTTCTCCATACAATCATTTATTTTGTTTATATTTGAACTATGAATATTTTATATTGTATTTTATTTTAAGATGAGAATTTAGTTTTATTAAAATAATGTCCATCGATATTCTAAATCTTTGTCGTAATGATTGGTAACCATTTAATGATTTGTTTCTAAAAAGAAAAAAAAAATCAGAATTTTTTTTAAAAAATCAATGAAGAACTATTACCATTTCTATAATAATTTTATAAATAAGTAATACTATACGTAATTCGTAATATTTCTATATAATTTATTACATTAAAGCGCTTATTCTTTTTATTTAAATTTTACCGTAACGTGTAAAATTTAATCTTTAAAAAAATATTTTTTTCTTTGTGATTTCACATATTTATTCCATTATCTACGCTCATATAATTATTAACTTTAGAATAGACACTGATATCCTTGAATATATGTAGCGTGCTGTGCAAAGATTATGTCGCTATATATTTGAGTTTTAGCTTAAGGTTCGTTTCACTCTGAGGGCTGTAATCATGAGTTACAAAGTACATGTTGAATATGTGGTTATTACAGACATTCTGATTGTATTAATCTTATGCTAAAAGGGGAATTCCTACATGTATTGGCAATTTAATTTCACAATACTACTATTATAGGAAGCATTAATAAAGGTAATTTAAATGTAAACAAACACGCACAACATAAAAAAGTATGTTTAAATTTCATGTTTTCTGCATATAAATATAACACTCATAAAGATGAAATACCAGACAATGTATATAAAAAGGAAAGTTAATAAGAAGACTACTTTCAAGTCAAAATTATTTATTATTACATCACATGCAGCAAATTAATAGAAATAAAATGTAAAAATGTATAATGTAAATAGAAATTGAAATAAAAATAATTTGGAAAATCTCTTTAGATTAATTTAGTTCACAAACTTGAAAGAGTTTTTAAATATTTTTATTCAATCGAAACGATACTCAAGATAAAAAAGAAAGTTGGGTGGTACAAAAACACTGGGTATTACATACACACACTGGACATTATCATAAAACTTTATTTAAACTTTTAAAGAAGCTAAATTCATAAATGATGATTGCATTAAAATTAAAATCATTCTATGACATTCAACGAAATGTGTATTTCAGGAGCTTGGAAATTCATTAATATATTCATAAAGTTGAAGTAGTGTACATTTTCAAAACCCGAAAAGCCATTTTTCCCCCAGTAAAGATTATTACGTTTTATTAATTAAAGAACTAATAGTTTGAAAATATGCAAATGCGTTAAATATGTTTTTAGATAGAAAATAAATTTTGTTCTTGCATTTATAAACTAATGGATGAAGTGTACTTACATCTAATGACAGCTAATGTAGAGTTATAGTTTTAAAACTATTTGAATATTACATTAGCAATTTTACCTTTTTTGCTTAATATACTTAGAAAAAAAAGAAAGAAAAAAAACAGTATTGAAAACGTGGAAACTGTTCTTAACTGTTAATTTTGTTTAAGAATTAATTTTACATTTTATAAGATAATTGTGCTATTTATGACACATAATTCTTTTCAGAAAATTTAAATAATGCTTTTAATTTAATAGAGCAAACATTATACAAATTTGTTATTATATATATATATATATTTAATTTTTGATTGAAATTAATCTTTAGAATAAGATTATATGAAAATTTGTATTTCATGACGTTTTTCAGAAATTATCACTAAGTTGCATAAAAGCAGTTTATAGAAAATTATTTTAACACTATTTTATGAATGATTTTGGTAATTTTTTATTTAATTCTGTAAAGAAACATCACATAATGAATTATGATATGGCTGCTATAAGAAAATATTTGATTGGAACATGGGACATTATTCAAGCAAACAATCTTTGATCTCTGAATTTATTTTTACTAACGAAGATTAGACAAAATGAATGAAGAAAACGATTTTAGATAACACAAAACAAATGTACTCCAATATAAGTCATTACGATGAAAAAAAAAATGTTTTTCATTGTTCTGATACGACCAATACGTAATTTCTAATCCTAGATTTATTTAAGAAAAATATTTTGGATATTTTATTTTGTTTCGCAACAGAGCAAATAATAATATTTTGAGTTATAATGAATAAAAAAGTTCTTTCCTCTTACTATCACTCTGAAGTGTCATGAAAGAGTAATTGAAACTTATTTTACAGGAAAAGAAATTCAATTTTAATAATATCCATGCAGTCACATCTTTTATAAAACTTTTAGCTGATATTCAAAGACAAACATTCTTCAGTATATTAATATGTCCTTAAAACTCGAATAATGTAGCTTAATTAAAAGTCTGAAAGCACACATTCCCATAGACACTATTGACGTTTTCAAATTATAGAAATAATCCGTTTTAAATATTAACTTGAGTAATCGTATTTCTTCTTCAAAAGTTTTGAATTTCCTTTTGTACATCATCTAATAACAGGCTAAGAATATATTACGATCATGTGCATAACCAATATCTAGTGTTATGCCTATTATTCCGATTTTTCCTTGCCATTTCTTTGGTTTGTAATTAAAGATATTTGAATTATTTTATATAAACATTTAATCCAATTAAAAATCTTTGAAAATATTTAAAGTTAGTATAAATTATTTATTTATTTACACTATTATTTGCTATCAGTCATCAACATTTTTATTTAAGCTATAATTTTTTCATCGCAAGTAAGGACTGCTTTGTTTACAGGAAATTTAATTTTAAGAAAACTGTAGAATCTCTGAGCTTTTTAATACCCATGAAAGCCAGTACTTACTATCCATAAGTGTACAATATGTATATACACATATGACTTTGCAAATACTTCGTTTGTGCAAGAGTATCCATAAACGACGATTCCTACTGAAAAGTGTGTAGAATTGCAATCCAGATACACTCTAAAAATGACATTTTCAAAAATGAGCAAAAATTACTCAAATCTGAGTATGTCGCATAATCGAATACTCATTTCTGAAAACCTGCACACACTCAAGAATAAAACATCATGTGCTCGTATTTGATTATGTCTATGTTTCACAAATGAGTATGAACTGACTTCTATGAGCTCATTTTTTAATATTTCTATGTTTCACAAATGAGTATGAACTGACTTCTATTTGCTTATTTTTGAAAATTTCTATGTTTCAAAAATGAGTTTGAACTAATTTTAATCATTTTTAGTATGTCCATGTTACAAAAATGAGTATGTACTGTCCTCTATGTGCTCAGTTTTGAGTATGTCAGTATTTCAATATTCAGAGTATTTCTGGTATTTCAGAATTTATAGAATCGTCATATTTGAAACAAAAATTTCATAAGATAATACAAACATCGATTTACTCAGATTTGAAAGTGTTATTTTTCTCAGTGTAGAACCATTTCCCAACTAATATACAATAGTGCTCTAGTATTGTTTATAAAAAGAATTTATGCCACAAATCTCAACACAACTTTTCATTAATAATAGATACCTGTACTTATTTTTAACTAATCATGACCTTTTTCAGCAACACTATAATATTAGCAAAAGAGACTCTCCTCTTTATGTCTGTGGTTATCCCTCTACTTCCTTACATTACATTCTTAACTGAACACTCGCTACTCATTACCACATTAAAACACTAGACAGCAGGTAATTAGAAAATTGGCTAACCTACTTATTAAATATACCCGGTTTATTAAATAAAATAATAGAGTGTATAAAATTTATAGAAAAAAAAACGAATTCTTATTTACAAACCCTCTTTCATTCTGAGTCATCTTACCTAGCGCGCCACGGTGTGGTCCGGTTGGCCTGATTTCTGATTGTGAGCTTTGCGGCTTGGTGCTTTTAAATATGTAAATAGGAATTGGTTTTCAAACTTTGTATTCAACTGAAAGTTATGCATTTATTATATTGACATAGTGGTTTTATTAGTTTCGATATTGGTACTAATGTGAAGTTTCGGGAAATAACTTAGTTGAGTACGTGTATTGTATAATAGTATTTTACACGTTATCGTTTGTTTGTGTTTATTGCAATGATAAAACACTTATAATGTCACGGTATTCTGTTCATCTTTGTTTTTAGTTTGTATTATGTTTTCTATAAATTAAAATTTGTTCAAAGCTCAGTAGTCAGTTGCAAATTGTTTATTTACTGTACTGTAGTACTGGTATGGACACTGGGATTAAACTGTGTGTGCATTTATTATAACTATATTTTCTCGTTTGCACCTTACTTTATGTGTTTATTGAAAAAAAAAAACTTGTAAAGTCGCTGCATATATGTTTATTGTTTTTTGTTTTATATCGGTATTGTGTTTTGTAGTATTTTTATTGTTTTATAATTCTGGTATTGTATTGTAGTTTTGGTATTTATAATATTAATTAATTTTATATAGTGGTGATGAATATAAGATTTTCTTTTTTTTTACTTTATGGAAACACAAGGGAGTGGTCATGTGTAACTTCAAAATGACCCTAAACTCCGCACTAAATTATGAAAAACATAGAAATTCACGATCATCTGTAAAAAATTAAAAAAAGACCTAAAAACTTGTATTTTTTACAATTAAATGAGAAATATTCTGTTTGGCAAATTGCAACTAATCTTAAATTATGCTAAACTTAAGAGGCTGGAATGTAAATGGCTAAAGAAGTTAAAACTCTTCGTCAACAGTTCACAGACCCTATGCTTACCTCTCGGACTCTCTCGGGAGTTTGGCGGGGTCAGCTAGGGTCGTGTCCCCCTCATTGCTTTTTTTGGTCGAGTGTTTTGGTGACATGGTTGGTTACGTGGCTACGAGTAGATCAAAATTTCTCACTGGGATTGCACTATATCTCTAAAGCAAAAGCTGGGCTCCCAGGGCGGTCATCTTTGTTCATCTCAGTATTTTTTGTAACAGATTTATTGTTTAGATAATAAAGAAATATTAGCAAGAAATATTTCGACATTACACTGCTAATATTTTAAATATAAATCAAACATATCTACATTTTTGCTGCTTCACTGCAAACATTTCCACTGCGAAACAAAATTTCTTAGTAGTATTTATTTACAAATATTTCCAAATTAAACCCAATATTAACATTGAAATATAATGAAATTCAATATAATAGCTATATTAACGTGGTCGCGCCAATATACACAATATTGATTTGGTACGTGGGACATGATTAGATCAAACAAAAGCTCTGTTTTACTCATAAAAAATACTTTTTCCGAAAGTCTACATTATCATACCATTTAATTTAAACATATTTCTGACAGAGAAATTAATATATATAATAAAGTGCCTACAATCAAATCTTTTGAAAATATTTGTAATATTAACGTGATATTAACCACAATATAACCAATAAATTAGTTTGGTATGATGGACATGAATAGATTAACTAAAAACTTATCTTGCTCAAAAACGTGTTTTTTTTTTTCGAAAGACTAAATTATCATTAAATTTAATTTAAACATATTTCAGGCAGAAAAGTTAACACATAATAAAGTACATACAATTAATGTTTTACAGAAATTTTCTCCGTTTTGTAAGGAGAAAACTTTGCAGCAATTTGAAAAATCATCAAGAGTTTATTAAAATTGAAGTAATCTAGGTTTTTAAAAGCTTAAGTAAACTTTTCACATAATGAGTGCTAAGTTTCTTAATTAAGGAATTCGTGATTTATAAGTATGCAAATGCTGTAAAAATATTTTCCACGTAAAAGTTTGTAGTTGCATCTATATATCATCTAATAAAGTTTAATAAAGTGTAATCGATGTGTCTATTACTATATGTATTGAAAATATATTACTTTGCAAATCGTCCTTTTAAACAGAAAATTTTAATTGAATGTCATACAACATACATTTTAGTTTATATATTAATATCGTAGTTCATATACAATAAATGAAAATTACATTAATTAAGTTTTTTGAAGGATTTCAATTTTTTTTTATCAAAGAAAATTAAAAGAAGACGTGAAAAAGATATGAATAGGAAAAGATGTGAAAAAAGAATGTGAATTAAAAACTTATGGAGAAATATCATTAATCAATATCATTTTATTAATAAGAATATCTACGAGTATTACGAATTGAATTGCTTCTTTGGTTAAATTATTACATTTCGTTCGTGAGTGCAATGATGAAAATTGTAGAAAATGTGCAAATGATAAACTGTTTCATTTTAGCTGTGAATCTTCAAGTATATTTTTGTAAGCAGAGGTAAATACGCCTAAAATTATAATTTGTAAATATTTTTAAAAGTGCAAAGGAATACCTCATGTATAATATTAATAATTTTCACATATTTTAATAATTAGGCCTGAACGAACACCAATTGTAACTTTTGTTTATGGCGACTCCAAACATCTTTCCATTTCTTTATCATTTCTATAATGATAAGTACTTTTCCATTTCTCTATCGTTTCATTTTTTTGAGATGTCTGAAAGCTGAAAATGAGCTTTATGCTAAGCCATTTTTTTAATGCGGCAGACTTGTAGGTCATGTGCTATTTTTAATGCAGAGATTTGGTATTGAAATGGTTGAAAGTTTAATATCTGAGTTTATTTTTATTTCAAGATTAAAAATACTTTAAAAAAATTGGTGTAACATATAAAGAGTAATTAGATTTGACAAATTTAATTTATAAGAGCCGCTTGAATAGCTGAATGGATGCCTGGCTTATGTAAAAAATGCCAGTGATTGATGATGTCCTTAGAGTCTAGTGCAACGTAGACATTCTTCAAATATCAATACCCTCCTTTTTGTGTTCATGCAGAGCACTGACAAAGTAATAAAAATCTAGTTTGGTGGGTAAGGTAAGTAATAATATTATTTTTAGTTTGTTGTTTCATTTTTCTTTTTAAATTAAAAAACTACATTATTAAGTTAAAAATTTTAACACTAGGTAATCACCAATCATTCCATTTAGGCTATTTTCCTACAAAACATTCATGAAATCATTTACAAAAACATTCATAATAGCATTATAGTTTAATCAGGTACCATTAGTTTTATAGGAAATTTATAGTAATAATAAGTTGAATTCAGTTTATTATAGAACTGTATCACGCTTGACAGTTTGGCTAGTTTTTTTATCGAGAAAATCAAAGTCTGTCCCTGAAATTCCGAAAGAAGAAATTTTACTTTAAGTAATTTCAAATCTAAGCAAAAATTGCTGTTTGGAATTTCTTGTATGAAATTTGAATTATTGAATAAGAAAGACGTCCAAGCTGACATCTCTGAACTGTATGAAAAAACATATTCTTTGTTTTATGCAAAAAATTAAAAACAAAACGGAGTAGAAGAATGCAATACAATATTCTATACTAAATGTTTTCAGCACAAAAATAAATAAATATGATTTGTTTAGTTTACTCATCATTATAGAACATTACGAAAATTAAATTAAATTAATTTATATGACTTAATAAATAATTTTTAATAATGTGGACGTATTCAAATTTCAAATAAAAGATTTCTCTAAATTTAAGAAAATCATTTGTATTTTCTGAAAACTGATGTAATCTGGATTTTTAAAAGCTTAAAAGCAAACTTTTCAAATAATGATGTTACGTTTTCCTAATTACAGAATTAATCTATTGTAAATATGCAAATGCACTAAACATTATAAGTAGATAAACATTTTTGTTGCTGCATCTTTATAAAATCTAAAAATTTTACATTAGATATGTCTATATCTGTTAAAATTAGAGTCGAAACCTTTAGTCTGTAAAATTATAATTCATTTTTTTTTCTTCGCATAGAAACTCAATACACTTATAAAACATAATATCCATTCATAATATTTATTTTTGGTGCAATTGATTCTTGTCATTTAGTAGTTATACTAATTTATATTTATTAACTTATAATCATACTTATATCATTTATATTCATTTATATACCTATTTATAACCTAATAATATTATAAATCTGATTGTGTGCAAATGTTAGGCTGAAGCCAGAGTCAAAATGGAGCATTTAATGATCCTGTATCTTTGCATATCCGTTGATTATAACCATCAAATGAACATAGGCCGGTTTTTGTTCATTTTATTCAAATATTTTTTTTAATAATTCAAAATTTCGTTATTTTCATAGAGAATAAATGGACATTTTCCCATAAAATTTAACCATTTTACTTTATCGTTGCTAGGGCTTTCATCGTTGCCAATAAATAAAAACATGGAAAAATAATTTTTTCTCAACAATTAATTTTCAATTGAACGATTTTCACGTGAAAAATGAAAATGAAAAAGAATTCAAAAGAAGATGAATTTCCGTGATGTTTGAAACAAAAATATGTAGTATTTGTTATTATACATGAAGTGTGAATATCGGTTACATTAAAAAAATCTTTTTCTGTCATAAAACGGCGTTGTAATTAGAAGGAAAAATGAACAATAATTATATTCTTAAAAATAGATTTTGCTTGGACCATGGAACTATGAAAAGGATCCTCCTTGGCTAGAGCCTCTATAGTTACGGGCCGGAGCATCCCCGCCATATTTAGGTACACTTTGGGTACACCCCTGCTTCTTGGCGACTTTAGCGCCTTATTAGCGATTTGAAGAAATTTGTTTATCATATATTATTTGAACTAAGTCGATGCATCATGCAAGTATGTGCAAGAAGGAAATATTCTTTATAAAGATTGTACTGTCCTTGAAAATCTTTACATTTTTCAAAAATAATTTGTCGTCCTTAAAAGTCCTTATTTTTATGCAAAATCTGCAAACAGTCCTTAATTTCAAAATCTTACTTCTTAATCAAATGTGAAACTCTTCTGAATTTTAGTGAATTTCCGATTTAAAAAAAAAATCAACTAAATCCCTCTCTTTTTAAATTTTTTTCGCCCTCCTTTTGCTTCCCCCCCCCCCTCAAACAGTACCCAAAGTATAAAAATCCTTAAAATTCCATTTTTTTTTCAACTCTATTTATTATTTTATTGTAACAATATGATCATACAAATTTCGTTAAAATTTAATCTATATTCCTCTATCTCAAAATTTTGCTTCCCTCTCTACCCCCCTCCCTCCTTCTCACAAAACCCAGTACAGTTTAAAAATTTTAAAACTGTAATTTTTTAAAACTTTGTTTTTGCTCTGTCTGTCATTTTATTAAAACAATAAATAAATAACCGATCATATAATATTTCCTCCCTCCAAACCAAAATTCACGTTCCCCCCCCCCCCCCCGATACCAAGCACACAAAATTTAAAATCTTTAAATATCTTACTTTTTTTTGTTATATGTGTAAATAAATATCAAGTCATCTAATAATCTCTCCCCCCCCTTTAAAAAAATATCTGCTTCTTCCCCTTTGCCCCTCCCTGTTAATAAAGTTTAAAATATTTAAAAGTATTCTTTTTTCTGCTATTTGGCCTTTTATTGTAATAATAAGTAATTAATCATCTAAAATCCTCCCTCCATCTGATATGGCCGCTTCCCCTTTACCCCCCCCCCTTATTCCTAGCACAAAAAAAAAATCTTTAAACTGTTTAATGTAATTTTTTTTGCTGTATAATTTTAAATCTTTAGTAACAATAATTAATAAGTCATCTAATGAACTTACTACCCCCCACCCATAAAATTCTGCTTCTCCCTTTATTTGGCACCCCCTAATCACAAAATTAAAAATCTTCAAACTTTTTAATTTTTAAAACTTTCTTTGCTCTATTTATTACTTTATTGTAACAATAACAATAAATAATTTTTTAACATCCTCCCACCACCTGAAATTACCTCTCCCCCGGTCTTTACTACCATGCAAAACTTAGTCTTCAAAACTGTAATTTTTCTTTCTGAGTCAATAAATAACTAATCAACCTCTTCCCCCTCGCCCCCACTGTTAACTGAAATTTGCCATTTATATCTCTCCTTTATATATTAACTCGCTGTTTATATTAATAATTGATTAATTTATGAAACCCTCTTAAAATATTTTAAATATAAAAAATAAGCAAATTATTCTGTATTATAAATTTCTAAATCTGTAAAATAATAGTAATAATAATAATAAATTGTTTAACCTATTTATGAATTTTTTAACGAATTAAGAAGGTGCAGAAAGACTTAAAGTTATATAAGCATCACTTAAATAAAAACAATTCTCATAAAATTCGGCTTCCCGATTTTCCCCTTCGGCTCAATAAACAGTTTGATATTTAAAACTATAATTTAAATAAAATATGTCCTACATGTTTTATAGCAAGTTATCTAACCCCCCTCCCCCCCCCACGCAAACAAAAGTAAGAAAAATCTGTTTCTCTCCAATACATGAAGTTCAGAATTTTTTTCCCTCTATTTGGGACTTTGTAGTGACAATAAATAAATAATTAATGGGATTAATAAGAAAATAAATAATTCAAAATCTCGTAAATATTGACTCAAACACTCAAAAATAATACATAACACTGAAAAGTTTGCAAAAAATTAAAAGAGTATAAATAATCGTTGTCTCTTATGCATATTTATACGCTTATGTAAATATTATAAACATAAATAAATAATTAAATTTAAAAAGAATCATAATCATCAATCATTTTTACACGTTTTAACAGACTTTTAAATTTGGCGCTTTCATAAATCCCGCCATTTATATCTCGACGACAGTTTGTTCCAATTTGTTCTTTTTGTGTTTTCTTCGGGAAATTTGAACATCCTGTGTCCTTTTCTAAAATGGTTTGAACAATTCGTCGCTAAGCAACCTCCCATCATAAACTTCGTAACTAATTATAACGTGTAATTAATAAAAAATAACTGTCAAAATGTAGCATCGTTGCTCTGAGTTTACATAGAAGCTACTGGGTGCTGGGTACTTATGGTAAACCTAAAGGCATATCAATGGCGGTTGCTTCGGCTCGTATCTCTAGTGGCTCTATCCTTGGCTTGGACAAATATGACGTCATAAATAAAACATGTATTTTCAAATAGTCGTGTCGTAATAATACAAGGAGCATGAATATCAATGTATAATGAAAGTAGATAGATAATGGACGTAATATTTAAGATGAAAAACTGAAATATTTTTTATCGATACTGATTAATAATTAGCTTGAGTACCAGTTACATACAAATATGAGTTTTCCGCTAAAATTTACGTCCTGATTGCCAGAAAAAGAAAATTAACAAGATTTATGGCATTAAAAAGAGATTTCTCTGAGGAAAATGTGACGTCATATTTAAAATAAAACGGGAATTTTGAAATGTGGTTTACAAGGCGCGGGAATTAATTCCGTACATTAATAATACAAGCGCGACCTACGTTATACACGGCCGGTGCATGACGTTTAAAACGTCACATGGAGTGGATCATTTTTATACGGTGATTGGTGCAGAGCGGCGCTCTCACCGTTTTGCACCAATCGCTGCGTAAAAATGATCCACTCCATGTGACGTTTCAAACGTCATGCACCGGCCGTGTATAACGTAGGTCACGATACAAGGATCAGTGTATAGAAAGTAGATTAGCTTCACGACATATTTAAAACGAAAAATTGAAATGTTTTTTTTATCTATACCAAATATTAAGGATGAATATTAGTTACATACAGATGAGAGTTTTTTGCCAAAATCCACAACATGGTTATTAGGAAAAGAAAAATAAATACGAATCTATTATATTAAAATCTGACAGCCTGTATTTCGCAACTACACTTTTCAGATTGTCGAATGCAACGCGATTTACTTAACACCTGTTATCATTCATCCGAGGATGTCATAAACTCTCAGAATTTAAAAAAAATGATTTAAATTCCGAGATATTATTATTATTATTGTTATTATTATTATTATTATTATTATTTAATTTTAACGAAGTTTCTCTAAAAATGGCAACTAAATTATTCCATTTTTGTGGATAAAAAAGAAGAAATAAAACGGATTAATATATTTTTTCTCATTAAAACTGGAAAAAAAAACAGAATTTATTTTAATTTTGAATAGATGGTGAAAGAAAAAAAATTTGATTACAGTAAGATTTTTGAAAAATAAAAACGTATTTTCACATATTCAAACTACATGAATCAATTTATTCTGGAGAACAAAAATCGTCTGTCAACATATTTTCATTTAGAAATAAATATTTTTTTTTCAGTTATAGATTAAATCAAGGAGGCAAATTTAAGCTCCTTGCAGTTAGGTCTACAATAATTGCTCCCTATTCACAAGAATTGAATTTAATGAAAAAGAATATACTATTTCCATTATCTTTGAAGGATTGCTATTAAAACGTTTCACAAAGACGTTAAACGTAAAATGGTTTACCAGGTAAACTTGGCATATGGTTTATATAATTCACCGATTTCCACGATTTTATTTGGCCCGCCTTTTTTCATTGGTTGCAGTTTCCTTTTCGTGATTATTTGTCACAAAATTTCACTTTTTTAAAAACTTAGTTATGTCAAGGCCTCTATAACACAGAAATACTATATTGTCTCTTATGGAATGTGATAAAGAGTTAGTTAATTATTTACGTTTTTAATTATCGGGAATGAAATATTTTGCTTAATTAATGCATTTATTCTTCTTTTAATGATACGTGAACGAAGTCACGGGTAACAGCTGGTTTTTTATATATTATTTTCCTTAATTTTGCCACCAAAACATTTTTTTTTAATTATGTTGTATCGATTATATAAAAATATGGCTGGGTGTTTGTATTTCACAACTATCCTACTTACGAGTAAATATACTATAGTCTGTGGCGGTGAATTCATTTTTATAGCTCATTCGATTCGTCTCATGGAGCTTAGTAATTTTATACCTCGCACATCGGCTATTGAGTTTTTTAATGACAGGGAGCCGGGTCAAAGTTACAAAATTTCGTTTAGTGAAAAACAGATGCCTTCAGAGAAATAAGTGCGATTTAAGTTTACTAATTGTTTTTACAGTGTCATACATTGCCAATAACTACTATAAGGTTATATTATTGATGTTATTATAAGAATTTGTAATTGCAGATAAAATATCCGTATGCCACTTGACAGGCAGTTTTTTGTAAGTTATGATATACTCGTCTAGTTTTGTTCATTCTGTCAATATTTTTTCCCGAATTACGAGCAAAAATCTTTGTAACCATACATTATCAGTTTGTATCAGTTAAGTTCATTCTTATATTCAAGTATGGATTTTCTAAAGGATGATGCACTAATAAAGACGAAAACTACGTCACTCCTACAGTCTACTGTTTTAAAATTCCAGAAAGAAAGCAGAGCTGTTTTGAATGCGTCGTCGAGTCAGCTGAAGAAGCCTTTGCTCGCTGTGCGCACTGTGAGAAATATTTTTGTTTTACTCACTTCTTCGAAATGAACAATGTGTCAAAAATTGACTATCATCAATAAATGACAGTATAAGAACCATAAATGAATTTAAATATTAACGGCAACTGGTTTTTTAATGAACGAAATTTTAAATTTTCCATTATCAATATGTCATTATCAATATCATTATCCCCCTGTCATTATCAATACTCAATAGCCGATATGCTAGGAAACAATTTACTTAGCTCGATGAGACGATTCGAATTAGCTATAAAAATGGAAATTTGCCGCCACAGACTATATCCCCTTTACTTGCTAAAATAAGGAGCATTGAGGGGTGGATCTAATGTCGGGTATTTGAATGATCCGAAGTATTATCTTAAGTATTACATTTATCTAAAAATGGATAACGCTATTCATTCCAAATAGCTTTAATAATCAGGCATGCAAGTGCCATGCGTTTAAAAATTTGTTCATAGATGTGTCAGAAAGTTCCGTGACACTGAGCGAGGGGAAATATGGCAAAGTATACACATTTAAAAACTTCAATACTTAACAGCAAAATAGCATAGTTTTAATTATTGTCAATATTTTTGGTAGTTACATAAAACAAATGGAAGTAGAAGTTAATTTAAAAAGTTGTTATTTGCACAATAGAATTTCATATTATTGAAATATTTACTTTTATTATAATTTTTAATGGATTCATCTATTATTTTTGATTTAGTATGCGTTTTTTACATTTATAATTTTCTTGCTTAACGGCTACATTAGCCGGTTTCCCAATCAGATGCAAAGTTTTAATTTGAATACGAGTTGCATAAAAAAAAATGATTGCCAATCCAATCCTTATCGTCGATCTTATCCGTATTTGGTGAAATATTGTTATCCGAATCTATGCAAAATCATTTATCAGGTTCGGTCGGGTTGTGGGCCTACAGATTTGTTGTTGTTGTTGTTGTTGTTGGGTTAGGATAAGAATACGGGTTGAATCGAAATATAGTTTCAGTAAACCATCATTCATGTTCAAGTAGACTTTCAATCATGTTCAAGAAGTATATAACCGGATTCGTGCATGACTCTAGATCCGAGCCGACATCAGAAATTGTATAGTAACACAATTTCTCATAAAATCTGGTTAATTGGTCGTATGCAAGATTCTATTCCGAAGAAGACTTACAGTAAAAACATTATACCTAACTCGGGTCAGATCGGGTTCACGAAAATCAGGTCACACGACAACTAATCCAAATCTATTCTGTAGCCAAACAAATCCAAAAAGATCGATCCGAAGTTTCTAGATTGGATTCGTGTAAAATCTGTTCACCCGACCCGATGCAGTGTCGTCACAAACGTCACAAACTTGAACCATAAAGAGATTTGATCCGAACAATCCGTATAGGATTCGGGTAAAATCTGGTCACCCTATCCGATGCAGATTCGTCACATTTTTCACATTGAAGTCGCACGGTGACTTCACAAAGTAGTCACATTGTGAGGTCATAGAAAGCCTTGAAAACGGCCATAATGACCTCGCATTTAGGTCACAGTGACTTCACATCGACTTCACTTGACGTCACGACGACGGTCACAAAGTCACAGTGTGATTTCACAGTGACGTCGCCGTGACGTCACCATGCCTTACGGGTATTTGGAGCTGTCTGTAGCTTGAAGGTATAACAGGAATTAAACCAAAATCGGTACACTTACTATTCGAGAAGGGGGAAGAAGAATAGAACAATAAAAATATTAATTGCAATAATCGCCGACAGATGGCGTATTTGAGTGTGAATTGTAATGTGTAATATTGTCTACCGTGTAGGTGTCACAAACCTCAATGACTTTACTGCATATCATAAAATGTACGAAACATCACTCCTGGTGCATTACATTCCGCCATGACCATGTGGAACCTGAACATGATCGCGGCACCGCCATGAAAAAGAGTAACCACGTTCATTGGGACATTTTCCAATAAAATAGGTGTGCCATTCGGTCTTCGCCTTAATTTTTTTGTTCTAGTGTTACATATTACATTTCACACTCAGTAGTGCCATCTGTCGGTGATTATTGAAATTATTTTTTTATTATTATTCCATTCTTCTTCCCCCTTCTCGAATAGTAAACATACCGATTTTGGTTTCATTCGGATCATTCCTTCGAGCTACAGACAGCTCCAAATAGAGATATTTATATTATAACCACCCTGTATATCATCATATTAAAAAATATATTATAGAGTGATCTTGTTTTACATTTATAATATAATTCGTCTTAACGCAAAATTTTTATGAAAGTGAATTATTTTAGAGACGAACAATAAGGAATTTTTTTTATAATTATTTTTTATGTTTAGCTGATATATAATATAGATTTTTAATTAAATGGATACATATAATGTTGGAGAAAAACATGTACGAACTAATCGAAAAATTTCTTTCAGATTCAAGCGTTTATTTCCTTTTTAATTAAGAATTTTAAATGAATTATCCTTTTCAATTAAGAAATTTATCTGATTTAATCCTTAGACAGGTCTATTTTAAAGATAGCTAAACTCTAAAGAAAATTAATCGTTTTGAAAATAAAAAAAAATATTTTATAATTATTTATAACTTTGAGAATTTCTGTTTAAAGGAATAGGTGTCATTACTTTATAATTTCTATTCATTACCTATGATTTTTCTGGTAATGTATCCTTCAGAAAATGGAGATAATTCTTAATTAGTTAATTTAAAACCAGTTTCCTGCTTCTCTGTTATAAAATTCCGTGGAAGTCTTCTGTTTTTTTTTTTTTTTTTTTTTTTTTTTTTAATATTGAAAGATTTAGTTTTTACAATTATGGGTAATATTTGTTAAATGATAGTTGTACATTCTACAAGAAATTAAAACAGCCTACAATTTTTATTCACATTATGAGCAGTGTTGCCAATTTAGTGTATTTTTATATTATATACCGAAATTCTGAATACGTACCAGAAATTCCGAATAGTAATGTTGCATTTTTTTTTTAAATCACGCACTTTCTGCCACTAAATAAAGCAAACATAACTGTTTGCACTATCTGGTACGATTTCGAAATTTCGGAATAAGAAAATTTACTAAATTGGAAACATTTCACATGAGACATTTTGAGATGCAAGTTGTTTTATTCTAAAATTTTGTTTAAGACATTTATCAACATATCATGTAACGATTATGTATTATATCTTTCACGTTCGTGGAAAGTTAAGTTACAGATAGTATTACTTTAATTTTAATTACTTAAAATTAAAATTAGTGATGATTAGAATTAGTGAATTTAAATTAGTGATGATTAGAATTAGTGAATTTAAATTAGTGATGATTAGAATCTAAGGCTTTTCATAAAAAAATTGTAGCAAAACAGTGATAAACATCTAAATAATTTATTATTACTTTGACCAGAAATTTTATGATACTTTTCTTCTTATTTTCGAAGATAAAGATAATCAGGATACATACGGAAATTTTTACTTTAACATCATTTTTATAAGATTTTTTTTTTTTTTTTTTTTTTTTTTTTTTTTTACATTTTAGCGTCTTATTTAATTATAGTGTTAAAATGGAATGCATGTCGCATTTGTAGTGAATTCGTATAGAATTTCAAATACATATTATATACATCAAATATAATTTAAAAAAAGTTATATAATAATAATAGTAACAATAAAGAAAAAATAAATTAGAAATAAATAATATATACCAAATAATAAAAAAATAAACAGTCCAATAAGCTTAATTTCCCCTCCACTAAGTGTCTTGTGAAAATTGTTGTTGTTTTCGGTCGAGAATTGACATCTTGACGTCGTCACTTTATTGGCGTCGTCATTTTATTGCCGTCGTCATTTATTTTTTTATCGTTTTTAAACGTTTTTAAGCATTTTTAACGAAATTCTGTAACGTTAGAAGAATTTTTCTTCGAATAGGCAATAGGAATGCATAAAATAGTTACAAAAATGTTAAATTTACAAAAAAGGATCGATGCAAATTATCAGATATGAAAAATAAAGTAGAAATTTGGTACTTTCGTGTTATAGCGGCCCTCAAGAATGAAATATTTTTGTTTCTGTTTTCATTAATATATTGTAAATTTGGTACTTTCGTGTTATATGTTCTTTCTGTTTTCATTAATATATTTTAAACTTGGTACTTTCGTATTATAGAGGCCCCCAAGGATGAATCGCCAAGCGACCAAGATTTATCGCCAAATGATGAAGCATGTATGACATTATAATAATATCTGACATATATATATATATATATATATATATAACATTTCTTGACGTATGTGGGCAAGTTATGTATGATGCATATATTATGCATATGTGATGTATATATAGTGTATATATGTGTGTATATGATGTATATACGACATATAAGACGTAAATAATATGTGTATAATGACGTATATGGCACATATAGGAGTGTTTGGAATATATATATATGCGTGTATCGGATGCATATGTAAGCTTTGAGATGATCTTGGAGAAATCAAAACTACAACCTTGGTATAATCATAATTGTGGGGGCCGCTATAACACAAAAGTACGGTAATTTATTATTATTATTATTTAAGCTTTCGGAACATTTTCCCAATGGTTATTGTAATTTATTAAATAATAATTTTTTAGTATTTATTTTATAATATTTTAATTTATGCATTTATTTATTTTAATTAATTTATTATTATATACATATATTACTTTTTGCATGTAATTTCCTTTAATTTTTCTGTCTCTGACATTTATTCAACCTGCTTCATAATTCTCCGTATGTTGTGCATTCTCCTGTTTGGATAACGCTCTCTTCTGATTGGCTGATGCATCCTGCATTCCTATTCGCTATTTCCTCTAAATTATATCCTTTTTTTTCATTTGCTTTCAGTCTTGCTCCCGCCTTCTAAGTGGTAGTACGTCTTTAGCGCCTGCAGAAGAAATACAAAGTTCTTTCGAAAGGCCTAGCACTTTTCTTAAATTTATTGTGTTATTATGAAGCTTCTTTGCTTTATAATAAAATTTTGTCGTCTGTGGCAGCCTACATTAAAAGAAATATTTCAGATATGCCTTAAAATTATGTAATATGAATTTTCTTCAAATATAAACATGTTTCTTGTTTGTTTATAACATCACTATCTACTAATTAAATAAATATATATTTATATATATATTATTTTCTGTGACTTCCTTAGAAAATCGTCATTTGAAAAATACAAATAAATGTTAATGAGTTAATTTATAATCACAATTTTCTTCTTGTCTGCCATTGTATTTCGCTTAGCAGATGAAGCTAAATTCCTATGCTTGATTTAATCCCTTATTTTATTTATTGAAGATTACGTTTCGTTAAAGTGAAATTATAGCTACGTGATTCAGTTTCAAAACGAATTTAAAATATTTGATAATTTTGATAAATTGGGTAGGAAATGTATGTATTACTCGTAAATGTAGGAAATTTATAAATAAATTGTTACTGTTCAACATTGTTACATTCGCTGAAATAAATCTCTGTAACAGAAAACGTGCATTATTATGTAAATCTTTGAAAATGTTGCTGACTTTAAATTAAACCAAACAATGTAATTGCAATTCAAGATGTTTCTGTGTTTGAATTGTTAAGTACCAGTGAAAAGATTTATAATTGTGGTTAATTGTATGTAAGAAGTTAATCTTATCCGAATTTGCATGCAAAGAAAATTAAATCAAGATTGTAATTTAATGCAGTTTGTATAAAAATTAAGTAGATAATTAGACAGCTATTGTTTTAAAGAAAGTTTTTTTAAATATTTTATTTAGAGTTATTTTTTATAATGTACAGCAATTTAACCCTTGCTTAAGATAATCAAATTACGAAGAAGTCTTTTGTTCTGCATTGTGTATTACATGAATAGCCTCATTTTTACTGTTACTTGTCATCATTATGTTTATATAAAGCTAGAGATACGTTGTGCCATTTAACAAAGGTATTTTCGGAATTCACCATCTGTGAAAATGCTACTGCTGTTAAAATAATGTCATTACCTAGGGCATGCATCTCGGACTGAGTGAAAAGTCAATTTCATTTTAAAACAAGAACGAAAAATCATGCGTCAAGTATAGATTATGTAACACTTTCCAACGCTTCAAAATAATTTTACAAATCATTACCGTTTACTAAGCTGAAAGATAAGATCAAAGTAAACAATTTGGAAAACGCATAACATATTTAAAAACGTAATTTCAGGAATTTCCAACATATACAATATTCGGAAAAATATCCGAATACTTTTATTCAGCCTTGTATATGATCTATAGATTTGTATATATACTACATAGGATGCAAAATTTTAGTTTAGTTAGGAAACGCGTAGCACAGTTTAAAATTCTCCTTCTGAAGTTTCTATCAATAAACAGAAATGTATTCGCGAACTTTTGTGCTGCCCTGTATATGATCTACAGAATTTATGCACGCCAAGTAATAGACAAAAAGTAAGTTAAATTTAAAATCGCGTTCAGCAACTTAAAACGCACTTAAAGCAATTATTGTTAACAGACAGTAGAGAATCCTTTTGTGTGTCCCTGTAAATGATCAATGACTGCTATACACACAATATTCTATAGTAAGCCTCTTGTAATGTACCTTAGTGATATATATAAATTTCAGTGTTTTTAAAATAGTGAAACATTATTTAATTAAACCGCAAACGATTTTTCTCCATGTACGTAATGTAACGGAATTCTTTTGACCCTCCCTTTAAATTAACTATAAGTGCTATGCACGCCATATTCCATATTAAGCTTCTTGTAATGCACCTTAGTGATATATATCAATTACAATGTGTTTGAAATTGTGTAACATCATTGAAATAAACCGCAAATGATTTTCCTCCATAGACCGTAATGAAACGGAATTATTTTGAGTGTCCCTGTAAGAAAAACTATAAGTGCTACACACTGCAGCTGAAATAGGGAACATGCTTTAGATAACACCAATAACATATAAAAATTGCAGGGCAATCCGAGCATTTTTACGGGAGTTAGAGTACGGCCAGACGGCCATACAAACCGAAGTCATAAACACTTTTCAACTAGGTTGGAAAGTGTTAAAAAGTCAATGTCTTAAACTTAGCAAGAAATTTTGAAAAATAGAACCTTTGAATTGAAAATTAAGAAAGTTCTGGAACTTGGTAACACCCATTAAACGTCATATTTAACGTGTTAAATCGTGGAGAACATGTTTAAAATACGCATAAACTGTTAGTTGATTTATTTCAGTACTCATCGAAAAGAAATTCTTAATTATAAATAATCATAATGTTCGAGCAAAAATCAATTTGTATGTAACAAACTAAAATCGCAGATTTTTCTTTTTTATATACTCACAACATGTATATATTATACTCACATCAGATGATTAAAAACAATTTTAAAAAATATATTACGGATACTTAAAGTCTTACTGGCAGAGATTTATAAGAAATCTGATACATTTTAGGTCACTTAAGTTTTCCATACTCTTTCTTTGTAAAAACAAAGACGGTCATTGTGAGTAAGTATGACAGCCTATACTAAGAACCTTAATGTGTGATTATGTTTTTATACCTAAAATATTAACGCAAGAATAGTATATAAATATTATATAATGAAAAATCTGAACTTCGAGAACAAAACTCGTAGCATATAACTGCATTTAAAACGTCCTTCTATATTAAAAAAAATAATCTGGAGCTGAGCCAAAAATGAAATGGACCAATCGAATTCTGCGTAGATATTCCACGTGTCACTTAAAATGTGCTATTTTCTATAACAGATTGGCTAAAAAGCAAATAATAATTTACAGAAAAACTAATGGAAGGGAGAATAAACATTAATAATGCAAAAAAAATCTGAAGGTATGAATAGTAGCAACATTTTATTAAGACCTGAATTTGAATAAAATCTGGAAATATTGGAACCCACAAAGATCTTTCGTTCATTAGTTTAAACCAAATTCCATGCACGTTTGAAAATACCGAAATTTTCTTAATCAGTTAACCTTTCTTTAATTATTACACAAGTTTGTTAGAGCTATTTTAGCAGTGCGCCTTTGTAAACTGAAGCATTTTAAATTGACTCTCTTCAAACTTCACAGAGAACCTAATTAAATTCCTTGCCATTTCACAAAAGAAAAACACATTCTGAACAATTAAATTTCACCGAGTACACAAGACGAAATAGTTCAAAAAGAGAATGATTTTTTGTCTCGTGTTAAATTAGTCGAATTCTAAAACTGCAGTGTTTTAAAAAGTACAATAAAATACTTTAATATTTAAATTACACTTCAAAACTAATTTTGCCACTACTTTAAACTCAAGTTAAATATTTTGAGCCATCATTTCTTCTTTATATTGCTTGCTACGTTGTTTCTCGATTATACCTAAAACAAAAAAACCCCCCAAAACAAACAAACAATAAAAAAAAAAAAAAAATTAAAATTCGTAAAACTTTTCTAGACCTCATCTTTCACATGATTAGGCAGTGACATTTTGTTGTAGTATTTGCTAAATGTGACATAATGTATGTTTGAAGCATGATTTTTCTTTCTTGTTTCCTTATTATGCTGATTTTTGATCGCCAAATATATATGTTAGCTTGTAATTGAATATAAACAGCACTTGTGTTCGAGTGACTGTTGTCAGCAGGGCACAACAATATGCCATCGTAAATAAATTTCATTCCTGATAAAGATATTACATATGTTTCTGCATACTTCGATTCTTTTTGAGTTTGATAGACGTAAATAAAGACATAAATATATGGATAGAAAATTAAACGTTTGAGTGATATCGAAAAATAACGTAAAAATGCATTTTTAGTAATGGGTGTCACTTTTTGTTTTCAACGAGCATTAAGTCAAATATAAAAAAAAATAATGATGTAGAATCTCAAAATATAGGGAATACCGGGGCATGTTAGCCATAGGTACTTGTTGGCCCATCCGCGATATTTTTCAAACTTTTCGGTGGATAACGTTAGCAGATAAATGGCATCTGTCTTATCACGTCTTCTTTCACCCATAACAGCGTCAATGGTGAAGAAGCAACCAGACGAAAACCACTTAATACTTTAAAATTTTCACTCAGGTAAGTTTTTTTGCGCTTTTAAATAATCTTTTCTGATTTGTTTCTAAATTAAAGTTTCACTTTTATGAATGGTAATTAATTTTTTTTTTAAATATTAACAGAAATATTTTGATACGATGATCAAAAACTAAAATGGCGATATGGGGGAAGTCAGCCAATTTTATGCAGGGCATGTTCTCTCACCTTATTAATAAATACTGTAAATGACATTATTTGAGATTTCTTAGAGCAACTGCCTCATCTGCAGATGCCAAGATGGCAAGGTTCGTATTTATGGTAAAAATTGAGGCAGGGATAAGTTTCCAGAAGAGACAATGAAAGTGTCTGTTCTCGAAGAGAAATTGAACAAGCGATCAATCATAGAAGCAGTAGATTTATCCAGTGAACACCCAGAATAAGGATTTGATTAAAACTGCAAAACATGTTTTGTTGAGTACATTTTGGTTGTTTTAGCAAAATTCAAGTATAATTGAACCATTTTACTTGAATTAACAAAACATTTTTTGCTGACGATACATTTTTTTTTTTTTTTTTTTTTTTTTTTTTTTTTGGAATTGCAAAAAAAAAAAAAAAAAAAAAAAAAAAAAAAAAAAAAAAAAAAAAAAAAAAAATTGTTGATTCAAACAAAATTTCCATTGACTTATACTTAAAAAAAAGTTTTGTTGGGTAAATGTCTTCGCTATTTTAATTCATTCAAAAATATTAAAAGAGAAGAGGAGTGGATTCAATGCACCAGATGCAATGTTAGCAACACAAATCATACGTCACTGTGGACATGATATTTTATATTTGCATTCATTATGGTGATGAGAAAGATTTCGATGAAGGGAGTAGTTAAGTTATACAAAATTTCTCTTTCTTATTAATTGTATCTTTTATATACCGAATTAAAATTACATTTGATATGTTATGTAGCTCTTCATTTCCGTTAGCAATCTGAAAATAAAATATAGTTAGTTGGCCAACATACCCCGTTCGAAGTAGTGATTTGATGTCCTTCTGAGCTTCACATAGAAACTATTAATTAATATTTTTCAAATTGTTTCATGCGTGGTTATGCTGTGAGGTGCGCTGATTGTATAAACTAAAAAAAAATATTCTAATAAAATAAAATAAATAAAAATATTAAAGGAAAATGGACCAACAAGCCCAGGTTTCCGGTACTTGTAGATGAGTTGATAAATTAAATGTAAATATGAAATAAATAAAGATAAATTTATTTAATTAGATAGGTTGATAAATTAAATGTAAATTAATCAGACATTAAATTGTAAAAGTGAGTATATATATTTATTTATTTATTTATTTATTTATTTATTTAACCAACTGATGATGATAGATTTCAACATACAAGACCCATACTATTTGATGCACACTATTCTGTGAAAGGTTTTGGAACTTGTTTCGGAAAATGTAATATTATAAATTAATCGTTCCCTTCTATGTATATTAAAAATGAAAGTAGAATTATAATAAAAAATTCTAAACACCGGCTAACAATATTATTTCTGTTTAGGGAAGATTTAGATTAATACGACTTTTTTTTAATATTTGACAGTTTTTAGAATGAGTTCTGTTTTTGTACTATATTTCGCTGAAGTAATTAAGATTTATATCCAAACAAAAAACTATCTAACATATCACAGAAAGCTGAAAAATGTATCCCAGTATCTCTAAAATATTTATGTAAAAAAGATTTTTTATATAAAAAAAATCAATAATTGTTTTTATTTTATGGGATTTTCATTTCAAATTTCGGACATCTAGGGGAGACGGATTGGTACTATAACGGATATCATATATTGTTATTGTATCAAGATAACAAGACAGATTCAAGAGGCAATAAAAGAAAGATTTTCGGTCATATGATAAAACTTCAGAAAATATACGTGATAGTTATCAGTCTCAAGAAAATAAATTTTACTATAAATTCTAGCGATAATAGAATACAGGAACACGGCGTTATTAGCCTATTTTGCTAAATTTTCAGATAGGCTAAGAATAATAAATAATTTTATGTTTTATTTAAAGAAACGTATTATGTATTTTCGATGGTTATTTAGTGAAATCCAAAGAATACGCTGTTTTTTAACGTTTTACAACGAATTTTTAGGGGAATTTCTGACATTCTCTTCAATTTTTATCAGAAAAAGTGCATCTGTAACTTTTCAATGATCGGGATTCATTCCTATTCTATGCAAAATGTTATTATTTGTTATAAAAAAATTAAAATAAAAATAAAAATAACAGTACGGCGTAATAATAAAGCCAGTATAATATATTCAATGTAAAAAAAAAACACATTTTAATTGGAAATGTAATATAAAAGTTTGGTCTGTAGAAGATATATGTATAAATGTATTTAATGAAAAAATTTAAATGCACATAGAAAATGAAGGATATTTGTTCATCGAAGAATCCTATAAGTTTTAATATAACATTGTTTGTTTAACGAATTTAATAGCTATTTTGTATCAAATAATAAATACAACAGAATTAAATAAAAACATCTTTAAACTAAGAATAAATTTTGGTAAATGAATTTACACGAAAAATAATATCGTTTTGAAAAAAGAAAAATCTTTTAACTAATTTATATATATAAATTTTGAAAATTATCTATTCATATTGCCTTGACCTAATTGAAATTAGTGTGCGTATTCATAACAAAATATGTATACTTTAACAAAAAAAAAACTATAAAAAATTAAAAAAAACTGTATTATTTACACTAAAATGGAAATATGTTACAGGAAAATAGTTAAAACTTAAACGTAAAGTTTCGGTGAAAGATAACAGTCCGTCATTTTAAAAATATATAGAAGGCGTACTCTATATGTTCTGCAATGTAGTTCATTTGGAAATATGAAATATTTATCGAAAAATAATGTCTATCAAAAAATACTTGCTAGTAAATAAACTTAAATTCTGGAATCATGTTTTGTAGAATCACATTTTTTTTTATTTGATAATGGGTACTTTTTAAAAAAAAAAATGGGTCGATCTACTGAACAAATTTTAGTTTTTCTCATAAATTTTTGCAATTGCTAAAAAAAAATTTGTATTCTTACTCAGTTACAATAAAATCTGTAAGCATTACTAGAAAACACTTAGCAACATTTCTAGAAAACAGCTAGTAACGATTCCGATTTTTAGTACTGGTCACTAAAAAAATGTATGGAATACAAATATACTAAAAAATGTTAGTAACCTCATGATTTTTTTAATAGTGTATGAATTTTTCATGCGTTCGAACGAGAATTCAACACAAATTTTTAGAAAACTGTTATTTATCTTGAAAATTTTCTCGTTTCATTCTTCAAATTGCCAATAAAAAATAACATTTGAACACCAATATAAATTGATTTTATTTCAACTCATACATAAAAATGAGCATCTCAGTAGAATATCTAAATGTTCTCGTATAAAAAATACCTTAAAAAAAGAATTGTATTATTTACATTAAAATGGAAATATGTTATATGAAAATAGTTAAAACTTAAACGTAAACTTTGAGCGTCAGATAAAAGTCAGTGCTTTTAAAAATATACAGAAGGCCTACGCTTTATATTCTGTAATGTAGTTCATTTGGAAATATGAAACATTTCTCGAAAAATAAAGTTTGTATAAACAAAAAAATACGTACTAGTAAACGAACTGAAATTCTGGAATCTTTATTTATTTATTTTTTTTTATAATGGTATGAGTTTTTTATGCATCCAAAAAAGAATTCAACACAAAGTTTTAGAAAACTGTTATTTCGCTTGAAAATTTTCTCGTTTCCTTCTTCAAATTGCCAATAAAAGTAATATTTGAACACCAACATAAATTAACTGTATTTCAACTCATACATAACTATGAGCATCTCAAAAATAGAAATATGTTATATGAAAATAGTTAAAACTTAAATGTAAACTTTGAGTGACAGATAAAAATCAGTCATTTTAAAAATATACAAAATGCCTATGCTTTATGTTCTGTAATGTAGTGCATTTGGAAATATGAACCATTTCTCAAAAAATAAAGTTTGTATAAAAAAATACGTGCTAGTAAACCAACTAATATTCTTGAATCTAATTTTTTGAAATCACATTTCTTCTTTTGTTCATTTGATAATGGTATGAATTTTTCTTGAATCCAAACAAGAATCCAACACAAAGCTTTAGATAACTGTTATTTCTCTTGAAAAATTTCTTGTTTCTTTCTTCAAATTGCCAATAAACAGAGTATTTGAATACCAATATCAATTGATTTTATTTCAACTCATACAAAAATACGAGAATCTTAGCAAAATATCAAAATGGTATAGTTAGGTAATGCTTTATATGCTAGTTTAATAAATAATGATTCACTTTTTTTCCATTCCTTTCAATTTAACATTGGAATAATTTCCTTAAAAATATTCCACTATCATATTTGTCATTTTAAACAATGTTCATTTATAAAGTGTAGTTTTACAACAAGTACAATCGAACTCGATGTCAGAAGCAAGGGATCTATAAAAGTTCTCGTATTAATTGTTACTCGTAAAGTCCACGAAGAGAATAATAACCTTACACACACATAAATAAACTACATCTAAAATTTGCTCTAAATATTCCAATATTAAATACAACATAATATAACATTTCCCGGAAAATCTCTGCTAACATTGCAATATTCACTGAGAGATTGATTTTTCATATACTTTTCATTTTAACAGTGCAATAGGAGACATGACGAGGCTTGTTAATATAGCACAGAGTACGGATTTAATGAAATAAGCAAATAAATGTTTTCTTCAATGCTCCTTCCTTTAGATGGACCAGTTGTAAAAATTAAAAAGAGGAGGTATTTGAAACGTTCTTATGTCTACCTTCTTTCTTTCATTTCTTCAAGACCTCAGGATATTCTTTTTCAGTTTCTTATATGGAATTCTGATAGAAAAATCTCAACACATATAAGAATAATCTAATTAGATCTAGTAATTACAATAATTATATCAATGCTAATATTAACATAATATCATAATGTTTCCCAGTATCATAATTTTTCCATATGTCAATCTCAGCCGAGATTGCCACAGTCACTGTCATTTTCAAACTTTTGATTCACCATTCCCTTTTAATTTTAACAGTGCAATAAGACATGAAAAAGCTCGTTAATATAGCACAGAATTCGGATTTAAAGAAAGGAACAAAAAAATATTTTCTTCTATGCTCCTTCTTACAAAAATACATGAATACAAAATTTCTTTTAATTGCAGATTTTTATATTATAGATATTAATTTTATTTTATGAAATTAAGTTTCAATACACTTTTAAACACAATTCTGTTACAATTCTGTTACATTAAAATTATTATGCGCAAATATCCAATACAAGACAATGAAAAAAAATCATAGTTATTATTTTATCGAAAAAAATTAATTATATCGTCTATTATTATGATATGATTAATTGTCGTAATAAAATCAGTACATTTTACGTTGGCAATATTTCATCTTTTGTTGACATTTAGTGAAAATTCCAAAGGAAAGCTTAAGCCTAGCATTGAAAATTTCAGAACTTGAAATCCATATTTAGGCTCGTTTTCCATTTAATATATATTTTTCCGGAAACATCTATTCAAAAAACTGTCGGTAGATTGTATGACTGCTATAATTAAACAATGTTAGTATACAAATTTGGTTTTCAAATTCAGTAATAAGAAAATAATATGAGGTAATCAGCTTGGAAACCTAGAATCATTACCGATCATGGGATATCATTGAATTAGTTATGTATGAAAGGATTTAATAAAATGAAAACTTTTATTAATATCTTTTATTTAAAAAGTAATTTCGATCAGAAATTTTCTGTGGATGGGTCAACGTGAATGTTAAACCAGACATTCCGAGAGGAATGACTGGATTTACTTAATGAATATTTCTTTTCTAAATTTCCGGTAACTCTTCCTTAGGTTCGAGGTTGCCACACTTGTGAAATCTTTATGCCCCATTCATTGTCTGTGACTTACTCGTAAAATCTTTTAAAATACCCCGAGTACAATGTCTGGACAATATAACTATGATGAAATGTGCAAGAAGTGATAAACAAATAAACACAATATATATATTTATAAACATTAAAATCTATAACTTTACTCGGAGGGAACCCAGACCCTTAGGACACTTTGCATTTGCCACATCAGTTATTCTATATTTACGCTACGAAGATGAATCCTTACAACAAAATGCTCCAAATACAATTTAAATAGATTTTCTACTAATTAAAACGATACGTTTTTGTATAAATTTAAGCTGAAGATATAACAAGTTGGAAATTGTACGTCAAACGTGACAAATGAGGTGCGTTCGTACTATAGCTAGTTATATAAATATTCAGATATTGATGATTTTTAATTCTGCGAAATAATTTATATCGTCTGCAGATTAATTTCTGTCATAAAATAAATATCTCGGACGCTTGACGATTAAATTTCGGAAGCTCCTATAACAAGAAAGCACCGATTTAAAAAAAAAAATCATATTTCTTAATAAATATTTTTTATTAATATCTCCTAAAGTTTTGATTCGATTTTTAAAAATTTTGAAATGTCTCGACAAAATTCTGCAATGATTATGTATATTAAATTTCAAACCATTCGGCTGGGTAGTTTTTGCGGAAGACGGACAGATGGACCGTTCAGACGATGACGGTAGGTGTATTTATATATTTATGAATGCACTTAAAAATGGGGAAATATTCATAGAGTTTAAATGTTGAATCATTCTTAATGAGCGATGTACTTGTTTTTTTCGTTCTAGCTGTGCTCGTATTAGGCTCATATATCAAATGTACGTGAAATTTTTAATCTTAACTATTTCGTTTCATTATTTCACTAAACATATTGAGGAGCTACATACTACAAACTCTGAAAAATATATGTATTACATATATTTTGTGTTTTATGTAGATAATTAAAAAAAGAAAATACAAAAGCCGTTAATGCATTTATTTTTTTCAGATTCCAGCAGCAAAAAATAAAAAATAATCCGCCCGGCGTTGCCCGGGCCCGAGATATTAACAATCTCAGTGCAAGGCGTTAACCCCGTCCCTCCACATACCCTCAAATGTAACGAATAATTTGTTCAAGAAAACCACCTTCACCTACATTAACGCGATCATTAAAAAAATAATTACATTTTTCTGATCAATAGAACATAACGAAGACGTTACGCTAAAATATCCGGCAGATCCCAACACTTCCCATCCTCAATTTCAGATCTATATCTTAATTAGTTATCAAAATTTTGTTCATTAGTAAAAATTGGAAAATTATTTCCTTTCATTTTCGCAAACTAAATGGGGGATCGGCCAGAGAAACAGATCTCTTTGTAGTTCAGTTTTTAATGAAAGCAGATCCCTGTCTGAAACTGTCTCGGATTTTTTTTCACTGGCGCCAGCAGATTTTTGCATAAATTAAGAAAAATTACCGGCCGAATTTTTCAAAAATTGCATAGACGGATACAGAATTTTTTTTTTTACATTTGTTCAGAAATTTTCTAATTGATATCTTAATTAGTTTTCTTAAAATTCGCTAATTAGTAAATAAATTTCGAATTCGTTCATTTCCGCTTCCAAATCCACAACAAAAGTTCTTTTCTTTAGCCATTTTGATTTAAAAAATGGCATTTTCAATGCGATATTTAATGATATTCTAATTAATATCTAGAGTAATTATCAAAATATTAAAATTCTGAGACTCAGGTGCATATGGTCAGACCTTGGATTATCCACACCTAAATTTCCAGACTTCTAGGTGGGCTAGATTTTGCTAGCCATCGCCAACAGACACACACACACACACACACACACAGAGACACACACACAGACACACACACACACACAGAGCGAAACTTTCTTTTATTAGTATAGATATGTATGTGTGTGTGTGTATAATAATAAGTTCTCTTTTCATTCGTTAAAGATTCTTTATACCAGTAGTCAATATTTTCTATTATGAACGATCATCCCCAGTGTACCGTACCAATTTTTTATCTTTACACTACAACACCAGAATTAAGATCAGTGTGCGAAAAAGTTTTGTTATACAAAATTTCATCAATTTATAATGTGATTTTTTAGTAATATAATAGATCGAACATTACACTAATTACTAACTAATGTTAAACAGGAAGGGCAGTTAATTAAGCATATGAGTAGAATATTATTTTATATATATATGCTACTTTGAAAAAGCTGAAATAAAATTACATACATAACTTGTATAAAACTGTTTCAAAATCCATATAAATATTAATAATAAATGTATTAAAATATCATAAATACATTTTATATATATATATATATATCATGATGCCTTTCTCAAAATAGACATGGTCCCAAAACATGTTTTAGAATTTATAAAAAATAAATAAATAAATAAATAAATAAAAGACAGAGCAGTGAAAATTCACATTTCTACAAAATAGAAAATCATAATTTTTTCTTAATCCATAAGATATTTTTTATATGTTAAAAGAGTTTAGCCGTTCCCAACCATTTGGCCGTGGAAGCCTAAGCTCTCCGCAACTGCAACCATAAACAATTAACAAAAAATAAAAATAAATTAAATTAAAATAAAATAAAATAAATTATAATGCGGAAACTGAAAATTATATTATGAGCGAGACTTTTCCATATTTTGATAATATTAAATTGTATTTCTGGCGTGAAGTCCATCTGTAAAATACTCACCGTTATGGTAAATTCCAAATCTTAAAAATTTTATTTTAATTTATGGGTATTAAGGAACTGTTTATACAGCATCTTTATTTTATTTTCTTAATTATTTATTCAGCCCAAACCTCTCATACTCAGTGTTATGGCAGGCAAAAAAGGAGTTCACAATATATATAAATTCTAAAAAGATGTTTTTCATGTGAAAAAGTTTTCAATCACTTGTTTGCAGGTAATAGGTACGTGTAATACGTAAATTTTATTTATAAAATAAATGTAAACACTGGAAATATCTTAAAATGTTATTTGTTTTAAATGCACATTTAAAAAAAATCTTAAAATCCGATTTATAAATTCGTTAGAATTTATCTTTTATTCAGCAAGTATATATTTTTACCCAGCCAATATCGTATTCGAATATATCGTAATACTTTCCTAATTATTTAAGACTCATATTTCTGTATGAATTTCCTAATTTGAATTCTTTGTTTCCTATGTAAGCAATCTTCAAACAATTTTGTGTCAGTATTTAATGCTGTGAAATCAGTTTTCACAAGAAAATAAAAGATTCCAAAGGATATGTTGTCAATAAGTCACAAATGTTTTCTTACATGCATATTGTTCTAGAAGGCAGTTCCAGAATTTCCCGATATCTCATGAGTGTCCTTTTAGTTATCTGCCTGTTAAAATCACATTTTTCATTCTCGTAAATACTTCAAATATATTCATTAAAAACAGCAATTTGTATCTTAAAATTCAGAGTACATAAAAACAATAAAGAAAGACAAATGTGTGAAGACTTTGTTATTGAAATATGTATGGATATAAACATCGTATTACGCTATAAAAGAAACCCTAAATAACTATTCACACTCATTAATGTCATAACATTGTTAAACTTGTTTAGCATTTTATAATTGCACAGTTTACAATATACAGATTACAATGTCCCGTTAAAATATAGAATAATTAATTTCATATGGCGTAAAAATTTGGGAATTTAATTTTTAGGCGTTAAAATTATTGACACATACATTTTTTCCATTTTTTCAAACTTTTTAAAACAAATTCAAAAATAATTTTTAAATATCGGAAATACGTTAGTTTTTAAATTTTCGATTGTCTTTTTAAAATCTTTACCTTTCCTTTGAATGTATTTTATTTTTAATGAATAAAACGTACATTTTGCCAACTATTATTTTATATGTTTTCTATGTCGTTTGATAATTTTTGTTATAGCTATTTAACATTAACATACCAACCAGCCTTAACCCGGTATAAACTGAGATATACGAAAAATTATCTTAAATACAATATACAAACGAACTTAGTGGTGGGAGTGTAACTGTCTTCGGCATCGTACTGAGCGATCGTTAAATCGGCATTTACTATAACGTGGTTACTTTGTTAATACACGAAATGTGAAAAATAACTTTATAAAAATAAACAATTAAAAAAAAAATTTCACAGAAATAAAATAAAAGAATAAAAAAACATATAATCCGTATGCCGTAAATCCTTAAAACAACAATAGTAAAAATTAATTATTACGTTACAACACGCAATAATTAAAGACCTTAGAACAAGTAATCTTTAAACAAAAATTTTCCAAAAATATAAGCTGAGCTGATCTAAAAATTCCCTCCGAGCGCATTTCAGAAACCAACTGACATAGTAACCGGCTATCGTAGTTAACGGAGGGAGACTTACGTCATAAATCTTTGGTGATACAAAGATACTATAGCAAACAAAACAGGCAAAATTCTAAATTTATTTCGTTTGTTAGTTCTTAAAAATTTTTTAAATGATTGATGTGTGTTCCTCCACAGAAGGCATTAAAAACATAATAGTAGGTGTCTATAATTGCAAATAGAAATTGGTTTAAAAAAAATGAAGAAATCAAAAATCGATGTACGAATTCCGTATAAACTTTATTGAATAGATTACAAAATGTACTATATTGGGCTAAAAGAGTGAAACCAGAATTTATATTCTAATGTTGAAAAACATTACATAAAACGCGACAAAAATGGTAAAGATCGCACAAAAAAATTAAATAAAATAACCCAATTAAAAAATAATAATAATCACAGTCTGCACTGAAAATTCGGTACTGTCTTTCTGCATCGCCTCCCTCCCGAAAAAAAAATGTAAACACTTTCCTTTATTAGTATAGATAGAAGTTCAGTTCAATATACGTATCTTAATTTAAATTATTTCTATGTTACAAAAGCAATTCCCAGCTATTCCGTTTCACTTTCACACTTTCTTAATGATTTCTCCAGAGAACAGAAGATATTTAAACTCACTTCAGCAATGCATTGATACATAAATACATGCAAAATAAAAGTTTCGGATTCAAAGAAAGATTTTACTTTATTCATATAAAATTCGCGTATTTAAAATAATCTACATTTTATTTAAATACAAAAATATATTAAATTTTAAATTTTGATACTTTTTGTAAAATTTCATATTTAAGAAATTTTTTTAATTACTGTCCGTTGACTCTTAATATTTTTCATTGCCGCGTAAACCATCAACATCAGCTTCATTCATTATATTGGTATCTATACATTTGTTTTATAACTAAATTTTACCAGCTTAAAATAGAAAGACCATCATTATAATATGAAATGATACGATAATTCTTGTTTTAGATTAAACATGAAAGAAAATTATGCATCAGACATAGATTATGGAACACTTTCCAACAATTCCAGAATACACTAGATTAATTTTGTCACAATTATTGAAATTGGTAAAGAAATCATATGACATGTAATCTTCCTAAGTAATCGAAAAAGTCCGGGCGAGGATTGGAACCCCGGATCCCTTGGCTTGAAGCTGACAATGTTCTACCAACTGAGTAATACCGGACGAATATGGCTGAACTAATTCACCCAGTTAACCTTAATGATCATAGCATCTGGTCTGATATCTGAATCAGTACAACATAATAAACAACAGGTAATGGGACCTCCAGTAAAAGCTGGAAGCGTGCTTACACTAGATTAATTTTGACAAAATTACTCAAATTGGTAAAGAAATCATACGAGATGTAATCTTCCCTAATGCACGAAAAACTCCGGGCCAGGATTCGAACTCGGGATCCCTTGGCTGAAGCTGCCAGTGCTCTACCAACTAAGCAACCATTGACAGCTTCAGTCAAGGGATCTCGGGCTCAGATCCTGGCAACGATTTTTCACTCAGTTGGCAAGATTACTTCTCATATGACTTTCAAAATAGTTTAACAAACGTTTTCTGATTAATTGGATAACTAATATGCCTGAATAAACATTTTAGAAACGCTAAACACATTTGAAAACCAGATATCAGCAACTACCGACCATAGCCAGAAAAGTCCACCAATTATTTTGTGAAGTCCTGTATATAATCTATAGATTTGTGTATACTGTACATAAACTCAGAAAATGGAATTGATTAAAACTACAAAACATTTTTGTTGAGTACATTTTGGTTGTTTTAGCAAAATTGGAGTAAAATTGAACCATTTTACTTCAATTAACAAAACATTTTTGCTGATGATACACATTTTTTTTTTTGGAATTGCAAAAAAAAAGTGGTTTTCAACAAAAAAAAAATTCTGTTCATTCAAACAAAATTTCCATTGACCTATATTTAAACAAAATTTTTGTTTAAATATGGGTCAGTAAAAATTTTGTTTGAATCAACTATTTTTTTTTTTTTTTTTTTTTTGCAATTCCAAAAAAATATTTTGTATCGTCAGCAAAATGTTTTGTTAATTGAAGTAAAATGGTGCAATTTTACTCCAATTTTGTTAAAACAACAAAATGTACTCAAAAAATATGTTTTGTAGTTTTAATCAGTTTCTTTTTCTGAGTGTACTATGCTACAATTTCTAATAATTTCGTTTCTATTTTCCCTATTATGCAATCACTTCACCGGAAAAAAAAATATTCCAACGTCTGAATTATTTACTTATCTATAAGGTCAGCGCAGTGTTAAAATTCCGTATATTTCAGCGAATAACGCACTCCGGTATATAATACGCACCTAAAATTTCAGTCAATATTTTTTCTATTTTTAAGTATATTCTCTGCATTACTCGTACTTTTTTCTTTGGAAGGAAATTTGTAGGGTATAAGTAGCTTAATACTCATACGTTAATCACCAAAGTCATCTACATAATATTTTACTTCCCCCCTAACACTACACTTTTCTTACTGGCCATGAACCCTTTCGTCAGTACGTACACAAATTCAAATATGCATCTTCAGACCGATGCGAGTGCGGTGAACATGATACATCCATATTTTCACTGCACACTGACAAGCTAATGGCTTCTCAGATACACACAAAACCCTCCTAAAAATTGTCTTACAAATATGCTCACTCTCTCACTTCTTAAAAAAAAGCTATAAAACATATATGGCCACCTAACCTAACTCTCAAATTTAACTTAGGCAGCCTGTCTGTTTGTTCACAATGGACTTTACCCATATCATGTCATCTGTGGGTAAAGAGAAGAAAAACACCAATAGGCGCGAAGAACACTTTAACACAGCTTCCCCTTCGTCCAATAAACAGTCTTTTTCCGAAGGAAATTACCCTCAGAGGTGGGGTTGTTGCCACTCGTGGGTAAGGTCAATTTCTCTAATCTCTGCCCCGTATTGCGCTTAGATATCTGGCAGAGAATTCCGTGCTTGTCGTGAAGGCATTTCTCCGGTGCACCCAAAAACTACCACCACCTACTGATTCCCCTCGCTTCACAGTGTCGCGAGGGTAAATCTATTTTCCGACAGTGATGGACCACTCTCCTAAAAGACGCAATCAGTCCCTGTCACTTGCTCGCGATTGGAGTATTACTGGCAGGGCTGGCTGTAGGCCGATTTTCTTTCATTCTTACATTTATGGAATTGTCGCCAAAAGGTGGCATTTTCCGGAGGCTTCAGCTGCGAATGAACACTGTGATTTGTTTAAAGCCTTAATAAAGGAACCAGAAGGAATACTATGTTATACAGACTTGGTTTCCTTGTCTGAACAGTCCCTCTTAGGCAATCAAATCAAATGAAATATCCGATAAAAAAAAAAAAACCCAAAGCATAATAATACTGGGTTACAAAGAAGTAGTTTTTCAAAATTGTATAAAATTTTGGACCGATGTGCATCAAAACACTTTTCAGTGATCGCTTGCTGCTGTCATTGAACAGTCTCTAATCTTTGAGTTCTTACCTAAGCACTCGAAGCTTGTACAGAATCTCAACAATTTCTGTACTGTACATGAAGGGGGCTCAGGGCTTGATAGATACCGAAAAACATGTAAACAGAGCTCTCGCTTCGAGTACATATAAAAACGAAAGTATTCAATGTAACTAATTTAAACTTTGTGATATTTTTAAGGTATGTTTGTAGTATTATAAAATTATAAAATGAAGTACTTCAATGCAATAAAATTAAAAATATAGCAAAATTTATATAACACAATTTTCGAAAAAAAAATTAGGTGTCTGATCACTATCCGTAAGATATCTTAACGTGGAATTGACCTAACAACCTAATTTTTGCTTTAAAATGATCAAGAAACTTTACTCTATAGAATGAATTAAGGATATAATCACCACTAAAATGAAACATTATTAAAAAACTCTCAAATTTTAAAATTTTAAAAACTTAAAAAATATACAATTTTTTTTTTTTATAAAAAATACTCAAAATATTAAACTATCTAAAATATATTAATTCATTCTATAGAGTAAAGTTTCTTGATCATGTTAAAGCAAAAATTAGGTTATTAGGTCAATTCAACGTTAAGATATCTTACGGATAGTGATATAACACCTAAATTTTTTTTCGAAAATTGTGTTATATAAATTTTGCTATATTTTTTATTTTATTACATTGAAGTTCTTCATTTTATAATTTTATAAGACTACAAACTTACCTTAAAACTATCAGAAAGTTTAATTTAGTTACATTGAATACTTTTGTTTTTATATGGACTCGAAGCGAGAACTCTTTTTACATGTTTTTTGGTATCTATCAAGCCCTGAGCCCCCTGAAGTTCTTCTGTTCTGAGAACAAAAATGGAGAAACTCTTGATGTCTGTTGCAAAAGAAGGTGATGCACACACTGTCAGATAGGAGGTTTTTTCTTTTTGTATTGATGCCAACAATTCAAAATAAATATTTGACAAGCTGAGATTGTGAACTACATCATTGAGCTCTCGTTGAGAAAAAAGAATTGAAGCACCATCATTAACATTTAAATATTCTTCTTCTCTTCTTTCAACACTGGAGGAATCTTCGTTAGTAATGTCAGGAAGTTCTTCAAAGACCGGTACGGGAATTTCAACACAATAAGCAACAGGATGACATGCCGATGCAAGATCAGGATATGTGTGACTGCTGTAGTTCTTTCTGCTGAAGTAGTAGTCTATGCCATGGTTTGTCGACTACCTCCAAACTATGGGAATTTCTAAAGTTCATAGATATCTTCTTTCCCTTAGTCCAGCGGTTCCCAACCTGGGGTACGCGTACCCCTGGGGGTACGTGGCGAGGCTGCTGGGGGTACGTGAAAATAATATCGGTAATGGCGGAAATCACAAAATTGGTTTAACTGAAAATACATAAAGAAAGTTAATAGTTTTGGATTAAAAAGTTAGTCTCATGTGTAAATCCAATATGTTCCATTCAAAGACAAAGAAAAAGCCCACTAGACCTAATAATTCATTGAAAATGCAATGTCACTAGCTCCACCCACTGTTAATCAAATTGAATCAGTACTTATATATCTTCCCCCATATTTCCGAAAACTTCAATTAATAATTATGCAATTCTCTTTTCTCATCACTAATTATTGTGTTGTTCCGTTTTTAATAATAATTGCAGAACGCCTAAATTACGTTAGAGCTTCTGGTTTTAATGTCTTTTGTTATAACGTGTTAAAAAGCTGGTCGTTATTTCAAATAGGCAGAATTATATCACTAACTTATTTTAATAGAAAAGCTTCCCTCATTTGAATGAGCATTTAATTTGAAGTGCTTATTTTTATATGAGTGATTTTGTTTTGTGTTTATAATGTATAATTGATTGCAAACCGGAACTCTTAAGAGAACTCAATTGTGATTGAAATTGAACCTGGTGAGTACGGGATTGCAGGTACTTCGAAACAATCTATTTAGAAGTACAAGACAACCTGAGTACAGCTGTTAATAGGCCTGTTGTGGTAAGTGATAAACCTAATACTTTAAATAAAACTGAAAGCATCAGTGCCCCATTAAAGAAAAGAAAATATAATAATGAGTACTGAAAATATGGGTTTTCATTCAAGGTAGAGGAAGATTTTCCAAAACCACTATACGTTTTTTATGGAGAGATATTGTCTAATGGTAACATGAAACCCTCTTTGTTGGAGCGCCATTTAGAGACAAAACATCCAATTTATAAACAAAAGGATCTCCGTTTCTTCCAGCGACTATCCAGTGGCCCTAATGTAGCATCTTACGTATTTCTACAAACGAAGACAATAAAGAATGCTGTTGAAGCATCGTACAGAATATGCTATCTTATTTCTAAAAGTGGCAAAAATCATACAATCGCTGAAAATTTTATATAACCTTGTATAAAGAAGCTGTCGAATGTATGTTTGGTGAAGAACACGTGAAAAAATTAAAAATATTCCTTTCTCACACAATAAAGTTGCTGGAAGAATTAGTGGCATGTCTGCCGACATTGAAGCTGCAGTAATTCAAAGAATAAAAAAGAGTCCCTACTTTTCAATTCAGGTTGATGAGAGTATGGATATCTCCAATCTGTCAATTTTGATTATTATGGCAAGATATTTGAATGATAATGTACTTGAAGAAAATTTGCTACTCTGCTATCCTCTCACAGAAAGATGTGCAGGAAAAGATATACTTAATGCCATTCACAGTTATTTCTGTGAAAAAGAAATTGATTGCGCCAAAATCTGTGAGGTTTGCACGGATGGTGAAAAATCTATGCCTGTGTGTTATATAGGGTTACGCGGTCTAATCAAAGAAATTGCACCTCATGTAGCTCGGAACCATTGCTGTATACACAGACACAGTCTAGCGTCCAAACCCCTGCCTGACTCATTGAAGGAAGTATTCCACCAAGCTGTCAAAATTGTTAATTTGATAAAGGCCAATTCAACAATCTCCAGACTATTAAAATCTTTGTGTGAAAATATGTAAAAAAAATTCAGAAATAAATAAATTTAATTTAAGTTTACAAAACAATTGTATAACCAATTTTAAGATATCTGGCAAGATCGAGTCTATGACTAAAAAATTAGATTTTTAGAAAACACCATCAGAGAACACCAGCCAGAAATTGTTCAAACACTTTACCATTTCTTATCTGAAAACGAGCTGAAATTATCAAAAGCAGTAAAATCTTGTATAATGGCTCCCTTCACAGGACTTAAAACGACGTTCAGACAGTATTTTCAGAAGCAGAGGTGTGAAAATAACTGGATTTCAAACCCATTTAACGATTTGTTCTTTCAACAAGCCGAAAAATTATCACTTTCTGAAAAAGAAAAATTTATCGAAATTTCGACTGATTCTTCTTTACAATGTGATTTCAGCAAAATAACTGTTATTGCTTTTTGGATAGCAGTAAAAGAAGAACACCAAGAACTCAGTGATAAGGCTATAAAACACTTGTTGCCTTTCACAAATGCCGTGTTTGTCGAAAGAGCATTTTCGTCTTATGCGTATATTAAAAACAAATATCGCAATAACTTTGATGCTGCTCCTGACTTGAGATTAAATCTTTCTTTATTTGAACCCGCTTTTAAAAAACTGAGTTCTATGAAATACGCTGAAGGATCCCATTGAGAGTATGAAAAGTCATTTTGATTATTTGCATATAATGAGACAAAGTTGTTATTAATAATCATCTTAAGATAGTTAAAATTTCCTTTAATGCTATATTAATTTTTTTAATGTTTAGCTAATATTATAAAAAGCAATATTAATTTTAAAATACAAGTTGAAAAATAAAACGTTAAGAATATCAATGTAATTTGTGTCGATTTATTATTTGGTTGTGATGAGAAGATTACTACTGAAAAAAAGCAAGTTTCTGTTATATGGTTGAGTGGAGGGGGTGGGGGTGGGTGGAAATGGGGGTACGCTAAAATGAAAAGCCTAAGAAAGGGGTACGTGAAAGAAAAAAGGTTGGGAAGCGCTGCCTTAGTCCATTGAATCAGATACTCGGTGCATGTCTTGCATATCATGTGTGATAACCAAACTTTATTTTGTTCACCAAGCTGCATACTAAAATAAGCTAGGTAAGCACGCTTTAGAAAACTTGCGACTGCAATCCTCTTAACAACAAGGCAGTATTACCCGCATATGTAGCAGAATATATTGGGATTATTTTTGCATCATCTTCTTTCCGCAGCCATTTTATTTACGTACAAATAAAAAACAATTTTTAATATAAAGCAATATAAATTGTGAAATAATAAATTTGTATTTGTTTAGATTTCTGCTGTACCTGTCATAATACACCAATAATGCGTAAATACACATACACGTTAACAAAAACTCAAAAACTCAAAAATTGGACCTCATTAGCGAAAACCAATGTCATTTTTTAATTCAGTGCGTCATAATTATAACAAAATCAGTAAAAAATACTTGGACAATTTTTCACTGTTGCTCAGTGTTATTAGTAATTTTTATGAAATCCGACTGTCAACATTATTAATCTCGTACCATTTTTAATTCTTTATAAACAAATAGAAATTTATTTATTGTAGAAATCTCAATTCTTATGGCTATTTTTTTTTTACTTAATTTTAAATCTTTTCGATTATATCCGGTATATAACGCACATCTGTAAATTTTGATCACTTTTCTGGTATCAAAAGGGCGGGTCATACGAAGGAATGTACGGTAGTTACCTGAGTACTTATTACAGTAGCGTTTCTAAGTCAAACAAAGGTTTCTCATAACCTTATTAATAACACATACAATGAAAATGATCACTATTTTGAAATTCATTTTATTTATAATCATAACAAAAATAAAGCAATTTAAATTTAGATATATATATATTTTTTTTTTATAATTTTCTATTTAAGAAAGTTTCTGAAGTTCAGACTCGGTCATTATTATTTTAATTTATTGCCCCAAATGGTCAAATTCAACTTTATTTATTCTATATATTTTAATGCTATTTATTATGTCTATGTCTTACCAGAAAATATAATAACCACTACTTAACAGCAATAAAAAATCTGAAACACTCTCATATGATACGTTAATTCTTCTTTTAAACCGAATAAAGCAAACTACATTTGAACTCGCATATCTAGGATGACGATATACATTAACAACCACATATCCAAAAATTTAAATTTAAAGACTTAAAAAAACATTTTCTTTACTGTTAATAGCATATGTTTATTGCTTATTCTAAATTGTATTATTGCAATGGCTTTTGCTGGATGCATTTTTCAGTAGCTTCTATTTTTTTCTTCATTTTCTTTATCTTTTACACGGAAGTTAAAATAAATGTAAATGTGGGACTGTAATAGAACTTTTCTAAATATTTTAAATTGTCGCATTTGTTTGTACTTAAATGCACCATGATCTTTCATTCTTATTTAAAGATGCGATAGAAATTCGCTTTTATTCAACGAATATATCCTTATTTTCCCAACTATTGTTCGATTTCAGTATATCGTCTAAGAACTCATTTATTCAAGAAGCGCAACCGTCCACTTATCTTAATTTGAATTCTTTGTGTACTACAAAAGCAATTTTCAAACTATTTCGTTTCAGTTTCCAGTGTTACATAATAAAACTCTCCCAAGATAAATAAAGTTTCCAAAAATTCCAAATTCGAAAATCTTTACTTACATACAGATTATTCTACATGAGTGCTGTAGGAATGTATAAAATTACTGACTTGATGTATTATGTATATAATATATGAAGGGGTTAGAATGACAGTAGAGTGAGTCAAAATTTACTGATTTGAGAAATGAAGGGTTGTGTGAAACTTGTTATATTTCCGTTGCATTGAGTGGTCCATAAGCAATTTTCAAACTATTTCGTTTCAGTGTCCAGTGTTACATAATAAAACTCTCCCAAGATAAATAAAGTTTCCAAGAAATCCAAATTTGAAAATCTTTACTTACATACAGATTATTCTACATGAGTGCTGTTGAAATGTATAAAATTACTGACTTGATGTATTATGTATCTAATATATGAAGGGGTTAGAATGACAGTAGAGTAAGTCAAAATTTACTGATTTTAGAAATGAAGGGTTGTGTGAAACTTGTTATATTTCCGTTGCATTGAGTGGTCCATAAGCAATTTTCAAACTATTTCGTTTCAGTTTCCAGTGTTACATAATAAAACTCTCCCAAGATAAATAAAGTTTCCAAGAAATCCAAATTTGAAAATCTTTACTTACATACAGATTATTCTACATGAGTGCTGTAGGAATGTATAAAATTACTGACTTGATGTATTATGTATATAATATATGAAGGGGTTAGAATGACAGTAGAGTGAGTCAAAATTTACTGATTTGAGAAATGAAGGGTTGTGTGAAACTTGTTATATTTCCGTTGCATTGAGTGGTCCATAAGCAATTTTCAAACTATTTCGTTTCAGTTTCCAGTGTTACATAATAAAACTCTCCCAAGATAAATAAAGTTTCCAAGAAATCCAAATTTGAAAATCATTACTTACATACAGATTATTCTACATGAGTGCTGTTGAAATGTATAAAATTACTGACTTGATGTATTATGTATCTAATACATGAAGGGGTTAGAATGACAGTAGAGTAAGTCAAAATTTACTGATTTGAGAAATGAAGGGTTGTGTGAAACTTGTTATATTTCCGTTGCATTGAGTGGTCCATAAGCAATTTTCAAACTATTTCGTTTCAGTTTCCAGTGTTACATAATAAAACTCTCCCAAGATAAATAAAGTTTCCAAGAAATCAAAATTTGAAAATCTTTACTTACATACAGATTATTCTACATGAGTGCTGTTGAAATGTATAAAATTACTGACTTGATGTATTATGTATCTAATATATGAAGGGGTTAGAATGACAGTAGAGTAAGTCAAAATTTACTGATTTGAGAAATGAAGGGTTGTGTGAAACTTGTTATATTTCCGTTGCATTGAGTGGTCCATAAGCAATTTTCAAACTATTTCGTTTCAGTTTCCAGTGTTACATAATAAAACTCTCCCAAGATAAATAAAGTTTCCAAGAAATCCAAATTTGAAAATCATTACTTACATACAGATTATTCTACATGAGTGCTGTTGAAATGTATAAAATTACTGACTTGATGTATTATGTATCTAATACATGAAGGGGTTAGAATGACAGTAGAGTAAGTCAAAATTTACTGATTTGAGAAATGAAGGGTTGTGTGAAACTTGTTATATTTCCGTTGCATTGAGTGGTCCATAAGCAATTTTCAAACTATTTCGTTTCAGTTTCCAGTGTTACATAATAAAACTCTCCCAAGATAAATAAAGTTTCCAAGATATCCAAATTTGAAAATCTTTACTTACATACAGATTATTCTACATGAGTGCTGTTGAAATGTATAAAATTACTGACTTGATGTATTATGTATCTAATATATGAAGGGGTTAGAATGACAGTAGAGTAAGTCAAAATTTACTGATTTGAGAAATGAAGGGTTGTGTGAAACTTGTTATATTTCCGTTGCATTGAGTGGTCCATAAGCAATTTTCAAACTATTTCGTTTCAGTTTCCAGTGTTACATAATAAAACTCTCCCAAGATAAATAAAGTTTCCAAGAAATCCAAATTTGAAAATCATTACTTACATACAGATTATTCTACATGAGTGCTGTTGAAATGTATAAAATTACTGACTTGATGTATTATGTATCTAATACATGAAGGGGTTAGAATGACAGTAGAGTAAGTCAAAATTTACTGATTTGAGAAATGAAGGGTTGTGTGAAACTTGTTATATTTCCGTTGCATTGAGTGGTCCATAAGCAATTTTCAAACTATTTCGTTTCAGTTTCCAGTGTTACATAATAAAACTCTCCCAAGATAAATAAAGTTTCCAAGAAATCCAAATTTGAAAATCTTTACTTACATACAGATTATTCTACATGAGTGCTGTTGAAATGTATAAAATTACTGACTTGATGTATTATGTATCTAATATATGAAGGGGTTAGAATGACAGTAGAGTAAGTCAAAATTTACTGATTTGAGAAATGAAGGGTTGTGTGAAACTTGTTATATTTCCGTTGCATTGAGTGGTCCATAAGCAATTTTCAAACTATTTCGTTTCAGTTTCCAGTGTTACATAATAAAACTCTCCCAAGATAAATAAAGTTTCCAAGAAATCCAAATTTGAAAATCTTTACTTACATACAGATTATTCTACATGAGTGCTGTTGAAATGTATAAAATTACTGACTTGATGTATTATGTATCTAATATATGAAGGGGTTAGAATGACAGTAGAGTAAGTCAAAATTTACTGATTTGAGAAATGAAGGGTTGTGTGAAACTTGTTATATTTCCGTTGCATTGAGTGGTCCATAAGCAATTTTCAAACTATTTCGTTTCAGTTTCCAGTGTTACATAATAAAACTCTCCCAAGATAAATAAAGTTTCCAAGAAATCCAAATTTGAAAATCATTACTTACATACAGATTATTCTACATGAGTGCTGTTGAAATGTATAAAATTACTGACTTGATGTATTATGTATCTAATACATGAAGGGGTTAGAATGACAGTAGAGTAAGTCAAAATTTACTGATTTGAGAAATGAAGGGTTGTGTGAAACTTGTTATATTTCCGTTGCATTGAGTGGTCCATAAGCAATTTTCAAACTATTTCGTTTCAGTTTCCAGTGTTACATAATAAAACTCTCCCAAGATAAATAAAGTTTCCAAGAAATCCAAATTTGAAAATCTTTACTTACATACAGATTATTCTACATGAGTGCTGTTGAAATGTATAAAATTACTGACTTGATGTATTATGTATCTAATATATGAAGGGGTTAGAATGACAGTAGAGTAAGTCAAAATTTACTGATTTGAGAAATGAAGGGTTGTGTGAAACTTGTTATATTTCCGTTGCATTGAGTGGTCCATAAGCAATTTTCAAACTATTTCGTTTCAGTTTCCAGTGTTACATAATAAAACTCTCCCAAGATAAATAAAGTTTCCAAGAAATCCAAATTTGAAAATCTTTACTTACATACAGATTATTCTACATGAGTGCTGTTGAAATGTATAAAATTACTGACTTGATGTATTATGTATCTAATATATGAAGGGGTTAGAATGACAGTAGAGTAAGTCAAAATTTACTGATTTGAGAAATGAAGGGTTGTGTGAAACTTGTTATATTTCCGTTGCATTGAGTGGTCCATAAGCAATTTTCAAACTATTTCGTTTCAGTTTCCAGTGTTACATAATAAAACTCTCCCAAGATAAATAAAGTTTCCAAGAAATCAAAATTTGAAAATCTTTACTTACATACAGATTATTCTACATGAGTGCTGTTGAAATGTATAAAATTACTGACTTGATGTATTATGTATCTAATATATGAAGGGGTTAGAATGACAGTAGAGTAAGTCAAAATTTACTAATTTGAGAAATGAAGGGTTGTGTGAAACTTGTTGTCTTTCCGTTGCATTGAGTGGAACAACTTGTTTTGCCCACTATCGACTCCCTTAGTCAACTATGACTTATTTCATGGGCACATTGAACAGAAATTAATATACAGTGAAACTTCCATTTAACGAAGTCTTATCGTTACACTTAAAAACTTCTTTATGAAGAAAATTCGTTAAATAGAAATCAACTTAAATGCATGAAATTTTTCCTTCAGATATGACAAACAGGTATTGGATTTAGAAGTATTTGATTCAGTTTCAATTATGTAGCCGTCTTTTACAAAACAGTTGTGTACAGTTGATAAATTCACGTCACATTCCCAAGCTTTGACTCAAGCTTTCATCAGCTCTGATACACAGGTTCTCAAACTAATGTTTTCACTACATTGTCTTTTTTCTGTCTTTTTCGATAATGTGCTTCAAGATTTTTTATTATTCTTTAGACTAATGGCTGAAGTTTAGAATTAGTATTGGCAGGAACAAAAATAACTTTGATTTGAATTTTGAAGCACGTTCTTGTGGATGTACAAAACAGTTGTCTATCAGCAAAGGATGATCATAGTGGTAACTGTCTGATTGTAATTGATATTTTTTGCTTCAATATATCTCACGCCATTGCGTCACTGCATCTTCTATATCACTGAATGTAAAAAGGGGATTTTGACTTCCCCCAACTGTCAGCGCTGGAGTCTCGGTGCGGGAGAGTAATGATAACAAATGCTTTTCTTAGTGGGAAAAAAATTGTTTTATTTAGCACCAAGCAGAATGGAAATTATTTAAATGTGTTCATTTTCATACAATCCGCTGAAATAAATTCGCATATCCATTGCAACCTCTTAGTTTGGATTCTGTATACGTACAAAATTGAAATAAACTTCGGTATACAGTATCTATTTTTGTAATATGGAGATTAATTTACATGCTAATGGTGTTCAAAGTTCTGCAGAAAATTTTGTTAAGTAGAAACCTTCATTAAATAGGGACTTCGTTAAAGGGAAGTTCCACTGTACGTTCAATAAAAATATGGTTATATCGATTTTCAAAAATTTTGACTTACTCCACTGTCATTCTAACCCCCTCATATGTTAAAGTGATGTTTAGGTATCGCAAGACGATTCTGCGTGTGTACTAATTGTCACTGCATAATAATTTTAATGTTAATTAAAACTTGACTTATACAGGTAAATAAAAAGTCGTATCAAATGAATAAGAATCATAAAAAACTTTAAATCTTTTCTTTATTAGAAATAAATCTGTCCTTGTAACTGACATAACTTAACTCCTCCTAAATCTGTTTCATTTCTCTTATTAAAAAAATCATTTATAAATTTAACAATATCAGCATTAATTAACGAAAAAAATGTTTTTTTCCGTAATAAAAATTGCTTACACTTGAAAACATGTTTTTTTTTCTCATAGAAATTATTCCATAATTACGTAAATTTCGCACAAAAATTCGAAAATAGCCTTTTATGTATTTTATGCACTGAAAATATTGTGACATGTTGAAAATTTCCATTGCTCAATACTCAGAAGATCAAGCTAATCCTTTATGAAAGGGGTCTTGTGAATTGTCACTATTCAAGTGAGATAGTGCTATAGAGAAGGGTGACAGGTTGACGTGGTCAGCTGGTCTCTCACTTGTAGAAAAGGGATAATCTCCTTGGAATGTATTTGTTGTATTGAAGGCATTGAAGGCTCTCTGAATGAGTAGATAAGAATTGTAAAGTATTGTTCTTTTGGATACAAAGAACTGGGCCCCTACGAAATGCAATTTTTAGACTGGGAAGTAAAGGGATTAAAAAAGATCGTCAATTAGAAGAGAGTATGGGGCGTTTCTTTCCCCATAGAAAAAGGGCAGTTCCCAGAAGGAAGGGACTGAGAGATATCTGGGGTTGCAATAGTTTTTGGTTGAGGGCAGGCGAGAGATCAGTTGGTTGTGAAACAAGCTAGAGTGAGGTGGTCTTTGAGCGGACTTCAGAATCTTAGGATTTTCTGAAATTGTAATTTCACAGCATGGAGATGAATAATCATATTTTTTTCATTTTTACTTTTTTTTTTTAATGTGTTAATTTAAAATAAAGTTTTTTTCGTTACAAACGATAAATGGATTTTATTAATTATATATACGAGTGTCCACGTTACCACAGCAATAGTATATATAATTAATTGGTGGCAGCAACTGGGATATGTGATCTAAAGTAAATTAGATTACGGATCTATGCGTTAACCTGATTAAACAGATGAAGAGCCAGTCGAAAACGGAAGAGCAGAGTTGTGGAGTCTTGAAGTCGAATTGGAGTCGTAGTTTTTTCTCGGAGTTCTAGCAAGTAGAGAACTGGTAAAGGAACTTTATCGACTAAAGCTGTGAGGTGTATGAACAGTCAACTAGAGACTTGGTGCTATTTGTGTGTGCTTCAAAATATATCAGTGAAATGAAGATATGCGGCGTACTATCTGAGTTGTCTACATACGAATCTAAGGGGAAATTAGTACCTCATCAGTGAATTGAGTGTCTTCAATTCTTCAAAAATCTGTGTGTGTCATCTTTAAAAGTGCTTGGAGGCCTGGTATCAGTGTGGAGGAAATATCTGCATCTGAAGGTAAGCTCTTTTATGAAATCTTCCATAGAGGTCTGTTTTAAATTAAATTTTGTGTATAAATTTTAATTTTGGGGAACAAAGCTCTATTAAAAATTTAAGAATTCTAGGGAAGCTATTAATTTGGTACTTAAATTTTTATTTAGAATTTTTATGTTTCTTGATTTTCTGGTATATGTTAGGTATAATATTGGGTTAAGAAAATTATATACTTATGTATATGTTAAAATTTACTTGGGGTATAGTAAATTGTTATTGATTAATTGAGATTATTAATCAGGGTATTTTAATCATAATTTTGTATAAAACTTTTGGAATTAAGAATTTTGTTTATATACATTTTATTTATTACAGTAATAAAGTTATTGCTTAATTTTATGGGTATACTGTGGGTGATTATGATTAATGTTTCAAAATAAATTGATGTTATACTGTAGTGTTGGGTATAAAATTTATTTTGGGGGATATACTCAGTTTGAAAGACGTCACTGTTGCATGAGAATTTGCTATATTGAAATTGTGTCGTTTTTGAATACATTATTATACGTATAGTGAAGAAAATTCTATTTCCGTATTTATTGTATTATTGTAAATTGAATATATCTGTTATTTTGAAATTTATTATATTTTGGGGGAAAATATGGCAGACTATTTGGTAAAATATAATAAAAGCGTCTTGCTATTATTAGCAGAGGAATTTGAGACCAGTGTGTCAAAAACCTGTAAAAATCAAGCTATAATTCAGGCTATTGTTAGTGCTGATGATTATAAAGAAAGTTACGCGAAACTTCGATTGCAATATATTCTTGAACAGGAGGCAGAGCGGAAAGAACAGGAAAAACAAATCGAATTAGATCGTAAAGAAAAAGAGAGACAAATTGAAAAAGATCGTAAAGAAAGAGAGAGGCAAATTGAGTTAGATAGGATTGCGCAAGAGGAAAAAGATAAACTTAGGAAATTTGAGTTAGATAAACTTGAAAAACAACATGAGGTAGATAAACTTGAGAAACAACTTGAGGCAGATAAACTCGAAAAACAACTTGAAAAACAACTTGAATTAGATAAACTTGAGAAACAACTTGAGGCAGATAAACTCGAAAAACAACTTGAATTACAAAAACTTGAGAAACAACAGCAATTTGAATTAGAGAAATTGCGTATTCAGAATTCTGCGGACGTTGTTAGTGTTTCATCTAATGAATCAAATGTAGATTTTCATAGGACTCCTAAGGTAAATTTAAAGGATTTAGTGCCGCGCTTTGATTCTAAATTAAATTATATAACTCTTTTCTTTATGATTTTTGAAAGGCAAGCCGAGAAAGCTAAAATTTCTCAGGAAGATTTGGTTAGTCAATTAATTCCTTTGTTACCTTCTGATATTGCCGAAATTATAGTTAAACAACCATGTCAGACAAATGTGATGATTTTCAACATATAAAGAAAGTTTTGTTACATAGGTTTAGGCTAAGTACAGGCGCCTTAAAACAAAAATTTGAAACTCATCAAAGAAAATCTGGTGAATTATGGGTGGATCTGATTTATGGGTTAAGGTGTTATCTTGATAATTGGTTAGAGTCATTAGAAGTGAGGGATTTTGATTCACTAAAAGAACTAGTGCTCACGGAACAATTGTAAAAACGTGTCCCTTTTGAGATAAAAGAAAAATTTATGGATGATAGGGAGGAAATAAAGATTGCTTCTAAACTCGCGGAGAAATCGGATAAGTTTGAGAGTATAAGAAGGGAATTTAAGAGGTCGGATACAAAACCTTCGGAAAAGAAACCTGTTCAGGATAATCAAAAGGATAACTTTAAATCTAAAATTAAGAATGAAGGTAAACCTAGATCGGAAATTGAGAGTACGAAAGAGAATGAGAAAACTGACCAATTTAAAAAGGACAATGCTTTCGAAAAGCAGAGACAAGTCCAATGTTACAATTGTTTGGAAATGGGCCACATCCGTCCAAATTGTTCGGAATTGTTAAAAAGTAAATCCAATTATGAAGATAAAAGCATAGCTTGGATTACTACTAGTGATGGGAAAGGTGTAAATAATAGGGAAGGTGTGGAAACCGAATTGCCTATGGTTAATTTATGCGTGAATAAGAAAGTAAAAGCGATTAAGGACACAGGTGCGCAAATTGTGGTTTTTGATGCTAATGACATTTCGTGGAGTGCGAAAAAAGTGGGAAATGTCTTTCTTATACACCGGCCCTCGGAAATAGACAAAAAGCGGATTTGGTGTCAGTGCCGATTGCTTTGATAGAAGATGAAAAAGAGTACGTTGAAAAGAATGTGGTGTTTGCAGTTCTGAGAAAACTAAATTCTCCCCCACTTATAACACCTGCTGTTTATGAATTGCTAAAGTTAAGAAAGATAGATAAGCAGAATTCAGTATGTAAACAAGTGGGGAATTGACGAGAATTAAATGGGCAGGGAACCTTCAGATTGTCTAGCGATCATGAGCAAAAATTTGTTAGAAAAATGGTTGGAAATGAAATCTGTGAAAGGGATAAGTTTGTTAATAAGATAGAGGAATATTCACCAGGAGACGTGAATGATAGGAATTTGGAAAAAGGATCTGAATTGATCGACATAAAAGATATTGCTTCTCAAATGGATATGGTTAAAAGGTCATGTAAGAGAGGTCAATTTCGGGAAAATAATTCTGAGCATGATGTAAATATACCCAGGTATTTTGTTGGTAGTATGGGATTTATACATGTTAGAAATAGAATTAAAAGGAAATTGAGTTCACCTATGACTGTGGCCAGAAAAATCTGGGATGAAAGATAATAATAGAGTAAATTGTGGGGCTAAATGCCAAGAAAGTGGATATGGAAATTCAAAGAATTCAAAGTTAAAAAGAATGGAGCATTCTGCTTTTAAAACGGATCATAAAGAAAGATTTATTAAAATCAAACAAGATTTTGAAAAGAAAAATTGTGATCATGAAGTTGTAAAGCGAAATGTATTGTCGAAAAGATTTTCTCATAGAAGTAATTTAGATATTGGTTTTTGGGAGAATTCTCTAAATTAAGTTGATTCTAAATTTGGTAGTGCTCATTATTGTAATATCTATATTGGGTTTATTTATCATTTAATGCTTAATATTTTCGCAATGGTAAAACTTCATTAATTTAATAATTGCATAATTTAGTATGCTTTCTTTTTGTTTGTAGAAGTGTCCAAAATTAAGCTTTTAAGCATGTGTTTTTTAAGAGAATTGTTTTAGGCATTGTGTTGTATATAGATTTATTCTTTCTTTTTATTATTATTATTTTTTTGTTAGAATCATGTAAAGTGTAATCTGTATTTGGTATTATATGTATGTGAAGTATTTCGAAATTGTTTCTTACGGCATCAATTGTATAAATTATTCCTGGAATTATACTTAGGTATTATAGGTAAGGGATTGTAGTAAATCCTATTGACAGTGTGGTCTATCAAATACTGAGTATGGGAATGTGTTTGTATTCTATAGGGATTTTTCATGTGTTATTCAAAATTCCTTTGTGCTTTGTTGACATCTTTAGAAATTGATTAAAAGAGCTTATTGTATTCATGTATATGCCAAATTTCTTGCAGAAATTTTTTCTTAGGGAGGAGGAGTTGTGACATGTTGAAAATTTCCATTGCTCAATACTCAGAAGATCAAGCTAATCCTTTATGAAAGGGGTCTTGTGAATTGTCACTATTCAAGTGAGATAGTGCTATAGAGAAGGGTGACAGGTTGACGTGGTCAGCTGGTCTCTCACTTGTAGAAAAGGGATAATCTCCTTGGAATGTATTTGTTGTATTGAAGGCATTGAAGGCTCTCTGAATGAGTAGATAAGAATTGTAAAGTATTGTTCTTTTGGATACAAAGAACTGGGCCCCTACGAAATGCAATTTTTAGACTGGGAAGTAAAGGGATTAAAAAAGATCGTCAATTAGAAGAGAGTATGGGGCGTTTCTTTCCCCATAGAAAAAGGGCAGTTCCCAGAAGGAAGGGACTGAGAGATATCTGGGGTTGCAAGAGTTTTTAGTTGAGGGCAGGCGAGAGATCAATTGGTTGTGAAACAAGCTAGCGTGAGGTGGTCTTTGAGCGGACTTCAGAATCTTAGGATTTTCTGAAATTGTAATTTCACAGCATGGAGATGAATAATCATATTTTTTCATTTTTACTTTTTTTTTTTATGTGTTAATTTAAAATAAAGTTTTTTTCGTTACAAACGATAAATGGATTTTATTAATTATATATACGAGTGTCCACGTTGCCACAATATCTACTAAATGTATTTTTTTAAAGCATATTATTTGTCAGACTTTTTTTTGTATTGTTTAAAAATATTTAAAATCTCGTATTGAGGAAAATGTGCTTCCTTCATCCACTCGATATCTTTTTTTTTCTAGACAGCAAAGTTCTATACAATTTCTCTAAAATTGTATAGTATAGAGAAATAAAAATTTGATTTAAAGCGTTCAGACAATTCAATAGAAATCTCTCAGTAAAAGTGAAAAAAAATCGGCGGGCTTCTAGGATGTCTTCAAATGCAATATTGAATTTGTAGCGCATGATATTAAACATAAAAAAAAATATAACTTTAAACTACAAATTAGTACAATAAAACATTAATGTAACTTATTTCATATGTAAATTTAATCCTTAAATTTTTAAATGAAGATTCGCTTTTTTAGATAACCTAATTTAAAAGAAATTATTCAGAAAACTTTTCTATTATTTCATTACAATTTTTTTTCAATTTGGATACCCTCTGTATTATACAAAGTATAATTAAAAGAGAATAGAACAGCAAATATTCACTACATAAAACTTTACATAAAATCTACTGATTTAAAAAACAACAATTTGAAATCATATTGTCTCTGAATCTAATGCAATAACACAACAAATGAAACTTTAATCTCTTGTGGTTTTAATTATTTAAATTAGTTAAGTACTTCAAATGATTATTTAACCCGTATTTAACCGTTTTGCATTAATTAGGAGTTATTCTCGTGATTAATTCAAAAGGTATATTTTAAATATCACGATTCACACTCTTGATTGGTTTACAATACAAAGTTTACACATCTCCTCTCAGTATTTCAAATCAAAAATCCTCATGGTCAATTCTTTTAAACAGCAAACAGTAAAAAAATTATTGCTTCAAGGGAGTTTCTAGTTGCACAGCAACTCCACTCCGTGTATATGAGTACTTGTGTATCACATCTTAGAGGAGTCATGAAAAAAAGTAAAACCGCAGCACAATATATGTTATACAAAACAAAATGATTAAATGGCGAGGAAAGATCTTCGTCTCACAGAGACAGGAGACGAAATAATTAAAAGAATAGAAAATACTTTTTAAAAGACTGGTAGAAATGAACGACTAATCAAATTATAGGTTAGATTTGGAATGCGGGGCTTGGTTGACAATTATCAGAAAGTCTGAAATGATATGAATTTGAATTTAAAAAAAATTACAATTTCAAAATTAGCAGAGAATATTAATTTAAGTTGATGTACATATATATATATATATATATATATATATATATATATATATATATATATATATATATCTAAATTAATAAAAGAGTTTCGTTCTGTGTGTGTGTTTGTGTGTATTTGTTTGTCTGTCTGCGATGGCTAACAAAATCTAGCCCACCTAGAAGTCTGAAAATTTAGGTGTGGATAGCCCAAGGTCTGACCATGTGCACATGAGGCTCAGAATATTAATATTTTGATAATTACTCAAGATATTAATTAGAATATCATTAAACATCGTATCGAAAATGCCATCTTTTAAATCAAAATGGCTGAAGAAAAAAACGCCTGTTCTTGATTTGGAAGTGGAAATGAACGAATTCGAAATTTATTTACTAATTAGCGAATTTTAAGAAAACTAATTTAAATATCAATTTGAAAATTCTGAGCATATGTTAAAAAAAATGCATCCGACTATGCGATTTTTGAAAAATTCGGCCTGTAATTTTTCTTAATTTATGCAAAAAACTACCAAAAATCTGCTGGCGCCAGTGAAACAAATCCGAGAAAGTTTCAGACAGGGATCTGCTTTCATTAAAAACTGAACTACAAAGAGATCTGTTTCTCTGGCCGATCTCTCCATTTAGTTTGCAAAAATGAAAGGAAATAATTGCCAATTTTTACTAATGAACAAAAATTAAGATATCTAATTAAGATATAGATCTGAAATTGAGGATGGGAAGTGTTGTCATCTGCCGGCTATTTTAGCGTAGCGTTTTCGTTATGTTCTTATTATCAGAAAATTTCAATTCTTTTTTTATGATCGCATTAATGTATGTGAAGGTGGTTTTCTTGACCAAATTATTCGTTATATTTGCGGGTATGGGGAGGGAGGGGGTTAACGCATTGCTCTGAGAATGTTATTATCTCGGGCCCGGGCAATGCCGGGCAGGAAGCTAGTATATAATAAGAGTAAATGTTTAAACATTTTGAAAATAGCTAACATATCACCGAAAAGCACAGAATAAGTAAAGAATTTAAGCATAAATCTATTGCTTCAGATATAAATAAATAAATAAAAATAAATAAAACACCTATTTTAGAAGAGTAGTCCTTTTATTATTTGAAAATATTCAACAGAAATCAACAATAAGGTTTTGAAATAATGGTGGTTAAATGAGACGAATATAGGATCTCTTCTAGCCGTGGTTTACTTTACGCAACTCACACTTAAGATTAATACACAAGATGTTAATGGTATTTGAAACATTACATATGGATGCATTAATCATAAAGAGTAGTTTCATAGTTACGCTAAGATCAAAACATGAATTCGTTGTATTATCTTACTAAGGCTGAGTCAATCTAGTAGGCAGTTAAAGATAGCAGAAAAAGTGTAGCAGTTATTAGTTTCAAGAAAGACATTTTCAACTATATTAATTGACTGAAAAGAGCAGGTTATATAAGCACTGCTTTTCGTTGCCTCCAGAGTGTCATTTTTGTTTTATTTTTAACATTTTTCAATATAGTTGAAAAGTGTTTTATGAATTCAGTTTGTCTGACTGTCCGCTCTCTAACTTTCGTAAATATAGACGCATTGCCATGTAATTTTTGTATGTTATCGGTGTTTATTATAGAAGTTTCGGTATTCAAATTGAAGCGTACAGCAATTATTCGTTTACAGAGACACACAAACAATTGCGTTATATTATGGTCCATACTGAAAAAAATCCGATGCATTTTAATTATGTTAGATTATTTTAAACAAACTATGCATCACTGAGGTGGACTGAAATATGTTGCATTTATAATTCATTTACAGGGACGTACAAAGAAATTCAATCATATTGTGATTCATGTGGAAAATCGTTTTCAAAATATTTTGATATCAGTGAGAAAAATGATACTTTCAAATCTGAGTAAATCGAGCACTTTGTTATGAAACTTTTTGTTTCAAATATGACGACACAATGCTTTCAATTCTGAAATACCAGAAATACTCAGACTATTGAAACATGGACAGGACACACTGAAAACTGAGCACATAGAGGTCAGTTCATACTCACTTTTTAAACATGGGCATACTCAAAAATGATTAGGGTTGTTCATACTCATTTTTGAAACGTGGAAATACTCAAAAATGAGCACATTGAAGTCAGTTCATAATCATTTTTGAAACATGGACGTACTCAAATATGATCTCATGATGTTTTATTCTTGAGTGAGTGCATGTTTTCAGAAATGAGTATATACATGTTTCAAACTTGAGTAATTTTTATTCGGAGCCATTTTGAGTATGCGACATACTCAGATTTCAGTATTTTTTGCTCAGTTTTGAAAATGTCGTTTTAGAGTAATTTATGATACTTCAGACATAATGAAATTATAAAGAAAACTGAGGTTGCACTACAACATATTTTCCACAGATTAAAGAATCCGACGCATTTATCGTTTATTCATGGGGGGGGGGCATAAAATAATTCGGTTTAAAGACAGACTACTATCGATTTCACTGTATGAAAAAAAAAATCCTTAATATTTTGTTAATTTTGGAGTATGTTTCATAATCTATGCCTGATTTTTTTTTTTTTTGGTTTCATTATATTTTGATTGTTTTAATGTAACTTGTTACGTATATATCTATATTTGCTGCCTCTTTGACTGATTTTACTTAGGATGGTGTAATATACAATATCAGAACCATTGGACATTTTCATGTATTTCAAGTATATCTGATAGTTTTTGAAGATCTCGTACCCCTTATGTGTATTTTTTATATGTTAATATGGGGATAATAAAATAAAATATATGTAAAAACTAGTGTTATTTTATTAGAGTTTCAAATGTTAAATAAAAAGTCTATGTTAAAAAAATATAAGATTTTATTTTGCAAAATATACGATGAGTTTTTTCAATTAAATAACATTCCGAAGATGTTGCATTTTAATAAATTTTAGTTTTTTGTATTTTATAAAAAAACATATTTACTAGATATTTATATACTCGCAAATTAGCTTTATTTTTTCTATATATACATACAGTGCGTGTCAATAGTTTAAGCACAATAACAATTTTAAAATAATACTTTAAATATTCACTTTATTTCAATATCTGTTTTGTATATGTTAATAACAGCAGTTTTAACACCGTATTCAAAAAAAATTATCTTTTAAATTTTATTTTAAATCATAGAGTTTGATAATATAACAAAAATAACCGTGTTTAAGCACAAAATCGTTTTGATGTAAATTTTACAAACTGATGTAAGCAGTTGCACATGCAAACGATTTCTGGGTGTATAAGAAGCAGTCAGTTGTCGTTTTTGAGATAGTGCAAAGTGCGTAAGTCGAAAGCATTTTCAGAGGAGGAGGTGATAAATATCTGGAGCATGAGAGCAAAATATAAGTCTGTTTCTGAAATTTCAAGTGCATTAAAAAGACCAAAACGAGGTATTCATCACGTTTTGGCTTGTGGTAACGATTTCAAACGAAAATTCCGTTTAGGAAGGCCAGGAGTGACTACTTGGCGCTAAGACCGGTGAATCAGAAACTTGACTGCAACTGGTAATTACTCTATTTTGCAAATAAAACATGCAGTTGGAGAACAAATATCGAAAAAAACTGTTCACCATGTCTAAAACGACACCATAACCTCTTAAGACCCGAAGTTAAAATAATAGTACAAATACTGATTCTTTGCTTTTAAACAAACAAAATGACATCATAGATGAGAAAAAATATATTTTTTTGAAATCGATTGTTTTAGGGGACTTGTAATTTAGGTTCACAAATATGAACATAAAATTACTAGCCCCCCCCAAAAAAAAATCAATTTAATTATCAATAACCTAAAGTTACACAATACAAAAAAATAACAGCTTTAAATAAGTGAATAATCTGCAAATTCCTAAAAATTTTTTATTATAAAATTTTTAAGTTAAAGAATTGTGAAAATTACCTACTTTCTTGGATGCACTGTTTCGAAAGCATTTTGCAAACTCAGGTTAAAATAACAATTATTTTATAAAGAAATCGACATCGGTGCTGCCATTTATTGGTTTCATTTTAAAGCAAAATCATTCAACTTTATAGAAGTGAAGTTAAAATGTAAAAATATCAATCAACTTAGCTTTTATGAGCAAAAGAATCTAGGTACCCATTTGAGTACCCAGGTCTCAAGAGGATAAAGAAGCTAGATTACAGTGGGCAAAAGAGAATATGTCATCTGGTGATAAGTAGCTGAATGTCATATTCAAGGATGCAAACAAAATGTAACCACGATGGCCCTGATGGGTTTAAGTACTATTGGCATGATATCCGCAAAGAACCTAGGAGTATATTTAGCCAACAACATGGTGGTGGTTGTGTAATGCTATGGGTGGCTATTTATTCAATTCCCAGACGTCACTAGCATTCATCAGTGGTCGTCAAAACTCTGAAAACGGTCAAGAGACGCTTGCTAATCATTTGCCACATGTTAGCGAAGTTTTGCTGGGATAAAAATGCTCATTTCAACATGATAATTCTTCGATCCAGTTGAATATTTGGCAATCCAGTTAAAGATTTGAAGATGCCATTGAAAACGCGTGGTTTAAAATTGAACCAGAAACAATACAGAGCTTCATTTTATCGATAGAAGACGGTATATTTAAAGTAATTCAGAAGAAGGAGCAATAATCAAGTGTTAATTATTTTATTCTTGTTCCACTAAAGACTAAAGAACTACTGTTCTTAAACTTTTCACAAACTCATTTTTGTTCTTTTGCTAAATTCTATTGTTTGAGATAAATTTTAAAGCATAAATCTGTTAAATCTCTTTTTAAAAAAAACTACAGATTGTAGGTCATGTGAAAATGAAAATAACTTTCAGTCAATAATAAAATTTCATTGTGAAATTTTATGTTGTGCTTAATCTTTTGACACGGACTGTACTACACATTTTGTATGCCATATATAGACAAAAAATTATTGGATAAATATCGGTTAGTCGGCTAGATTTTATTCTCTCTTTTTCGAACTAAATGCATAATTCATTTCATGCATCCTTCAGCCGTTTCAGATTTCATGTTAATAAAAACAAAACAATATATCTAAACAATATTAATATCATATATCAATGATAATTTAAGAAAGCAATATTTTAATTACCATAATGTAACAATGTACCATAAGAATATATAATTTACACTTTAGAAAATATTTTCACTTTACAAAAAAAGTTAATTTATATACATTTCTTGTAAACCTTTTTTAATAGTTTTAACCATAATATTTCTCTAATTTAAACTGTAACACCAAATGCTTAATTTAATGCTGGATACTTTTTAAATAATAAATCACATTATTGTAAGTTTAACGCTTGTTAAATCATTTATCTGTTTTTGATTCTTTAAAATCATCTTAAAAATTAAAAATTAAATTGTTCGCATTGAGAAAAATATAGGTTCCTTCCATTTCATCCTGAATTTTCCTTTTCTAAAAAGCATGAATTCCGTAGATATTCTATCAAATAGTGTAGCATAAAGGAATAAAAATTCGATTTAAGAAGATTCTATTGAAAGTGGTCAGTAAAAGTGGAAAAGCTTTGAACGTGATTTAAGAATATTTTCAAATGCAAATTGAATTTATAGTAGATTGTATCGATGTAAGAAAGTAATAGTTTTTCAAATGTAACATTTAAACATACGACGATGGCCGCATCGTTTATTTTATTTTGAAATATTCAATTCTCATTTGTAGAAAATAATAATAATTTAGATGAGGTAAGTAGGCGTTCCTTTTTTCTTTGTGTATATTATGCAATTTCATTTGGACTTCGATCATGTTGCTTCTCAATTGTTTTTCGATGTATTCTTTGAGATTGCACTGTTTGCACTAATCCTTCTTGCTGAAAAATAACTTATTTTGTTTTGTTAGTATTGCAGTTAAATTAAATTCATTTACGCCACACAATTAAGTTTGATTAGTACTTATATTAACGATGAAAGTATAATACATAACATATACAAGAGCGGAGATTTAGATATATTGCTACCACATTTAAGCTACATTTTGCTAAAATGAATATAAAGTTTTTCAGTACTTGTGAAAGATAGTTCAGAAAGTCATTAACAGCGAGAAATACCCATGACATCAATGTTGATTGCTTCACTGTTGCATATGATACAGAAAATTTTTATCCGCTGGCGTGATTAATCGGTATTTTCCCGAATAATGCGTTTACAGATAATATAAAGTTATCTTACTTCTCCTTAATTGGGATACTGTTTTATGTTCAATTCCAATAAATGAGATTATTTGTTAGGTTTTTTCAAACGGCCCTTTCATTGCAGATTCGTTCCTATCGTATTTTTTTAATGAAGCATTATTCAAAATCTTTCATATATAAAAGAGGTTTAACAAGTTCAACGTCCCTATGTTTAATTGGGCCATTATTGACACTTATGCTTAAGAACTGAGTTTTAAGATTTTTATTTATTTTTTTATTTATTTATTTAATTTAATTTAATTTATATTTTTAAAATGATGGTTAAGGCCTTACAAGAGTGATTTAACGAATAAAATGTCATTTTTAAGCGTTTATTTTAAATCACAAAATGGAAACATTCTCGTATAAGTTCGTCGGAATGACGACTTTTATGGCGACATACTTTTGACAAATGACACGACGTCATTGAACAGGTGACGCGTCAATTCGTCGCGCGCAATTCATCTCGGAACAATTCATCGCACACAATTCGTCGCAGCGTCAATTCGTCGCGGCGACAACTCATCGCAGCGTCTATTCGTAGTGGTGTCAAATCGTTGCGAAGAACGTCGCGACGAAAATGTTTTTGAAGACTATGATGATAAAATTAAAGATAATGTAGTAAAATTATTTAATTATAATTTGTCTTTTAGATATAGAGAATTATAACTAACAATTTACATCATTATATAATTTTACTAAATCATCTTTACTTTTATCATCATAGCCTTCAAATATATTTTCGTTGCTACGAACTGATGTTGTAACGAATCGAAGCTGCGATGAGTTGTCGCTGCGACGAATTGACGTTGTGATGAATTGACGCAGAACCCATTGAAAACTTCCATTGTCTTTAAGACAACGTATAACTTTTATTGTAAATATGAATTCTTATTTGAACTTTAGTATTTAATAAAGTTATTATCACCTTTTTTTTCCTCTAAATGTACAATAAATTAGTTGTTTTTTTCTACCTGAATAATAAAAAAAAATATTATGCAATTTAAATGCAATATATCATGTTAACACATAGATAGTTGTTTCATTAACACACCCACTCAACATAATATGCTAATAAATTTTGCATTTAAACAAAATAACCAAATGTTTACCAGATACCCATTTATTTTTATCAAATTTTATTAATTATTAATGTTATTTTCAATTTTTTATTTAAGTATATTTTGGTGTAAACAATATTCTAAGAAATTTATCCCTACTTATATTTTTCATGACATTTTACACCAGCATATAAATTTCAAACTATTTGTTTCGAAATTAAAAATGTATAGAACGTTTTAAAAGAAAAAACAACAATTCACTAGTTAAAGCGTTTTTGCAAATCTTAAGAAAATTAAATTAACGATAATATTCTTATTGTAATTCAAAGTATATCTAAAGTTAAATTGTGAAATAATTGACAAAACATATATAACTTTGGTTAATTCTAAAGAGACTGTTAATTTTAGCTTTATTTATATGGAAATAATATTATCTTAAGAACGTTAATTAAGTTGTTTGAGGTTTTAAATGGGCTTAAAAAAGAGTACTTATCGTCTGTATTTTAATGTATTTTGTTTGTTTTAAAATTTTGCCTCTCTGTTTAAATCAAAGTTTTGGTTTGATTCCTATATTGCAAAAGGAAATTTTACTTAAAGAGTTATTTCTGTTATGTGTGTTTACATTTACTTTGGGTTCTATGAAATATATATACCTTTGTTAGATTTTATTAATTTCGATCGCGGTTTGATTAGTCGTTTTTTAAAGAGAGATTTCACCGGTGTTCCCGCGTAATTTTTATTAATGACTGAAAACGGAATGTGAAGACTTGAGTGGTTCTAATAGTAAAGCTTCAATTAATTATTTAATTAATTAAGGACTGTATTGACACTTTTAAATGCCTGCATCATATCAATTATACACAGACATGTATCTACACCATATAGCCAAAAGGCACATTTATGTTTTTAGACACTTCGGAAGATATCATAGAGAAATATTTGACAAATTGTTCTTTTACTACTGTGATGTAAAGAACAGGTTTCTACTTTTTTCCAGTGAACATTTAGTCCCGAGAGCAATTAGAAGACTAACAGCAAATAGAATTCACAAGAATAATATTTGCGATCACACTGTATCATAAAAACTCGAAAAAATCTGTAGTTGTAACAAATGATTTCAAATGGTCTGTACGATGTTTGTAAGCATATGTGTAAGAATAGCGCATATATTAATAAATATGTATTACAAATATATAATAAATTATCACACCTTGTAATAATATATTTCTTTTAAATGCTAAAAGGTGTAAACTAAAAACATAATATACAGTAAAACAACTCTAATTCGATTGTTGACATGTTTCGACTAATGATAATGTTATTTATATTTTGATAATGGCTCGTAATGAGCCGAAATATGTCAACAATCTAATAAAAATTACTTTAATGTATATTATGATTTTAGTTCGCACCATTTAGCATTTAAAATAAATATAATATATATTACTTTCAAAAATTCAAAGATTTTCGTCACATTGTTTGGTAATAATTTGAAGGATTTTCAATCAAATTTAACACCGCTTTAAAATACACGTCATAAAGTGCGGTAGAAACATTATGTAATTATAAATTGAGTATATGGGTTATTTAGTACAATATGAATATTTATATGAAATTCCATATTCTGCGCATGTGTAAATCTCTTATGTACATCGTATATAATATAGTACTCAACTATATAGGGCGATTTATATAATAAGACCTTTAAAATACCGAGACAATGAGTCCAATACTTTGATAAAAACAGATATCCATATCATTTAACATTCACGATTAAGATTTTCAGAGCACAAATTAAAACGAAATTTAAACTTATTTTGTAGCCTGTTTTCTTATCAATGCAGTTATTTCACAAATATGTAGATATTTAGAAATTTTCGAAATTTTTGTTACAAATAAAGTGAAAACGATAACCGCATAATTTACATAACCACATAAATTGTTTTTCATCAAAATCTAAAGTAACACTGCACTTTTAAGAGCCCTTTTATTTCGTGTTATAGTCAATATCAGTAAAAAAAAAACCTGATAGTTCAAGTTTAACTGAAAAAGCGAATTGTGTAAGCCTAGGAAATATATAAGCATTAGATGAAATATTTTATCTTTAAGCATTTGATGAAATATTTTATCTTTTAATAAAACTATGTTTGGTACTTTATATTATAATATATATATATATATATATATATATATATATATATATATATATATATATATATTTAAAAGTATACCAAGGATACACTTAAAACTGTATCAATATTTATTTCCATAGGAAGAAAGTCTTAAAATAAGGAATGTATTGAGAGTAATTTGAATATTTGTTTTCCTCCAAATTCCTTTTCGTACGGCAGGGTGTAATTTCTATCTAAAAAAATTAAACTTGTGAAAAATTAAACAAAAAGGAAAAAGATATTCCATGAATTTTGTAAGATACTTTACATTCAGATTTATTATTTGCATATGAAATTAAAAACATACATTTATTTTTATTTTACCGATAAAAACTGGGATTTAAATTACCTTAAGCGTGGTATTCATTCTTCAAAGATTCAGAAGCAGAGAAGAGAAAGAAAATTATTTTATTTTATTTTATAAAAATATTGTATTCTTAAAGTGAACTTTTTAAACTAATTCACATTCTTTACTATATTTCCATATTTATTGATAAGAAATCACATTGCATATGTGTTCTTAAGTAACGTAAAAAAAAAAAAAATTATATAAAATTTTCATAAAAAACCATTTTACATGAAACTTTATGAGGATATTATTTGCGAAAAAATAAATTGCATGTATAATTAAACTACAAGTAACATCATGTATCTCATTTAACCTCCTTAAATTTCTATTGTTTTAGAAATAGCTCCTAGAGAGTGTTTACATATTAAAATAACCACCATGCAAAATCTCACGTTTCTAGCTCCAACAGTATCACAGAAATCGCAATTTTTGAGTGTGTTATGTTTCTGTTCCCTTATAAATTTTGAATCAATTAAAAAAAAATTGTAGGTGCATTTCCGTCGTAAAAACAGTAGTCAGATCAAAAGTCAAACTTATTTCCCAAACAATTAAAAATAAATTGCAGTTCAGCAAGATTTTAGACCGTTTATAAAGGCATATTACACTTTTGATTTTCGATTTTTTTAGATTATTTGCGATGATTTGCATCTTGAAAGTAACCACCATACAAATTTATTTAAACCCCAGCATTATCACACAAATTGCAATTTAGAACATTTATTTCTCCTGCACTCCATTAGTGATGGAGGTACCGACACAGAACATAGCTTATGTTGGAGCAAAGACAGCCACCTTCATTTTGCAACATTATTTATGAAATCAGTTACGTAGTTACAGTAATTACCTCCCCTACAAACAAACAAAACTAGTCGTTGGGTGACACCGTAATACTTATCCATCATGGATATGCATAATATAAAACATGTGTAAACTACTTATAAAATGAATTGCAATTCGAATAAAAACGTGGCTTGATGACGTCATAAACTATAAATGCTCTATTTACTGAATTGCGTAAAAGAAACATCCTTATAACACCAAAAATGCTAATTATATTAACTAATGGCTTATTGCGTCGGATTAAGTGTCTCATTTCAAAATTAAAATATATCTTTGAATTGAAATTTGGATGAAATACAGGGTCATAAAAAATCGATGATTGTGGAAAATACGATTACAAATATCTCGGCAACTCATTATCCGATCGACTTCATACTTCATGCAAAATTTGTTTTTTATTGTATTTTATTTTTCTCCTTAAAATAAACAATTTCGAAAATTTTTATATACATTTTATCAGAACGAATATTTCGAGGGTCCGAAAAAAATAGTTCCGGATAATCGAGGTTACTTAAATCCAAGAAACTGCTTCCCATTATTACATACTAAGTACATACCAAATTTCAAGTCTCTATCTCAATTTGTTATAGGTAGAGCGTTTACAAACACCCAGACATACAGACATACAGACGGACGGCAATTTTTTTTTTCTAAAAATACGTTTTTTGGAATCTTCAGTGTCTAAAACGTGTAAATCCATCAAATTTTTTTTTTTCGATTTTTAAAACGATTACAAAACTTACCCTATACTACGTATGATGGGTAAGTAAAACCTTTGTGTTTTATAATATTAGTATTAGTAATGGATATAGAATAAAATCATATGCGTCACTAACGCGGACATAATAAGAATGGTGGTAACTATGATGTAGATTGCCGTGCATCATAGAAAGGAAGAAATAACAGAAAGGAATACGAGGCTTTACGACGCAATATCTGGGAACTATAACGCAAGAAGAAAACTCCAATCGTTTTAGGTAAACATTAAGTAAATTTATTGACCAGCAGGAGAAGAGAGGCAAGCGACCCTTGAAAATGTAACCTTTAGGTTGGGTGTCCGGAATAAAAGTGGTGTGATTTAATAAAGTTTCGAGAACAGTTTCTGGTGACAAGGTCACACGCTCGCCTAGTTTTTGTCGGAAAAGAATGGAAAACAAAAGAAACTGGCATAATTAAATGCTCAATCGGTCTACTGGATTGCCTGCATTGGTTAGGGTTATAAGGAATATTTGTGGTTTTGGGATAGGTGAGAGATAGCCTTTAACTATCCGAACATTAGCATATAAGGGAATGGAGGATGTGAGGCATATGAAAATTCGGTAGAGCTATTAGCCAAAGTGAATGCTAAAATTTAGGCACACATATGCATCTAAAGATCGAAACGCGTGAGAGGAATGTAAAAATGAGTGTGCATGAATCATAACGGCCAAGAACCTATGAACGCGATAATTTTATTTATTTATTTGAACGTCCGCAGAACACTGAAGTTATTTATTATAGATTATTTGAAATAGGTTAAATACCGACTTCAAAAATTCCAGGTAAAAAGTAATTTTTACGTTAGTTTAATTAGGTGTTTCAAGGGAAACTTTGACATCGAATCTACAAATTTATAATTCGTAGAAAATTATTTTTGTACAAACGAATGCATGTAGATCGCGTTTTAATATTTATATATAAATTAATTTTATGATATCGATTCTGATAATTAGCGATGTGGATAAATATGTTGCTTATTGAGATTACCTTTTTTAATTATATTATCTCATAATTGATTTATGTCATTTTATCACTTCAATGAAAGTTTTTCTTTAATTGTTTAAAATATTAATCTAATTTTTCCTTTCAATTCATATTTTATTTCATTTTTCACAATATTTTGCAAAATATTTTCGTTCTCAAAATAAATAGTGCACGAAAAAGTTTGTTTTAAATTAACAAAAGGATATTACAATCTAATTTTGTTGCAGTTATGTTTTTAGGTGCGTTCGTAATTATATAAATACGTAGCACCTATAGTCATCGTCTCGTCCGTCCGACCGTCTGTCCGCATATAACAGCACAAAAACTACCCAAACGAATGATTTGAAATTTAATATATATTATCGTTGTTGAATTTTGTCGAGTCATTTCAAATTTTATGAAAATCAAATCAAAACTTAAAAAGTTATTAATAAATGTTTTCTTTATTCAATTAAATCCTATCAATACGTAATCTTTATAATAAAAACGCCATGTGACTGAAGAAAACAAATACGGGCAAACCACTTCTTTTTAGGTGCGTTCGTAATTATATAAATACGTAGCACCTATTGTCGTCGCTTGGTCCGTCCGCCTGTCCGTCCGTCCGTCCGTCTGTCTGTCCGTCCGTCCGTCTGTCTGTCCGTCCGTCCGTCTGTCTGTCCGTCCGTCCGTCTGTCTGTCCGTCCGTCCGTCCGTCCGCATATAACAACGCAAAAACTACCCAACCGAATGGTTTAAAATTTAAGATATATTATCTTTGCAGAATTTTGTAGAGACATTTCAAATTTTATTAAAATCGAATCAAAACTTTAGGAGATATTAATAAAAATATTTATTAAGAAATTTGAATTTTTTTTTAAATCGGTGCTTTCTTGTTAGAGGAGCTTCCGATGGATGTTAAATCGTCAAGCGACCAAGATACTTATTTTATTACAGAAATTAATCTGCAGACGATATAATTCATTTCACAGAATTAAAAATCATCTAGGTTAGAATATTTATATAACTAGCTATAGTACGAACGCACCTCGTATGTCACGTTTGACGTACAATTTCCAACTTGTTTCATATGCCAGGCGGCCATTTTTATTCAAAATTTTTTTTTTTAAATAAAAGACATTTTTTAAGACATAAAAATATTAAACCATGGACGTAATCATTCACAAAGCGAGATCTTCAGGGTGAATTTTTCAGTGCTGTCTGGTGTAAAAAAAAAAAAAAAATTCGCATTTGCAAACGTGGCATATGTAATAATATAAAAAAAGACATGCTCATTTCGTGCCTAGCAGACGATGTAATTCATTTCACTGAAATATTAAGGATGTTTTTTTTTTTACATTGTGAAACTAGTTAGTTAGCCTATGTGACGTCTAACGTACAATGCACAACTTGTTTTAACTGGTTTAATTATAACAACGAAATTTGACTGTATTAAATAGGGAAAATCTTATAAAAGTTATTAATTAACTTCCAAGAATGGAGAGAAAAAATGTGTATTTAATATCTTAGCTACGGGAATTATAATAAACGTTCTGAAAATATCTGCATTCGCTACAGTATTACTTTTTGTTTCCTTTTATGATAAAAAAAAAACGATTTATTTATAATGATAATTATTAGTATGTAATAGTAATTATGATTATGTCCGTTTTCTTTACAAAAAGATTGAATAGTTTTCGGAAATAAATGCAAGTTAATTATGATAAAAGTATTTTGTCGTGTAGGAAATCTTCTGCTAAGAATTATTATTTAATGAGGTATATGATATTCAAAGGAAGCCTATTTTGATAAAAACAAGAATTTTTATGTAATTTAATATAGAAAGATTTTATTTTATGTTTTGTTTTAATAAAGAATTATTCGATAATTTTTAATAAACTTTATTTTTAAAAAATACAAATGCATTTATTTGAGAAACTAAGTGATGAATTGAGAAAAAAGAAAATTAACTGAGCAATAAACATCGCTGGAATACTTTGTCAACAGTATTTTGAATTTATATATATATATTAATTATTATCTTTTATCTGCTGTGCGTAATCAAAAAACATAATGTCCATACGTCAGATAAATGAAAAACAAACAAACATCTTTACGACTTTATAAACATAATATTTTTTGTAAACTAGTAGTCACGCCTTAAAAATATAAATGATCCCTAATTTTTAGAAATGAAATCTTAAACTTGTTTCTAACGCTGAGAAAGAAAGAAAAGAAAAAAAACCTAGAAGTTTTGTTCTATAATGACATCTCCAGTGATGGAGCAGAACCCCAGCACAGCTTGCCACAAGGCAATATATTATGTATCCTTTTTGCTAGTTTTTTTTCTTTTAAACACTCCAGTGATATAATGCTCTATAGCAGTTCATGCGCATTCATTGCCGGTTCCAAATACCAAGAAACCCGACACTGAATAAAGACTTTTGGTCTATTTCCCATATTTGAGCTGCTAAAGTTCGTGAAAGATTTAAGGTATCCGAACACCTTTAAAAGCCGATTTTCGGCCAAAATATCGATTTTTAGATTTTTATATAATATAATAACCGGACTCTTTATCTTTCCAAATCTGTTTGAATTTTGTTTATATCTTATTTAGAAGTCAAGTTATTGCCTTTTTAAAATTACTAAGTATCAGTATTTTGAAACCGGAAGTATCGTTCTGCTCACCGGAAGTCTTCACGTTTTTCAATGCCATGTAAACCAAAAAGTAAAGAAGTAGAGAAAATTTTAAAAGACCTTGAAAAAGAAAAACAGCAATTGTTTTAAACAAAATAGATAATATCGCGTATAAATTGAGTAACATATTAAGGTTTGCTTTTCAAAATAAAGGTAAGATTTTGAATTAAATTTTGTTTTTGCGTTTTCTGGAAATCAATTTTTTAACATTTTACGTTTACGCAAAACATCATAAAGGAAAAAATTATGGATGAATCTCTTTCAAATTTTTTTTGTATGCTTTGCAAAGTGCAGTAAAGGGAATGAACTACACTCGTAACTGTAAGTGTATTAGTTTTTTTTAATTATTGATAAAGTTTCCAATTTGCAATAAATTTTTAGTAATTTTTGCTTCATCACTGATTAACTTTCTATATAGTTTTAAATATTTGACTCAGAAATATGAGAGTAGTTCATTCCCCAGAAAAAGGTTTAATAATTATAATAATGCTTACAAAATAAAAATATCTTGATTTAAAGTTGAGTTATGATGTTTTGCGGAAGTGATTATTTTCGCTGTTTTTTGCTTATTTTTTCCCCAAAATATAAAGAAATAATTTGAAATGTATAACTTTTTCTGTTTTATTTTACTTTTTTAATCACATCATGATATACAATGCAAAAAAAGTCATATTTTTAAATAATTTTAAAAAAGGCCCTCCGAAGGTATTCGGATACCTTAAATTTAAAATCACATAACCCCATTTATAATACCACTTTGCGTAGATAATTTGGTCTAGTAATTTTCAATTTATGTCTTTAAAGTGGAAAAAGAAAACTGTAATCATCTGTGTATATGAAAATTATTTTATGTTTGTTTTACAAATATGCTTTTTTTTTACAATTTAACACAATTCATCCTATTGTATTTCTAATTATATACCTGCAGAGTAAAATAAAATATGTCTTTGAATAAAACAGCATTTTTCTTACTTTAAAATCTTTAAAAATATATTCTTTAGAAAATATTCATGATTTCATTTTGCTCTATTTCACTAAATTTAAAATAGTCTAGATTTATACCTAGAGTTGAACGCTAAAAAGAGACACTATTTTCAATTTAGAAATATTGATGACAACATGATAATATATGATGCTATACGTTTTCATGGAAATGCCATAATGGGATTGTATTACATATTCCAATCATAAAAATTTATTTTTTTGAATTTAATTATTTAATTTAAGACAATTCATCCTATTGTATTTCCAATTGTATACCTGTAAAGTAAAATAAAATATGTCTTTGACTAAAAAAGCTTTTTTCTTACTAGAAATTCTTTAAAAATATGTTTCTTCGAAAATATTCATGATATCATTTTGCACCTTTTCACTAAAATTAAAATAGTCTAGATTTATACTTAGAGATGAATACTAAAAATAGACACTATTTTCAATTTAGAAATACATTTTGATGATGACAACTTGAGAATATGTGATGCTATATGTTTTCATGGAAATGCCATAGTGGAATTGTATTACATATTCCAATCTTAAAATTTTACTATTTTTGAAGGAACGAAGGCATGTCTTAATAGGTATAGCGCAATTTTTCCACTGTTGAGAAAATTGAATTGCTTTTTATATTCTTGCATTTGAAATATCCCTCATAACACTGTATTTGAATGTGTATATTAATCTGCTTTCTGAAATTTATATCGTATTTTTTTCAGTATATAATAAACAACTAGCTGCACGGGAGTTCATGAATTTAATTTTAAACCAAAATTAAAGATAAAAATCCGTACGACCAAACTAAAGTTTATGAATATAAAAATTTGTTATATCTATTAAAAATCAGTATTTACACAACTAATATGAAACACGTATGTACACAAAAAATCAGTTATGACTTAAAAAATAAATAAAAATAAGTATTTTATAGAAAAATATTTTTCTACTACTGTGCTTTTTTTAAAAATGAAATTTAATTTATCATGTTGCTATGGCAGAAGACGATAAAACGATATCTTTGCAGCAAAGGAATAATTAGAATAAAAAGTTTTGTTGATGTTTGTGATAAAATGTTTTTCTTTATTTTTTAAAAAAAGATAATAACTAAGCGCAGTTAAGTAATCTTTAATTATTTGCATGCGAGGTAAACGAATTATCGTAATACCCGCTACAGCTTAGTATTGCAGCGTGGCGTACGTAACACGTATAAACATTTAGAATTGGTTAGAACTCACGCGATTACGGGTTAAACATAAAAAAGGGCAAAAATTTGTCAAAAACATAAAATACAAAAAATCTATTTAAAACATTCAAATTTTTTGTCCCAATCGTTTGTGAGCCCTACCAGCAATACATGGGCCAAATATCGTAGCCCTGCATCCTGTGGTTTCCAAGTTTTTGAGGTTACGTAGGATACGCGCACGGATTTTAATAGAGTAGATTAATATTTTGACAGTTTTGCATATATATAGCAAATATTAGAAATATGTAGATATCAAATAACTAGTATAGAAAATAGTCTAATGGAATTAAAACAAACCTTTTTTACTTTGCATTCCGCTTATTGAAAGTTTGTAATTATATGTTAGACATTTACTGAAAATTAATTAAGCTAATTCAGTGTTGTTTCTGTGATCAAGGTTTAACAAATTTTGTGAATTGTTTAAGGGAAATATACTTTTGAAAACTATTATTTATTACTGTTTATATATATATATATATATATATATATATATATATATGGGTGGTTTATTTACATTTATGTTTACCAAATGTCTTTTCAAGGTTTACTAGCACAAAGAAAGGAGAAATTAGAATGGGGGAAGATTCACAAACAAGCCGCTGGAATCGGAACAAGAGTATTATGGAGCAGACTGTATGGGATCGAGATGTTTGTATTTAAAGAGGAAATAAGTTTTAATTTAGAATTAAAGTTTAAGATAAACTTATTATACGAATAAGAAAATATTTACTTTCTGATTATTAAGAAGTATTTTCTTTTTTTTTCCTATCAATATACTTATAACATTTTAAGAAGTTTCAATAATATAAATAAAATAAATTAATAAAAATAAAAAAATATATATTTTTTAATTTTTAAAACTAAACCTATAATAGCGTTAATATTTATTTAAAAATAAAATGTACAGAAAAAAATTGCAAAGGAATCCTAAATATTTGTTTTTCTGAAAAAAAAAACCTTTTTTCTAAGATTAAGTACTTTTTCTTTGCCCCGGGATAAATAATCTCGAGTAAAACAAAATTCAAAGTACTTTCTCACGTCGCTGTGAACCATATTAAAAGATTTTTTTTCAATTTTATTTCCTCTTTCAACGTTAGATTAAAATCTTATGCATATATATTATTTTAATTTACGAAATAACAATGATTTGAATTAGATTTCAGCTTGGTACTTTTAATTTGAATGTACCGTAAACAAATATTTTTTTAAAAATTCAATCGCATTTTTTTTTATAGAAATTTAAGCTTGCATTTTCTAAAAGAGTTTTTTGAAATTGTTGTTATTTTTAATTTATTGCATACTCTAAGTTGATAAATTCATATTGGATATATATTTATAAAAATATTTGTGAAAGTAAAAGCAATTGAAATTGTAAAATGTTTTTATTTATTTTATTATTTTATATTTATTTATTTTTAGAGTTTAGAAGAGATAATTATGGAAAAAGACGTCTGAAATACTTCAACGGGTAAAGGGGAAATACGGTGTGGGGGTGGGGGGGATACCGCAAAAAAATAAAATAAAATAATAAAAATAAAAATATAATAATAAAAATCATACATATATATATAATATTAAGAAAATATTCATTATTGTATGATATAAAATTTATATATATATATATATATATATATATATATATATTTTTTTTTTTTAACGAAACAAAAAAAATTAAAAAATAAATGTTATTTTGACCTTATCAAGTAACATTTCGATCATGCTAACATCAGGGCCGTGCGAAGAGGAGGGCGAGGGGGGCCTTTTCTTCTTTTTCTCTTTTCATTATTCTTTTTTTTCTGTCTCCAAATATCATGATCTCGCCAACAAATAAGTGCAATTTTCTCTTACGCTATTTAGTTGTTTGCAATTTCTGAATTAAAATTAAACCTTTTAAAGTTCCAAGATAAACGCGAAATGTTTATTCAATAGAATTTATTTCTGTTTCTGTACTTTATCAGTTTTATGTTACCTCTCACAAAAAGAAGGGGAGGGGAGGGGCGGCGCCAAATTGAAACTTTGCCCCGGGCGCAGTTTTCTCTTCGCACGGTCCAGGCTACAGTACCCTTATATTTCTGTTGAATATATGGAAGTAATTTCCATATGTCTACACATGGTTTAAGGGTTTATGCAAATAATTAATATTAATATTCACAACGGATAAACTAAGATTCAATATGGATATTCCGAAATCTTTTAAGCATTCTTTTCTTATAAAGTTAAAATAAATTCGAGCAAAATAAAATTCAAAATATTTACACACATCATTTTTATTACATATCAAAATATTTTTTTCGCCAGATTCGTTATTTTTCCATAATATTAAGAATTTATTAATGTATTTTTTTTAACTAAAATGAAATAAATATAATGTTAATTTAGTTTTAGCATAAAAATTTTCATTGAAAGCATAAATAACAATATAATAAATTATAACACCTTGTAATAATATATTACTTTTAAATGCTAAAGGTGTAAAATTAACAACTATAATATAAATTAAAATAACTTTTATTAGTTGTTTTACATGTTTCGACTCTTTCCGAGTCATTTTCAAAAACAAAATGAGAATATTCTAAAGCTGCACGGGCTTTGAAGTTATTATTTTCATGTACTTTTTTAAAAATTACGCACGTTATCTATTATTTTTTACTTGGTTGTTTATTTTCATATCTTTGAAAATGGAGTAACTCTAGCCACAGTTTCGGTAAATTAAAAGATGCCGCATCGTTACATATTGTATTTTTGCGCCATATTTTTGTACCATAGAGATACTCACGAGTCGAAACATGTAAAACAACTAATAAAAGTTAGTTTAATTTATATTATGTTGAAAACATAAATATTATAATTAAAATTATTTATTTGAAACAAGGAACACTTTTGATGATTAACCCTATAAATGTAATTAAAGATCTTATTGGAAAAAGTTTAAGAATATTATAATTTTTTAAAATCTTTTTAGCACTTTCCAACATAGTTTATGAATTCGGTTTGTCTGTTAGTATGTCCATGTTTTAACTCACGTAATCTAACTCGGATTGCCATGGAATTTATACATTTAATGTATGTTTACTATCACATTTTATCTATTGAAAATGAAGTCAGTGGCTTTTATAGTTCGTTGAGAGGGACACTCAAAATATTCCTGTTACATTAGGGTGTATTGGAAAAGCTCGTTTGTGGCGTATTACTATTACACTATAATATATTACACCATATTTTACAATAATATTACACTGCTTCAAACATATTGAAATCTATATATATAATTAAGTTGAACAATAAGATGCTTACTATAGAATATGGCGTGCAAAGCATTCATTGTTCATTTACAGGGCTACTCAAAATAATTGGTTTACAGTGCTGTCTATGAACAATAATTTCTGGAAGAGTGTTTTCAGTTCTGGTACGTGTGGTTACCGAATCTTTTGCATATTTCTTAGTGTGTATAAATTCTAAAGACCGGATACAGGGATGCACAAAAGATCTCTAGTGAATTTCCATTTATTGACGGAAATTTCTGAAAGTAAATTTTAAAGTCTGCTATGCGTTTCTGAAGTTTAGCCTACTATGTAGTATATGTATAAATCTATAGATCATAAACAAGGCTACATATAAAAATTGGAGGATTTTTACTTACCCATCATACGCAGTATAGGATAAGTCTTGTAATCGTTTTGAAAATCGAAAACATTTTTTGGACGGATTTACACGTTTCAGACACTGGAGATTCCGAAAAACATATTTTTAGAAAAAAAAAATGCCGTCCGTCTGTGTGCCTGTAAACGCTCTATCTCCCGAAAAAATGAGATAGGGACTTGAAATTTGGTATGTACTTAGTACGTAACAATGGGGAGAAGCTTATTGATTATCCTCGATTATCCGGAACTATTTTTTTCGGATTCTCGAAATATTCTTTCTGATAAAAGGTATATAAAAATTTTCGAAATTGGTTATTTTAAGGGCTGAATATAAAAGACAATAAAAAAAAACACAAATTTTACATAAAGCATGAAGTCGATCGGATAATTAGTTGCCGAGATATTTGTAATCCTATTTCCACACTCTTCGATTTTGCATGACCCTGTATTTCATCCAAATTTCAATTCAAAGATATATTTTAATTGGAAATGAGACTCTTAATCAGATGCAATAAACCGCTAGCTAATAGGATTATTGTTTTTGGAGTTATAAGGATGTTTCTTTTAAGCAATTCAGTAATCAAGGTTTAAGACGTCATCAAGCCACGATTTTATTCGAATTGCAATGCATTTTATAAGTAGTTTACACATTTTTTATTTTAATATTTTACATTATGCATATCCATGATGGGTAAGTATTACGGTGGCCTCCAACGACTAGTTTCGACTGTTGATGGTAATTCCTGAAATTGAGTTTTCAAATGTCTTATAAGTTTTCCAAATTGTTTACTTAGTCATAATCTTTCCCCTTATTAAATTGTTGAAATTTATCTTCTAATAATATGAGTTTTGTCACAATATTATGAATGCGTTGGAAAATGTTTCATAATCTATGCCTGACGGCTGATTTTGTCGTTTATGTTCTAAGATAAAATACGCTTTAACAGCGTGGGAATAATTCAATTCCGATGATCTAAAGCTCAATTTTTTTACCCGCATTTTTTGTGCCATACTTACTTTTCATAATTATGCGCTCGTTAGAAAATCCACACATGAGTTTATGTATATATACATATACAGGGTGTCCCAAATGTCTCTGTATATCTTCGAAAATTTATTTAAAATAATAATAGACCTACAGCAAAAATAATTACAACAGTACATAGAGTAACTTAAAAAGTTTTTTTTTTTTTTTGTCTGTTCGTAGATGGCGTTGCACGAGTAAAAGAATGACAGGGATGGCCACATAGCATGGCCTCCCCGGTCTCCTGAGATCACTCCACTGGACTTTTTCTTTTGTGGTTATGTAAAAGATGTCGTGTACCGAACGGAAGTGAACAGTCTCGTGGAATTGAAACAAAAGATCCAAACAGTTGTAACTACTGTTGATGATAGCATGCTGAAACGCACGTGGATGGAATTGGAATATCGACTTGATATTCTTCGTGCAACGAAAAGATCTCATGTAGAAGTATACTAAGGTAGTAGGAAAAAACTTTTTAAGTTACTCTATGTACTGTTGCAATTATTTTTGCTGTAGGCCTATTGTTTGTTTTGTAATAAATTTTGAAGTTGTACGGAAACCTGCATATTATAAGGAAAAACATGTCCATGAGTAATGCTGACGTCATATTGGCGATGACAAAAAATGATTAATAAAGTTCGTTCTTACTGCAGCTCTTTTAAACTTTTAAACATCGCACAATTTAAATTTTACACCATCGCGATAGCGAATAAATTTTTTTAAATGCAATTTATTTTAAAACTGTATCTCAATTAACTGATTTTGTGTGGATTTTAAAATACCTTTCAAGCATGATTTGTTTTATTGTATCTCTTTAACGTGCAACCCAATCACTAAAATGTAATCTGTTTCCACCTAAAGTAATACAAAAAATCCAACATTTCTTTCCGGGTAATAATACATAGCAAATTAAAACATTATTAAATACACACATCAGAACTAAATAAAAATAATAATATACTATAAGGTAAAGTTAGGAGAGTCTGCGCACAATTCAAAAGAATAGCAATAAAAAATCTAAATATTAATTTTTTGCTAAACTATCTATGAATAATTTTTACTTAATTGGTTTTTTATGCATTTCCATTGCTATTTTGTTGTTATGTTGCAATTTAATAGAACAGTTGTAATAAAACCAAGAAAGTTATTTTGCGCAATCTCTCCTTACAGGGTTGGTGTGATTGCGCACATGGGTAGGAGAGATTGTTACTAATAATAAGTACAATTAAAAAAAAAAGGAACTTGCAAAGCAAATTAAAAAAATTAATTTATTTCCATATTGTTAAGCCCGAGAAGGGACAGATATTAAAATTATTTTATTTAGTCAATGCTACAATAATGTTGCATTTTTATATTAAATCTTGCTCAGTCTATTTAATCTTAAAAAATTAAATTTAAATTTGAAACATGATATTAAAACAACTTTAAAACATTTCATTTAGAAATCTAAATAAATCTTCAACTTTTTAAATTATTTGAACTTCTCAAGTTTCTTGTCTGTTAGAATTTGCTACAATACAAATTTTCCGTAATGCATGTAAAACTGGAAAAAAAGTTGAAGATTTATTTAGATTTCTAAATGAAATGTTTTAAAGTTGTTTTAATATCATGTTTCAAATTTAAATTTAATTTTTTAAGATTAAATAAACTGAGCAAGATTTAATATAAAAATGCAACATTATTGTAGCATTGACTAAATAAAATAATTTTAATATCTGTCCCTTCTCGGGCTTAACAATATGGAAATAAATTAATTTTTTTAATTTGCTTTGCAAGTTCCTTTTTTTTTTAATATCTCAAGTTTTTTATTAACAATTTAATATGAAGCAGATAAGATTCAAACGAGGCAAGTATGTAAAAGACTGCACATATCAAAATCAGTATTGATAATATGAAATATACAGTTCAAACATTGATTATTCTGTAAACAATTAAAATAATAAAAGTAATTTTTAACAAAAAATGTATTTAACGGACTTTAACGGATTGTTTCTCATCTTCATAATGATAATAATAAACGAATCATGTTCATTTTTGCAAATAATTTTATTCCATCGTGTTCCATCCAAATACATTTGCAACCACTTTGGAAAGAGACACTAGTTAGCGGGTGTGAAAGCTATTAATAAAATCTTATGCTGTTTTATCACATAAGAAGCATAAAAATAATAATAAGCATATATGAAACAACTGTATTCTGATTTTGTTATAAAATGTGTAGTTATGGAGGATGAAATTTTCAGCAAAATATTTCTTTGTGTAGCTGAATAAATATTTTACCTTATATTGACAATTTCTTCATTTAACATTTCTGTAGAAGCAAAATGTAAACATCTGCAAAATTTTTTACAAAACGTGTACGATCTGTTATTTTCATATCGTCACAAACAGTCCATTTATTGATCTCGTTTTCATTTGAATGCACCATTGTTATATAATGGCCTTAATCAATGAACTTTCCTTTATGCAAAATAGCAGATTTTGTTTGAAAGGTTATATTATTTATTAAAACCTTTTGGTTTGAAAATCCTGTTATAGGACACGTAATTTTAAAAGTTCTATTCGGACCCATAGAGACATTTGTTGAAGAAAATCTGGCTAGTTGCACAAACAAATATTTTCCACAAGAATTTAATCGAGTTTGACACATTTTAGTTCTGTTTTTGCAATGAACACAGGCAATGTTTTCAGTCTGCCATCGTGTTTAGGAGATCATTGAAATCAACTGCATCTTCCCTATTATTAAAGTCATGTGGAAATCTCACAATAAATGCATTAAATGGTTCTGTACTAATACATATATCTCGATAACTTGGGCAATTACTACATTTCTCCCAAAGATCTTGCTTCAGTTGAAAAAGATCTATGGCATTGACATTTTCTTTTGACAAATTTTCCAGTAGGTAATCAAGAAATTCTAACGGGTTTTGATCAGTACCATCATGAAACTTTACATGAAGTGTTTTTCTGAGTTCAAGTGCATCTACGGTTTCAATCTGTGGATTTTGCAAAGTAGTGAATATTTGTTTCAAAGCCTTTGTTGTAGGACCAGGATCAATAACGCTTTCCTGAATTTTTTTAACTAATTTAATTCTCTTGTAGCAGTAATCACAAAGATTTAATTCCTCAAACAGTTCTATATCAGAGCCTGGTTTTTGCAAAAGCCAAGCTGTTCTTAATATATTGAATGCAATATTTTGTGTATTTTCTAAGTCATGCTTGGAAACCAGTTTAGACACTGGTGTAAGTTTCCTTTTTTGGTACAATTTTTCACAGGAATAGCAAGGTGTGTCATGAAATTCATGTATTTCTCGAAATCAGTGTGCCAAGGGCTTTTCAAATTGTTCTAACAATTCAGCTTCTTTCCAAATAGGTCTTATGACAGATGTATTTGAATTTGTTTCACAATTGTCTTTCTTTTTTTTTCTATGAGACCTCCCAATTCTTCGACTACCACTTTTAAATCAATAAAATCGGCATTTAGAATGGCTTTATCAATTAAATTGTATGCATCAAAAAGTTTTTTTATTCCATTCACATGTCTAAGAAGAGTTCTCAAGCCACTATAGTGAGGTGACCAGTCATGACTCTCAAAATGCTTTTACATTTGTAATTGTCTAAGCAATGAACTGGATGACCCAACTTAACAGCACACATTTGATCTTCTTTTATGTAATACGATTTATACTCACAACAATCTATGTTTGAAAATAATTCCTTTGTAGAACTGCCCTGAGAAGAAGCAAATATATGAAGAATATGCAATAACCTTCGAACTGAATTCTCTTGAATGTTACAGAGAGGTCCAAATTTCCACATTAGAGTTTTGGGATGATGACCATCAATGTTTTTCTCGAAATGTAAATCATCTAAAGGAATATGTTCTATTTTAGAATTGGAATGACTACTATAATTATGATCTAAATGTATGTGAACTAATGGGTGATATGCTATTTCCTAAAAATAGGGTTCTGCATTGGAGTTGTGAATTCTTTCGCCACCAATTATTTCACATAAATTTTCTGCAGTGATATTTTGAGTTGATTTTGATAACATCTGTTGACATTTGTTTGAAAATTTTTCTGAAGTCGATAAACTTTTTGCATACAAAACATTTTTAGTATGAATAGCTTTACGCGCAAGTAATTGAGCTTTTATTTGAGTTTTTACAAATTGAATATTTGTTCTTCTGCTTTGCTGAGCTATGTTTGATTTATAACTCTTTAGCAGATTTTTCACTAAAGCAAGCTGTCGATATCTTGAAGGATTAATTTTCTTAGAGGTGAGAATCCTATTATGATTTGAGTATTTTTTTGTTCCAGTATTTTAGCTTATATTTATTAGCCTTTGATTTATTTCGCAAAAAATATGAAGTATTACGCTTCTGTATCTGGCTTTTACATTTTTTATAGTATGCGGCTCTTTTATTTTTGATAATTTCACGATTTCCTCGATAATATCGTGAAATTTATTTGATGTATCACTTAACGGTTCAGACAGAGATACTCTTTGTATAGGGTTAGGACACTCTTCAGTTGGGCCATTTAAATCAATGAAATGCCGAGAGCAAACATACCAGTCTCTAGTCACCGTTTCTGTATTTGTTATACCACAAGCAGAAAGCCATTCGTTACATTTACTCAAGTTTTTCTGTGGTTTAGGAAAAGGGAAAAACAAAACTCCCAGCATATAGTCTTTGTAAAAGTATCGTGCATCACTCTTGCAACCAGAAAATTTGCATTTTTTCACCATGTTGAATTTTAGTAATCATCGATTAAGAGAGAAATTTAAAAACGCATTTCGTAACATCACAGGATCACTAGATAAGTAAATATCGAACATTCATCCAATTTTGATAAAGACAGTAACATCTAAATTAAAGTCCAAATACTGCTTAAAGTGATAAAAACATAACACGGAATATTTAAAATACCTTTTTAATGTAGATCGTTCACAACTATTGGTGACATCTTCGGATCTTTAAGATAAATACAATATTCTCGCATATTTTTGAAATAGTAAACATATACCACGAGATCGCATGTCCAAGGCTAGCAGGTGCTTAAATTGGCCAAAACTGGGAAACGTGAAAAATTATTATTTGTTTTTATTTTTATTGCTTCTTCAATCTATCGATCATCGCGTGCCAAATTTTAGCTAATTATTTTAAATATTCCGTGTTATGTTTTTATCACTTTAAGCAGTATTTGGACTTTAATTTACAGACTCCACGTTTACTACATTTAGAGTTTTTTGATTGGAGGATTTATTTTTTTACAGAATTAGGTGTTTTGAAGAAAATTTGTGGAAGCGCGTACAAAAAGTGGGAAAAACTCTAGTAAATTAACTCGTTCAATGGGATTTCCTGTGTTAAATTAACATTAGGATGTCACACTAGAAATAAATAAGCCTTGCGCTACCGCGCAAGGCTTAATTAAATAGTTAACAATAATAATTACTCTTAAATGACATTGTTGTAAGGTTTTTGTGAACAAATATTATTATATTAGGGGTGGATATTTCAACCTAATGCTTAAAGAATCACTAAAAGGAAATAATTTTAAAAACGATTAAAAATTTTTAGTTAAAGGGAAAAAAATAAAGAATCAGAAAAAGCAAGTCCAGATAAGATTACAAAATAAAATTATGTAACTTAATAACACGTTTAACTTAAAATCAGTCCATTTACATTTTTCATTTTTTTATGCAAATTTACCAATAAGCTGCGTAATCTCTCCTAGCATGGAAGCTAATGGGAACAATGCGCCATCTCTCCTAAGTAGCAGATGCGCAAACTCTCCAATTTCGGTAGAAGAGATTGCGCGGCCTTTTATTTAAAGATGGCCGCTACTAAAACGAGCCGTTGATTTTCACATTGTTAGTCTAGATTAGTAGCTTATGAGAAATCATTTAAGTTAAAAATATGTTGTACTATTGACATTGTATAGAAATTCTGACGAATAGCTTTAAAAATTCAAGCACTTACTATGGGAAAATAAATCAAAATAGCAATACTTTATCTTAGATGCTCAAAGCAATCAACGTGCACTTTCAAGTAGACCCTCCACAACTGTTGTTGTACAACTAGCTGGAGTCGCTGTGTTCTCACTCTACTCCTTCCCCACAAACCTCTGTATGCGCAATCTCTCCGACTGCGCCATCTCTCCTGGCTTTACCTTAAATAAAATACAAATTGAACGGGTATGTAATCGAACTACGCGCTTAAATCACTAAATATATAAGAATCGAAACGATTCCTTTAAGTAGCGACATATTTGGCAATTTATTCGGATGTTAACTCCTGACATGAGGCTAATACGACAGTATCGCTTTTAGTACATTAAAAAAATATTGTTTGAATGTAATATTGATGCTTTGCATCTAAAAATGCTTTCTGGTGTTGTAAGTGGGAAATCTAAAAATATATATCAAATTTTAAATATGTAATAGAATTTTAAATAATAAAAAAAGACGGTTTTCAACTATGTTCTGTAGGCAGAGAAGCCCAGTTTGCATCCAACTAGTAGATATGATTAAAATTTTAGCAAGATATCTTTTACAGAAACCTTAAATATTTAAAATATTTAATTAATTTTTGAAAGAGAAACATTGCGTGTAATTGCTTGTATAATTATTTAAGTAACAGCATGTTATATTTAAATCAATATATAAATATTATTGAAAAAATAATTAGATTATTTTAACAACAAGGAACATATATAAAGTCAAACAGCTAATTTAATGCATTTTTGTTTAAAAAAACTGCAGGTAAAAGTGTGAGAGCAGTATAAATAAATGTGTTTCTCCAAAATTTATTATTATTGTTGTTATTATTATTCAGTACGGTTCCGTTGCCTGAGGAAAAATGTAGTCAAATAAAATAAAAAATGCTTACACATTTTTTTTGTGCCATATTGAAATCTTCTTTTATCTCTCTTATTGTTTTTTTTTTATTCGCAAATTAAATTAAAACGTATACATACATATATGTATATATAACTTAATAAATATGATATAAATTTTGATTTTAACATGATATTTGAAATTCAAATTTATAATAATAATTTAAAAAAATATATTGTATTTATTTAAATGAAATTTAAGCTTACAGTTTTTTTCACTTGCATGTGCATTGTTAAAATATGCTTATTGAATAAACAACATTTAGGTGAAAGAAAATAATAATAAGCAAAATTTTATTACCAAAACTATAAAAAAACAACTACGAAAAATAAAACAATTATACAAAAACAAAATATAAAAACTTCATTTTTGTGATTCAATCAGATTATTTCGATATTTATAGCCATACGATTCATAATTATTCCCATTTTTTTTAAGTTGTTTATCATTTATTTAATAACATTTTAATGTTATTAAATACATATTGATTAATGAATAATTGTTAAATTCTTCATTTCATCAACAGCGGCTATGAATAATTGTTACATTTTCATAACTTTCACAGAGGGATTAATACGAAAAAAGATTAATACGTGCGATTATTTTCTATCTGTTGGAGATACGTGAACAATATAATGCTCAAAAGTGATCAGAATAAACTAGGAATTAACATTTTGTTGATAAAACAGTCCTATTATTTCTCAAAAGTTGCATTTTTAAAATTTCTATACCGTACCTAGATTTTATAAGTTATATTTATATAAATTTGTCTCATGCCATGAGAATTAAAACAGTAAAAATTGCATTCTTTTACGATCAAAATTAACCAAATTGTGATACTTTGAATTTTTTGAACCAACACTAAAAACGGATAGAGAAAATTTATTCCCGGAAAGCACTCAAATTACCGTAACTTGGTAAGTTTTGGCAGTAGAATACTAGAATTTCTACTCTTTTGCTTGCCACAGTAAAGAGAATTTTTTTGGAAAATAACTTATAGATCCAAGAACCGTATAAAAATTAAAACAGTGTACTTTTTGTAAATTGCAGCCGGAATATTTCTTTAATTAACATTAAAAAATATATATATTCTTTTAATTCCTGAATTTTTATTCTTTTCTAACAATATTACAATTTCAATTACATATGTATCTCTAGCAGATAACAAAATGCAGCGTGTTTAAATATTTTAGTACACCATATATATTTTTAATAGACCAAAATAAGGATTTTGCAGAATTCCTGTTATTGCAAGAATTATGGACAAAACAACTTTAGCCTAGTGTGAGTGTGCGAGTAATTTACCCTTTAGTGGAGATTTCTTCAACTTTTTTTTTTTTTTTTTTTTTTTTTAATAAAATTATTGGCACATTTTTCTCCAGTCTTACCTATATACTGATAAGTATGAGGATTCATATTCTGGAAACATTTTCTCATTTTATTTTCAAGAATTTAAATTATTTACATTATTATAAAATGAGATTGCACAAGTAATTGACCAATTCGTTTTCGTTGTAAAAATTTAAATATGAATGTTCGTATTTAAAACTGCTGCTAAAAGACATGTATACTGGGGTTACAAAAATGAGAAAACGGAATAATTCACAAACTAATAAAAATAGGAAATTGAAAATATTTCTAATTTTCCCACGCCAATCTTCAAGCACATTTTTAACTGCAATTATAACTTGTAAAAACATTTCTTTATGTGTTAAATATGTTCTTTTACAACCAAGTTAGAATGTATACCTATTAATTCCTGTTTTCAGCAGTTTTTATATATTAACTGATCAATCGCTGGTACAGCCACCCTATATGACACTCAGAGAACGAAGGTAAACATTTTTGCATAACTTTTAATCTAATTAATTCACGCGTTCCCGTTTTATCCCCGAATAAAGAATCTTCCATTGTCCGTGTTCAAATGCATTACCCTCATTTTCTCAGCTCATTCGGGTTATTCTTATTATTAATAGACAATAGAATGTTTTAATTGTTAAATTTAGAATATTTGTATAGTAATAGGAAATTTGATTGAAAATTGATAATATCAATAAGAAATAAGATAAATTTAAATATTAGAAATATTTTCTATTTTTTTATTATTATTATTCTTATAACGGTTTTGGCAATACATGAACAAAAAATACACTAGAAACAATTTCCAAAAACACTTATAATTGCATGTATATTCCGGGTGTCCGAAAGAGGTTGGACTGATTTAAAAGAATCAAAACTCTAAAAATAATTGTGTAAATGCAATTATTTTTTTTTTCAAAGTACTCCTCAAATATCCAAGATTTGTTATATGTAGCTGTTTTAAAATCATGACATTCAAGCGATGCGCAGAATCGATGATCGGAAAATGCAAATAGAACCACACATTCGCAATTTTAACTTTTTGCTTAGGTTATTTGTGTACATAGTGGATCCTTTCCTAGTAAATCGAAGATGCTGAAGAACTTTCTAATTGACATTTTACCCATAACTCCAATAGTATTAGACTTATACGCTTTCCACACCGGAATCATCGAAGAAATTGTAAATGTGAGAAGTGATTTGCATTTACATATCATCGATTCTGCGCATCGTCTGAATGTTACGACTTTAAAACAGCTACATCTAACAAATCTTGGATATTTGACGGGTAAAAGAAAATAATTGCAATTACTCAATTATTTTTAGAGTTATGATTCTTTCAAATCAGTCCACCCTCTTTCGGACATCCGGTATATTTAAATAAAAAATCTAATAAGAGAATTAGCGAATTAGGAATATATATATATATATATATATATATATATATATATATATATATATATATATATTGTTAAAACCTTTTTCATGTGATAAAGTATGCTTCCGTCGCCTGAGAATAAATAAACCCAAGAGAAATATTTGGGCTATATTGAAAGAGAATTTTCAGATTATATTAAAACAAGTTGGAAATCGTACGTCAAACGTTACAAACGAGGTGCGTTCGTACTATAGCTAGTTATATAAATATTCAGATCTTGATGATTTTTAATTCTGTGAAATGAATTATATCGTCTGCAGATTAATTTCTGTCATAAAATAAGTATCTGGGTCGCTTGATGATTAAATTTCGGAAGCTCCTATAAAAAGAAAGCATCGATTTAAAAAAAAATCAAATTTCTTAATAAATGTTTTTATTAATATTTTCTAAAGTTTTGATTCGATTTTTAAAAAATTTGAAATAACTCGACACAAATCTGCAAAGATAATATATCTTAAATTTCAAACCATTCGGTTGGGTAGTTTTTGCGTTGTTATATGCGGACGGACGGACAGACGGACGGACCAGACGACGACAATAGGCGCTACGTATTTATATAATTACGAATGCACCTAAAAAGCATGGCTATTTTTTTCGAACCATATCGTTCGAACCATGACTGTTGTTCAATTTTTATCATGATATTTAAAATTTAAAGTTACAATTTTTTTTTTGTTAGAAAGAAATTTATTTCATATTTTCCGAAGAAAAGTTTAAAAATATTATTATTAATATTATAATTGTGAACATGTGAATAAGAAATTCATATTCAAAAAACATTTTAGAAATATTTATTTTTTAAAAAAAGCAATAAGCAGTACACGAATGCTTTTTTGTAAGGAAGAATAAATGTTTTTAGAAACTGTAAAGACCTATGAAAAAAAGTACTTCTGAGTACTTCAAAGATATTTCACCGGTTAAAAATAAATTGCATAGAATAAATATATACATTTTAAGATAAAAATGAATTAAAAATGAGAAAAAATAACTCTACTTTAAAAAAAAATATATATATATTCTTTTAAATTTTCGACCTAAAATCAGCACTTTATCACTAAATTAAAAATAAAAGTTTGTCTAAATTTGATATTTAGAGTCGTTCGATTTCATGTAGAGTTAATTCTATTTTTTTTTTCTTTAAATTTTTTTATTATTTATTTACTAAAGTTTTATATTAACTGTGAATCATTGTTAAATTTTCATAACTTCAGTATAGATGGTGTAAAAAAAGCTTTATATTCACATTACTAGTTTTTTTTATCTGTTTGAGATACGGGAGCAATGGATCGTGAAACTAGTCGTTGGGAGCAACCGTTATATTTACTCATCATAGATATGCATAATGTAAAACATGAAAATAAAACATGAAAATAAATAATTAAATTCCTATAATATATGAAAACGAATACATCGTTTTTAGGTGCGTTAGTAATTATATAAATAGTCGTAACTATAGTCATCGTCTGGTCCGTCCGTCTGTTCGCATATAACAGCGCAAAAACTACCCAACCGAATGGTTTGAAATTTAATATATATAGTCAATGCAGAATGTTGTCGACTCATTTCAAATTTCATGAAAATTGAATCAAAACTTAAAAAGATATTTATAAAATATTTATGAAATAATTTGAATTTAAAAAAAAAATGGTACTTTCTCGTTATAGCAGCTTCCGAGAATTAATCGTCAAGCGACCGATATGTATCACCAAGTTATCTGACATGTATGACGTTACAGTCATCTATGACATCTATGACATTTTATAACCTCTATAACAAAGATATAGTCACATTCATCATTATATTAAATCATATCATACGTAATTAGTGATTCTAGGTTGCCATGTTGATTATGTCATATTTTAGTTGGAGTCATATTATTTTCGTATTACTGAATATAGAAACCGAATTTGTATAATAAAATTGTTTAATTATATCAATCGTACAATGTACAGTTTTTGGTATAGATTTTTCTGGAGAAATAGATATAAAATGGAAAAAAAGTGTCTAAATATGGATTTCAAGTTCCGAAATTTTCAAAGCTAGGCTTAAGTTTCTCATTAGAATTTTCAGTAAATGTCAACAAAAGATAAAATGGTACTAACTTAAAATGTACTTATTCTATTACGGAAATTAATCATTTCATAACAACAGACCATATAATTAATTTTTTCAGTGAAATAATATAGATTATTCTTTTTTACATTATTGTCTGGTATTGGATATTTGTGCATAGTATAATTTTAATGTAACAGAATTGTAATTAATTGTAAGTAAAAGTATATTGAAACTTAATTTCATAAAATAAAACTAATGTCTATAATATGAAAATCTGCACTTAAAATAAATTTTGTATGCATGCATTTTCACGTAGCTATTGCACCAACATCTGAATATTTATAAAACGAGTTACTGTACGAACGCACGTCATTTGTCACGTATGACGTACAATTTCCAACTTGTTTCTGTTTCATTTGCCAGAGTATGGACGAATTATCGTAATAATAACTTATAGCACTCAAGGTCTGTATAAAAAATTTAAAAGTGTGCCATTAAGAAAATTAACGGCAGAACTATTTCATCAACATATTTTGAATTCCTACCATATTTTAAAAAAATTGCAATTTTCATTGTCTATGTATCTTTAACATGTATGAAATTAGAATGAGATTAAATCTTTTAGGGATACCCTGAATATTTTTAAATAGAGAGTATTTCAAAAAAATCATCCAATTAAAAAAAAAAAAAAACAGTCATAACTATTCAACTTTTAATCCGTTTTGATCGAATATTGTATAGGTAAAAAGAGGGAAGACTGCAGATTCAGGCAGTTGGATTGGCCGTATGGGACCTGATGATTCAGTTAAATATCACTAATCTCCAAGATCTCCGGACCTCCCAGTGTGCGATTTCTTCTTATGCACACTATAAAAACGAGATTTTAAAAAGTGAGCAAAAAATACTCAAATCTAAGTATGTCGCATATTCAGAATGGCTCCGAATAAAAAAAAAACATGTATATATTCATTTCGTAAAACATGCACAGCACACACTCAAGAATAAAACATTATGTGCTCATATTTGAGTATGTCCATGTTTCAAAAATGAGTATGAACTGACTTGTATATCACAGATTAATTTTAACACAATTATTTCAAATTGGTAAATAAATCATACGAGTTGTAATTTTCCAACTGGACGAAAAATGTCCGGGCCAGGATTCGAACTGGGATCTCTTGGCTGAAGCCGCCACGCTCTACCAACTGTGAGCCATCCCGGTCGAATCTGGAGGGCATAATTCATCCAGTTAACCTTATTGATCATAGCATCTGGTCTGATATTTTAATCAGCTCAACAGAAAAGATCGCAGGTAAAGGAACTCCAGTAAACGCTGGATACGTGATTACACAGATTAATTTTAACACAATCATTTTACGTGATGGTGGCGTTTCTCAATACTTCGTTCGATATTTTCTTTCAGTTTAAAGTCCGAAAAACTTTAAAATTTTATTAAAAAAAAAAGAATAAGTCTACAGCAAAACTAGTTACAACATTAGATAAATTAACTCAAAAAGTTGTCTTCTACAGTATGTTTCTGGTCATAGGTATCGCTGCACAACACATACACTATTATTTAAGAATTCAGTTATTCAAAATGACGGATCCCGTGAAGAAAGATTAATGTGTCGAGTGGTTTATCGAAAAAAAATCCGACACTCAAACTCAAAGAAAATATCGAACGAAGTATGAGGAAACGACACCATCTCGTTCAAGCATTGGTGATTGGTATCACAAATTTATGACAACAGGAAGTGTGAATCATACAAAAGGATACGGTCGATTACTCCACTAGACTGTTTCTTTTAGGGTTATGTAAAATATACTGTGAACCGACAAAAGTTAATAGTCTAATGGAATTGAAACAAAAGATTCAAACAGCTGTGGCATGTTAGCATGCTAAAACGCTCGTGGATGGAATTGGAATATCGTCTTGATATTCATCGTGCTACGAAAGGATCTCATGTTGAAGTTTACTAAGGCAATGCAAAAAAAAAAAAAAAAAAAAAAAAAAAAAAAAAAAAACCTTTTTGAGTTATTCTATCTAATGTTTTTAATGTATTTTGCTGTAGGCCTATTCATTTTTAAATAAAACTTTGAAGTTGTACGGATCTTTTTGGAACATCCTGTTTTTACCAGTATTCTTATTCCGTATTTAATTCGTAGTATTATTATTTCGTATGTAATTTGTAGGTATAAACCACACATCATAGGTTATCTACAACGAATATATAAATCTATTATCATTATTCGACAACGTCATACTTTTATCGTTAAATTTAGAATATTTTGATAGTGATATGACATTTGAGAATACTATCAATAAAAAAAGAATCTAAAAAAAAGAAAACTGCCCAGTTAAAATAGAAGAAATTGAGCTCACAGACTATTCACACATTGTATATTATACTGTTATTTCAAAGAATTTGAAATAAGGCCCTCGAAAAATAAAGAAATCGACAATATATTAAGAGGGATCATCTCCCATATAATTTACCAATGAACTCCCAAAACTAATCAGGGAAGCGTCTTATTACAATGAACATATATACAAAATTTGAAGCAAATCGGATAATTCTGCATGAAAAACCCATTTATCTAAATTAATGGGGAATTATCCCCCCGTATCCCCCTTTATACTTAACCAATGCACCCCCAAAACTAATCAGAGAAGCACCTTATCACAATGAATCTACGTACAAAATTTGACGAAAATCGGATAATTCTGCATGAAAAACCCATTTATCTAAATTAATGGGGGATTATCCCCACGTATCCCCCTTTATACTTAACCAATGTACCCCCAAAACTAATCAGGGAAGCGCCTTACCACAATGAACCTAGGTACAAAATTTGAAGCATATTGGATATTTCTGCATGAAAAACACATTTATCTAAATTAAGGGGAGAATAGCCCCTTTTACCCCCTTTATACGTAACCAATGCATCCCCAAAACTAATCAGGAAAGCGCCTTATAACAATGAACCTATATACAAAATTAAAAAAAATCGGATAATTCTGCATGAAAAACCCATTTATCTAAATTAAGGGTGTTAGCCTCCCGTTCCCCCTTTATACTTAACCAATGAACTCCCAAAACTAATCAGGGAAGCATCTTATCACAATGAACCTAAAAACAAAATTTGAAGCAAAACGGTTATTTCTAAAAGTTATCACGTTATGTACATGCGTACATACGTACGTACGTACAAACAGAACCGGCGGAAACATTAGCTCTCAGGTTTTGATAGCCTGTGAGCTAATAAAAAATAACATAATTTAAATATAGGAACATATTTTCTGTTTCTTTTCAGACGATTGTTTTATAACGGTTTGCATAATTAAAAAAAATAATAATCTCCAAGAAACAATTTTAAAGATAAACTTATAATTGTGTGTGTTTGTGTTTAAATTAAAAAAGAAATCTTTAAAAGGAGGAATAGGGTATTATAAATATTTATTTTTTACCAAAGCTTTTTTTATGGGATAAAATATGTTTTCTTCGTCCGAGAATAAATAACTCCAGATATATAAAACTGAAAAAAAAAATGCATATCTTTTTTCGGCTTTATTGAAAGAGTAAATTCTTATTTGCACATTATATTAAAAATTGTATGCATATATTTTTTTTCTTATCTTGCGTAAGATGCATAACTGCTATTCAATTCTAGCAAGGCATTTTAAATTTTAAGTTATACTAAAATATATTTTTCTACAATTATTTTTACTTGAACGAAAATTAAGCTTCTATTTTCGAAGAATAGTTTGAATTATTAATGTAGCATATATTTTTTATTTCTGCAGATATCAAGATGAAATATATATTCAGTATATATATTTTTTTATTTTTTTGTATAAGAAACAGCAATAAGAAAGAAATAAAAACTATTTTCTAAATATGAATAAATTTCTTGGGAACTTTGAAGGACTATGAAGAAAACAAGTACTTCTGAAATACTTCTAAGATATTTCAGCGGTGAAAAGTAAATTACATAGAATACATAGATTTTTTTGTTTTTTAAACTAAGAATAAATTAAAAATGGGAAAATGTACTGCTTTTTAATAAAATATACTTTTATATTTTTGCTTCCAAGTAAACTTTATTTATATAATTCAAATAAAAATCTGTTTGAATTTGGAGAAAAAAAACATCTTCTGTAAATATCTATTTGTTTTTATAGCAGTAAAAGTATTTGGTGATGTTTCTATTCAAATGTAAATAGTATTGGAAATGCAGGGCTTTCAGATGATAGAACCTCTTTCCCTAGTACAACCTTCCCTCCCCTATCAACTCTACTTTCTAGTGTAGCTACCACGGTTTTCCAGATGTCTTTGAAACAAAAGGGGTTAAAAGTTTCGATATCTACTGTGTGTGTCATGGTGTCAAGGTTCGACGTAGAGACAGTTTGCACTAATGTGTAAGCGATGCGGGGAAAGCTTGTTTGTAAAGTAAGTTACACCAACAGTATTCCTACAGTTTATCATGGTTGTGTGTAGAAAGTTTGCGAAAAAAAACAAAGTAATTGGGTTAAACGAACGTCTATATTAATCTCATAAACATAAGATTGAGAATCGTAGAAATAAAATTCTATTGTGTCTTGCACTGAAAAACAAGTACTTAAAACATATCGTTTTTATTTGCAGAGAGCTATGTTCTTTACAACGAAAATCCCAGTTTAAATAGAAGTCACATTTGACATTTGGCATTTGACATTTTATTAACATACATCTGGCATATGTGCTTGGCGTCAAGCGCCCGCTTATAAGTCATCGCCAATATACACAGGGACGAGATAGCACACACAAGGAAATTTACAACACATAGAAATACAGCCGAAAGCTCCCCAAATAGCGTGCAACGGAGCCAGCGGGATTCGAACCCGCTCCCAACAACACTTGCAAGCGATTAGCGATGTGTTTCCTTGTCCACTCATCCACGGTGGGCGTTAAATAAAAGTCTTTTAAACTGTTGCAATTCATAAAAGAAACTAATAGATGAGTCCAATCAGAGAGGTCTTGCATCTGATAAACCATACTGATTCATCTATCAGGAAAATTCGCATCGAAAAGAAAAACCATCGAAGTAGGGCTGCGAATACTCGAAAATCCACTGTCATGCGATGTTAGAGTGCTTTTATTCTCAGATCCAGTATGTCAAGCTGGTGAGAATTGTACACAGCCGAAGTAGCTAGAGTGACTGCATGAATGGATTGCCACTGGTACGAAGGCAACACTAGATACTGGGCTTGCTATTTCATTCTCATGACGTCAAAAATAGTGGCTGGCCGCGACCAGCGATTGGTACAAAGCGACGCGCCCATCGTTTTGTGCCAATCGCTGTATGTCTTCGTCGCGGCCAGCCACCATTTTTGACGTCATGATAATGAATTAGCAAGCCCGGTATCTAGTGTAGCCCTGCTGGTACTCAGATATAGTGTATAAGCCAACACTACCTAAAGATAATGCCTCAAGACTGGCAACACTAGATTGAATGATATATTTGTGGATCGGTCTTTTGCCCTTCATTTCCTTGTTCTGCAGTATAAGGAGAGTAACCTATGTACCCTGGCGTTCCAGCAACCCACTTTCTACAGAATCGAAATGTTTTTTTGTTTTCTAATGGGAATTATTGGTATTTCGATTAAAGATTGGATTGCTTTTAATTAAGGTAAGTACTTATTTACAGTATATATGTGCATTTTCATGAATATTCACAATGTTAATCATTATCTAATAAAATATTTTTACTTTTTCATTTTTGCACGAGTAGGGTTAACCTCTTCACTACCAGGACGTACGCTGCGTACGTCCTCTCATTTCAGCAATCAGCGACCAGGACGTACGCTGCGTACGTCTTCTCTTTTCAGTAATCAGTGACCGTTAGTACACCAATAAGTTCACCACACATCTTACGTCATTATAAGTAAGAAAATAAGCTTTCAACCATCACTGTTAAAAATATCGTTGAAAATTACCTCTGTTTTTAAAGGCTATCTATTTTCTGACCAATGAGAACGCTCCAAGATTTTATTATAAAATGTTCCGAAGAAATACTTATAGAGTACATTGACAGTTATAAAGAAATTTTTTCTGCTCGTAGTAGTAAAGGATACGAAACTAAAACTATCTATAAACTTGTTCAGATTCCAAGCACAAATCGAAAGAAACGTCCCCAAAAGCGATGCCGTATTTGTACAACTAAACATGTTAGGAAAGATACTCGGCTAATGTGTTCTGGTTGTGAAGGTTTTCCAGGACTGTGCAGTAGAAGTCATTTTGATCAATATCATAAATTTTTAAAATAAATTCCTAAGTTTTATGTATATACAGGGGGTAGTGCTCAGGAAAAATACAGTCAAAAACAGTGACAAACACCAATATAATCTTATAGAAAAATTCATTTTGATTATTCGATCAAATAATCGGCATGAGTTTTTCTATAAGAATATACTGGTGTTTATCACTTTTTTCTTGACTGTATTGTTCCCTGACCACTAGCCACCCTGATATACTGTATGTATATAATGTGCAAATTTTATATATTATTTTATACGTATTATGATAACGTTGTAAATCTTTTAACGACCTTACATTCATTCCCATTAAATCACGGAAGTTATGAAAGGATTTATGACACAAACATTGTTTACCGCACAGCCTGGTATATAGCCCTTCACCAGCGAAATTAAGCCTGGTAGTGAAGTGGTTAATATTATATTACTTTTGCAATTATTTATTTATTTAGTAAATAATCAACGTCTCGCGCAACAATTTTTGTATTCAATATGAATTTGCTTTATTTGTAAATGTAATACTCTTTAGTGTAAAACTTCCTTTCTTTTCATGCATATCAATAAAAAGTTGTGCATAAATAATTTTATGTATTTCATATTTGTTCGCTATGATAACTTTCATATTTTTCAATGCTATTCTTTGCAAAAAATTAGCACGATTTATGCAAATATTTTTATTACTGCTATAAAATGAAATCAATTTATTCGAAATATTTAAACATAAACCAAAACAAAATTATATCTATTCAATCGCACAGAACTAAAATATATAATTTTTTTCTAATAATAGTAAACTACTACTGATGATTTTCATTGATGATTATAAAATAAAAATTACCTGCATAGCAAAATAAATGAGATATGTAATTATCAGATGCAAATATTCAGTCAAGTATTAGCCAGAGACAAAGTAAACATATTTTAATAGATGATGATTAGCATTGTTAATATTTGAAGTAAACAAAAATATTACATCTGAACATATTTATATTTATATTAAAATCATTAAAATTACAGACATTACATTACTTTTACATAAAACATTAAAAACATATTAAAATTCCATTGTTATATTTTCTATGTGTTGATGTTTTAGAACTTATTGTGACTTACGTTAAGAAAAATTTTTGCTGATGAGGGATTTTCATGTAAATCCGAAACGTCCAATTTCAATATGTTTTTTATTTTTTATGTAATTGTAATGTAATGTCTGTAATTTTAATGATTTTAATATAATTGTTAATATTGATAAAAATGCATATACAGTGAACTCTCGTTAAGACGGATAGTCAAGGGCAAGCGTTTTTTGTCCATATTAACGAGAGTCCATTATAACAGGAGTTCATAAATTTGACGTTTTACATTACCGTAAAACATACTTATTATGTACATATATATTGTAATATGACTAAAAATTGCATTTCTCAGCCCATTTTATGCTACTTTACTAAAAATGTACAAGAACAACTCTAAAATGAAAAAATATATATATATTTGAAACTCGAGTTTACATTGAAGCATGCTTACATTGTTACTTGAAGGTGCAAAATGTTAGTACATGAAAGAAAACGGTCGAGAGTACTTAAAAGCAATCCAAAATAAGAAGTAATCTTCATTTGTTTTTTCTTGGTAAGCGACCTTCTTTCGATATCTTTCTCAAGTTTAGCCAAATGTTCAAATGTGTCTCAGAAACATTTTCAGTTGATTGATAAAATTTCGTAATTTTCACCAGCATATCACGGACATCTTGCACCCGAATACCTTGCACTTTTGGAGGAGAGATTTCTTCGTCGGCTGCTCCGTGACGTCAGAGGCGAGGTTTCAACTCCTTTCATCTTAAAAATAAAATAGAAAAAAATTTGGGATTTCGTTGCCCTGATGAATATTTGTCCATCTTAACGAATGAAATCTTAAACTGTACGTATTAAACGATGTCTGTTACATGCACTTCCTATAGACCTTAACCGGGAATTTTGTTTTTGTGCGTAATAACGAGAAATCCATCTTAAACGGGGCCGTCTTAACGGAAGTTCACTGTATATTGTAAAATGTACTTACTTTAATTGAAAGCAATCCAACCTTTAATCGAAATATAATTAATTTTCATGAAAATAAGCTAGATAAGATAGAACCGAAATATGAACTTTAATTTGCACATTAACAAAAAAAAAAGTGTTAATGAAACCTCTTAAAAAGATAGCTTTTATTTTTCAATAAAAATAACAATTTTGTATTTCAAATTTTGTTGTATAAGGCAAAATTTCCTGTATACTAAATCCTACAGATTTTTTTTTTTTTTTTTTGCGAGTGTAAAAAGCAAATTGTGTCAGTTTTGAATTAGTTGTTATGCAAGTAATAAAAAAAACAATGGCACTCCGGGAGTGCCGACAGAAGAGAAAACTTGAACAAACACGTGTGTATTTTTTGAATCGTCAGGAAATGTTTTATTGTGCTTGAAATACTTTTAAATGAAGTGTTTTTGTTATTCTTTATTATAAACTACTACTACAAAAATTATATTACAATTTTCATTTAATGCGCTATTGTACATGAAAAATAATGAATATTATTTTACATACAAAAATTGCAATCTATTGCTTAAAACGTAAATTTAAAAATACCTGAAATATGAAATTCAATTAATTGGTATTCTTTGAAATGAATACCAATGAAACTTATGATTTTTTTATCCACAATTTCAACAACTCTTCCATCATCATCATTACCATCATTATTTTCCAGAACTGATACTATAGGTTTATGGTAACTAAAATAGGAAACAAACAATTGTTATTCGAATCTACTTAAATATCTTATAAAGACTGCATCAATTGCGCTCAGGCAAGCATGCGGCGCGCGACGCGCCCGCCCCGCCCTACCTCATACCGAACTACACACAATACATGTACATACTTATATACAGTGGTGTCGGTTACAGTAACAGTGTCGCGAGTTCAATGGTGTTTTCCCATCTCAAAAAATTCCCAACGCGCCAAAAGAAGTTTTCACTTCAAATATACAGAGGTGTCGGTTACAGTAACAGTGTCGCGAGTTCAACGTTTTTTTCCCATCTCAAAAAAATGTCCAATGCGCCTAAAGAAGTTTTTACTTCAAAAAGTAACTTTGAATTTTGGTTGCAGGGATGGTTGAATGTAATCAGTTGTTTCTCTAGCCGTGACGTCAAAATTGAGCTCTTAGGCATTATCTATAGCTGGCGTTGGTTAAGCTTATGGGAGATTGTCCACAGCAGCAGAAGCTAGAGAACCCTACACTAATGGGTTGCCACAGGTGCATTCAGCATCGTAAATAAAATAAAAACTAATGTTACCGAGTACGTTACGTAATATGGTACGTTTTCATAGAGAATTGGACGCCACGGCGCCGAGTTAGATTGGAATTCCTAAACATGAAAATTTGCATTTTAACGTAAAGCGGTGACCTGACACTGATGGCTCAGCAACCCTATAACTCCTACCGTATTCTTAGCCAGAGAGCATTCTAAATTACCTATTTTACGTTCCAGCCTGCTGATTTTAAGTTCTCACAGCAGCGCAGAGTTTCCATTGAGCACTGTCCAATGACTGGCCACACCCGATGCTACTTAAACTTCAGTGTTCTGATGGGAACCGATACATATCGCATCCTATGCTATTGGCACATGAAAGTATGTTCCTTCATTTATTTTACTTTAGAAGATATTTTATATGGACTTTAAATTTCTCGGTTTACCGTTTGATCTTCGAAAAACTGAAGCAGAAAAAAAATATGTACATATACGTTCAATTTGCTAGTTATATGACCATATTTTATGGGATTCACACAATATTTAGTTTTTTTTTAAATTGCTTTGCGATAACACGTGAAGCATTTACATTGCATAGTATTATTCAATAACTAACTTTTAATTTTCTTCATTTAAAAAAATTGTGTATACTATCCAAAACTGCGTCCGCCTGTAATTCAATAGAAAATAATGGTGTGTTAGAAATTTTAAATTCACAAATATGCTGTTAAGGATTGCCATGTTCTACACCATCTTTTCTTAAGCTGTGGTCCGCGGATTTCGTGGGAGTCCGCGAGCTTACCGCCGGGAGTTCTCAAGCTCAGTGTTGAATTCAGACTTTTTTATCCAAGAGGAATTTCTGTAATTCTGGGTAGGACTAGAATATCTAATATAAAACATTAGGAACCATAAAAACCCTAATATTTTAAGATATATATTTCAATGCTGTGGAAGTGGAATCACCCACCCTTACCTACACTGGCCACACTCTGATTTCATTAATGCGCAAACCAAACATGCTAACTGAATATTTTTTCTACTCCGAAATTCATGTAAATATATATACTATTTCGCGTTGACATAGAAGCAATCACGTGACTTATCAAGATAAAATTTTAAAAAGTTCGTTTTTATTTTTTAAGTTTCTACATTAAACAAAATCCTAAAAATTCACTTAGCAATATTTTCCAATTATTTCAGATTTTAAAGAAAGAAAAAAAATATATTTTTAAGTTTGTGAAAAAAAATAGAAGCTGATAACTTGCGAATAAACCTTAATATGTTACACATTCATTTATATGTTAAAAAATCAGTTTAAAAAGCGTTTTTGCTTTACAAAAAAAAAAAAAAAAAAAAATCCCGAACGTCTGCAAAACATGAGTGTAAAAAATGACGTCTAAGTACGGGCTACGCCAGTTTTTCCAAAAGAATCACACTAATAGGGCTAATTTTGCTAATTAACAGAGAAGAACAGAGTTGTACTAAATTTTATTGATTAATACCATTTAATATGTAGAGAAAGAACATTCAATTTTTAATAAACAAGCCTTTTTGTCAAATTTATAAAAATCTTAGCGAAAGTCTCTGACAGTCTTCTTTCCATTATGTTCCTAGTTTTGTTTCTTATAGTGCTAAACAAAACAAGACTTGCTGCTTGGAATGTAGACTACTTTATCTACCAAAATCAGAAACATAGTAATCACTCTCTGCATCGGTGCAGTCGCTGTGGGCCCACCTATTCCATTCTAAACAATGAACACGGAGTTCTCCCTCTTGGCCCGCAGGAAAAGCACTCTCACAGAAGATTCAAAGTCCATCATCTTCCTCCGTCGAACATCTTCCTTTTTTCTTTTTTAAAATTCAATTTGTGTCCCTTTCGCCTGCATTTCCTTTGCTTTTCTCCAATCATTTTCCTTATTTTTCTTCCCATTTATTGCGGACGATTTTGGACTGTTCAACAACGTTTTTCTGTGAGTTCATCCGTTAATCAGCGTTGCAAATGGCGCAACAAAGCAATACAACGGAGTCCCTGATCCAATAAATTAATTTATTTTTCACTCCTTCACACGGAGTAAACCCAGAGAGGTCCGTATACCGGGTAGCCTCTATTTCGACCATTGCTATATTTAAATTAAAACCAGTATTACTCATTCATATAGTAAATAAAATACCAATAAGGTGTGTGCAGCATTTCTGAGCTAAATATGCCTAGCAAACATTTTAATCGTCAATTCAGGCTAACATACGATCAGTATTTTGAAAAAAATCAGAAACGCATACTGAAAAAACTTTTGATATCACAGATTTCGTCGTAACGACACTTTTGCTGTCATTGTAAATGACTTCAGCGACGTACTACTCGTGTCTTTCTTCTTTCAATTAAATTTACTAACTCTGCCTATCGTGCTAGGTTTCGCTGTGCTTAGTTCTCAAAACGCATACTAGCCGGAATTTGGACCTTCACCTCTAGTTTTTCTCAAAATTAGGAAATAATTAAATTTAAAAGAAACTTCATCAATATCATAAACGTTTTCTCTTACTAATTGTGCAAGAATTTTTATTTTTCAGAAATAAGATGTACACGACAGAGATGAAACTTGTTTTGTTATTAAGAGTTTACGAAAGTCGCATTTTTTCAAAATAATTACCGTAATTTCGGGTGTATAACCCGCAGCTCAAAGAGTCGTTTTTCGACCCAGAAATTTTATTCAATAATTGTAGATAAATATTTACAGCGATCTTTTAAGTTACATTTTATAAAATAATATTTCTGTGTCGAAAAACGACTCTTTGAGCTGCGGACTATACACCCGAAATTACGGTACTTATTGTATCAGGCTAGATTCGCCGATTAGTATTTCTTTTGCAAATATTGTGGGAATGGAGCGTCCGCGTTAACAGGATGCTATGTTAAAATGGTTATCAGGTGAATTCCGTCTATTTTTATAGTTAACTTCACCGCTCGTATGTCTGCGCTATAAAAATTGATCCTGGCATTTAGTTTAATATACTTTTAGTATAATAAGCTAAATGCCAAAATTATTTTTTATGTTTGTTATAAAGTATCTAGTGATTATGTTTTAAAGGGAAACACTAATTTGACTGTGATAATAACGGATTTATATGGAATTTTGCTTCTCACACTGGTTTATAAAATACCATTACACTAAATTTTTACACCTATACTATAATAGGAAACTGTATCTTTGTTAGTTGATATATTGAAAAAATTACGGTTTGTCAGATGCTTGTCCTTTTTCTTTCGATATGGAAAACGAACAAATAAAGTATGATTTTCGTGAGAATAAAGAAATATTTAAACAACAAACAAAGCTCGAAATTTTGACCATGTCGAAATTCTGATACTCCTTATTTAAGAAAATAAATACTTACATTAAAAGAAACAAAATCCATCAAATTTAGAAACCACTGAATGTGATATAATAACTACAATTTAAAACTCAGGAAGTTCAGATACTTTATTTATAGATGCATATTTAATGAACCGAAAGGTATGGAGATTGTTTTAAGGTATTAATGTGTCATATGGAAATATTTTTAGTTGCCCGTTTTATGTCAATATGCATATATATATATATTTTTTACTTATGAAACGACATAGTTACAATAATAATAATGGAAAGAAGAGATTAGGAATAATAATTAAAAAAACAATTCGATAAAAAAAAACATTTGACCAAAAAAAAAGACTCGTTATAGAAAAATATATATATATATATTAATAAAAACGTATAAACCTTTTGTTGTCATCTATGATTTTTGATCAAAAGTATATTTTCTTAGCTTGACATTTTCAAAATCAAATGGCAGTGTTTACTCAACTGGGCTTTAAAATTTTAAAGAAGAAATATTTTGATAATAGAGACGATTGTTAATGGTGTAGTTTTGGTTGAGCCTTTTACACACTAGATACATTGTTATATAAAATATTCTATTATAATGAGAAACTTGTTGGGGTTGTTTAATGCCTACAGCATACGATCACACTTTGAAAATTTTTAATTAAAATTAGATAGTCGGGAAGATAAATCGTCCGTCTTAACCATTACAACAAATCTTTAAAGATAATATGTATTTCTTTAGATAGTTACAAAAAAAAAACGTTATTTTTTCTTACGCTATCCTATAAACCAAAACTTTGTCCATATTTAGCTTAATCCAATACACATGCATTCAATTTGAACCTTTAGCTTAAACCTATTGTGAAACAGCAAAAGTCTTTTGAAAACAGACAATATTACTTTAAAATTACTTTATCGTCATTAAAGCTTATCTAAGAAGGATAAAAAAATCTGCCTTCTAAAATGCAAAATATATATTTTTCTTTTTTTCTAATCTATATTTTCAGAAGAGTCCAAATTGCGTGCGCAACCTCTGCTACGTCCCGTATATACTCTCTTGCGCGAAGAGCTGCCGCGGCGAAGCGGCCAAGAGCCCCGTCAAACAACCCTACCTACGTCCCGAACACAATACTCTCTTGGGCGAAGCGCTGCCGCTGCCAAGCGGTCAAGAGCACCATTAAACATCCCTTCGTGCGAGCCGTATGCCTTAGACCTTAGACTCTAAATAAAAAGAAAAACTACAAAACTTGATTGACACCGGACAAATTTCAGAGTAAAAATATATAAATTAAAGACACCAAATAGCGGGAAGGGAGGGCTTGGAAAGTTTAATATACCAAAAAACCCTATGTACGTCCCGAATTACGTATGTCTCAATTGTTTATTCGAATCTTCTGCTTAAAATTACAAATATCTTAATCTGAATGTCTAAATGCTAAGTATTAAACTTTGCATACATGAGGTTGTACTGTAAAACAATCCTCAAAGAGTTGGATATATTTTATTTTTTACTTTTTACTTTCTTCCATCTACAAAAGATATATATATCTATATTAAAAAAAACATGAAACGATGAAACTATGCGTATTTATTTTGAGAAAAACTTTAAAATTACGAGAATATTTAAAACATTTACCTTTCTTCACAACATTTAATTTTTTGGTTTTATGAACAGTTTTTTTTAAAACTAAGTGTTAAGAATAAAAATCTTTGAGCAAATTCTTTCCTTTAAAAAGTATAAAAACAATCTTTCACCCTCATATTTTTATTTTCATATTAAATTATAAACATATAAAGATTTTTTGTTTACTGAATATCAGTGTTATTTTTCAGTAAGTCATTATCGTTTCCATTCAGTGTTACAGATGGTAGAAAAAATACTATATTTTTTCAACTATATATTTTTTCAAGAGCATTTAGCTTTATTTGAATGTTTTTTTGTAATTACTTTTTTTTTTCATGTTTAGCTTAAACTACTTTTTTAATCACTCTGGCCGGCAGAAAACAAAATATTTGCATTCCCGAAAAACATTATATGTGCACTGTATATATATTATATTCCTAAGTCAATCAACTATTTCAAACATATTACTCCAGTACGTCCAATTTTTATGAAAAAGAGCTTCATAAGAAGAAAGAAGGATTGTTATATTTAATTGCAATGCTAAAAAAAAAAAATGAAAAGGTAATACTATTTGATGTAACAAAACGATAAAAACTATCTTGATTTTCTTTTCCTTTTTTAACTTTCGTTTCTTTTTTTGTTACGTACATTTGGTGTCCAGCGGTAATCCTGAAACATATTTTCATTCCTTTAATCATAAAATTCCTTAAATTAAAAAGAAAGCCTACCTCCCGAAAAAACGGTTTACGAAAATATAATTTCATTGCCAAATTTGATTAATCAACGTTAACTCTATAGGAATGAAACACTATTTTTATATTGAACATTGTGGTGTCCTCAACTGTTATTGATATTCCGATATTGATTATTAAGGAATTCTCGCTAAAAGTTTATTTTGTAAAATATTTCATCAATAAAACAACAAAGGAGTATAAAGAAATTTTGTATTAAATAAACGTTTAAAAAAAAATATTAGACAGAAAAAGATTGTGATAAATGTACTTGTCTTGTATGGGCCATCTTTAGGTATTAGGCACAACAAAGTTCAGGTTTAAATTAAAACCAGTTTATTAAAACGAATCGGTCAGGGAGGTTGAGCGAGAACTACTCGTTTTTCCTAACTTTAACAAAAAAAAAAAAAAAAAGATTTTAGCCTTCGACTTGAAGCGGTGTAAAATAAAAAACTTTCCAATAATTAAAATATACTATCAGGAAAAAAATATAGCATTCGCAATCCGTCAAAAGCGGAGAGTCAGGGTGCAAAGTCGCGATGAAACAATTTCAAGTTTAATTCCTGGTGAGCTCTGATACAGGCTAACACCAGTTCAACAGGCGCGTAAAGCAAAGCAGCTTAACCTTAAGTACCGATGCCAAGTACAACTCTGAATGAAAATCCACCGCTTATATATCCACAGTATCGATTGACCAGCTACAGTAATTTGCATAAATACCGAAAGAACACGGCAACTCACAATTTCCGAGATTCATACATCCATCGAAGGTTAAAGAAAAGAGAGCCTTGATAACTTACGCACATGGACGGTTAGTGGACAAAAATTACGATCGCATTCAAACCATCGCCTACTCACGTGACGAGAGTAGTCGACCTGTCACAGTCTAAATGTAGGGGAGATGGGGGGATGGATGGGACGCTCTCAATATTTCAGGCAATAAACATTTTTTTTAGTTACTTCCTATCCTCATAGATTTCACTACCATAGTGTGCTTCAGAACCAAAAGAAACAGCACATGGCTGTTTTCAGTTTTCTTCAAATTTGCATTTCCTGAAAACTCTGCTTAAAAGTATTTTTTTTTTTATATTTGAAGTTACTTAAATATCTTATGCAATATAAACAATTAAGATATGTTGTAGTTTTTTATTTAAAGGCTCAATATTGGTAATTAAAATGAATGCATATTAACTATTGTGACAAAATAATTTCTGAGACAAAATAGCTGACAATTGAATATATGCATCATGGAGATGATTGGGACATTTCAAAAGGGGATGAATGGGACTGCTTCATTCGTCCCTAGAGGATACTGAATTTTTTTATTAACTAAATAATATTATATAGGTTGATAAATTAATACTTTATGGTAATTATTCTTTTAACATTTCATCATCTTTGTAGCCATCGTCTTCAGTCCACCGTTTATAGGCCTTTTAAGGCAAAGCTGAGATGAGTCCAAGATCATTGACTAACAAATAATCCTGGAGATCGTATTACAATTTATAATTTCTCAGATTTGCCAAGGCGGCATTTTTGTCAGCTTTTAGTCCTTAGCATTGAATACGGGGAGGAACATGTTTGTGTCCCATTCATCCCTGCTGTGGGGATGATTGGGACATAGAAGAACTTTTTTTAAAAATTTAATTTACATATCTGTATAATAATAATCTTGAACAAATATTGTGCATAAGATGTAGTCAAACACTTAAAGTTTGACATGTGATATATAATATTGATAATAACTTATATAAAATATTTAAAATAAATATTTTTGCTAAAATGTCCCATTCATCCCCCATCTCCCCTATTTACTTTCTAACCTTAGACTTTCACTGGGACAATCGCTTACCACCATCAATTAATTTTCCCGATACAGCATCTAATTGGTTATTTTGTGCACGTGTGTGTATCTTAGTGTTCTACTCAATCTTCCATTTCGTTGGGAACACGTGTATTCTATTTTGTCGTCTGCTGTTGGAGCGTGAACAACTCCATTCTGGTATAGCTTCTTAACTTCTAACTACACAGTGCTAAAATTAAAGGGCACGTACTTTATACTATAGTACTCCCTACCGCTGCGAAAGCAAGATAAAAAAAAACTTACTTCTTCCCTGATACTGTATGGACAACCGTTTGCGCCCCATGAAAAAATATTTTTTTTTTCGAAACGCGTTCAATTAGCTACTTCGCATTGGTGTATTGAAGAAATGTCTTTCATCGGTAATAATCGATAATATTTCAGAAAATCTTACTTCTCCACGTTTTAAACATATTCTGAAAAATGTCCGTTAAACTCAAACAAAAACAACACAAGAGTTCAGTAATACGGAAATAATACGACTCCCTCTTAAATATGACGTAATCAACATGGCATACTAGAACCATTACCTATCATGGGATATCATTGAATTAATAATACGATTTAATAGAATGTAATAGGGTTTAATAGATTGGTGAATGTGTCTAGAGGTTATAAAATATCATATAAGTCATAAATATCTGTAACGTCATGCTTGTTAGATCACGTGGCGGTACATTTCGGTCGCTTGACGATTAATCCACGGAAGCTCTTATGGCAAAGATTTACCGATTTTTAATAAATTCAAATCACTTAATAAATATTTTTATTAACATCTTTATAAGTTTTGATTCGATTTTCATAACATTTGAAATGACTCGACAAAATTCGGCAGCGATTATATATATATTAAATTTCAAACCATTCATTTGGGTAGATTTTGCACTGTTATATGCGGACAGATGGACGGACCAGACGACGACTATAGTTGCTACGCATTTATGTAATTACGAACGCATTTTAAAAAGTTGATATTAGGTATATAATTGTAGATTCCTTACCCATAATTGTACTAAAATAGGAATTATTTTTCTTTCACTTCAGAATCGCGTCGAGTTTCGGCTTGTGTAGCAGAATTATCGGCTTAGGATCCGGTAGAAAATGGCACTAATTAACATTCACAAATGATTTGAAATTTTAAATAAATTAGTAATACTATAAAAAACGTATTTGAAACAATTTTAACACAATTATTGGAACTTTTAAACACTACAGTTATAATAATGATGTTAAATTGTATTTAAATTTAAATTTGAAAATGAAATAAATGATATAAATTCCTTATTACGAGAGTTGCAAATACACATTTAGAGAAAATATTGTTAATTTATCTCAATATTAATTAATTTCCACGAAAGAAGTAATAGGGAAAAAAACTTATAATTCCTAAGATATTGCCGGGATAATAACCTTTTAGTAGTTTTCGGCATTCAAAAGTTTTTACTTTTTCGTAATCAGTTTACGAAAGAAAGCGAAGTTTTATCGAGAAAATAATGATGTGGAGTAATAATTACGATGCATTTTATGTAAAAAAGCAGCTTGAATAGTTTTATGAAATCAGTGCCAGATAATTATGCCGAAAGAGCTTGGTATGCGGAATATTTAGTATTATTTTTTTTTATTAATAATACGTACTGGTATCAAAGTATATGTAATAATATGCAACAATGTTTTAATATGCTTAAAAAAAGAAAGAAAGACAAAAAAAGGAAAAAAAAAAGAAAAAAAAAGAATGACAAAAACCTAACCCATTTCAAGGCCCCAATAATTATATTTCTAATAATGTTTTCAGATGAGATTTTATGTAATATATTAAGGGAATGTTAATGTCTACTTTAAATTAATTATTTGATGTCAGCTTAACCATGCATATAAAGCGATGATATCACTCATAATGGTTTAGGAGAAAACGACAAAAGAAAAGAAAACAAGACAAAAAAGTTTAATTTTTTATGTTGATTTCATTAGAAATCAGCTTATTGCAAACAATTTGTTTATATATATATATATAATAACTTTTGTAAATAATATCCATTAAACCACATAAATAATCGACAATAGATAAACCGTTAATTACAATACAATACATAAATATATCCAAAAATTTAAGATTCTCAAAATTAAAATGATACTCATAAACCTCAAAGAAAGGGTCCAAGCAAAAGTTTGCATCCAAATATCAAGAAACACAGATGCAGAAGAAGATACGATGTTGTAAAGTAGTGGCCAAAATTGCTATTATCAATGTAGGAATTAACAGTATGCATCACAAAAGCAAGTGATTAAGCAGTATTTGTACGCAAAAATGTATTTAAAATATGAAATATATAAATACACAACTAAATGCGCTACTGCAACTATGAAATTATGTATTTTAAATTATGATTAACTTATTTTGATTTGCCAAAACTAGGCAGTGTATAGATGATAAAATAATTATACAATATATATGTGTGTGTATAACGCAATACTTGTCATCAAGTCCGAAGCACTAAACCATTTATAATATAATTGAGACAATATATATTGATGGTGCAAATACTTGGAACGTGTTCGTTAATCAAGTATGCTACTTTTATACTTCGGTTACAGGGACACACAAAACAATTACTATACAGGGTGATTCATAAAAGATGGGCAGAACTTTAAGGGGTTATAGTACACTTAAAGACAAATAATATTAAATAGGAGACTAAGGGTCCCAGACGTATTCCCAAGGAGATAGGGGGCATTAAAGTTTAGGGTCCGAAATTTCAAATGATTATAAAACATGGAAAAATTGGTCGATTCGTTTGCGGTTTTTGCAAAAAATTTTCTTTATGCCAGTATTTTCTTGAAATAAAATTTTAAAGTTCAATTTCAAAAAATGCCGATAGGGGGCGCTTTAGACTTTGGAGTAACAAACAACTATTTTTTAACGTTATTTTTTGTATTTCTTTAAATGATTTCGAAAGCTTAGACTTAAACTTAAATTTTGATCTAAAAATCTGAGTCCTAACGAGTAGTTAAGTAGCGTAAACTGAAATTTGAAATTTGAAACCCTTCTCCCCCCAGAACAAAAATCAGTTATTCCCGATCTTTGTGTCGTAGATTAGGCTCTAACTACTGCCGCGTTTTGCTAAAATTATTCTTTATGTCAGTATTTTCTTGAAAATAAATTTTAAAGAAAAATTTCAAAAAATTCCGATAGAGGGCGCTTTAGACTTTGGAGTAACGAACAACTATTTTATACCGTTATTTTTTGTGTCTCATTAAATGCTTTCTAAAGCTTAGACTTAAACTTAAATTTTCAGCTCAAAATCTGAATCGCTGAGCGTGGTTCAGTAGCGAGGGGAGGGGGTTCAAATTTCAACTTCTGAACATAGTTCAGTTTGCACTACTTAACCATGCCCAACGATTCTGTGCTGTGATACGAGGCAAAAATACAACTTTCGTCAAGGACTGCATAGTCGGAATTCACTCATAAAGGCACTGGCACAGTTGGAAACGTCGCTCATGCAAACGTTAAAGCTCCATTCCTGACGCTAGTCACCGGGTGAAGAAGGAAACAGAAAGTATGCAAATGTCAAATGGGGAAGAAGAAGAACACGTATGCAAAATTTCGACACGATTCAGGCATAAAAACCACTGAACGGTGAGTCAAGTGTAAGTCGCTGTAGTAATGAATCGGAAGATGGTGCCCTTCACGAATAAGGAAAAGGCTGAGATACGGAGCGGCAGATGGAAATGGTGCAGAGGCACAACGAATGTACGGAGAGCGATTTCCTAACAGGCGGTTGCCTAACCGCAAAACTTTCGAGTGCTTGCACAGACAGTTGTGTGAGACGGGATCATTTCTCGCTTCCCGGTCGAATGCAGGTCGTGCAAAAAAGGACGAATCAGTAGTTGTTGCAGAAGCCATTCTGGATGTAGTAGCGGCGCAGCCAAGTACAAGTACACGAACAGTGGCTAGCCAGGTGGATACCTCACAGTCCACGACTTGGAGGGTACTGAAGGATGAACATTTGCTCCCGTTTCATGTGCAACGAGTCCAGAAACTGTCTCCAGGGGATTATCCAAATCGTATTGAATTCGCCCGCTGGTTTCTGCAGCAGAACGCGCTAAATCCACATTTTGGACGAACTGTGCTTTTCACCGATGAATGTACCTTCACACGTGAAGGTACATTTAACACACACAATGCACATGTATGGGCGGATGTCAATCCACATGCTACGTATCCACATGCTCATCAGAGACGCTTTTCCATCAATGTTTGGGCAGGAATCCTCGGAGACCACCTAATCGGACCGTACCTTCTTCCTGAACGCCTCAACGGTAAAACATACCTCACATTTCTGCAACATGTGCTGCCAGACCTGTTAAACGTTGTTCCTCCACGCATCCGGCGGGTCATGTGGTTCCAGCACGATGGAGCGCCAGCCCATTACGTACGAGACGTCCGCAACTATCTGGACATCACATTTCCGAACAGATGGATTGGTCGAGGTGGTCCTGTTGCTTGGCCTGCTCGCTCGCCAGATCTTTCACCCCTCGATTTCTTTTTTTGGGGACGATTGAAGGCTCTTATGTATGAGACACCCATTGAATCCCCCGAAGAACTGGTCGCCAGACTTTCCGCCGCTGTAGGGGAAGTGCTCGAAAAGCCTGATGTTTTCGCGAATGTTCGCCGTTCCATTCGTCGCCGTTGTTCTGCGTGCATAACCTCTGGTGGTCACAATTTTGAACATTTATTGTGATTACATGTTAATAAATATGCTTTGGTAACATAATCCTAATTTGTGTCTTTTTACCTCGTATCACAGCACACAATGTGTGGACATGGTAAACTGAACTGTGCTCAGGAGTAGAAATTTCAAACCCCTCTCCCCAGAAACTTAACCACGTCTAACGATTCAGATTTTGGGCTGAAAATTTAAGTTTAAGTCTAAGCTTTAGAAAGCATTTAATGAGACACAAAAAATAACGGTATAAAATAGTTGTTCGTTACTCCAAAGTCGTTACTCCAAAGTTCGTTACTCCAAATTTATTTTCAAGAAAATACTGACATAAAGAATAATTTTAGCAAAACGCGGCAGTAGTTAGAGCCTAATCTACGACACAAAGATCGGGAATAACTGATTTTTGTTCTGGGGGGAGAAGGGTTTCAAATTTCAAATTTCAGTTTACGCTACTTAACTACTCGTTAGGACTCAGATTTTTAGATCAAAATTTAAGTTTAAGTCTAAGCTTTCGAAATCATTTAAAGAAATACAAAAAATAACGTTAAAAAATAGTTGTTTGTTACTCCAAAGTCTAAAGCGCCCCCTATCGGCATTTTTTGAAATTGAACTTTAAAATTTTATTTCAAGAAAATACTGGCATAAAGAAAATTTTTTGCAAAAACCGCAAACGAATCGACCAATTTTTCCATGTTTTATAATCATTTGAAATTTCGGACCCTAAACTTTAATGCCCCCTATCTCCTTGGGAATACGTCTGGGACCCTTAGTCTCCTATTTAATATTATTTGTCTTTAAGTGTACTATAACCCCTTAAAGTTCTGCCCATCTTTTATGAATCACCCTGTATATTATGGTCTTTGAAAAAAGTAGTTTGCGGTGCACTTTAGTAATATTATATTTTAGAAGAAAGTAGGAATAAAATCGTATAGTCGTGCTGAAACTGGATGCTTTAGTTTGAGTCAATTTGAGCAGCAATGTACCTGCTATTGTTTGAAATATTGAGGTCTAGGCAAGAAGTAGAAGTAGCTACTGTAGTACATGAATATAGTTGTGTTCAATATGGTTGGTAATACTCTGTATTGAAAACTTTCTTTGATAGTGCTTGATAATTCTTTAATAATGTTTCTTAATGCTTGCTTCTTTTCAAAATTCTTAAATATGAACATATTTAAAGTTATAGAAATGTTTTCAGACCTGCCAATCTCCGGCTTTTTGAATACGAGTAATTTAGTAAAGAAAATGTTGTTTTATTTTTTCAAAGCATTTTGCTATTTAAAAGAACAGCATTTTCTCTAAAAAATTACTGGTGTGCAAAAATCCGGAGACTTGGCAACTCTGTGTAATATATTAATGTGTGTAGCATATTTAATAAGGATTTATTTCCTACAATTAAACTTTTACTACATGAATTATATGTTCATTTTTATGATTTGCTTTGCTACCCTCAGTCTCTTTGAGTAAAATAGATATCATACGTAGGATAAAAATTATATTTGGAAACACTATTTCAAGAGCCCATGAACAATCTTTAGACTATCAGAACTATAAGAACAAACAATAGTGATGATGATTTTTAAAAGCTTTGAAAGCCTTTTTTGGTTATTTTTCAAATTGTAATAAAGGTAATTGTCCTTTTGTCTTTCAATATTAAATGATAAGATTTATAATTGAAATATTATTACTTTAATTCCTTAGTTAAAGTCGTAAAAATTATATGTACCTTTTAAAATAACATCTAATCTTTTTCATTTCCTGTAAGATTAACATATCAATACAATATTGTATTGCCGTGGAGTAAAACCGAATGATCTGAAGTTTTATAAATAATTATTTATTAGTAAGAATATGATATTTTAATTATATATTAGAAATGAGACTCTAGTAGAAAGATAAATACAAAGTATGTATTCAAAATTATATCATATTCTGTTGGAATTTTCATAGAAAAAGACTAATGATATGGTACGTGATTTTATCATTTTTCCTCTTTTGTCCTTGCGGCCAGGTGTAGGTGTTATTACCTTTTAGGGTAAAATATATCTTATGAACTAAATATTCTAGAAGATTTTATAATTTGTTTAAAAGAAAAAGTCCATAGAAAATTTTAATAACTTTATGGATTATTTTTAGTACATAATAATGCTTGTTAAAATTATTCGATCTCAAATAATTTTTTAGAAACTCTTCATGTTGCTAGTTAAAACATATTACACATTTCACATGACATTCATTAAATGGTTTGGGTGTGGCATCGGAAATATATACTATCGGCAACATTTAAACTATGATTATAACAATTTTTTTATATTTTTTATATAATTACAGCCATTTAAATAAAGCCATGCTTCATCAAGTGGTACCCAAATTCCCATTTATCACCAGCTAGGATTTTTTTAGTTATTATTAGGAAGGTGGTAGCTACTAACTTTGAAAAACAGCATAATAAGAGGGGAAGAAATGCCACATGACCGTATTACAAAAAAAAAAAAAAAAAAAAAAAATCTACCATTTTGAAGATTTTGACTCCGAGTTTTAGCCAAAAGTAAAGGCTATCAGATAGAGTCAAATTGTCACAAAGAAATTGTATGTATAGATTTGCTGTAAAAATATTTTCCTTGATGTGAACCAATTTCTGTATTGCATTAAGGCCTCAGCTGAATGTCCATCCTAACCTGGTATAATTCCATCACTCTCCTTTATATATTTGATTAAATTCTTCAAAAATCAATATTAAAAAAATAAATTATCAACTCTCAAGCTCGATAAAATTTCTTTCCATGCAGTATGGCTTTGTAGAATCAAATCATCTATAAACAAGTACAGTTAATAATATATACCATTACTGAAGGAAATTGCTTACATGATTCTCATTTTTTTATTTGCTTAAAAAATGTGTTTATTTATTATTATTATTGGGAAGAAATTTTAGGAGAGGTGTAAATGTTAAAATTAAACTGTCTGTTTCAATTTTATTGTGAAATTTCTGTCAAAATGAGGAGATTCTATAAGCTAGCTTCTTCAATATTTTATTCTTTGATACGATAAAGATAGATGCTCAAATCTTTTGACTGGAACGTTTATAATAATGAAATCTAATAAAAAGTAATTCGACATTTATTAATGATTATCTACCTATGTTTGTAAGTTGAATTCTTAAATCTTAATAATTCTTTTATAATATAAGGTTTCAACTTCAAAGTCTCGTATTTTGTAGCTAAAAATTAGGCAAGCCAATATATATATATATATATATATATTTTACGTGCAAAGTGGCTTTTTTCGTAATATATGAGTTTTAAAAAACTCTGTGGCACCTGACAATATTTGGAAATTGAAAGCGATATCAATTATTATATGATTTTTTTTAAGTAAACTAGTAGTAGATGTACAATCTGCTAAAAAACAGACATAGAACCGCCCACACATTTTAATCTGTAAAATGTCACAGAAATAATGAAAATCGCCATTCGACTGGAAGTTATTTAATTTAGGTTAAAACTGAAGTTTATAGGGTTGTCTTCATATTAAAATTGTACCAAACTTTAAATCTTTCACTATGAACTATCATCGAATTTAGATATTATAATCGTTTTTTCTTTTTGTTTTCTGGTAATTTCTACTTTTTTCCAATAATCTGTACTCATTTTTAAATTGTAATCTTATTTTGGTACATTTATATTTCCTAAAAATATGTATTTTTGAAATAGATTTTCCAAAAAAAAAAATATTAATTGTGAGCTATGATTTGTTTTTCTGAAATCGTTTTCTAGAAATTTGAAATATGAGAATCCAAAATAACAGCTCATTCCGCAAAGTAGCTTTTGAATTATGTTTACAAAACTATGCTCATTGAAATTTGTTTTGCAACGATTACAAATTAATTTAATATTACCAGTTTTAAACTTAAAACCTTAATAATTCCTAAACTATTTGACTTCTCGTTTGGTATCTTAAGACTTTCCGGCACAGACAACGTGTGTTCGTAAAATGAGAAATTGCTGATTGACACCGGAATTTACAAACGACTTTTTTAGAAAATATGAATTCTTTATTTTAAGCTTTCATTATAGAAACAAAAATTTATTAAAATATTCTTGGTGCCGAATGCAAGTTTGGAATTAAAATTATGTGTGCCCGGAGAGGGACCACTGTGCCGTAAAGGGTTAAGGTACAGCACCTAGAATACATAGTGTGGAAAACGGATTTACCGTTTTTTATTTCAAAATTTTCGAATTAAAACCGGAAATTCTGAAAGAAGAATTTTTACTTTAAGAAGTCGCGAAACATCAGCCATTAATTAAGGAAAAGTTTATTATAGGAAATTTCTGGTATGAATGCGAAATTTCGGAATTTAAAAAAAGCCTAACTGGTAATGCTTTAAAAAGTACTAAAACTTTGTATCAGATAAACGTGCAACTGTGCGGTATAATAATAGGGCGATCGCAGCGGAATCTGCTTTAAAAGTAGATGTACCTCTAAAAAAACAACCGTTTCACTATTGACAACATGAACATAATTTCTGTTAATAAAATCGTCTTGTACGTGTATATTTCAGATGTAACTGATTTTGAAGTTCGTTTTTTATCATATCATCGAATTAATCTTTTCCAGTCTTCTAGCAGAGATCCATCCTTTGGTATGCTAAATAGGGATAGTTTCTAGTTTGCTGTCTTGTATCGAGTACTGCAACCAGGCACAAAAGAATGCGTATCACGTTTTTTGGCCATGATCAATGTAATTAATATTTTCAAAGCTTACGAAAATCACTATCCAGGTCAAAGAAAATAGTGTATAATTTAATTATGTAAAACATTTACCACCAGCTGAAACGTTTTCTAAGTCCGATTCTTATACAATGTTTGCGTTGAAAAGAGCTAGCAGACAGTGGCTTAGGCAGAGACGGAGGTCCAAATGCTCTGGAAACCAGTAATATTATAAAGTTTTTTTCGACAACAATATCGCAGAAAATTCTCCGATTAGATAAGTCAAAAATATTGTTATAAAATTAGTGGTATCCAAACCATCTGAATCTCCACCTTATCTACGCCACTCCTAAAAGATATTACTGCGATCGACCCGTTATCTTTTTAGCATCGTTCTACATTTATCGGATTCAATTTTTTAGTACCATTTTGTAGCCGTTTTCCACACTATGTATTCTAGGCGCTGTACTTAAGGTAAAATGTACCAAAAAAGACAAATATGTTGTCAAAAGTACGCGTTCGTATGAAGAGTTTCAGTGTTTGGTATTATTTTAGTATGACAATGACCACCATAAGTTTATTATTTTAATAGAAATTGGAAGAAAAGACAAAAGTCGCAGTCGATTGGATATTCCCTTTTTTCTCAAGAACACTTGGTGATTAAAATGCATGTGATGTTCCCTTTTTCATGTTTCCGACTGTACATCTGTTGGAGGATTTTGGGGAAGATTTTGCGAAATACCGAATAAAGTTCTTTAACATTAAAAATATATACTATATCTTCTTTTTATGAAATAACTAAGTCATGTAGCAAATATCATTTAAAGAGTACTAACGCATTAAAATAATTTTTAAATGATAGAAGTAAAGTGAATGTGAATCGCTACCGAAAAAAATTCGGTTTCCTTAAAAAAAAAAAAAACATTGGTTCAGAATAAATATTTAATTAAATTCACATAAAATCAAACATTTTTATTTCATATATTTTTCTAGTAAACTAAATCCCATTAAAAACATACATGTGAAAGAATGCCAAATTCGTTTACGGTTTCGCTAATAAAAGAAGTCGGATCTAACTGGAAACCAAGTTCTTTCGAAGCTCCTTAAATTATAGCTTCTGTCATGCATAACGTTTTTCAATTGCTTAAAATGATTTGTTATGTTATTTGCTACTCAATAGAGCGACTTGGCAAAGTACCATCCACCAAGTTTAATCTTTGAGCCTGAATAAATTTTGTCTAGTAGTTCATTGGCAAAGATCTAGTCATTCAAGTATTCGAATAAGTATGTCGAAATTAAGGTACTGATAAGTTGAAGGAGTGATTAACATAAAGTTCAGAACAACCAAGCAGAGAAATTTGAATAAGAGAAAACTTGCCAAGTGCTTCTACTGAGTAGCAAATATATGCGCATTTCGATATATGTATTCTCTCAAGATGTTTTTGTTTTTTCACAATGTGTCTAAAAATGTAAATTTTATGCGCCATTACTAAAAAATTAATTATCTGAAATTAGACAAAAATTGCTGATAATCAGGTGAATTTGCTGCAAGGTCAGCCCGGATTCAACATTTGGCGCTTTTTTGGCAAATTAAAATTTCGCCTAATAGATGTAACGTTAATGTAAAAATGGTGGGTACCCCCAAGTGGGTAATTAATCGATTTTCAGAATTGTTTTTTTTTCGATTCCTTATAGTGTAAATGAACTTCGTACCAAATTTGAAGTCTGCAGGTGCAGTAGATATATGAGATCTTTTTGATGAGTGAGTGTGTCAGTGATAAAATTATGGATTATGAGACATTTTCAAATATCATTATCTCGGAAACTAATTATGGGTTATTTATAATATTTTGGATTCTGGATAATTAAAGGGATCTTACTACATATCTAAAATTACAAGTACGTAGGTCAAATAGATTTTCAATAGTAGAGTGTCGAAATTTGGCGAAAACAGCTTGAAATGGTTCGTGTAATATAAAACACTAGTATGTCAGACGAATTTGGCTGACACACTGCCGTGTGTCTAGATGTAAAATAACAAATGTATATTTTCCGTGTGAAAGAAATTTTCCTTCACTCGATATTCAAAGTAATAGTTGCTTAATTTTTTTCTTAATCTCTTAAATTACACCCGGTGGCACAGCAGCAAGCGGATTGATCTGCCATACTGTAGGTCCGAATTTCGCTTCCCGATTTGGAAAAGGTTCACCCAATCTGTCATTACTTCGGAGTCTATAAAATTAGGGTGCCTAAATATCAGAGTGTCGACATAAGATAAATAAACTTTGATTTGTTGAAACTAATTTGGACAAAAGCAAAATCATACAAGCATGATAGACAGCCTGATATTCTCTCAAAGCTAATATTTCTTGACCATCACACATCTAGGAGAATGGTTGCTAAATTCTGCATCATGGTTTGTCATAGTTTGGACAAAAGTATCATGCTAAACATGAGACCTGTTTCTATGTCGCTAAGCTCTTATACAGGCACACTTCATAAAAGAGCACCAATCATTTGTGGGAATTACACTCTCATGGTTTTGTTTCAGGCTGACTACATAATAGGCACATATATGTGTAACATCTCAAGGCCCATAATCATAAAATCTTATTTCGAAACATCAGACCGTAATCATAATTGGACTAAAGCTCCGTGGAAATGAAAAAAAAAGGTTCTTAATTTCTTCTTAGAGACACTTTTATGGATTCCATCACAACGAGTGTTGGTCGATTACATTATTTCATGTAGTTTTATCTATCTTTTTTATGATTTTCTATTCACAATGTATTGTTACATATTTCTTCAGTATAGTATTTTGAAATCTTATTTATATTTCTACACATAACTTGTTATGCAGGATGTTTTTTTAATTTTTACTAAAAAAGTTGTTTAATTATATTGGTATTTAAGTAACTAATTTATTGTGTGAAAAAAAAATGCGGAATGTACATTACTAGCTATTTCACACAATATATTGTTTCAAAGAAAAATATAACATAAAGTTGCATTAACAACATGAAATGAAACATAATTATTCAGTTTTAAACAATAAGAAATATAATTGCATAAAAGTCAATTTACAAAATTTAAATGCAATTTAGAAAAGTACACGAGAAAATTTTTATACGTGTTTTTAAAATGTAAAAAACAGGAATTTCACTTCTTCTAGAGAGCGTAAATACTTTTTTCTAAACGCTGTTTAAGCTCAAAATTAATTAAATTTGAAGGGAAAACTTCAACGCTTAAAGAATTGAACGAAATAGAAACACAATTTTTTATTATTTTTTTTACCATGCTAAATAAAATTATGTACAAAATAATTACATTTTCATTAACTTGACTTGTAATTTGGTTTTCTGCTCATTTTTGTACTAATAATTATGTTTTTTTTTTCATTGAAGAATAATAAAATATAATTAAACTTTACAGTTTGACTTTAAAGTAAATTTAATAATGAATTTTCATTGAAGTAATTAAACCGTGACGATGTTTATTTTGTCTTAAGTGATATAAAAATTTCATAAATATTGTTAAAAATCATGTGCTGCTAATCAAAAATCATTAATAAAATTATTCATGAACTCAATATATTTTTTTTCTTTTTACATTAGTTAAGTGAAATGAGCATTTAAAAAAAGTCATTCGAGATATTTTTTTAAACCTTTCATATACATATTTTTCTAAAATGATGGTTTGTATTTAATTATATTTTTATGCTTCAAGAAGCAGATATCTAATTTAAAACTCAAGAAGTATACGAACTGTTTATTAAAACTTTCAGGGTTGATAATACGGGTCGATACAAACTATTTTTGTTCAGAAAGATAGGGTCATAATCTACTTAGTTCAGTCAAAAATGCTATCACCCCAAGAAAAATTTACATTTTTGTACATTATTCAAAATTAACTTTAATGAAAATATTATAACGATACTTTAAACAGATTTATTTCCATTTCTGTGTGATAATGACATTACAAAAAGTGGTACATTTGCGTTCAAACAGCGCTGTTTTTTACGCGTCATAATTCGATGACTGGGAAACTTTTGGGACAAGCTCCCAAATTTTTCCTTAAATTTCATATCTCCCAAAATGTTATTTATAGATTCATCCCATTATTATACATCGCCTACATCCCGAAGTATGTCACAGTACATAAATTACAGAGCACTTTGAGCATTTCCCATTATGTCATCACATATCTTACAAAGCAGTGTAAATGTCTCGAAAACTCACGAAAATATGTTCAAAATTGTTAAAGTCGTAAAAAGAAATGTAGAATGATATGCTAATGATAATTTTGACTGAATAAATGTATTGTGACGTTGGTTCCTCATACAAATGTAACTCGTCTTAACTCATAATATCGCCACTAATAGATGTATCTTGCATATTTTTTTCAGATACTCTGGATTGTTGTTGTAATAAGAAAAGTTGTAATAAATAAAGAAATAAGAAATACGCTAGGAAAATTTCCGAATGCAGAAACCTCCTTAAAGTGCATATCCAAAGTATTTTAAAACACAAATGCTGACGAATCTACCAATGTACTTAATATAAGAACCGTGAAACATAGCGGAAGTATTTCAACTAAAAATTAAAATAAATTCCGTAAGCCTGGAATGTTTGGGACCAATAGCGAGCTATTAGGTCCCAAATAAAAGTTTTTTTTCAACCAGTCCTGTGTGTAGTGTGTTGATAAGTATTGTCAAAAATTTTGTCAATATACTCATCCAGTACGAATTTAAAAGAATTTCTTTTTTCGGATTCAACATATTTGGAAACATTTGCTCCATGCTGTCAGACATACAAATTCCAATTTTCTACAAAGAAAACCCATCGAGTATGGAATTTACGTGTTTTATAGCACTAAAAACAGATAAACGTGATTTAGATGCCGTAAAATTTCAATACATCATAACTTTGTAAATTTTGGTCGTAAAAAAATTGTAAGTTTTATTCTATACTTGTTACAGCTGGGAGCAAAGATTTCTAAATATAGCATGTAGAACCAAGGAACGGTATTTAATTGGAACTTTTTGAAATATAGTGACAGCGATACGTCATGAACGTAATCTTAATTCTTACTTTTTTAACGCTTTTGAAATGTACATTACATACATATCTCTATCAGATATAAAATGAATCATCATTCTTTTTGGGAGAGCCTGTATATATCAGCTAAAATGTATTTATAAGTTACACTCATTAGTACATGTGTTATTATTTAAATGTGTTACTGTCGTTATTTAATTCCCCTGAATCACAAAGTTAAACACGTTGACACATTTCTCTGTATCAATAGCGTGAGTATTGTCAACTACAGCCAAGTTGGCTTCATTTATGGAGACTTATTTTTGGTCGACAAATTTGGCCATTTTTCGCCAAGTGTCGCCAATTTTTGCGAGGATTTGACGCTAGCGTATAAAAAAATATATATGCGCTTGATTGGAAAAATGATTACAACAATGAAAGATAATAATTTGCGAAAAATCCCGTTCATTAAAGCTCATAAATGAATCCCTGATTTGTTTTAATTTACCGTTTTCTTTCAAAATGTCAGTCACCCTAAAATTTCAAACTGCAATATTTCAGCCATTTTGTAAGATAGAGGCAAACACTAAATGCCCCGAACACTTAAGAAAACAATAAATTTGAATTTCAAATTTGATTTTATATATTTTTTAGTTTTAAAACTTTTGTGGTCGCCATTTTGAAACAAGATGGTGGACCAAGCTAGCTACCGAATTCGGTCGATATATTGGTGAGCTTATAAATACGAGTGCTATCGTATGACATTAGGTCAGATGACATATATATATATATATATATATCAACGTTTAGACGGAGGGTGGTTTTGGGGTCTGGGGTTCATGGTCGGTGAAAATATACCGAAATGTTCCGGAATTGCTTTACTCCAAACAGCTGCAATTGGTAGATTTTTACTTTTTTTATTGAAAGCTACCTAGAAGTCTACAACAATTATTTATAATAAAAACACTTACCTAGCATCTGCCAGACAAAATACAAATCCACATAGTATTTTCATGAAATTTTAGGACAAAAATAAGATTAATTGCGTATTCCATATTTTCAAATATGTGTTTTCTGAAATGCAATTATTTCTTTACTAAACTAATATGAGGCGCTACGATCCCTAGGGATCTTGGTCTACAGTGACAAACTCTGTCTTCTTGACCATAGACCCTGGGTCTATAATTATATATATATAAGTATTAGACCCTATATATATATATATTATGTATATATAATTATATATTATATATATATGTATATACAATTATATATTATATATATATATATATAATTATATATTATATATTATATATATATAATTATTAGACCCTATACACCATATGTTCCTGTCAGTTGGTAAACCTAACATAGGAATCGCAGTGTCCAGTTCCCAAATAAGCTTGGTACTCATTTTATCGACCCAGAATGGATGAAAATAACATAGTAACCTCACTGTTTAGTTCCCTAACAAGATTGATACTCATTGTATCGACCCAGAAAGGATGAAAGTAACGTAAGAACCGCAGAATTCAGTTCCCAAACAAGCTTGGTACTCATTTTATCGATCCAGAAGGGATGAAAGGATTTATACAGATTTATTACTAGTTTTACTTTTAGTTAAATGCAACAATTTATAATTATTTTAATTTTGGTGCATCTAATAAGGCATAAATACTATTTTTTGACCATATATGCAGAAACATTTGTCTTGCAGATCGGCTGCAGCAATTGGGAAGCTACTTATAAACAACATTATTGTGCTTAAATAAAATACGGAAATATTTTAAAATGTTACAATTATATTCCCTAAATTCAGAAAGAGATGATATGCTAAAGTATATATATGTTTAAAAATATAATAACACACACATTTTTATAACAACTATCTTTATATTTAAAACGAAAAGCGCATTCTGTCAAATTTTTACATTCAATTTTCCACACGAATATCGTCTCTTTGCGCATCCTTCAGCGTTTTTTTTTAAGGATTCTCCCCTCAGAAAGGGGAAACCTGATTGATATGCCCTCACCTGTTTAGCCTAGGGAGATTGAAAAAGGTTGAATTAAAACGGTCAGAGTCACCATTGCATTGAATGCATAGAACTTCTAATATTTTTTTGCTCTGAGATTGAAAGCTAAAGCTTTTTTTTAAGAACTCATGTTTTCACTACTAAATATGATATTTTTTCTCAAAATTTTAAAGAGAGCCTGGATACACGTATATTTATAACGGAAATGTCAGATAGTTCGAAAGATGAGAACAATTTCTTTATTGCTATGTTAAGGGTGCCGGCGCGAAAACAAACAAACATACAAAAAAGCCGGAAGAAAACATTTCTTTTACAACTAGATAACATTATTTTTTCACGAAATTTTTACACGGTCTGTAAAGCAGTTTCATTTATCACTAATAAAAATTTAAAAGAGTTCGGACAAAAAATAACTTTTTATTTTAAAACTGTGAAAAGACCCTACTTAAAAAATAAGAAAATGAGCGCTTTTATCACTAAATATCAATAGTTTTTCGCGAATTTTTCATTTTAAAATATGATTTCATTCAAAATCCGGTTAAAGATATAAAATAATAAAAACTTGATGTTTCTTTTTAAATGTATTATCACGGGCCCGAGCAACGCCGAGTGGGGGTCAGCTAGTTATTTAAAAGGAAATATTTCAAAATAAAAACGCAAAATTTATGCAGTTTTATCGAACGCATAACTGTTTTTAGCTCACAGGCTATCAAAGCCTGAGAGCTAATGTGCCCGACCGTTCGGTATGTATGTATGTACGTAACGCGATAACTCTTGACAGAAATAACCGTTTTGCTTCAAATTTTGTTTATAGGTTCCTTGTGATAAGGCGCTTCCCTGATTAGTTTTGGGGGGGTGATTGGTTATCTGTAAAGGGGGAAACGGGGGGCTAACCCCCCTTAATTTAGATAAATGGTTTTTTCATGCAGAATTTTCCAATTTTCTTAAAATTTTGTATAAAGTTTCATTGTGATAAGGTTCTTTCCTGATTAGTTTTGGGGGTTCATAGGTTAAGTATAAAGAGGCTAATGGGGGGATAATCCTCCCCCTTAATTTTGATAAATGAATTTTTCATACAGAGTTATCCGATTTTCTTCAAATTTTGTATATGGGCTCATTGTGGTAAGGGGCTTCCCTGATTAGTTTTGGGGGTTCATTGGTAAAGTATAAAGGGGGGATGGGGGAGCTAACCCCTCTTAATTTAGATAAATGGATTTTTCATTCAGAATCCGATTTTCTTCAAATCCGATCCGATTTTCTTCAAATTTTGTATATAGGTTCATTATGGTAAGACGCTTCTCTGAGTTGTTTTAGGGGTTCATTGGTTAATTATATGGGGGAGAAACTGGGGATGGTCCCCTCCCCCTTAATAAATTGTCAATTTCTTCATTTTTTGAGGGCTTATTTGAAATTCTTTGAAATAAGAATATAATTTACAGTTTTTGTGAATAGCCTGTGAGCTCAATGCCGTCAGTTTAACTGGGCAATTTTATTTTATTTAATTACTTTATAATATTAAAGCATACAGACGTATCTTCAATTAATTAACTATGGTTCTGATCTCCGATGTATGGTTGTTTCACTTATCCAATCTACCCACACTATAGATATTATTAATCAATGGTTAAGTAAAACAATAGAGAAAAATCATGCGTCGCGCATAGATACACTTACAAAATATAACACTTACGAAAACCTCTAGAATATTGTTACGGAACATCATCGACGTCAAATGGTGAAAGAATAATAATTTAATTAGAAAATAATGAATTAGAAAAAAGTAAAGCACTTAAAATATGCGTTAAAAGAATATAACATATAACGCAGTTGAAAACCCAATTTCAAACAATTACAACGCACAGTTGGAAATATATTTAAATTTATACCTGCAACAATGCATATGTATATCATGTATAGAGATTATACTAAACACCGCACAGTATGTTAACAGTTAAATCAACTAAAATATATATAGAAAATTCCATATAGTAAAACGTCCAATTCACCTTCTTAAACTTGAAAAAAAAACATAATGCAAACACATTAATAAAAAATTATTTGTTACGATAATAGGTGCAAATACTAAAAACACAGTTTTAAAGCATTAAAGTTATTTATGATGTAAAAGCAGGAGTCAAAATACCTAAGAACTTTCGGCTAAACATTAGCCACCATAAGTGGATAAAAAAACAGTCGAATAAAACAAAACTGTGTTTTTAGTATTTGCACCTATTATACAAATAAATTTTTATCAATATGTTTGCATTTGGTTTTTTCAAGTTAAATCAACTTCCAAATGTGTAACACAATGGAAAATTCACTTTCAGAAATTTCTGTTCCTAGACTGTATTGTATTCGTATTTTTTTTTTCTTTTTGAAGCTTTTTTTAGGATTTATAGATTTTTATATACACAACGCAGTGTGCTAAAATTTAAGTGAGCTGCAAAAAGCATGCCAACTAAGCTGCAGAAAGCATGCCAACTAAAAGTTTTTTTTCCGACAGTTCCCATTCAACGATTTCAATGCATCAACTTTTTGTTCATTCCTATATGTGAAATTATTTATATTTTACAAATGTCTCTTAGTATTCTGAAGTATAGCTAGAATTAACATACATTTTACAAAACTTTAAAAAATTCTTTTGCGAATTATTTTATGTAGTCGGATATATAATCTACGGAATTTATACACACTATGTAATGTAGTATATTAAAACATAGTTTAAGAAAGCATACGACAAATTCAAATAAATTTCCTGGAATTATTGCTCACATAGTGTACGTGACACCGTAAATGAATGCTAAATACTGTGCACGCCATATTATATAGATGTAGATCAACCAAGTATATTGTAGATCGACTGAGTAACGCAGTTAAATTGCATTATGTTTGAAGTAGTGTAACTTCACCAAAATGCACTGCTGAAAATTTTACTCATTAATTATTTTTTAACGGACATTTTATGTGTGACTGTAAGAGAATTATAGATGCTATACACTCCATTTTCAATAGGGAAAATAATATCTCACAGTAAACATCACTAACGCATATGGATTACGTGAAAATCCACGTTTATTTACGAAATTTAGAGTGCAGACAGACAGGAACCGGCAGAAATTCATTTAACTTTTCAACTATCTTTAGAAGTGTTAAAATTCATGTATCATTGACTAAAGTCGTATATTTTTGTAGCCAGAGGGATGGTGAATCTATGTATGCATTAGAATTTTTTATCTTATGAAATATATGTCAGTTACCTATGCCCGATCAAAGTATGTGATAATCTATGGAAATGACCGGTAAAATAAATTTTTAAGTGTACAGTATTCGCGTTTAGATGTTAAATGGACACCTTTATGTATGGCGTAGAGGAGGATTTGTATTTTTTTTTATCAAATTTTAGATACTTGTAAAAATGGGGACATTTTCAAACACAAAAATCTATTTTATCGCATAAAAGTACCTTAAAATGCATGTAAAAAATCGACAAAGTATTAAACCCCAGGTAGTGCCATAGAAAAATAAATTTGGAATATTAATTTTGAAAGCTAAAAGGAATCGGTCTTCAGCGGTCTCCAGCAAAGCGGACGTGTAACAAAATGTCGTTAAAAAAATAAAAAATAAATTAATTAAAAAAAGCGCGTTTAAGTTTAAAGTTTGTTTTACTGCATTTAGTTACCTTGATGAATTTGGTACTATAGTTTTTGTAATAAATCGAATTTTGAGAAAAATTGCACTTGGGATGTCCATTATAGACATTATTAGCGATAAGAAAACTAAACAAGAACAAAAAATCATGCGTCAAGCATAGATTATGTACTACTTTCCAACGCTTCCAAAATAATTTTACAAATCATACCGTTTAATAAGCTGAAAGATAACATCTAAGTAAACAATTTGGAAAACGCATAACATATTTAAAAACATAATTTCAGGAATTTCCAACGTATACAATATTCGGAAAAATATTCGAATACTTTTATTCAGTCTTGTATATGATCTATAGATTTGTATAGATACTACATAGGATGGTAAATTTTAGTTCAGTTAAGAAACGCGTAGCACAGTTTAAAATTCTCCTTCTGGAGTTTCTGTCAATAAACGGAAATGTGTTCGCGAACTTTTGTGCTGCCCTGTATATCATCTACAGAATTTATACACACCACATAATAAACAAAAAGTGAGTTAAATTTAAAATCGCGTTCAGTAACTTAAAACGCACTTCCAGGAATTATTGTTAACAGACAGTAGAGAATTATTTTGTGTGTCCCTGTAAATGAACGATGACTGCTATACACACAATATTCTGTAGTAAGCCTCTTGTAATCCACCTTAGTGATATATATAAATTTCAATGTGTTTATATATATCACTTATATATTCACATAATTAGTGAAACATTATTTAAATAAACCACAGACGATTTTTCTCCATAGACGTAATGTAACGGAATTCTTTTGACTGTCCCTGTAAATTAACTATAAGTGCTATGCACACCCTATTCCATATTAAGCTTCTTGTAATACACCTTAGTGATATATATCAATTACAGTGTGTTTGCAATTGTGTAACATCATTAAAATAAACCGCAAATGTTTTTTTCCCATAGACCGTAATGTAACGGAATTCTTTTGAAAGTCCCTGTAAACAAACTATAAATGCTACATCTAAAAGGTGGATTAAAACTTTGTACCGTTATATTAAAAATAAATGTGCAACGTTAAATTAGCACAGATTAAAATAATTTCCAATGGCAAACAGCTGTTTCAAAGCCCTTAAACTCTATCTTCAGTGCCAACTCAAAAGGTAAAAATGAATTAAAAACTCCTAAGCCATGACCGCTTGCCTGCCATCTCTCGCCCCGCGGCCAGATGAAATGGCGTTGAATTTTTCAAAACAACAGCTGAGACGAGGAAACAACCTAATTTAACGTTGCACATTTATTTTTAATATAAGTGCTACACACTTCAGTTGAAATAGGGAACGTGCTATAGATAACGACAATAACATATAAAAATTGCAAGGCAACCCGATCATATTTACGGGAGTTAGAGCACGGACAGACGCCAGACGCCAGACGGCAGACGGCAGACGGCCATACGACCAGACAAACCGAAGTCATAAACACTTTTCAATTAGGTTGGAAAGTGTTAAAAAGAATTATAAACTGGTGTCTCTAACTTAAATGTTAAAGAAAGTAAATATTAATTTGGAGCTTGGTGCGATATAATTAAAGTAAAAATAAAATACAACGTTAAAGCACCAGTATAATTGAATCTACAGCATACCGGTTTCGGTAGCATATAGCATACCCTCCTCAGTGCTGAAGAAAATGAAAATTTGTTCATATCTATAGAAATGATAGAGGATTCAAGTGACAAATTTATTAGCCAATAGGAAAACGGAGGGTTCTAACGGAGGTGCAACATCCAATAGGAAAATCTATAGGAAATGGAAACGCTATGGAGAGAAATAGTTTAAAAAGTTAAGAAAAATTGGTTTTAATGTAATGTTTCTAGCAGTCTGATAATGGTTGAATAGCAAATTCACAATTAACAAGATTTCCAAGATTTTTGTGAATATGGAATGCTTCAAGGAAATTAAGTTCGTGTACAGAAATAGGTTTAGATATTATTTTAACCGAACTGAAATCGAAAACGTGATTCATCTCCCAGCAATGTTTTCAATAGAGGATATTTTGATTTCTTGTTTTTCAATATATTGTTTATGTTCTTTAATACGAAATTTAAGACTACGTTTGGTTTGTCCAATGTAAGAAAGACCGCACTGACAATTAATATTGTAGATACCCCATGAATTCGATAATTCAATAGGATCTTTGAGTTTGGAAAGGGTGAGTTTTTTGGTAGGGGAAAAAATTATTTTAAAGTCAAATTGTCTAAGAATTTTAGCAATGGAAAAGCTTGATTTAGGAAGGAAGGGTAACACAATATTGATATTTGAACGAGTAGAAGACTGAGATGAGTTCGAGGAACGAGGATTCTGCAGTTTAAAAAGCGCAGTATCAACCATAGAAGGGTTGTAATCTCTATCAACTGCAATTGCTTTAATATATTGAATTTACCATTAAATGACTGGGAATCCGAGCAAACATGAAGGGCACGATTTATAAATGTATAAAATGCGGCTAATTTTTGGCTTGGAGGATGACAAGAACGAGCATGGGGTGGTAGTGAAACAGCGAAGTTTTTACGATAGACAGATGTAGAGAAACCGGTAGCAGTGCGAATAACAAGGGTGTCTAGGAATGGGAGCTAGCCCTTATTTTCGGTTTCATAAGTAAATTGAATATTACTATCCATAGAATTCATGATGCCAAGAATATCATCAATAGTGTAAAGAGAAGTGTCAAGTAAAGTGAATGTGTTAATATAACATAAATCTTCATCAACATAAATTTTCTTTCCCCTTCTGGATTCGTTATATACAAAGTCATTCATTTTTTTAAGTACAGCACGACACGGACAAAGTCATCAAAATACGATCTGTGCATGTTATATACAGGCGTATATTAACCATATTAAATAGGAAAGTTTGAAAACTCCAGAAAGAAAAACTAACCTTTTGTCAAAAATTTATTTCTCCCCAAACTCAAAAAAGCATGTCTGAGGGAAGGGCAAGACTATATGTATGTAATGTATGCCTTATTATTATTACATTTAAATAAATTTAGGATGAATTTATATAAATTTATAAACGTAGTTTAGCTCATAAGAACGAATTAAATGTATTCCCATACAAATCTATACTAAATCTAAGATCTGTTAACGAACAATTCGGTTAGCGAACATTGTTTTGGAACGTATTAAGTTCGTTAATCGATCACCCACTGTATTTCCAATTGCAAAATTGTTTTTAATGACGTAAAGAAGTATTTCAAAAACGATTTGAGTCTATAAAAACATTTCTTAAGAAGTTACAAAATTTATTTTTCATACGGTCCCCCGGTCTTCTAAGTGATATTTATTAAAAATTTCCTACTGCACTAACAAGCACGTCAAAAAAAGTCCCATTCATCTAACACTAAAATTGACCGAGTTATGAAACTTTGAATTGCATGACTTACACCAGTTTTCTGCATTTGAACACAGATCAGTTGGGACATGCTTCGAGGTATCGTACACAAATTGCTTAAAGTTGTAGCAGAATTTATTTCATGTGTATCTGTACTTCACATGAAAGTAGGCACATCGCACAAGCATTAAGATAGTGTTAATTTTTATTAATTAAGTTTGAGATTTGTTAAAATATTTGTATTTTAACATATGTTATATTTTTTAAAGAATTCAGACTGTTGCTTTTTATCATTTCAAATGACAATTTTTTTTTCACTTATAATTTTAGTTTAAGTTGTATAGTTTACTTTAATATGTCAGAATGAAAATAGATTTCAAATTTATGTTGTAATGTTAATTTTACTCGCAACTGTTACTGGATTATTTTTTAACACAATTATTAAATTGGTAAAGTAATCATACAAGTTGTAAATTTCCAACTGGACGAAAAATGTCCGGGCCAGGATTCGAACCTGGGATCGCTTGGCTGAAGCCGCCACGCTCTACCACTGAGCTATCCCGGTCGAATCTGGAGGGCATAATTCATCCAGTTAACCTTATTGATCAAAGCACGTATCCAGCGTTTACTGGAGTTCCATTACCTGCGATCTTTTCTGTTGAGCTGATTAAAATATCAGACAAGATGCTTTGATCAATAAGGTTAACTGGATGAATTATGCCCTCCAGATTCGACCGGGATAGCTCAGTGGTAGAGCGTGGCGGCTTCAGCCAAGCGATCCCAGGTTCGAATCCTGGCCCGGACATTTTTCGTCCAGTTGGAAATTTACAACTTGTATGATCGCAACTGTTATTTTATTTTTATTTTTATTTTTTATTTTTTTTTTGTACATCTGACGATTATATACACTTCTAGTAAATTTGAGAATGACCCCTATTTCACAGCAAAAATGATGCTTCAATTTTAAAAAAGCTATTTATTACTCGGTCAGTTTTAATCGTAGAATAATGAAACTTTTTTGTCTTAATTGTTAGTGTAACAGGAAAGATTTACTAAATATTATTTATTGGACAGCGGGACCGTTTAAAAAATTTTATTTCATAACTTTTTACGAAATGTTTTTATTTATCCAAATCGCTTTTTAAGTATTTCTGTACCTCATTTACAACATTTTTGCGATTGGAACTATATGTCTATGACTAACAGCTTAGGAATTAGCCATTGGACACCCTGTGTATGGAGCTTTGCGATACCTAGGACATTTTTAATTGTAAATTAAATCATTATTGTTTTTAGATTGAATCACAGACTGTTTATTTTTTGGCAAATATTTAATGAATATTCTCTGTATGTCACAAGTATTCAAAAAAATTTTTGCACCGTAAAAATTAAGCAGCTCAAATAAAATATAATTCCAATAAAAATTTAAACTGCAGACACAATGGACATATGCTTGCTTAATCCTGGTATCTAGCTCCTCTTCAAAGGCACCTAAATGAAACGAAAGTGAAAGATATACCCGATTTCTGTATGTGTTACAGTCTTGCAAACATGGGTGTTTTCCCTCCAGATTTTTGCCGAAACTTGCGACCATGTTTATTGTTAGAGGCTAAATTTTCTTCTGCGTGGAGGAATAAAATTCGACGCTTATTTTAAATCAAGTTAAATTTACCCTTTTCTGCTTTCTTCTATCTATAATAGAAGGAAGTATTGTAATCGAAATATTTTTCTACTTTCGGTTAGCGACAGATTTGCACGTTTTAGGGGTCAGAGATTCCGAAAAACATGTTTTTACAAAATGTCTGTCTGTCCGTCTGTCCGTCCTCATTGTATCATCGAAAAGTAAATGAAGTTATGCTTCAAACTGAACCATTTTTTTTCTATGGCAAGCAGGTTCCACTTGAATTTGGGGATATTTCGACGAAAGGTTGCGCTGTGATCGCAAGTTTTGTTCCATTTTCACTATTGTATCATCGAAAAGTCTATGAAGTTATGCAGCTAATTGCACCAATTTTTTTTCTATATGTTTTCGACTGTAGCCTGCAGGTCCCAGTTGCATTTAGGGATATTTCGACGAAAGGAGGTGCTGCGATCGCGATTTTTGTACATTTTTCTCTATTGTATCATCAAAAAGTGTATGAAATGATGCAGATAACTGAACTAAATTTTTTGTATATGTGTTTGACTATAGCCTGCAGGTCCCAGTTGAATTTGGGGATATTCTGCCTGGAGGGGGCGCTTTGATAGCCATTTAAAAATTTTAAATTTCAAAAAGTTATACAAAATAATTAGAAATCCTAAAAACATTTTGCGTTAAATGTTCGGCCTTGATCCAAGGATTCCAGAGTATTTTTTTTGCCTCTATCTTAAAAAAATGGCTGAAATATAACAGTTTGAAATTATAGTGTGGCTGATATTTTGAAACAATGCAGTACGATTCCACCATAAGCGGCTTTAATTTATTAGTTTTAGTGAACATGGTTTCGCCAAATTTTCTTTCATTGTAACACTTACATGCTTAACACTACAGAGTGACAAGAAATAACTTGGACACACATGATACATTATAATTTTTATGCTAATGAAAATATTACGACCAAACTTCAAAATAAATATGAATAGATTATTTCGTCTAATATATTTACAAATTTTTTAAGTGGCTAACTTTAGCCTTAATATAGCTTTAAAAGTGTCACAAAATTTTCGGCTATGGGCCGCAGCGCACATACTGATATTTTATCCCATTCCTTGCATAAGTATTTCTTTAGGGATGCCAAAGTTAAATGAGGTTTATAACACACCCTTTGTCTCCAAGATGGACCAAACAGAATAATCCATTGGGTTCAAATCTGGGGAATACGGTGGCCATTCTTGGGCTCAGGAAAATGTGTCTTGAACCAATCTTGAGTGCCTTTACTTCTGTGTGCAGGTGCGGAATCCTGTTGGAAGGTCCATCTTTTGTTTCCAAAGAACTTTTGTAACCAAAGTAAGACAACATCTTCCAAAATGAGTTTGCGATATGTTTGTTGATTAATCTTTATCCCTTGATCAACAAAAACAAGTGGTGTTTTCCCACTGGCACATATCCCACCCCAAACCATTACAGATTGGGGTCGTTGACGCCGTTCAACAATGCAAGCAGGTCCCGGTACTTCTGCTGACCAAACTCTATCATTATGGCTATTGTGAGCTTGTTCAATCGAAAACAGTTTCTCATCTGTGAAGACAAATAATTGCCATCAATCACCTGCGGCCCGCTTTAACAGTTCTTTACACCTTTGAAGTCTTGTGCGTTTGTTCTCTGCTGTTAGCTTTTGAGCTTCTTTCATTTTGTAAGGGTGAAGACCAAGCTCTACTCTTGCCATCAAACGTACGGTTTCTCTGTTGATCTTCATCTCTCTAGCAACCTTTCTCATTGAAATCCTGGGATTTCGTTGAATTCGCTTTTTGATAACTACCCGGTTTCTTGACGTGTTAACTGTGCGCTTTCTTCCTCTTCCTGGCCTGTCACCATCATGTCCGAATTCTTTAAACCTTTTGATTGTGTATGAAACCGTCTGCTTAGGCACTTTCAATCGTCGAACAATTTCACATTGTTTCTTTCCTTGCTTATGTAATTCAAGTATGGCAGATCGTTTGTTAACCATAATGGTTATCACAACTAATTTACTTACACCTGTTTAGTAGCTTTCTAGAATCAATTCCCTATGACAATAACTTTATAACTTTAGGGGTAGTTAGAGATTTTTGGTTTGAATCTTCGTCCAAGTTATTTCTTGTCACCCTGTATTTATTCATATTAACAAACATAAAATTCTTGCCAAGCTTGGCGACAATTGGTGTAATATCGCCAAGTTTGGCGCTAAAAATACGTTACTATACAGAAAACCAACATGGCTATGTCTGTCTAATTTGGCGATATTCTCATTCAAATTCAATATTAAGGAGTACTGGGAATGACTCTTCTGTAGTCGGGTTCTGCGAATTTTAGCTTCGCGTATTTTCAGTAGAATTAGTTAAAATCTCAAACCCAAGCAATAGGGAGGATGTTTTCCTGCTGGTACAGGCCAGAAGGACTTTTCGTAGTTTAGTATAATATATATGCTGCTTGCATCCAGGTAACCCGATAATTTGCAAGCTGCTGACGTAAAACAGTATGAAGAAGGCTGTGTGATAGCGAATTTTGAAGCATTTACATGTAGGAGAGAAGAAAGTTTTGGGATTGGCATATCCGACCAATTTATTTTTTAATTTTCTCCTAAGGTTGTTCTGAAATCTAAATTGACTGTTTTCTGATGCATTCACAAACCTATTTTTATTCTGAAATTCATGAAATTTAATTCATTATAAAAGTCATAGGGAAAATATGATTTCAAACATTTTTTTCTGAATGATAGGGAAAATGTGATTAAAAAAAATTTCTTCTGAAAAATATATTAGAAGGTCTATGCTTTCAATGCAATGGTACGGCTTCATCCGTTTCCAATCAACCCTTTTCAATCACCCTAGGCTAAACAGGTGAGAGTTGGTTTAATCAGTCAGGTTTCCTGTTTCTGATGGTAGAAGCGTTAGAAAAAATCGTTGACGCATGCACAAAGATACAATTTTCATGTGGATTTGACAGAATGCGCTTTTCGTTTTAAATATATAAATAAAACACAATCTGTATATGTGCAATATGCATGCACAAATAGCAAATACAAATATATTAAATGCCTACACTAAATAATTTAATAATTAACATTACTATCTAACTATCTCAGTTTTAAAATTTTAATAATGCAGACTTTTTATATAAGAATAGAAATTTATGAAGAAATAATAGTTTTGCAGATGTTTTTCCATTTTTTATTGGATTATAGATTATTAAATTGTATAGTGTAATCAATTAATTTAACATAATTTATTATTTCCTTCCTGTAGCAAAAATGAATGCTTTAGAATGTCTGAAGAAAATTCATTAATTAACGCCATTATCACTATAGAAATCAATAAGAAGAAATGAAAAAGAAAAAAAAAACATATATCTGGAAATTTAAATGTGTAATAATTTATAATGATTGGAATTTTATAAAAAAAAAAAAAAAAAAAAAAAAAAAAAGAGAGAGAAAAATTAGATTTTCTAAACGAAAGTTTCTGTTTTTAAAAAGATAAATAATGATCTGGGATAGATGCAACTTTCTGCATTGTTTAGCTAATGATAAATTTTAACATTTCAATAGCGATAGTTTAAATTGTACCATATGCCGTATTTTAATAATTCAAAATTTTAGTATAGTTGATTAGAGTAATTTTGTTTAAGATCCTTTTATTTACAAATTTAATGAATAATTAAACATGGTTTTGAGTGTAAATTTTATATTTTTGATTTTGTATTTTATTGTATTTTAAATCATTTCTTCTTGTATCTACATAATTCTAAAAAAATCTAAAAGGGTAACTATTGAATCATTGGTTTAATCACAGTAATAAAATACTCGAAAAAAAAAAGAATATCTCTCTAGAAATTTATTTTATAAGAAATGTATCCGTGTATTTTTTACAATTATAAATTAAAACTATGTTTGAATAAGAAAATTTTCCAATGCTCTCTACAAACAAGAATACGCTCGTTTTGCCTTTAAATTTGCCTTATATTTCTTTACGTTAAATTACAAAATTTTATTGCAATGCATATTTTATTTTTTTCAAACATTTTAAAATGTAGTAAAAAATTATTTAGCGCATTTTTTCATAAACAAAAAAAATAAAATATATTTTGTGTTGCTTATATTATTTTAGTCTGATAATATTTGAAAAATCGGAAATACTAAAACATTTTTGGAGCCTTTTAGCATAAAACCGACTTAATTTAGAAGAGTGAATCACATGTAAACGAGACATTTTTAAATGATTTTCTTTGTAATAGTTCTCACTAAAATGACACCAATGCTATGTTTCTAATTAAATTTTTCTTACATCTGCACACTTTGTTCAACTTAATAGGAATTTCTGTATTCTTATATTATAAGAAAAAATTTGAAAAAAATTCGAAGCTAATTGCACACAAATCCTTTCATTTCTTCATATGAGGAAAACTTTGCACCTACTAAAATTTATTTAAGCGTGTGACGGGGAGATTACCTCCGCCCTGAACTAGCTCATTCATTACACAAATTTAAAGTGCAAAGAATGTGTATTTAAAATACTTGGACTGGGGTTGTGGCAGAGTCCTTCACTAATTAGGCATAAACTGATCAATATGACTCAATAAATCAACTACAACTATGCACTGCACTTTACATAACTATAGAATTCACTTAAGAAAATTCTCACTTACATAAACCACGCTGCTAGGGAAAAAAAACAAGGGAACCAATTTTGGTGCAGCTCGAACCAAGCGTTGAGACCTGGTCAGGGTCCGACTACCAAGTTTTTGTGCCCAGGGCACTTTCAATTTTTCGTGCCCTCTTAGATGGCTTGATTTACTGATAGTATTTTATTTATTTATTTTACTTATTGCATGCTTAGTCAACTCAAAAAATTACGTTTTCAGAAAAATTGAAAAAGTGTTACAGGAATAAAAATAAAATATTTTTCTATTATTTATTGAAATGTACTTTTAACAATAGATTGAGATATATTTTTGTCATTTTATCGTATTAATATCTCAAACATCACATTTTTTCGGTTGTGTCACTTTTCGAATAAATGTGCAATATGATAAAATTGAATGATTTGATAAATACAGTACATCAATTACTAGAAATTAATAATAAGTAACCTACTTATTAATGATGTTATTAATATTAAATGATAACACCAAGCTGATACTGAGTGCAAACAAAAGTCCTAAAAGAAATAAAAACGTTGTCACAATTATGAATTTTTTAAATGGAAATTTTGATGACATTATGAAAAATTTCGTTCCCCTCAAAAAATTCGTGCCCAATGCGTGCTCCCCGGGTGGCCGTGCGATAGTCAGGGCCTGGACCTGGTCCATATCAAAGCCCTATATTACGAATTTCAGAAACGATAAATTGTTTCTGTTAAAATCATATTTCTTCATTTTACAGCAGTATAACTGTCTGAAAATGCAGTTTTCGAGAGCACTTATCGCACTATTAACATAAAAGTTTTCTTTTTCTTTTTCTTTTTCTTTTTCTTTTCTTTTTTTTTTTTTTTTTTTTTTTTTTTTAACAGTTAAAAATGCAAATTAGCCAATAATAAGTATAAAATAATATAAAAAGTTTAAAAATTCTTTCAAGAACATACGAATTTAATTTTCAAAAATTACAACATTATATTTACATTTTTGGCGTGGAAAAAATTGCCGATTTTCCCCCGTAGAGTTTTCTGGAAAACCTAGCCGAATGTCATAGCTACTTGTCATGTGTGAGGAGCGGTTTGGACATCACTAGACATTGTTACGTTCGAACTTAAACTATATTGGCGTGAAATTAAAAATCCAATAACAAAAAAATAAATGTGTTAAAAAATATATAAAATTAGTGTTTAACAGAAAAATTTGGTTGGCTCTCTAACTTTTATGTATAAGGCTACAGAACGTACCAGGTCTCAATGAGAGCTGCGATCTGCACCAAAAGTGGTTTCCTTGCAAGTCTAAGGGAAAACCTCAATAATTTCACCTTAATCAAAATCACTTCACAAATGTGTCAAGCATAAAACTTCACTTTTCTAACTAATAACTGCAACCCGTGTTTGAAAAGGATCTTTACTTCAAATATAATCTAAAACTATCTTACCAAAAGCTATTCTTTACTTCATATAAGCCCCGCTTAAGGAAACTGTGATTACCTTCGTGGCGAGAACTGGTCTAGAATTCCTTGGAGGCGACATCCGACCCAAATCTGGAGAAACGAACTTTCATTCCTGCTTATATACCATTGCTGGCTGACCAGAGAAGCCAAAACCACTACAAAATATTGAAAATCCACAAATTCCGAAGGCTACATGCAATCAAAGTAAAATAAATTAAAGAGGTCTCTGTTGCACACACAAATGTTAGGTTGTCACCTCACATCCACAATTAAAACAGCAGAAAACCTTTATAAGACAGACCTTTTCTTAGATATTTTTGTTTTGTTTTGATTTGATGTTTGTGTAAAATCATACAATCTCCACTACAAATGGACCAGAAACGTTTAAAATGACGCATTTTCATTACTATTATATTTATACCGTTTGAAAATTTAAGACTATGGTAGAGTTGGTCCAATAGGAATATTTTGAAAATTACGGTCGTACGAGCTGAAAAAGTTGGCCGCCCAGTCTGGCGATACCTGCAAAGGCTAAACTTAAACTAAATTATATCGACACATTGTTTTTCAACGGTTTTCATAGGATAACGTTTGTAAAAGTTAATGACAATCACAATGTTTTAAGCAATAACTTCTCTTTTATACAAAACGAAATTTAGAATTTTAAAGTATGGTGAGAGACTCTATATAAATTTTTATTCAAGGATCTTTATAAGTTTAATATTCTAGTTATAACTTAGTTAGTGTCTCATTAGTAAAAGTAGTATTCTCCAAATTATCAACAATGTATATAAGCAACAAGTTATATTGGAGTATCGTAAATAAAGTTTGCATTCAAATAGTTATATAGCTGTAAATATGAAATTATTCTTAATTTTGGCATCAAAAAAGCAATATTTTTATTTCCTTAAATTATTTTCATTCATGATCAATAATATTAGTACACACACAGCAATGTCTCTATATTCTTTGTACCATTTGAACTCATGGACTTATAGTGAATATGTATTATAAATATTTTTATTATTTACATATTTAAAAATCGTAGTTTATATAAATATTTAAAAAAGAAAATAATTTTAATGTTAGCATCCAAATAGCAATAATTTCATTCTTTCTATTTTGCTTGCAATCATTATCTACACTGTTAGCGCCCAATTAGTAGTGTTTTTGCTTATTTATGTAATTAGCAATCGCACTCAAGTTGTTATATATACTGCATAAATTTATTTTTACTGTGAAATGTTTGCATTCAAATAGTATAATTTTTATATAGTTGTAAATATGTAATTATAGAGCACACAAAATATATCTTCATAATCTTTAGCAAAATGTTCTCACCCAAAAAGAAACAAATCTATTTTCTCAATGTTATAATGTTACATTCAAATAATTACATATATCTAAAACTTTAGAATCTTATTTGCACTCAAAGAGTAAAATCTAATGTTTATGTATTTTTATTGCATTCAAATTGCTAAGTTTATATAATGTACTGATTATCTGGATATAATGTTAACTATGTATAGATTTACTTTTTCTTTGTATGTAAAAGTCTTGTATAGTGTATTAGTATTTTTATAATTTAAACAGTAATATGCAATTTTGGAATTTGTTTGCATTTAGTAAAACAGTAAATAATAGATGTAATTATGAAATTATCGATAATGTTAGAATCTATAAAGCATTTTTTTTTTCTATTATAAAAATCATGAGTATAATGTTAGCTCTAAAATGGAAGTTTTTCTATTTTTCTGTGTTATTTGCACTTATGACGTTTAATATTATGTATTCTGTTAATTGTAGCGTGATTCATGGTGTAAATGTTTTAAATAATTCTAACTTTTAATAGCATGTGCTTATCCAAAAATTTTCACTTATATTTAACATTATGTACGTAACATTATGTATGTATTTTTATAATTTAAACAGTTTATAAACCCAACTATGTTCAATTATAGCATTCAAAAAATGCATTTAAATGTAACAAAATATATGACATTGTAATAATTTTTGCCGACGGCGCGGCGGGAAGACTGAGCACTTGACTTCTTATGTTACGGGGGTCATAAGATCTTCTTTCCAATCCGCTACCTTCTGCTCCTGGGCTTGACTGGGTAGTGGATGTGTACTTTTCCCCTTGCGACCTATTTGATCCTTAAGCTTAACGGCGGGCCGGTCGTATGTAGGGTGATTCCTGTGAAAGTTAATAGAACTTATGTTTACATGTATATTAATATATTTACTTTACATGATTCTTTTTTTAAAAAGGAAATTACATCATCTACAAAAAATGTTGCATACTGATTAATAGACCTGGAAAACAAACAAAACATTTTTTCCTCAAATTACAACACAAAATACGATTTTTTTATGGATTTCAGATTTTTATTACATATTTTGTAAATTTATTACAACTTTTTGGTTGTTTTTTATGTACAATCGACAAAGCGTAATAGGCAATATAAAAGAACTTTGACGACTCACAACTATGAAACCTTAACTTCACAATTGTGATAAAACATGTTTTTCAGGATTAATTTAGTCGTAAAATAATAAAATGACTGTTTTTGCTTTTATTTAATTGCAAAAAAAATACTTTGTATTCCTATAAATCATACATAAATGCAGAAAAGAAGTACTAGACTAATTACAGGTTTCATAATCCACTTTCAAATATCAGTCAATTTTCGTCAATTAAAATCTTTCTGACCCCCTAACAAGAACCAAACAATGATCCACACTATAGAGTATGCTGAACTGCATGTAGAACAAATTTCAGTGGTTGATTGTTAAGTTTCCAATCAAGTTGACGCTTGAAATTTCAGTATTAGATAGAACTTGATTAGTATATGACAATGGAAATGGTCTATCATGTCATATCTTTGTGGAAACCGGTGGCTAACTAAATTATAGAAATAGAGCGGTCTACGACAGCAGAAAGCATCACATCATCGGAGTTTACGAATAAAACTCCTGCATTGAAACCCTTGATATATTTAAATTGAACTGGTCTGCCACATTATATCCTGGTGAAAACTACCGGTAAACGACATTTTAGATACCTAAATATCTCATCGATTTTACGGATGAGATTATACAATTAAATAGAACTCTATTAGCATATTACAATAAAACTGGTCTACCACGTTATGTCTTTGCAGAAACTGCATGCAGAACATATTTCAGTGGTTGATTGTTAGGTTTCAAATCAAGTTGACGCTTGAAATTCCAGTATTAGATAGAACTTGATTAGCATATTATAATGGAAATGGACTATCATGTCATATCTTGGTGGGAACCGATGGCGGACCAAACATTAGTGATTGATTTTTAGGTCCCCAAACAAATCATCGAGTTTACGGAGGAAATTCCTACGTTCTATAGAATTGTTTTTTAGGCCCCCTAACAGCTTATCAATTCCAGTGTTAGGTATAACTTGATTAGCATAGTACAATGGAACTGGTATGCCATATTTCATCTTGGTGTAAAGTGTAGACACATCAAATGTTAGTGAGTTATTTTTAGTGTACTTACCATCTCATGGATTTCAGAAGTAAACTTATAGTCAAATTAAAGTTAAAAGGTGTATCTTTCGATCTGTTTGGCCTGACATTTCGCAGCCTGGCACTTTGTTAGGCGAACAACTTTTATCCTTGTTTGGCGATAAACACGGATCTCACTTTGACTATTATCAGACGTATTTCAATAATACAGTTCCTTTTTAACAAGTTTCGACATAGATTTTAAAATTTTCCAAGATATGTCAATGTATTTATCAGATCAATTTGTCTGTCAATCTGTCAGTGGATCTGTAATGAATTCTGTAATGTTCGTGAATATACATGGATTTTCACAAAATCGTTATATGATATTGAGTTTTACAAAAGAAGCGTCCCTTCTGCAGATGCTTTATTTTATCATTCTTTTGCAGTAACGCTATAGAAAATTCAAATACTTAAGAACATTTTGATGGTGTTACATTGCATCAAACATTACAAAAATTGCAAAATTTATCGATATTCACCGTAGTTGGCACCCTGTAAGAAATGGCGAGCGTATCGTTAGTCGTTATGTTACAAGAAAAAAAGAACAGGGTTCGTACGCATCAGGGGATTCAGGAAAATTTAAGTGTTTTAGTACCAGAAATGTCATAGAGTCTGGTCGCTGTATGTGAAGATAGAATTTCTTTTCCTTAAATAAGCCAAATGTTACTTTACGAAAATTCTGGTAAAAGGTGCTTGAAAGTCCTTGAAGCGTACGAACCTTGAAGAAAGAATACTATTTCGTTGCTGCCTATTGGCAGAAATATCATATCGGTACTATACAATATAATGAATTTGATATACGTTGTTATTTTGTATATAAACATTATCTATATTATGAATTTTGCACATAACATTTAATGTCCTTTAAAGAGAGCACAAAATAATATCTACCTTTTTTTAATATTTATTTATGTTATTGGTATACGCTTTCAATTGAAGCTTACATAGTTATTATTTTTTTTTTTTTTTGCATAAATTATGGATAAACAGTATAAGCGGAATAAAAAATAAACTGAAAAATCGTCTTTAATTTTATTAATCAAATGAATATTATATAATTGAATTTAAACACACAAATAGCAGAAATATCGTTCGCACTTGGAAGGATTTTTTTATCTAATATTTTGTTACTTTATGAAGTTAAATCCTTTTTTACAACAATCTTTAAAATTTTTAAAGAGAAAAATAAAAAGTTTGTTTTTAATGTAAATAAAATACAAGCTTTTGAATATTATTTTAAAGGGAAATGGTTGTTTCCATGTTTTTTACTGAAAAACATAGTATATATTGTTTAATTTTTAATACTTAATTGTATGTTTCATAAATAATCAATTGTATATTTCATTTTGTATTAGATATAATTAAAGATTTATGGCCACAAAAAAACATAAAGATCAATTGTGTAATACATTAATAAATATATTTTATTACTAGATGCATTCAAGCAATATTCGGTGATGAAAATTTGCGAAGTACTTTCCGTTCTGTGTTCATAGTAAAAGCATAAGAGGAAAATTTCGAAATCCCATTCGTGGGCAGGTAAGTTTCTGCTTTGTACATTTTAACATTTTTAACCTGTTAAAAGAATTTCTAAAAACAACAGTTTTTTTAATAATGATAAAAAATTATATTTTTTCGCGACCTAAAAATCCACTACTGAAATTTGGTCTGCCTGCAGTTTCCACCAAGATATGACGTTCCATTATAATATGCTAATCGAGTTCAATCTAAAGGAAGAATTTCATTCGTAAACTCACTGAAGTGACTATGAACTGAAATTTGAATCACTAATATTTCATCTGGTTGTGTTTTCAACCAACATATAACGTGCATACCAGTTCCTTTGTAATATGCTAATTGAGTTTTGTCTAATGCAGGAATTTTATCCATAAACTCGATGAAGTGATGGTCGCTCCAATTGCCTCCCAGATAAAGATGTTCGTACTATAAATTTGATGTTTGAATGTTGTGCGTCGAAGTTTCTCTAAATTTGTTTTCCTACAAAACATTGTAAACAAATTGAAATAAAAATGAACGTTTTTAGTACCAATGTGCTCTTTCAATCTTAAAAAAATCACTGTTCTACACTAAAATAATAGTACGTCGTTCATAAAGAACGTCGATGTACACAATATTGATTAAATGTCAAACATTAATAGTAATAATATTATCAGTTTTGACTTTTAGTTGAATAGTTTGATTTTTGTGTGCCATTTCATACAAGACCACATTGTGTCACTTTCTTCATAATCACCTTTAATTATACTGTTTCTATACTTGAAACGTCGATAAAGTGTCATTATCGGATTTGCTTCAATATGTGCGAAAAATATATGAGATTTGCAATTTCATTTGTTAAAAGCTTAAACACTATTTTTGTGTGTGTGTGTGCAACTGCACTAGATAATTTGTATTTACTCAGAATGCTAGGCAAGAAATAAATGAAGGTATGAAGAATATAATGATACCCGGCTTTTAAAGAGTAAGAAACCTATTAAGTTTGCTGTGACCTCAAATATAACAAGTATGATGAGGACATAACCAACTGTCTGCTATTTAAATAAAACACCCAGAAAAAGGAATTGATTAAAACAACGCAACAGGTTTTGTTGAGTATATTTTGGTTGTTTTAGCAAAATTTTTAGTTGAAGTAAATAAACTGGTTTTGTTGCTTGGACAAAAAAATATTGTTAACACTCTTACAAAATTTTAACAAAATTTCATCAATTTTACTTGAATTAACAAAGTCTGTTTTTTTAATTTTACAAAAATTTTGTAATTCCAGCAAAATTTAAATTGTTGTGTAGTAGCCATAATTCTCTCACGTAACTCGATTTATATGACATATATAGCTATATAATTAAAGGATTAACATAATTTTTGGATAATTAAAACTTTTTTTCATTGGGACGGACCAAGGTAGTTTTAAAAATCCCCATGTCCCATTTATTACTTTTCTCTATCTTTACAAGAAGAAAGTATTGGAATCATAGAAATTTTCGACTTCCGGTTTCCGACGAAGTTTAGAAGGTCCTGAACACGATTTGACTGTTTTTAGAAAATGACTGTCAATGACTCTGTCTGTATGTGACAAAAATTTTGTGGGCGCTCTATCTCAAGAACTAATGCACGGAATTTAATAAAACTTTATATTCAGTTACTTCCTGATATAAATTGTTGCTGATTAGTTTTTGGTGTAAATCGCGCAACAGGTGGCGCTGCTATGTTGCATTTTTCGCGATTTCTGCAATAGTTGTATCTCATTTTCAGCAGTGAATTACGCCTGTAATCGTTGAACGTAACTCGATTTATTTGACTTATATAGCTATATAATTAAAGGATTAACATAATTTTTGGATAGTTAAAACTTTTTTTCATTGGGACGGACCAAGGTAGTTTTAAAAATCCCCCTGTCCCATTTATTACTTTCTTCTATCTTTACAAGAAGAAAGTACTCAGGTACATAAGTACTCTGGTACTGAAAGAAAGTACACTGGTAAAATATAACACTGAATTTTTATCCTGCTTTTTGCAGGCGTAATTTACTGCTGAAAATGAATTAAAAATTAACTATGTGTTGCCGTATGCTGGGCTTTGTATTGTCGTCTCATGTTTGCCGCAGAAATTTGAGTTCTCCTGATGACTTTTCCATCTTGTGCTGCTGTTGCAGCCGTTCCGACACATATAAGAATGAGAAATGCCGAGCTCAGCTATCGTTCCTTGAAGCTCAGTGGTTGAGCCTCAGAGCGCTGTTCTGAGGACCCGGGATCAACTCCCGGCTTGGGCAATTTTCACTCTCGGTTTTCGCTTGAAAAAAAGCAGGATAAAAATTCACTTGTTATTATTCAAGGTTTACAGGCGTAATTAACTGCTGAAAATGAATTAAAAAATAGTTAAAATTGCACATTTAGATTGGTTCATTTGACAGAAGGTTTTGTAGTATGAACAAAACAAGTTCGTAATATAACATGTTTTATTATTTAAACAAACAAAATATATTTTGTTGAAAAAAGAAAATAGATTGTTAAAATAACACATTGCATATATCTATGTAACAAAAATAATTTTTTTAATTTAAGTAAAATAGAACCATTTTACTTGAATTAACAAAACATTTTTTTTCTGACGATACATTTTTTTTTTTTTTTTGGAATTGCAAAAAAAATCAACAATATTTTTTTTGTTGATTCAAACAAAATTTCTATTGACCCATATTTAAACGAAAAATTTTGTTGGATCAACCAAATTTTTGTTGATTCAACAAAACTTTTTTCTGGGTGAATCATCTGCAAAATTAAATGACAATCTATTTGTTCATGATTTATAGCTATCGCGGAAATCGTGAAAATCAGACCATAGCAGCCACACCTGTTAGGCGGTATACAACCAAACCCAATAAGAATCTATATAGTATGTCGAGATCTAACATAATAAGAAGTTTGATGAAATTTGGTGCACTAGTCGTTGAGATATAACTTCCCAGAAATCGTGGATAGTTTAACATAGCAGTGCCACCTCTTGTGCGACCAAAACCTAATCATCGTTTATTTATATCAAGGTCTAACAATATATAAAGTTTTATAAAATTCCACGATTTAACTCTTGAGATACAGCTATCGCAGAAATGATGAAAAACGCAAAATAGCAGCGCCACCTGTTGGACCTCTCAGACTCGCGGACAGACATTTTCTAAAAACGGTCAAACGTGTTCAGGACATTGTAAAATGTATAAATCCGTCAAAAACAGTAAGTCGAAATTTTTCATGAATACAATTCTTTCTTTTTGTAGTAATTAAATTAAGTAAAAACCGTCTTTACCGTCTCAGCGTTAATGATCTAAAATATCGTTAAACCAATCTTAGAATGAAATTAACTCTGAATTGTCTTGTAATTTCGGAGGGGTTAGTAATTTTATTTATGAAAAATACTTAAGTGCCTTTTATTCCGTTAAACATCTTTATCTTAAAGTAGTTACAAATAAACGAAGGATGGACTTTATGCAGCTTGTTTCTAACGCATAAACTCAAGCTAAAATTTCATTATGTGCATTAAGTATTTGAAGTAATTTTTATATTCATTTTTATTTTAAAAATATTTCTGCTAAATACCAAAAATTATGTTTGTCTTGTAATAAATGTGACATTGAATCCCTAATGTTTAAAATTGCTCAAAGTGAAATTTAATTGTACAAATTTATACATTTACAACAAACCTGCTTAGCACCGTACTTCAGGACTTGAGTTGTAAAAAATTGGATTTATTCTCAGGTTTAATTTCAAAAGAAACAATGTATTTTCGAAAATAACTTATTAATTTTCAAACAAACAATTCATTTCAGTTTTTATTTACTTATTTATTTATTTATTGTTTTTACAATTTTACTTGCGATGGATAAGAGAATGGTTTTATAAAGTGAAAATATTACAGATAAGAAATCAAATCTCAGATTACAATTTTATACTTTAAGTTAAAGTATCTCTCTTTACATTTTAAATTAGAGTTGTCGAACTGCAGCCAAATTAGAACCAGTATTTTACTTTAATCTTCTCGTTAATTTTTCACATATTTTCAAAAGGTTAAATTAAGGTAAAATGTCTCGAAAAAACACAAACTGCGGCACACGCGTTATAAAAATAACAGGCTTAATAAAGTTTTGTAAATGGTAGTAAATGCAGTTCTGCAAATTATTTATTTTAAAAACGTTAACACTAAATCATACAATAATGTAAATTTGTCATTATATAATGTCGTATAATTCAGAATACGATTTAAAAGGCTGTATGCTTCATCTCAGAAAATGATTATTTATTACTGCAAACTTAAAAAATAAATTTAACAGTATGAAAATTTGGAAATTAAGAATTTATAATGCTTGTATGGCATATTAATAATTGCTGGTGCGGTCTGTTGATTAAAAAAAAAATCAATTTCGTCAAGTGTTTTTTATTTTCATAATGGCAATTCAGGTTGCCAGATTGTATGTTTTCCCTATAAGTTGTACGTTCTTTCGAGCTTATTATACCTTGTACGTTTAAACCTTTTCCGTAAGAAAATTTCTTATAGTTTTTAAACTTACCCGACTTTTAATAATTTCGAGAAAATTTCTCATTTTAAATTTCCAGTTTGTCTCACAGTTTAGCATTATTTAATACAAATTTACTTTACTTCTTGGTATTTTGCTTATTACATTCGAAATACAAAAATTTCTTTTTAATGAGTAAACGTTAATAAATTGTTCATACACATAAATGAATTTTAAGTATGTTTTGGTATATTTCATTTTCTACAAATGATTTTTCAATGCAGAACGAGGAAAATAATACAAGATTAGTTAAAAAGTACTGTGAGAACAATGTATAGCAAAACAACTGAATAATAATAATAATTATTATTATTATTAATTAATTGTTTTTAATTTTTTTAAATAGTCAGAACTGAATGTTCAAATTAATTTAGGAGAATTGACAAGACAAAATCTCAGTAGTGCGATAAAACATAAAAGTAAATATTTAAAAAATCTTCAGTTTTTGTTGCTTGATAAAACTGGCAAACATAAATTACATGGGCATTGTATAAGAAAAGAATTTGTCGAACCTAATCATACCACTGTAAACGATATGCGTATGAAAGCGAGTTTATTTAATCCTTTTATTTCTTTTGACGCGATTTTTAACGAAGTTTAGAAAGTGGTCTCGGTTTCTATTTTTTTTTAAAAATTCTTATTTCGTATTAAATTACCTGAAAGCAGTGTGATGAAGTACATTGCATTATATATACATTTTACTAAACTGTTCATTATATTACATTTAAATTAAACATTACACCGGTAACTTTGTAAAGTAAAATTTTATTTATAGCAATTTTGTTGATGTAATGTTATTCAGATGTTGTGAGCATGGCGTAATCTCGACAAACGAATGCACGATTCTTTCAGCATTCGTTGATATAAAATTTAAGCGTAAGAAAAACATGAAATTATAATCTTCACGACTATTCAATTTCTCAATTCCTGTTCTTCTTGCGAGATGAAAATAAAGTTTACAAATAAGTATGATAATAATAGAGGTTCTGAAATAAAACTGTAAAGTATGGGCAGATAATGAAATATTTCTTCAAAAGGAAAAAATATTTCTTTATATTTTTTCTTATCGTATAGGTCTTACAAAGTCCTTCGCAATTGAAAAATTTACTTTATTTTATTTTATTACTATTAACTTGGATGTTTTTATTTTTTAATTTTGAAAATACTACATAATGAGTATTTCTCCATAATCCCATCGATCACTCATCATTAATATATATATATTGCCAAACTACAGGATATAACGCCAAAAATGCATCATGATGGCGTCACATTCACTTGACGTCAGATGCATTACGCGTGTTTGTTATGCCGTCGAGTGATTTTTAATTCGACATTTATCTGTATTTTTAATTATATTTTACTGATAGTTCACACTTTAGTGAGTGGGGCTTTTACTAAATTCATGTATATTTTGTGATTCATGTATTTTTTGATGATTTTGTATTTTTTTGTGATGGCAATATTCTTCCATTTGTTTATTGGTCTTTAGGGTTTGGCTATACTTTTATTTATATAAAGTGGTCGAAGTGATAAAGGAGAAGTACCACATAATGTCATGCTACAGTTTCATTGTAAAAACTAGAAATTTCAGTAAAAACATCCCCTCCCCCCATAACAAAAGTAAATGATATTTCAATTTATGATGCACTCTTAGCTTTTAGTAAGACATAGCAATTGTACTCTTTGAACGTGAATTTGACTTGATCCATACAGATATAAGAAAAAGCTCTACTTTTTTATGAAAAGAAAATTAACAAAAACTTTTTAAAAACAACAAATATTAAAAGTCTCATTCCTCTTTTTTTATAAATAAAGTCTCGCAACAAGCGCTTGGAGAGTCGAGGAGTAGTAAAAAAACAGGGAGTAACACGCACATGATATACGCTATAACATCTACTATGTATATATATAAAACATAAACGGAAATTTCGTTCCGTTCCTTTATAACTCGAGTTCCGCTGAATGGAATTTGATGGAACTTACACTGTTGGATAGATAATTTTTCAGGATAGGTTTTAGTATATAACATATTGTTCTACGTACATGAGTTACAGAATTATGATAGAAAGTTCTGTTATTTTGGCAGAAAAGGTTATCATTGCTAATTTTTTGGCGACCATTATTGTTGCAGAAAGAAATAAAAACGCTATACATCTCGAAAAATAAAGAAAAGCTGTTGATAATTTTATTAAAAGAAAGAAAGAAAAAAGAAAGAGAAAGAAAAGAAAAAGTTTGATGAGAGATAATATTATCAAACGAAAATATTTAATTTAAACATGATTGAGAATATTCGTAATGCTTAACAAATAGTTAAGGGGCAATATTGCAATATTTGGCAATTTATCTTTTGTTTTTGGCGATTTTGATTTTATTTTTGACCCCAAACAATTTGATTTTAAGCCAAAAGGTGTGTTTTTTTGTTGCAGAAAGGATTGAACTGGCTATACAACTTGAAAAATAAAAGAAAAAACTATTACTAATTTTATTTTAAAAAAAGAAAAAACAGTTTTAATGAGAGATTTTAAGCCAAAAGGTGTTTTTTCAAGTGTACGACAGCATTTTTGCAGTATTTTTTTTTTTTATATTTTCGGTTAGCCGGGCGCCAGTGATAGATATATACATGCATATATACACACACATATATGCAAATATGTATATACACATATATCTACACAAATACATATATATACATACATATTATATAGTACACTTATATGTATGAATATATACATATCTATATGTATCTACATACATATTTATATATGTACATATATCACTGGCGCCCGGCTAACCGAGAAGTACCCCTTTTTTTATTCAAATGCAAACTACATTAATGGCAATATACTTCTATTTACTTCTACAAATATGAAATTTCGTTCTGGCTGCTTATAAGTCGAGTTCGGCTGAATGGTTTTCCGTAGAACTTAAACTGTTAGATAGATAATTTTTCAGGGAAGGTTTTATAGTATAAAATATCTTTTTACGTAGCTTATAGAATTATTATGGGAAGTTCTATAATCAGATCAATCCGATTATGAAAGATTAGCCTTTTTAAAAGATTTTGCCGAATGGATTTCGATGGAACCTACACTGTTAGATAATTTTCTATGGAAAGTTTTATCATATAACATATCATTCTACGTTGCTTAGTTCTAGAATTCTAGGGGGAAATTCAAAAATCGGGAGCCATTTTTTTAATCAAATATTAGCCTTTTCAATATTTGATTCCGATTATGAAAGATTAGCCTTCTGAAAAAGTTCTACTGGACGGATTTTGATGGGAATTGTATTGTTAGTTAGTTAGACGCTATTTCAGGAATGGGGTGTACTGCATATTGTTCTACGCTGCTTACTCAAACAGGTATGTGTGAAGGTCATATAGTCAGATGAACAATTTTTTAGTCGGTTATGTGAATTAGATAACAGGCTTAGTTGCTCTATGTATATACATGAATTGATAAGAAAAATAGTATTATTTATTTAGAGTTATCTAATAATCTACTTTAATAAAACACTTCTATTTATAAAAGCAAACGTCTCATATACAATTCTGCGTAATTTCATTCAACATAACATTTACGGGCATACGCGTTTTCCGTTTTTCTTTTACTGAACTGTTTTAACTCTATATATAGTATTTTTTTATTCAATATAAAATCGTTATACTTTTTTTTAAATATATCATTAATTATATGCGGATAATTTAATATTTTTTTTCCAAATGTCAAATGAAAAAATAAATAAAATTCTGTATATGAATGATAATTCTTTTAACAATGCATTGTTTAATTTATTTCATCACTATTGAATGGTAATTTATTGTTTAATAAATTAAAAAGAAAGTCATGCACTGAATTAGACAAATGTTTCAAAGCAGAATGATCATCTATCTGTTTTAAACATTGGGAGATAAATTGAATGTCTGAATTTGTGCCAAGTTCTTATTGAATAGATATTCTATTTTGAACAAAACTCCTGACATAACAACAAAACGGTTTTAAGCTTTGTGGAAAATCTTTTTGTTTCGAATAAATTTGACATACAAGATCTTAAATGTTTCTGGTATAAAACAGATTGTTATATACACCAGTGACGAAATGTTAATTAAGGAATTGTAATGTCCTTTCAGATAATTATTTTTTGTACTCCTGACTAGTAAATCGCGAACAAAGTGGAGTACAACAAGAAATTTTCAATAATTAACAATTTTTGCCTTTCCTTTTTTCTTTCTTTTTTTTTTCTTCATTTTAGTTAACCTTCGGTATAAATTAGTTTCTTAAAAAGGACATGAAAATATTTAAAAGCACTTGAAAGTTAACTCTAAGAGAAATGTTAATTACTTCAAACTTATCATCAATTGTTATGTAAACAATTATTGATCCTTACTGGAATAGAATGTAAATCGTCTGGGAACAATATTTAAGGAAATTAAAAATAGCACTAACAAGGAGAGGACCAGCCTTGCTAATCACAGATTTTGATTATTTTTATATATGTTGTAGGGTAGAAGCCCCTTAGTCACAGGTTCAACGAATTTTATACAACGCTTCTTATTTCTCGAGAAATAGGGAATCTAATATAACAACTTAAATACTTACTTTTAACAAAAGTACTGTGTTTCTTGTAGCTCAGTTGTTATGACGTCTGCTGAGTGATCCGCGAGCTCGAGTTCGAGACCGGAACGCACTACGTTTGATTTTCTCAGTTTTTGATTTATAAATATACTTGTAATTATAATTTAATAATATCAATTAAAAATTATAATATTGTGCATTAATTATTATGTTAACCTCTTTATTTGCACCTAAATCGTTGCATAAAACACCATTAAATGGTTAATTTTTTTAATCACTTTTAAAATCAATTTCATATATTCTTTATCGATGCAATAATATTGCACAATTGTGTCAGTTCGTGATTTTAAAGAAAAATCATTTATATATTGCCTTAACAAGGGAGGTCAATACGATGACAATACTACACTGTTTTTAAAGTAAGAAGCATAATTATATTAAAAATTAGCATAAGAATGAAATTACAACATATGTTTTTGCATGTTCAATAGTTTTAAATTTGTAATACGCATTCTTGCGCTTTGAAATATTTTGCTCAATCATTTATTTTCTGTCTGCATTTATTTTTATTTTATTTGAAAATGTTTCGTTTTATTATAACTAGAGGGCGCCACAACAGACTTTATTTATTTCTATTTTTGTTTGGTGCAGTTAAGTGGTTCCATTTTTTTTCTTTAATCTCTTTAAATGATGAGAAATGTTTATTAATGGTTTAAAAATAAAAAATGCTAAATAAAAATTTAAATATGTTAACACTAGAATCAATGTACAATATTAAAATTTTTAATTGAGATTATTGAATTATAATTACAGGTATATTTATAAAACAAAAAATGTGAAAATCAGAAGTAGAGCGTTCCGGTTTCGAACCCGATCCGCCAGAGCCACGAGCAAACGCCATAGCAACTGAGGTACGACCCACGAAGTAAAACTGTACAAAGTAAGTATTTAAGTTGTTTTAAAATATTAGACACCCTTTTTCTCAAGAACCAACGAGCGTTGTATAAAATCCGTTGAACCTGAGGCTAAGGGGCATCTGTCTTCAACATATATGAAAGTAATCAACAGCTGTGATTACCAAGCTTGATCCTTTCCTTGTAAGATTACCAAAAAGAAAAATACATACAAAAATTAGGAGAAAAAGATTTAAAAAATATAGACTGTGAAAAAAGTTCAATTTTATTTTCTCATAGATTAAAGTTAACGTGTATTACTAAACGTGTGCAAACGTGATTTCACCTAAAAGCGTTTAAAAGTTATATTTCGAATGTGTTCATTCTAATTCTCATTTGCTTCCAAATATAAAAATGCTTAAAATGATACAAATATATATTTTTGATGCTATTTTAGTTAATAAATAAACTTACGTACAAATTGCGAAATTTTAACTTTATATATTTCTTGTGTTATTGTATATATTTATGAAATTAATCTTAATACTCTAATGTACTACGATACAAACATATTCTAATCTTTTACGCTAAAACACGCCGGGTTATAAATCTTTAATAAATTTCAAGGATTTTATAATTTTTTTTTTTGCATTGTTTTGATAAAAGCTCTTAAAGGGTCATAAATAAATAAAAAACATGCATACATCTATAATTGTTTTAAGATGTATGTATGAAAAATCAGTAAGTATTAGCTTGTCCCAGAAAGTATTTTATTACGTACTTATATGCTTAGAATAGCTTTATTTATAAAGTATGTGCCCCTGTTCTGACATGTTCCTTATATGGGCATCCCCCTATTATAATATAGATAACCACATAATTGACTAAATGGCATGAGCATACCGTGAAGGAGCCTCCAAGTGTATCATGTGATCACTTGCCATTCAGTTAAAATGTGGAATTTGATGCCAATTTCCTTTTTCATGTTCTTGGTGTGGTCGCTTCTTGATTACATCTCATACGTTTCCTTTTTTATGCACGTTTTTATAAAAATGTTTTATAAATATCATCATACTCTGTTCCGTTTTTAATGTTCTATCAATTGGTGTCGTTGATGGGGTATATTTAATGAGTTATTCAAAATCAAACGATTTTCGTGAAAGCTGACCAGCTCCTGATATGGACATCCAGGTGACCATATCAAGTGCATCAATAAAGTCTAGGATAAGTCATTTTTATTCGTCCCAAGTACGATAGGTAATTTGTTTGAACAATTTTTTTTTAATTCTAAAAGGATTTCACATTTAAAAAAAAATAAAAACGGAAATTGTAATGTCAATTTTGTAAACAATTTCATTTTTGATAAAATATCCTGTTTTAAATGCATTTTTGAATAACAAAATGAATTATTGAGTACCATGTTTATTTATTTTACTGAAAAATTATTTAATTTAGCAGAACAGCATTTTTTAATTGAAGAAAATCATGGTTTGTGAAACATGGAAAAATGGTGGGTATATCATATGGACATGTTCCTGATATTAAACTTTTGGAATTCCGAATTTTTGGAACTAGTAAAACTATTTTCATGGCGAATACAATATTTTTTATGAAAGTCTATTAACCTGAGAACGTTAAAAATATAAAATTGTTTTGATTTTCCAAATGACAGCAGGGAAAATTCCTAATCATTAGCATGGTCAAATCAGGTCACTCAACTATTTTACGTATATGTGTTTGAAATGTATGTTACTCGTTACGTATATGTGCTTTAAGTATAATTCGGTTTCATTTAATTTACATTAATATGTACGCTAGAAAGTTTTTCGTCTGAATGTGTTCCGTAAACAAATGTCTTACAGTATGTTTCTGATTTAATACAGATTTCATTATTATCATTCATCAAAAATATCATTAGCAAAAGAAAATAAGAATGAAAAATCATGCGTCAAGTATAGATTATGTAACAATATCCAACGCTTCCAAAACAATTTTACAAATCATTACCGTTCAATAGGCTGAAAGATAACATCTAACTAAACAATTTGGAAAACGCATAACATATTTAAAACAGTATTTTAAGGAATTTCCAACATATATTCCCAACATATACAATATTCGGAAAAATATCCGAATATTTTTATGCAGCCCTGTATATGATCTATAGATTTGTATACATGCTACATATGATGCTAAATTTTAGTTTAGTTAGGAAACGCAAAGCACAGTTTAAAATTCTCCTTCTGGAGTTTCTTTCAATAAACGGAAATGTGTTCGCGAACTTTTGTGCTGCCCTGTATATGAAATACAGAATTTATACACATCAAGTAATAGACAAAAAGTGAGTTAAATTTAAAATCGCGTTCAGCAACTTAAAACGCATTTCCAGGAACTATTGTTAACAAACAGTAGAGAATTCTTTTGTGTGTCCTTGTAAATGAACGATGACTGCTATACACACACTATTCTGTAGTAAGCCTCTTGTAATGCACATTAGTGACCTATATAAATTTCAATGCGTTTAAAATAGTGAAACATTATTTAATTAAACCGCAAACGATTTTTCTCCATAGACGTAACGTAACGGGATTCCTTTGACTGTCCCTGTAAAGTAACTATAAGTGCTATGCACACCCTATTCCATATCAAGCTTCTTGTAATGCATCTTAGTGATATATATCAATTACAATGTATTTGAAATTATGTAACATCATTAAAATAAACCGCAAATGATTTTGACCCATAGACCGTAATGTAACGGAATTCTTTTGAGTGTCCCTGTAAAAAAACTATAAGTGCTACACGCTTCAGTTGAAATAGGGAACATGCTATAGATAACGACAATATAAAAATTGCAGGGCAATCCGAGCATATTTTCGGGAGTTAGAGCACGGAAAGACGGCCAGATAAACCGAAGTCATAAACACTTTTCAACTAGGTTGGAAAGTGTTAAAAAAAGTGTGGGGGGGGGGGGTCATTTATATGTAACAACAATATTCCGAGTCTGATGAAACTTTTGGTGTGCTTTTATCTTAAATGGCCTGCCAATAACGAAGGTGTATATTTTTTCATACTGATTGTATATACATTGCAAAAAAAGCCAATATTTGTAATTCTATCAAAATCACTCAGGAATATATACAGCAAGCTCTGCTAAGTTACACACGATTCCGAAATTTGTTCTTTATGTTTAAAAACCTCAGAAACAAATATATTTTCGAGATTTAAAAAATCATTAAAAAAAAAAAGAAAAAAAGAAAAGAAAAAGAAAAAATAATGCTTTGCCTGGTACAGATTTTTGGAAACATTTCAGAGTAGTATTATATTAGATCCTTCTGTTTTCTTAAACAGGAATATCAGTTTTTTACGATCTTATAAATTCTCAAATAGGCATTTTTTGTGTGTAACTGAATTTATCCGTGCTGTAATAATAAAATAATATTAAATATAATGGTAATGGTAATGCTGTTAATTTATCATATTTGTTTGTTAAACATGAAAATGTTTACTTGAGAATTGACAGCATTGGAAAAGCCTATATTTCAGGTTGAGAAAACTCATTACGATACTAAAAAGAAAAAAAAAAGAAAAGAAAAAATCGGAAACGTTTTCGAAAATTGGTTAATGCAAAATAAACATTTTTTTTCCTTTCTTATATTTTCTTTTTTAATAAATGAGCTTTTAAATCTCGAAAATATATTATTTTCTGGGGTTTCTAAAGACAAAGAATGCTTTTCGGAATATAGGAAAACTCGAAAGTGGATCTTGTATATTTTTGTCAGTGGTTATATTATATGTCCGTAGATTAAGAAAAGTTCCTCTGTTTTTAAAATGTAGAACATATAATTACAATAATTTGAATTCAATTTGAAAAAAAAGTACTTTATTACAGAAATAATAATTATGTGTTTCATAGTTATGTAGTTCTGTGTTATGTAGAATAAAAGAGTAATATTATCTAATTGTGACTATTGATAAATTTCGAAGTTTTTCAACTCTAAAAAAATACTCTGAAAACTAAATAAACGTGTTAAAAGTTAAATTTTTGAACACCAAACAGCTTCAACTTTAAAAAAAAAAATTCTTTTATTTTTTTTTTTTTTTTTGAAAAATTACAATATTCCATTAATTTATAAATAAAGCTAACATAATGTTAGCAATTTCGAAAATTTAATTAATTCATTTCTCAACAGTTCAACATCCTTACTCACCAGTATTAAAAACTATATGTATTCTTTCTTTATAAAATGCTAATATGAAAGCTTGAATTAAACAATGAAAGTAAATAAAAAGGTTTATAATTACATTGATTATCCATAATTATTCAAACTTCATAAATTGAACGTTTATCGAGTCATGATTAAAATTAACAACTTTTATGCATTATTTTATTTGCATTTTATAATCCACGACTGTTGCATAAAATTAATTTACAGAATTAAATTGCTTACTTTATTTTTTGTCTCAAAAGGTTCCAAGTTATAAAGCATTATTGCTTTCTCGAAAGAAACTTTTATAAAACAAAATTTAATATACAACGATTAAACGTAAGATGTTTCTAAGTTATGTTTGGCAAATTTATCTCTAAATTAAATAGTTAAATAATGCAGTTAAGGAACTTTTGCAAGAACGATTTAGAAACATTTTCAGAAAAAAAAAATCGAAAAAGTAAAACAAAAAAAACTGTTGTTTATAGAAATAACAAAACAATTTTGGCTGAAATAAATAAATCTTTTCGTTTGCAATATTTTTCATCGCTATTTTTTAAGGAATGTAACATTTCTTTACTTTGAACAATTAAAGCAATATCAGATTTATGAATTAAAGTTTATATACTAAAATAAAATTCTACTCCTTCACAATTTCGTTTTTTTTTTTTTTTTTTTTTTTTTTTTTTTTTTGACACAACAAACTAAAAATACAGACAAACACAACTTTTTATGTACTAATATATTTGCTTTATATAATACAATTCTAATTTAGTCTTTTAATTATTAAAGCAAAGATAAAGTTAAAAATTAGTGGTATCCAATATATTTTAGTAACCAAAAAAGGACACAATTCTTGCCCGAGAGGCGTTCGGGCAGAAGTGTTACGTGGTTAATCTTGTTTCTAATACTTGACATCGCATGTTATTTAATGTATCCCTATTAAAATCACTTCTTCGTGTTTTCCATGTAAACAGCTTAAAACATCGCCAGCATGAATTTAAAAGAAAGACAAATCCATTTTCTGGGGCTATTCAGAAATTTCTAAACATATTAATTAACAATCTTAAAAAAAAAAAAAAAAAAAAAAAAAAACCTATAATTACTTTCAAATGAAATTTTTCTTTCTACGTTTGAACTTTTAAAGAAGTTAAAGCTTTGAAACTAAATTTTCACTTAATTACTCTGTAAACATTAATTAAAGTAAAATATTGTTGAAATATAAAGTAACCGTATCATGTGTAAAACTAGATTTTAATGACTTTTTTAAAGAATTTCACTGCATGTAGTAATTTAAAAAAACTTCTATAACTTACACAATCAAAAATGCAACAGTAGAAGCTAATTACTTCTTACACAATCCATTCTCAAAGTCAAGAAAAAGATGACTTAGAAAAACTGAAGGTTTTTGGTAATTTAGATATAAAAAGCGTGTTTCTAATATATGCTTTCAATTACCATATATGTACGTTTTCATTTTTAAAATTTCTAAATTTACGTAGATGTTCTTGTATTTTCTTGTATTTAAGTCATCTTGATTTAAGAGGTTTTTTTTTTTTTTTTTCAAGATAAGATGCTCTTTTGTAATACGAAAAAAAGTAATTTTCACATTGTTTAAAAACTATTTACTTAATACGTTAATGTACAATATCATTTATTTTCCTAATACTCATAAAAAAGGGTGATTGTTATTTGTAATGTTTTATAATAGTGCTTTATGCGTTTAATGCTCACCCAATTCCTCATTTTAATGACGTATTACAAAAGAACAAAACATCATATTCCCGTTTTTACTTACCCATCATACGTAGTATAGGGTACGTCTTGTAATCGCTTTGAAAATCGAAAAACATTTTTTGACGGATTTACACATTTTAGACACTGGAGATTTCGAAAAAACATATTTTTAGAAAAAAAAATTGCCGTCCATCTGTCTGTGTGTCTTCGTGCCTGTAAACGTCTATCTCCGGAACAAATTGAGATAGAGACTTGAAATTTGGTATGCACTTAGTATGTAATAATGGGAAGAAGCTTATTGAATTTCAATAACCTCGATTATTCGGAAATATTTTTTTCGGACTCTCGAAATTTTCGTTCTGATAAAAGTATATACAATTTTTCGAATTTTTTTATTTTAAGGAGTGAATAAAAAACACATAAATTTTGCATAAAGAATGAAGTCGATCGGATAATTAGTTGCCGAGATATTTGTAATCCTGTTTTCTACACTTTTTCATGACCCTGTATTTTACGCAAATTTCAATTCAAAGATATATTTTAATTGGGAGTGAGACGCTTAATACAATGCAATAAACTGTTAGTAAATATGATTATCATTTATGGAGTTATAAGGATGTTTCTTTTACGCAATTCAGTAATAGAGCATTTAAAGTTTACGATGCGACGTCATCTAGCCACGATTTTATTCGAATTTGGAATGCATTTTATAAATAGCTTACACATGTTTATTTTATTTTCATATTTGATATTATGCATATCCATGATGGGTAAGTATTACGGTGGCCCTCAACTACTAGTTTGAAAATTGTTGCAAGATGAGATTTGTGACACAATTCTTTCCTTCTTACCGTGTTATTCACAAACATGTCCGACTTCGGTGCTGTTTTGGTGTATGGGTTTTCGGTCTAAATTAATGTGGCAGTTATTAGTATTTATAGCTAAGTTGAAACAATTTGTATTGTATCGACTAATTATTGAATGACGGAATGCTGAGAGTGAGATGGCGGGACAATAACATCTGACAATTAGGTAGCTTTCAATACAAAAATGTATAAAGCTACCTATTGCAGCCGTTTAGAGGAAAGAAATTCCGGTAAATTTTGGTATATTTTCACCGATCATGACCCCCAGAACCCAAAACCACCGTCCGTTCAAATGTTGATTTATATATATATATGTGTGTGTGTGTGTGTGTGTATTCATATATATATCTGTTTTTTGTCATACGATAACACTCGTATTTATAAATGAATTTGGATGAAACTAATTGTATGTATTAAGCTTACCAATGTCTCGGCTTAGTTCAGTGGCCAGCTTGATCCGCCATCTTGTTTCAAAATGGTGGCAACTGAAATATTTAAAACTGAAATAAATATATAAAAAATAAAAAATTGTTTTTTGTTTAAGTGTTAGGCCTTGGTACAAGGATTCCGGAGCATTTAAGTTTTACTTCTATCTTAATAAATTGCTGAGATAGAGCAGTTTGATATTCTAGGGTCGCTGACATTTTGAAACAAGACAGCACATTACAAAAAAACAACAATTAATTTATGAATTTTAATGAACGCGATTTCTTGCAAATGATTATCTTTGATTGTTGTAATCATTTTCCCAATCATACACATAAAACCATACACTGGTGTGCAAAAATTAAGGACGAGAGGGTTTTTCGAATGTAACTTTGCGCAGAAGATTTCCACATCGACCAGAATCATACCAAAAGATCTTTAAGATGTGAAAATCTGGGATAAGTGATAAAAACCATCTAAACAAAGAATCAAAAGGATATGAAAGCATTTTATTGAAAAGGTCACTTGGAGCACAAATGCAAAGAAGACAGAAACGTTCATCTTACAAGCACCTGGCAGGAAAAATTCAGTCTCTAATAGGGGATATGTACACCCCTGACTGCGATACAGGATTTGCAACGTCTGTGCATGCTGACGACAAAGTTGTCTAGTAGCTCTTGAGGAATAGAAGTCCCATTCCTCTTGTAACGCCAATTTCAGCTCTGGAATCGTTGTTGGCGCCTGATTAAGCGATGCCAAGCGTCTACCGAGAAGGTCCCACACGTGTTGTATGGAATTAAGGTCCGGGGACTTTGCAGGCCAATCCATGCGTTGAATATCTTCACTGTCCAGGAGCTCTTCGACAGCCGCTGTACGATGAGGGGGAGCGTTGTCGTCCATGAAGAGGAAGTCCGTATCCACAGCACCTCTAAACAGACGCACGTGAGACAAAAATATATCGGCGCAGTAGCGGGCACCAGAGACTGAACCTCCTTGGAAGGTGTGGAGGTCCGTACGGCTACCAAGCATGATACCACCCCAAACAAGAACTCCGGCACCTCCAAAACGGTCCCTTTCAATGATGTTGAAGGAATGATTACATGTTTCTTGTTCTCTCCAGATGTGTATACGTCAGAATCGCTCGTCATACTAATTCGGCTCTCATCCGTAAAGAGTACTCGACCCCACTCCTGTTGTGTTCAATTCTTATGTTCCTGACACCACAGAAACTCCGATGAGCAGGCGTTAGTGGTACACACCGTAATGGTAGCCGTGCATACAGGCCACCTTTGTGCAGCCTCCTAGCCACGGTAAAACGTGATATCCGACGGCCAGTAGTCTGCTCCATCTGCCTTTCGATTTCTCCAGTTGTCTGACGCCTGTTTCTTTTCACCTGTAGGACAATATAACGGTCATCCGCTGTTGTTGTAGCGCGTGGCGACCACTGCTGAATGCTCGGACAGCTGTTCCCTTCGTTTGAAATGCACTTCAGACTCCTGAAACGATGCTATGAGCGATACCGAGCTGTTGTGCTACACTTGTCACACTTCGACCTTCTTCCAACTTCCCAATGATTCGACCTCGAGTAAGGTCATTCAGATGACATCTTCTGGATTGCCTCTTGGCCATATGTGGATGATCTCGTAGTTCTGGAGTTGTCGCTGGGTTACCGACTAGTTTCGCCTAGTCGGGTTCAACCTCGCGCCAGACTGCGTAGGGACGACCTATCCGAATCCCGTCTATGGGAAAGAACCGAATTTCCTCGTGGTTCTGGGTCGGAGAGAGGCTTCTTCTGCTCTTTTTAGTGCATAACATGTGAACCTCACGGCCGATGAAACCAGTAGTATGCCCTTCCATGCATGTCTATGATCGGAAGCCGTGGTAAAGCAAGAGCCGTCGGAGTAACTCGACATATGACCGAGGGACCGTTTCCCCCTATGGGGTTTCGCGAACGAGACCGTCGGGGGTTCTCTGGCGGTTCATCAGGTGTTTGTTCCACGCGGAAGTTTCCCCAGAGCAGGGTTACTGCCGCAACGACCTTGGGGTCGATACCTGGTAAAATGGTGTAGGGTCCGCAGAGGGGCGGCCCATGGCCGATCGCAGCGCCTGGCGAGGCAAAGCCCTGGTGCGTTATAAGCCCTTCAGTGGCTTGGGCGCGATGGTCGGAAGCGTGCCGCGGGCTACCCCCGAAGGCCCCTGGCGGCGCAGGATAGTTTTATATCACAATAATAGCAAAAAAAACGTCGCTGAAATCACTTTACACAGTGCAATAGATTTCACCAAATTTCTGAACGTTCACCGCCTCTGTGCTTTTATTCCCTTAGCACCTCCTACTTTTACGCCATATGCCATATATGGGCATGTCCTGCTGCATTTGTTTTAGGTGTATCCCCTGACTGGTCTTTCATTTAGTTCTGTTTCCTTTTTTGGCTTTTATGCTAATTTATCGGCTCTGTCCTTAATTTTTGCACACCAGTGTATATTCATATACGTTAGTGGCAAATTCTCACCAAACTTGGCGACACTTGGCGAATTATTGCGAAATTTGGCGAACAAAACAAGCCAATTTGGCTATAACAATATTTGGCATAATATAGCATATATTTGGCAAATTTCTTATTCAAATTTAGTATTAAAGAATCTTCTGTAATCGGATCTTTGCATTTTAGCTTGATGTTTCGAGTAACATTAGCTAAAATTTTAAAAGGAAGATATAGGTAATCTATCTTTTCCTCCCGGTACAGGCCGGACGGACTTTAATTCTTCTTCATGCAGTTCTCTAAATTTAATGTGTTAATTGAGTTTGGGGATGATATAATTGAAATTGACATAAATGAAATGCAAAATTCCAATGCAAGTTTTGAACATTAAAATCATTAAAGCGAGAATAAATATATTTTTATAGAGAAATTTGCATTGAGTTTCAGAATCGGTTTCGATTTTTTAGAAGATAAATCGTTCTTTATAATGTTATTTTTTAATTCTGTATAAATATGACAGTCATTTTTCACTTGCATATATATAGTATATATATTTCATATATTTACATACACAGTGACACCTCGGGTAAAAAACCTAATTCTATACAAAATTCGTTCAAAAGAATTCAATTTCTCAAAATACGTTCATTAAACAAAACTTTTTATTCGCCTGTACAGATTTGTGATAGTTACTGCGCGTGTCCAAAAGAAAATGTTCGTAAGCAAAATTCATGTTCTGATGGTGAGAAATACCACCATCTAGATCTAAACTAGCACACACTATAAAAAAAAAGTATTTGGGTTTTTTTTCTGCATATTAGCAGAGTATTTGGTATCATTTTAATCAGTGAACAGTGAACAATACAAATTAAAGATCCATTTTAGGATCAGCGCATACAGGCAGATAATTGTGGAAAAAGTGAACCACGGCAGTCAAGAAAATATTTGTTTTTCCGTTCCCACGAATGATTTAACTACACCTAATAAAAATGTCATGGTTCTAAATACCACATATATAAAGCTATCATATAAATGCACGTTTAAAAATTTTAAAAATGCTAAATTATGTAAATGTAATATTTAAAAGTAATATTTAAAAAGGATTGTATTCATATATAAAACCTTTCAAGAAAGGTAACTATCAGAATTTATATATATTTATTAATCATCAAAACAAACATCTATTTAAAATGGTTTTTTGGTTAAAAATGTATACCAAATGAAATTTAATATTTAATTAGTAAGTGAAAATATTTTTTTTAATAAAAAAAAAAAAAAACTTAGTCTTCCAAATTTAGAATCATTCTTAAATAAGCATCGATGATTCATTTGTACTTTCTTAAAATTCAAAGATATAATTTAATTAAATATTTCTTTTTTTCTAAAACTGCCTACGCATCATCTCTAATTCAATAGAGTTTGAATTTCCTTAATAAGGACACATAGTTTTATTTTAAAACCCCAAGCACAATAATTAAGAAATCCACCATCCGTAGGTTAATTAAATCTATTAGAAAGTCCAATAATTGCAACGTTTCACCGTTAACGAAAATCTTGCTTATGTCAGTAAAGTTTAATTATCTCGGATTACGTTCCACTTTTACTACTACTATCACGATATTTAATAAAATATTTTTTAACTTGCTAAACTCATACCATGCTTTTGATGTTAATATTTTCAAATATTGTTTGCTAAATAACACTCAATGGTCAATAATTATTTTAATATTAGGGCTACAAATTATATGTATACAACGGGAATAATTTTTTGGGGGTAAGTACACCTCAAAATTTTAAATGAGAGCTGTTTGAATTTATTAATGTTTTTTTTAAATTTTTTTTCTTCAAATCACTTGTAAAAATACTCATAGAAATTATTATATTTATATAAAATAAAATATTACTTTTCGTTTTGTGTGTGCGAGTGTAAAAAATGCAAGTAAAGAATATAAACGATTTTTTATATTACTCTACAACTTAATGAAAAAGTATACAACAGTTCCTGGATGTATAGTTGTAAATTATTTTAGTAAACACAATGAAAAACGAAAAACGAAATACCCAGAGGAAAGCTTAATAAATCACATAACTTTCACAATGATTGAAATGAACTCCTTATCTAGCAATCTCCAATTTGTATGTCAGTGGATAGAAGAAAAATATCAAAACGACATTCTTAAAGTATTTTTTTGAAACAGATACATTATCATTTTTTTAAGTAAAAGGTACTGTTGAGAGCAGAAAAGTACCATCCATCCGTAGGTATCATTGCTGTTTTTGTATTTTCACCCGGAAAACTTGGGTGGTAGTTTAAAACTGCAGAACGTGAAAACGACCTCAAGAAAATAATTTTTATTTTGAAGTAGTAAACTTTTGAAAATTTTTAACGAGAAATACCGGCTAAAAGGAGAATGTACTGGATATCCGTAGGTATATCCAGTGTATGTTTATGCCAATATGGCATAACATATTGACATACTTATGCCAATGGCATACATATGCCATACACATGCCATACATATGCCATACACATACCATACATATGCCATACGCCATACATATGTCATACATAGCCACATGGCATACATATGCCATAAATGACATTATGGCATTTATATGGCATAAGTATGTTTATGCCAATAATGTTTGTGCATATTTAAATCCCTCCTGGTCCCGTCGTTTGGGATTTTAATATGCAGATAAAATGGTAAATTAAAAAAAAATATTTTCAGAAAATAACATTTTGAAATAGTAAAATTGATTTTGTAATGTAAAATACCATCGGTACCGAGAAAGTACAGGCTATTTACAGGTGCCCTTATCTTTTATTTACTTCGGGAACCGAACGATCGCAATTTTCAACTCCAGGAAAAATTAAAGTTCTTCTGCATGTGCATGAAAACAATGTTTTCCCCGAACATGCGTGGAAATGATCACACGCCGGCGAACGAGAGAAATCTGAAGGTAGTTCAACAGCATTTAATAAGGATTTTTAATTAATATGTGTGCTAATTATTAAAAAATATAAAAAAATCTGAATCTTAGGTGCATTAGAACATGTCACTGTGTATCCGAAAACAAATTTGCAGAATACGTCATGCGCGTGCTATATATTTTCATAGCCATCGCCAACAAACAAACGCACACAGAGAGAGAGAGCAAAAACGTTCTTTTATTACTATAATATATATCTTTCGTCAAACTCAGTCGAACTCTTTCGTTAAAAACGATTAAATACAAAGTTCTTAGAAACGTTATACTCGCAAATGTTTCGAGATAAAGAGATCGTTTTCAATGTCTGGCTCCCATTCTTTTAATTCATTATCTTCATTTCTTAACCCCTCTTCTTTTCTCCTTCCTGTCTCAACACTTCCAGACTGGCTAAGCGTTTCTCATTGCATCCTCTGTCACGCCAGAAAAAAAGGCATTTTTTGCGCGAGCCGTGACGTTTGCGTACTTCAATGTTTTAAGCGCTTACATGTGATATTTTGAACGTTTGAACTGATGATGGAGCTTTAGCAGTTCCGAAACAGCTGTCTGACATTTTTTGCACATATGCTAAATGTGTGCTATTTTCACGCTGTTCATTTATTTGTTAATATAACGGCGCAATATTCAATCACACCATTTAAACATCTCTTCCATGTTTCAAAATTAAATTCCTTTAGTATACTTTCTCACAGTTCCGAAATTCTTTTACGGAGCATCTTTATTTTTGTCATATTTGACGAAATAATGGTTTAAAACTTATATACTAACATTAGCTAGAACATTAGCATATAGCTGGAGTTATAGCCAGCTTTAAATACATGCAGTTACTTCCAATAAGCGTTTATTTGTTATTTTTTGTAGTACTGTGTATATTTTATACATTTTGTGCATATCACATAATGTTATAATTCCATTCAACAGGAAAATACATAACACAATTCAAATTGTTTTTTGAACGATTACTACCTATAGACCACAATGTATCAATATTCTATTTTGCCCCCCTGTATATGAATTAATTATGTAATTATTAGAAATAAACTATACTCATGACATATAATATAGTAAAATTTAGTTCAGCTGAAAAATGCGTAGTAAAATTTAAAACTTATTTTTATCAAATTCAATATATAGACTGTAATAAATCCATATCTTTACATAAATAAAATATTTTTTGAATATCATGTATAGAATTTATAGAATTGGTACACACTGCAAAAATATACTGACATTTAGCTAAAATAAAATCGCAAAGCACAACTGAAAATGCACATACTGCAATTATCACGTGTGCTACATTTAAAATTAAACGTTTGTAGCGGAAAAATTATAAAATTTTATTTATCAAGACTATTTCCAATAAAAAAAGTTTTGTGGAACATTTGCACGATATTTGCAACAAAATTTACTACGAATATTATTTTTTCGAAATAGCGGTTAATTTTAGTGCATATACTTTACAATAAACGTTCCATCCTAGTTATGATACATGTTACGTTCGTTATTATGAGGATAATGTATCGATTATATCGATATTGTTGGACTTCTGTCGGTGAAAGAAAACCTTCCAAAGAATTGATCATTATCTTTGTGCGAAAAAATAAGATTCATTTATTTCTGGCACTATACATTTTCCTTTTACTTCAATACAAATTCCAAATTTCAGTGTTTTCTTCGATTCCGATCATGTGTTTTCAATTTGCATAAGGACGTTTTGTATATCATAAAATTCTTATATGAAGATTTTCTTAAAATATACCGCAAGAAAAGGACGGCATAGAAAATGTAAAAGAAAATTGTGCAAAAATATCTTTAAGATTCATTGATGTGTCAAACAACCGAATACGATTCCAAATAAAGTGCCAAGTTTTTATCGCACTTTATACTTACTAGAATATAAAAATTCACAAATAGAGTTGCAAAGGCTAGATAAAACCCGGTTTAAACCTGTGAATAAACAGAGTTTTTTGGGAATAAACTTGGTTTTTTGGGAATAAACCAGGTCTTTTGGAAATAAACCGGGTTTTTTTGGGAATAAACTTGGTTTTTTGGGAATAAACCAGGTCTTTTGGAAATAAACCTAGGAATATACCGGGTCTATTGGAAATAAACCTGGGAATAAACCGTTTTTTTGCAACTCTATTCACAAACGACACTATCGAAAAGGTACACCCCGATTTCGCTGAAACTTTTATCATAGACAGTACTCATGATACGATGTGGAATGATACCAATTTTATCTGCATCGTCAAGGTTTAGTATTTTTAAGTATTATTTAATAATAAGTATTATTTTTAATAAAGTAATAATTTATAATAAATATTTTATTTAAACATAAATTTTTTGTATTATTATTTAAGTATTATTTATTTAGTAAGTATACGTGGTTTAAATGTGGATATCTTGAAGAAAATACCGCGAATTTAAAGAATCCAATTGATTTTTGTTTCACAAGTAATGGAACCTACTGACTTGAATGTAAAAAGTTTCATTTCATAATTTGTGGATGATGTAAAAATTCATTGTGTTTTACCCATTTTTATATACTAATTATCATTTCTGTGACGATTACGTTGTTTGAAATTATTGGAATATTTTTGAATAAAACATTTAATAATTTTCATTACACTGTTAACAATTTGCAACAAACTGTCCAGTCATTTGAGTGTTTTTATAGAAAACGTTACATAACCATAATTTAACTCTATTCTGACCATATTGTTGCACTAATATGGTCAGAATAGAGTTAAATTACCGTTATGTAACCATTTTCTATAAAAACGGTCAAATGACTGGACAGTCTGCTGCAAATTTTTAACAGTGTAGTTGCACCATATATACTGTACAATTATTTAAAAAATACTAAACCTTGACGATGGTCGATAATATTGGCATCATTCGTCATCATATCATAAGTACTTTCTATGAGAAAAGTTTAATCGAATTCGGGTGTATACCTGTTGGGCACACTGTTAAAAATTTGCAGCAAACTGTCCAGTTATTTGACGTTTTTATAAAAAACAGTTACAAACCGCAATTAAACTCTGTTCTGACCATATTATAGCCCATATATATATATCGCCCATTTTCTATAAAAAACTGTCAAATGACTGGTCATTTTGTTGCAAATGTTTAACAGTGTAGGGTCCGTTGTTAGTACACTGTTAAAAATTTGCAGCAAACTGTCCAGTCATTTGACCGTTTTTATAGAAAACGGTTACATAATCGTAATTTAACTATATTCTGACCATAAAATGAGCAATAATACGGTCAGAATGTAGTTAAATTACGGTTATGTAACCGTTTTCTACAAAACCGGTCATATGACTGGACAGTTTGCTGCAAATTTTTAACAGTGCACTATTCACACAGTTCCTACACCTCAGAGCATTTAGATGATTTCAGTACCAGATTTTCCGTAAAGTAATGTTCGCGATATTTAAACACACCATTTCTTCAACTGTTATTTTACAAAAAAAAAAAAAAAAAAAAAAAAAAAAAAAATGATATTCAAATCCCCCGAGCCGCACGGAGTCTGTGTTGAGATTACTTATGTCATGTTTTTTGAATAATAAACATGTGAATTTTAACACTGCTATCTAAGCGTAATATCAACATAGTGGAAAACTACACATAAAGTCTTACAGACCACACATAAAGTCATAAAGTCATAAAGTCATAAATACACATAAAGTCATACAGTCAAAGACCAGCAGACTGCTTGTCTTTATGTGACTTTATATGTTGTTTCAAGTGTGCTACAGGATTTGTGAGCTCATGATGACATTTCCATTTTGTGCTGCGATTGCATCCTTGTCGACATATGTGAGTGAGAGATACCCAGCTAGGTATCGTACTCGTAGCTCAATGGTAGAGCATTGGAGCGTTATTCCAAGGGTTTAGGTTCGATTCCCAGCTTTGACATTCTTAGCTCTGGAGTTATTACGCTTAGATAGGAATGTGCAAATTCACATGTTTATTATTTATTAATTTAGGGCGAATTTCACTGCTGAAAAATAATTAGAAATACTTAAATGTCAAGTTTTTTTTATATGCTTCTCATTTTATTTAGTATCGCTTTTCTTTAAGTCATATCTCGTTTGTATAAAAATTCTATTTTATCTGGGAAATATCGATTTTATTGAGTTGTTCAAAAATATACTTATCTTAATATCGATAAATTAGTATACCAAAGCCGAAAAAGTATATTTCACATGTTATTTCTGTTCACCATGTTTTACAATAACATTTTTTTTTATATATTTAAGACTTAAATACGTAAGATTAAGTTTAATATAAGAATTAAGTAGACGCTTCATATCTATGCAATATTATTTCTGATTTTTTATTATTTTTAAAAATAGTTATTTGACTAATAAAAACACACTTAAGAATTTTTCCTACATAAATAACTTACATTTTCGTCTAGCGTGTATTAAAAAAAAAAAATCTTAAATGACTTTTTTATTAGTAATCACATTTTTTCAAGGCTGTTAATTAACATTTATCTGAAACTCTTCCACCTCATATTTCAAAGAGAAAATATCTTTAGGTAATAGAGATTTTAAAAGAAAACACACTTCTAAAAGAAATTCTGTGAAAAAAATTTAATAAGATTTACTGTATTATGATGATGAAAGGAAAATAAAGTATGCCATACATATATTTTTTTTGTAACCGCAGGCATAGCAAATATCTTAATTTACTAAACAATAGTAAAATAAATAAAGAACATTATGTAGTTTGAAAAAATCATCTTTATTTAATAGATATAACTTCTTATGTAGGTATATAAAGTGCTATATCTAACATAAATTTTCAATTAAGGTATATTTAATTAATTTATTTTTTTAATTTTTAATTCTAATCGTAATTTAATATCATAATGTAGTATATGTTTTAATGTTATGGTAGATGACATGTAATAATAGTATGTACAAAATTAGATTATAGAAGCGCCGTATTAACTTTTTTTCTTTGTTTTAATTAATGTTCATTTTAATCAATTAAACATCTTCAGAAATTCGTTTTAATGTAAGATTCCAAAAGTTTCTCATATTGCACAGAATGAATGCTTTTATTTATCTAAATATTTTTCACGCGGTTTCGAAAAAATAAATCTCATATAGTTATAATAAATTCATTATAGTTTATAATGAATTTAGTTTTTTAAATTTGTGATTAATAAAATATATTTTTTATTAACGGTAAAAGTTTTATAAAACTATGAAACGATTTAAGGTAAAATGAAAATATTTTTTCTTAATGGACTTTAAAAATAGACCATTTTATGATCCGATACATGTTTAATTAAAATTAAATAAAAATAGTCAACAAACATGTTACTTGTAGTAAAAAGGAAAACAGAAATTTAAATTCGATGTAGAAAAAAAACTTGTGCTAGTATTTAGTACAAAGTAATATTTTCAAAACTTTCTACAAAAAAAGTATATGCATTAATTTTTTTAGAAGTGTCATGCAAAATTATTTTAATAACATATTATGGGAAAATCTGTTGAATTCTAGCCTCTTATGTAATAAAAATGTATTTTGTTTATATGAAATAACAGCTGATTTCTAAATTTAAATCATGTAAATTCGAATATAGTTCTTATAACACATTTTATTGTATAAGAATTGCAGCTTGTTAACCCGTATAATGTACTTTTACTCGCCTAAAGAATATGTAGTAACGATTTGAGGAATCTTTTATACACATTTGGTTTTTCAAATGTGTTACATAAAAATCTTTGAAATGAATGAAGAAAATTAATGAACATGCATGTACATATTTATGCATGTAACAGTTACTTTTCAGGTACTTTATAATGAATTATAAATTTTCAGAGATTAATTTTAATGTAAGATTCCAAAAGTTATCCTACGGTTTTAACTATATATTTTTATCCTATGTTTATATACTATAGTTCGTTAAGTTTATTCATTAAAACTTCACGTTCTTCTATAAACATGAAAAAAAGTAATATTTTTTATGAAATTTCCATCAAATCTATTTCATTACACTTATTTTCCTTAATAAAAATATCTTTTGATTATGCACCCATACATATGTATGTATATATGGATGCATAATCGAAATCCTGTATAAATATTTTTGTTGTTAAAACAATAGTTTTGGTCTTAATGAGTTAGAATAAATTGTATCTTGCTTACATGTGTTAGATATATTAGAAAATGTATTTCTGCCTTATTATTTCACACTTCTGCCTGCAGTTTGTGACTTTTTCTGCTGCTGATTGGATATATGAAGGGTGTAGATGCAAAATACACACATAACCTAATTTTTAGAAAAATGACTGATTATTATTAATAAAGATGATATATTGTTACAATTTTGTTTGTGTGATATATTTGTTGCCCTAACAACTAGTTGTACATAGTCCTAAACCTGTAATAATTGTGGTAAAGCTAGAATTTAAATTTAAATATGGAAAATGTGCGTTTTGCAGCCAACTTTTATGGGTAATGTTAGTTATAAACCAAAATAGTTATAAATTTAAAACAACAAGAACCAAAAAGAAAAAAAAATCTGAACATTAGTTTTTATTATGTTATTTTTAAGGGTAATAAACAACAAAAATCGAAAAACATTTACTAAAAAGCTTTTGTGCAAACATTTTACTATTAGACATGGCTCAACTTCTTCACTGTCATTAAATTAGTGCAACATTTTACACTACTTCTTACTTCTGTATCTGCCTGATTGGCTGAATTGGAAAGTGTGAGTTTTGCAGGAAAACAGTTCTTGGATAATATGAGTTATGCTTCAAAACGAGACTGTCAGCGTTTTGTTTCAACTTTAATAGGTTTTTGTATTGTCCAAATCACTATTACAGTCCGATTCACCTTAAAAAGACAAACAAGGTGATGTGAATAACTCAATACCTTAAAAAAGTGGATAATGTGACTTTTGCATCTGCACCATTCAAATACAATTACATTTCACGCCTTTTAATAAAGTTACTATTACATGCAGTTAATAATTTCATACTAACTCGAAGGATGCTCTTCAACTTTTCAAGTGATTGTTTCCCCATATTTCTTGTCATTTTCGACATATGAATACAACTCAACATTTTGCTGCTAGGTGACGCTGTAAAAAAGTCCTATAGCGTACCGCATAGCGGCTTTGCTATATCTAAATATCATGTTTAGGACTGATGTTAATGGGAGGACTTTAGTGAGCACCATGTAACTATTATATAAATCAATAAATAATTTCATTTAATTATAATTTACTAAATAATATCATTCAAATTAAAATCAATTTTGCGTATAGATTCAATGAGAAGTTAAAAAATTATGAATATGTCAATATAAATTAAACACACCGGTATATACGCGTTCTTTTTGTGTATGCTAAATCAGACAAAATTGAAAGGTTCTGAAAATATGATTCAAATATACTGAAACAATATCACAATTGCTCCATAAGAAATATTAACCTTTAATCCTACACTGTTAAAAATTTGCAGCAAAATGTCCAGTCATTTGACCGTTTTTACAATAAACGGTTACATAACAGTAATTTAACTCCATCCTGACCATAATATGGGCAATAATATGGTCAGACTACAGTTAAATAACGGTTATGTAACCGTTTTCTGTAAAAACGGTCAAATGACTGGACAGTTTGCTGAAAACTTTTAACAGTGTACTTTTTTTTGTGCAAATGCAACTTTGCAGGAAAATTAATTTTAAAAGCAAGAAATGAAACTAATTAATTTTTGCATGTTGCAATATTTGAAATATTGCAATTGCATTGTTGCAATGCACAAAAAATATTACATTTTACTGAAGAAACGTAATTGAATTTCTTGTATATAACACACACACACACACACATACATATATAAGAAACAAGTTAATAAAAATATTAATAACACAATAAATTAAATAATAAATAGTATAATAGAATAATAATAGGATAATAAAATATATACCGTTGATTTAGATCAGCGCTCTAAATATATATACAGATATTTCTTAGCGACATAAATGTTATAAGGTTTTATGGAAAAAAAATATCATAAAAAAGTATAATGAAATAAACAATTTAATTGAATTATTAATTGCAAAAAATGGTGTAGGATTAAATTGTTTAAATTTTATGTGAGTAGGATATCATTTTTCTTGCTTATAGTAAGAATTTTTTTAAGATTAAAAATGTAAATTTAGTGTAATAAAAATATGATTATAAAACCGATATTAAGAACAATTTTACGCACAATGTAGAAATATAATTAAATTTGTTTGCACCGTAATATTGTTTTCAAAAGATTTTCAGCAGAGAATTTATGAATATTTTACAACAGAATTTTTACTATCGAAGCAACTTGATATCTAAAGAACATATAAGTCTTCTACATCTTATTAATGTTATATTATAAAACAAGAACGAAAAATCATGCGTCAAGCATAGATTATGTAACACTTTCCAACGCTTCCAAAATAATTTTACAAATCATACTTTTTAATAAGCTGAAAGATAACATCTAAGTAAACAATTTGGAAAACGCATAACATATTTAAAAAACATAATTTCAGGAATTTCCAACATATACAATATTCGGAAATATATCAGAATACTTTTATTCAGCCCTGTATATAATCTATAGATTTGTATATATACTACATAGGATGCTAAATTTGAGTTCAGTTAGGAAACGCGTAGCACAGTTTAAAATTCTCCTTCTGGAGTTTCTGTCAATAAACGGAAATGTGTTCGCGAACTTTTGTGCTTCCCTGTATAGGATCTACAGAATTTATATACACCAAGTAATAGACAAAAAGTGAGTTAAATTTGAAATCGCGTTTAGTAACTCAAAATGCACTTCCAGCAATTATTGTTAACAGACAGTAGATAATTCTTTGTGTGTCCCTGTAAATGAACGATGACTGCTATACACACAATATTCTGTAGTAAGCCTCTTGTAATTCACCTTAGTGATATATATAAATTTCAATGCGTTTAAAATAGTGAAACATTATTTAAATAAACCGCAGACGATTTTTCTCCATAGACGTAATGTAACGGAATTCTTTTGACTCTCCCTGTAAAGTAACTGTAAGTGCTATGCACACCCTATTCCATATTAAGCTTCTTGTAATGCACCTTAGTGATATATATCAATTACAATGTGCTTGAAATTGTGTAACATCATTAAAATAAACCGCAAATGATTTTTCCCCATTGACCGTAATATAACGGAATTCTTTTGAGTGTCCCTGTAAAAAAAACTATAAGTGCTACACACTTTCGTTGAAATAGGGAACATGCTATAGATAACGACAATAACATATACAAATTGCAGAGCAATCCGAGCATATTTACGGGAGTTAGCGCACGGACAGACGGCCAGACGGCAGACGGCAGACGGCAGACGGCCATACGGCCAGACAAATCGAAGTCATAAACACTTTTCAACTAGGTTGGAAAGTGTTAAAAACGGGAGAAAAAGACTTTAAACCTTATAAGCAATATGCAATAAATAAATAAATATATAAATATATGAATAATTAAATAAATAAATAAATATGTAAATAAATAAATAAATAAAGATATAAATAAACAAATAAATAAAAAATAAATTAAATTAAATTAAACTTGTATTTGTATTGTTGTAGATTGTATTTGTAATGATAACTTTTCTTTCAACATACCTAGTCTATGGGATACATTTTTAACCCCTTGTTAATTCATTGTTTTGTTTTTCGCTCTTTGGCAACAGAGAGCGCCCGCTTATTTTATTTAAATTTTTCCATACTGTTGATTTCAATTTTCTCGTGTCGAAAATTAAAAGATCAGTAGTCGTTTGTGTTGTTCCTCTTCCCCGATGATGGCTTTAAGTTTAAAGCCGAAACATGTAGGATTTTAGCTCTTTTATGAGTTTAAAACAATTTTTACACTGATTTTAGCAACTAATAAGCACAATTTATGCAATTTGTGTTTTTAAACTTGACCTTTTGAATAAATGTTCCCTGCTGCTTGTGATATGTTAAACAGTCCCAAAGTTGAATGGTTTTATGTGCTCATTTTATCGCATGTGTATTTTAATCGGTTGTATGTTTAAATATATGTACATTAAAATATTACAATTCCTCTAATGATAGAAATGAGTATTTAATATTGCAACCAAATATAAATAATACACTTTGAAGCATTTAAAGTTTCTATGGCAGTTGAGAAAATGATAAATAATCCACATGTCTGTGTAACACCAAACATTGAATTTCAAATTATACACTAACCGTCAATAATGTACTTAATCATTTAAAGTCACAGAAGCAGATTGATGAGAAGGTCAGAATTTAGAGATTGTCTTATGTATTAAAGCCATTATTATGTGGCCGGATAGGCATAGCATATATCTATATTCATCAAAAGCATGCTTTAAATATGACGTACCTAGATTACAAAGTTGCTAAGTCTCCGGATGTTTGAACACCAGAAATTTTTTAGAGAAAATGTTGTTCTTTTAAATCACAAAATGCTCCGATTAAATAAAACAACATTTTCTGTACTAAATTAATGGTATCCAAAAAGCCGGAGACTTGGCAGGTCTCAGATTAGACATAGGTTCTAGAGTTTTATATATATTTAGTTTCTCCAAATTTATCGAAATGTGAAGGAAAAAGGATGATTTCTATTACAGACATTAATTATGTTAGGTGTATTTTTCTAAGTACATAATTTTTAATTGTGTTAACATAAAACATTTCTAAAAGTTTATCTTTAATTTATATTCTACGATTTTATCAATTTATTATCAATTGAAGTATTCAGTATAAATTAAAAAAAAAATAAGCCAATTAAAAAACACTTGATTCATAAGTAAAATTCCTTTTTATACAAATAGGAATATTTACTTTGGCACATTTCATTTTATTTTATTTTCCTTCAAATAATATGGAAAGATATAAAGGCTAGATTTAATAAAGCTTTAAAAGTTGCGTCCCTGACGGTTCTGCGTCAATTCGTCGCGCACAATTCATCTCGGAACAATTCATCGCGCACAATTCATCGCGGAACAATTCATCGCACACAATTCATCGCTGCGTCAATTCGTCGCAGCGACAATTCGTCGTGGCAACAACTCATCGCAGCGTCAATTCATCGTGGTGCCAATTCGTCGCGACGTCAATTCGTCGCAACGAAAATGTTTTTGAAGGCTATGATAATAAAATAAAGATAATTTATTAAACATGTTTAATGATAATTAGTTTTTTAGATATAGAGAATCATAACTAACAATTTACATGCGATTATATCTAAAAAACAAATTATCATTAAATTATTTTACTAAATTATTTTTATTTTATCATCATAGCGTTCAAAAACATTTTCGTTGCGACTAATTGACGTCGCGATGAATTGACACCACGACAAATTGACGCTGCGATGAATTGTGCGCGACGAATTGTTCCGCGATGAATTGTGCGCGAAAAATTGACGTGACACCGTCCCTGACATATATGAAAATTGTAAGGTGTATCGTAGAACATTTATTAAGATACCATATGCAATCAAAACTGTTTAAAAGACGCTGTATATAAAGGGTGTTTCTTCCTACATTTGATAAATAACTAAATTCTCAACCGTTAGTTTTATAGTTATGCTTTCAATTACAAGAAGTTCTATGGCCGGCATATCATAGAACAGTTATTAACATACAATACCCAATTATACTAAATAATTGAAATACACTGAGCATACTGAGTTTAAATTGTTTATTAATAGTTAATTCCCAAACCGTTTTTTCAGAGTTACAGATACACAGAAAAAATGGTCTTTATCATATGAAAATAAATAAATAAATTTACGTCAAAATAGTTACTTTAGTAAAAGAAATTGCAAAACTTAAATTTTTATAAGATCTTTGATTCTTATAAGTTATATTTGGAAAACTTCCCCGATGTTCTAATAAATAAAAAATTAAATATAATTTTTTATGACAATAACAAAGATGTAATACTTTTAATTTTAGGAATTTTCAACGTGTACTGACATTACAAACAAAACAATGAATGTTTTGTTGAACAAAACGCTGATGTAGTACCTTCGTTCGCTCTGTATAATAAATAGAAAAAAGGGGATACATTTAAACAAATATAAAGAAATAACCAATTTTACTCACTAAAAATAAATTCTTTTAATAAATTGACATATTGTAACATTGAATAGATTTAATAAATGATTTAAAAAATACATAGCAAAAATGTTAAATTATTAAATCTTTGAATGCTAAATTGTTAAAAATATTCACTTTCATAGTTTATCAGTCTTAATCATGTATCAGGAATTTTAAAATGTTTAAAAAGAAATGAGGAGATATACAGGAATACTGTAAAATATCCGTACAATTTTGAGAAATTTGTTTTTAATTCATTTATTTTTTTTGTTTTTGACCTGATAGAAAACCATCAGCAGAAAGATTTGTTAACCATTGTTAGTGCTCGTCTACATTGATTAACAGCTGAAAAGGTGCGGGATACTTTCACTCACTTTAAGCGATCATTGCCCACAGTTTACAGAAAATGGTACAGAAAAGCTGCAATCACGCGTAATTCTTAGCATAGGAAATAACAGATATTTCCTCATAAACAGGTTTTTCAAGATGAAAATGACAAAAACATAAAGTGTGATAGTTGACTTCTCGCAACTCCGGCAGTGACGAACTTATATATTTTCGCACTGCCTACAATAGATATCAACTTAAATTCCACCAATCAGATCATTCAAAAACAAGTTGTTTTCAGTTCTTAAGTTTTGTGTTACTTTTTAAAATAATTGTTAGCGATTACTCGCCAAATGTTCGGTTTATAGATTACATTTGTATGTTTCATTCAATACTGAACACAACCCTACCTTATTCACGAAAGTGCAGCTGTAAGCAAGCAGAATTCAGTTTCATATATTTCATATATTATGATAGTGATTGAAACTTTAAAGATATGTTTGCCGATGCGCATTATCTTCAGCTGACAGCTTATACACAGTTTGGACGTAGTCGACTTGTTCTTTTAACTGATAAGGTAGATTTTGCAAAGCAGTAGAGTCCAGAAAAAAACTAAATTCCGGTGTAATGATTGCATGGATGGGTTGCAGTTATGCATAACCATTTCTTTTACTTTTTGTACAATATTTGATATTATCAAAGATTCTCCTGATTGATTTTCATCTATATTGCTACCAGTTCGCTTTATTTTGTTTACAAATTTTTAATAGCTACTCTGGAAGGGGCGGTTTTATAGCATTTCCAGTGCAAGTCGTCTTGCCTGTATTCCTACTTTTAATGCGCACCGATGAGAAAAAGGGTAGCTAAAATACACTGCAAAACAAAAATTGGTGATTTTACGGTATAATACTGACATACCAGCTGCCAGTATTATACTGTAAAATTAACTGTAATAAACAGTAAAGTAAAGCAGTAATAAGCTACCTCGCAACCGCGCATACCGCGTATTACTGCTTATTTTACTGTTTATTACTGTTAATTTTACTGTATAATGCTCGCAGCTGGGATGCCAGTATTATACCGTAAAATCTTTTATATATATATATATATATATATATATATATATATATATATATATATATATATATGTTCTATTAGATCACCTATAGAAAAATTGGATTCAGCACTTACTAATAAAAATATATAGATCCTTTATAGAACCCGCTGTCATTTGTAAATGTAACACATATGCAATGCAATTAATTTCTAAAGAAAGTAAAATAAAACACCTCTCGTTTTCACTTTCAAACGTATCATTCCAATCTATTAATTTTAAACATGTCACCTTCTCTAAAATTTGGAAATATTTACAGCTAAAAAAATTACATGCAAATATACTAAACGGAATCATATATTAAATAAAGATTTTTTTTACTTATCAATACCAAACTATATTTCTATCTGAAATCATGACGCAAATTTCTGACGCAAATTTCATTTCTTATTTATATATTCTCCACTCAAAACTATTGGAAAAATGTAACGGGTTTTAGTTTTAAATTGAAACTAATATATTATCATAAAATTCATTAGTTTCAATGAATATTTCTAAGCCGAAAACTTTTTAAAAGAAAGAGGTTTTCTTTCTTTTAAAAATCTGTTTAATTTATTTTCAGATGTAAAAATATATTCCTTGAAGTATATCAGAAAGTAATAACAGCTAGTAAATCTTTAAAAAAAATCAATTATTTCTTATGGATAGTGATTTTATCAGAATCCATTATTTCAAAAAATATATTTTAAAATAATCACTGTTTGCTATAAATTTATTAGAAAATTCGTTAAAGTAAGAACTTGTTTCGCATGTAAATTAAAATAACTCTAATATCGTAATGAATAGAAGGAAAGTATATTCAACTAGGTAAATTATATCCAATGGTTGGAGTATCATAGTTGAGATTTTCTCAAACAGAGAAACAATATGCCGGGACCAGGACTCGAACCTGGGTACTTTGGTTTGCCGCACCAACACTCTCCCTACTGAGCTATCTCGACGACTTGTCCAACAAATAAGAGTTAAATATGCCAGCCAGGATGTCGACGGAATAACTCAGTTGGGGGAGTGTTGGTACGGCAAACCAAAGTACCCAGGTTCGAGTCCCAGCATATTTTCTCTCTGTTGGAAAAAATGAATATATAGTTTTATGCGTATTATTGGGAAAATTATTACAACAATGAAAGAAAATAATTTGCGAGTAATCGCGTTAATGTGCTGTTTTGTTTCAAAATGTCAGCCACCCTAGAATTTCAAACTGCTCTATCTCAGCCATTTTTTAAGATAGAGGTAAACCAAAAAATGCTCTGGAATCCTTGTATCAAGGCCTAACACGTAATTAAAAATAAATTGTAATTTTTAATTTTTTTGTATATTTATTTTAGTTTTAAATTTTTAAATGGCCGCCATCTTGAAACAAAATGGCGGACCAAGCTGGCCAACGAACTCGGTCGAGACATTGGTGACCTTAATACACACAATTAGTTTCATCAAAATCGATTTATAAATACGAGCGTTATCGTATGACATAGGTCAGATATATATATATATATTTATAAATCAACATTTGAACGGAGGGTGGTTTTGGGGTCTGGGGGTCATGATCGGTGAAAATATATCGAAATTTTCCGGAACTACTTTCCTCCGAACGGCTGCAATAGGTAGCTTTATACTTTTTTGTATTGAAAGCTACCTAACAGCTCCGAATCAAAATTACTCAAGTTTGAAACACGTATATACTCATTTCTAAGACATGCACACACTCAAGAATAAAACATCATATGCTCATATTTCAGTATGTCCATGTTTCAAAAATGAGTATGAACTGACCTCTATGTGCTCAGTTTTGGATATGTCCATGTTTCAATATTCTAAGTATTTCTGGTATTTCAGAATTGAAAGCATTGTATATTGTCATATTTGAAACAAAAAGTTTCATAACAAAATTAAAACATCGATTTACTGAAATTTGAAAGTGTCATTTTTCTCAATGTGCCAAGTCTATCTGTTTGTCATTTATCTAAATCTCCACAAAGTGTTTGGAATCGTATTATGGTTCATTTAACTAATGACGTTTTTAATATAGAATTTTTGTTTATTATGCTTATATTTTCTTATTTTTTAATCTGTCATTTTTATACCCGGCATATAACGCGCACCTGTCATTAGGATATATATATTTTTTTTAAGTACTCATTATACGTCAAAATATGCGCTATATAGTTTTTGAATTATACTGTGCGATGTTATGAAGTATCAAATGCTCTGGTCGTTACGTTAAGTCTATATAAACAAAAATATTATTTCTTTTAGTAACTTTTTTTATTTAGAAGCATTCGATATTTTTTATGAAGGGAATGCAAATAGTCATTTTTATATAAAAACATCGATATGTTATAATTGCAATTTCAAATTAGATAAATTAATTTAAATGATCTTTTAATCTTAATCTTTTTCTAATACATTAAATTAATAACTTTCATCAACATTTTTTTTAAACTAAAAATCATTAATGATATTATAAAAATATGTAATGATCAATTGAAATCTTTATAAATATTTAATATTTTGTTTTATCGTTTAATAAAATGTTTATATTTTATTCAATTTTAAATTCTCTGCTCGTAAAATGTTTTATACGTGTTATGCAATTGCTCAAAATTTAATTTATCATTTTATCAAAACAATGTTAAAAGACATTAGATTTCTGCTCGGAATCTTCCGCTAGGAAAAAAAAAATCATGCTTTAAATATAAATCATTTACAATTCATGACTGTTCCAAAGGCCTTTAGCGAATATTTTTATTTAACATTAAATATGATATTCTACATAATATTTGTTGGCTATAAAATCTTACGTATGAGGAAAAGCTATAAATTGCGAAATACTTTATCTTAGTCTTATTTCATTTATTCTAGTTCAATTAACTAGTGACACATATTGCTATACATTTAATGTAGTTATTACAAATATTAATTTTAAAAAATGCATATCGAAATAAATTACGATATTATATCCATAAATAATAAATCTAGAAAATATTAACCGTTACAATAAAAGTGTATTACATGTATTTATTCAATAAATTATTTAATTAGCACCACTTTAAAATACATATTTAATTTTTTACTATATTTTACATTAACACGCTTTAACAAAATTACGAACCGTTTATATGATGAATTATTTATATTTAGTTTATTTTATTATAAAACTGTACATGGTATCGATGCTTCAAATGCTTGTGCGATTTTCAAGTCCTCTGGGACACTAATTAAGAGAGGGACGCCTTTAGACACGAAAGATTTTATTGCAAATAAACATCATTTCTAAAATGTATAAAAATGATAATACAATTTACTCTTGAGTGTATTTTGAGTTTATGCGGAAAAAAGATTATAATTTATACCAGTTATTTTGAATAAGTTTCTTATACATTTTGAAACAAAGTTACATTTCAATTAAAATATGTTTTTAGCATAAAGAATAAAAAGATATATTGTATTAAAACTGACAAATGTTTTTAATCCACGAAAATATTAGATAACTATGGCCGAAATTATAGAGTAACCTCTTAGGAATTACCCATTTTCCGAAAAGTGTTCTTTATCTTTAGACAATTTGATGTCCAATATATTTTCGATATTTAACTCCTTAACTGTTGGGCTTTTACGACACCATAAACTAACAAGAACGAAAAGTCATGCGTCAAGCATAGATTATGTAACACTTTCCAACGCTTCCAAAATATTTTTACAAATCATACCATTTAATAAGCTAAAAGATGACATCTAAGTAAACAATTTGGAAAACGCATAATATATTTAAAAACATAATTTCAGGAATTTCCAACATATACAATATTCAGAAAAATATCCGAATACTTTTATTCAGTCCTGTATAGGATCTATAGATCTGTATATATACTACATAGGATGCTAAATTTGAGTTCAGTTAGGAAACGCGTAGCACAGTTTAAAACTCCGTCTGGAGTTTCTGTCACTAAACGGAAATTTGTCCGCGAACTTTTGTGCTTCCCTGTATAGGATCTACAGAATTTATACACATCACGTAATAGACAAAAAGCGAGTTAAAATTAAAATCGTGTTCAGTAACTTAAAACGCACTTCCAGGAATTATTGTTAACAGACAGTTGAGAATTCTTTTGTGTGTCCCTGTAAATGAACGATGACTGCTATACACACAATATTCTGTTGTAAGCCTCTTGTAATGCACCTTAGTGAAATATATAAATTTCAATGCGTTTAAAATAGTGAAACATTATTTAAATAAACCGCAAACGATATTTCTCCATAGATGTAATGTAACGGAATTCTTTTGACTGTCCCTGTAAAGTAACTATAAGTTCTATGCACACCCTATTCCATATTAAGTGTCGTCTTATGCACCTTAGTGATATATATAAATTTCAATGCGTTTAAAATAGTGAAACATTATTTAAATAAACCGCAAATGATTTTTCCCCATAGACCGCAATGTAACGGAATTCTTTTGAGTGTCCCTGTAAAAAAACTATAAGTGCTACACACTTCCGTTGAAATAGGGAACATGCTATAGATAACGACAATAACATATAAAAATTGCAGAGCAATCCGAGCATATTTACGGGAGTTAGAGCACGGCCAGACGGCAGACGGCCAGACGGCAGACGGCAGACGGCAGACGGCCAGACGGCAGACGGCCATACGGCCAGACGGCAGACGGCCATACGGCCAGACAAACCGAAGTCATAAACACTTTTCAACTAGGTTGGAAAGTGTTAAAAATAGGAACGATACACAACTTTTTACGAACTAAAATATTTGTTTTATGTAATCGAAAAGTGTCTGCTAAATAATAAAGCGGAGTTTCGGGTAAGAAGAGTTTGCTTGTTTCGTTACTAAAAGCTTTTGGGCACCACTAATTTTTAATTGCAATCTTCGGTTTATTATTTGGAAAACATTTTTCGATTATATAAAACTAATGCAGTAGAACCCCGATTACCCGAATCCCGATTATCCGAAAATCGGCTTAACTAAATGACCTTAAAACTCTCCTTTTTTTTTTTTTTTTTTTTTTTTTTTTTTTTTTTTTTTTTTAATAAGAAAAAATTTATTTTTAAACAAGCATGCTGTTTATGAAATAAGTAAACAGCGTCAACTTACTTATTTGGACTATTGTGCAAATGCAGGCATTTTATTTCATAGCCACATGCAACATTTCTTTACAAAATATGTTGTGATTTTTTTTTTGTTGTTCTTCATCTTCGCAATGCTTCACTGCTGCCTTATCATGCCACCGCAACCTTTTAAACAACAACGATCTGATCCTGTTGCATCTTTCTGCACTTCAATATATTGAGGTGCCAATATCAACTTTTTTAACTCGTTGAACCCTTCATGCTTATAAAAACCCGTTTGTGTTTTAAAATATTACTCTTCGTAAATAAAGTTTGGAAGAAATTAAAACACGTGCAAACAGAAAGGGGAAATCGAATAGAGTACGGACTCTTGCAGCACCTGCAAGCACTAACGCTTTAATAATATTACTTTTAATGTTAATGTTAATGTTGTTAATGTATTCTATTTTTTGTAAAACATGTTTTTTGAACATGAAAATGTTTAATTGAGGATAGATAGCATTAAAAAAAATAAATAAATAAAAAAATAAACCTGCATCTTGGGTTGATAAAACTGATTAATATGCTTTAAAATCTACCCAGAAACGTTTCCGAAAATCAATGGCAGCAAAAGAAACTTTGTTTTTAAAAATGGATTTTAAATTTTGATAATACATTGGCTTGTGAGGCATCTAAAGATGAAGAATGCTTTTTGCAATCGTGGGTAATTCGGAAGAAGTTATTGCATTTTTCCATTCGTGTTTAGAGTATATTTTCTTAAATTAAGATTTATATATATATATACAGCGTGCGAAGTGTTAAGCTTTTGACAACAATGAGTTTTTCTCATTGTTGACACAAGATTAACAATAAAATAGCAGATTTGATTACATTACTTTTTTGTCTTATTCTCAAAAATTGATCAATACAATTCGAAAATTTCCAGAAATTAGTTTTTTACAAATTTCTCTATTTGGCTGAAAAACTGTTTGAGAAAAATATACTTACAGAAATAAAACAATCTAATTAAGTAATCGCAGAAAATGTTTTGAAAAAAAAAAATATTGTAAAATTATGTATGTATATATAGTATATCCGAATGGCGAATTTTTTTTTTTTTTTTTTTTTTTTTTTTTTTACTACAGATCAATTACTAGAACGTCTAAATTAATATATTTTCTATATTGTGATTGTGTTAAACTATCAAATCAACGAATTATTCTTAAAACACGCAAAATTAATGAATTAGAAAATAAAGTAAATTCCAACATTTCTTTGATTTATGTTTAAATATCAATTAGAATTAGTCTGTATCCCAAAAATTATTAAAATGAAATTAGTAAACAATTATTAAACAATTGTTTTATTGATGTGTACTCAGAAGCATAAATTAATAATAAATAAATCTACCCAATATGTATCGTTAAACAATGTACATATTTTGTATAAATTTAGGCAATATAATATCCTCATTTTGAAATCTGAAAATCACAATAAAGAATAAATAATATTTTGGTCACATATATATTTATGTTTTATAATAAATATTTCAATACTTTTTTTCAATCACATAGAAAATAAAAGAAATTTTATTTTCTTTTTACAAATCTCCCGAGTCCTTTGATTTTCTGAAACTTCCGTCTGAATGAAATCTACTAGAGCGTGTGAATTATGAAGCGTTCTTTTGAAATATCCTTAAGTGCAGATATCTTTCGTTTATCACGTCATTGAAGACGAAATGAAAGTACGGAAGTAGTAAAGTACATTTCTTAACTTTTTAAGGCAGATTTTATTTATTTATTTGAATGCAACAGATAAAATAGCACAAATCTGTAGAAAATGTTGCAACATACTATCAATTTTAGCAGATTTTATAGAGACTGACTTGAATTTTTAGCATACATATTTACAAAATTGAAATTGATTAGTCAAATAGGGGAGACCGGGGCAAGATGACTATGTTAACAATTTTTGTTGTTTATTTATTTATTTTGAAGTAATAGTAAAATTAATTTTACATGAACTGCTAGAGTATACCTTTGTAGTATTAAATACATTACCATTTAATTTTTCAAATAAAAAAATAAAGGATAATTTTATTTTTTCATAACATTAACAAATCGTCATCTTGCCCCAGTACTGGGGCAAGATGACAACACTGAAAAAGATTGAACATATTTTATCTTTTGAATATGTTACATGGTTTAACAAATGATAACTGTGTTTTTACATCTTACAAAGTATCAAACTAAGCATAATGCAGTGTAACGTAATGTTGAAGTGTTTAGTTGTGCAGCTAACAATAGTCACAAATAAAAATGCCATTTTCATAATTGGAACATTCCTCATGCCACCACTCTTGGCATTTACAGCACTGGATCTATTCTTCTGTTGGTGGGTCACAATGCCAGAAGTTGGCCTTAAACGCTTTTTGAATTTTTTGGGAGGAGGGGGACCAGCGGGGGAGGGGGGAGGTCTTGACCCCGTCGAACGGTACTCTCCTCGTACCGATCGGACGCTTGGAAGTAGAGATACGGGCCCCGATAGGGTTTTTCTTTCTGGAGGCTAGGGGGGGGGGCTTAGCGGATGGCAAAAATGTCTTCCTCTGGTCGCCCCCTTTCGAACGACACCTCCCCCTATCCCATGCACCCCTTAGCCCCAGAGGAGATAGAAGCGCAAGGTCGCGCGAACAAACACACAGACAAACAAGCGTTTACAGGATTTAAATAGAATGGACAACATAGTTAGTTTAATAAATTCCGAAACACCTTGCCAGATGACGAGCTCGTCATCTTGACCCGGACTGCCTGTTTAAAAATATTCGTTTTCATTGCCATGAAGGAAGGCGATTAATTGACATTTATTCATGGTAGTAAGTAGTATTTAAACTAAGTTACTCGTAAATATTAAAGAGAAACGATATATCTTACCTGTATCTGTAGCAGAGCTTATTTACACATGCATAAAAGTTATAACGTGACTGCGGAAAACAATCAAAGCTTCACAACTGACACAAAAATGGCGATTTCAGCGTCTCTATAGTATTGTTTAACGAACGGCCGATAGGAGAGTCAGTAGTGTCCGGTTGATGCTGCCACCTAGCGGAAAACGGAAAAATTAAGACATTCGTCATCTTGCCCCACTCGTCATCTTGCCCCGGTCTGCCCTACTATAAATAGAACCAAAAATACCACTCATATATGGGAGATAATTCATAAAATTTAGACATGTTTTTCAATGTCATGTTACGCTGTAATCCAAATTAAACTATAATGTATTTTAAATAAATCTACAACATAAGTTTTTTAAAAAAAATCCTACATGTTAAAGACTGTACACGTAAAAAAAGAAGAAAATATTGCGCACCATAACTAAACATGTGAGAATTTTAAAATGATATCCTCTAATAAACATTTTACAAATTATATATTTATTTTAAATGCTAAAAGTTGTAAACTAAAAACATAATATATAGTAAAATAACTTTTGTTAAATTGCTGACATGTTTCGGTTCACTCCGAACAATTTTTATTTTACAGATTGTTTTAACAGATTTTTCTGTTTGCTTTCCAAATATCATCGAATGATTTTTCTTTTCGTTTTTCATTCACTGGTCAAAATTTACTTAAAAATCTTGATAAATACATTGAATATATTAAAAACTCATGTTAAATATTAGTAAATTTTTCTGTGAAAATGAAAATGAATATAAAATATTGGTCACTTTCCCGAGAGAACTCTTGGTAATGTTCTCTCCGGTAAGTAATATTAATTTTATTATAATATCAATTGTGAAATTTATTTAAACGTTTCTTAGATAAAAAGAAAGTGCTCATTTCTGAGTATTCTTTAGTATATTTTTCTGTGAAAATGAAAATTGATATAAAATATTGGTCACTTTCCCGAGAGAACCCTTCTTAATGTTTTTTCCGGTAAGTAACATTAATTGTATCATCAAATCAATTGTGAAATTTTATTTTACGTTTCTGAGATAAAGAAGAAAGTGTTCACTTCTGAATATCCTGCTGTAGCAATTAGACTACTGTATTAAACTACTGCAGTAGGTATGACCATTGTAACAGTATTCAAACAATTAAGGTCATGAAAGGAAATTAGTGTGAGTACGGTTTACGGGCAGTGATACATATCAAAGCACTAATCAGATGACAGATGCATTGAATTCGTAAATTTACAGCCAATTTATATCTGAAACCATATTACTAATCAGTTTCGATATAATGTACATTCATATCTGCTAATTCTTTTGAATAAACATAGTTTACTTACAACACGTACATTTTCGAAATATGCATTTAGTTGAAATGTATATGTAGAATGTTCTAATAAATAGCAATATGATTTAAAATATCTAAATTAAAAATAAATTTTCAGGTGTTCATATTTGTGGAAATTTTAATTTGATTCATAGCTAAAATTAAATTTATAACAATAACTATTTTAAATTAAATCCGACCGCTATAGAAAACATTTCCATTAACTCATAATTTCCACAATGAAAAAAAAAAGGAATGAACGGAGTATATGGAGTATGGACGTATGGAGTATGGACGGAGAATATTTAATATCTAAGCGTGTTTTTACAATTTTACCAGTGTAAATTCTACGCACAAAACTTAAAAAAGTAAAAGTTAAGAAAAATACACTTACAAATAAACATGAAGATAGAGTCATATCGAATATTTCTATTGTGGTGCTGTCCTTTTCTAAAAAATCACATATTTTAATTAAGACATGTGTACTTGTGAACACCACAGTTAAATAATTGTCTATTTCAGTTTAATTTGACCAGTTCACGACCAAGCTTCTTTTTAAGAAATTAGTCTATGGTGGAGACGGTTTTAAGTTTTGTGTGCTATCGTGCTCTCCGGAATTCTAAAATTTGTGTGTGAATAGACTACTTATTCTGTTATCTCTTTAAATTTAAAAAAATATGTCTGAATCAATGTAATTTTTGGTTTTCACGGTTATTTTGTGCAATGATGTGATAAATATGCGGCTGTTGTTCTCTAGTTGCTATATATATATATATATATATATATATAGGACGGTTGAAGTTAGATTCGTTGGATTTAGTTGCATCTCGAGTGGTAAATTAAACTGGTTTTCATTTACTCCTGCTTTTAAAGATAAAGTTTGCCATGTGCTAGTAGCCAGTATAGTTCTTTTGGAATAGTATATTCGGCTGAAATTTCCCACTGCGTGGTAAGGAATTAAAATTCTATATATCAAATAAAATAATATATTGAAATCTACGGGGTCGCCATGATAGTGTTATTGCTGTATTTTTAAGTGACATTTTATAGGGCTGTAAAATTCCATAGTGAGCTGAGGTGAACTTTTCTTATGGTCTGGTAAACCATCAGAGTAGGCATTTTGACTTCAGCTAGCATTGAATGTATTTTGTGGGGTAGCCATACCCCTCTAAGTTTTATTGTTTCAAGATTATTTCTTCTGATCATCTTTATTTAAATTCTGCTCGATACACTACCAAACATCTTTATCCCAGCTTTAAATACATTGATGTTATTGTTAATTTTGGGGCATGACTATTTTCCAAGCCAGTGACCCGCCGTATTTGTCCATTACGTCTTATGTATTTATAAGTTCATGGAATTATGAAGATATTAGAGTGAACTGGGAAAGATGTAATGACTATTGAGAATAAAAGATAAACAAGAACATTCGTAGTAATGTTTTGTGCGAAAACTCTCACATTAGTACATAATTTATTATATAAAATATTTTCTCACTGACTTTTACATTGTCTAGAGATGCATTATCTGCAACTGTTTACATACATCAAAATGAAAGCGTTCGCACACAATTCTCACACAGTTGTAAGGTTCTCATATAAATAAATGAATAAATCTAATGTACTGTATTTATTTCGCTTTGTTTAGATTTATAAGTTTTATATCTTCAAAAATTATTGACAAAATAAATTAATTCAGCGACTTCGTTTTTAGCATTAAATAAGTATACAGTAAACAGTATTGAAAAATTTTGATGTAAAAATACCTTTACTTTTTAAAATTATTTTTAATGGAAATATTAAATTGAAAAACTGATAATCATTACAATGTCATTAAAATACGCAACCATCTTTCATGAATCAATCGGAATATGCTCTTTAAAATATATCGTTGATAGACTATAAACCTGAGCAAAACCATTCATCATTTTGATGTATCGACACAAACTCCATTTTTCATTTCTGCATTCTTAGTTGCAGAAGGTATCGGAAATCTCTATTTTTTTTTCTTTTTTAAGTTTCAAAGCGTGTTTGAATTTAAATTTGCATTAGTATGGTAATCATTTCACAATTTTTTTATTCAAGGCACGTTTTATGAGATCATTGGATTTTCTTTCTGTTATTTTGCATTTGATTTGCAACCTTTTTAAGACGAAATAGTATTATTATTCAGAATTACACCGAAAACGGTCCCAATGAATGTGAGACACATTATGAATATTTTTTTATTAAATTTTTTGTTTTCAAATTGCAGATGTAATTTCGCATATTTTTTTCAAAATTTTCAGGTTTTCCAGCATCTTTCAACTAGTTACAAAAGCAATCAAAGTTCAATCTTAAAAAGTAACATTTTATCCTCTTTTCAATAAAGGTTTTTCAGAAGAATATTTTAACGTCACCTCTCTGGAAGAAACGAAGCCGTTATTTTTATGGAACGATGGCTTTTTAATCCTCCTAGTACCATTGGGGTCTTTATTGACACAATTATTTTTATGTTTCGAACCAGAAATAAATATAATTTGAAATTAATTCAAATCTTAAAAAACTGCTTGTCGAAATTTAAAACCTGGTTCTAGGAGGGGTAATGTCTTACAAATCCAATCTTACACTTTAAATGAATGTACACAGTTTACAATGTACAGTGTTTACAGGAAACCTTTCCAATAAAAACATAAAAAGTAGAATTTGTTTACAAAATTTTGGAAAAAAATAATGGTGATTTTTCTTTTTTCAGAAAACATAATTTAAACATATCTCAAGGAATATTTACTGCTCAAGTGGCTAAATCTGAATTGGAAAGATGTCAAAGTAGTTGCTTTAGCGACTGAATTGTTTTTCACGTTCGGTTACCATGGTAGAACTTGATTTCACATATTAATGAAACGTCTCATTTATGGCGATGGCCTATTTTACGATCTCTCAGCACGATAGTGAGTTCAGAGGAGATTCCACCACAAAATTCGTTTGTATGTTATATTAAAGATAATTGTAGGTGCAATTCAGGTAACTGTTATAGAGATTGCCCCTTTTTACAATAGCAAAGTACAGTGCCAGCGGGGCGTTTATTACATTTAAGTAAACTCTAAATTTAAGTATTTTTAGGTAAATTTGTGAAGATCTCAAACCAATACGGATGGGTCTGATAGTTATTATATGTGTGCAATTATAAGTAAAATTCTCCCTAAATTAAAATGTATTCATGTCCATATATGGAGCCATAAGTAATTTCTTCAGAGTGAAAAATAAGCTACCATGGTAGAACTTGCTTTCACATATTAAAGAAACGTCTTCCTTATGGTGATTGCCCATTTTACGATCGTTTAGCACGATAGTAAAGTCAGTGGAGATTCCACCACAAGATTTGTTTATGTGTTATATTAAAGATAATTTTAGGTGCAATTCAGATAACTGTTATAGGGATTGCCTTTTTTTTGCAATCGCAAGGTACAGTGCTGAAGACAGTGGGGCGTATATTACAATTAAGTAAACTTTAAATTTAAGTATTTTTAGGTAAATTTGTGGAGATCCCAAGCAACTACGGATGGGTCTGATAGTAATTATATGTGTGCTATTATAAGTAAAATGCTCCTTAAATTAAAATGTATTCGTGCACATATATGGAGCCATCAATAATTTCTTTATAGTGAAAAATAAAAATGAAAGTTGTACCGAACAGTCATTCTTTTAACACTTTCCAACACCGTTGAAAAATTTTTATGAATTCTGTTTGTGTTTCGTCTGTCCGCGCTCAAACTCTACGAAACATACGTGGAAAGGCCAATTAAGTTTTATATCATTTTAAAAAATTCCATTATAGTTGAAAAGTGTTTATGAAATCAGTTTGTCTCACTGTTTGCCGTCTGTCTGTCCGTGCTCTAATCAGCGTAAATATAGTGTGATCACTGAAGTTTATATTGAAAATGTTGAAATATTATATTAAAAATGAAGTTATTGAAGTATTATATCGAAAATGAATTGTGTAGCATTTATAGTTCGTTTAAAGGGGCACTCAAAAGAATTCCTTTATATTGGAACATATTGGAACTGACATATATATATATATATCACTGAGGGACACTACATGATGAATGCTATATAATATGGTGTCCATAGCATTTGTCGCTAATTTACAGGGACATTCAAAATAATTTCGTTACATTACGTTATACGGGTAAAATCGTGTGCGGTGTATTTAATGATGTTATACTATTTCCAACATATTGGAATTGATATATATATATATCACTGAGCGGCACTACACCATAACATTCGTCATTAATTTACAGGGACACAAAAGAGTTTTGTTATAGTAGTGTCTATGAACAATAGTTGCTGAAAGTGCGTTTTCAGTTGTGGTACATGTTATTAAATTTAACTAAAGTTTTGCATATTACTTCGTGTGTATAAATTCTATAGATCATGTACAGGGCTGCACAAAAGATCTGGAGTATATTTCCGTCTATTGACAGAATTACTGAAGGTAAATGTTCGATTGTGCTATGCGTTTGCTGAATGAAATAAACTTTAGCATACTATATACAATATTTAGAAATATATAGATGATATATAGTGTTACACAAAAAAATTCGGATATTATTATGACTATAGATGGAAATTTTTGAAATTGCGATTTTAAATGTGCCTTGCGTTTTTTCAAATTGTTTACTTTATAATTTTTTTTCAACTTATTAAACAGTGAAATTTTGTTACAGTAATTGAATTTGTTGGCAGTGCTTCATTATCTATGCTCGATGCATGTTTTTTCAATTTTGTTGGTGTTTATTCTAGATCGTTTTCAATTGAAAATGAAGTGTGTCGCAATCATAGTTCGTTTACAGGAGTACAAAAATGATTGCTTTCACATTATCGTCTACGGGAGAAAACCGTTTGCACCGCATTTCAATGATGATAGAATAATTCTTACATTAAAAAAAAATATTCACTTCATTGAGGTGAACTACAGCATTCTTTCTGTCGAGTAAAGAATAACTTGCATGTATAGTTAGTTTACAGGAACGCCTAAAACTAATCAATTGTATTATAATCTATGCAGAAATAGTTTTGTGGTGATTTCAATATATATACTGGGTGATTATAATTAAAGTTACGATTTCAAAAATCGATAATTTTAAAACTACTGGTCAGAATGACTTGATATTTTAGCAGAACAATCGTGAGGCAATGGAATTTTGTTTGGCGAAGAAAAAAAATAGTTCCAAATTGTGCCGATAGATGGTGTTGTCAGGGTAATGTCAGGGGAAACACCAAAAATGTATTCTTGAACCCTTTCCGGCGCGGAGTAAATTTGTTTGCAAAATGATGAAATAATAGACTGACACCGGAATTTACAAACGAATCCAATACTAAAAAGAAACTTGCTTATTTTTCTGGTTCTTAATGAAAGGAAAATTTTAATTAAATACCGGGTGATTATAATTAAAGTTACGATTTCAAAAATCGATAATTTTAATTAAAACTACTGGTCAGATTGACTTGATATTTTAGCAGAACAATCGTGAGGCAATGGAATTTTGTTTGGCAAAGGAAAAGAAAAAGTTTCAAAATGTGCCCATAGATGGCGCTGTCTGGGTTCACATTGTCTGAAGATATGCAAATTACTAATACGTGACATGCGCACCGCAGACATAGCAACCATAAAAATGCAGAGCAGCAGCTCTTTGCCTGAATGCTTCATCATGAATCTGACTATGAAGGATCGCGCTCTGCTCTTGAAGCTTTTTTATAAGAACGATGACTGTGCACTTACAGCTATTAGGAAGTTTCGGACATTAAAATCCATAAAAAAAGGTCCAATAACAACAAATGGTCTGCAAAAAAATGATTGCTAAATTCGAAGAGACCGGTTCATTTGACGTTAAACGGGGTAGAGGAAGGAAACCAGTTTCAGCTGCGGCAGTGGAAGATGTGGCTACAGCATTACAGGAACATACTGACAGTGATGCTGGAATCAGCAGTGCAAGGGGGATTGGCCGAATGATGGATATGCCGAACAGCACGGTGCGTAAAGTCCTACGGAACGTCTTACGCTGTTATCCGTACAAGATAACTCATGTGCAGGAGTTGCTACCTGCTGACCTGGAAGCACGTCAATCTTTTGCACTACAATTTCTTGCCCGGATGGAAGTGGACAACGGATGGCCATGGAACATTCTGTGGTCTGACGAAGCCCACTTTCATTTGCAAGGTTCTGTAAATACGCAAAATTGCAGGATATGGGCGACCGAGAATCCGTCCCAGCTACAGCCATTACCTCTTCAGTCTGAAAAGGTCACTGTGTGGTGCGGAATAACGGCAGCGTTTATCGTCTGTCCATTTTTCTTCGAGGAGATCACACCTGCGGGTCCCGTTACCTGCACAGTTACTGGCAAGCGGTATGAAGCACTTTTGCGTAACCATGTTCTTCCGGCACTTCAACAGCGTCAGTGTGTGGATCGCATAATATTCATGCAAGATGGCGCTCCTCCGCACATTGCTACTACTGTGAAGCAGCTACTGAGTGATAATTTCGGAGATGATAGAATCATAAGCCGCCATTTTCCAACAACGTGGCCGCCACGTTCCCCCGACTTAAACCCGTGTGATTTCTGGCTTTGGGGGGTACCTGAAGAATGCTGTTTATAGCGGGCGGATTCAGAATCTAGCCGACTTGAAGGCAAGCATCACACAACACGCCCATTGCATTAGTACATATACCCTCCGATCTGTTGTGGAGCATGCCGTTTTGCGCTTCCAATTAGTAGAGGAACAAGGCGGAGGGCATATTGAGCAACTTATGCCTTAATAATCAGTAAGGTGTTTGTTCCATGAAGCTCTTTTTTTTTTTTCATTTTTTGTCATTATCGCTGTCGTCGCTGTAAACACGTAGTCTTGTCTTTTCGCTAATAAATTTTTAGTAAATCTCTGAACTCTATTTTTTTCCTTTTGGCAACATCATTCCTATGTTTAACCCTTTAACGGGCGGTGGTCACAAAAAAGGACACCCAATTTTAATTCTAAAACTGACAAACGGCACCAAGAATATTTAATTAAAATTTTCCTTTCATTAAGAACCAGAAAATAAGCAAGTTTCTTTTTACTAATGGATTCGTTTGTAAATTCCGGTGTCAGTCTATTATTTCATCATTTTGCAAACAAATTTACACCGCGCCGGAAAGGGTTCAAGAATACATTTTTGGTCTTTCCCTTGACATTACCCTGACAACGCCATCTATCGGCACAATTTGGAACTATTTTTTTTCCTTCGCCAAACAAAATTCCATTGCCTCACGATTGTTCTGCTAAAATATCAAGTCATTCTGACCAGTAGTTTTAAAATTATCGATTTTTGAAATCGTAACTTTAATTATAATCACCCGGTATATATATATACAGGGTGTCCACGTATAACTTGACCGACCTTTTTTTTCGCAACCGTTGGTCCTAGATGCATACTTCCAATTACAAATATTTCTTATCAATATTCTAATAATTTTCGAACTTTTTCATTATATAATGTCTATTGTATGGTGTTTCATTGTTATGATTAATGAAATATTTTAAAAATTACCCATAAAGTAACCAAAAGAATATATATGAATACGTGAGTTTCAAAATTCGCTTTATCCAGAAAAGCAAATTTTGGGAAATCGCGAAAAACCTCTAACTGCTTCCACTGATTTTCATTGCAAACCAAGATTTGCAATGCCAGAAATACATGCTAAAACTAGTTTTTTTTTCTAATTGTAGTGTTTGTTCGGTGCCGATTTATCAATAGAATAGACTGATAGAGAAAACACGATTTTTTTAAATTTTGGATAAGACGAGTTTTGGAACTCACGTCCTCATATATATACCGGGTGTCCCAAAAATGACCGGCGATTTGAAAAATCAATTAAAGAAAACGGATGGTGATAGAAATGTACGGATTGCTGCATTCTGCTTAGGTAACCAGAGAATTTATCCTTACCAATTTTCAACATTAGTTACAAATTTCGTCAACAGATGGCGCTGAAAACTAGGAAAAACTAAAACAATGTTTTCAAAATAACTACCGTTTGCAGCAACAACGTGGCGCAGCATGTGGCATCTCCAGCACGGTCGTCATTGACTTTTCCAGTACGCTAAAGTTTTTCGAACAGTGCCGGTATTGTACTGTTTGCCGGATCGTTTCTGACAGTGAATTTTCTGAAAACTGCGCTTCATTGCAACAAAACTGTGGTCCAGTCGATGAAATTCCAAAACAATAAAAATACGCTGTTCCAGCGAATAACCTATTTTTGAAGCATACGCTTACGCTAGGATGTAGAAATAATACCAATCTGAAAAGACGGAATGCGTACAGAATAGCAGCGCCATGTATTGACGAGCTTTGTGATTAATTTTAAAAATTGGTCAGAATAAATTCCATGGTTACCTGAACATAATGCAGCAAACCGTACATTTCTATCGCCTTCCGTTTTTCGTTAATTGATTTTTGAAACCGTCAGTCATTTTGGGAACACCCGGTATATACGTGTATGTTCTCTCCAAGGTTATTAGATATTCCGTCTTCTTCAATTTCGATTTAGAGTATTTATATATTTGTATTATAAAACAAAAATATGTCCTTAATGCTGACGTCATATTAACATTGACAACACCTAATCAATAACTTTCACTTTTGCTGCTATGTTATAAATTTTTAAGTATCACACAAATTAACATTTTACGCCGTCGAATAGCATTTTTTTATGCAATTTCTTTGAAAACTGTATCTCAAATTACTAATTTTTGCAGTTATTAAAATAATTTCAAGCATAATTTTTTATAAATCAGTCTCTTGAAATAATATCATCTCATTTAATTTTTCTTTACAAATGCTATAATATTAAAACGGAAAAGAATACACGGCACCATAGTCAAATTTGTAGTAGACACTTAGAAATATAGACTACAATTGTTTACAAATGTTTACATATTTCAAAGTTTATCAAGTATAATAAATTACGAAATTATTATCTGTAAAACCTTGTAAAAATAAAATAAATTCTACATAATTTTTAATTTAAAATTATATACGGATGTTTTTAAGAAATTGCTTATCTCAATTAAATTAATACTGAACAATATTTTTTTTAAAGTAAAATTATGATGTTTTTTCTTCGTCTTTTAAGAAATATTTTTTAATGCTATATTTTTATATCATGTCATAATATTATATAATGTATTTAAAAGTGCCAAAATTAAATGTTCGGATTTTGCTGGATGATATTGATTCAAGAAAGCAATGCTAGCATAATAAAAATATCATAAGATCACATGAAAAAATTTCCTTTAGAATAATATTTTATTGTTACGCTTTTTATATTAAAATGTCTGTATGTAGCATTTATATAACCAGTGATTAATGTACTTATATTTTTACTAAAATTGAAGCTTAAGAATAAATACTAAAACAATATTTTACTCTCCCGTTTATCCATTACTTAATTTCACAATTTCCCCCAGGCGTTAAAGTTTTTACTTATGCTGTATAAACAGCAAACGACATTTTAAATTAACGCATTTCAAATGTCAGTTAAAAAAATCTGCTACGTGGTCCAATATTTATATTAAAGTAATTAGATATATGGGGATTAAAAAAAAATAACAAAAATGCGAAGAATTTCTTCAGGTTCTTTCATTAAAATTTCGTTGTATCAAATTAATGTATACTTAAAAAATTAACTAAAAAGTATTTAAAACACGAAACAAAACTAAACAAAAAATGCATGTTTTTTTATTTTGCACAAGAATTTTGAGCGCAGAGATTTTTTTTTTTCTGCTAATGAAATAATCATTGTAAACATGATTCGCTTAAGAGTTGGTTTTAAAAGGCTGTTGCAATTAACGTTGTATTTTATAACTACTGAGATTTTCTTTATAATCATAATAATTAGTCTGAAGTTTTAAGAAAATTGTTTTGTCTTTAAAAAACAAGTCTGCATTCTTAACTTTAAACAATAAATATATTTGCATTTTCTAAAGAGACAATATTTTTTTAGATTGAAATTCTTATTTTTACGTTAGAAGGAATATTTTGCATGGTTTAATTTTTTAAATTGACTTTTATAGTACAGAATATTTGTTTCTTTTGGTTGAGGTTAATTGAATAATAATATACTTTAGTAAAGTAATTTTATCTTTAAAAAACAAATTATATATATTGTGCTGTTAGAGACAGAACGTAAAACCCAGAAAATTAGGATAAGCTTATTTTATGTAAAATTTCCTTTCTTCAGTTCTGTGGACGTACGTATTTTTCTGAAACATATTTTCGTTAAGCAATAACTTTAATGCTTCTTTGCAGAAAAGCTTTTATCATTTTCTGGTTGACAAGAGCAAATCAATACTCTCGAATATACAGTCGTTTGCGGTTAGCATTATAGGCAATAATAAAGAATATTTTTTCTTAATTTATAATTTATATTTTCGGTTGCTCTATGTAATTTTCTTAAGGGACACTTCAAAAATGTTCGCCAATCTCCAAATCCCATGTTATCTTAAGAAAAAAAAACCTGTTTACCCCATTACCTAAAGCAGGTACCTAAATTAAATTTTCACCTCCGAATGTTATTGTAAATAATACCTAGTTACGGGAAGAAACAATTAAGCTAATGTTAAGTATATGCGAAGGTTCTTGATAGATTTCACTTACAGAACCGGTTGGAACAGGTTCTGAAAGTAAAAATTCCCTTATATATATAAAAAAAAAACTGGAAGCAAAATTGAAGTAAAAGCTAACAACGTTAGAGATCGACCTCAGCTCTCCTATGCGAAAAAAAAAAGTAATTTTAAAATATTAAAATTCGAGAAAGAAATTTGTCAAGAACCTTCCCATAGACTTAGCATTAGCGTTCGAGTTTCTTTGGATGACTACCGTAGGCTATTAACATCCTAAACTAGTCACGGGAAGAAACGCCCAAGCCAACGTTAAGTCTATGGTAAGGTTATTTTAATTCCTCTTTCGCATTTTAATATTTTTAAATGATTTTTTTTTTTTTTTTTTTTTTTTTTTGTCTAGGATAACTGAGATTGATGTCTAACGTTGTAACTTTTACTTTTTTTAAATTTTGGTTAAGTATTTTTATAAGTGAACATTTTAAATTTTGCAACCGGTTCTGAAAATGTAAGTGTACTTATATAAAAAAAAATGGATCCAAAAATCGAAAAAGTAAAAACTAACAACGTTAGAGATCGGCCTCAAATATCCTATGCAAAAGGAATCATTTAAAAATGTTAAAATGCGACCGAGAAATTTGAAAATAACCTTCTCATAGACTTAACATTAGCTTGCGCATTTTTTCTTATGGTTAGTGTAGGCTCATATGTAATGGTTTAAGAATTCAGTCTTAAAACATCAAATAAAGGAAATTAATTAGACGATGTCAAAGTGATTAATTAATAAGACTTACAAATAATGATTTAAGAAATAAATATTCAATAAAGTCAAATACTAATGAATAAAAAATAAATGGTTGTGTAAATATGTCAAAAATTCTATATTCTATATTGTTATAGCAAAGTTCCGCCATAGTAATTTGATCAAAAAACAAAACTGTAAGAGATTAATTAATAAAAAATAAACAAACAAATAATTTATAGTCTTAATACAGAAGAAATAATTAGATATCATTTGCATTTGATGCATAATTAAAAAATAAATAACATTTAAAATCATTAAATTAAAGAAAAATAAATACATTTATGTATTTTAAAAATACACGACGGGAAAAATAGATTCCATGTTAATAATTTAAAATAAACATAATCACTATATATACAGGATGGACTCAAATTAATAGAGTAATTTTGTAACTAAGTAATTTGCAAAAACTCTTTGTAATTTATCAGATTCAAACGTAGATTTACTGTTATACTCTGTTTCCAGATATGATTTTCCTATCTGTATTGAAGTATCAGTTGAGAATGATTTTTAACGTGTTATGCCAGATTCAGATTCAAGAAAGCAGGGGAGACTACCATATGGCTTGAGCTATGGCCAACACTGTCACCATTACTTTCAGTAAAACATTTCGGCACGAAAAATGCTTAAATGTCGTTATAAATCAAGGTTTTGAGTCCGCCATTCCTAATTTGAAATCACGAATCAACACTACACTTGGTTTGGTCGACTTGAACATGCTCACAAACACATAGCAAGGAGTGACTCACAAATGGAACTTTTACAGAGTAACAAAAAGACGTCACATCAAATGCTTGTAAAAAATTTAACTCAGTGTGTTTCATTATCTTACATTTATCTATACTTTCATTTTTGGCTGCATAATTTTGCATAATAAACCTTTCGTTTTGCACAACTAATTTATTTCCATCCTGAGTATTCTAAAAATTTCAGAAACGATGTTTTTAAAAATTAATATTAAAAATAGTAATAAACAAAGATAAAATGATATTGTAAGAAATTGTATATGAAGAACCTAATCGATGCCTAATATATATATATATATATATAACCATTAATGAAACATTACCGAAACACCAACAGAAACTAATTATGATTTATTAAGTAATAATTTATTGACAACGAAAGTGTTCCCCAACACTCTTAATGTAGATATCAAATACTTATTTAAGAGAAGAAGAAATTAAATTAAACATTGAATGAATGAAATTTGTAGAATTTAGACAGAATTATCAAGTCCCAAATGCCTAAATACCATAAATAAAATGAGTGGTTTCATCATCATATTAGCCATAACATTGCTAAGGAATATGATTTTGGGACTACCACTCATAAACAAAGAATGAAACCTGTGAAAAAATCTAAAAATTAAAAAAAATAAATACAATATTAATACAATATTAAAAAGGAAAGAAACCTTACCCATAATTAAGAGATAAAAACTTGAAATTAAATCGTAAAGTGATAAAAACAATTAGATTAAGAAGGATGTTGGTGCACATCACTGACCAGATATATGAAGATAACTAAACAGAGGCAATGACTTGCAAAAAAAAAAAATCTTTAAATGATGCCAAAATAAGTTTTAAAAGATGATTAACCATTTTGCCAAAATAAGTTTTAGAAAATTAATTACCATGGGATATTGTAAAGCAAATCAAACCATGATGCTGCCATCTATGATAGAAAAAGCGAATGTGCAATGAATTTAAAAAAATAGTGGAAGAAAATCAATATTTAAAATTGAAACCATATACTATCTAAAGTGATAATAATTAGTTAAATAATAAATAAATAAAATTAAATAATAAATAAAATATCCAATTACATTAAAGTAAAAATGGATGTATTAATGATTAATTATATGTTAAAAAATAAGATGTAAAGTGGTAAAATTAATAATTAATGCTACATAAAAATACATGTACCATAAAATGACATAGCCCTCTATTAAATAGCTTTGCCAAAAATGCAACATCACAAAAATTAAATTAAAATTAAAATACTAAATTATTTGAATTAAGATGCTAAGGATTTAAAATTAATATTAATTAAATATTGAAATTAATTAGTTACATATTATGTTTTTGCATACAAAGTTAAAAATTAAATACACTGGATAAAAGTGGTTAGGGAAGAACATTTATTAAAATTAATACATGTATTATATTAGCATTTAAGAAAGTATACATTATATTAGAAGTTAATATGATATTGTCCACCGTGGGCATTAATGTAAATACATGTAATCAAAAACATTCTTAATAGTAATGAATAATTCATTTAAATTAATTAATGAATATGTAAATATAACTACATTAATTCGCATATAAAAGTATCATATCATATATATACATACATACATAATTTCTATTTTTTTTTTCATTTAATTTACAAATTTCCATCTTAAAGTACTTTTTTTGTACGTTCACTCGCTAAAAATTTAATTGTTTCAACGCCTGGTATCTATACTTTTCTCTATAAAATTTATTCGGTTTCAGAATGCGCTATTTCCGTCATATGTTTCGTTTTCACGTTTAAGTGGACGAGTTGAAAGTGCAAATTCAGTACCTTATTACATAATTTTTATCGAAAGCCAATAATATGTTCTGGTAGAATCGTTGAGTGACCGACGCCATCAAACGTAATGCGTTTTTTCTGTGTATGCATGTTCTCCCACACTCACCTATAAAAATGGATGCACGCCCTCAGAAAGAGAATTCTTGCCCTTGATGTTTTCCCTTGTAATGTTTTCCCCTGTTACTGATATCCATGCAATCTTCAGCAAGTTTTGGACTATTTTTTACGTTATTTATGGAAATATAAATTAAAACCAGTTAATATGTAAACTTGTAACAATTCGTTTTATTTTTGGTTTTAATTCAAATAAATTATTTATTGTAGTGGAGGAATTTACAATACTTTAATTTGGCTAAAGTGACATGTTCTTCTAAGAGACTGAGCGTCTTTCCGTCAAGTGTCAAAGCTATTAATATTATGGCTTGAACTGATCCATCTCTATTTTTATTGCCTCTGGAAGAACTAACTTACTGTGGAATATATTTTTGACTTTGAAATCAATCCAAGATTTTTTATTATTTTGGTTGCTGCGATCACTATTCTCTTTGTTAAATCATTTTTAACCACAATGCAAATCATTATACTGTGGCTACAATATCTTTAATGACAATCTACGACAAATCTTCCATAATGATAAAACTGCTTTCTTCGAGAAAACGCCACAGCTTAAAAACCAGTACGGTAGGGATATAACTACTCAATATGTTACACACACACACACGCACACATGTATATATACATAGAGAGAGAGTGAGAGATGTATCAGGGCCGCCACTGGCAACTGTTTTTCAATTCTCTCGCACATCACTTTTTCAAAACAAAAATCTTTCACATATACTTTGACACTTGTTTGTCTCCCTATTTACCAATGTTCATTTTTCTTTATTTCTCCTGAAAAGATCGCCGCAATCAACATAGTATTTCATGAATTCTGAGATTTATAAGAATAAATACTGTAAAGCTTAAAAAAACATTTCTGGAAATACAACTTCTGCATTCCATAATTTAAATAATAAAATACACTTTTTTCTATTTTCAAATGAGATCAGATTGATTTGTGATGAAAAAAGCATTTGCAATTTAATTAGATGAAACATTTTTGTATAATTCAAGTTTTTCATAGATTGTAATATTTCAAAATGAAAAAGCATGTTTCTCATATTTGTTAATTGAACATCAGATTTGCTCAGTAAAGTATTTTATATTTGAAGCTAATTTAATAATTAATTATATGCATCGTTCTATTAGTGAAAAAAAAAAAGCAACAGAATTATGACGCGATGAAATGTTAAAATAAGTAGGATTTTATACATTGATATATTTATAAAAACGACAACAATGTTTTTCATTAAATGTAAAATTTTGTTGTTAACAATATTGTTAAAAGGATAGTTATAAATTTAATTTTGTTACAGTTTTAAGATAGTGCAAAAGAGAACATTGCAATAGAAAATGATTTATATTTCTTTCTTAGAAGATGTTTTGTTTAAAACATTTATAATGCTCATGTGTATATCTAAATATATAATGTTATTATGCATATAACCTAAAAACTTTAAATGTAACTGAATATTGAGAAAATTAGTATATCAATTTTAATTACGAAATTACATTTATTGATTACTACATATATTAACTCAGAAAATAGTGCAAGATTAAAAATAACATTAATTTAAAACTATATTTCGTGACACTATTTCATTAGGGTTTTGGTCATGTTTGTATCCGCTTAATATTAATATTCGAATAGGATTCCGGAAATAATTCTAATGATATGTTAGAGGATTATTCGTAAACTAATCTAAAGGTAATGCACGCAATTTATAATCAACTATCAAGAATTTAATGAATGAACGACCGTTTGTGAGCTATTAAAATATTTATTACAGGCCTGCCACTGGCGACTATTTTTTAATTCTCTCTCGCACCACTTCCCCAAAGCAAACTTCGTTCACATACACATTGCCAACATGTGCAAGAGACTACAAAAACATTTACTACAACACTATACTACAACATTTAATTTTTAAAATAGTGGTGCGAATAGAATATAAAAATATTCGCTAGTGGTAGCCCTGTCATTAGGTATCCCTTACCTGCAATATGAAAATGGAATAAAACGTAAGATATTTTACACTTAATAGGACACTTAATTAAAATATCACAATATGGAAATAATATAAAAAGACAGAAAAGTGCCAGTGTTGCACCCTGGTGGTTCACCACCGTTATGTCATATGTGTTTTATTTTCACGAACTTCTCCGATATTTCGGGACCAGGCCACATTTGTTATCAGTGCTATCCAAGGGTTATTATTACCAATCGCATATTGTTGTTCGCCGCTGTTCTGGTATTAACTTTCTCTCTTTACTTTTCTCTTGGGGACCCCGGACCTTTTATAAGATCTATAATATATCATTTTAATACTTTAAAACTTTCATTCCTGCCAATTTTTAAGATTCTAGAACAACGCAACCATTCAGGGTTTAAGAGTGAGTTTGTGCAATAAACAATGAAAATTCAGGTCGAAACATTCTATTGAGTTACGTTAAAAGCTATATATTTTTACAAACCTGTAGAACCGTAGACTTTATTGTTTGATATTAATTCTAACTTTATATCTTCAACCGTTATTCAAATAAACGGTCTTGACACACAGACGGTCACAATAATTTATCGTATAATAAATTTACAAGTAATTATAAATTAATGATTTTATGATTTTTTTCCTTTTACATGGGCTTTAAAACCTCCCTCCAAATTTTAAGATTCTCGGTCAATGAGAACTACCCATTAAGTTTTGAGAGAGAGTTTGTATGAAATTAGGGTTACAATTTATTTATTCATTAAAAAATTCACGGCACTTCAATTTCTTCTGATCCCGGATTTTTGTTCATAAATTTAACAATGCTGAAGATATTTTTATAAAATTTTCAGGGGCCTAAAATTGCATTCGGTGAGTAGCGATGGCATAACGTAAAGTGCTGGAAGTATAGAATAATGCAGCCAGTGATACCATATTTTATTTGAACTAAATTCTAAAATATGCAGGGACTAATTACCGGCGGAGCAACCTTCTACCAGCAAATTTAAATATAAATTTTCGGCTTATGTAAAATGCAATATACCTGCAGTCTTTCTCTCAAAAATAAGGCAAATATTTATATCAGTTTTTACTGGTGGGTGTTTGCGCCGACAGTAAGCAGACCCTGAAAATAGAAAGTCTCTAATTCAGCGTTGTTTATATTCAGATGCTGACAATTCCCATGACTTCCGGTCATATTGTTATATTTTACATTTTGAATATGCCTGCTTTAAACTGGGTACACTTATCTTCAATATTTTTAATGGTATAGCGAAAAATTCGATTTAATATTGAAGTTATTTGCGTTGCATCTATGATTAAATAAATGAACAGCTACTCAAATTTTCTAACAAAATACATTTTGTTGTAACTTGATCCTCCGAAACTTGTCTTGCAATCTATAAACGTTTTCTGTCCAAGAAAATAAGAATATTAGAATTAATTAAAAGTAATTGGAGTCTATACAAGCTGTCATATATTTAGAACCAACATGCTATATGTCATTTTCTATTCAACCATTATAATACTTTTCAGCAAGAAATACCTTTTTAAAACCTCTTTTGTATTATCATTAAAAAATCAGATAAATATTACTGTATTTTTATTTGTACTTGTGCTAAATATAAAATACTAAAACAATATTTAAATTTTTCGTTTATAATTTTTCAGTTGTCTCATTACGTTCTATTCGCCATAAAGATTTTTTTCGGGCTGTATAAATTATCCAGGGATGAGATTTCTCCGCTTTTTTTGCATACCAGTATAATCTTTATTAAAATGTTCTCTTAAATCGCAGAATGTTCCGATTAAATAAAAAAAAAACCTTTACTGTAAGATTATACTGGTATGAAAAAAAGCGGAGTAATCTCATCCCTGAAATTATCCAACGAATTTTTAAGTTGATGCATTTTATATGTCAATTTATTAAACGGTTCAGGTATATATTTAAATATTTATAGAATATAGTTCTGCAAACTAAGAAAGATTACAGAGTGAAAAATAGACTTTTTAAAAAGTTAAAAAAAATATGTGTTTGTACCGCTTGATGTCCAGCTGTTCAGTTGTAGCTTTGTGTAAAGTGTTCACCGAACTCTTGTAAAACGTAGTTGATGTTTCTCATGGAAGTTACGAAAAGAAAGTAGTTCTTTGGACATGAAAGTAACTAATTTAAATGCGTTACAGATCGTATATTTTCAGGCTAATTCTATGTGGTAATTCAATTCGAGTATCATGCATATGCAGCAATATTTCCTCGCTTAATAGCAAATATTTAGTTCTAAAAAGGTCAATCATAGGAGAACGTAACAATATTTTGTGAACAAGTTGGAGTTTTTCATAATGAGACGTGGAGCACTGTTAAACAATGAAAATGTGTCTAACTGTAAACCATCGCAAATAAATGTATACAATATTGGATAATATGCATTGTAAGTTCCTTTAATATATGTGTATATCTTTGAAATGTACACTATAAAAAATGACCAGTGTTTCTTATTTTATGAAAATATGCTATAACCACGAACGAAAATATAATATAATCTTCTGAGTTATCCGAAATTTCAAATAGCATGTTACACTGTCTTTTGAATCCCCAGAGACGAATACATTTTCAAAATTTAAAGAATAATTTATAAAAACAAATTATTTTTAGCTGCCCGAATTTTTTAGAAACGTTTCCGAAGGGATTTTATAGCGTATTAATTAGTGCCCTCAGCGTGGAATACCAGGTTTTCGAATGCTATCAATTCTGAAGTAAACATTTTCATGTCCCAAAAAATGTTTAACAGACAAACATGCAAAATTAACAGCGTTAACAATAACATTAAAATTAAGATTATTTATTTACTCTTTCATGTGTAAATTACCTTATGCGGCTGAAAACGTGTACTTGAGAATGGATAACATTCGAAAAACAGGTATTCCAGCCTGAGGACACTAATTAATACACTCTAAAAACCCTTCGTAAACGTTTCTGAAAAATTCGGTCAGCTAAAAATAATTTGTTTTTATAAATTATTCTTTAAATTTTGAAAATGTATTCGTTTCTGGGGATTCAAAAGACAAGGTAACATGCTATTTGAAATTTCGGATCACTCAGACGATTATATTATATTTTCGTTCGTGGTTATAGCATATTTTCATAAAATAAGAAACATTGGTCATTTTTTACAGTGTAGGCAGCCAAGAATAGAATCGTTTCTCTGACCTTATCACTACATAGCAATCACAAATTCACAACAAAAAATCACAAACAGAAAAAAATGTTGACTCGCTAGTTTTTTGTGACTCAAAAGGAGACGTGTAAAGTCACTAAGTTTTTTAATTTTGTTTATCTGTGTTTGTAACTCGCAAAGTGCCAACCGAAATCCCGCGATTTTTAAGCCTTTATGAAAGCGTTCTACAATGTGATTATTAAGATATTATTGCTGTAAACTGTAGCGAAAACCATGTTATATATCATCTTGCAGAATGTGCCGATGAAGTACATAAAACGTCAGCACTGTTTCAGTGTGTATCGAGTGTGGTGCACAGATAGAACACTAAGTTTCACCCGCTTCGGTAGTCGTGTTTTTCAAGACGGACTTCAAATTAAACGAACCTAGAGTTGGGAGCGCCAATGAATTTGGTTGCTTACACCGGTGCGAGCTACATCCGCTCTGGTCTCGAATCATGCGAAACATTTAATTTTTTTTAATTTTATTAAAATAAAATTTTTAATAAAATAAAATAAGTTGAAACTGGTGTGAAACACTAAGAACTAAAATAACTTCTTAAAAACACCATAGAAATTTTAAAATGCGCTAGGCCTTTCGAAAGATCTGGGTCTTTCTTCATCTGAAGATACGTGAATCATCTGAATCTACTGAAGATACTTCAGTACTTCCATATAATTTATTTTGTATTAATTAATTTTAGTCTGTTTATATATATATTTATATTTTTTGGTTACTTATTTAATTCTTAATTTTCATCTGTTTCCATTTTTTAATTTATTTGTGTGCTTTATTTATTTATTTATTTTTTATTTATTCATTTTATTTTATTTATTTATTTATTCTATTTTATTTTATTTTATTTTATTTTATTTATTTATTTTATTTTATTTTTTATTTTTTTATTTTTTTACTTCCTTATTCCCCTTCTATTTTGTTTTCTCTATTGTTTTGATTTTACCCTTTTGTGATTGGCTGATGGCTGTTGTCTTCTGTTTTCCTATTGGCTGTTGATTTCTACTTTCCTATTGGCTGTTGTTTCAGCTTGTTTCCTCTCCCTCATTTCTCATTTCAGTCTTGCTGCTGCTTTCATAGTAGACGCACGTCTTTTTGCGCCTGATGAAGAAAGACCCAGATCTTTCGAAAGGCCTAGCGCATTTTAAAATTTTTATGGTGTTTTTAAGAAGTTATTTTAGTTCTGAAAATTTTTAATATCGTCTTTCACGTTCGTATATGAACAAATTTGGTATTCTTGAACTTGAGTTTAATAACAGATATAACAACGGGTGAGTTTTTTCCATCTCCGAAAAAAAAGTTAAAAAAACTGCCGCAAAACGCGAAAAAAGTAACAAATCGCATAAAAATATTGGGGAAAAAAATAAAAGATCGCAGAGAACAAAATTTAGTATATTGCGTAAAAAGGTTGAGACCGGATTCCTGTTACGAATGTTGGTAAAGCGACGCGCAATGCGAAACAAAAGCTAAAAATCGCTAAAAATTAAAAAATACCAATTGACAAAGAAATGAAGGATAAAATTTACCTTTTTAGGCTAAAAGGTTGAAACGGGATTCGTTTTACGAATGTTGTAAGATCGACGCAAAACATGAAAAAAACACTCAATTGCAATATAAATTGCAATGTAAATATAATATATATATATATATATATATATATATTATATTTTTAAATCTAATGAAAAATTCAAAAACTAGCAGTCAGGTACATATCTTCAGACATATAGATACTTATCTGCCTAAACGTGTAGATCTGCATATAGGGGTACCTTTGGAACACATTACACACATATACGCAGGCAGACAAACATTTATCGTATTATTTTAGATGACTATTTCCTTATACTATTCGTAAATAAAATGAAATTATTTACGTCCCTTATTAAATTCGGCATGCATACTAGTAAAAATGGAACGGATTTATATACGTAATAGTAAAATTTCTTGCGTTCGTTATATCTAGTTTGAAAAAATGTGTCTGACTGCGTACGTTTCTCTAATATGATTTAAAACAAGAAAAAAAAATAAAACTTCCCTACGGGTATTTCCCACAAATTTATTTCTCTCAAAATAAATGTGTATTTTAATGTAAATATAAAAAGAAAATAAAATACGGAAGCAAAAATAAACTTAAATGTTTTTTTTTTTTTTTTTTTTTTTTTTTTTTTTTTTGGCGCAAAAATTTTGAGATCAGGAATTTTTGCTACTAATGAAATAATTATTTTTAACATTATTCGTTTAAACGCTAATGAAAAAAAGACTGTTGCACAGAACATTGTTTTTAAAAGCTACTGCGATTTTTTTCCTCAACACAATAATTAACTTAAAAGTTAAATAAGAATTTTTAAATTATTTTGATTACGCATTGTTTAATTTGGACTAAAAAATGTTTCCTTTTTTCAAAATATATCAGATTTATTTGCAATGAAAAAGTTTCCTTTTTAGTTAATTAGATGAAAGTAAATTTTACACTGCTTAAGTTTTAATTGGCTTTTTGAGCCTAAAAAATCATTTTTTTTTTTTTTTTTTATAATTCTGTCTAATTGAATAATAATTTTCTTCTGTAAAGTATTTTTTTAAGATACTTTTCTATTATATATACTGTCTTATCTTAGGTAAAATAATAACTAAAAAAAGCTAAAAAAATATTCTTAGCTGAAATGTCCAAATAAAAAAGGCTCTATTTACTATTGTGTTTTTGTGGCTCTTTAATTTACATAGAAAAAAAATCCCCCCAAAAAACAGCTAAAAAAACTGATAGAAAACTGATAGAACTGATAACTATACAAACTGATAGAAAACTATATAAAAACTGATAGAAACTTAAAAGAGAGTTTTTAATTATTCTTGGTTGTAACATAGGAACGTAACTCACATGTTAATGTGAACGTTTAAAAAAATCAGATAAATAATATTTTAAATGTTTGGAGTACAGCTGTAATGTTCATATTTTAATAGTAACATTTCAAAACTAATATCGCAGTATATAATTATATTATTTATTTATGTATGTGGAGTTATTAAGAAATTTGGATATGGATCTTTTGTATTTTTTGCCATTGGATGTATGTTTAGATTAGTGTAGTGATTATCGCGGCAATAACGAGTTATTAATAAAAAAACTATTCAAGGGAAACCGTATGAGATTTTAAAATCTGTTTTATTTAAAATATACGAAATTTGTCAGAGTAAAAGTAAATTACTCCATCAACACTTTTATTTAAAAAAAATGTTTGTTTTTTTAAAGGTGAACTTAAAAATTATTTAAAGAAGGGATAAGAAGCATATTTTTAGTAAACGCAGGAAATTATGCAATTAATATGCAAGAAAAAAATCTTCTGCAATTAACATCCCATTTAATATATGCTAAGTTTTTTTTTTTTTTTTTTTTTTTTTTTTGGAATAAATTATAAGAATAATTTGTTTAAAAATTTTCAAAAATCACTTTTTATAAAACTAATTACGTATTCCTTAATTTAGATAAAATAAAATATTATTTTTATTCTTAAAATAGGAATTCTTTACAATGATAAAGTTAATTTCTCTGTTAACAGGGTGAAGATCAATTTAATATGGCTTATATTCATAGTTAACCAAATTGATGCTAAAATAGAGTAACTGCACTTGTAGTTGATCAATAAGTGATATTTTTTTTTTAATTTCCAGTTCTTTGTTAAACAAAAAAGCATGTTCTACCAATGGTTTTCTTCCATTTTTTACTGCTGAATAATAAATACTACCGCTGGCAAAAATTATGCAATCAGCACAATATATTCGACAACCCACAGTCAAATATATACACTTCTATTATAAGTAAAAAAAAAATATGTAATTGTTTTTATTTTAGTGTATTATCAAGAGCATTAACTGCGATACACAGAGAAAACGTAAAATACAAAATAAGCTCTCAATAATTATGTATAATCTTTTTTCTAAAACATGTGAGGAAAAAAGTTTGATATCCTGCAGGGCAAATTTCCACCAGTAAATTTAAATAGAATTTTTTGGTTGTTTAAAACCGCTTATTCAGGCAAAACTTCTGTCAAAATGGAAATGTCTCGCGGAAAGAAGTTTGGAATCCTTCGCTTGCTTATACCATTTGACATGCCTGCATGATGATCGAATAAGTGTTTCGCAATGGTGTTGCGCTGTTCCAATTGAGGTGGATATAAAGAGCCCCTTTTCTCCCTTTGTTCATTTCAAACCAGTGAATGAAAGGGTACATGTATGAGAGCTGCATTTAAAAACCAGAGAGGTACTCATTAAGCTTCTAAAGCAAAGAAAATCTCAAAGGAAATATAGAACAAATCAATTTCCTGCTCAACAGTCAACTGTTTTGAAAATTCCAAGAAATTTAATAGGTTTTCAAAGAGGGAAAAACTGCCCGACGTTTGGTGCCATTTCATGTAAAGTAAAGTTTGTTAGTAGAATATATATATACTAGTATATAACCCCCCTCAAAATTGACAGATAGTTGATCTGCGCCGCATTTTCATAAGACTTTATACAAACGAACAGCACGAACATTTTATTATTGAAAGGTATGTATTGTAGAAAAGTACATTTTAAAAATGACAAATGATTTTTAAAAATACAAATGATGAGGATTTTTTTTTACTCAATATTAAATTTTTGAAATAGTTCAACGATTTGACAAAACATTAAAATTAAATGTTAAAAAATAATCCATGTGCGAAAGTTTTTCTAAAAAAAGTGTTATCAATGAGTTTCTAAAGAGCTTGACTCACCACATAGCTCATTTTTTGATTATATAAGCAAAATTAAATGGGAATTACTTGATACAAATTATTCCTTATATTTTAATTACGTTTCATAAGAAAACAATATTTTATTTACGATAGAAACAAAATTTCAAAATTTGTATTATCTGCCAGTAGACGGCGCCACAATATTAAAAAAAGAAGCGTAATACAATTTTTTCGATACAATTTTTTCCACTGGATCGATCACCGCAAAGCCTCCCTATGAAATCTGTCACTGCTATTTCTGAAAAAAGTGTTTACAGAAAAAAATGATAAGAGAAATGTTGATATAGATGTTTTATATGAAAATATGCTGAACAGACATGATTTGAGGCAGAAGAAATTATCGTTTAGATGTCATATATTAGCATATGTTTTTCATTAAGCCTAAAGCCTAACATGGCGTTTCGCTTCACTCGGGTTCGCCATGGAAGTAGGATGACATTGAAGTAGGTGTGCATCTCCAACTCGGTTCGCTCTGGAATGATTACCTACAATATACTTTCCTACACTTGGATTTGTCGATAGATGACTGCTAAAATAGTTTTTTAAGGTTTTAAACAAAATTAAAATATTTAAAAGCTTTAATATGCTTTTACAAATATTTTAAGAGCAGAATCGGATGTGAAGCTTTCAAAGAGTCGTTCATTTGTGATTCATTTGAATTTGTGCTTGTTTTATAGGAAAATATACTGAACAGACATGATTTCAAGTAGAAGATATTATCATTTAGGTGTCATATATAACATAGGTTTTTCATTAAGCCTAACATGGTGTTTAACTATGGTCTATTCGTAGACCAGAGTGGTTGCGCCCGGAATGGTTACCGACACTTTCTTGCATTAATATTTTATTATAAATAGATATACGTTTTTAAAGAAATCTTATTAAAATGTTTCCATATTGGATAGTACTGCAAGAGTTACTACTATTTATAAATAATTTATCTTAAAACATGTTTAATTAACGAAAGATTCAAACTCTAAAAAATAATAAATACAATTTCATTTATAGTTGCGTAATTTCAATAAAATATTATGTGTTTATGTTATTTTTTATCATGTTAAATTCTGCCCAAGATATTTTAAAGTGTGTCTGCTTTCAACATGTCACTCGGCGACCATCAAGATATCAGTAGTTTAAAATACAAAAAAAAAATGCCTCATTTAATTAAAAGCACTTTGTGATTAAAGAAGGCAACCATTACCTTCGGAATTAGTCATGGCAAATGGGTTTCTCGTACAGAGGGATGTTCAATACCCCTGCTTTGATGAACCCTAAATAGATAATATAACGGCATATTATATTTAATATAGACAGGAGCACCATAAAATTCGTCATTTTTTTTCTTCACATTTTTTTCTTTTATATATACACTTCATAAATTTATTAATAATGATGTTAATAAATTATGCTTTAATTATTACGAAAATTAAAAATGTTTTGTACAGTTCTTTAAATAATATATAATATAATATTGCATATAACATACTTATCACTACATCACAAATGTATTTCTTAATTACTTATTTAGAAGAATAATGGATAACGACATATTTATATATCTTTATATTCGAGATTTATTTCAATTAATATTGATCACTTATGTAAAACAATCTTACATTTACTGCAGAATAAATAATAACTTGTAAAACACGCAGCAATAAATGAAAAAATGCCCAAAACATTCATTTTTTACATCTAGTTTAATCATATGCCTGGTGTCATTATCACGCATTGATTCGAACATTTACGCTGTAATTATAAGAAGATCCTTACGTGAAATTAACCAGAGCTCTGACATTCCTGAAATCAATTCATGACCTGTCAATAATACAACAGCTATTCCAACAATTAATCAAATATGTGAGGTAGTCAGCTTGTAATGTAACGATATTGGTGCATGGATAAAATCATCAGAATTTTCAAGTTTAGAATTACATATTTCAAAAAGGATAAATATGATATACAAGCAATTTAGAAAATGCTGTGGATATATTTTTTCATTATGATAAGGGGTTTGTTGGAAAAGGTTTTTAAATTGTTTTTATTCATTTTTTAATATATAATTCTGGAATTAGAATCTTAGTGTACCAAATCTTACAGAAACAACTTAAAAATTGCGCCGAATCTTTTATAAACTCTCATATACAGAGATGAATTAAAGGAAAAAAAGGATTAAAAGAGCATCTTAGAAATGCAAAAAAGTTGAGAAGTTCGTAAAAATTTTAATTTTTTTGAAATAAAAGTGATAAAATAGATAAGTTAATAAGGGAATAATTGTTACTTATTGCAGCTAACTGTATACTAATAATTATGCACTAATTGTAGGGCTGCCAAACGGTCTGTCAACTTAATTCCAACATTTGTTAACAGAAAATATCATAGTAGGTTACTATATTTTAGCAAAAATTTACCTCCGAATGTGGTTTATGCAAAATTTGAAAGAAAAATCTAAAAATAAAATTTTTCTAAGAAAATACTGGTATTGAAAAGCGGACCATTTGGGAGTCCTGTAATTGCTACATATTGTATCTAAAAGTTCTGGCTAAATTCTGGCTAAAGGTTAAAAAAGATGTTATGATTTTATTCTTTTTATTTTTTTACTTAGCATAACTACAGCATAAATGATAAAATTAAAAACAAGAAACAATAAATGAAAAAATTCCAAAAACTCTTATTTATTACAGCTAATTTCATCAGATCTGTGCTGTCATTATCACGCTTTGAATCAAATATTTACGCTGTAATTATGAGGAGATCATTATGTGAAATTAGCCAGAGATCTGTCATTCCTGAAATCAATTCATTACCTGCCAATAATATAACAGCTATCAGGAAATTTAATCACGTATTCGAGGTATTCAGCTTGTAATACAAATAGATTGGAGCATGTATAAAACTATCACAGGATATACCCAGTTTAGTATTACATTGCTCAAAGTAGAAAAAAGGTATATCAGCACTTTAGAAAATGTTAGGTTATACTCATATATTACTTTTCCTTCATGGTACGGCAGAACTGTGAAAGATGTTTAAATAGGTTTTAGTAATTTAGAAAACGTAATACAGGTATTGGAATTTTATTGCACCAAATCTTACAGAAATAACATAGAAAATGCCTTGAATCTCTCAACAGTTACCATACAGAGTCTCAACAGTTATTATACAGAGATAATTTAAACAAACATTTAAAGGGTATTTTATAAATGCTGAGGAATTAGTAAAAAATATAATTTTTGTGAAAAAGTGATAAAAAAGAAACAATAATAATGGAATAACTGTTACTTATTATAGCTAATCATAATAATTATGCACTAGCTATTATAGCTAAAAAAAAAAAAAAAAAAAAAAAAAAAACTGTATCAGAAATTTAACAAAAAAATTCTAGCTAATAGTTACAAATGTACACATTCTGGTGATTTTAAGTACATTTGATAAATATCTGAATCATAAACGAAAATATACAGCAACCTCTTCGCAGTTACTCACGATTCCGAAATGTCTTCTTTATCTTTAGAAATTTCAGAATCGTGTATAGTTTCGAGATTTCAAGAAAAAAAAATATTTTGCTGCCACTGATTTTCGGAAGCGTTTCCGAATAGTTTTTATAGTGTATAAATCAGATTTCTAAACCTATAATTTAGGTTTTTTTGGTTGCTATCAATTCTCAAGTAAACATTTTCATATTTAACAATCATGTTTTACAGGCAAAGATTTTAAAATAACAGCATCAACATTATTAACATTAAAATTAATATTATTTTGTTATTCATGGATGTATAAATTCAGTTACATGGCTGAAAATGCTTAACTGAGAATTCATAGTAACCTAAAGTCAAACATTACGGTTTTCAAAAACTGATTAAAACATTATAAAAACTACTCGAGAGTGTTTTCGAAAATCAATGATAGCAAACGAAACTTTTATAATTTTTCCTTCTTTAAATCTTGAAAACATATTCGTTTCTGAAGATTCTAATTATGAAGTGCGCTTTCTAAATTCGTGGGGAACAGGTTATTATATATTTTTGTAAGAAGTTATATTTATTTTTCGTAGATCAAGAAATATTCGTCTTTTGTTACAGTGCTTGAAATAAAAAAATATCCTTATTTAATGAAGAAGGAGACGTTTGTGAGGGATTTATATGTTATTACTTACAATATGAAAATTAAGTTCTAGATTATTTAATATCTCTTTTTTCTTATTTTCAAATAGCTTTATTACATTATTATAAAATATTTGATAGCTGTATGTTTGGAGAATTTCAGAAGTTTCTTTAAGCTATTATATAATTTTGATAATTTTTTTCGTTAGAAATACTTTATTGAGTCATTAATTTTTTTAGACAATATTATGTGTTAGCAGTTTTCCCATTAGTCTCAGAAAATCTTAGTTAAACTAAAATGAAGGACTATCAGGGCTAGTACGCAAAGGGAATTCAGGTGATTGGTATACCATGTTTCTTGCAAGGTAATGTTCCTCATATTTAAACACAGACCTTCATCATGAGGCATACATAACTTTATGAAAAATCTGGCATTCAAATTCTCTAAGGCGTACGAAAGTTGATATACCTTTTGAATATTAGCTATTAATTGCGTAAAAAATCATATAAAATATAAAATATCGTAAGATTTCATATTTTAATAATTTTAATGATTATATATCAGAAAATATCGAAATCACTTAAGAAAAATATAAAACATACATTAAATTAAAAATCACTTAAATTCTGTAATAAATATACTGAAATACAATAGTTAAAGGATAGCAAAATTAAATATTATTTTTTTTTATTCGTTCATGTTTTAAATTTTACAAGTTTATTCGTTAACTATAAATACTCGTATAAATAGATTAGCATTTTGGTTGATAATACCCCCGAAAAAATTGCTCATATTTTTAAGTGACATAGTCTATTAATTAACGCAGATATTATTAACGTAGATATTATTTGAGAAACATATGAATATGGGACGTGGCATTAGAAAAAATTTAATTGGAATATCAGACGTTAAATATAATGAGACTATCACATATTAGCAAAGAATGTAAAAACAAATTTAGAAAAAAAAATAGAAAAAATAACAATAATAGATTAATTTGATAGGTGTAAGTTATTTTCTGAAAGGTAGTATGGATTTTAAACATAAATGTGTGGGCAGAATGCTGCTTTCTTTTATAAAATGTATAGAATTATACATGTATGAATTGTTTAAACAAAATTAAATTTGAATTGTTTGCGAATTAAGAAACAAAAATCATATATGTATATATTTAATATATACTGTATAAATTCGTCTAAATCAGTATTTTTGATTTTTTTAAAAGTGATTTCCTGACTTTTAGTTCCTCATGTACTCCGGGAAGAAGTGCGCGTGCTTTGCGTACCCCCTATTCGTTTACTTGTAAGAATCATAAATGAAAAACTGGAAACAAAAAAAAAAGAATGGATGCAAATAAACATAATTTTTCTTATATAGGAAAATGTGTTTTATAGTAAGCGCTTTAGAAGTAAAGCTTACAAGCAAAGCACAAAAAGGTTTTAAACCCCCTGAAGGGCGGTGGTATATTATATATACCAGTTAATTTTAATATCCAATTGCCACATTGGCACCAGAATTTTGACACTAAATTTTGCTTTAAATAATGTATGCGGAAAAAAAACTTTTACTTACTTTCATATACAATTGTTTGTAATTCCATCAATCATTTTAACATTTTAGTAACAAAAGTATTTTACCCCTGAAAGAATTAATCTCATGCAGAGTGCTGGTACATTTTTATGCCACTTAATTTTGATATCCAACTGCCACAATAGCACCAGACTGAAATTTTTGCTATTATGTACATGAGGAACAGTTCTTACATATTTTTACATAATTTTGTTCGTACATACTAATGTCATGTAATCATGCTACCAATCATGTAATTATGTAATCATGCCACCATTTTAGCAATAGAAGTGGTTAGCCTTTGAAAGGGTTAACATGACAGATGCTTTATTTATTAATTTTTTCAAACTTTAATATTTTATGCATATTTGGAGTTATTTTCAATATTTTACGTGTGTTTTAGATTCGTGTTTAAAACAGTCAATAAGTTGAAAAAAAAATTCTGACTTATTTAGCTGTCTCTCGGTGCATGTTGGTTGTGAACACAGATTCATTCCGTTCTCCAAGGGATACGGATACCACTCTTTGGAAAATCCTGTAAAGAAAGTCTTTCATTTTTTTGTGAATCTGTACCAGATACTATATTTTATTAAATACAGTAATCCCTTTAACATTAGCTAGGGTTACGTTCCCGGAAAATCGCGCAAATGTCAAATCAGCGAATGTTGAGTCTATCTTTCTCTACTAAAAAGGAGTTACGTTCTATGAAATTTTAAATAAAGTGGCACAGCATTTAAATTAACAAAATAATATATTTATTAATAATACTCATAGGCGCCAACCTCTCATTAATATTCCGTAATATGCGGGTTAATTTGACCCAGGTTTAACACGTTTCGCACCAGAAATTTCTTTAAGAAATGTAATTAAATAAATTCCACGTATATACCTGAAATTGAATAAATAAAGATTCATACAATATTTTTTCTGGTTTGAAGCGTTGTTAAACTGGGTCAAATTAACCCGCATATTACGGAATATTAATGAGAGGTTGGCACCTATAAATACTTTATGCCTAACATATATGTAGAAGTTAAATGTATGCACATATTCATAAACATGAAATTTATTTATGAAAGATAATTCAAATTAACTGACCAGAGAAATATATACTGCTAAAAATGCATATGTTTTTGTATAAAGTAATTTCGACTCTCTCTATTAGGAAAAAGATGATAATGTATATAAGTGAGTCAGTATTCAATACAATAATAAAAATCGATATTTAATCCAGCTTTCATTTATTTTCTATCTAAAAGAAGTTTCAGCTTCATCACTGCGAGAACATGAACATACTAAATTAATAGAACAAAAATGCCGTTACCTTACAACTTCTAATATCACCATTGCAATGAATATTCTGCAGTTGTTATTTTTTTAATTATCTACAAAACTCGCTTCTTTCTTCAGTTGAAATTGATTTGTAAATTGATTGGAAATTGATTTGTAAATACCTACTGAGAAAACACATTGGAAATAAACTTTAACAACTATAAATTCTGAAAAAGAAAGTGATATTAAAAAAGTCGCGAAAGACTCTTTTTTAAATTTTTTATTAATGTTATAGAAGAAAATATATTTAAAAATTCTAGTACAAATGGTTATTAAAATTATGTGGGATTAAGTATATTCCACAGCTCTTTAAGTGATGAATATTTTTTAAAGATTTTATTGAATATGAAACTGCAGATAAAAAGAAAAATAAACAAATAATTAAATTTAAAGTAATTCGTTTTCTAATAAATGTGTGAGAATGCATTTTTAAGGAATGTCGTTTCATGTCATACTGTCTAATGTAAGTGATGTAGTATATTTCTATCATTGTTCTGAGGAAAGCACTGAGGATTATTTCGAAAATGCTGAACATTATTTGCGACATACGTATAATGTATGCGTGTCAGTGCGCAATCCGTCTCTTGCTATGAGTAGTGCTGTTATGACAGTTGAGTTTTAACTGTTTTATAGTTTTATATGTACGTTTTCAGTTTTATTCTAGACCGCCCCCCCCCGTTTTGTAAAAAAATAAAAAAAATAGATAAATAAATAAAATTTAAATGAGTAAATAAATAAAACATTGTGTAAAATTTAGCCCACAGTTTGTATAGCTAACAATTATTTTTCTCTCTCTCAAATTGTATTCGTTTTAGACGTTACGGGTGGTGGTCGATGATTTCATCCCCTCCCCGTAAAATTTTACTTGTAAACAAGATGTTCTCACGGGAGAGAGTGTGGCTCTTAAAGGACCACACAGTAGATAATTTTCTTTTACAACAGGAGTGGGAGATTTTATTGCAAAAAAGTTTCAAGTAACAATCGCCTGTTTCTCTAAAACTCATAAAAATAAGGCTTGTTGGTGATCGTGTGTATTTAAAGTGCATCCATATGCACATTATGGCTTCACGGACTGTCACATAAATTGACCAGGTTTTTCTACGAAATGCGGACCTACAGGGTTGTTGTATCACGTGGTTTCTTCGGGGTGGACCTAGAGACTCAACTTTGACCCTATGTGCGCTCTTGACCAATGGCAGGGGCCTCGCTTAAGTATATGTGAGAGATTGGATAAGAGGATCATTTGATTAGATAAGGATTATGGATGAGAATTAGCGGGGCTGGGGTAGATGTCAGAGGGAAGAGTGGAGATGAAGATGGAAGAGTCACTATGACATGTAGCGAGAATAATGAAGGTGGGATCTGAAGTTTTTGAAGAACTACGATTGGAACGGGAGAACGAAAGTTTGTGGCGGCAGGAGTTACGAATGAGCACCGGCAGTTGAATGCGGTAGGCTCTCGTCGTGTCCTCCGAGGTGGTCTTCGTCCGAGTTATACGCGGCATGCCAGGGGAGGTGTAAGCGTTCAAATGCGGGATAACTTCTATGGCTGACGGAAAGGCAGCGGAAGAGACGTCAGGAAAGGGTTCTTAGATCTTGTCCTCAGCGGAGAGAATCCTGGTAAAACCGGCGATACAGTAGGATTTGACGGAGAAGAGCGGCTAGATACCTCGGTAATAGACTGATAAATGAAAGCTGTGCCCAGCCGATAAACGGCGAACACTTCTCAAGACTGTCTGGTGAGTGCTGTATTTTGTTATATCATATGAAGGAGAGGGACTATCCTGTTTTAATGTAAAAATGTTTACGTATACATGTTTAGTTATATAAATATCTTATGATTTATGAAATTTGTTCTTGAAAGAACCGATGTGTTTTAAAATTACTTTCTTCCTTGTAAATAAACTTATTCACTTTGTTCAATTAATTGTTTGTTTATTGTATCTAAATTGACTTAATGTAATTAATGAATTCCTATAGTTCACATTTGTTAAAGAGGAGTAGTTCCGCCTATTTTGAGAGTCAAGATTAAATTTGAAACTTATTTTTTGTGTTACAAGAGGCACTCTGTGTGAACACTATTGTCAGTTTACTATCCATTTCATGGCTTCTACATTTAATATTATTCACACAAAGTGAGACACTTAAGCCTGTACTAAAATATCAATAAACATGTCGGCTCCAGGCAATTTTGAAAATCTTTCAGGTAGTGAGGTATTTGACTAAATTCACAACGCAAAATTCTTTAAGCCTTTAGGTTCAGGATTTCAGCAGCATTTATTATAAATTTTGGATGTTTCATACTTACCGTGAAACAGAGTGTACTTTTGTGATTTGCTCTTCTTGTGATCAGGTGCTGTCTTTAGCCACCACTAATTATATTCGTCACCTCAATTTCAGGTGGGTTATTCAAAATTTAAACTCTTGACTGCACCTGTCATTTTAATGTTACTTGTGGATTCTTGGTTGCTTATCACAAAAGGCCACAAAAAAAATTGTAAATCTCAATCTACTGTTAGAAGATATTAAGTGTACTTACATATTCATACAGGTGAAGGCTACTGCTAATTGTAAGTAAATTTAAAGAAAGGTAATTAGTAACAATTATAATTAAATTAAGAGAAACCAAGAGAAAACTCGACAAATGAACATCTAACAAATGGTACCGTGACAAAAAAGAGATCTGTATTATTGCTATAAAATTAAAATGCTGCACTTTTGAAACAATTAATTTAAAAAAAAAGATTAAATTAAACAAATAAAGTCTCTATTCAAATTATAGAAGTTTAGATATGTATGTTATATCCCGTAAGGCATGGTGACGTCACGGCGACGTCATTGTGAAGTCACACTGTAACTTTGTGACCGTCGTTGTGACGTCACGTGACGTCGATGTGAAGTCACTGTGACCTAAATGTGAAGTCGTTATGGCCGTTTTCAAGGCTTTCTGTGACCTCACAATGTGACTACTTTGTGAAGTCACCGTGCGACTTCAATGTGAAAAAAGTGACGAATGTGCATCGGATAGGGTGACCAGATTTTACCCGAATCCTATCCGGATTGTTCGGATCGACATTTTTTTATGCTACATATTTGTGACGTTTGTGACGACACTGCACCGGGTCGGGTGACCAAATTTTACCGGAATCCAATCCAGAAAGTTCGGATCGATCTTTTTGGATTTGTTTGGCTACAGAATAGATTTGGATTAGTGGTCGGGTGATCTGATTTTCGTGAACCGGAACTAACCCGAGTCGGGTATAATGTTTTTACTGTAAGCCTTGTTCGGAATAGAATCTTGCTTACGACAGAGTAACCAGATTTTATCAGAAATTGGTGTTACGACACAATTTCTGATGTCGGCTCGGATCTAGAGTCATGCACGAATCCGGTTATATACTTTTTGAACATGGTTGAATGTCTACTTGAGCATGAATGATGATTGACTGAAATTATATTTTGATTCAACCCATATTCTTACCCTAACCCAACAACAACAACAAAATCTGTAGGCCCACAACCCGACCGAACCTGATAAATTATTTCGTATACATTCGGATAACAAGATTTTACCAAATCCGGATAAGATCGACGATAAGGATTTGATCGGAAATAATTTTTATTGATGCAACTCGCATTCAAATTAAAACTTTGCATCTGATTGGGAAACCGGCTAATGTAGCCGTTAAGCAAGACAATTATAAATGTAAAAAACGCATTCTAATATAAAAATACCGTAATTTCGCGCGTATGCGCCGCACCCTAGTTAAGTCTTTTTCAAACCGGAAATTTTATTGAAAATAAGAAGTCAAATAAGTTCTGAGCAGAAGTAAGTCACATTTTATTTAAAATAAATTCTGGTAGGAAATCGAATTGTCTGAGGTACGGCGTATACGCGCGAAATTACGGTAATAGATGAATCCATCAAAAATTATAATAAAAGTAAATATTTCAACAATATGAAATTCTATTGTGCAAATAACAACTTTTTAAATTAACTCCTACTTCTATTTGTTTTGTGTAACCACGAAAAATATTGACAATAATTAAAACTATGCTATTTTGCTGTTAAGTATTGAAGTCTTTAAATGTGCCATATTTCCCTTCTCTCAGTAACACGAAACTTTCTGACACATTTATGAACAAATTTTTAAACGTGTGGCACTTGCATGCCTGATTAGTAAAGTGATTTGGAATGAATAGCGTTTTCCATTTTTTAGATGTTATTCCATTTTTAGTCCTCCTATAAGTACCAAAATATGGCATGTATATATTTAATCCTACCCTAGCTTTGATCGACACATTACCAAATAAAATGGAATCTGTCTGACACTCCAAACATTCATATGCATTGACTACATTCAAGAAAAAGAAAAATCATTATCATCAACCTAACCAAATTTTACTGCTTTTTTCTGATTATTTGGCTATAATGTTTGATAAATTAATTAGAATTAAACAAACTGTATTGCCTGCTATTTTTGATTAAATTATCTTTCCAGCGGTATAAAGCTTTTATGGTATAACTAAGAAATATTGAGTGTTATGAGCCATCAAACTTAAAAAAAAAAAAAAAAACATTGTTCCCAAAAGGTTTCCACAATTTTGGCCATTACTGTATATACAGCTATAGATACGAGATTCATTGGCGATTTCAGCTGTTATGTGACATGTTTTGTTATTCTAAAATCATCACATTTCTGGAGGATTCAGAATGGAAATTGAAAAAAAAACTATGAATTTTTTGAAGGGCCCTATGTTTTAAGGTGAAAGAATTATAAAGGATTTTTTAAAGGACTCAAGTTCTTCTTGAACTGCTTACATATCATATTTTCTATGTTAACATTTTAATGGTAGTCACTGATCATGAAAATATATAAAGAAAAAAGTATCAGAATGCAGCCATTACATTTTGAATACATTATTTTATAAATTAAATTTCAATTTTTCCAATTTGAAAAAATTGAAAAATACCCCTTCAGAAAAAACGGAAAAAACCCAGTTTTTTCCCCCCAAAGTTTCCGTTTTTTTCCCGAGTATTCCCATCTCTAATCTTATATATTTAATTAATAAAAATATCAACACAATGTATTCTATCATATTCTGGGGTCCAGATTTTAGATCATATTTTAAAAAAATAACGATACGTTTAATTTATTAAGGATGATTTTGGAAAAATATTTGATTAAAGTTGCCCTTTTTGAAAGAGAAAAACAAAAATTTAACCTACAGATCAAAATAGACTATTATTTATAATTATATTTTAACCCTTTGGGGCTCAACAACATCGATTTGAAAAATATATACTCACATGATAGAATACATCATTTTAAGAAAGTAAAAAGTAATTAAAAAATTAAATCATAAAAATAAAAATTATTGGCTAAAAAGTATTTTTCATATTTGTAATAAACAGAAAATTACATAGCTACTTCTCATAAATATTGTCATTTTTTAATACAAAATTCTAAAGTGTACGAACTTACCTTTGTAAAAAATCTATTTTTGAACGTCTCTGGACTTTTAAATGCAACAAAATTTAGTTTACAATAACGGGGTGAAACTGTTCAAATGATAAATAAGACTTTTATATGAAAAAATAATTTAGCATTGTCGTATGTTGAGAATTCTGTGAAAAATTTATATTAACTTCTGTGTTGAAATATAACAGTAATAAATAAAATCGCCTTTTTAAGCTCACTGTAAAAAACTTTGACTTTTGGGTATGTGTACAGATATGCAACACGGTGATACAAAGGGTTAATTCATTTTGCAACACGGTTTGAATGCAGTAAAATATATTACTTAAAAACAATATTTTGGTTATTAAAAATATAATTTTATTAATTGATTTTCAAATTTATAATTTTATTTAGGAAATTATATATTTATATAAGTAATAGATCTTACTAGGGATTATTTTTTGAAAACACAGATCATAATTGTTGTTACACAGCACCACACCTACTCTGTTTGGCGTATAATGTGAGTCATTTTTTAACGTTTTACTGCAGATTTTAGATGCATCGATAGTGATACATATATGTATCATATGACGCCGATGAAGGATCTATCTGGTTTGATATTTAGTGACGGGACAATAACCACAATAACCTTCTGTAATTCTGATATCACCATCAAAAGAACAAGTAGATTTAATAGAATCTGAATAGACAGAATATGACAGAATATGATAATTAAAAATAACATGCCCCTGTTAATAATAAATGTTTATAATAGTGCCTACATATTTTGAAATTTATAACTATAAAATGATTCAGGAAATGAAACAGTAACATTAATCATCTGATTAAAATCGTTGACATACTGCTATTTATAAAAAATAAACATTCTAAATTTAATAAACTTTATTTTTATAAAAATTAAATTAATGAAATATATAGCTTTTGTAAAAAACTAATATGGAATTAATTGAAAACTTTATAATTTAATAAAAATATAACAAGTAAAATAATATTTCTTCATACCAATTTTCCTTTGTCATCATCTTCAATATTCTGTTTTGATATAATCCAAATAACGAAAGCTTCGCTTCTTTCGGCGAAAATAATTCGTCCAAATCTGGTACAGTATCATTGACCGGACTCAAATTTCACCGCGCCAATAAAAACTGTACCTTTCTCGAACGTAATTTTCAATCAAATATGTATATGCGAAGTTCTGTGCAGGTTTTTGTTAAATTTTAATTCCACATTCATTATACACGTCTATTGTCCAAGTACTTCATTCACATCCCACTTCCATCCCTACACTGTTATTTTTTACTTATTAAGAATTTCGTACTCTGACGTCGATCTGCAGACGATATTTTCAAAACATTTGCCTACTGAGAAAGGCAGATGATTTTTTTTTCTTTTTATATAGTTTAGGTTAGAGTAGAAAGTTAAATACGGAATATTTTTTTGAGACTCTCTCCAATTAAAATTTATTATTTGAAGAAGTATATTTTATGCATTTGATCTTATTTTTTTCGATTAGTTTCACAATAATTTCAATTTAAATGATTTGTAAGTTCCTTTTTTGTAAACTAAAACAATGATATTATAATATTTATGGCATATCAAATAAAACATTGTTTAAATTTTGGAGTATATAATAAATATTTTAATGGGCAATAATGCAAGATCGGTTAACAAAAACAGTAACATTTGTATCACGCGTAATAAATGGAAACTATGATCATAAAAAATAGAAAAGGTTAATCGCGGGAGATGGGAGGAGGCATTTTCCCTTTTTCAACCTTTCTTTTTTTATTTATTAATATCCTGTAGAATAAAACAGCTTGTAAAATAGCAATATTTTTTTAAAATAAATTTTTGATAAATGAAAAGGGAAAATATAAATAATTAGTTATGTCATGCGTTTTGCATACGTTTCGTATATTTCATTTTATTTTCGGAAAATGTTAAATTTATTTAAGAAGTATGAAACAAGTACCAAAATATATATTGGCAGAGGTACTTAATCTACTTAAACACTAACAGAAAAACAATTATTATTGGAAATATACAAGGGTTTTTATTATAATAAATGTTTGTTTATCACAACCTACATCCCTTCACAAAAACAAATCTTTAATTACCCCATCTGTATATTATTTTCTGCCGTAATTTACAATTGAAACAAATAGGGGATCCAACCCGGGTTCCTCGGGTTATAGAATAGAGCATATATATAGATAGATATATTCTGAAATTGAAAATTCTAATTTTACATTTAATACATTTTATTTATTTTTTTTACATTTAATACATTATTTTAGATTGTCCACTAACAACACCAAAAATAATTTTCATATGAAAAATATCAATTATGTATTTAAATAAAGTTTTAAAATTCATTAGTGATACTTTTGTATTAGTCGCATGTCAGGTTTAAATTAGTCGAAAATATCGCCACCTGTATATATATACAGTGGAACCCCGATTTTACGTTTTTCACGGGACCAGCAGAAAAAAACGTACGAAACGGAAAAACGTAAAATCGGGGTCAAATGGAGAAAAACACTTCAAGAAAACAAATTATACAAAAATAAACTTAACAATACCATATTAGTATTTAAAAAAATGTGTTATTCTTTATTGCGTTTTCTTTTTAAGTGTAATTTCACATGCAATCTATTTTCAATACATGCAAGTTTTTCCAAATTTTTTTCTTAATATTCATGTTCAGTTAAAATTTCTTTAAAAATTTTAAACTCGCAATGCCCTCTGCCGATGAGGACACGATGTCTTCTGGATCTTCATCAATATCATCCTCACTTCAGTATTGCAAAATCAAATCGGAAATAGTCTGAATGTGTGTGGTAGCTATAACATCCTTATAGCAATCAATGTACTCATAAACATTGGTGTCTGCAAGTATAAATTTATCCTTTTTTGCGTAGTCTTCCATAGAGAGCTCTTCCCAGTGGCACTTCACCGTTAATTTCGGATTTTGAAAATTCTCCCTTCAGAAAAGCATTTGACATGCATTTTTCATCTACTCAATTCCATGTCGATGAGATGAAATGAAGAGCATCCGGCACATTTAGCTTTGTTTTCCAAGCATCGTGAAGCTCACCAGAATCAAGTGAAAAAAGTCCTTCCGGCCTGTACCGAGAGGAAAAGGTATCTTTCCTATATCTTCGTTTTAAAATTTTAGCTAATGTTACACGAAAACAGCAAGCTAAAATGCAAAGAAACGTTTACAAAAGATTCGTTAATACTGAATTTGAATAAGAAATTCGCCAAATTATTGAGCAATAGCCAAATTGGCTTCATTTATGAAGACTTATTTTGATCGCCAAATTTGGCGATCCCAATTTTGCCAATTTTGTCGCCAATGTCGCCAATTTTGGCGTTAACGGATATGAATATATAGTTTTATGCGTCTGATTGGGAAAATTATTACAACAATGAAAGAAAATAATTTGCGAGTAATCGCGTTAATGTGCTGTTTTGTTTCAAAATGTCAGCCACCCTAGAATTTCAAACTGCTCTATCTCAGCCATTTTTTAAGGTAGAGGTAAACCAAAAAAAGCTCTGGAATCCTTGTATCAAGGCCTAACACGTAATTAAAAAATAAATTTGAATTTTTAAATTTTTTGTATATTTATTTTAGATTTTATGTTATTTTACATCTTTAAATGGCCGCCATCTTGAAACAAGATGGCGGACCAAGCTGGCCAACGAACTCAGTCGAGACATTAGTGACCTTAATACACACAATTAGTTTCATCAAAATCGATTCATAATTACGGGCGTTATCGTATGACATAGGTCAGATATATATATATATATATATATATATATATATATATATATGGATATATCTATATATATAAATCAACATTTGGACGGAGGGTGGTTTTGGGGTCTGGGGGTCATGATCGGTGAAAATATATCGAAATTTTCCGGAACTGCTTTCCTCCGAACGGCTGCAATAGGTAGCTTTATACTTTTTTGTATTGAAAGCTACCTAAAAGGCCTTTTCTTACCAGTTGCTTTCTAAAATGCATTTTGGAGGATCTGTTTTTTTCCCAAGTCACATGGCTGAAGTAAACTGGTACAGTTGGGTGGGAAAAGTTCTATACGCACATTATTTAAATTCAGATTAACATGAGTGCACTGGTCTACGAATAAAATCGCTTTTGTAAGCTCATTTTTATATTCAGTTTTCTTACAAAATCTTCATAAAAGATTTAGAGTCATCCAAGCATTGTGGTTGGCATTGAAATCAGTCGGCAAACTTTTAACGTTTTTGAAGCATCGGGGCTTCTTAAATTTACCAATCACAAAGGGTGTTAGCTTTTCAATTCCGTCTGCATTCGTAAATAAAAAAACTGTTAATCGCACTTTTGATAGCTACCGACTGTGACACGTTTCTCCTTTCACGGTGTATGTTCTATCAGGGAATAGATTAAAAATCATTCCGGTCTCATCTGCGTTAAAGATGTCTTTTTTGAGTAATTACAGACAAGAGAAGGCAAAGTTTTTTCCGTCCCTTCCTCTTCGACCGCAGTATTTATTCCATCTGCTCACCACAAATAAACTTGTAAGACAAATTATGCCTCTTCTTGAATCGGTCGATCCAACCGTTGGATGGCATGAAATTCCGCATTTTAAGTCGAGAAGTAATTTCAAGAGCCTTTCCTTACAAAATTGATTGGAATCTTGGCTGAACGGGCTTGTTTAAACCAGTCGCACAAAATCTTTCCCAGTCTCTCAAAAAGAGAGATTTTCAATGTTTTTCTTTTCTTTGACAAATTTTCCAGTTTTTCAGATTTTAATTCCACATAGACCTCTTGTTTTAGGATGGTTTGTAACGTGGAACAAGCGATACCAAACGATTTTACGAGATACATTAATTAATTTGGAAACTTTGCATTTTTCGGTAATTTCTGCCTTTTCGGTTGCAGAGAAACATTTTCTTTTAGGCATCCTACTTTAGACAAATAATAATTCATCGTTACTTTCTCACGGGAGTATTAACGGGTAGGGGAAGAACTGTTTTTGATAACAAATAACCAGTTGACCAAGTGGAAATCATTTTTGTTCTTTTGAAAATTTTTCCATGAGTTAAAAAAGAAAAAAAATCCTGAGTTACTTGACCTACAATGACGTACCAAGCGGGAAACGTTGAGAGTAAATAACGTAGAATCGAGGTACTTTTATCATTATCGGAATAGGAATTTTCTGGGACAGACGAAAAATAACGTAGGAAGCGGGATAACGTACGAAACGGGTTACGTAAAATCGGGGTTCCACTGTACATATATATATATATATATATATATATATAATTTTGTTTGTTTGTTTGTTCTAATAGTTTTAGTGGTTTAAGCGAATAGTTTGATTTTATGTCTATTAAATTTGTATTTTAAAAGAATATGAAATCCTATTTTTTATGAAGTTTTTAATTTCTATGTTGAATATTATTCGGAAATAAACGCTGAATTAGGGGAAATTAATTATTGTAACATTTTTTATTTAAATATAAATGTTTTAATCCGTTTTGATTGGAATGCCCTCAATAGAGAGATTTAAAAATAAAAACATGCTTGAAAATTATTTTTTAAAACCATAAAGAATAGTAAATTGCAGTACAGTTTCAAGCATATTGCATTTGAAAGAACATTTTTTTTTTCCTGACGATTAAATATCGAAATTGTGCAATGTTTGGAAATTAAAAAAATCACAGTAAAAGCGTTATTTAATGTTCACTTGTTGCCACCGTCAACATACCGTCATTGTTACTCTCATATATGATTTCGCTCTATAATATAGATTGCTGTTCTAATTTTAAAAAAGTTGTTAGTTTTTCACATAATATGAAAAGCAATTGAAAATGTGTCTTAATTTTAAAAAATTGTTCATGGAGTACATGCAGAATTATGTTTGTATTATAATTTATAATTTCATATTGATTGAAATTTATCTATTTACGAAGTATTTTCCTGTAGGTCGATAAATAAATAAATAAATAAAATTATTTTTAGGGGTCATAAAAATCACTCAAAATCAGACCTTTTAAATGCATAGGCATTCCTGATAAATATATTTCTCCTCTTTTTCATATATATATTTCAAATTCCCATTTTGGTCAAACTGTGACTTCAAAACATAGTGGTCTTTTGACCACACAGGTGACGTAACGTTTGTGACTTGCAGTAACGTCACAGTGACGTCACAAAAATAAAAAATAAATATCAGAAACATGTTTTTTACGTTGAATATTTATTTTGTAGTGTTTTTGCAATAGTCACAGTTTTAGTCACAGTGTGACTTCAATGAATGGTGGTAATTCGGTCACATATGTGACGTGACGTACGTGACTCACAGTGACGTCACTGTGACATCCCTGTGAACATACATGCTATACGGGATGTACTTAAAATATGTGTTTGTGCATAATATGTCTGTGGCTAAGGTTTTAAACACGATATATTGGATTGTGATAATTTTCATTTGTTTTCGGTTAAAATTGTCAAATGCTTTGGTTAATCTTTACAAAAAAAAAAATAAATAAAAAGATAAGATAATTTTTGGTATTAGGATTTTTTTTGGGAGATGTACGTAGTAAACAGTAGTTATGCAGACATATATACACAGCCATATGCGTTTGTGACTTCTGTATGTTTTGTGTAAAATACATGATTTATTTTAGTGAAAATATTATATTGTAAGGGTCAACGGTGTTGTGGTGGCTATTTTTATCTACCCCATATAATGTGAATGTTAGTTCTGAGGTCTTTTAGGAAGCATTTAGTTAGCAGACTTTTCAGGTTCCCCTTTCAATGTTCCATTATTTATTGTATTAAAACTTTATATTACTAGGGAGAATTATTACACAGTCAATACATGAGACAGGCAGTCCAGTCAATGACTCTAACTTATAATTGAGTGGGATTTTAGTGCTATTTTCATAATCAAACTTTAGGAAATCATGGCTTTAACAGAGGCAGAAAAGGCAATGGCGGGCCTTCAAAGAAAAACGGCGTTAGTAGACCACATAGGTCTAACCTACATTTAGTGGGGAGATTGGCACTATTTCATACGGAGATTTTAAAACATCTTTCGACAGATTATCGGGTTTATATGAGTGGGAGGAGAAGGAGAAGGTCTTTGTTTTGTTTACTAGAGTAATCGGTCCTGCTGCTCAATTATTGAGAACCTACGAAAAGGAGGCAAAAACATTTAAAGATCTTACAGATATTTTACAACACAGATACTGTAGAAAGGACTCGCCAGCAGTGGCACTACAAAAATTCATTAACTTTAAGCAAAATCAGGGAATGTCGGTACAAGAATTCTTTGACAGGGCGAAGCAATTATCTCTATCTGCGTTAGTTGTTGACGGGGGGTGATGAAGCCTTGATCAATAAGACAAGGACGGAAATGTTGAAGTCAATGCTCTTAAACAATTTAACACCGGAAATACAGAAAGGAGTAATAGCGAAAGATCCAAAACATCCGGACGAAATTTTAAAATTCGCGTTACTGGAAGAAAAATCGTGGAAAGCAGTTAGGGTGGAACCGGTTTCAAATGCGCTTTTAACTTTACCATCGACATCTGCTTATGAGCAGGCAACCACTCATGTGGTCTGTGCGGCTTCACATAGGGATGAGAGAGAACAAAATGATATTGAACAGCTTAAGGAACAAGTAAATATGTTAGCTAAGCAGGTAGAAAGCCTTGTAACAATGAAAACCGCAGAAACAGCGAATAAGAAAGAAAATCTCTTCTTTCGGTGCAATCGGCCAGGTCACTATGCCAGTGATTGTTTTAGTCGTACAAATCAAAGAGGCAACTGGAGGGATAACAGTTGTTATGCGAATGGTAGAGGTGGTTCTCAGAACTACAGGGGAGGATAGAATGATTTTAGAAGAGAGAATAGCAGCTTTCGGGGTAATGGTCGAGGCAGTTTTAAGGAAATAGGGGTTATCGGAATGACAACAAAAATATGAGGAACAATCAAGAGAATAGCAGACCACAGCCAGGGGATGCGAATAACTACAATAATGCAAATGAAACGAGAGATAGTACTTTAAATGTATAGGGCCTCAGCGTTATTTGACAGAATCGACTCAAACTAGGCCGGAAGACTGTCAGAATTTTGTGTTTTCCATGTTCCCAGGGTGTAATGCCGAGTTACCTTTTATTTCAGCGACTTTAAATGGGACATCTTTAAAATTGTTAGCGGACACGGGTTCATCCATCAATTTAATTTCTGATAACATGCTAGAGAGTTTAACAGGTACTGATATTATCAATGTTAAAATTCCAATACTGACTGCTAGTGGAGACACCATTACTTTACATAAATCAGTAAAAATTAACTTTAAAATCCTAAATGAAGAATTTTCAGATACCTTTTATATTATTCCTGGGCAATTTATAATGGAATTTTAGGTATGCGATTTTTGAATAAAAACAATGCAGTGATTTTTTGTGCGGATAATACTATAAAATTGAGAAATCAGATCAGCCCAGATATAAACAAACAAATTGTTGATTCCCCTCAGCCGGTTCTGACTACCCAAATACCAGATATACAGGAGGAGACCTCTAATCATAACTTAGTACTTAACGTTGATGACATAAACAAACAAAATACTGAATCCCCTCAGCCTAGTCCCCCTAATCAATTACAAAATATACAGGAAGAGACCAATGACCAAAATTTAATACATAAAGGTAATGACACTTCACAGGGTACCAACACTGATATTTATGCATATACAAAAAACAAAGTAAACATTCCCCCATTTTCTAAACAACTAATTGAACTTAAATGCAGAAAGAATTTAACTAATTTTAATTGTGATTTTGTGTTAGAACCCTGCAGATACAAATTGATGGACAAAATGTTAGTTTCGAGAACTATTTGTTCTGCGGAACATGGTATGTTCCGCAGAACAAACAGAACAATTTGTCTGTGATAAATTTTAGTGAGGAGGAATTAGCATTAAATAAAAATATGACTATGGCGAAATTAAATTTTTGTGAAAAGGAAGTTCAAAAATTCAATTTTTGTGGCAATGTAGTGAATGAGAGTTCTGATGTGAGTTTTGATCATGAAGATTTGACATGGGATGCGGATATTAATTTAGATCACTTGGATGAGAATAGTAAGAAAATAGTTAAAGAATTTTTAGAGAAAAATAAAGATGTTTTTGCGGCTTCTGTGCGCGACTTGCCGGGGTGTAATACTATTCCGCATGTAATAAACCTTAAAGATGATACACCAGTCAAATCAAAGGCATATCGTGTACCGATAAAATTGAGAGAGGAATTAAACAATCAGGTAGATGCATTACTTGAGGCGAACATCATTTCACCATCTATGTCAGAATTTTCATCGCCGGTCATACTGGTACGAAAAGCAAATGGTCAGTATCGGTTAGCTGTTGATTATAGAAAATTAAACAAGAACTTAATTAAAGATAATTACCCTCTTCCAAATATCACGGATTCAATTGACTCTTTGGCAGGCTCAGTTTTTTTTTCAACATTGGATTTGACCAGTGGATTTTTCCAGCAGATAATTTGACCTGAGGATCGCCATAAAACTGCTATCATTACTCATCGCGGTTTACATCAGTTCAATAGAAATGCTTTTGGTTTAGCCACTTCCAGCAGTGCATTTCAAAGACTGATGAATTTCATTTTTGGGGATTTAGCAAACTTGGGAATTCTAGTATATGTCGATGACATTATTATTTCCTCAAATGACATAGAGTCACACCTTGCAAAATTAAAAACAGTCTTCGACAGACTGCGTGAACATAACTTAAGACTTAAGCCTAGTAAGTGTAAAATTCTCACAGATAAGATACAATATTTAGGATATGAAATTTGTCGTAATCAAGTTGCCCCTATAAACAAGAATATCGAGGTTATAAAAAATTTCAATATTCCTCACAACCGTAAGGCAGTTAGAAGTTTTTAGGGCACATTAACGTATAATAAAAGATTTATACCTGATTTTAGTAAGAGAGCAGTTAATTTAACCAATTTAACGAAAGAAAATGGCATCTTCAGATGGACGCCTGAGGCCCAAGCTGAGTTTGAGGATTTAAAAGAAGCTTTGAGTTCCAAACCGTGTGTTATCTTGCCTGATTTCTCAAAAGGATTCCAGTTATACACGGACGCCAGTGGCGAAGCGCTTGGGGCAGTACTTATGCAACTAGGTACAGATAACTTACTCCATCCGGTTGCTTTTGCGAGTAAGAAACTCAAAGATGCAGAAACTAGATATTCAACAACAGAGAGGGAACTTTTGGCATTGGTTTGGGCTACAGCTCACTTTAAGTGCTATTTAGCTAATACCCATTTTACAATTTATACCGATCATGCCCCTCTCACTTTTGTGTTGAAAATTAGGGATCCTACATCCAGAATTGCTAGGTGGATCTGCACACTATCTGATTTTAGTTTCAAAGTTCAATATATCAAAGGAAAATTCAATAGTGTGGCAGATTTCTTGTCGAGATATGTGTATAGTGTAAATAGTGTTAATTGTGTGCAAAATGTAAATAGTAATAATAATCCTGTATATATTTGTGAACCTTATAATGATTTAATCAAAATTATTGGTACAGCACAGAAAACTGACAGATAATGTGCGGAAATTGTAGAAAGGCTGGAAAAGGGTATGAATATTTCTCCAAATTATCTAAAATTTTATTTTGAGTGAGACCTCTTAGTGTGTAAGGATACGAGGGACTCCATGGTGATAAACAGTGGGAGAAAAGTTGTTGTACCTTTGGAGGTGGTTCCAGAAATTTTCAAGATGACTCATGATTCTCTGGCAGGATGTCATCAGGGTTACTACAAAACTATAGAGAGAATTAGGGAGCATTTTTACTGGCCAGGGATGACGGCTCATGTAAAAAATTTAGTAGAATCTTGCATCAGTTGCCAGCAGAGAACGGCTCACAAATCAAAGCACTTGGCACCTTTGCAAAGGATGCCTACCCCTTCTAGTCCATTTTCAGTGGTTCACTGTGACTGTGTGGGTCCCATGACGCCAACCATGTCCGGCAACCGATTCATCATCACCTATATAGATGCATTTAGCAAGTGGATTGAAGCATACCCTGTTCAATCCATTGTATCAGAGACAGTTGCAGATACTTTGGCAGATTTCATATCTAGACATGGGTGTAGTAAAAAAATAATCACTGATCGTGGGAAAATTTCTTATCAGATGCTATGGAATCTGTGTATGCTCGTTTTGGCGTAAAGCATAATCGAACCTCGCCATATCACCTTAATCGAATGGGAAATTAGAGAGAGCACATCGCACGTTAATTAATGCCCTTTCGCACTTGGTTGATGAAAAACAACTTGATTGGGATATAAAGTTAAAATTTGCACTCCTTGCCATGCGTACCTCAGTTCACGATTCAACAAAACTAACACCTGCGGCTGTAGTCTATGGTAGAAATTTAGTGCTCCCATACTCAATTTTTGAGTCAAAACTGGAGAGTAAATATGTAGACGCCCCATCTTTTTGTGAGTTATTGATTCCTGCAATGCAGAAAATCTATTCAAGTGTGTACAAGAGGTTGGTAGAGGTTTCAGAAAAACAAGAGAAGTTCAGAAACAAAACAGCGGTCGACAAATGCATTTCAGTGGGTGATTCAGTATGGTTATTTTCACCTGTTGTAAAACCAGGGAGAAGTAAGAAACTAGTAAAACCGAATGTGGGTCCCTATCTTGTGTTAGAGAAAATCGGTGATGTAAATTTTAAGATAGCCCTCGAATCCAAATTAACAAAAACGCAAATTGTCCATGTTGATCGTCTCACGAAGCAGAAATCGCGGATGGAGTTTCCTCCTGCAACTTGTAAACAAGACGCGACTACCGCTGACAGTTCTCCCGCGCCGATCGATTCTGTCGGGAAATTCGATTCAGCTCAATCAGTTGTTTTGGGTGAAAGAGAAGCGTTCGATACGAGTGGGAATTCTGCAAGTGTACAAGTGCAGACAAGAGAAAGGGATAAAGTATTGTCGATTAAGCGTTCGCGGAGGTATATTATTACGAGTAATAATCGAAACGCAGCGAGATTCTCGCGTGCCTCTGGAAGAAATTACTGTTCGCGATATAATTGGAGATGATTTCGATAGTTTTAATTTGTTGTCAATGTGTATTCTCCTTATTTCGGCATCTTTGGGAATGTTTTAAATACGGGAAGAGTGATAAAACGTGTTTATGCGTTTAGATATTTGAAGCGATAGTTTGTTTCTGTTATGCGCGTGACAAACAATGGATTTTGTAATGTTTATCATAAAGTTTTACGTTGGGATACGTCTATTACTAGTAGAGTTGCAAAAAACCCGCAGTTTTTGAGGGACGGGAATAAACCCGGGAATTTTTAGGAATAAACCCGGAATTTTGGGGAATATTGGAAATTTTGAAGGAGTTTTGAAAGTAAGTAAAACAAGTCTTTTTCAGTTTTTTTTTTTTTTTTTTTTTTTTAAGAAATTTCAAGCACTGTTCTGAAAAGTATAAAATAGGTTTTTCATTATGAATTCAGAAAACTTGGGATTTTGTGCTCTAAGTTTTTATGATTTATTATAACTCATTTGATTTAAAACATTGGCGGCTGTGAATTTGTAAAGATTTGAATGTTTCTTTAAAAATTTAAATTGTTTAATTTCTGTTAGCTGGCATATTTACTATTCAGGCATACTCTATATTAATTTGCTTGTGAGATAGTGCATTTTTGCATTAATTTCTATTAGTTTTGTTCGTTTTTGTTTCTGTTTACATTGTCTGAATCAGAGAACAGGGGTGATATTTATATTCATGTCAGACAAGATGAATCTGTCATCTGCCTCTCGCACTTTTTACTTATCCACGATTAAAATAGCAAATTATTTATGATATTTTAATTATCTTACTTAATGTTTATGCAGCTTAACCATGTATGTCGCAAGTTTTCATGTAAACTGTGGTATTTTTTTGCATTTGTGTTATTGGTTTTGTTTACATTTGTAAAAACATTTTTTTTTTTACAAATTAAAAATTCCATATCTAAAACTTTCTGAACAGTCCCGGGAATTTTCAATATTTCCCTCCCAAAAAACCCGGTTTATTCCCTGGAATAAACTCGTTTTTTTTCACCCTTTGCAACTCTAATTACTAGTATATAAGGTATGTTCTTGAAATTAATTACGTTTTGTGTGAGTATGTTAGTGTTCTGTTTTCAAAATTTCCGTGTATATGTACATAAATTGTAAATAAATTTTCAAAATTATATTATATTGGGTGCTATTGTATCGTCAGGCAACATTTTAGTATGGTGAATTTCGGAGGATGTAGTTAATGGAAGTCTTCACAGCTTAACGACTTGCAGTAAATAATGTTTAGGGGCAGGGTTGTAATGTGGGGCCTCTGGATAGCTAAAAAAAAAAAAAAAAAAAAGGAAAAAGATAAGAAAAATAATTATATATAAAAATAGTAAATTGAGAAATTTTTTTAGTTATATGTCCTGTAGCGGCCACAGCTCTGTTGACTTTTGTCCTGCTCTATACCAAATGGAGTATTATGTAGAATAATCTCAATTTTGTTTTACCCTGTGCATTTACAATAGACTTTGGAACTTATTACACGGTAAAATTCAGATATTGCTTGTCATCTATTTATATTGCATCTGTAAAATGTTGATATATATGTAGTATGTGTTGATATATGTAGGTAGTATATTCATACAGTGTTAGAACATTCAATACTGCATTGATTATCTGAGTGAATATTTGTGTTTTAACTGTGACAGACAAAGTCTGTGATGCTAAATATATGAAAGGTATTTTTATTGATTTTCCGAGTAAACAATTCATTGTTTCAGAAGCAGGTTGATATTTGTTAACTGTATTATGTATTTAATGTGTATTTGTTTTGTTTTAAATTGAGTGATGCCTTGTACGGCATTCCTAAAAGGTTTAAGAAATGTTTCATTTTCTTATCTTATTCAAAAATTATATGCCTATGTTTCATAAAATTTTCACTCTTTCTATATTCATTGAGAGCATTTGAGTATTTTCTGTTCATATATTATGTGTTTCTGTAGATTAGTCCAAATTGATGTTTCTCTAAATACATAATTTTTTCTTCTATCCTTGCTTTTGGTAGCACTCACGACAGTTCTCTAGGTGTTATGGCAGGTAAGTTGTAGTGTTTGATGGAGTTTGGCTTCTGTGCTATGGAGTTGGGCATTCATGGATGTCAGGAGGGATGACATACCCAGTGGTTTGATAATTGTCTTGCATTTTAGTATTTGAGGATGTTTCAGTGCAAAGATTGATTAGGTGACGGTTAGAGTGATGTGCGGGAGGTAGTTGAATATTGATGCAGGTCTTGTGGTTGCACTACCGGTATGCTACTGTGAGATTGGTCTTGTCGTCACTTTGGAGCTCAACTTTGTAAACGTGTCGGTGTCTGATAATTTTGCAACTTTGCTCTGCAGGAGGATACGGCTGGCAGTTTTAACCATATTATTTTCCTTGTGTGTCACTTCTGCTTACTGTCTAGTTATATCTGGGGTGAACTTTTTCATGGTAAGGGTGGCCCTCACCATTTGGTTTTCGGATTTATAGCTTTAGAGGTTTTGTAGTGTGTACAAAAAAACAAAAAAAAGATATTTTGTGTTGTGGTTTAAAAAATATCTTTTTTTAGCCCGCCATGGGGAATAATATGTTATGACAGTTGAGTTTTAACTGTTTTATAGTTTTAAATGTACGTTTTCAGTTTTATTCTAGACCGCCCCCCCCCGTTTTGTAAAAAAATAAAATAAATAGATAAATAAATAAAATTTAAATGAGTAAATAAATAAAATTTAAATGAGTAAATAAATAAAACATTGAGTAAAATTTAGTCCACAGTTTGTATAGCTAACAATTATTTTTCTCTCTCTCAAATTGTATTCGTTTTAGACGTTACGGGTGGTGGTCGATGATTTCATCCCCTCCCCGTAAAATTTTACTTGTAAACAAGATGTTCTCAAGGGAGAGAGTGTGGCTTTTAAAGGACCACACAGTAGATATTTTTCTTTTACAACAGGAGTGGGAGATTTTATTGCAAAAAAGTTCCAAGTAACAATCGCCTGTTTCTCTAAAACTCATAAAAATAAGGCTTGTTGTTGTTCGTGTGTATTTAAAGTGCATCCATATGCACATTATGGCTTCACGGACTGTCACATAAATTGACCAGGTTTTTCTACGAAATGCGGACCTACAGGGTTGTTGTATCACGAAGTTTCTTCGGGGTGGACCTAGAGACTCAACTTTGACCCTATGTGCGCTCTTAACCAATGGCAGGGTTCTCGCTTAAGTATATGTGAGAGATTGGATAAGAGGGTCCTTTGATTTTATAAGGATTATGGAGGAGAATTAGCGGGGCTGGGGTAGATGTCAGAGGGAAGAGTGGAGATGAAGATGGATGAGTCACTATGACATGTAGCGAGAATAATGAAGGTGGGATCTGAAGTTTTTGAAGAACTACAATTGGAACGGGAGAACGAAAGTTTGTGGCGGCAGGAGTTACGAATGAGCACCGGCAGTTGAATGCGGTAGGCTCTCGTCGTGTCCTCCGAGGTGGTCTTCGTCCGAGTTATACGCGGCATGCCAGGGGAGGTGTAAGCGTTCAAGTGCGGGATAACTTCTATGGCTGACGGAAAGGCAGCGGAAGAGACGTCAGGAAAGGGTTCTTAGATCTTGTCCTCAGCGGAGAGAATCCTGGTAAAACCGGCGTGGAGTGCGATACAGTAGGATTTGACGGAGAAGAGCGGCTAGATACCTCCGTAATAGACTGATAAATGAAAGCTGTGCCCAGCCGATAAACGACGAACACCTCTCAAGACTGTCTGGTGAGTGTTGTATTTTGTTATATCATATGAAGAGAGGGACTATCCTGTTTTAATGTAAAAATGTTTACGTATACATGTTTAGTTATATAAATATCTTATGATTTATGAAATTTGTTCTTGAAAGAACCGATGTGTTTTAAAATTACTTTCTTCCTTGTAAATAAACTTATTCACTTTGTTGAATTAAGTGTTAGTTTATTGTATCTAAATTGACTTAATGTAATTAATGAATTCCTATAGTTCACATTTGTTAAGGAGGAGTAGTTCCGCCTATTTTGAGAGTCAAGATTAAATTTGAAACTTATTTTTTGTGTTACAAGATGCACTCTGTGTGAACACTATTGTCAGTTTACTATCCATTTCATGGCTTCTACATTTAATATTATTCACACAAAGTGAGAGACTTAAGCCTGTACTAAAATATCAATAAACATGTCGGCTCCAGGCAATTTTGAAAACCTTTCAGGTAGTGAGGTATTTGACTAAATTCACAACGCAAAATTCTTTAAGCCTTTAGGTTCAGGATATCAGCAGCATTTATTATAAATTTTGGATGTTTCATACTTACCGTGAATCAGAGTGTGCTTTTGTGATTTGCTCTTCTTGTGATCAGGTGCTGTCTTTAGCCCCCACTAATTATATTCGTCACCTCAATTTCAGGTGGGTTATTCAAAATTTAAACTCTTGATTGCACCTGTCATTTTAATGTTACTTGTGGATTCTTGGTTGCGTATCACAAAAGGACACAAAAAAAAATTGTAAATTTCAATCTACTGTTAGAGGATATTAAGTGTACTTACATATTCATACAGGTGAAGGCTACTGCTAATTGTAAGTAAATTTAAAGAAAGGTAATTAGTAACAATTATAATTAAATTAAGAGAAAAAAGAGAAAACTCGACAAATGAACATCTAACAGTGCTTTGACATGTTCAACGGTTCATAAATCCTCAACAAGTCAGCGTTCTTCTTTGATGACACGAAATGGTTAAATATACTATAGTTATGTTATGATAAGATTATAAGTACTGAATGTTAATTATAGACTCTTTGAACCTTTTATAGGTAATAAAAGTCAACTACAATCCATATAATAATTATTTAAATGGAGTGTCAAGCACTGAATACTAAATTAAAAAAAATACATTTTATGTGTAATCAAGGATAGCCGCAATCCATATATTAACGGAGTAATTAAATGGTTGGTGTGCAAAACAATGATATTACGTTAATTTTTAAATTTGAGATAACATTTCATCCGTTATCTTAAGAAGCATATCAAGTTAACCAGGTTGTTAAATTAGCAGTGTTTAGTTGCTAAATGTAGATCCAAGGTTTAGGAACTTGGGATCAGGGTAATATTAAAGGTAATCTTTTGAAAAACACAGACGAAGTTAAGTATAAAGACGGAAAAAGCGATAAAAGTCTTTTGGAAAACTTCAGCTGAAGTATTGTATAAAGGTAGATCTGTGACTATCATTGTTTTTTCCCTGACTCTTTTAAAATGTAAGGCTGTAGCATAGGTATTTACAATGTGTACTATTATTAAATTAAAAAATGAGGAAAGTTCACTGTTTTTATCATAATTATGTAAATTATAAAATCAAACCCCATTAATTTTAACATAAAATGGTTAATGTTAGATTAATGTAATGATTATAATGTTTAGATTGCAATTTTCTTAGATGAAAAATGAATATTTTAAATCAGCTAACAAATTAAAGTAGAACAAATAATTTTTTTTCCAGAAAATTATTTTGTAACATGTATGACTAAAAATCAATAAACTCAAAAAGAATCTCTTAAGCACAATGTATGGAATATGTGTAAGTTAAGCATTTAACGATGTGCAGCATAAAATATATATAGTACATATTTTTTAGTATAACTATTTTAGAGCATACTTTTCTTCCATTTAGTATCTGGTAGCCCTATCCATTTGATAAAATAAGCCGCAGATTATTTTTAAACAAATTGGTGCTAAATAAATTAAAAGTCGTACACATGACGCTTGTAAAAGCGATACGGAAATTGAACTTATACTTTTTGTATTTAGTTGTTTGGATAATGCATTGGCTACCATTAATATCATGAAGACAACTTTTTTGTCTTAAGCACGTTTATTTATTCGTGTTATACATATTTGTTGTCTTATGCAAGTTTGTCTTAGTCCAGTTACATCTTATTAATTTTTTTTCTGCGTATAGTTTAAAATTAGTACAAAAATTATATGTAATATAAATGTTCTGTGACAACAAATTTAAAGGTTTTGCTCATATGTATTCTGGCCATAATATGAGCAATAATATGGCCAGAAAAAAGTTAAATTACGGTTATGTATCCACTTTCTATAAAAACGGTCGAATAACTGGACGATTTGCTGCAATTTTACAACTGTATAAGATGACATTGCAATTTATTTCTAATATAAAAATGTTTTAAACGACAGAAAGACGTCAAATTAAAAAAAAAATACTAATATTATAAATTATCAATAAATAATATATTTCGAAACATACATTTTGTTAACTTTTTGAAAAATATGAAAAAATAATATAAATGCCAACAAAATTTTAAATAAAAGATTAATTTTCCTCGTCATTTCTTATTCAGCCGCAATAAACTCTCTCTATTTTAATAACATGGATATGAATATACTTTTAAAAATACATTTTTCAATTTTTTGAAAAATATGAAAAAAATAATATAAACATCAGCAAAATTTTAAATAAAAGATTAATGTTCCTCTTCACTTCTTATTCAGCCACAATAAAATGGTGATGTTCGAATAACATGGATATGAATATTCTAAAAAATACCTTTTGCAATTTTTTGAAAAGTATGAAAAATCAATAGAAACACCAACAAAATTTTAAATAAAAGATTAATTTTCCTCTTCATTTCTTATTCAGCCACAATAAAATGCCTCTGTTCGAATAACATGGATATGAATATTCTAAAAAATACATTTTGCAATTTTTTGAAAAGTATGAAAAAACAATATAAACGCCAACAAAATTTTAAATAAAAGATTAATTTCCCTATTCATTTCCTATTCTGCCACAATGAACTGTCTCTATTCTAATAACATGGTTATGACTATTTCTAAAGATATATACAATGGAAAATAAAATTTTATTTCAAAAGTGTATCGTACAAATTTGCACAATTTATTAAAAAAATTAGAAATGTAAACTAACCTTATGTTTCAAACGATTAGCTTACATATCTGAACAAAATTAAAACAATTAACAAAGATAACTGACAAAACTTTCATTAATGATTTGTTTGAGGTACTTTCTTTTTTCCCCCAATTTAATTTTACATTCTTTCAGAATTTATGATATCTCATTATAATTCACGAACGCTATTCCAATTAATTTTTTGAAATGTCATTTGATATATTTTATTTTCTTAATTCTTCACATAATGTCTACGTTAATTAATAGGTGGTGTCTCGTAAAGAAATAACCTGTCACTTTCAGAGAAGTAATCATGCAAAATGTCTTTCTCTTTCTAAGACTAAATGTAGAATAAATCTTTTAAAATGTCAAATATTATTAAATAAAGAAACTGATAGTATTATCGTTTAAATAAATTACTTGATTGTAATTTAATACAAATATTCGACAAAATAGTAATATTCTTAAATATGACCTTTAAATGTTTTTTTTTAAATATGTTTATAACTATGCAATATAATAAAATTTTACGTCATGTAAAAGTGGAATACGACACGGTTATATGTAACATTTTATAAAAACATAGTTAATGCACTTTATTACTAACATGAGGAGATTAACAAACCTACATTAAATAAAAGTAATATTAGTTTAAAAAACACTATTTTATAAGCATTCAATAATTATCTTAAAAATCACGTCTATGTTATAGGTGCAATTTATGTAGTTCAAAAATATCGCCATTTCACCTTGGTGTGGGGTCCGAATATTCAGTACTAACAGATTTTTTTTATATTTTCTAGAAATAGCAATCTAATGAATTTATCAACCCTCTCACTGACAAGCCCGTGTTAATACGTTCACTAAGCTGCAGGTTTCACTGCAATATAAGCATTATTTAAAGTAATAAAATTCTGTTGATTTAATGCATTTTTAATGCGCTGAGCAATGAATAACACTCTCAAGAATTACATTCATATTTTTAATTAAGATTTTTATATTCAATGTTGAAAAATTAGTTTTTCTTAGCATTTAAAACAAAATGCAGAGAAAAAAACATTACAGATTTGCCCGTTTGCAAGACCGTCAAAGGGTTTTAAAAAAATTATAATTTTGGTGTTGTTTCCGTTTTAAGATGTAGCAACAGGAAATAATAAAAACAGGCATTATTTAATCATTATTAAATTATAAACGTATAATTAAAAAAACGAAAAAAAAAACATTACATTGTTTATTTTTATTTTTCTACTTTCTAGTTTTAAAAATATTTCGTTGTTGAAGTTAGCAGTCAGTTGTTATATCTTGGCGAGCGTGGTTGGACGTATAATACCTAATTAACTTCATTGTAAATGCTCCAGAATTAGAAAACGCAATTGTAAATAATAAAAAAATGAAATTGAAATAATATTTTATAAACATTTTAAATGCGAAATTTTATTCAAAATTTCTTTAAAAAATTCTTTCAAAATGAAGTGGTACAAATAATTTACCATTACTCTTTAAACCGTTAACATTTTATGGAATACTGGTAGGTACAGGAATGATCATAGCTTTTTTCATAACACATAAAACATATTCTCTGTTATTGAAACTTGGTAAGAAGATTAAACAGTTTAAGAATATATATTTTTATTAACATTCTTAAGCAGAGGTGCCAATTTCCCACTAATCTTCCGTAACATGTGGTTTCATCTGACCCAGTTTAAAACGCTTCAAACCAGAAAAATTATTCGATGAATCTTTATTAATTTAATTTCAGATTTCTATGTGGAATTTATTTAATTTAATTTCTTAATAAAATTTCTGGTTCGAAACGTATAATGTAAAATAAACGTATAATGTAGAATGTAAACCTGGGTCAAATTAACCCACATACTATGGAATATTAATGGGAGCTTGGCACGTCTGTTCTTAAGTAACATTCTATGACTATTTGTTTATTATAATACATGATTATGAATATTTTATTGTACCGCATATTCTTTATACTTGTCAGTGAACAAGTTAATTTTTTTATATGCAAAAGGAACATTCATATTTCAACTTGATTTGAAATATACAATATCTTACAGGATATACCGTAATGTACAGAAAAGAACTCCATCGACAATATTTTAAACATTTCACTGTCATATATTATTGATCAGCATAACATACATTTACAAGCTACAGACTATTAAAGTGTGTACAACATTAGTTTTAAAGAGAGGATTTCAGCTGAACAACGATATAAAGAGTGAAGTCCAATTTCATTTCTAACTTCATATTTAAAATGTCGAAGTATTTGAAAGATATTTTCACAATTATAAAGCTATTTTAACTGAAAAAAAGACAGTAAAACGTGTTTTATTACAAATATATAAATATTTAAAGCGTGCAGTATATTTTATTTTCTACTCATATCTTAAAGATAAAAATGTTTTAACGATATTAGTTACATATATAATTTTTTTAAACTGAAATATACAGTCAGACATCATCCATTGGAAAGCTATAAATAGTTAAATGTAAAGTATAATTTTGATTCAAATCGGATATTTAGGATTCAAATCCATTATATTAAATTAAAAATTAATTAATTAAATCTTTTTTAACTGAGATATATGTGTAGACAAACATGATTTTTTTAAATATGCTTTTTTTATTATTTCAATGGGATCATTAAAACAAATTATTACTTTTAGATTGGTTCAAAAACAAGCAACTTAAGTCACGGCTTATTATAATTCTGATTTAAATATATGCTTCATAAAATCAGATAAAGGGAAATACGGTTGATTTAATATAATACAATATATTGCCAAAGGTGACTGGTCACTTACGATTTTAGATGTTTTGTAAACTATCTAGAAAAATACATGAGGAATTAACCTGAAACTGCAGGTGTGTAAAAAGTATAGTATAGGTTATATATTTCCGCGAAGATTTTTTCACGAAACCCCATAGGGGACTGTCAACAAATTGAAAAAGAACGAATATCTTTGTGATAACCCTGTAAAAACTAATATAGCAAAGGCCTTCAAACTCGAGATTATTAATAAGTGGCTTATTGTAATACACTGTGTTCATTTTTATGAGGATAGTATGTATACTCGTAGAGAAATTAAGATTTTTATAAAAACAGTCCCAAATTTCGCCTAGTTTTTTGCTTATAATTTGCAGAGTTCTTAATATAAAAAAAAGTTATTTTAGAAAACATGACAAACAACATTGTACATAATATTCTGCAGTCAGAATTAAAAAATAATAAAAATTGGATGAAAAATGAGCAGGTTTACTAAAACATGTTTCACTGCGCATGCGCGAATGTAATCAAAATATAATATGCATAATGTATTAGCAAGTATATAGAAAAACTTTTGTGAAAGTCGCAAAATCATAGTTTGAAAATTCTGAAAATTATCGTCGATATAATAAGCCCGAAATCCGTTGTTCCCAAAAGGAAACAAAAATATGAGGTGTTGTATCCAAATATAGTAGTATGTGCAATATTGTGTACGCTATCTTGGCACTAATCAACAGATATTTGATACGTATGAATCGAAACTTGTTTTATAACCACCATTACATTATATTAACTAGTATTAGTAAATATCCTGAAACATTATTCTATCCTTCATGTTAAGTATTATAAACGTTCATCAAAGCCAGTTTATGTAAAAATATAATGCGAATACCTTAGGATATTAATAAAAATAGCATATATTATTACAAAAAGAAATCTTCAATACATTAGCAATTTTGAGGCGATATTCGCAGTTTGGTAGTATTTATTGTTTGAGAGTGTAGTTGAAAGCTGCCGTTATATTATTTGAATGTCATTTACACTTCCCTATCGAATCCTTTAATTTTCGATATTGATTGGCAAAAATAGTTCAGCAACGGAAAGTCGAGTAGCCGTGGACGGCGGGTAACTGCGGACATTTAAATTTCTAAGAAATTCAAAGTGTTGCGTAAATGAAGAGTTATTGTAAATGAATGCCCTCTAGAGTTGAAACAAATACAGTTTAATTGCGACGAGGGCACTGAGTAAGTTAGTCGTAAGTGAGTGTTTTGTTTTCGTCAATATTTCGAAAAAACGAGACAGAATGCATGATATGCGGAGAAACATTTGAAGAAGACTGGATTCAGTGCCAGGAATGTAAAGAAGATTGTGTGCCCATAAAGGTTGTTTTTATATAGATGCATCGGATTTTTAATATAATTGTGATGTTTGTAACGCTAACAAACGGTTGGGACACCATTGATTGATATGTCCGGGGCTACTCGCCATTTCTTGTGGCGCCAAACAAAATAAGGCCAAACTATTTTCAGTATATTTCGGTAAATAATTCGATATTATTAGCAGTGTTTAATTAAAATCATTAAAAAAGTTCGTAATTTTATTTTAAGTATAAAATAAAGACAGAAATTTCATTAATTTGTTTTTTAATTGAAATTTATCCAAGTGTCCGGGGCTATTTGATCTTGCCCTATTTTAAGCAATAATTGAAGGATATGTTAAAGAATTGGGCTTTAAAGAAGATTTGTGCTTTAATTGTGTTTTTATACTACACGCTCCAATTTAGCAAATTTAATTTTTTTTTCCAGTTAATGCTTGTAAATGCACTCGGATTGTAATGTAACTCTCATACGTTATTGGTGTTTACTATACAATATTCGGTTTTGAAAATGCAGGGTGCAGCATTCATAATTCTATTACAGGGAGAAACAAAAGAGTTCCGTTACATTATGCCTAAAACGAAAAACCATTTCCGATGAATTTTTATGATGTTACAGGATTTATAATAAAGGAAAATAATGAAATTGGTATATATCACTGAGGCGAACTGATATATTGGTATATATCACTGAGGAATATGGAATAAGTAACAGTTATAGTTTCATTTACAGGGACGCACAATATAATTCCCTTACATTGTGATACCTGGGGAAAAATCGTTTACAACGCATTTTAATATTGTTAATGTAGGTAATTCAAACACAATGAATTTAAAAAGGATCACTGAGGTTGCGCTACAACATAGTCTCTATAGATTAAGGAATGCGTTGCATTTATCGTTTAATTACAGATAGTCACAAAAGAACTAAGTTCCAAGACGAATTTTGATGGATTAAATTGTATGAAAAAAAAGGAAATTTCTTAATAATATTCCGTTATTGTGGAAAAGTGTTTCATAATCTATGCCTGTTGCATGTTTTTTCGTTCTTGTTTTTATTTCATTTTATTCTATATTTTCATTTGAACAGTGCATGAAGTTGAAGGAATGAGTGAATATCAGTTGTACAGTAATAAATCTGTTAAATACCACGTGACCCAAACGTTCGTTAAAACTAAAAGTTCATAAAAAAGGAAGAAATTATGATAAAAAGCGAGGTTTGCAAGAAAAGTGTCACAAGGTAGTGGGATTTTTTTAGCAGCAAAATAATTGTTAGTTAAAAATGTCACTGGTAGAGGGCGCTGACGACGCGAAACACAATGAACAAGCCAACAGTACGCTCCATCCATTTATTCTTGCATTAACAATTGTTCAACATGACCTCCAGAACATTGTAAGACACAACTAAGGCGACTCATACCGTCCATTACAGCTGAATACAACATGTCGGAATGAATTTCAGAAATTCTCCGTTCAAATAGAACAACTTCACCAACAACGCTCGATCGGGTAATGATAACACTTTGAAAGTGAATGAAAAATTCCTCGTGTATCACGGACAGGATTAATTTGCATAATTCTGCTGAATCTCTCGCATGTTAGCGCCATCTAAAGGTGACTTTTTTAACCATTTTTATGCTAAAAAAAATCCGACTACCCTGTGAGTCCTTTCTTACAAGCCGCACTTCTTTATCATAATTTCTTCTTTTTTTATAAATTTTAAAGTTTTAACGAACTTTTGGTTCACCCGGTATAATTTCAAGCATATATTTTAGTACTTCAGATAATATTTTGATTTATTCTGCTAGGAGCTTTCTTCAAATAATTCAAAATGCAGATATCTCAATAAAAAGCCTCAAAATTTCTGCCGGAAATATATATATATATAACACATAATTAAATTGTACCAAAATTAAACAGATAAATTTCTTTGGTATTGAATTAAATAACTTACAAAGCACTCTCTAAGTTTCAAACAAGAATTATGGAACATCATAAAAGCAGAGATAAAAGTTAGCAAATCCGTGTTAATTAAATTTTACATTCACGGTACATATTTCACAAAAGATAAAAATATTGCGTTTCTAGGCTTTTGAAAAAGATTTAATTAAATCACGGAAATCAGATTTCTTCAAATTGCTTCACCTTTTAAGATGAAAAGATTTCTATTACATGAAGATATTCTCATTTCTTTGAAATAGACAAAATTTATTCTGTTTTGAATACACTCATATACAGATCTATGTTTTATTTATGGCTACTTTGGCAACATGTTAATGAACTTAAAACATTCACTTCATTTTTGTATACTCTGTATAGTTAAGGAATTTTAAAATTTTAGCTTTTGTTATTTTTCAGCGACATGGAAAAAATAATTTTCTGTTTTTTGTAGCTTTGTATTTGAATATGTCAGTAATGTTTTTGAATATAATTAAGCGGATTTAAACGTGAATATATACATTACAAATCTAGTACAACACCAGGGAAGAATTTAAACTGAAAATAATCATTGTATCGTGTATAGTTTATTTATTTTTTTATTTTTTTAAGGAACTCGTTAGACTTTTTAATATACGATGGCCTACTGCGTTTTAAATGCTGTGAAAAACAGTTCATTTATACATAAGAGAGTGGCGGTATCATAGAATTTCCATTATTCGACGGTTTGTGTGGGCGTAATTCCTTCTCTAAACATGAAAGTCGTTTTCCAATATCAGATTATAGATTTGAAGATGTTTGATTGGTCGAGAGGATCTTGTCAATATTGTCTTTCTTGATATCACTTCGATTTTTGATCTAATGAACCCACTACTAGGTTTTGAAACACGGACGAAAATTGACTAATGATAATGTAGGCAAAAGCGTAGCTATGTTCAGACTAATTTGAAGTCCTTGTGCGACATATGAGCAATAAAATTTCATTGGTTAAGAGGATTTTGTACAAAACTGATCCAATCTTACAGTATCACCAAGTTAATGTTTGTTGATGTCTCGTACTCGTCAAAAAGATAAGTGTACAAGAGTTCTGAAATGTGGTTTGCTATAATCTGGACAAAAAAAAATGTGCACAACCGCAATCTACGCATGCTACCACTTTCTTATGCATAAAGACAATCCATTAGCAACCGATCAGTAAATAGAATGATGTACATAACATTACCGGGATGTTTTAAAAACACTGTTTTGACAAACCAATCTATCTAAAATACTCCAAATACTGCGCAAGTATTAAATTTAAAACATATGCAATTTTCATAACATGGGTGTTTTTCCGAAATTGCAGTCAAGAAAATTTTAAATAAATATCAAAATAGTTGCTTTGAAAAAAATATAGAAATTAGAAATTAGAAAATAACAAATAGTTGCTTTGATTTTTTTTTCAAAATTGCTTGCGTATTTTGTTGTTGTTGTTGTTATTTTACACGTAATATATTTTCTACAAAAATTGTTTTGCGTACATTTTTTAAGCCAAAAAGTGTTTGATGTTGGCAGTTTTCACGTAACTTCATTTAAAAATATGTTGCTACATTTTACAAATAAAATACGTCTAAATCGTTCATCTTTAAGTCGCATATAAATGTCACGTTACTTATTTCTTAGTTTTCGAATAACTGCAATTGTATAGAATTACATTCTTCATAATATGTTTGAATTATGTTCAATAAACGCAGAGTTTGGTTTGCACATAAAGCTAAAAACGGAAGATATGATTTCGAACATAGCATGTGTATCACAAAGCATACTTGTGATTCACATAAAATGAATTAGATATAATTGTTTTTAGGTCAGTAAAAATGGGATTTTACTAACCGATAATTCTCGGAAAGCTAGAAATCGTTTTTATCACTTTGTTTTACATTCAAATGAAGGGATCTGAAGTTTGTGCCATTTTTCCTGGTGAGCTTTAGACGTGGCACCACAAAAACCTCTTTTGCAAATAACTCAAAAACCATTCACTCTACATAAAACATCTTTGTAGAGCAAACACTTCTGCGTCGATTGAGTATTACAGACTAAACATTTCACCAGTAATATGTGAGATACGATAAATCAAAGATTGTGACTTTTTCCAAATGTTTTTAAAAAACTTCATAAAATTAGTGTTTTGCGTTCCAGTTATCAGTTAAATGAATCATTTCGCTGACAAAACAGTAGAACTGCAAAAACTGCCGAATGGTACTGTTTTTGGTGCCGAATGGTTACTAAGCCATTATCAAGGACCTTCGATCAGCGGAGATTAGCGGAGGCTATGGTGTGATAATGGCTTAGTTTAGAGCCGAAAGTGCTAGGAGAGTTATGTACTACTAAGATCTTATGTTTTAAACTTTTTAAGACTTTTGTACCTTCATTTTTTATCTTTCGTCTATTTTAGTAATATATAAATTAAAAGCATTTATTTTTTTTTGTTATAGATATATTAACTTTAATTTGAAAAACAACATTGTCTTGTGTAACGTTCATCTAAAGCTATAAACAAAAGTACATCCTGTAAAAGACTATCTTTTTAACCATAAGTATTATATGATTTTCAAATTTAGATATTTTCTTTCGAAACAAAATAGTCATTACTTATCCTTACTAAACAAATAAACGTAACGCTTAATGTTTCTTTTCAGAACTAAACACGTTCATATTAAACAATAACTAAATAATAAATTGTAACAAGTAATGGTCTCCTGATACATATCTTGCATTAAAATATTTTGTATGAGTTATTTAAATAATTTTTTAAATGCAATTTTGGTCAAATGTTATGAAAGATAGAATATTTTGAATATTTTAAATACGTTTTAATAAACACATTAGAAAAATTCCAATGTAATAAAGCAAATTAAAGAAGAGCAAAGTCATTGTTATCTTATTATTGTCGTCAAATAACATATTGTTTCATAAGTCAACTATGTTTATTCCATCACATTATTAAATTCATTAACAGTATATTCATATAACTAACAGTATATTCGAATTCCTTTACCTCTGAGAATTCTTAATGAAAGGCAGCATTTTGTGTAATTTACCATTTGTTGTATCCGGTAAATGATGATTATATGCCATAAAGAGACAGTGTTAATTAAAATTTATTTTTATGAATGTAAGCATTATAATTAAATTTTAAATAACAATTATTATTCAGTTAGCACTTTCAGGAAGATTACTTTGATAACTAATAAAGTTGATGCGCTGTATTTTATCCTCAATTATTAAAATAACTTAAGTATAAGTAAGGTTTACGATTTACGACTTAGTAAACAAAACCTTTGTAATAAAATCTGTTGCAGCTAAAATGATTCTTCGTTATTTTAAAGAAAGAATAAGTTAACATTTGTAATAGTGAATTGTAAAGATGTTGGCTGATCAGATCATAGTTTGTAATTGTTGTTCGTGATCAAATAAAACAATCCACGTGAACCAGGTTCGTTGTATAATAAAAAAAAACTCCAGAATAGTCGTCAAGACATTTTATTGTAAGATCACCATGAGGATGCCAAGATGGTCGCGGACAGAAGAGGGGAAAACAAGACAACCGTTCTTTAAACGGTCATTATTATGCGAAGACAGCAAGCCAAGTGAGTTTTTTCCACGATACAAGTTGGAATTGCACTGACAATAATCTCGCCAAATAGGGTTGCTAATAATTGTCTAGGCGAGCGGACTTTCAGATGAAGCTGCCGCATAACTAATGGTATTTAGCGAGCCGGGTTGCTAGATTTTTTCAAAAGGACGAATTTAGTTTCAAAAATTAATATCGCCACGGCGATTATAACCGACAAATATCTTTCTCATGTGAACGGATTTCGACAGACAAAACAGTATGTGCTTTTAACAATCAGAATATATTTTTAGACATGGGTGTGAGTGATTGAGTTATTACCACTACCATATTTTTGCATTTGGGCCAAATGGAAGATTCGCATAAATTTTAACTGACATTGTGGCCACAAAAATGTGTTATGCACATATTGTGTTATAAGCTTGGTTACGGAAAGTAAAATTACGAAAAGGCATCTGTGCTGATTTAATTCTTTTCTTTTTTTTTATTTTAATCGAAAAGCCGTGAGATATTAGTGATCGAGCACAAGTGAAAATGAAAAGGGAAAGGGTATAAATTACAGCGGGATTATTGTTTGTAGTTAAAGATAACTCAATTAAATTTTGAAAAAGGAAGGGGAAAAAATTTAATTTAAATGAAGGATATGATAGATTAAAATTAATATATGATTCTCATATCATATATTTCCCCCGTTTGCTCAGATAAAAGAATAATTTGTTAGGGTTTAAATTGCAGGCATGCTCCGTCTGAAAGTTTACATATAATCAATGCACAATATAAGAAAAATATAAACACATACAAATATCAAAAATGAAAATGAAAATGGTATACCAAAATTTTGCTACTGGTCATCATAGTGTGCAAACTAGTTTATTCCTTGAGTCCATATGGCTTCATAAGAGTTTTTTTTTTTTTTTTTTTTTTTTTTTTTTTGTAGATGTAGATGTTATTTTTGCTGTTCCGGAACATATGGCAGTTGAACTACTCTACATATATAGTAATGACCAAAATATGACCAGAAAAGTTGCATTATCATCAACTAATGTTTATTTTACTGATAACTGGTCGTAAGCATGCTAAATGAATTTAAAATGTTCATATTTCTGAACACATATAAGCTTATGTTAAGTTGCAACTACAATACAATAAAATTTTCTTTGTTCGAACATAATGCAAAATAATAATATATGTAATCTTGCATAAAATAAACATGAAATATATAAATGCAAATACTGGATATATAAGATAAGATACAGTTACAGTTACATTAACAGTTACACATGTGTAAAAAAGAAATATAAAAATGATGAAGATAAAAAAAATGTATAAAATTTGGGTTTAAAAATAGTAAAAATTTGTGCATTCGCACAGGACAGGATAGGGAAAGTGACGCACGATCAAAAAAAAAAAAAATACCTGCCCTCAATCTTGTCTAAGTACAAGTGTGATGACGCAAGTTTAGGACTATTGCCTTATTTGTGGAGGGAATATTTAGGGCGAGGTCCACATTGTTGACACAACATAGACCCCGTTGCTCCCGCAGCAGTAATGCCTCAAACTGAGGAGCAGTCTCGTATACTCATTTTGACAGGGGATTTAAGGTGAATTGGAATACCAATTCGAATGTGTCTCTCATTACAATGGGGTGGAAGATCCTAAGGGCAGTAATTTTGAACAGATCATCACTCCGAAAGGGAATAATTAGAAAAATAAAAAATATATATATACACCTAGTGTATGTCGAATAAAAGTCAATCCTAGAGTAATGAGAGAGAGTTTTGTCAAGTTCGGTAAAAATGTTAAGTCATGAGGTAAAATCTTTACTTAATTAGCATTATTAAAATTAAAAAAACTGACATTAAGAGGAAAAATTATTTTAGTGCAATTAATGTTACTACTATTATGTTTATAACTATTTATGAGATTTAAAAAAAATATGACGACAAAAGTTAAGATTTTTTATAAAGTGTATATGCGCAAACACCACGTAAACATAAAAGATAATGTTCACAACAAGATTGCCATATCTGCCATTCCCTTGATGAAACAAACTTGGACCAGCCGAGAACTTTCACAAGGAAACATCAAATATAACATCAGTATATTGTGTACATCAATATACACAAGTGTGAACAAAA